>OX326964.1:63404107-64691607 GCA_946800305.1 Medicago arabica
TTGATTTCTTAAGACTATATTCTTCCTTAGGTTGATTGTATATTGCATCAAATTGCAGTGCAAGAAAATGAAGGGCCAAGTAAATCAATTGCCTTCTACACTATGCTTTTGACATTTTCTTCCTCTATATGAATGGCACCGACGCTTCAAATTAAAGGTGCGTCTTGTGCCCGACACCGACACAATAACTTCTACTTTTTTAAATTGCTGTAGGTTTTTAGGTGACAATATTGTATCTGACGTACGTGTATAAGAGTTTTATAGGATGTTATAAACCCTTCATATACTTCGGCTAGAACTCTAGGTAGCACTCTCTTGGCCACACAATTTTGTGATTTCCAGCAATGTAATGTAACAGCACAAATTAGATAATAAATTTAGTATATACATTTTGTGAGGGAGACTTGCCCTATTTGAGAAAATATTATATAAGATTTGACCTTCTTGATTGTATAAATCCAAGAATTGTAAACAAAGTAAATGATGCCATTAATACAATTCTCTTGTATTTGTTTTGAATCACAAAAGTATTCTTTCATATTGTTTTAAAAAATTATATAATTTAAAGAAATTAATTCTTAGTTCCACTAGAGCTTAGATATAGGATTCTAATCTCTACCTAGTCACCCAGGTTATTATGACAGTATTACCCCTTTGTCAAAAAGAAAATTGCTATAAGTCATAAGACATCACGGTCCACTAGACAGGACTCAACCAAATCAGTGTGAAGTTTGATGTTGCATAATTTTCCCAAGTTCTGGAATGTAATTTAGTATAATGTCAAGACTTCTATACAAATTCTGAGCATATGTTGATGTCTTGACTTGCAAATTGCAAACATATAAAAGTCAAGTATTGAACTTTCCATAAAAGTACATGATTATAAAGTAAAATTGAACAAAGGCCATGTTGTACAGGCCATCAAATATAAGTGAAGGAAGCAAAATATTGTTGACAGGTACTCATAAGTAATTCAGTGATACAATAATAATAATAATAAAGGTGCCTTAACATAGTCTCACAAACCAAAGCAAAGTGAACAAAGTTAAATGAACAAGAAAACTTCAAACATTGTAAATAGACAGACATATTAATGAGTAAACTTAAAACCTATGCAGAATACTCAGTCAGAAGGGAAGGCAGAACCGAGGAGCTTCTCGTCCTCACAGAAAATCTGCATGTTTTTGGACTCCATCAGAAATTCAATATCTTCATTCTTGAATTTCAGCACAAAACCCAATGTGATCAATTCAGAAAGGGCAGGAACAAAATCATGATTCTCAGACAAAACACCTTCTGATATTGTTTCAGAGAAATATGTGGCATATTTCAGTGCATTTCCTTGAGGCTCATCCAACTTCTGGATGAAAAACTTGGAACTTTGCCTTTCCCAGCGAACCATTTTGTCGTCTTTCTTCGTAACGATGTCCCCTGATGACAGTGATAAACTATAGCTTACCGTGACCGGCACCTTTGTCTCAAGGAAGTTCAGGTTGAGAAGACCTTGAACAGCTTCATGCCTCTTGTTTGGTTCCATTTTCAGGCTAGAACAAGCAAGGAAACCGAGAATGAGCTTAATCAAACCTTTTAAGTTGTAAAGAATGTCATTATGATCAACTTGCACCATATCAACACCATCATTCAGCAAGGAAGATTCTTCTTTGCATAGTGATTCAGATATATTTCGAGCACCGATTTTTCTGTAGATGTCATATAACTTAGAAATGGACAAAGGCCCAAAGTCCTGCTGAGGATACCACACAAAAATCTTCTCCTGCTCAAAAAGCTTCTTCAGATGAAGGTTATCAGGGATAAAAACATCTTTCTTTTCCAGCAGAAATATCTCTTTGCTTCCTGTTGTTACAGGTAGTTTGCTCAACCTCTCAGAAAGTTTCTTCTCAGTATTTGTGCCCAAATGTTTCAGGATAAACATCCAGAATTTCCAGCACTTGTCATACGACAATTCTTCCAATGAACTCTCCCATTCATTCCAAAGATCAACATAGTCATCAAGTGAGGGTTTAGCCCTGACTTCCATGGCAAAGGTAAAAAAAGGAAATAGCTTCCTATCATAGATATCTTCAAGAACATATAATTTTAAACCAAAAAGCTTATCAGGGTCATGTACAATGCATTCTTCAGAGCGGACCCACTGTCCACCTTCAGTTCCATTGGGAATCCAAATTTTCTTGGCAGCTTTATCCTCAGGTTTCCAGTTGTATTCAGACAAGTACCTATATATATTCACAATATTATCAAAGTTAGAAAGAGAGTTAATGTGACTGGCAAGCAAGAAGCAAAAATAGAGACAAAACATGTAGGTGATTAAATGACGTACCTGTATATTTTGACAATAGTCTCACTGTCTGAGAGAATCTCAAGGTGACCGGCAAGCAAGGAGCATCCTTTCTCTAGGTCAGTGGTGACACCTATTGCATTGACTTCTTTGTGGAAAGATTCTATTGTAGGACCATAAAAATTTGCATCAATGAAAGGCCCATCAGATGGATTAAAGAAAGAACTCCACTTGGAATTAAACAGCAAACACATCTCTGGAGGCCTGTAACCAGCATGTGTCTTCAACCAATTTCTGGACAATCTCTTTCTGAATTCATCTTTAATGGAAAGCTTACGATCTTCCAATAAACTTTGGATGCATTGCAGCAAAGAAAACACACTTTCAGGAGTAATGGTGGATGGATCAGAAGGAAAATTCAGACATTCAGTTACAAAACTCACGCCAGGTTTCAATTTAGTAACAACACCAAGGTTCTTCAGTTCTTCCTTGTATTCATGTATTGCCGTACCATAAAATTTGTCACTGTCATCAATGAAAGGGAGACAAGTAATCGAAGATATAGATTTCCACTCCGGACCATATAAAATGCATTTTTCTGGGCACGCATAACAACCAACCTTAGTATACAGCCACTTCTGACCATGTATAATGGTCGAAAAATCAGAAGGAAATCTATAAACAGTCCCCTTCAGCAGCCTGCAACATGAAAGAAATGACATGACATTTTCTTGATTAAATGAAGCTTGTGATGCCTTCTGTTTGAAGAGAGAAGCAAATCTGTTGATAGCATCTCCAAAATCAACAACCACACCGATTTTTTTCAGTTCATTTTTGTAAGAGAAAATATTATCTCCATAGAATTTATGATCAATCACAGGAAGGCCATTGAATACATCCAAAATGCAGCCCCACGTCTGGTCATACAAGAAACATTCACTTGGTATTTTGAAGCCCATGTTTGTCTTCAAGCAGCTTGTTCCTTTCAATGAACTTAAGATTTTACTAGGGTCATCCAAGAATTTGATGCATTGCATTATCAAAAGAACAGCCTCAGCTGTCAAAGAGGCCAAATTTGAAGGTGATTTTAAGTGCTTGATAACAATTTGGTAATTTCTATTTAAGCCAACTACCACTCCCAACAACTTCAGCTCCTCTTTGTAGCTATATATTTCCTCACCAAAGTAAGCTTGATCAATAAAAGGGATATTACTAATTTGTGATGCTACTTTCCATCCGGAATCATTCAATACAGATCCAACAGGAGACCTAAGACCTTCAGATGTCTTTAGCCAAGGTTCATCTCTGATGCTGTTCACAAATTTGTCCAATGGGAGAAGACTTCTCCTGAGATATTGGATGAATATAAGCATCAAAAGGACATGATTCTTACTTAAAGTGAAGGAAGATGCGCGAGACATCAGTTCTCTTCCAATGAACTTACATGCTTCCTCACAACTGGTCATCACTCCAATTGTTTTCAACTCCTCTTCATACTTGTTTATTCTATCCCCATAGAAGCTCTCGTCAATCAGGGGGATATCAACAAGAAGCGAACCACTTTGCAAGATTTTTCCCAATGGTGAGCGAATTAAAAACGACTTTGATGGAGGACTGTATCCATTAACGGAAACTTTAAGCCAGCTGCCATCTTTTATACATTTCAAAAACCTCTCTGGTAGGTGCACTCCCCTGTTCTTCAGATTCCGAATCCAATCCAAAAGCAAAAAGGCATTGTCTTTCGTAAGTGGTGTATCAACAGCTGAAAACCCAGCATTTGGAGGAGATATAAGGGGAATGTCAGAAGCTCCAACATGAGTTGTGAGAAAATTAATAAGCTTCTCGGAACCTGTAAATTGGCCTGCATAAGATGAGGAATTTAGGTACTCCTGTCCGAGCTCAACATAATTTTCATTCCTCCAAGGATTAGAAACAATCAAGTCTGCCCATTTGCTCACATTTGCAGGCACAAGAACCCCATTTCTTGTTTCTGTGACACGCCCATAGTTGTCAACAAGTGGCATAGAACTACATAGACTATCAACCTCCCGCTTTGACAAATACTTCATTGATAAAGAGTGGTACAAAAAATGAGCATATGCAATGGCATGTTTGCTGTTATTTTTAAGAGAACTGCAGAGGACATTGGCAAAAGTGTACACGTTCAAATTAGTAACAGAAACGTCATTTGCAAGCCATTCCATCAAAGTCTGCTTCTGGGCCAATCTCAAGATAGACTTTTGCGTGCTTTCTGGCATAAAAAACCGGTTTCCTGCACATGAAAACTCCTTGTTCCAATTGATCAGCCAAGAACAAGCAGTAGACTGACTTGAGTCTGTCATTACTACTCGCTTTGCACCTGCATAGTGCTGTGTGCATTCATAAAGACTGAAAGAGGATAGAGTTCCATCAGAAGCCACATATTTTATTAATGGAATACTATTAATGTTTGTTCCCTTAAATCTTGAAGACCGGTTTTTAGCAACAAACAGTAAAAGTTGAAGATAGAGATCTTCTGATACACCATCCACAAGATTAGAACTCTGGATGCACTTTGCATACCAATCAACGGTCACTGGTTTAACCCCTAAAAAGTTGAGTACATTATCATACTCATTTTTATCAAACGAAGAACTCAAGATCTTCCTCCCATCATGAGAAGATAGGTTAAGCAAGTACACTCCTTCGTCTCGGGCTTTACTCAAAATATTCCAGAATTCAGAAAGCAGCCTACTAACTTCACCAGGCTTATAGAAGTGCTTCTGCTCTGTGTATGTCTCTATCGGAACAATATTTTCATTAACCAACTTTGCTTTGATTTTGTCCCTCACATGATTAAACTTCTCAAATGGCGAACTTTCAATGGGAAGGAACTTGAACATACGAGCCAAACTTGATACCGGAGCTTGATCGGATCCTACAACAAGTGTTTTGAATGCATCCATAAAGGCCGATGGAACACATTCAAGTATCCCTTGGTTCCATTTATTATCCAAGAGAATTGTCTCCCTAGACGAGGCAAGGACAAAATCTGCTTGAATAATGAAAGGAAAATTAGTGACCATCTCTGTAGGAAGAAATGAATAGACCCCTGGTGAGCTTTTACCCCTATGAAGCCTCTCCTGATTTGGGAAGGCCAGTGTCACAACCCATTCTTCAACATCTGTTCTCCTTTCAACCACATTTTCTGACCTGACCGGAAACTTTTGCTTCCACATGTAGTAGCTGCACTCTTTCTCAGCATTACTATTTTCCTCTGCGGAGAGATGTAGTGTGTAAGACTCAGCATTCATGTTTTTCCTTGTCACGAAGTTAATCTCGCTTGAAATAGATACAGCAGTTATAGTGTTCTGTGTGGGATTTTCAGTAATTTCTCTCACCGAAAGGTGTCTGATTTTTGTAAGAAACAAAAGGACTTCGGGATGAACACTTGAAAGCTGATGTTTAACAGGGTTGACCTTATCCGGCTTCAGGGGCAAGACAATGGTTGTAGTTGGAAGGTCTTTACCAGCACCATATATCTGCTTTATGTCAGCAAGGGTTGGCTTCTCCTCAACCCATTCAGGAACTATATACCCAAGACTGCAATGTGGACAAGGCTTCTCGTTGAACCTTATCTGATATCCATTGCTAAAAATATATGGCTGCATGGTAACCAGAAACACACTCTTGAAACCAATTCCTGAAATTCAACCATAAGAGAGATTTTGTCAATGATTTGCACAATCATCTTCAATTTGGCTACTTTAATGGATATCCCTAGTTCATAGTCGCGTAATTTTATATCACTTGATTAACAAGGATTACCAAATAAGTAAAACATTCGGCTAATTGTCATCAAAGTAACCATATTAGCACAAGTCCATCTCGAGTCCAAAGTACACAACATTTTAAGAAACAAATAAATATAAGAATGTGATGTACCTTTCTCTCCTATGTAACCACTGCTCCTATTGCCTTTCTTTGTGGATCTTCCAACACTGCATATGGACTCAATGTTTTTTGGAGAGAACCCCTTTTCATTATTGAAAATAAGTAATGTGGCTGGAGCACCAGTTGCAGTAATGTCATCAGAAGTTATGACAAACTCAAGTGCTGGCTTCACTCCCTCATTATAGTGGTTATCTTCAGCATTCTGTTCAAGTTGACAAACAAAAATTGTGCAAATGAATTTCAATTACAATAATTTGAAAAAATAAATGTTATTTTGAGTTTGAAAACAAAATTGGTGTCCAATACCCAGTATGTACACAGCTGGAATATATTGTGACCTTTATAGTAGTTTTCGCTTTCCCAAACACGTTAGCAGTTTTAGAGGTGTGTAACTGATTTTGACATATTTGAATGTTTTTCCATTAAAATTGATTTGGACTCCATAATTGATTATAACTTGAAGCTAGAATTTGCTACTCTTGACTCCAAATGTAATTTTTAACACAAATTTATCATTAACTCATTTTACATTCAACTCGCTTTTAACTAAAATGAATTCATTCAAACTATATTTTGTCATGAAAAACCAAACAAACACTAAGTAGTGTAGTTGCTTTATACAGCTTAATAAGATGTTAGGTTTTTATGCTGAAATAAAACACCTCAAAAAAGCATGATCGCATGATTCTGGATATAGGAAAAATGATAGTGATATAAATAAAGAAAAATATCTATGAATCATGCACTGTTTACAAAAATAAAATAGTGAAAAAAGTATTCAAATGTAAAAAAAGAACGAGCATGGTCTTAGTATGCGTAACTGAACCTACTCAAAAAGAATAAAATAAAACTTTCGAAACGCGTATATATTATTCATAGTTATGCGTGCATGCAAGATTGTACTAAGAAAGAAAAGAGGATGAAAGATAATGAGTGTACTTGTATGAGCTCCATTAGGAAATGGACATCTTTTGCATAAAGCTCCGCAGAGAGATTCTTAACAGCGATGAAGATCCTCAGTCAAAGGATTAGGATTCCCACCAATAGAGAATTTTGTCCTTCGTATCTCTTCAACATGCTCTTTTGGTGTAGCCATTGATCTTATCTAACTGAAATGAAGTACCAGCAGTGAAGAAGAGAATGGTTACTACTTAATACACTTCTTGAAACGACACAAAGAACACAGTGAATTAGACTCCTTCTTGGAGAAGTAACTTAATAAAAAGGAGTTATAAAGTTAAAGTTATTTCTTTGGAAAGGAAAAGGCATAAAGTTGGTAATTCCTTATTGGTTATTAATGTGTACGTTAAAGAAAGACTGTCGTGTGCCTGTCCCTCCAATTCCAAATTTCCTTTCGATTTCCAACCGGTCATGTCAACTAAACACACAACATCCATTCGGCTTTCCATTGCCTTATACGTAAGTTATCTAAGAAACTAGTGTGTGTACAATTCTTTTTTGAATTAAATTAAAAGAATACTTAATATTTTATATTTTAATGTTTTGAAGGAAAAAGTCAAATGTTAAAACTTAAAGTTATATCCTTAAAAAAAAGTAAAAATGTAAAATAAATTTTAATATTCATAGCAAGATGAGCTAATAAGAGTAATAATATCAACCTTAACGATACGATGTCATGTTAGTTTAAAGCAACTGATTTGGCACCATATCTTAAATATCAAAAAGACCAAATACTTAAAATCTTAAATATCAATATCTCTTTGTTGAGCCTCATTTATTTCATAAAATTCATTCAAACCAGGATCATTTCTTCGTCTACTATCAATTGATTCTCCAACACAAAGCGAGTAGCCATCCTCAATCAAATAATAGACAACCTTTATAGTGCAACGAACTCTTAGAACCCGTTCTACACAATCTCTTGTGTGTCCTACATATCACGTATGCAACTTCATAAAATTGAATAAAATAATTTATTCAAGACAAAATTGAATATATTTAAAAAAATAAATCAAACAATTCTATGTTTAATAAACATAAAACAATACGCAATAGTCTTATTTCGTAAAGTAAGAAAGGTAATATTCAACATACCAGTTAATTTAAGTGAAAGAGATAAAAACAACTCGCATGCCAAATGAATCTATTTCAAAACATTAATTTTTCCTCTTTATTGACAACAACACAACCCAAAGCATCCATATTGAGAGAGCTTAATATATTTTAATTCAACCTGGTGTAACTCATTCCTATATATTAAAGTGAAAAAATTAGTTAAAAAAAGAGAAACTTAGATAGAAAGGAAAATGGAACAACAACAAAAAAAAGGCAAGCAACATAGGCATTTGAATGCAAAAGTAATCATCAAATCAAGCCTTCCGTTTCAAATGTTTTAGAACACTTCAAAAAATGCATGAAAATAATGTTAGTAGCTTAGAAAAGTTATCTCAAAACTATTCCTAAAATAAAGGACAATAAAAAAGAGAAAGCCCTAACAAACCAATTCTTAAACTGTTGAACAGCAGATGCTATTAAAGACTTACGCATGACATAACTCATAGTTGTTTCAAGCTTCTTCCCATATAGTTTCTTAGAAATAGTTGAAATGTTGTTGACCAAAATTCAATCTTTATTCCCAAAGAAGATTATCAAGAGATCCAATCTTAATTTTTTGCTAAACAAAAAACAAATATAAATGGAATAATAGTTAGAATTCATACTTGCAGGTAAAGGCCTAGTTCCTATCATATCTTTGACATAGCATGTCCAACTTTTCATACACAACTTGTATTAAGCTGTCACCTTTCCTTATAACTCCTGCAAATTATAAGTTTCAAAGATAAAAGTTTAAGTAGAATTACATCAATATCCATCAATTGATATGAACCCAATCGTATAACATAAGAAAAAGAAAGAAAAAATAAATAACAACAAAAAGTGTTACAGCCAAGAGAACAATTTTCGACACATGAAAGAAAAAGTTTTTACTTTAGTAAATTTGATTTCAATAAAATCTGACATGATCAATTTTCGACACATGCAAGATGTCTTCACAAAATGAATAGCAAACCAAGGTTCATTTTCAGAGACTGAATATTAAATATTGCAAAAGCTTAACTAAAATAAAGAAGGCGTTTAACTCCCTCAATAAAGTATTCCTTGGTATCACTAAAGGTAAGACTAAACAGTTGATTCTAACGACAAAATCAACAAAAGAAGGCACTGAATTCCCTAAATAAAGTGCACACTTACTTCCAATAGAACAAAAATAAATACAGAAAACATAGTAGTATCTGCAAATTACCAACACATGCATACATTCCTTCACAGATGGCACCGAATCTTAGTATCGACGGTGCTCGAAGGATTGTATCCAGAAGCAAAGCTTAACCATATCATTGCTTCTGGTCTATAACATAGATAGATCAGCACAAATTAGAGAAATGTTAATCGATTTTTTTTTAGGACTTTGCCTTAGAAGTCAGAACCTAGCTACCAGAGTGAAGAAATTAAATCATGGAAGATCTAACGAGAGAAGAAGCAAAAACATGTCATAAAATAGAAAGACAATACATGCGGAGAAAGAAGAGTGGAGTTTAGACATTGGAACTCTTTAAATATCGGTATATAAATAATTAAAGAGATTACTATGATTTAAAAAATTGAAATGTTTGAAAAAAGAACTTGGAAAGTTGGTTTTTAGTAAAAAAAAAACTTTTTTTTTAATAGTAAAAAGAAAAAAACTTGGAAAGGTAAGCATGCATAATTCTAAGGTAGAAATATGAAGAGATAGGAGCATGCACGGAAAGAGAAGAAACACTTTCAACCTTGAAAACACACGGGATGTAAATACTGCCATTAAATTTTAATAATCAACAAATCAAATAATTAAAATAAAAATAAGAAAATATAATTAAGGAAATAATTCTATTAATAACAATTTTTAAAATAGCAAAGACTCTTAATAGTTGACAAATGGTAAACTTGCCAAAGAACTAACCTTGCTTTATTATTATCTATAGATTGATGATCCATTTTGTTTTTGTGATAACTTACTTACAAAATCTATCACATACTCATATTTTTTTTCTTTTTCTTCTTCTCTCTTGTTTTTGTCTCCTAAAAAAGGGGGAAGATTTTGTTTAAAAAATAATCTTACAAATATCATTTTTCATTTATCTTTGGTGTGTCTAGCACCCTAAACCAATTTATACCAATTAATATTTAAGATATTTGATCATTTAAATTTATTAGTATAATCAGTATATATTTTTCACTAAAAAGTTGTTGTAAGTTTTTTTCATTCAGTTATTATACTTTATGGATGACTAAATTATAAAATTTTATTTTATAAACAAAGTAAAATTTTATTATACTTTTGCTTTTATCCTTTTTTTTATCTTGACATATAAAATACACGTCATACAATAGTGCTCTTTTAATTTTAAAGTATAATAAATTATAAAGGTAAATATGAATTTTAGTTAAAATAATAAGGGTAAAAATGAAGAAAAAAAAAGATGATAAGCTATAAGCTAAAAAAACTATTTGAAATAGCGTATAAAAAATAAGTTATAAGCTCGTGGTAAAACGACCGTCACTAAATAGGGTTTTTTTGTTAGACAAGCATGTAAGTTATCCGCTGCCTCACTTCTGTTATCTTAATTGAAAAAATTAAATATTAGTTAAAAATATATGTTTATGCTATTTCATATTTATCGATTAGTTTTCAGTTAACTGCTGGTTATACTTTTCACCAAACAAGAGATATCCAATTTCATTGTGACGATTTTTTCTTATTATTTCACCGTTTATTTAAACTACTAAATTTATAATTGAAATTTTTTATCCAATCAAGTAACTAATTTTTTAAAAAAGCTCACAAAATTTCATATATGTCATGATTATTTTGTTGACAAATTAAGATAATAATAATAGACCGTTGGTGATCATAACCATAATCTAGAGCTAGAAGAAAAAGAGAAGAAAGAATAGAAGAACATAGAAAATATGATAATAAGAGAGATGTGTACCGTAAAAACAACCACCAATTTGGCTTAGTGGTAAAGTATAAATTCATTAATAATTGTAAAAAAAAAAAAATCATAAACTAAAATAAGAAACCCATATTATCTTTAAAGTGATTCCACTAATAAAAAATCTATAAAGTGATTCCATAAAGTAAAAACAGAACAGATGATATAATAAAAAAGCCTGTGTGACACCGTTGCTTAACTCCAAAGTGTATTATATGACTGGACTCGAAATGTCGTACCCCGCTTGGTGATTTTATGTTTTCCAATTCCACATGAAAACAAATCATCATAAATTGTATAAAAACCACAAACTCACAACAAATAATATAGCAAAGATTATTTTGTCCTAAGCCTACATTGAATATTTTTTGTGCCTGTAAATAAACACTACAATGACGTAATAGAGAAGGCGTGGCAAAGCTGCCTCACATAAGCTGACAAGAAGTGAGCACGCACATATATTGTTTTGAATATTCAATAGGATTCGGCATTGGCCCCCGTACATATATTGTTCACGGCAAAACATTCATACATGATGATTCCACTGTCTACCACTTTGCACTCCAACAGGAAACTGACACATTTGCGAAATTCTAATGACTGAATCAGATCTGCAAACTCCTATCCTCTTATTTTCGAGAGTGCAGTTCTGCCTACACTGCCCTTACCTGCATATGTGTGCATACGGCAAATCTCCCTCAACTAATGATTGATGCATAACTACTATTCACCTGAACAACATATACCACCCATTGATTATGAAAGTGTCATACTAAGCAAACACAACCATCATATCGCAAATATACAAAGAACACAACACGTGCAAAAAAATGAACTGTAAATTATTGAACTCCTTTCACACTATTTATTTTAAAAACCAATTAAACCACACTACCAAATTAATGATGATGATGATGATAAAGCAAGGTTATTCAGTTCTAAGCTTCCACGTCTTTCGAAGTTGAAGCAATTTCAAGGCTTGGTTTTGGTAACAAGTTGTTTTATGGGGAGTGGTTTTCTATTATGAGCAGCGGATTGATTCAGAACAGAAACAAATTGGAAAAAGTTTAATGAGAACAAGATAAAACAATGAATAAATTGTGGTATTTCATTCATGATGGAATAGAACGATAACAATAGTAGAGGGTTTCTCTAACTACTCCCTAAAACTCCTAAGAACTACCCTTCATATGCAAGTAAAGAAAAGATTCCATTATTTAACCCTAATGGGTCTCTTATTATTTAATCCAAATAGGCCACTTACTAATAATCTACTCAAACCAAATTAACCGCCCACTAATTACTTAAAACACCCTCTCATATTAGATCCTAACACTATACTGAAGGGAAACTAGCAAAATTGTAATGTCATGAACTAACACATAATCTGTAAACATGACAAGACTTGTATTAAACACTTAGTGATGCCCAAAAGAGAGGAGAATGCTGTTACTCGAAACAGGGTGACTGTTTTTAAGGCATGGTTTATGAGACAGTCTTGTCTGATGGGATTGAACCTTCATGCTTGCTTCCAAATCATTATAAGTGAGGCAAGAGCTTACTACTCCATAGAAAATATCATCTTATACTTTACAACCAAACATGTCAACAACTACTTTCGTTGAACAAAACTGTAGAAGCAGCAGGTGACAGATATATGGGTGAAACAAATGAACAAGAATTAATTTATCATATGTGCGCTATAATTTATCAAAAGATGACAATGTTTCACAAATACAGAACATCACATGTACAAATTATATGCAGAGCATAATCAAATCAAATAAGGTAGAGTGAAAGTGACTTCAATAAACAAGTAACAAGCAACAATTACTCTATATAGAAGACTCCCCATTTGAAATACGTATAAGCTCATAGATGATGACATAAAGAAACAATCAGACAACAATAATACAATACACACACACACACACACGGGAAGGGATCGGAATACTCCCTTATTGTTCACCGCGCACCAAGAGTAATCGTCTGTCTGCTTTTCGTCTTGGAGACAAAGCAAAAGTCGCAGTTTTGTCTAGTTGAGCAGAGGCAAAAACCATCGGGATTGAGGTTCAACCAACTTTCAACATAATTTGTGCATTCCATGCTTCCTCGTGTGCATAACTCTCCAATAAACAAATGTGTGTGTGCGCGCACACACACACACACACCAATTCTGATCTTGACTTTGACTTGGGCTTTATTGTAGCAAAATCAATTCAAACTTTTGAGCTCATGATCTATGACAGACCTTAAACTGACTTCACTCACTTGAAATCTTTTATTTTAAGACATATCACAAGCAACCCAATAAATTAAGGCATATGATGGAGATGTATCATAAGCAACAACAAAAATCAACTCTGCAACAATATCAGCATATTATTCACAAAGTACTTCAACACAATCTCCAGAAATAAATAAACAAATTTATAAAATTTCTGTGAAATTGTATTTTCAATTCAAATGAAACACAGACAAACACATCCACATAGCTATGAAAACTAGAATCACACGCGCTGGCACTTTCCATAGCATTTTACTCAATTGAGTTTTAGAAACTTTCACATCTCACTGGTTTAATTCCAAACTTATTCCTCTATTCAAAACTTCAATGTCTAGCTCGTACATCAATTTGCCGGATATGGTTCAGTTACCTCTGATATCTCAAATCAAACAATACGAGAGTGATTGAGCTACAAAGAGGTATTTTAGTTAATAAGCAAAGATCAAGAAAAACCCACATAGAAAACAAGCTATCTATAAGCTCAAATTAACTCAATATGACGAACAGATTGTAAGTTAGCACACTTGCTGTGTAGCCGAGTTCTGTAATAGAGTGACCACAACAGGACATCTTAAGAAAAGACAACGACAACATCCAAGTCTTATCCCACTAAATGGGTTCGGCTACATGGATCAAACGACGCCATAATGCTCTATCATATATCATATTATGAAAAGACACAGTACAAAATATGGTTTATAAACACTTAATTTCATGATCTAAAGATTCATTTGCCAACAGCTTCTCTGCCACTGTTTTGAGGGGTAACTAAGAATTTTACTTCGCTACACAATTAAGCTAGAAAGAATTAATATAATATCAAAGCCGCACTTAAATGAAATACACTTATCAGCAAGAAGTTCTTCACAAAAGCATGCAGACTAACATACTCACCTCATGGAGACTACATACAAAAATACTAATTTTCCTTCGCAAAAAATAAACAACAATGAAACAGTGGCATGTCCAAAACCAGTTGTATTTCAAAAATCACATTAATATCAACAACAAACTCAGACAAAAAGAGCATTCATAGGCTGAAGAAGAATCAAATGGCTCTTAGCAGTTATAATATTAATGAAATTAAAATGAAAAATCATGAAAAACACTAGTTCTACAAATTCAAATCAATTTTCCTCCTTCCTACATTCCGAATTAGATATATCAACAATCTCAACCCTCTCATTCTCCGGCAAAATTGACCAATTTGGAGACTGCACAGCACGCAACCACCGGAAATCATCCACATTGGCCCAATTTCCCGTCTCCGCATCAAGACCAGCACCATGAAGATCTTCTTCAATCCCTGGGTAACTCAAACAATACGGTGCAAATCTCACACCATTACAATCCTCAACAATAGGCCTGCTCCTAACCCTAAGATAGAAATCACTTCTCATAGCACGGTGAATCCGAATCTGATGCGAGGCAATAACAAAAACACAACTCTCAACTTCGTCAATCAAAATCGATCCCGTCACCGGCCCAACATAAACCCTACAATCCTTCAATCTATGAACAAAAAGTGCCCTAACACAACCAGTTATCCTCACTTCACACGAATCCAAATCCGAAACCGTGAATTCGCCAACCTCAGATTCTTTAAATTCCCCAGTCAATACCTCACCAGTTTTGTTCCTAAACCCTGGAGAATCACGCACTGTAAAACTCGATTGAACTGAGTCTCGAACTGGAACTATACTCTGTTTGGATTCTGGAACAACCGAATCTGGATCTTTCTTAGTGGCTTTGTTTTTGAAGGAGAATTTCTTCTTAGGGATAAGTTCGGAGCTGAGATTATCGAGGGTGCGTTTGAAATCGGAAACGGTTTTGAGGGAAGAACGAACGTCGTAAGAGGGAAGGAAATAGGAACTTTGAGCGACGAGTTTTTCTAAATCGGAGATTGATTGAGAGATTTTATCGAAGTGTGATTTGAGGAGAGATGGATCGGAGGAGGAGATTGATTGGGATTCGGAGAGATGAGATTCGATGGAGGATTTGAGTTGGGAGAAGCGGGAGAGGAAGGAGGAAGTTGATTCGGTGGGTGGTTCGGTAGAGGTGGTGGTTGATTTAGTTTGGTGGCGTTTGGAGAGACGGTCTAGCATTGATAAGTGCTTTTTCTGTAAAGCTGCTTCTGCTTCTGTATCATCTGAAATGGTTTGTTTTTCGATCTCATCGTCCATTTCTCCGATTCAGTGCAGGTGGAAGAGGTAAACTGAATCTTGCGAATTGCAGGAATTCAAATTTGCAGGCCTATATAAATTGAGAAATAATATTTATACTATTTTTTTTGGGTGATGTAATCTTGTGCCCTAGAGGAATTCAAAATAGAAATATTCCCTCAAATTTTGTGCATTCTATTTATTATAAATTTAAAAATTAAATTGAATACACACATTTCAACAAATATTTTTAGGGCACTTGTTAACAAACCTTAAAAATAAATATAAATTGGATTTTTTTTCGTGAAAAAAGAAAGTGTTATCTAAAGAACAATATTATTTAGTTTAAAAACCGTTTTAGTTTAATTTTGCCTGTGACGAAAATTGATCTTAAATTAATAATGTTGCAACATTATTTCTAATTCAAATAAGTTAAAAATAAAATCGATTATATATAGATATATTATTTACCTAAACGTGAATTGAAAACGGATTTTGGTGTATAAATTGAGATTTCAAAAGACTATTTTAGTAAAAATAAATTACAAAAATTCGTAAATATTTTCAAAAACTGTCTAGGGAAGTATTGACTTTTAATATTACAAGCATAATTTTTAAGTTTGGATTTTAATAGATTTCAAAAACATGTTTTGATAAAATGATTTTTCTAGAAAGAAAGAAAAAGAGTTACAAGAGTGAATGAAAAATATAATAAATTCAAAGTCTTAATACTCTGGTTTTTAAGGGAATGGACCTGATATCTGAAGTTTAGTTGTAAAATAAGTAAAGTTTTAACAAAAAAAATTCTAAGGTACCGTTTGGCTAGGTTTTTTTTCCGTTTAAAAGCTACTTTAAAACAAAGTTAAAATAAAGCTCTTTAAGGAAGAAGTTAAAGTTGTTTGGTTTCTTTATTGTTTTTTAGTTTTAAAGTTATTTTAAGTTAAAGTTGTTCGGCTAAATATTGTACAAAACTATGAATTTATTACTTTTTTGGCGGTGTCTGGGGTTCGAATCCTGGACCTTGTATATATTTATGTGTTATCTTTATCAACTGAGATAAACTCACAAGGACAAAACTTTGAATTTATTACGAATTAACATACTAAATAAATAAATGTTTAAAATATTTTTTGAAGGAAAAAAATGTTTTAAAGATAAGAATTTATATTATATAATATTATATTTGTTAATTGTTGGTGTCATTGAAAAATATATGTTTAGTTTTATTAATAAGAAAAAGATATGCATAGTTTGTTACAATACAAATGTGTAAAGTATATATAAGTATAATTTTTTTAGTCAACTACATTTGCACTTTTAATTAAAATCAAAATTTTATAAAAAAAAAATTATACGCATTACGCAACACTAAAAAAAATTATACGCATTAGCGTAACAAATACACAGACATACGGACATAAAATATTACTCTAAACGCTAATATGTGTGTGTGTATTTTCGAGGTTGAAGAAATGGAATAAAAATATTCGGTGTCATTCAATTACAGCGTGAATAAAAATATTTGCGAAGTTGTGATAATTAAAAGATATTGAAATTAATATATAAGTGATAAAAAGATAATACAATTCTTTCAAAAATAGATAATAAAAATAAATGGACCCTCATTAAAAAAAAGGACCTGTTAAAAAAAAATGGAAGAAAAAAGCATATTGAAAAAAATAAAACAAAAGGTTGTGAGCGTGAGTTGAATAGAGGTGTTTGTGAAATAAATTGTCGAGAAGTAGTTTTTTGAAGTAACATTCAACAACTTTCTGTCAAAGCTCATTCATTCAATTTTATGCATTCTAAAAAAAAAGTACGTACTTTATTGATATTGTTTTTGGTCTAACTTCTCCTTAAAAATGTAGAAAAACTAAAAAAAAATCAGACGAAACGGTACCAAAGTAAACTCTAAGGTTTGAGTAAATAAAAATAAAATCGATAAATTTTTTAAATCTTGTAATAACAAAGTAATTATGGTCTAAAAAAAATAACGATAATTCTAACTTTCACGTAGTATTTCTCCATATATTAACATCTAGTGTTTGAACAATATTTCAGACTTATTTTCTTCGTAGATTTCTTTCTATTATGTGGTGGTGGAGTCACACTCCAATACTTGCAAGTTAGCTGTTTCGATCGAGTCTGAGTATGCTCCATTTAAGGAGCTATCCATTTACTCCATTTATGTACTTTGATGCATGACACTTGTAAAAAATAAACTAATGGCTGAGATGAAAGGAAAATGTTATTTCTCTAGAAAAATAGCATCAAGAATTTTTCAAGAAACAATTGGCAAGTTTTAATTGCATGATTTATTTGTTCACTTCCTATTTTTCAGTCACACCTCCTTGAATTGTGGCAAAAAGTGAATTGTGATTGGTTGCTCTTTATTCTTGAAGAATTCTTGATGTTATTTTTCTAAAGAAATAACATTGCTCGAGATGAAAAGGTCAAAATTAAAGTTTTTTTTTACTTCTTCTACCCCTGGCCGCCACTACCAATCAATCCACACGTTATCCCTCTTCTTCTACCCCTGGCCGCCACTACCAATCAATCCATTGATTCATGATTTCCAATTCTGTTCGCAAGAATCCCTCCATTTTGATTCTCATGGATTGTTATCAAAAAGCATGAAAAAAGATTATTATTGAAAAATACATGAAAACAGAGGTTTATTTGTGCATAAATAGAGCAAGATGTATCTAATAGGTATCATGGAGTGCTTGCTATATCTGTACTATCAATTCCTCCTCTCGTATGTGGAAAGCTGAATCTCATAGACTTGGCAGGTTATCGTCCACTCAATTGGGGGTAATGGGTTTGATGTATTGCAAGCAAAGGAAGGATATGAGATTTAGTGTAGCAATCACATGTGTGTTTCTTTGTTTTTACCTTTTTAATTTCAGCCGTTAGATATTATGTTGACACATGTCAAACATCTAGGAAGGTAAATGGAGTAAATGGAGCAAAGGTAAATGGAGCATACCTGGACTCGTTTCGATGAATGCTGGAATGTGTTCCTTTTGCCGTTCAAAAAGAAACTGTATACTAATAGTAACTTGATTGACAAACATCAATATTTCGTAGCCCAAAAAATGTTTACAATTTGAAGGCCGTGAATTGGGATAACCATGTCCCTATTCTTACATAATAACAAAGGCAGGATACGTAAGAAACACAGATCACTACAAACAAGGTATTAATACAACTAGACAACAACGTCCACCAAAACAATGAATAACAACAGTTTTAACCACGTAACTCAATAACGCATACTTTAATGCGTTAGCTCAGGCAACCTTTTCAGCTTCTGCAGCTTCTGCAGCTGCTTCCTCCTCCCGAATCTTCAACAAAGATGGAGGTGGTCTCACAACAATGCCTTTCTTCCATTTTTTATCAAGCTTTCTGGACAACCTTTTACCGATACCCTCTTCAATCTCTCTTTCCCGCTTTACAGTTAGCATGCGAGCAATCTGCAGCATTGATATTAACAGTAATCATTCGTCATTCGTCCAAAAATAGCAAAGGCAGGAAACGTAAACATTTATGCAGACTCCAAAGAAGGGTACTTAACTGTCAGTAAATCTCTATACTATCATCAGAAGTTATAACTTATATAAGTGTAATACCTTTTTTAGGAGACCTTATTAAGTGTAATCTTAAAAACTATAAATAAATGATGGTGGCCCAGCTTGGCCATATTGTGATTTCTCTCCACTCTTTCTACTGTGTGTGTATATTGTTTTCACAATGTAAACCAAAGCATTCTAAATCCTAGTGTGCCGCTTCTTTGCCGACTGAATCCTAGCACCCCCTCTTACCAAATCAATTTTTTATTTGTTGGACATGGATGATGATAATAACACGATGAAGGGACCATGGGCCTCCCATTAAGGTGTATTGTAGAAGGGAGGAAATGGCCAAGGGATAAAAAATGCGAGGTACGAACAGTGGAGGAAAGTTTGCTACTAGCAAAGGGGATTTCATTATGCTGGATAAGTGGCTAAGAGGCTACAAGAGGATCAACTGACCATGCAAATGACAAACCTAGTTCAAGTATTCCCACACAACTAGAAATTCTCAATATGCATGGATACCTAATTCAGTATTTTCTTGTTAAAAGCCTAGAGAGATGGGTGATAGAATAATATTTTTGAAGTGAGTAGGCCACAAGTCTCATAGACCTATGCCAGCCATAGAAATCAAATGAATGGTCAAAGCCTTGTGTTTGGTCAATCACCAAAGGATGAGGGGAACCACTTAGGTGAGACACCGAAACTTGCCCACATCAGTTCGTTTTCATTTCCTGCGAAGTATCACAGACCAGGGGGTATAATGGTGCTGGCGCCATTCCCCTGATATAACAGCAGATGGATGGAATGGGCCTAGACTAACAAAATTGGCTGGAGGTATTAGTCAGATTAGACTAGAATAATATAGCATAAATTGGCTATGTTGGCTATTACTACTTGGCAACAATTGGTTTCATCGTGAGATGAGATTTCTCCTCGAAGACCTAAAGATTGAGGACATTACGCCATAAGATTCAAACTTATGACCATGTGATCAATTTAATACGTGTGAATCTAGGAAACAAGAATCCTCAGGTCCTAACTTTTTAATGACATAAATTATATGCTGCAATAAGACAACTAAAACAATAAATGAGTTTTCAAGCCATCACATAGTGTTTGGTATATATTAATCCATAAAAGAGGAAAATAGTTTAAAAAGAATAAACATATGCTGAAGCATGAAAAAGGAAGAGTTAATGGAAACATTAAAAGGATTTGAGGGATTAGGATCCTCAACAGCCAATGTGCCTACTGTCTTATTAGTCATTGGACTAGTCCAACGGTTGAAACATAAAAAATTAACAAAATAAAAAATATTAAAAAACCATTCCACCTATTCCTTTCATTTTCAGCGTACACGATTATTTCAATTCCTTCAGTCTTTTTTTTTTCTTCTCAAAATCATCTACGATTTAATTTCCAGAGACTGGTGATTCATCTTAATTCTTAACATAAATACACAATGAATTCCTCTTTTCTTCTTCTCAACCCTTTATGGCATGAGTCCTGTGTGCTTCTAAGATATCAGAAACCTTCCTAATTAAACAAAACATAGCTTGCAAACCATATTTTTGGCTTGTAAAATAACTTTGAAAACAAAAAAAAAATCAGAAGATGAAGTGTAGAAGACAGAGTAGCTTCCTCCGTTCTTACCATCTTCCTCCCTCTCAGGTGTGGTTCTCTGCCAAGGGTATTGACATATTGTGTGCGACCAGAATTGTTGTTTACCTTTTTTTAATTATTTTTTGTTTAATGTTTTAGCGGTTGAATTGATTCTGAATTGATTCATTCAACAACTAAGAATGATGTTGGAGAAACAGGAGTAGACACATTGGCTGTTGAGGATCAGATTCCCTCATCTTATAACGACCAGTCCACACTCCACTTTCAGGGTATGGTGATTTTGGGATCATTAACTCTGCACCGCAATACACGAATGACAACTACGATGAATACATAGCATAGTGCTTAAATTACAACCAATTCAGACCCCTTGACATTTCCTTCCAATATTCAATTCATTGTTACACCAGATTAAAATTCCCTGATACCTTCAAATTTTTACCCTAATTTTGGTAGACTATACAAAGAGATAAGAATGCAGATGGAATGTAGACATGGGTTTCTTTCCTTTCTTATCTATCCATTAAATTTTAACATTCATGAATGGAACTTACACTGGTGCAGATTATAGTTATTCATTAATTTAATCATAAATCAATCTAAGCTCTCGCATAAAGAGTCACGCATTATTACATTAGCCATCAACCTATGGTAAATTGAGCAAATGAAACAAAAGTATAATTAAAATTTCTACAAAATGAATGAATAATCTAAAGAGTGAGAAAATATACCGTCTTACGCATGCGACGGAAATCGCTGGACTTAAACTCATTCCGAGCAGATTTCTGAAGACGAAGCATGAGTAACTCTCCCTTAAGCTCAACAACTTCTTCATTAATTTGTTCAGTGGTTTTAGTTCGAATTTGCTTCAATTCCTCTTCTCTTTTTGCCATCATCACAACTGAGACCGAAGCGGTGTGTTTCGTCGCTGGAATTGTGCACGCGTTAGGTTGACGTAGCCGAATGCCATTGAAGGATGTTTTGAGTTGTAATGGTTTTGGAAGAAAGGAAAGCGTTGAAGAAGAAGACGGTGAAGTAACGGAGAGGCTCAACATTGTGTTTCCGCGCTCTTATGTTTTATCTGATGAACAGCAACTGTGTGCAGTATGTGTTGAGTTGCAGATAAGATCCACACCCTATCTTACTTCATCATTTATCAGCGCAACTCATATTTTATTTTAGTTTAAATTGCATTTTTGATCTCTTAATTATTTAGGTATCGTTTTGGTCATTTGATTAAAATTCGATTTATTTTGGTCTCTTAGTTAAAATTCGATTTATTTTTGTTCCTTAACTTTTCTTTGTTACACATTTTGGTCATTTCCGTTAGTTTTAATTCAAAAACGTTAGATTTTCTTCAATCTTCTTCTCCTCTTTTTCATCTTCATATCATCTCTATCAACCGTCAACAACAACAAGAATCCTAAAAAAAAATCAGAAGAAAATGAAGAAAACCTAACGTTTTTGAATTAAAACTAACGGAAAGGATCAAAATGTGTAACGAAGAGAAGTTAAGGGATCAAAATAAATCGAATTTTAATTAAATGACCAAAGCGCTACTACCTAAATAGTTAAGGGACCAAAAATGCAATTTAGCCTTTATTTTGTTTTAGTATTTCATTTTTTCCTTATAAATTAAATTCAAAGAATTGGTTTGTATCAAAAAAAAATAAAAAATCAAAGAATTGGTAATAAAAGGTTTTTGGGTTTTGAACCAAAAAAGGAAAAGGTTTTTGGTTTTTTTTTTAAGAAAATATACCTTTTAAAAAAAATTAGAATATCTACATTTACCAAAAAATTTAAAGTTTTTCATGGTGCCATAAAAATATTAATTTTGAAAGTGGAAATGGAACATGTACCGTTAATGTAGTTGATTTTGTTTTAAGTGTCATATTTTAAGATACAACATCGCTTTTTTTTAAAGTTCCAACGTTCACTGTCTTTCTTAGATGAACATACGTAGATTTCATCTTAAAGAACGAGTCATATAAATTGTTGAAATCTACATGTATTTCACTCAAAAATAGCGAGGATGAGAAATTAAGTTGGGTTGATGGTGTTGAATGATCTTTGAGTATGATACTTCTTCACTTGATGTCTTCTTCTCCGTCCCTCTCGACATTATTTTTTCAGGGAATAAAAACAGCGTATATTCATGTGCTTTGAGGCTCAAGTCACTGAGTGTCGGATGAAAGCTGTATTTTGTGAATAGTGAACATATGCGACCACAAGTTTTGGTTTGTATACTCCTGTGTCATGGACCATACTGTTGTTTACCTTTGTACGCGTTCTTATGTGCCACTGACCCTTCTCGTTGTTCGCCTTGCTTTGGGTTCTTCCTTGTTATGGGTCGTTTTGGCTATCATTCTTGTGGGTTTATTCGCTCTCATACACGACCACGCAATCTCCTTTTGGGAGGATCACTTTGGGACTTAACAGTAAATGACTTCGATTAACGTCGAAATGTTTGCTCCCCGAACTATTATTTGAGGAACTCAAGTCATGGCATGTACATGAAGTTAAATGGAAAACTTGCAGTTGGAAATCGTTCGCATTTTTTTTTTGTTTCTCAAAACATCTGGTTTGTTACTGCGAGTTGGTTCATTAAATATTATTTCAATGACGAATTTTTTTTTGTTTCATTTAATTTTATTTGCAGGATCTTGCAAACCACTGTCTCATAGACATTGGTCAAGAAACTCATACATATAAATTTTATCTTACAAATATAAGTTGTTATTTTCGTTCAAGTAATAGTTAGGTCACCTTTTTTTTATATAAGAATTTATCTTTATTTTAATTACTTAATTAATGTCCCGCTAATCTTGACATTCTCTTTATTTTTAAATCTCTTTTAATTTAATTTTAAAATATCTTCGTTTGTCTGTGACCAAACCTGTGTTGAATCGAACACAAATATCTTAGAGGTGCTTAAGTGTTGTAATAAATTATTTTAATGAAAGTTGGTAGTTAGTTGAAATTTTGACGTTAATGTATTAGTCTAGTGCTGGTCTATGTGGACTTTTGTGCTAGTCGATGTTAGAGGCATGTTAGGAATGAACAAGAAGCTTAACAAAAATGATAACAAATTCTTATCGGCCACCAGTTAAGAAAAAAAATAGCACCGGTAAAAATCTTAAAATTTGTTTAATTAAGCTTTTAAAAGTGTTTTTTAATACATTCTGTTTTCTTTAACTAAGATCTAAAACGACACTAAGGTAAATAGTTTTTTTTTTTAAGGAAAAGTAAATGGTCTTGTTAATTTGTGTCTAAAAGAATGGAGGTTAATACACATTAAATATTAAAAGAGCAAAATTTATGCTTTTAAGAATTTAAATATACGACTTTAAAACATAATTATTGTATGTAGATCCTTAACATTCACCCTCAATACACATGTTAACATTAGCTCCAATCTCTCTTGATATTTGGTACTCACTCCGTCCAAATTAGCTAATCGATTTGGACATTTTACGAGTATTAAAAAAACTGTATGAATAAAAGAGAAATGATGTTTTTTTTAATCAAAATACTCCTGTCATGTATTGATGTATTTGCCGTTGTCGTGAATTAAAAGTAAAAGATATTGAATTGAGAGCGATGAAGTGATATTAATTAGATAGTACAATTCATTTTTATTTTAATTAAAGTCGGAGTATTTTTATTTTTTTTAAAGGATTAAAGTTGATGTATTGAAAATTATTTTGATTTTGAAAAGATCAATTATTTTGAGACGGTACGGTGTGTGAGTGTCAATTTTATAAATGTTCCCCTGCTCCAATTTAGTGCATGCTTTCAACCGTTTTGAATGAAAATATCCGTTGCGGAGTATATTTGGCTGAAAGGAGGCGCTTGAAGGCAGCGCCGTGGAGAAGCAATTCAATTATGATGGGCAAAGCCACAAGGGAGAAACAATGTCATTTTTTCATAAACTTCTTTGATTTAGACAATTAGACCTATTTCTACGCACCTCTCTTAATTTCTATCTAAGGCTTCCATTAATTTTTGGCCTCTTCAATTGTTGGTTTAATCGGAGAACTCAACTTGAGCCACTCCTTTTCACATCCACTCAAAAAATACGTTTCAAAAGTCTCATGTTGACTTGCTACCACTAAATAAAAATGGGCCAGAATATCGAACTATGATTTTGTCCCATTAATTTTCTTTTTTTGACAAATTGTCCCCTTTAAAATTTTAGGGTTAATTAAGTAGATGATCCCTATAAATATTCAGAATTTTGTATTTAGTCCCTACAAAATAAAATCACACTTTTTAGTCATTGTGATATTTACCTTTAGTATTTTATGGACAAAAAATGCTGACGTAAAATTTTCACAGAGACTAAAAATATTGATGAAATTTTTTACAGAGACTAAAAATAATGACGGAAAATTTTACAGGACTAAAAAATATGATTTTATTTTGTAGGTACTAAAAACAAAATTCTGAATATTTATAGGGACCATATACTTAATTAACCTAAAATTTTCAAACGCAAGATTCAGACATCAAAATTATTTTCAAACTAGTCTATTTTTTACAAGGTGTAAGTAAGACCGTAACATGAATAGTGAAATTACTAAGGTGGAGAGAGTCGGAGGTCCGGAGGAAGAGATTCATCATCATTCGAGGCTATGTGGATGCATGATACGATGTTTTCACTCCAATAAGTTGGTGTCAGAGTACTCATTTGCAATTATCTCTAATTTCTATTGAAGTAACATGCAACATATACATCGACCACTTCTTAAAAAAAAACATATATATCGACTAATCAATATTTTTAAACCACTAGTAATTTGTAGTGTATAATTTTTTTTGAAAGATAGTAATTTGTAGTAGAGTTTATAATTAAAGTCAACGGACAATTTTTTATATAAAAAAAATCTATAAACAAAGGGTGCGAATCCTCTCCATTGGGTAGGAAATGTCAATCTCAATTTCAATTTCCATTTATAAAAACACAACGCTTGGAAAATCAAACATCAACGACTCTAATTCATGAATTATTTTATTTTAAGTAAGTAACAAACTTAGAAATCACGCCCTCCTCTTTCTCTCTCATTTTGACTTAAGCAGCTTGCAGAACCTGGAAAGATACTTAAGATCATGAGGTTGTGCTATAACACAACGCCACTCGTTGCAAACAACCAATCATCGCTGTCGTGTTGATGTCGCAGTTACGTGTCGTCGTTGCGTCGCCGTTGTAGAGGTAGGGGCTCTTGTCGTCGTCGTCGATTCCCTTCCATCTTATGTTAAACCCATACTCACTCACGAAGAAGGGATAAATTGAAGACAAATGCTGTGGTTGTTGACCAGGCAAAGAAGGGTCGCATGATTTTTTTTTTTTGTTTCTGAAATAATATTTTTTTAATTTATAGGAGTATGTGTTTGAAATAAATGCGAGCCATTGACATCTTACTTTTCCACATTCATGTTTTTGCGAATGGAAATTAAGATTGCCATTTCCTACTCAAATGGAGAGGATCTGCACCCATAAACAAAATGGTATTGTTATCACCAGAAAATGGAAGAAAATATTGATAATTTAGATTTCGATTAGAATATAAATAAAATCCATAAAATAATTTATAACGATATATTCATTAACTTATACTAATTTTTATTTAAGGAATTAACTTATACTACTAGTAAAGGTTTTTTTTCTTTGTGTGAAGGGATCATACCATTCGAGGTATGACGTGTCATATTAACTTACTTATCACATTATACTTTGTTCTCACCTCAATGCCAACTCATTAGAAAATACTTATCTATGAAATTAAAGTCATATGACAAACTAAATTGTAATTTATGCGTGAATTAAGTCTAAATTTTGAACTCACGTTAATCTCTAGTATGACCGTTTTGATGTGAGGATAACGTGTAGAGGCTCATATTTGGTAACCATTTTATTGCATTTGTTAGTTTTTTTTTAAGAAATCATTAAATTATTTAAAAAAAACATTAATAAAAAATTGTTTGCGATTTTTTTTTTAAGGGTAACCTAAGTTTTATTGTCAAATTTTGATTGCTTCAGAAAAATCGATATTTTTTGTGAGAATTGTTTTTATATAGACTCCAATTTCCTTCAACATTTCCTTCTGCATTTACAACTTGCGCTCATCTCTCTCTCTCTCTCTCTCTCTCTCTCTCTCTAGCAAAACCCTCGTTTCATTCTTCCGCGATTATATCCACAGAAAAACCCAGAAACCTTCTACGACTCATTCTGTAACAAATTTCATGGTTCGAATCGCTGAGTTGAATCGGATAGGAATCTGAGTTCATCGTTGATCGATTGACGCACGTGCTGATGGGTGCTGCTGGTTCCAAGCTTGAGAAGGCACTCGGTGACCAATTCCCTGAAGGAGAACGTTACTTTGGTCTTGAGAATTTCGGCAATACTTGTTATTGTAACAGCGTTTTGCAGGTTTTAATCGATTCTTTGTAATTTTTTATTTTCCAATCCGATTCATTCTAAATCGTAGTTAATTCGCTTTCTTTGATTGTCTATTCATGATTCATACACATCGTTAATTGTAACCATTGCTTTTCTTTTCCGAATTTATGTTGACTTGTTGAAACAAATTTTGTAGAGTTTAATTGTTGAATAATCTACAAGGATTTTTGTTATTGACGTTTGGATTTGATTATCTGAGTTTATCTAATGACATAAGTACTTTTGAGACTGTTTGGGAAAACTTTATTCAAACAATTTATGATATGTTTATAAGTTGTTTTCACTTATTTTCATAAGCTCTTCAAGGTAACTTATATAAACAGCATATATGTAAACAGTTTGAATTTAATTTATTTTTTGTCATATAAATAGCTTATACACTACAGAGTAGTCGAATTTAGACTAATTGCTTTTGCTAAGCCATTCACTATTTAGTACAAAGTGTTGTAAAAATTAAAATAGCGGCTATTGCAGATGTGTTTGTAGCATAGTAGAATTTGAACAAACTGTTTTTTTTCGTGACTTGCAATTGACAACACTGCACACAACCACTTATATGATAATCACTTAAATAAGTTGTCCTTTCAAACATGCCTAATTATGATTCTAAGTATTAAATTTGAAAATGGGTTTGTTTGTTATTTTTTTTGTGAAGATTTCTGGGGTTTTTCACCATCATGTTACTCATTTTGCTACCTTCTGCAGGCACTATACTTTTGTGTTCCATTTCGGGAACAACTGCTGGAGTATTATGGAAATAACAAAACCTTAGGGGATGCGGAAGAAAATCTTTTGACTTGCTTAGCTGACTTGTTTTCACAGGTAATCAATTTGTAGTTTGGAAATTTTGTGCATTACATGGGTGAAGCCTATATTCTTTTTCATATTTGATTGACTGAAGCATGATTCACAGTTTGATGGTTTGTATTGTCTTCACTAATTTCGGCTATGATTCATGCTTTGGACTCTTGTCAAAGATGCTGCTGACTTCCTAGCCTTGTGTTCTTCTTCCTTTTCTTTCATTTGGTCTTCAAACAAGTGTTTTATTTTTTATTTGAATGCCTCACAATGGTTTTTGCTATCCTTAGTTTTGGTTTTAAAACGATATTTTCTTTAATAACATATCCTACCAGATTTTCTTATTTTTTATTTCCTTTTTCTGTTATTGTTTGTGCATTGAAGGAGAATTTGTCAGGCATGAGACAAACAAGTTGAGAATTAAAGATAGGGTTACTGAATAAAAACATAAATAAGTCTTTTCTAACTGACCATAGAAGCTGCACCATGATTATCTAGCATCTGGAAAGTACGAAAATTAGTCGTTGCAAATTTTAAAATCAGCAAGATACATAATACATCCAACAGTAGAGTTTACTTTGTGAGGTTTGTGAACCTGAAACAAATCATTTGTATAAATCCTATCAAGCATCGACTATATCTTGATGTCATTTACATGCTTAGTCATGTCTTTTTTGATCCTGAATTCAACATATTTATTTCTGTTGGTATAGATAAGTTCGCAGAAGAAGAAAACCGGTGTCATTGCTCCCAAACGATTTGTACAGAGGTTGAAAAAACAGAATGAACTCTTTCGTAGCTATATGCATCAGGTATGTACTTTACCTTAAGTGTTAAAAATAAGCTCCTGTACATCGAATTGTTATTCATGAATTCTGTAAAAACTGTTGACAGTGACATTTAGATTATAAAGTATAAATACAAATAAAACATTAGTTTGGATATGGGTCTGTATGCAGTGTTTGGCTATGTTACTTGTTGCTCCATGATTATGCAAAGATGCCAGTAGGTGTTGCTCCATGTTTATTTGCATTTCCTTGCTTTGAACTTTCAGCTTTTCTGCACATGAATCGTAGTTAGAGATGCTATTATCTATATTGGATATTTCCAGATGGTAATGTTGGGAGCTTGACAACAAGTATTTCAGTTGGTAGATCATTAGGCAGACCAGTGTTACTTTTTTATTCTGTCAGGTTGGACCAAATTCAAGGCATGCGGTTTTCACCCTCGGAATTATTACAAGCTTTTTTTAATTCACAAAAACATACAAGGTTATTAGCATGTTAACATTTACTTTATGTGTTGACAGTCCCACATTTGATGTGATATGGCCCCTGAAAAATTATTTATAAGTAGGAGGCATCTCTCACCTTACAAGCTAGTTTTGTAGGGTGAATTAACACCAATCCAAAATTTGAGATGGTGTCAGAGCCTGTCTAAGATCCGTCGAGCCACCTGTTTTGTATCCACTCAGGTAAATTGGATCAGCCCAACACATGCTGAAGCTGAAAGCAAATTCTAAGACGAGGCCTTTAAATGCATAAATTAAAAATATAATAATTTGCAACAAAAAAATATAAAATATACGTCACTATGTATAAAATAAAAAAAGTCTATCATATATTTATTTGTGATCCAGTGGTTTAGCTTGCTTGTTTTTCCCAATCGCAAGGGGTTCCAATCCTGCGGGCTGTAATTTTTGGGCATTATTTTTTGTAAAGAAATACGATAATGCAGAAAAGGCTTATCCAAGAATTGAATGTAAGTTCTACCTGCAAAAAAAGGCAAACCACTGCGCCATTATAAACATTTGCAATATCATTGAACAGCACAATATATGGAAATCCACCACTTGGACTAAGTATGCCTCGGTGGCTTGGGCTGATCCTGCAAGTTACGGTCTAGATGTTCATTCATGGGCGTGAGGAGTGTGTGTTGGCTCTGGTGAGAGTCCCAAAAGAGTCGACACAAATTTATAACTTGAAGGGTATTTATAAGTAGGTCCCACCAGAGTCAACACAAATTAAGTAGGTATAAGTGGGAGACATTCTTCACCTTACAAGTTGGTTTTGTATGGTTGAGTTAGGTCCGACCAAATTAAGACTTTCGATATGATTTTTATTAACTATTATTATATATCCGCTGTAATTATAATCTTTTCCATGTCACAACTCACAACCATCCCTTATCACTTTACATTATTAAGCCTGCTAATTGAATTGGCTGCATATCACTGTTATACAAATGGTGATACCGATTAGTTTTTTTTTTCCTTTTCATTCTATGATGAAATAATTCTGTAACTGATGTTGGGTGTCTGTTTAGCAGAAATGACAACAATTTGTTACTTGCAGATGAGATTGTAGTTTACCATGAATGTTCACTGTAGCATACAAGTTTATTCATTATTATTATTATCATTGATTGTTTATTGTCTGTTAATTTCAATGTATCATTGGTTGCACAGTACCTCATATTTTGTCTAGTTTTTAACTAATACAACAATGTTACTGTCGGTCTTCTCTTTTTGGTAGGATGCCCACGAATTCTTGAACTTTTTACTGAATGAACTTGTCGACATTCTGGAGAAAGAGGCTCAGGCTGCAAAGACTGATCCAGAGACACCAACACCTTCTGAAAAGGTTGCAAATGGGTTCAAGAATGGTCATGCTAATGGACCTAAGAAAGAGCCTTTAATTACTTGGGTACACAAAAACTTTCAGGTGACCTGCTTTGCCAAATTTTTTTGTCATTTTTTTTGTTGTTGCAACAAATTTGGAGGAAGTATAAATTGTGAACTTTGTAATGGATACAGTTAATTAGAGTTCTCCTTTTAAGTGTGCACGCCGTGATACTGATCTGTTGTGAATATCCATTCATATTTGCTTCTACTTGTAATATAGAGGAGCGCATTATGCGAGATACTAAAGTACTTGTTTCATTCTTATTAATTTATTATCACACTTACGAAAATGATAATAATAATCAAAATAATTTTGCTTCTGTCAATTTTTATTTATTATTTTTTCTTTTGAGGGTGGACATGTTGAGAGAAGATCTGTAGATTTTGAAGTAAGTAAAGTAGATCAGATGAAGAGTAGTCAAATCACCAGAGGCAGAGAGAGACCTAGATAAACTATTAAGATCTAGAGATTAGCGAGTTGGATAGAAATATGGTATATGACAGAGCATTATGGCATCATTTGATCCATGTATTAGAATTTAGACCCCACATAAAGGGATAAAGCTTGGTTGCTGTATTTTTTTTATTTTGCAGGGTGGTGGTTGATGTTATTCTCATTGTGTTGATCACAAAATTTAGATTTATATCTATATTGTGGAATTTCATTGTTGCAAGTTGTTGTGACCAGGGAATACTCACCAATGAGACAAGGTGCTTGCAATGTGAAACTGTGACAGCTAGGGACGAAACATTTTTTGACTTGAGCCTTGATATTGAGCAAAACAGTTCAATTACAAGCTGTTTGAAAAATTTCAGTTCCACTGAGACGTTGAATGCAGAGGACAAATTTTTCTGTGACAAGTGCTGCAGGTATATGCTTTTATATTGTGGCATCAGCTGTTACTTGGTTTCTTGATTGGTTAGGAAAATGTAAACTGTCTGTTGTCAACCATTTTGAATCATGTACTTGGCTAAACGATGCTGCTGCTTGTTTAACATGGATTTCAATTGATGCATTATACTTTATCAAAAACCAAATTTTCAGATATTTGTTCAGATCTAGATCATTTTAGTAGTTTCCTGTAAAGGTTTTTACGCCATTGTTTCTACTTTTAACTGGAGAGGGAAATAGATGTGGTGAGTCATATACGTCAAATTGTTTGAATATCATGTATATTTTTAGACATTTTTATCTCCTTTTCATTTTCAACAAGCAAACCGTAACATGCTCGTTTTTCCATTGATTGGCACTTCATTTATTTTCTGAACGGGATTTCTTGGTCATGTTAGTTAAGTGTGTACAAATATATATGCACTCTCTTCCTCTGTTTTTCATGCCCATTTACCAATATAGTGACCAAGGTGCAAACTTTCTTTTGGTATTAGTTTGCAAGAAGCTCAGAAGAGAATGAAGATAAAGAAACCTCCTCACATTCTGGTCATTCATCTCAAGCGGTTCAAATACATGGAACAGCTGGGCCGCTACAAAAAGTTGTCTTACCGAGTTGTTTTTCCCCTTGAGCTGAAGCTGAGCAATACTGTTGAAGATGCAGATATTGAGTATTCTCTATTTGCGGTAGTTGTTCATGTTGGTAGTGGTCCCAACCACGGGCATTATGTCAGCCTTGTGAAAAGCCATAACCACTGGTTATTTTTTGATGACGAAAATGTTGAGATGATTGATGAGTCTGCTGTGCAGACGTTCTTTGGATCACCACAGGAATATTCAACTAACACCGACCATGGGTACATTTTGTTCTATGAGAGCATTGGACCAGGTAACAGTAACTAGATGGAGGTGTGCTACAGGACTTTTAGGTACTCAAATCACTTGGACCTGTTTTTTCCATCTAGTTTCTCTATTTATTTTCATGTTATACCATTATTCAACCTGTTGGGAGGGATTGTGAGGGAGATGTTGCATCCTTTATAGTAATACAGGTTGTGTTGTGAAATGTATACTTAGGTGGTTGGCATGTACAGTGGATGGTGGTAGCACTGTCCTTTTTCTTCTCTCCTTTCTCACAATAAGAGCAGTATATATATGGTGGAAATTTTGCCTACAATATGTATTCATGGTTGCAATTGTCTTCAACCAACATTAGAAACACAATGAAATGTAAAATGCTCGTTAATTATGCTAACATTAATTTAGTTTTATCAGAGCTCTATAGTTATGTTTGTGTTTGGAGATCAACTGACTTGTATCAAGGAAAAAGTATTAAGGACAAACAAACTTTGATTGTGTATACATATCAAAACGCTACCAGAGTCATCTATATATGTTCTTTTAGAGTGGTACAAAAGTTTATCTCATTGTGAACCCAACCTCAGTTCATCACGGCAATGACCTATGTCATTGAAAAAAGTTAAATATGTTTTCATTATAGTTTCTCAAAAATTTCTTTGACTTTTAGTTCATGTAACATTTTCAATCACCACTTCTGGTACTTATTTGTACTTATTTTTAAATCAATTCATGTGTACCATTTGTTTTTTTTTTTTAATGAAATTGTGTATGATATTGTAAAACTCTCCCAAAAAAAATTAGAAATTTTCAAAAATACATTAAATATGATTTAACCGCCAAAAATATAAAAATTCAATTCATGTATTGTTAAAAAATTTAAATTTTATGCAATTTTTTTTATTCAAAAATATGAATTATACATGAATTTTCTTAAAAAGGGATAAAACGTGAAGATGGAAAACTATTGGGGACTAAAATTCGAAGAAAATTTTAGAGGAATTAAACAAACATTTGACATATCTATAGGGAAAAAAAAACATATTTGACCCTTGGAAAAATTGGCATCACAATTTGTTGATAGCATTTTGCAACAACTTCAGTTAGCACATTTTTGTGTGAAATGTTAGCAAATGACCTCACTATTTCCTTTTTGTGTGAAATGTTAGCAAATGACCTCACTATTTCCTTTAATCTACAAGTGAACGTGAATCAAGGTTGCTGCAAAGATCAAAATAAGACAATCGTCTAAAATGCTAACCCATACACATAATTAACGACGAGACAAATAGATGGAAGCTAAGTTCGGGGGATTCCATTTTGGTGTCATTGAGGTGCCAAAGTAAACATGACATAGACAAATCATGACACACCTTTGTGTTTAAAAAAAATGCTGAATAAATGGAAAAAAATCTCTTCAACAAGACAACCATCACTCACGTGGTATCCTTTGCCAATGTCACGTGACTTTAGTGTTTGAATGACGCCAAAGTGGGATTCAAAGACGGGAAGGGAGAACTCATTTTTCTTTTTTGAATTACAGACAATATAAAATGTTTTTCTAAATAAGTTGTGATTGAAGTATATGTTTTTCATGTTATTTCTTTTTTTTTATAAATATTTTAAAGTGTTTAAGATTTAAAAAAAAATATAAGTTCTCCTTTATCTTCTTCTCCTAAATCCTCCATCCAAACACCCTTCAAATATCCAACAATGCTTCAAGATCAAAGAGATTATAAATCTTTCTTGTTTCTTACAACGCTAAATCAATAGACAGAAACGAAAAACATTTGATTTGTAAAAATATGAAATTTTCAGGCAGAAACGAAAAACGTTTGATTTGCAAAAATATAAAATTTTCTAAAAATTGTTTAAATTTGCAAATTTTTAGAAAATGTGTTACTATATATTGATAAAATTACCCTCAACTGAACTGATCAATACTTAAAGGAGCAATTATTAACTGAACCTTTTTAATAAAAATAAAATAAAATAGAATTTACTTGTCAAAACTGTATCACAACAGCGAGAATTATGTTTTTGAAAAACCAGACTTATTATTTTGCATGGTGGCAATGTTTTGATAATCAATAAGATGTTTGGCTCACAATTAAAAATAACAATTACTAATTGAAGAAATCATTAATTTGCCCTGTTTTGATAATTGTGAATATGTAAACACAGTTACTAATTGTTGCTTTCTGTCTTGATTACAAATATAACAGCAACTCCCGTATCACAACAGGCCTTTGGTTATTATTTCTGAAATGTTTACTTATGTGGAAACAGTTCAGTTTTTTTTTCTTTCAAAACTAAACAGTTCAGCCATTTGAAGATTGATTCAGTTCGGTTCAAATTGTTCTTTTGTAGTTCGGTTCAGTTTGCACAAAGTTTTGGTTTTGAACCAAACTTTGCCCATCCCTAGTTACCACATTTGAGTAACTTTCTCCACTTAGTTTTTTTCTTAGTTTTAGCCGCACTGACACCATATGCTAAGAACCGAAAAATTGCTACATGCAAAATTCTGCAGGTCCACATCAGATATCCAAGTTCTGGAGAAAACATCTAAAATGATCCAAAATTATGCACCATCCATACATTTATATGAAAACTACAATGCCTGCACAAAGAGCCTGTCAAACTACCACAAAGTTAGATCATCACCAGTACACACATCCTAGCATAAGACTCACAATTTTTCCACCTTAACCCAAACAATCCAGGCACAACTCCAAAGGATTCCAATCTAAAAGAAAATGCACATCAACATTTAATGAAATTTAACTGGAGTTTTCCTTTGAATAAAGCCACTCTCAAAAACTAAAATTCTGCTAACAACAATCTTAAAGTATACTTATAAAAATAAACAAGCAAAAATGTTATGCTAGGACTAGGATGAATTAAAGCATAAGGATTAGCTCACTGTCTTAAAAAAAAAATCTAACAACAAAATAAATCTCTAGAGTAAATTTCAGTGGTTCTCCCATTTGTCATCCTCCCTGATAAGCAAATAACTGCTTTTACTTCTCATTTGAGAATTCCCATTGACTTGTATTCTCTCCTGCAGTGTTGATTTCTTGAGAAGTATTGACTCGGAAATCGAATTTGCACACTTCATTACATACTAACCTATTAGAACATGTTACATAGAAAGGAACCCTGCCAGCCTTGTGCGGAGGTGTATGACAACAGAGAACATCATCCCCTATTATCTCTGCTGGCACTTCTTCTTCACAAAACATGCATGACCATTTACAAACTTCCGCTTCTTGTTGACTCATTAAGAATCATCCTGTAAAAGTTAGAAGAAAAAACAATAGTTCATATGAAATATGAACTAATGCTATTCAGGATAACTTTCACATCTCATTAATGTGGAAGGTCACTGTTATCTTGTTTTTCTATATATTTTCAGGTTTTTCTCAGTCTCTCACCACTTTAATTGCTTTTCTATATCATAGGGAGTTCGGAAAGAGAGGATTCAAATCCAAACAGATATCATGGTGCAAACATAGCAACAAGAAATAAACAGGTTAGTAATGCTCATATACACGATGACATTGCATTCTTTATTCTCTCCAAATTGCTTCTTAAATCCCTCACACGTTTTACTTGCGTTCAAAAACCATGGTCTCTTTTATTCCAAAATCCTTTTTCATGAAGATGTTCCACAATAATTTCTTATCCAAACATGACGAGGTCGACGACAATGACATGCATCTACTTCTAAAACAAACGACAAATGGGTTTCCCTTTCATTACTGGTTGTGCATTTTTTCTGATGAGGGGTTCGAGGATAGGGTTAGATTAGATTGGCCTCCTCCTTTTCAAGAGGATATCTATCATATTGAAATTGTGGGCTGGACTAGTTTTAATGGCACTCTTTGTCTCTACCAAGACAGTAACGATGACATAACAACTGTACTGTGGAACCCTTCTACCAAAGAATTTAAGGTCATTCCTCCTAGCATTCAACCCTGCAACAACTTTGAATTTAATTTTCATCCTCAAGGATTTTGTTACGACCGTGTTAGAGATGGCTATAAAGTGATTCGGAAGTCTCAATATCCTTTAGACTTTAAAGGTAATTGGGTTTGTGTGCCTGAAAAGGACATCCCTAGTGGGAGAGAAATGCAGTAGATGATGACCCTTTTTGGGAGATGTACATCCTTAGAATTAACTCTTGATGGAAACTTGACGGTGTTGATTTGCCTGTTCCTTAGAAAGATAGTTCCCTAGTGAACTGGAATGAATGGTGCCATTGGTTGGACCAAAAATATGATATGGTGTCATTTGACTTTAGCAATGAGATGTTCTTTGTAACAAATTTACCCTCTTACTCATCAAACATAATGGAAGAATTGTTGAACAGACACTTGGGGGTGTTAAATCAGCGTGTTTCTTTAGTCTGTATTGTTGCTAAAACTGCTTCTTTTCACATATGGATTTTGAATGAACTCGGTGTCAAGGAATCATGGACAAAACTCTTTGTTGTTAGACCTTCAACTCGCATTATGCATGCTTTTGGGATTGGAATAAAGAGTGCTATATTCTACATAAAAGAAAATATGGAGCTAAAGGGGTTTGAGGTTAAAATCATTTTTATAGACATGGCATTGGGTAGCATGATTAAAGGGGTTTGAAGTGTGATGATTCACTTGTTTCTCTATGTCCTTCAGGAAAACCTAAGTTAGGAAAAATTGAATAAAGTTAACAATATGACAACAGTTACTTCACACATCAAGTGATTAAACCGACAAGCAGATTGTTAATGCTTTAAGAGTAACTCTATAGAGCAGGAAATTATTCACATGGCCATATTACAAACAATGGAAACAGAACTAAAACACTCAACAATACACACACAAAGCAGAACAATATTCAAACAAAAAGAGATTGAAGCATCAAAATAAATACAAAAAAGTTTCTTTCTACTATAGTTGACGATCAATAAATTATAGGCAACTGACAAGATATAAATAACTTGATAGCATCGTTCATAAACCTCATGGCTGAGTGCTTTGAGATAAGACTACAAAAACAAATTAATTATTCATTCCTCCAAAAGGAAAAGGAAGAAGGTTTTCCTTATAAATCACAATCTTCTGGCAAACCGACTTTGCCTCAACTCCAATGTCTTCACTAGTTTGGGTACTTAAATCAATCAGGGCTAGCTCCATATTTTCTTTTATGTAGAATATAGCCCTCTTTATTACAATCCCAATAGTACACATAATGCGAGTTGAAGGTCTAACAACAAATCCATACGAGAAAAGAAGCAGTCATAGCGACAGTACATACTAAAGCAACACACTGATTTAACATCCCCAAGTGTCTGTTCAACAATTCTTCCATTATGTTTGATGAGTAAGAGGGTAAATTTGTTACAAAGAACATCTCATTGCTAACGTCAAATGACACATATCATATTTTAGGTCCAACCAATGGCACCGATTCACGTTCACTCTAGAACTATCTTTCTAAGGAATGGACATATTAACACTATCAACTTTCCTCCTAGAGTTACTTCAAAGGCTGTACATCTCCCGAAAAGGGACATGCATCTCTACTACATTTCCCTCCCTGAGGCAAGATAATCCATCTCCCATAAAGGGATATCCTTTCAGGCACACATACCCAATTACCTTGTCTAAAGGATATCAAGGCTTCCAAATCACTTTATAGTCATCTCTAACACGGCCGTAACCAAATCCTTGAGGATAAAAATTAAACTCAATGTTGTCGTAGGGTTGAATGCTAGGAGGAATGTCCTTAAATTCTCTGGTAGAAGGGTTCCACAGTACAGCTGTTATGTCATCGTTAATGTCTTGGTAGAGATAAAGAGTGCCATTAACACTAGTCGAGCCCATGATTTCAATATGACCGATATCCTCTTGAAAAGGAGGAGGTCAATCTAATATAACCCTATCCTAGAACCCCTCACCTGAAAGAATGCACATCGAGTAATGAAAGGGAAACCCCCGTGTCGTTTGCTTTAGGAGGAGACACATGTCATTGTCGTCGTCCTCATCATGTTTGGGCAAGAAATTATTGTGGAACATGTTCATGAAAAAAGAGTTTTTGAATAAAAGCGACCATGGTTTTTTAACGCAAGTAAAACATGTGAGGGATTTAAGAGGCAATTTGGAGAGAATAGAGAATGCAATGCCATCGTGTATGTGAGCACTACTAACCTGTTTATTTGTTGTTGCAGCAGCCATCCTTGAAGGAAAAACCAGACAGCAAAGCTGAAGTGAGCACAATGCAAAGCAAAAGGACAGATTGCTATGTTTGCACCATGAGATCTATTTGGATTTGAACCCTCTCTTTCCAAACTCCCTATTATATAGAAAAGCAATTAAAGTGGTGAGAGAAAAACCTGAAAATATATAGAAAAACAAGATAACAGTGATCTTCCACATTAATTACATGATTTAAATTATGCTAGCATGTAAATCTAAGATATTCTATTGAGCTTTCATCAAATAACAATTAGGCCGAAGGAGATTTAAAAGTAACTCTATGATTGTACTATCATGTTACCTCCTCTTCCAGAAAATGGACTAGAACAATGTATGAGAGTTCCCTGTAACAATGTCGAATACAAAAAACAAATTAAAAATTTCATGAAGCAACTATAATTAATAAGTTATTCTATATGTCTAGAATATTAAATACTGCATAGAAAAGTTCAAGATAAAAACTTACTCCTCAAGCATCCAGTAAATTTGCTACAAAAATTATTATTTTGTGCTCCACGGGCATAGTAACACTGTAATACTTCCATACCTCCATCCTGAAAACATTACACCTCATTCGACGCAAAAGTATATATATAAAGTAAAAATAACAAAGATGCTCCCATTACAGTTTAATTGCCAATGAGAGTCAGTTTGTAACAATACATACCTTGAGTTTTCCATGGGTTTCCTTGAGAGTTTTTCCATATTTTTTCTTCTTCCAGTTATGACCATAATTTCTAAAGTGTTTCACCGCCTTTCGATTATATAAGAAAAGAAAACCACCTAATATAAACCATAACTTGATAAGACATTCTGCTCATTACACCATTTTTTGTCCTAATGAATGAAGGAAAATGAAAGTATTTATTTGAAACTAGAATAATCAGAATCTACCATACTTTGAGGCATACATGGAGGTTCTGAAGCAATACGACAGTTGTTATAATTACTGAGAATTCGATGAAAAAAGATCATAAAGATAAGAAAAAAAGTTTCTCTCCTCCATACGTTGAACCAAATTAACCCTAAAGTGTTTGAACATTCAATTCAATACATCACAACAAATAGCAGGTTACAATGACTAACACTAACAAAATTAGCTGCACTGACACCATATGCGAAGAAAAGAACCCAAAAACTGCCGCGTACAAAATTCTGCAGGTCCACATCAGATATCCAAGTTCCGGAGAAGCATCTAGAATGATCCAAAATTATGCACCATCCATACATTTAGATGAAAACTACAATACCTACACAAAGATCCTGTCAAACTACCACAAAGTTAGATCATCACCAGTACACACATGCTAGCATAAGACACACAATTTTTCCACCTGAACCCAAACAATCCAGGCACAACTCCAAAGGATTCCAATCTAAAATAAAATGCACACCAACACTCAATGAAACTTAATTGAAGTTTTCCTTTGAATAAAGCCCACTCTCACTGTCTTAAACAAAAATCTAACAACAAAATAAATCTCGAGTAAATTTCAGTAGTTTGTCCCATATGTCATCGTCCCTCATGAGCAAAGAACTGCTTTTACAGTTTTACTTCTCATTTGAGATTTCTCATTCACACTAATTGAATCTAAACTATGTAGGAAGTCATGCTCCAGGGAACAATTCTTTAAATTATTTATTAAAAGTGTAGAAAGTGACTTCTGTTCTCTCCCGCAGTGTTGATTTCTTGAGAAGTATTGACTCGGAAATCGAATTTGTGCACTTCACTACATGCTAACCTATTAGAACATGTTACATAGAGGAGGGAATAATTGTACCGTTGAATCCTTTTTCGCTTTCAATTGTATCCCAATAAGCATTAGAAGTAGATGGCTTGCTCGGTTCTTCCTGTTCGTTGTTATTATAACTAATGTCACATGTTGAGACTGAATAATCACCATCTAGGAGCCAACTGGTTAAGGAATTAAAACCAGTTGCCTGTTCATATGGAAAGTTAAGCTTTTAGCAATTAAATGAGTTTGATGGAGAGAATTAAAAAGATAAATGTTAAAGAATTACTCATACATAAAGCAAAAGCTTTTATGGAACAGACAATAGATTCTGATTTAGAACTAAACAATATTACTATATAACATGAAATAATGCAAACAATGAGTATTACATGCAGATGAAGCATCAATTTTACTTGCAGAAGTAGTCGTTAATGACACAGATTTCTTTGCCGTGTAACTAATCCAATACCTGCCAATTTCCTTCACTTTGTATAAGACTTCCATTCTGATGCTGTTTAGTAATGCTGCTACTAAAAGGTTGCCCTGTTACCTCATATTGTTGAAAACTACTATTTATTTCCATGTTATTCGATTGTATCTCAGGAAAAGAAGGCTGAAAAAGCACATCATAACTTGCAGCAGTATTGTCCAAGATATGTTGCCATGATGAATAATAGCCAAGAAGTTTTGACGGTTCACATGCCGATCCAACATTATTAATGTATCTGGTTTCATTAGCTTGACTGAGTGGGATATAATCTACCTGACGAAAGACAGGCAACCTTTCTTGATCATCTATCACAATTCCAATTTTACAATTAGTATGACATGTTAGATAAGATCTCGCCTGATCGAAATATAAAATGACGTTTTAACTTTGCTGGACTACTAGTGCATAATTTCGTTACAGTATCATCCAATCATGCTTTGCTACGTCACTAAAGTCACTCTCTTTTAGTGACATGGAAATGCATGATTGAGTGATAGAAGGGAAACCTGTAACCAATTTATTTTACACCAACGGTACATCAAAATAAAATAGAAGAAATTTACCTTTGAGTGGTAGAGAACAGTTAGAACCAGCAAGTTGAGTTGTAATCTTCTGAGAAACAGGGTATTGCAGCTCAAGAAAAGAGTAGGGATCTGAATTTGCTTGACTATTGAATGCTATGAACATTACAATGAGTCACAATGTTAAAATAGATACATAGAAAATAGCGAAGAATAAAAGCATAAAAAGGTTATTCAAAATTTTCTCTATGCGCAAAAGTAAAACATTTCAAATCATTAATAGAATGAGTGAAGCCCAAGAAAAACATACCTAATTCAGATTCTTCATATTCTGATGCTTGAGCACCGTTAGTTTGCGAATGAATATGGCAACTATGGAAATGAGGATTAGACGATAGAGAAGTTTCCATCTCTGTGTTGGCCTTAACTTCATATGTTTGTTGAGCATAAGGATTAGATTCTTCATATTCTTTGGAACATATTAAACTTGCATTTTTTCCCTGGTTATTTGGAGCAAAAGATAGAAGAAAAAGCAATGAAGTTTAATTTCAGGGAATATAATATTTATTCTTTCTTATTTCACATTCGATTGTTACAACAAAAGTATGTCATTAGTTCATTCCTCCTTAAATTATGCTAAGCATGTTACCTCCTCTTCCAGATAATGGACTAGAACAATGTGTGAGAGTTCCCTGTAACAATGTCAAATACAAAGAGTTAAAAACAAATTAAAAATTTTATGAAGTTATTCTATTAGTCTAGAATATTAAATACTGCATAGAAAATGTTAAAATGAAAACTTACTTCTCAATCAACCAGTAAATTCGTCTACAAAAATTATTATTTTGTGCTCCACGGGCATAGTAGCACTGTAATACTTCCACACCTCCATCCTGAAAACATTACATTTCATTCGACACAAAAGTATATATAAAGTTAAAAATAACAAAGATTTGAAAAACAGAATTTGCCTATAAGATTCAGTTTGTAACAATACATACCATGAGTTTTCCATGGCTTTCCTTGAGAATTCCATCTTTTGTCTTCCTCCAGTTATGACAATCATTTCTGAAGTGTTTCACCACCTTTCGATTATATAGGAAAAGTGAACCGCCTAATGTAAACCAAAACATGATAAGACACTATGCACAATAAACCATTTTTTGTCCTAATGAATGAAGGAAAATGAAAGTATTTATTCGAAACTAGAATAATCAGAATCTACCATACTTGTAGGCATACATGGAGGTTCTGAAACAATACGACGTTTGTTACAATTACTGAGAATTCGATGAATTTCAGTTTTATGCAACCATCGACGCCGTGCTTGTAGTACAATTTTCTCAATATCTGCTTTTCTCCATCATAGTATAACAATTAGACATTTAAACAAAGAGGTTTGCTATGTGTTAGCAATAAGATGCAAAGTAGAGGGAAAAGGACAATGAGACTAAAATTTCATATTATGCAAAAGTACAAAGGTGTGCTACTGCTAGGTTTTCAATATACTAGAATAATATGAGAGATATTTTAACTATGTTTGGTTCAAAAGAGATAAAGTAGGAAAGAAATTTTAAGTAAATATATGTTTGGTTCACGTGGGGAGGGGAGAGTTTTTAAATGCAATTTACTTTTTTATTCCTCTAATTAATCTTACAACAATCTCATGATTTTGAAATTATTTACTTCATAAAAACTTAAACATGAAAATTCAATAACCAAAAACTCCATATAAATAATGACACAGAAAAATTTAAAAATAATTATTACCTATTCATAAATAATAGAGCACTTACAAAATAGTCTAGTACAATATAAAAATATTAATAAAATAATTTATTGATAGTAATTTTTTGATCCTGATGATCTAACTTTTTTTTTTGAGAGACGATCTTGAAAATTTATCTGACACACTAAATATTTACCAAAATAAATTCTATATAAATATGTAAAAGAATTTATTAATATATGTTTTAATACACATTAAAAAGAAAAACTGTAAACACGATTGTATTAAATAAAGAACTGGATACCAGTTTAGTAAAACAATAATGCATCTGTTTTTATAAAGAAATGTAAAAGAAAGAAGAAAAGAATACGTACAAAGCAAAATGGAAAGAAAAAAAAAAATTAGCATGTTGAAGCATAAAAAGTGCAGGCAAGGAAAAAAGCTTAAAACATGATTCATGAAACACATATAAGTCTTAAATTTCCAATGAGAATAATTATGTTCAGTTATTATAAGGATTGAACATGAACGATTTTTATGGTGGTCGGTTTGTTGTAGTATTAGTATATCACACTAAACCACAACATAGATATAAGTTATGCTAACATGTTCCTCTGAAAAAAATAATACGACATGTTAACGTCAAAAAAAGAAAAAGACATATTATCAAGGTTAAATCGTACCTGTCATAACCGTATGCTCCATTAGGACCGTATGCTCCATTAGGGTTTGGAGGAGAAAAACCGTTAGTGATTTAAATAGTGATAGTTGGTGTCTTTTTCGTTATGATTTAGTTATTTTTCTACCGGCTAATCTTCTGAATTACCCAACCCGTGACGGGCCACTCTCAAATATAACTCACCTAAAATGCTCAAAATATTTCTCTTTTCATTTTAAAAATTGCTCTCTATCACTCCGAAAATACTAAAATATGTGTTTGAAATATTAAATAATTAATTTTATATTTTAATTAATTAATTTGAGAAAATTCACAAATTTAGCTATTCTTTCACTTTTATGAGCTTAATTAATTATTAAAATATAAGAATTATAACGACTAGAATATCAATAATTTATAAAATCACTTATCAACAAAATGGTGTAAGAAATGCAAGTTTTAACAACACAAAAATTGAATTTGATAGAGAAAACAAAATCAAACCTGCTAAATACCAACATTTCACATAGAATAATGAATATGTACTAACATAATATAATTAAGAAATACATCATTTAAAAATGGTTTAAGCATCTGAAAATAAAAATAAAGTGATGTAATCTCATATTTATATGATAAGTGTCAATTTTACTTAAATTCACACGTATATTTATAACACTTATTAACTTGTTTGGTAAGAAATCTCATGAAACTTCCAAATTCATTGTAAATATTAGATAGTTAGATTTCAAATATTACCACAATTACTATGACATGTTTCACTTGTACTTATAGGTTTTAAATATCAAAGGATACTTGAATTGAAAAAGATCAACAATTCTGAGTATAAGACAATATGTTGAGCGAGCCAGGAGCGAACCAGAAGCAAACCATTACAAAGAGTTAAGGTGGAACATTGTAAGAAGATTCGCCGAGTGAGCTGGAGGCGAATCCAGAGTTGGAGCTATCTTGCAAAGAGCAATTCGCTAAGCGAGCAAGCTTAGCGAATTTATGGCGATCTAGTGACCTTAGAGATGACTTGGAAATTAATTCACTCTGAAGAAATATCAATTCACCATGCGAGCCTCCTATCTGCTTAGTGAATCTTCGCTTTTCTGTCACCTACATAAAACAACTCATATCACAATTTGAAGTATCTGTTACGTTGCCATTTTCTGGGTTCTAAACCCGAGAGAGAGAGCCACCATGGGAGATAAAAAGCAAGTTTGAAGAAATACGAGGAATCACCGCCAATTATACTCTCGTCTCTTCTTGATATTGTATTGTAAGGCTATTTATGGTCAACTAGTTCTCTCTATTGTTGGAGTTAGGTGTAGTTAGATATGATGCTTTCGTAAACACTTGATTTGGTTGATTATATAAATCTCTGTACAGTGAATTTATTTCCGCATTTAATGCTTTTGTGACATGAAACTCTAAAAATGAACTTTTTATTTAGAAACTGCTCGACATAAACTTTTTTTACACAAGGGATCTAAAATAAGTTCATTTGTAGATATGCTAGTTTCTAGACATAAGACTAGATTTATAATAACAACCTACCGTCGGAACTTAATGATATTGTATTGATTAATTGAGCGAAACATCAGAAGTTAACAGGTAGAGTAGATCTATCATCGTCGTCTAGACAAGAAAACATACGATGAGCGACAAGAGAAGGTATAATTGAAACATTGAAAATATATAATCGGATAAATTGGAAGAATAGTCAATGAAATCTAGCCCCAGTAATATCATCTCTATATTCTTGTTTATGATTCAATGCTTAGAATATACAATCAAATCAAACTACTTACTTAATACGATATTAATTGTTGAAAGACAATGATATCACACTTGTCTGAGTACTATTTATCTTTTGACCTAGTTAAAATGACGTTGTTGTAAAAAACTCGTGTTTAAGATTTTTGAGCATCACAACAAAAAAAAATTAACAAAAATTAACGATATTCATTCATTCAAATTGATAAAGTATATCTATACAATCCAAGTTCAAAGTAGCTAAAAACAAAAATGATGAGCAAACTCCCAACATCCAATGTCGATAGCATAAATCGACATAGTAAATATACCTACAAATATAACTATGTTCAAATATCTAGAATATTCATGTATCTGAATCTGCAACCCTGACAATTAAGGGTGAGAATGAGCCGGGCCGAGCCGGACTTTACATAAAAAGGCTAGGCCTAGTTGAAAAAACTAAGGCCTAAGCCTTGGCCTTTTACTTGTCAAAGACTTTATTTTAAGCCTGGCCTGACCTTTTTAAAAGCCTGGTCTGGCATATTAGCCTTTAAAAGCTTAGTTTGTGTTACAATTTTCAAACAGAGTATATTCATCAATTTTTGTTTCTTTCAATTTGTGCAACATATTTAATATAGAGATCAACATTAATTAGATACAAATTAAACTAATAAAACACAATTGTAAAATTTATAGATGGTTAGAAACTCAAGAGGATTTCAAACTTAATCTAATAATCATACTTGACCTTAGGCATATCAGTAGCAACAAGTATTAACGGTTCACATAACAAATAACCATATGAGTCTTATATGATAATTTTACAAGTTTCTAAACAGTACGAAACATAAGAGTTGTGTTGTATCCTTAATACGAAATAAAAAAAATGAAAAAATAATAATTGTGGTATGAGAATTTGAAGGATCAGTAATTGTTTTTGACATATATAAATATAAATAATATATGTGAAAAAATGTAATACACTCATATACGGGCCGGCCTGATAGGCTTGATAAGCTTTTTTATAAACCTAGGCCCGACTTAATTAAATTAATAGACTTTTTAAAAAACTCAAGCTTGACTCATTTATTAAACGAGATAGGCCGAGCCGGGCTTTTAGTAGGCTGAGCCATAGGCCCCTGACGGGTGGCCTGACCTATTCCCACCCTTACTGACAACGCTGAAGTATTGATTAGATTTGCACTTGCTCAAAGCTAATATTTTAACGTGAATCAAATAAACACCACACTAAGACGGTAAATAAAAAACACAAAAGACGAGAAATCAATACAAACAAAGACATGCTGCAAAGACAACTAAATCACAAAAACCAATTAAAGAAGATTGAAATATGTGGAAACCACACTTAGTCGGTAGACAAGAAGAGAAAAGCATGACAACTAGGGTTTGGGAAGGAGAGAAGAGAGAGTTGTGACTTTGCAACAATTTTTATTGTTTTAAATTAGGGAAATGTTAACCGGTGCCCCTAGACACTGATTAAGGATATGAAAAAGGAAATTATATAGTAATTAATGCATTGAAATTGTGTAATTATGGTAATAATTCCTTTTTATGGTATGCTTAACCAGTGCCCGGGGCAGCGGTTAGTTAACAGGACCCTTTAAATAATCATACATTATTGTATACTTCCTTGTATTTTAACCTCTCTGCTGGTCAAAGTTGTTCTTGTTAATTCCTTGTCAGATTCTCCAAATCAGACATAAACTACGACTGACCTTGGTTATTACAACCTTTGTTATTTCCGAGAATGGAGACAAGATCAATGCAAATGTTATGCAGCCCCTCCTTGTCAACAATGTCAATCAATTGTGTTACGTCACAAACAATTTTCTTTTGACAAAGTATGTTGCAAACAATTTATGATAAATGGATTATAAGCTTTTCTTTAGTTACGTTACAGACACACATTTTCATACTTTTGAATTTTTGTTTTGTTTTGAGAGGTATACTTTTGAACATTAGAAGCCTTTTAACCGATTTCAATATTAATTATTATATTCTATTAATTGCCAATATTATATATTACAGTGCAGATTGGTTCTTATTAGAAGGAAGAGTTCATGGTGCACGATTGGTAGTACAAGAAGAGTTTGTGGTCATCGTGATTTACAAAGTTGGAGGACTATTTTCCAACCTAGTTTAACCGAGACGATGAATGCCGAGGATAAGTTTTTCTGCGACAATTATTGCAGGTATGTGTCTTTCATATATTGTGGCATAAGCTGTTACTTGGTTTCTTGAGTGGTTGGGAAAATGTAAACTGACTGTTTTCTATTATTTTGAATCTTGTGCTGAGCAGAGTTATGCTGCTGCTTGTTTATCTATGAACAACTAACAATCATGTTGTATCTCATTAGGTGATTTTGGTTACATGAATTTTAATTGATGCATTAGATTTACCAGTCTGATGACAAAGATGTGAACTTTTTCTTTGATATTAGTTTGCAAGAAGCTCAAAAGAGAATGAAAATAAAGAAACCACCTCACACTCCGGTCATTCATCTCAAGCAGTTTAAATACCTGAAACAGCTTGGCCGCTAAAATCGTGAAGCTGCTTTTCCCATTGCGGTAGTTGTTCATGTTGGGAGCGGTCCCAACCATGGGAATTATTATGTTAGCCTTGTGGAAAGCCACATCCACTGGTTATTTTTTGATGACGAAAATGTGGAGTTGATTGATGAGTCCGCTGTGCAGACACATTGTATCACCACATGAATGTTCAACTAACACAGACCATGGGTTCATTTTGTTCTATAAGAGCTTTGGCCCTGGTAACAATAACTAGATGGAGGTGGTGTACGACTTTTAGGCACTCAGATCATTTGGATGGTGGTATCACTGCCCTTTTTTCGTCTCTCCTTAGTATATATGTGGTGGAAATTTTGCCGACTATGTATATTTATGGTTGCAAGTGTTCAACAAACATCAGAAACACAATGAAATGTAAAATGCTCACTGCTTTATTTTAGTTTCATAAGAGCTCTAGAGTTATGTTTGAGTTTCAGGATCAACTAACTTGTGTTAAGAACAAACTTAGGTCATGTATACACATTAAAATGCTACAAGAGTCATCTATTTGGACTAGGCACCGTTGCACATTTAAGTTTTTTTTTTTTTTTTTTTTAACACATTGCACATTTTTAAGTTAACCAATGAGATGCACTGCATAATCTAACAATGGTGCCAACACTAATCTCATTGTAAACCCAACCTTAGTTCCCTCCCGGCAATGAATCATACATTGAAAAATTGGCTTCATGATTTGCTTAAAGCATTTTATTCTGGCTAAGATAAATCTGCATTCGACAGGGAGAAGTGTGTATTATTTGGTGTTATATGATTTGAGGTTTTGCATTTTTGTGTCAGGTATTAGCAAAACGACCCTACAATTTCTTTTTAACTACACAAGTGAGTAATTCAAGATTTTGCTACAAGGATCAAAATAAGACAATTGCCTGATTCTGTTACAGATCTAACCCTTATATACAATGAACAACCAAACATATTATTGATGGACGCTAATTTCTAAGTGGCTGTAGGCATGAAAGTATCTTCGTCCAACAATGCTTCAAGATCAACAAGGTTATTGAATTGTCTTGTTTCTTCTGAATTGATAAAATTCCGATCTTGCTTTACCTACAAAAGGCATATACAAAAGACTGGCTAAGCTTTGCTGACAATCACAATAACAAGTTAAATGAGGTTTGCTGGCATTTTGAAAGTCATGATGATTTTGCATTATGGTTCAGCAGATGATTCAGGTGGGAATAATAGAAACCTCTAAGTTTTGCATTCTTGATGCCCTTATTTCTGATAAACTAGTAAAGATCTCATGCATGATTTATAGCACAGTTTTGAAAAAAAATGGCTGAAAATATAGTGAAATTTCGCAACGTATTACGTATCATTAGAAAAATACTTTTCTTGAAACAAATAAATACCTGATTTTCTTGTATCTCAGTTACAACATTCAACAACCTGTGGTATTGGTCTCTTGCATCTGGATATTGAGCCATTGACTTCACTCTAGCAAGGGCTTTCTCCAATCTTTTCTCAGTTTGCTTCCTGCCTTCTTTCAAAAAATCGTAGTCATCCTCAGTAGAAAATGCTACACCCTGTACCATACTTCCCTCAGAAATGGCCTCTGATTTGAATCCACGCAAACCACTACCTTTTCGACGCCAACGTAATATAACCTTTTCCACAATCCCAACCGACCAAATTATCTTCCCATAATTTTTCCTAACCTGGTGACCTCTCACATGAGCCTATAATAACAAATTACAAGTTAAAAGGATAGCATGCACTAGCAAACATTAAACACAAACAAAAATGGTAACATCATTTGCACATTATTCATGCAATGGTTGGAAATATATGCACCTGAATTTTTACAATTCGCTGTCGAATAATCAAAAAATCTTTTCTGCCCTTCCAACTGCGAAACTTGTTCTGAATTCGTGTTGCAGCAACATGAACAGGCTCATTGCGTAGTCCAGACTTGTGTGACTTTGCATTCACTGTTATTAGTGAAATAGCACGTTCATCAGATATTCCAAATTTGTCACCATCATATTCCTTTTGTTGTTTTCTCTGGAATGATTCCACTCTAAAAACTTGATGAATACGAGCAGCAGCTTGAGTTGCATTGCACACTGCAGCCAGTGAATCTTTCATTGAAGGTTCATTTGAGAAGCACTCATTGTTTTGTTCTTGGACTCTTTGTACTAATTTTGTTCCAAAGGTTTCTCTCATGTTTCTTTTCAAATCAAGAGACTTGAGTTGTGAGCTTAAGAAAGATTCTGCAAGATAACCAGCAATTCCTTTGTGTCCATTTGCAGAAGCTAGGTCGGCTGGTGTTCTACCAGAAGGATGTTGTGGGCATGGATCAGTAAGTGCTCCTGGTGCTGCCCCAAGATATATGAGGGAAGCAACTGTCCTCTCCCTGATAATTAAAGTAAAATGCAATTCCTCAATGAAAATTGAAAAATCACGAGTCTCACGTTGGACTCTTTTCACGGGAAATGGCTTTCGCCTTTCCCGAGGCATGCTTAAATAGCCCACACACCCCTTCGATTATTTAAATGAGCACTCTCACCGCCTTTATTTGTTAGGGATGTCGTGTCTTATTTTAGCATATGTAATATTTTAGCATACCTCACGGAAGATGAGTGCAATTTTGCAATTTGCATTGTTTCTAGCATGATTCTTTTTTCCATAACAAAAACGCAGGTACTTCAACCTTTTCATTTTTCAACCCTATGATGAAATGAATCATATTGATAAAAAAAAGTAAGCATTTTAACTTCTGCTAGGCCTGTTTCACATATTTTATACAGTACTATCACTCTTGCAAAGATGCAATTCAGATCAGTAGTTCATCCTATTAGTTTCATGTATTGTCAAAGTGCATCGCTTTGGAGTAATACGGTGAACTATAAATTGAGTTTAGATGAAAAGCATTGAGATGCTGACCTGCCACAAAACGCCGCCCAATGAAGAGCAGTCCATCCATTTACATCGCGAAAGTTCACATTCACACCAGCAACAGTTGTTGGTTCTAAGGCCCAATTGTAGCCAAGAAAGGCTGCAAAATGAAGCACACCTTGGCCACCTTCATCTAATACATTTGGGCCTTTCCCATCTTCAGTTGTTTTCTGAAGGAGCCATGCATGTAGTTTATCTTTTAGAAGATTTTGAAGCAGTTGATCATGTACAAGTTCTGGAGAAAAATCTTTGTCTAGAGTAAATTTCAGTAGTTCGTCCCATTCATCGTCCTTCCTACCAAGCAAAGAACTGATTTTACTTCTCAGTTGAGATTTCTCATTCACACTAATTGAATCTAAACCCCGAGGGAAGTCATGCTCTTGGGACAACAGTTCTCCAAATCGTTTATTAAAAGTATCATAAGTATTGCTGCTTCTGGTCTCACCGGCAGTGTTGACTTCTTGAGTATAATTGACACGGAAATCGAATTCGCGCACTTCACTACATGCTAACCTATTAGAACATGTTACATAGAAAGAAACCCCGCCAGCCTTGTGTGGAGGTGTATGACAACAGAGAACACTGTTTCCGATTATCTCTGCGGGCACTTCTATCTCCCCGAACATGCATGACCATTTACAATCTTCTGCTTCATGTTGACTCTTTAAGAATCGTCCTGAAATGAGAACCTGTAAAATTGTTATTAGTAGTTAGAAATTAGTATCATTTTACCATCATCAATACAGTACACTTTTAGACTTTTCTCTCTTTTTCTTCCATGGATACCATGTTTTTTTAATAACTTTTTTTATATGTAAATAAGTAGATAACCAGAATATAGCTAACAGATGAACAAAAAGAAAATAACAGATATTACAACAGTTCAGTGAACATATGGTCAAAACTGATGGCAAGTGCAGAATATCAAAATAGGATACCTTAATTTCCGAGTCTTCAAATGCCCAACTTGGGGAATAATCAATGATGCTGAAAAGCTGATCATAGCAAATAGATGGATCCAGTACATAGTTCTCCAAGTGCACCTGGGAAGGAATAGTTGTACTGTCAACACCATTTTCGCTTTCAACTGTATCCCAATAAGCACTAGAAGGGGAATGTTTGCTTGATTCTTCGACATCGCCTAGTTCTTTACTCATCCATCGGTTGAAACTGTCGAGCTTCTTCAGGCCCTCTTCTGCCACAGATACACTTAATAGAGTCTTCTTTGAAGTGAAATGAGTGTCTTCTATTCCAACTAGGCTATTATCGACCCCTAGATCTGATTTTAACTTGTCTTCTGCTTTTAAAAGTATTTCATGAGGGCTATTTTGTATAAGAACCTTGTGTTGTTGGTGTGTATGAAGAAGGAACTGTTCCAAGGATTGTTGAAAATCAACTTCATTAACTTCCTGCTCATTGTCACTGTAACTAACCTCACACGATGAGCCTGAATAGGCACTATCTTTGGGCCATGTGGATGCACTTAAAGAATTAAAACCAGAGGCCTGTTCACAAGGAAAATTAAGCTTTAACTTCGAGCAACTAACTTGTTCAAAAAAAAAAAACTTCGAGCAATTAAATGAGTTCGATGGAGCGTTAAAAAGTTACATGTTTAAGAATTACTCGTGCATAAAGCAAAACCTCACTCCTTGATTAGTCTTTTAATTTTTGAAGAAACACAAAACAAGTAATTAAGCAGTCAGAAACCAACAGCACTTTGTAGTGAGTCATTAGTTTATTTTGACTTTTGATATGGAGACAAATACCATGTTAGAGCTTATATAGTACAGACTATAGATCCTGATTTAAAACTAAATAATATTAGTATGTAACATGAAATAATGCAACAAATGAAGTATCAATTTTACTTGCAGACATGGTTGTTGCCTAAAGTAGTTAAACAGACCAATATTATAATGACATGTATTTCTTTACCATATAAGTATAACTAGTCCCATACCTGCCAATTTCCTTCAACTTCAGCTTGCATAAAGCTTCTATTCTCATGCTGTTTAGTAATGCTGATGGTTAAATGTTGCCCCATTGTCTCATATCCTTGAGAAGTACTATTTATTCCCATGTTATTGGGTTCTGTTTCAGGAAAAGAAGACTGAAAAGGCACATTATGACCTCCAGCATTATTTTCTAAGATATCTTGCCTTGATGAAAGGCCAAGAACTTTTGAGAGTTCACATGTCAATCCAACATTGTTAATGTATTTGGTTTCATTAGCTTGACTGAGTAAGATATCATCCACCTGAGGAATGACAGGCAACCTTTCCTGATCATCTATCACAATTTCAATTTAACAATTAGTATGGCATGTAAGGTAAGATCTTGCCTGATCCAAAGGCTAACATTTTCGGAATATATAAAATAGTGATTTAACTTTGAAGTTTGATGCTTTTCTAGAATAGAATTTTACTGCGGTGAAATTCATTACAGTTCATTCAATCATCCATTGCTATGTCACGGAGTTTGATTACCTCAAAAGTCACCCTCTTTTATGACACGGCAATACATGATTGATCGATAGCAGGGAAACATGTATCCAATTTATTTTACACTGACCGTACATCAACATAAATTGATAAATTTACCTTTCAGAGGTAGAGGACAGTTAGGATAAGGGAGCTGAGCTTTAATCTTTTGAACAGTAGGCTGTTGCAGCTCAAGAAAAGAGAAGAAATCCGAATTTGCATGGCTATTGAATGCTACAAACATTACATTGAGTTACAATATTAAAATAGATACAAGAAGGTGAATTGAAAAATTAAAAAATAAAAAAGGTTATTCAAAAAGTTCTCTAGGTGCGATAGTAAAACATTTCGAATCTTTAATAGAATAAGGCTGCTAAAAAGACATACCTGATTCAGCTTCTTCATATTCTGATGCCTGACCACTGTTCATGCTAGACGGTACAGAAGTCTCCGCCTCTGTGTTGGACATAACTTTGTATGTTTGTTGATCACAAAGATTAGATTCTTCATTTTCTTTGGCACATAATAAAGTTGCCTTGGTTCCCTGGAGGAAAAAACTTGATCAGAATACCTATATTACTTTTAAGGACCAGATTAACCAAGTACTGAAAAATTATATGTCATTAGTTCATTGCTCCTTAAAATGTTACTAAGAACGTAAAAATAAGAAATTCTTATTGAGCTTTCATCAAATAACAAGGAAAAAGCTGATAAAACAACTGTATGATTGTATCATTATACCTTTACTTCCCGATAATGGACTAGAACGATGTGTGAGAGTTCCCTGTAACAATGTCGAATACAAAGAGTGAAAAGAGAAGTCCTAGAAAGAAGTAATTCCAGAGATAGGAACCATAAATATTTTTTTAGCAATTTCTTGAAGCAAGTAGAATTACACGATGATATGCTTTTAAGTAGGTACTAATGAGATAAATCTAGTATTGTTGATCACATGTGTTGATTTAAAGCATATCATCCTCAAGCAAGAACAAATGCATCAAAACATGAAGATGAAAAGAAAAAAAAGTTTAGGTTTTCTTCATTTGCTCTGCATGGACAATACCAGTATGTGTGTGAAGGAGGCAAAGCAAGGCAAGGCAGAAACTTTGAAGGAGGGAAGAAGACAAATAGAGTGTTTAGATAAACAACATAATTAAGCGCTTATTCTGTTATTCAGACAAGGCTTTAACATATAGGAGCTGATGTATAAGATGTTTTTACAATTGAAAAGGAAATGAAGACAAACTTGTTTTACATGAAAAATGAAGATAAGCTTTGCATAACTATGTCTAACTTAATTTTATCAGAGAACGATTTGACCATAACGGAATTTTATTAATCACTCGATTCCAACCACTTAGTTATAAACCAAGGATTATAAATTATTTACTCAGCTGTAGAATATTAAATAGAAATGAAGGTTTTTTAGTGTGAGATTTGAAAATGGTAAACATGAAAACTTACTCCTCAAGCATCCAGTAAGTCCGTCTTTGAAAATTATCATTTTGTTCTCCATGGGCGTAGTAGCAGTGTAATACTTCCACACTTCCAGCCTGAAAACACCATACCTCATTCAATGCAATGGTAGTAAGAATTGATTTTAATGACATTAAATTAAACTTGCAGCATCATCTTTTTATCTTATCATTTTATTTCCAATTTAGATTAAAGTTATAACTGTAACAGTACCTAAGATTATTATCTCAGGTTGAATAAATATATGTGTACATACCTTGAGTCTCTCATGAGCTTCCCTAACAGTTTTTCCATCTTTTTTCTTCCTCCAGTTATGTCCATCCTTTCTAAAGTATCTCGTCACCTTTCGATCAAATAGGAAAAGTGAACCACCTATTGTCAACCAATCCAAAACATCACAATTAATAAAACATTCTGCTTGCAATAAAGGAAACAAAAAGAGCCATTAAGAAATTTGAATCATACTTGGAGGCATATATGAAGGTTGTGAATCAATCCGAAAGTTGTTATAGTTCGTTAGAATTTGGCAAATTTCAGCTGGACGTAGCCATCGATATTGTGCTTGCATTAAAATTTCATGAATATCTGTTGTGGCCATCATAGTACATGACTTAGAAATTTAAACATAAGATACAACAGACAATAAAATTGTATGTGCAGTAGCAGATAAATAGTACTAGTAATAATCAGAAAGAAATGGTAAAAAGAAAAACGATAGTGAGTAGATATGAAGAAAAGAAAGGTGACCAAATTGATTAGGATGAAGATGAGCCATATATGAAAGTGAGAAACTGATGAAGTGAATGAAAAGGAAAAAGAAAAGAAGAGAAAGAAATAGGTAAGTAGAGAATATATAATAGTTTATGACTATAACTATGGTGTAATGCAGTGTAAAGAAAGAAAGTTGAAAAATGTTAACGCGGAGAGAGAGTGTTTATGTTAGTGAGAATGTTCTATTCTATGCTATGCTGTGATTTGCTATCATCCATCGAAAAAGATAAAACTTTTTTGACGCGGGAACTAACTTTTTTGTCAAAGTCAAATTCATACTTTGACTAATTGTTTTTCCTCGTAGCTTCTCAAACAGTACTAGTACTGTCTTTTAGTTAAGTCATATGTTACTACTAGAATATATGATGTCATGTCTTTCCACTTGTTAAATTCTAGTATTAGAAGTATATCGTAATCTTCCAACCGTCCACTCGTAGGTTGGGAAAATGAAATGGATTTAATTTCAAGTATTGCTACTGATTGGAATTACATAACAGTTTTGCTAAATATAGGACGATCGTTGGATTGAGATGCAAAGATCCAAATTTTGATCTTTTTAAATAAAAAATACCAAAGTTTGAATATATGGAAACAAGTTAGGAGTAACAATTGGGACATGGACACATAAGTTGGAGAGTTAAGAGAGTCATGTATTCAACTCCTTCACAAACAAAAATAACAAGGAAAGAAAGTTACGGGACCCATCAATACTTTCTTTAAATTCTATTATTTTGTGAAAATAAAGACATGTAAAAAATTTAAGTTAGGCAAATGTATAACTCCAAAATGGATTCAGAGTCACTTAGTGAGGACGATGAGGACTTAAAAAATTGATAGATTAATTTTTTGAATTTTATAATTTAAAATATAAACTTATATTTAAACCATCCAATGAAGATTGGAGGGTTCGTGACTTTATGACTATGGATTTCTGGTGACTGCACGTAATCTGGCTTAACTCATTGCGACTTGTTCCTTGCTAAAGTTCTCTGCAAATATTAATGGATACTTAACTAAAATCTATCATTGAATTTTATTTTTTTTCCCAACAAAGCTGGGGATTTATCTGGTTTTAGTTTGAATTTGAATGATTTAGTTTGAATTTGAAGAAATGTTCTTATTATATGCTGTCATTTGATAATGTAAAGTATTAAGATATTATAACGGATAAAATCATCTTGAACCGTATTTAAGCAATTCTTTTGATAATTAGACATTTTGGGTATAAAGTTCAACCAGTTGGACCCAAAACCGTTATCTGTCAGTGTCTAAGGGAAAAAAGGGTCTGAGCTTTGAACTTTGGTGCCATTTTTCCACATTTACGGGACAACAAAATTGAACAAATCAAACCATACAAGATTCATGGAGTTGGACTTCGGATTTTAGTTTGCACGCTTAGAACTGCATCTTAAACCATGAAAAGAATCACAAATAATATACTTGGCAAAATAATGGTATAATTTCATCTGTGTGTGTTTTTAATCATAATTTAGGTGAAAATGGAAAGAAAAGAAAATTATTGAGGTCAAAGGGGTCAGTCAAAGCTAACCCATGAATTGTAATTTGTAAACTATCATCAGCCAAATATCCAAAGCTACAAACATGAAAAGGAACAAAATTTAACAAAGCTTCAATATGTCATCGAAGATGTCGTCCAATGATATGGTTAGGACACTAGTAGTTTGCAGGATGTCTAAGGGTTAGATTCCTACTGCTAACAAATTTTCTTTCCTATAATTAATTAACCGCTAATAGTTGTCTGTAAAAAGTGAAAAGAAAATTTCAAGATCTTTTCATTGAGACTCCTATTCATCGAATCATTGTAGCAGTAGAATCCAACGAGACCTAGACAGTGTATGTTGTCAAACAGTTATATAATGTGTGAGTAATCAGCCACCTCTTAGGTCCATGGTGTGGACACAAGTGGAGAATATCCTCATCTTCAATGTCCATACTATATCTGTTGTTTCAATTGCTTGTATAATAATCTATCTATGTTGATTCTACTTTGAGAACTATCTTCATGAACTCGTATACAAAGTAACTAATAGCAGCAGATGGTAACACCTGAAAAATAGAAGCGGTTACGATTACAAGCAAAGGTTTTTAATGATCAGACAATTATAATTGACGGTGTAAAATTTTTTAACGGTGTATATATAAATTAAATCCTTAAATGATATGAATTCTAGAAGGATTGCTGCCAGGGCCCCAGTACTTGTCCTATATGGTCTAAGATGAAGAAAACTAAGTGTCAAAACTTAGTGAAACAAGGATAGAAAAAATTGTATAAAATCCATCCTATGGACTTTAGGATTCTTTGGAGCAAATAATCCAAACCACGCCTGGTCGACATATAACATAAATCCCTCCCTCCTCTCTTATCTTGCAAGAAAAGGACATCTTTTGATTGCATAGATAGTCAACACTAGGAATTTCATGGGTATTGCTATCCTCCATACACAAGAACACAATTTTACACTGCTTTTATTTGCATGGATCCCGATTCACCATGGTAAGGGAATCTCACACATTTGATGAAGTTACACGATATTCACCTTCAGATCAAAATTGTACGATCCATGTTCCAACTTTGATAAATTAGGTCCAAAATACAAAGTTGGGACAGAAATCATCTTATCTGGATGATGGCTCAGGTAGGCGACAACATGAAAATTTATGAAATTTAATGTACAATTTGCATAGATTAAAGTATATGTTGAATATAAGAGGTTATACCTGCAATAAGCTGGGAGTTAATCCTGCATAGAGAGCAGGAACACCTCCTTGCTCAACAATCTTGACACAAGTTGCTAGCGCGTTCAATCTTGTTGCCCTAACCTGCAATTGAAGCTGTCTCCTTACAACTTCAAAGGGATATGTAGCAGCTTCAGAACAACAACCAGCAATAGCACCATATAATAAAGTTCTAATGGTACCCAATTCCAGTTGTTCCAAAGCATTCAGCTCTTGACCCTCTTCTTTCATATATCGGAGTCTTTTCATTCCCTCGGGTGAATGCAGATATGCTGACTTTAAAATATCATAAACGCCGTAGTAGACAGCACCTGAAGGTGCCATGCTGATAATGGAGGGTACTAAACCTTTGTAAAGAGAAAAGAAGCCCTCAGTTTTGATCATATGGCGGAAGACACCGATTACACCTCCCAATGCTTCACCGCCAGGTGCTACCATTACTGTCCTGATCTGAAAGAAATTACTCTTAGAATGCAATGCAACAACAACTTCAAAATTTGAAAGACATATATTTCAGTAGGAAACATAAAACTAACATATCCACTAAATGGTAGGAGGTGCATTGTTCAAACCATTGGTTAAACTAAGGAACACTAAAGGAGTTTTAAATAGGAGGTCAACGATTCAAACCCTGGAAACTAACATAACCACTGAATTATTAAAATTTGCAAGTGAAAAAAAATAGTTGGTTAAAAGATAAAGACTGAAGAGCACCCAGTAACTTATCATATAGTTTTGTGAGATTAGGAAATAAGAAAAGCGGCAAGTAATGGTATTTGGTTTCATCGACCAGAGTTAACATAAAGTACCCAAATTAGAAAGAAAAAAAAAATGGGAGTGAAACTGAAATGTAACACCAACATTTTGAAAATTGAAAGTCATTGAGCAGAACCTATGTGACGTTTGCCCATATCAGTCTATAAACAACACCACAATGCATAAGGCAGCCTTGACTCATACCTATCATATCATATCATACTTGTCAAAGCATCACAATCCAAACAACACTTAAACACATATCAAGAGAAAAAAATAATATCAGAGCTAAGAGGATCCTGAGTTTGCACTCACAGTGTCCATAGGCAAGCAGAGCAAGGTTGCCGTAACCCCTGCAGCAGCACCAGCAACAAATCTCTCAAAATTTGTGGATTCTTCATTCCCCGATATTCTGACTAGTTTATTTTTATATGCATCATAGGCATAAAAATTTATAGCCTTAAAGGGTGCTGTCCGAAGAATATTCACGAAATTTCCTTTCCAAAATCCTTTCAAACCTTGAGAAGTTGCAATTGTTTGAATGAGTTCAAAAAGATTCTTCTGTTCACCACGAACTATGTATTCCAGCTTAAGTCTCTCAAGTGGTGCAACAAAAGTCCTGAAAACCAACATAATTAATACAATACACCACCACCAGATACTAAACCATGAAATCTTTATCATAATAGTGCATATGAATGGAAAAACATGTTGCGTTTCATTTATTTCACCCGGCTTTTGATTGGAAATGTTTTTTAAAAAGAAAAGACGGGACACCAAAATTGTATATTAAAGCTTCAAAGTGAGAACAAAAACAGCATATATGCCCTTTAGGTAAACTGACAAAGTATTATAAACAAAGTGATGACTAATCTGGGACATAAATGTTGTGAATCAAAGTAAATGAAAATAATAAGGGTTACCCACCTTTTGTCATTCTCAGTGACCAAATGGTTGGACTCAAATCGTTACATCAGAATCTTAATAATTCATTTAAGATTAAATCAACAGGGAATCACGTGTATCAGTTGAAAAAATCTTTGGTAAAACTTTACTTACATCTCAATCTCAATTAAGGATTATTAGGGTCCCTTTCTTCTAAAAATTGTACTGGTAAAAAAACTTGTCCCTATAGTCTATGGTATTGGTCACTCAGTACTATAAATAAAATTAACGAATGCAGTATGATATTTACATGAGAATCAATGCTGTGACAAAATACTATAACAGTGTAGAACAAAATGTGGAAAAGAGAAAAGTACTAGTTAAAAAATGTGTGTTGTTATTAAGTAAGACTAAGAAGGAAAGACCTTGATACCATGGCGGCAAAAGCACCAGACCAGAGGTGTTTGGTCATGTTGACAGCACCCGATCCATGAACCCGAATATTTTCCTTCTCTTCTTCTTCTTCTTCTTCTTTTTCCACTTTCTGCTCTGAAACTTGATTGGATTTGTATCTATGATCTACATCATCGCTTCTTCCGTTTATAGACAAACTCAAGGATGAGAAAACACCACCATCGCCACCTTGCACCTTAAGAATCTCAAAACCGACCCTTTTCCTGATATTCCAAGAAAAACACGAAACAATCGTAGAATTCGATGAAGAAGATGGGATGCAGGTAATGAAGGAGGTAGGAACAGTATTGGCGTGAAGAAAAAGACCACCTGGGAAGAAGAAGGAATCATCGTTTTGTTTGATGAAGTGGGACATTGTTTTTGTTGGTGTTGGGTTTGTCAATGTTTGGTACGAGGTAGGAGAAGTTGATCTGGTGTTTCAGTTTTTTTTCACACGTTGTTGTTATTAAGAAGAAGAAGGAAGAGCCGATAGAAAGGAATGAAATGCGATTTGTGTGAAAAAGAGAAAGAGAGAGAGAGAGAGAGAGAGAGAGAGAGAGAGAGAAATGTATTTAATTGCTTCCACCGTCGCCTCTTCATTGTGCTGTAAGGTCTGCTGACGGAGCTTGCTATTGCTTGGTTGGTTGGTGGTATCGTCCTTCTTCTTTATTCATTTATATTTATATTTAATTTAAATCATTTCATTTCAGACTAATAATAATCCGATTCATTTTTAAATCCACTCCTTACTTTCGACTTTCCCATTTTTAAATTCACCTTTTCAGGTTTTTTTTTGTCCTTTAAGAATTTCCACGTTTATAAGACTCCTTACTGTTGTGCAATTCTGATGCTGCGTGGGCCATATCTCATTCTCTCCTTTGTTGTACATACGGAAATACTACCAAAAGTTCGGTTCATACGTAAAATGACGAGCAATCAATTCAAGACAACACTACAAGACAAATCTTTATAGTTTCTCTTTCAACAAAGACAAATTATTAGTTTTATCACGTAACTAGTGGCTAGAGTTCATACAGTTTAATTGTAGAGTGTTTGGAGTTCGATCCCCGATCCCTGTATATAAAATGTCATTTATATCCCTATCAAATGAGTTAAGCTCACGGGATAACAAAGATAAATCTTTATAAACCGTAGAGATGAAATAATTTCTTGACTTCAATCTATACTTAACTAGCATACAACGGAACTTTAATTCTTCTAAAAATCAAAGGGTTAACCATAACTAGGTTAATATCTTCTTTTAAAAATTACCAAGATAAAGTGATTTTTTTTTTTAAAAGCTAAACTAGCCCACTTAAATTAGCACAGTCTCAGATTTCAAGTCAATATCACTAAACCAACCTAAGTGTGTTCTATACAAGAACTTATTAAAAGTGGTTACAATAATTCCTCTAATAATGTACTTACATAATATAAAAATGATTTTGTCAAAAAAAAAATAAAAAAAATGATGGTCATAGTTTTTTTCTTCAAAAAATTTGGATTTTTATTTATTTTTTGGTAGATGATAAATTTGGATTTAATCGGGCTAAAAAATAAAATCTAATATCCAAAAAATTTATTGTTTGGATAGGAGGCCGCAAATCACAAGTTTTGCTTAAAATCACGGCAAAAAACCATTTTAATGCATAAGCTCTAATTCTTAACTTCTTAAAATCACGGCAGATTTACAACTAATATTATGCATGTGTTTTTTTTTTCCATCAAACAGCACTTAGTTAATTAGCTTTGCAGGTGGATTCAACCAGGGCACCAGGCTAAATAAAAAAAATCCGGTCATAATTTATAGATTTGTAATCAACAAATCGACGATCATCCCTACAAAGTAGGCAACTCTGTTTTTCATAAGACCATGAATGTCCTAAGCAAAATGGGTTCTACGGGAGGGTTGTATATTTCTGGCATTGCATATATATTCATTTAATCAGTAATAAAATATTTGACAAACAAAAAAGAATAACATACATCTAAGACAGACAATTTATAGGGCTTTGTTTATTATTGTATTCTTACATCCAGGGACTAATTGTATAACAAATGAAAAAATAGCGGTCAATCTTTTTGTCATACATCAAAACCATTAGTGCAATTTGTCCCGCACATCAATTAACTGAAGGATAATTGATGTAAAAGCCCTCCAGCTTTACTTTACATTTAAGAAGTCATTCCCAGTATCATACTCAGTGAAAATGTATATAAAGTGATTTCTCGGAGAATCTCCTCTAACATGAGCAACCTCCTCCCTGCTGCTCTGTATTGGATGAATGCGCTGTGGGTTTTAAATTTACGTCAACCATGTCTTCCTTATTTGTAGAAGAAAGGGTTTCCATCCCTGGCAAGGCGGAAGCAATCTTACGAAACAAAGGCTGCGATTTTGCATTGACAGATAACAATGAGGACACAAGAACCAAATAGGTATATTATGTTCGATGTGAAAGTTAGTTAAAGGCAACCATATGAGAATTTTGCATATTGATATTATAGATCACATGCATCATAGTTGAGGAGCATGCTCTAGTAAAACAAAATACCGAAGCAACTATGAAAATTCATTAATTCTGACCTTGATATTGAAGCCTGCTTTTGCACTGGTTTCAATAAACATGATTCCAAACTCTTTTGACTTGGCATCTCCTTCTTCTATAGAAACTTGCCTGTTAACAAAGCAGCCGTAAAAAATAATTAGACCAAAACATTGCAATACTTGAAACTTGAAAGATCCTTTGTTAATGAAATTAATTGAATTGGCTATTAGGTATGCCACTGCAAGACACTTTACCCATCATAGCAAAACTACAAAGAACATGGTAAGTTATTAACTATTTCTATGCCAAAAATTTGAGCAACTAAAGATGCATTGAAACATAATATGAAAACTCCAGTATGATATTAAACAAAAACTAAACCATACCCAATCAGAAAACCGGTTGTGAACGAATATATAGATCAAACTTGGTAACTCAGTACTCACCTTTTCTCGACAAGATCAGTTTTGTTTCCAACCAAGACAATAATAACATCACTGCCACGTTCTTGACGTACCTCCTCGACCCACTTGTTAGTGTTCAGAAATGATTGCCTGTCTACATTAGAACAGCTTACTTAGGTTAATAACTATAAATTGAGGTTAAATATATTGTTATTTATCTGAAAAATGAACATTAAACTGACTAAAGAACTTAGCATTCAAATGCAAACACAGATGAAAATTAACATAATATTATTCGGTAATGAAATTGATATTAAGAAAACATAAAACTTACTAGCTACATCATATACAATAACAGCAACAGAAGAATCTCTTATGTAGCTTGGAATGAGACTTCTAAATCTTTCTTGGCCTGCAGTATCCCTGAAAGTTAAAATACACTAAGATCAGAAATGGTAAAAGGAAAAGGTGAAACAAAAACACCTACACGGCTACAACACCCTTAATACATCATCTTAAACAACTTTTGAAAAAGAAACAAATATGAATTGAAGAGGAATTTATTGTACCAAAGCTGCAAACGAACAGTTCTATCTTCAAGGTACATTGTTTTTGACAAAAAATCAATACCGATAGTAGCCTGAAATTATATGATCAAATTTTCTGTTAGGAATCTAGCAACATAGAGGGGGCAAATTGGAATGTTGAAATGAAAATTAACAAAGAAAAAAAACCTCCATTTAATATATGATGTTGGAAATTTAATACTATAAACAACAACAATTAACCAAGCTTTATCTCACTAAGCGGAGTCGGCTACATGAATCGAATTGTGCCATAATATTCTATCACAAAATCATCCATTATAATAATTAAGATGCCTTACGAATGAATAATACAACAAACTCTTCTTTCCATTCAAGGGTTTCAACGACTCAAATTATGGATCCTAATTCTTGAATAGTAAATGAAACAATGAATTTTAAAAACAGCTTTGCTATACATCGCGAGGCATATTATCCCGACGGAATCACGACAGCTTTGCAATCATATAATTTTGCTCCTGCCACAATACAAGGGAGGGCGTTCATGGAAATAAGAAAAAATACATTCAGTGCAATTTAGCTTGTCGTGAATTCTTCTTGAGTTTTTTTTCGGGATATTCAGCATTTCTCTTTTAAAAAAGTTTAATTTGCAGGTTATGTTATATTTATCCCTTAAAAATGTGATTTATTAAGGGAACAGTTTAATCAGAAATATCACCTAATCCTTCAAAGTCCAAATTCATCAACTTGTGATCATTGATCAAAATATCCAAACAAATTTCAATCGCATAAAAAATCATATTAATTCACATGATAATGAAATACACGTATATTAACGCATGTCGTAAATGATTTAATCTGAATAAACCATAAAAAAATCAAAATTGAGAATGAATGCATGAAACAACGGATGAAGAATTGAACCTGATAGGTGGTATCGAATTTGTCGTACATGAAGCGGGTGATGATACTGGTTTTACCAACGGATTGATCGCCTAAGAAAACGAGTTTGTATTTGGCGAGAGGTGAAACCGTCGCCATTTATGAGAGAAATGGATCGGTTTACTTTATTTTCTTTCTCTCTGTTTCAATGAAATTTTTCAGATCTGAATGAATGAATGAATATCTGAAAAATCTGTTATGAAAAGGAAGAAAACAGAGAGAAAGAGACGAAAGAAATGAATGAATGAATGACCAAATACACGCCATTTTCGACTTCGTCGTTTTTATATATGCGACTAAAAACCGCCAAGTGCCAACCACGTTGAATACCGCATCATCATGTCAACTTTCATATTTCCTTTTTCGTCCTCCATCTTTCTTTAATTCTTCTTTCACCCCCTCCCCTCAAAATTAGATTTCTCTAAATCTATTATATTTGTCATGTAATTTTTTTTTTTTTATAGATAGATAAAATGACAAATAATCGTTGAAATTCACGATGTCACGCACATAAATGAAGAGGTTGGGGTTCAAACCTCACAAACATTTCTTTAAAGTTTTTTTTTGTCTTGTAATTTATGTTCTGCCATTCACATTGGAGTCTGCAAAAACACTGTATCCCGCTATCGTAAATGGTGGGATATCCACTACACGGCAAAAAAAAAAACTTTGAGAAAGTGGGTCATTTAGGTAAATAAAATTGATAATAGGTTGGAATTATAATTTTTTTTCTTTTAGGGTCGAAATATAAATTCAACTATATTCTTGACATTGCAGCAACTTTCACCAACTTATGCAAACCATGGTTGTTACTTTGTGGAGTCTAAGGATGATTGTAACCTGAAGGTCTGACAAGATGTGAACGAGTTAAGTGCATAACCATGTACAATGGTTTTTACCATTCAACAACCTTTAATACCCACTTTTTCAATTCCCAACACTCCACATTATTTTCTCTCTCTTAATTCAACACCCATTCAATTTTTACCTCTCCAATGGTTTTTCATTCAACACTCTACCCCACCACCTTTTATTTCTTATTCTTATTTAATTTTATATTTTTGTTTTTATAATTACATAAAATTACAATTATCGATTATAATTAAATTAAAATAAAGAAACACTTAACAATTTTTTTTTTGTTGTTTTGTAAAAACAAAATTTATTTTATTTTATTAACTTAAAATGCAATACAACAAACTAAGTACGCGACACACAAATAGCTTAAAATGCAAGACAACAAAATTAGGCATGTTTTGAGGATTTTGGTTGGGAAATTGATTTGGGTTTTGAGGATGTTGGTTGGGAAATTGATTTGGATGTTGATAATTGTTCGGATTTTGGTAGCTAAATGGGTAAGTAGAAGAATTTTGGGTGTTGAATTGATTGTTATTGGGATCCATTTCACTAATCAAAGACTAAAACTTCAAAAGAAAGGCTAATAATAAGATTAAGAAAGTGAAAAACTTGATTTTTTTTCTGTGTCCAAATCAAATGATCAAAGTCTCTATTTATAGAGAGAAAAAAATCATGAATTTTGGTAAAAAAATAAAAAAATTATTTGCAATGAAATAATTGAGTCCAAACTATTAAGAAAGATAAAAATCCAACATCCAATCACTGTCAAACACGTGTCACTGCTTTTCAACATTTCAACATGTTTAAACCTTTCATCACCTCTCTCCTCTTCTCTCATTTTCAACAACCATCTCCAATGGTTTCAACATGTTGAATTTGGCTTTCAATAGGTCATTGTGGATGGTCTTAAGTGGTGTATAGGGTCTTACAACTTTCGCAGGACTTGTCATTAGCCACTGCCACTGCCAGTAGAGGCAGGTGTGGCTCTCGTACATCAATGTCATTTGTTGTAGCAACAGATCATGAGAACACAATAGTAGACAACGTAGATCATGTTTGGTGGCAACAGCCTCAGCAATGAAGGTTCAAATGCTATATAGATGTTTCTTTTTGTTACAACAAAAACGGACATGTTTTGGCATGTGCTTGAGGGCCGGTGAATGTGCTTGCAAAAATCATGCAGTTATCACTGGTGTGTAATTTCGATTTCGGTGAAGCTCTCGATCTTCTTCATGCCATTTATTTGATTCATGATCTACACTTTGATAATATTGATTTCTTTCATGATTCAAAAACAAAAACAAGGGTGGCCCCATTCAACAAAGACTGAGAGAATGTAAAAAAAATTGTTATGTATTACTAAACTGTAAATGTAGTCTTGCTTCTCAGTTTACATGTTATTATGTTGAATTTAGTCGAAAACAAATAAATAAGGTTGCTCATACGCTATAAAAATAGCCACATTTTTAGTTAACTCCAATACTTTCACTAATATGACTCATTTGCTTATTAATGAAAAATACATAAGCATTATTCCTTAATAAAATAAAAAATCTGTGGTATGTTAGGATACTTGGAGGACTTTATCGTCATTATGATTTTAAATCACTGTTATTCTTTTTTTTTTTTTTTGAAAGAGTTATTCTTTTTGTTGATATAAATCATTGTTATTAATAATAGTAAACAGATAAAATTTAGTAAAAAAATTGAAAACAAATAAAAATGTGACTAATATATTTATATGACTAAATATGTAAATGGTCTATGTTCCTTAAAAAAAAATGTAAATGGTCTATATAAATATCAAATATTTTGGTTTTAGTTCTCGTAAATATAGATTTTTTTTGTCATTGTTGTCCTAGTTAAGTTGCTGTAAAATCTATTCATATTGAAATTAGTCCTTGCAATACTCAATTTAGTTCTTATTTTAAGGGATTAAAATTAAATACTCTACATATTACAAGGGATCAATCCAATAAGAATCAATTTTACAAGAACTATAACAATACAACAAGGATCAAAAGCAAAATATTATATAGGTTTATTTGATCCAATAGTCTTCTAATTAATTTCATGTTTTCATTTTGGTCCCACAATTAATAAAATGTACGTTTTGGTCCTTCAGATTTTTCTCTATTTGCCAAATAAATTCCGGTTAACTTTAACTTCAAATGTCTATGATGGACTAACCTTAATAGTGGTATATCATAAACCTTATTAATTTTTTTAATTTTAACCATTAGATCTATTTATCATAAAATGGATCGTTAAATCTTCACCTCCTTCTTCTTCTTGGTCTTGATCTTCGTAACAAACAATTTGATTACCAAACTGCCATTGTCATATTTACAAACAAACCCATAAAATAATTGAATCCTTCACTGAAATTTCAGATTAATTGAATCCCAATTTTTCTCTCTCCAAATTCATCAATTCTATAATAGAGGAGCCCAAATTAAATGAAATAGCTTGCCAACAACAACTGAAAATTCATCAAATCCTTCACATAAATTTTTTTTTTAATTTCTTTCCACCTTCAATTCAATCAAATTCACACAAATTCATTAAAGTGAAGTATTCAGTGGCGGTTGGACTGTTTTTGGCTTGCTTGGGCTAACTGTCTTGGTTTAAGGGAGCTGCTATTGTTTCTGTTCAGCTGTTCTTCTGTTATTGCTGATTTTCGGTACTGTAGGTGATGTGGGGAGGCATGTGTTTTGTGCTTACCCCCCTTGCTGTTTTGGCTTCCTGTAACTTTCCTTGCCTATGCACTTCTTGTGCAAGGCTTTTTAATGGAATATATGATGTTATAACAAGTAAAAAAAATCAACACAACAATAGTAGCAGCAGCAACAACACAGTGTTCCTCCTCCTTCGTTCTCGTTTGCCGGCGATTTGGACGCGGCCGTCCGGAGGACAGATCCGGTTTTAGTAACTCAGATGTGGTCTTGAACCTGCGTTTTTTAGTAGCTTCTGAGAAAATAATTTTCCACTCTTTTCCAAATTTATTTGTTTAAATTATAAAATAATTATGTGGCTTTCTATTTGTTTAATTTTTATATTTGTTGATTTTTGTGGGTTTATTTGATGAAAGTGTATAAATATGATCGATGAAGCTGAAAATATAGAAGATGAAAAAAACAAAAAAAAAAATAGGTGTTGGTTGTACATCGATAAAATAGACCTGCCTAATTTAATGGTTCTCTTTTTAAAAAAAAAAAAATCAAACGGTTTAAATTAAAATAATTAATAGGATCTTTGGTGGACCACTCTTAAAGTTGGTCCATCATACACATCATTTGGGTTAAACTTAACAATTAGGATTTATTTGGCAAACGTAGAAAAAAGTGAGGGACTTAAACGTACGTTTTATTAATTGTGGGATCAAAATGAAAACTTGAAATTATTTAAGGGACCAATGAATCAAATAAGCCTATTATATATTTGCAAGGACTAATTCCAAAAAAATATTTTTACAGGGATAAAATAAAAACACTCGATGTTTACTAGGATTATTTGCATATATTTAAGCCTATTTATATTGATCCTATTTATATTGATCTTGATACTGCATTTTTAAAATTTTGGAATACAAATAAAACTACAATTCAAATAATTGAATGTTAACAGTGACGTACAGTACTGTGAGCCACAATTCGCCAATTGGTTTGCATCTGTATTGCTTAAGGGGGACAAATCATGGCCCAGATCGGTGGATAACAATCAAGGAAGGCAAAAGTAGCATGTTTGCATTGGTTTCAACAATATTTTGATTTTTAAAAAGTTAAATTTATCATTTTTCATTATTTTCGAATACTATATTTCTACTTTTATCCCCTTATTCAATGCTCCAAGGGCCATGGTTAACATTCTCCTAAAAGTAATAGTTTTTAGGTTTTTTATATGTGTTTAGTCCATGCAAATAGGGGTCATTCAAAGATTGGTTCCTAAATTCGTTAATCCCGGTATTTTGATCATGTAAAATTTAATCATTTAAAATTTCGTCACTCTCCCCATTTAATCACTGCCACGTCACTAATTAGCTAACGTGACTCATTTACTCATCAAATTATGACTTGAAGTGACGAAAATGCACTTCAAGTCATAATTTGTCGTGCTTTGATAGAAAAAGGACATTTTCGTCATTTTAAGTCATAATTTACTGAGTCAATGAGCCACGTCAGCTAATTAGTGACGTGACAGTGATTAAATGGGGAGAGGGACGAAATTTTAAATGATTAAATTTTGCAGGGTCAAAATGCCAAAATAAACGAATTCATGGATCAATTTTTAAATGACTCATATTTGCATGGATTAAACACGTAGTTTAAGGGTAGAGTTAGATGCAAAGTGAGAGCAAACGTATCCTAGAAAAATGTTACTTTAAACAACTCTGCAATTTCTAAGCTACTTACATCGCAAATTTCGCAGCTAAAGTTTATATAAAAGTTAGGGACATTCCACAAATTTCATCACAAGCTTACCGGAATGGTAGTAGAAAATCACATGTGCTATGATATGCACTACTCATTGCTGACAATGATAGCTAAGCCTAAGTTTTTGATGTAAAATGCTTCAATCTCCACCAGTTGAATATAAATATAAATGATAATATAATTACAATAACATACATATATCCTATCTGTACAGGTAATTTCATTCAAGAGAAAATCAAGTAAAATAGAGCCACTTAATTTATAGAGAAAACAACGTAACATGTGTATACATGACCTAACATAACTTAAACATCTGCATAATTATAGTATTCCATATGATGATAGAATTTTATTGAAGTTGATAGCCTACAAGGAAAGAAACAACTCACCCACCATCTTAACTACAATTCTACAATGACCACAGAACAGTACTCAGCATTAATTCAGACAGCGTGTCTGGTTTCATATATATCATTTCGGCTAGTCATCAAAAACGAAATGTCTATCCTAAGCTTGTAGCAATTAGCTCAAGAATAAACATGAAATCACTTCAAGTGGCCCAAACACAAGACCCTGAAAGTCAGCCTGACAGAACTGAACAAGTTTCAGATAAAAGCATAGTTGTTCCCAACAAACACGTGACAATAGCTGATAGCATAAAAAATGAACATTCAAGGTACTCCCGGAAATAGAATCCTTTATATTTTATGCAGCTAAAAAACTAGTAGATATATACATGAATTTAACTATGCATGTCTAAGCTAATTACCACTAGTTCTTTTTTGTATGAGTGATTTATTTTCTGTGTTTAATTTTTGGTTTGGGCTTATGCAGGTTCGTTGCCCCTCGAATCCCAACAGACTTTTCAATTCAAGTCCAGGAAACCACTTATAATGTGCACAAGGTATCAATAAACATCATCACAAATCCTTATAAATGCAAAAATCATTAACCTTCTTGTTTAGCTCAGTAAAATTCTTCCAAACAGTATCATCAGCAGGGTATATGAGGGACAAGATAATGATATCATAACAACACTGTCTATATTGGTAATCTCTCATATCAATGATTGATACTGACTGGTGAAGAGCACAATCCTGTTAATAGGGAGCATAAATCATTTATTCCTTTCTTCCTAGTGTGTGTGTGTGTGTTGTGTATCTTCCCCACCCCACCACCCCTTTTGGATAGAGAAAGAGGGGGAAAAATTCCCTCAAGAGAGGTAGACAGAGAACATCAGACATGGATAGGGAATCCTCCTTAAAAGCATGCAAAACAGCAGAAACAAAGAGTCAATGTTTTAATTGTGTTTAATGTTTTCAAGATTTTTTAAAAACTAGAAGAAAAATAAATGTTTTTCTTTTCCTTAGAATTTTTAAAAACCAGAATTAGAATAAAAATACGGTCACACTTTTGTAATTAAAATGCATCAACTGAAAGTAAAGATAAAAAAAGAAACCAACTTAATCTTTTTATATGTTGGCTGCTTTTTGTGTAACAGTACCCCTTGATATCAAAATGCGGCTACATAGGACGGTTGGAAGTACAGCCTCTAATCTCAAATTCTGGGAATGTGCTCAAGCTTGAAAACTTTCCAGGTGGATGTGAAACATTTGAAACAATTCTAAAATTCTGTTATGGCCTCCCTATAGACTTCAACTCAGATAATGTAGCTGCACTAAGATGTGCATCAGAATTTCTAGAGATGACTGAAGAACTAGAAGATGGCAATCTCATTTCCAAGACTGAAGCTTTCCTCACATTTGTCGTGCTTTCATCATGGAAAGACACTGTTACTGTTCTGAAATCTTGTGAAAATCTATCTCCATGGGCTGAAAATATCCAAATTGTTAGAAGATGCTGTGATTCTATAGCTTGGAAGGCTACTAAAAATGAGCCTGCAAGTGAGGATGCAGCATCTAATCAAGAAAGCTGGTGGTTCAATGATTTGGCCACCCTCCGCATTGATCATTTTATGCGGATAATTTCAGCAATTAGGGCAAAGGGAACCAAACCAGAGATCATTGGTAAATGTATCATGCAATATGCCAAGAGATGGCTACCAGGAATGAATGAGGAGTTGGAAGGGCTAAGAGGATATGGGCATGGAAAAAGTAATCTTCAGTTCACTATATTTAGCATGAAGAAAGAAGAGAGCACTAGACATAGCAAGGAGCAAACGACTATTATTGAAAGCCTAGTAAGCCTAATTCCTTCTCAACAAGAAGCTGTCCCATGTAAGTTCTTGTTGCAGATGTTAAAGATGGCAATGATGTATTCTGTATCATCAGCTCTCATTTCAGACCTTGAAAAGAGAGTTGGTATGGTGTTAGAAGATGCTGAGGTGAATGATCTCTTAATTCCTAGATATCAAAATGGAGGTCAAGGAAAAATGGTCAAGTGAGTATGCTACAATTCATTTTTTTCCCGTCATATTGGAATTGGCAATAATGCTGATGGTCAAATCCAACTCTGCGACCAACCCAAAAAATAAAAAATAACCTGAGGCTTACGAAAATGACCAAAGACACTAATTTCTATCTTTTTCTTTGTTCTATTCTTTTGTTTTCCGTTTGTAGCACGCCTAATTCACCCGAAAACTGCACTATGCAAGACATAGATGTAGTACAACGGATTGTTGAATACTTCTTGATGCATGAAAAACAGCAAACGGAACTGCAACAAAAGTCCGGGAAATTCAATATTAGTAGGCTTTTGGACAATTACCTAGCTGAAGTTGCAACAGATCCAAATCTTTCAATTACAAAATTCCAAGTCTTAGCTGAATTACTGCCAGAACATACTCGATCATTTCACGATGGTCTATATAGAGCCATTGACACCTACCTAAAGGTCAGCCTTTTAATTCCTATTTTCTTGTGTTCAATTCAGGTTTGAAGTGTTGTAAAAGTGATTTCAAAACAAATTTTTGATGTTTGATATTGATGTTTCTCTAGACCCATCCTTCCCTAACTGACCAAGATCGTAGAAGACTCTGCAAAATAATGAACTGTGAAAAACTCTCACTTGATGCATGCATACATGCTGCACAAAATGATAGATTGCCTCTAAGAACGGTTGTCCAGGTAAAGTTCCCCTGATCTTTGGAACTTAGTATTCAGTTACTTTAGCTTCATACATGATAAATTTAGAAATAATCACCAAATAGAGTTTTAAGAATTCCATGAAAAAAAATGATGACATTATCATAAAAGTACAATTTAGAACCACTAGCATCTGCTTAAATACCTTTGAAAAACACATCACCTCAATTAAAGATCAGAACCAATTTGGGGTAAATTGTTTTCTATGGTAAATTAATAACTGCTTCTTCACGGACCTTTAACTTTGAAAAAGAATTCCCTTCCATCCAGATGGAATACAAGTGAATTGTGATTTTAAATGAAATAAGAAACTTCTTTAGAAGGAAAGACGGATCACATAGAAGCAAGACGATACAAATGCTCCTTACAAATGAAAAAATATAAACCAAACAGCAAGACTAATTGGAAAGAGCTCTCAAATCCCTCCCCAAAACCTGTAGAGAACCATACTATGAGTGAAAGGGGAAATAGTTGATAGTAAACTCCGCAAAGTATTTCCTCTATACACAAATCTTTGTGTCTTTAGTTACCTACCGTGATTTAGAAATAAATTTGTCTAGACATTGCAGCAAAACAAGATTAGTTTGGAACATCAGTATATAACCTAGAAATGTTGAGATATGACAGAAAGAAGAAAATACTTCCAAATCCATTTTTAATAAGATAATTGAATTCCACAAAACAACACTGTGGATCTGGTTCACATTATAGACATAGCATCTAAGATAGTGTGGCAGCATAACACATGATAGTTAAAATCACATAAGGTTTTTTTAACCTTTTTAGAGCTAATATGACCATAATGGTGATTCAGCTTAGAAATTGTCACCTGAACCAAAGTATACGACGCAGGTTCTATTTGCAGAGCAAGTAAAGATGAGAGCAGCAATGCAAGAGAAAGAACCGGCACAAAGTGGAATCAACTCTCAACAGGATGTAAACCAGACATCTGAAACTATAGACATAAAAACACTCAAAGCAGAACTCGAGAATGTAAAGTCCAACATGGTAGAACTGCAGAACGACTACTTTGAGTTACAAGAAGAGTATAAAAAGTTAACTAGCAACGACAAAACAAAGAATCTATCAGGCTGGAGTTTAAATTGGCGGAAGATCAAGAAATCCTTCCATGTAAAACCAACAGGAGGTGAAACTAGGGATGGACAAGATATGCCCACGTCACCGAACCACACTCGTCGTAGATCAGCCCCGAGAAGAAGGCTCTCCGTGTCTTAAAATTATTTCAACATAAGAAATCATGTTGTAAAACTAAATACCCATTTTTATATGAAGCATATAGCCTAAATTTTATATTATATCTAAAGATGTTGTTTGCTTCAATGAAAGAAAAGTTCCTTATACATAGAGGCCTCCAAATGCTAACAATACATAAAATAAATACTCAACGAAAATGGATGACCCAAATCACTCTCAAAGAACAAACAGTTCATTAGCGATGAACTGTAAAGGGTGCAGATAAAAGGAAATCAAAACACTCTAGCATCAAGAAAAATGAAACTTGATTGGACATTTGCTGCTAGATTAATGAATTCCTGGTATGATACTTACTTAGGACAATTGCTTCCACTGAACTAGTAATTAATCAACAAATTATGTATTATCGGCTAAGCACTCCGTCATTTCATATAGATTTTTGGAACCATGGTCACAAAAGCGACTTATGTTTGGACAATTTCACTAGGATTTTTTTTTTTACTGCAGAAAATCTCAACAAAATTTTCAACCTAACACACAAATAACTCTTACGACTTAGTCAAACCGAGATTTAGAGGAAAAACCTACTCTAATTCAAAACAATTCAACTAGAAGCAGAGTGATAAGGGAGTTGAGGATTCGAATCTCACTCTCAGCATAATACTAATAATTACCAAGTTTTAGTTATCTAAAGATTATTGTTTACTTCAAAGCAAGAAAATGATGAGCATACAAATAATACATTATAATCGATACAAATAATGCATACCTACAATTAAAATGGATTTACTTTCTCAAATGACTAGGAAATAATAGCTATCAGAAGAAAATTACAGAAAATTTCTGTTAGATTGAAGAATTCCCAATCATATATTTACTTAGAATGCTTTGTTCCACAGGATGAGCACAAATTCATTATAATCAGGTGAGCATTGGTTATTCATATAGATTTTTAGAATCATAGTCATAACATTGTTTACTTCAACATCTAAGCATCTGTTAGGGATAGTGTATACCAAGTGTAGTTGCAAACAGACTTAATATTGCGAAATTTATTTGGACTTAAAACTAAGTTTGAAAGGAAATGACTTATGTTTAATCAATTTCACTTGAAAAAAAAAATGATTGATGAAAATCTCAGCAAAATTTTCAACCTAATATATTTTAATTTGAAACAATCAAATAAATCCTTTCCAAACTAAACTTGATTTAAAAGGTTTCAAATTGTTTCGAAACATACAACAAGAATGCTAGTAAATTATTTTCGAGATAATCTTAATGTTTATGGTAAACAACAAAACTGCACAAAGGCTTCAAAGTTGATAAATAAATTGCCATTAATCCAATGTTTTTCCTACGAACCTGAATTGAAAAAACAAAAAAATAGTGAACATTTAAACACAAAATATTGAATTGAAACCAATGGCATGTACCACAAGAGGAGTAGTACCTAGCATTAATTTGCCACCATCTTCTTCTCATCCTTGTTATTGGCTGTGGAATGAAAGGGGAAAATGTCGTTGGAGAAGGAAACCGGTTTTTTAAGGGTGACATAGGCTTTCTTGTAATCGGGTTTTGCGACTAAGCTGGGTTTTTTCGACGGTTTTCCTTTGACGTTCAAAGTTCGAACTTTTTTAACTTCCAACTGATAGAAGGATTCGAGGACATGTTTGATTTCGACCTTGGAAACTGAAGGGATTATTTTGAACGTGATTTGTTTGAAATCCGCTGAGAAAGACGTTGGCATGAGTGGGATCATGATTTCTTGCTCTGTTTTCGAAATCAACTTACACTTCTCATTCCTCTCAACGCGCCTATTTTAAACCCTGCCTACCAGGCATAAACCTTTTTTTTTTTTTTATTCCATTTTTTTTTATAATACGGTTAGGTGAAACTAACATAGCACGTGTCTGTTTGCTTTTTCATTGTCCATGTCATTTAAACAATTGATTATTGAATGAAAAAGAATTCATGTCTTCATTGTAGCAGATGAAAAAAGAGTGTAACCATTTTGACCGGGATGATGAAGAAATGAACCCCTTGTGTCAAAGAAGCCATCTTGTCTGTGTTAAAGAAAATCAACGATGGAAGATATATGTATTACATGTTATGATTTGTTATTAATATGATTTCTGAGTTTTAATTTCTGTTGGTAATTGTTTGTAACTTTTGAATATTAGTGCTACTACTTTTAGTTTATGTTTAATTGGTTTTGTTTTAGATGATTTCATTAAATCTTTGCTTATAATTTGTTTTTATGCACATTGTAAGCAACATGGCGTCAATCAGCCAAAAAGAAATGTGCTTACTCATGAGCATTGACTTTGTTACACAATACTAATTCGGATTATACAATCTGAACTTCGTCAATTTATAAGCTACAATTGATCTCTTTAACAAAAAAAACCATTTTTAGTAAAATACAATTTATATGGTCCGTTTGTTACATATTAAAATAAAAGTGATTTTGACATAAAATAATTTAAAGATTTTGTGAAAAATTAGAATATATTTTGCGTTTGTTTGTCGTAATAAAAATCACTTTTTTAAAACAAATAATTTAGAGATTATATTTTAGAGATTTTGTTACAAAATCAGTTCAATTTTTTAAATCATATTTTCTCTCTCTTTAAAAAAAACAAAACTTTTAAAAGTGATTTTTTTTTTTAAAATGATTATTTTCTTAAAAAAATAATTATTCTCTTAAAAAAGTTATAACAAACGGGCTCATCCTCATACTGTATTATATATTATAAATGCAGGTACAAACGGGCTCATACTCATACTGTATTATATATTATAAATGCAGGTACAATCGTCCAATACTTGTGTGAACAAAAGTTGTCCCCTACTCTAATAAGTATAATATACTAAAAATGGTTTTGCAATTGATCTTTTCCTAAGAAGACCATATTCTCCTAACCAAGAACAAAGAATATTCAAATCCATCGTGTTCGAGTTCATTGAAGAAAAAATATTAAAATCATACTAGTATTTTATTTTTTCAAGTACATTTCATCTTCTTCACCAACGGTATATAGTCATTGTTTTCTGCAAAATAAATTTCAAACTGAACCATTTCGACTCATTTTTAAGTTTCAGAATAGTAAAAAAGAGAAAAGAACAAAAGGTCTATGTAACACCATATTTCTATTGAGATCGAGCAGACATAGCTAGTCGTCTATCATTTACAAGATGCTTATATATTGTGGATAAAATACAAAGGAGCTTCAGTGGGGAATTAATTAAGTAACTTCCCCATACATACTATTGCTGGCAGGTTTTATGATTCCTTCTTTTTAATCTGGTAGGGGTATTTCTGGTATATTGAAATGCTACTGGCCACCAGCGGAAGAGCCACGAGGCAATAAAGAGAAGGTGGTTTTCCTTCAAAAATGAACTGCAGCAATGCAGTAACAAGCAAAGCTGAGACAATGACAAATCCCTGCAACCACATTGAAGGAAAGTCACTTCAGTAAATTTGCACAAATCAGAAAATATGAAGAGTGTTTTTCCACCAATTCCCAATAAAATGGTTTTGGAAGTCATATAATTGTCATCATGTTCAGTAAGTAGTAATTGCAATGTTTCCCAATAAATTCATGTCGTCCAGTAGCAGATTACCAATTACTCAAAATTACGGACAAAAAGTTTGTGCAGGTAGTGCCTCTAAAGTCTATAGCTCCACCAGTAAAGTGAATTAATAATTTCTTTCCATAAACAATAATGTATATTAGAATGTAGGTTTTTTTTTTAATAAAAACATTAGATTGTAGATTAAGGCCCCTAAAAGCTAAGACAAACTAAACTATATAATCAAATGCATAGATCTGTATCTTCAAATCAACCACTTGATATATGATGTGAAAATACTATGGACTAACAAGGACCGACTAACATCTGATGACCGTTCTCATCTGTCATCCGTGGATAGTACATGCCAAAACCAATTTAGTTCACAAAGTAAAAAGCATACCTTTCGAACACCACCAGCATAGCTTGTAACTAAACCAACGAGAATTCCACCAAGGGCGTTGGAAATTACTGGGATCTGAAATAAATGAAAAACAATAAGCAACTTTTTAAGTTGACGTACATCAATATCTGTTTAAGAGTGAAAACACAATCACTGCATATGGATAATAACGCCCACGATAAGGCAAAAAATAGTTCATATTATGGATTTTAAACATGTTTTTTACTCACTAACCAATACAATTAATAAGTTGACAACACTTTCCATCCTAGAATCACAAATGTATGTGATTTAATGACGTGCAGTGAACTTAATACAAAATATAAAATTCCTGAACCACAGATGTAAGGCATTTTGGTTATGTTAATGAAATCAATATGCAGTTAGGGTATAAAATCAGCAGAAACTATTACCCCCTCCCCAAAAACAAAAATTGACATTGATTGGATCTTGAAAACATGTACATGCAAGTGTTTGGCACATAGGGTGTGATTTGCATTTTCAAGACAGCTGTAATGGTTGTATTGGCTTCTTACATGCATGAGCACAACAACAATACAAAGGCTCCAAAGAATGATATCACGAAAGAAAGATATCGGTAGGAACATTACCCAAGTTAGAGGAGTCCAACCATGAAAAAATCCATGTCGTCTCATAGCTTCCCCATCGGGAGATTTCAAAGTACTGGCAAGCAAGCATATACTTCCAACAATAGACATTTCTACAGTCATTAGGTATGATGAGTGTTTCTTAACCTGTGATAAAAAAAATCAATTGGACAAATAAAAACATTGATCTGTTCAGAAAACTTAGGTTTGAATGCAAAACTGAAAGTTCTGGTAACCTGAGAAGCCCATTGACACAGAGAAGAAGCTAGTCCAGAGAGCACTGAAGCAATTAATACAGGAATAATTCCATAGAATAAAACTTGATCAGCATTAGCACCAGTAGAACTTTTGTTAGAACCTTCACCAACACTTAGTAAAACTGCTGCAGCTATTAGCAAGAATAAGGCTCCAATTTGTTGAATTGATTGCTTTTGCCTGTATTAAATATGATCAGATACCTTGTAGTGGACAATATTAAAATTCAGGTTTAGTGCTAGAGAAGAGGGAAATGAGATAAAGGTATTATATAAACAGTCTGAATATGATTGATAGATGCAATGAGTTACAAACCCCTAACCTCATACTCCAATTTAGTTTAATAATCAGGTAAAGTACTAATACTACAAGTATAAACCCAAGTCTTCCAACCAGGTTAAGTAGTGGTACTACAAGTATATACCCAAGCCTTTCAACAATAAGACTAATAATATTAGCCCTAAGTTCTTAACACTCCCTTCCAATTAATAATATAAGCTTTAACTTGTTACAAGAAGCAGAGTTGCAGACCCAGCATAAAACAACACATCCTACTTTAATAGGAAGCCACCAACAAGAAGAGAAAAGAAACTGAACCATCTAAATGCAACCAAGAGAAGAGAAGCAATGTTGAAAAACCCAGCGACCAAAAAAAAGCACAAAGAAGAAATACAGAAACCCATCAAGAGAAAAAGATAATAGAAACCACTTAGAGGAGTCTCCCAAAATTAACCTGTTAGGTAACATCACCCAATACATTGTTATTCAGCTTGTTAGCCTGTTGGAAATAGTCAGGTTAGGTTAGATAGGGGATTAGGCAGTAGTGTATACAAATAAGAGGAAGGGGGTTAGATGAGGATTTGTTATCATATGAAAAGAAATAGGGACCTTGGCGCTAGGGAGGTTGCAGACCTTCAAAGATCTGCACTATTGTAATTAAGATTTTTCTTGATAAGATCATAATTTACCAGGTTCCTAACATCATCCTAAGAAAGTGCTACAGATCCACGCGAACAATTGAACAATAAATCAACATCTTCTAAAACACTGAAAACAGCAACTGAAATACACCAAACCCAACAAAACACAGCTGAAGGGGCTGGAAAACACCAAACTGCATGCCTCTGACTTCCATTCAACTTACAAAGTGCAGGAAAGGCACTAGCCTCAAAAAACAGCCTACACAAAGGTTGGCCAAAGTCACAAGAAACAGGGACAACTCCAGCTCTACAGAACAATTTTTTTACACCGAAACAGCAGCTAATGAATATAACCATTTAGTGGACACAAGGATAACAGTTTAAAATCTCCATTTAGACATATTTGAACAAATGGGCCTTGACAGAAATAGCAAAAATATTAACAGATGTTACTGCGGGAGCATACCTCAACAAGAAATATGTAAATAATGCAGTGAAAAATATTTTTGTCTGATTCAGAATTGAAAATGTGAGCGAATCAAGATTCTTGTAAGAAATTTGCAACAAGCTATTTTGCAGTGCATATATGGCTGCAGGAAGTCCTGATGCAGTCAATGCACCAACCAAAGTCCATTCTTTATACATTCTTCCTATACCACCTTCTCTTGCCATGAAGTACAGGGCAAATACAACCTAAAGAGCAGAATAAAAATATCCATGAATTTTCCCAATAATAATAACAATGTAAAGTACATGTTTTCTAACAAAACTATACAGTGCATTCCGATACTTACCTTTGCAGCCTCACATGACAAAACGGATGAAGTCACGATAACTTCACGGCTGTGGATGAGGGAAAAGTAAGTTATTAACGCTTCACATGGTCATTCACAATGACAATGCACAAGGAAATGAATGACTAAAGATATCAAGTCCATCAATCACATCAACAAATGTATTTTTAACCTAAGTTAAAAGTTATAATGATTAGTTGATTAATATACTAATGTCAAATTCAAAGCCATGTCGAACACAACTCAGGTCAGCAAGCATCATGCCATTTATAAAAAAAACAATTATTGCTGATACAGGTAGGGTAAAGTGTGAATAGGATACAAGATAAGACATCTACAATGACTATTGGTGATTTTTGAATATCGGTGTCTCTTTTGTCAATTCTGCAAGTTTTGCAAAAATACGTATCATTGTTTTCTGAAAATCTTGTACTAGTACTCGTGCTTTGAATAAATAAAGGCAGTGTTGCTAAAACCACAAATCCTAGATAACAACAAAGAAATGCATCTAAATCTAAATAAGAGTTGGTAGCAAAATAAGGCAAATATAAGCTCATTAAAATCAAATTTTGGAATGGTTCAAGTTTCGACTACAAAAGATATGTAACTGAAACAGAAGCAGCCGGAAGAGGATTCGAGTGGCATTTTAAGGTTTTCCTTTCTCAGATTTGAAAAGATGGGTGCTTCTAAGTTCATAAAATGTGTCAGTGTTGGATGAACACTCATCTTTTCATCTTCTCAATTACGTGATAATTATAGAAAATGAAATGAATCTAGCACTAAATTGAATATATTGAATGAAATCAGGTGATAGTAAATTGAAATTGAGAAAGTAAGAAAGAAAATGTAACCTGATGAAGCGTTTAGAAATCAAAGGTTGAGCGCCATATTGAAGAGCGAGAAGAACGGAAAAGAAGAGAATTCTTGCGTTGTTGCTCTGAGTGGCCCCTCCTTTAGTCTTGGGAGGAGCCATTCAAAGGCTCTTTGGTTGATCTCGATTCTCCGTTTCGCCGATCGACAGACACAACGACCGTAAAACAACGAATGTTATGCCGCCATGCCCGCCAGTAAACGAGATTGTTGCGTATGGCGCTACTTTTTGTGTACTCCGGTCCCTCCGTCCTAGGGTTTTATATTTAGAAAGAATCGCCAAATTTATTTATTTTTTTAAGAAAATTATATTAGACTGCATCAAGACCAGTTATAATGATCCGTTATATTTTATTTTTATTAAAACCCAATATGTATTATTCCAGAAAAATATACTTTACACATTTGTCGCCATTTAATACATTTTTCATTTCCGTGAGCTTAGCTCAGTTAGAGATATTATATATAGGGGTTGAGGTTTAAACTTCTTACACTTCATTTCTCCACAATTAAATTATGTAAGCTCTAGCTACTAGACTACTTAAAAAAAATATTCTCTTTTATACAAATTATTGCTTAAAGTATTTGTCTTGAGGTTACGAGACTAACAATTTGCCACTAAATTAGAGGGATTCATTCATGTAGACTTATTTACAAATATGTCATATTAAAGCTATAAATTTAGTCCAAAGAAAAATACATATGGCTGAAAATACAATTAAAAAAATATCATTAGTTGTTTTTTGGGTTAAATATATATTTTTTTATAAATATATTAATTTTTCGTTTTAATTTTTTTTTTTTTAAATTCTTCAACTTTTATTCCCTATAAAATTTCAATCACTACTTTTGATCTATATTTTAAAGTCAATTTTTGTATTTTTTTTTTGGTGAAAATATGTAAATTATTGTAAAAATCCCCCAAAAAATTGAATATAAATATTTAACCGCAGAAAATATAAAAATTCATGTTTTGTTAAAAAATTCTAATGTTTTTGAGAGATATTTTTATTATATTAAAAAAAATCTGCAAAATTTTATTCAAAATTATGAATTTTACATATGAATTTACTTTAAAGAATGGACCAAAAGTGAAGATGAAAAACTTTTGGGCGGCTAAACATTGAAGAACTTTTTTAGAAGGACTAAAATGAAAAACTGACATATTTATAAGAACCAAAAACATATTTATTGCATTTTTTAGTAAATAATATGGATGATTGTTTTTGAAGTGATTCTCTAGAAAAGATTTTTTTAGTGTCTTTAAAGATTTTGTCTTGCTAGAAAAGCAACGAATTTCCTCTTTTGTCCATTTTTCAACTTGAAAACTGACTGTCTTATTTTGATAAAAACAAAATCAAGTTTTCTCTAGAAAAAATGTTTTAAACTTTTGTCTTTTAAACTCTTTCGCTTGAGATCTCTTGGCCGGAATTTCTTTCTCTCACCCTTGCAGTTCAAGAGAACATTTGTCTTATTCTTTTGTTAACTCTTGAGTTTTGAGAGGAAAAGGGTCGTGTAATCTAGAGTTCAGTTAAAAGGTAAATAAAATCTGATAAAAAATTGTTTAATCCAAAAATCGAACTTAAGTTCTTTTGAACAATTTGTCCTTGGTGGAACTCACTAACCATCTTAGTTCAATTGTTTCATTCAAGAGATCATTCGCCTTTAAAGAGTGCATAAATATATCTCTCTTTCTCGAAGAGTTTAAAGAGTATGATAAGGACACTCGTTAACATTTTCCTTTAAATATTTATACAAGAGAAGTGCTAACAAATTATCTTTACTGAAGTATATATAAATGAGTCACAAAATTATGTGGTTATCCTTCATTTTCCTTTAAGTATGCAAACGCGTAAATTTACTCCAATTTTTATTCTAAACAAAATAGACAATTTTGTAATGGGTATGAACTCTGTTCTGTATATACAGTCCTACAAATATTTACAAGCATGTTACATGGTGATAACATGGGTGGATTCATACAATTTCTGCATCATATTGTCAATCAACTTTGCATCCCCTGCTAGCAGAAATTGCCGTGCTTGTGACTCAGCATGATCATTCAGTGAAACACGACCTTCAAGGCTTTGACTAACATCTGATAAATAGTCAGATATTTACCAGCGAGAGATCCCAGGTGCCTCTGTTCTGCTCAATTTTTGTATCTCCTCATGTTTTGAAGGAAATACAAAGCCCCACAACTGCATGGAGGAAAGAGCAGTTGTTAATCAGTTTTTTTAAGCAAATGTTTCATACATAGATAAGGAGGTAGGCAAAACGAGCTGTAACAGATTTGATAAAGGGGGAGGGGGGGAAGTTGGGGAGGTTCATGTGCTGTGAGTGAGGGGAGCTTTATGCGCACCTCTACTTCCTTCACTTGAAATTCTGGAGAATGTGCTAAGCAAGGATTGCCATAAGTTTCGGAAACCGAACTTGACCCATTCAATCTTGAGTTGATATGTTCAAAAATTGCAACAAAAAAAAATTAGGCTGATGATATTATAATTATAGAGAGCAGGATAATGATTTGCTTGATGGAAAAGGATTAAGTACAAAGTTCTTACAGATCACCCTCCAAATAAAGCGCAAAATGACCTCCCCCACCAATCGCTAGAAAGTCAGTGGTGCAAAGTGTGAAGTAACGGTTTACTCCTGCGATATTGTGGTTAATTCATTATAGCTGATCAACAGAAGAGAAACAGCTTTAATACGTCCAAACCAACCCAGATATTTTCTTTCTACAATCATGTGGATCAAGAGCTAAGATATAACATGAGAGCGACATGTGTGTTTTTAACTTTATCACATTTTAAAACTTAAGTAACGCCTCATGCTGAATCTAAGAGATAATTACTTTGCTAAATGTCAAACAAAAATATTGCATCAACTTCAATAAGGAGAATATTATCGCTTGAAAACCGAAAACCATACTTCATTTGAAATAAAAAAAATCCACTGATTGGAACCGTTAAAGAAGCCAGGAAACTCGTCATTTCTAAAAGTACATTAAGATGAATTAGTCCTGAGGTAAAATTAAATCTAGCTGACAAAAAAAATCAATGTATGTAAGTGTCTCTAAAGTCAACAGAAAAGTGAAATCAAGCCTTCCTCAATGGCAAATTTGCAATATATCCTTTGGCAAGATGTAGTACAATCTCATGACAATCCACAAATGTAGGGAGCCTTCTGATTTTTCAAACCCAAAAAATGAGGGTGACGGGTGGGATTCTAACATGTAGCCAGATTCCAAGTTACAAAAGCATCATGTTATTTGCAAAATAAAAGGTGTTTTGTAGCTTATTTCTACAATGTGCACATCATAACCCGTGGGATACCATGTCATTAAAACTGATAATTTTTCATCACAACAAATCAACTTTAAAGAATTCTCTCCTAGTCCACGTAGTTTTGTAAAAGGAAAATTAAAATATTCATTTAGTGATCTAGTCATTCAACTAAATTACCTGTTATTGATTTAGTAATACATGTTATTGAATTATTTAAACAAAACACAGTATAACTATGACAACAAAAGAAAGATAATGAATAGAATATTCAAACTCAAATAAAAAAGAGATCTACCTGTTGGGCGATATACGACAGGATGACCAGAGATGTTTGTGAAAACAAATGTACTGTTGGTTCCCTGTACAAAATTTATGTCAACAAGATAAAATAAACGTTAAAATTAACATTGTCACAAAGGGAAAAGGACGATAGCATCAAAGTACAAAAATAAAACCTGACCTGGTATTTTCTCTTGTTGGATGGTCGAAGGGGTGCTTCAACCAAGCCACCAAACACTGCTCCTTTTCGGTCTCCAACAACCTGGAAAAAATAGCTAACAATACATTAAGGACCAACCACTGAATGTAGAGCGTAGAACTCAGCCTTGCTGAGTAAAGGACAGAACTGTATATTTATCTTTGCAGATTAAAATTGGACAACAGCATGAGCTTGTTAACCAATAAGCTTGCAAACATGGGACTTCAACACGCAGGCCAGTTAAACTCCGTGTGCTACTATTAATTACAATGCCGTGACTTTGAATCTAATATGCAAAATACAATATGCCATCAACGAAAGGAGTATTTCAAAAGTTGGGATCAATGATAAACTCATCCATTCATCCATTCGAAGTCAACAATGTAATGAACATGAAATGGGCGAGAGAAGTGATTAAATCACAGTAAACCAACATGGCCTATATTAAATGGTCTAAAAAATACTCCTTGCATAACAATAATATGTGGAACTTTTTATCATCTATAGCTCAAATCTAAACGGAACAAAAATCTGTTTAGGTACCCGGACAGAAATCATATGTCAGTATCCATATATTCAATAAATTACAGTTTGCACCTATGAAGCACGGATACGGACACGGGCACTGACACTGTGACACCGCTAATAATTTAAAAAAATCACATAATTCAGTGTAATTATAAGTGTATGACTCGTGTCGGACACAATACGTTTCCGACACCGGGACACACCTAATCGAATGAGTGTCCGTGCTTCATAGGTTTGCACCCACCACCAAATCCAGTAGTTGTTTCTTAACTTCTGGCAAATTCGAATCAACAAAAGCTTCTTCATGTATGAAATATGCACCTCATGTCAGTTGGTATTTAAATAAGCATTTAAATAGCAATGTTGCAAAACCTATCTCTAATCCACTGTGCAGCTCAATTTATCAATCAAATTAAGCTTATCAAATTATGCTGGAGATTATCAAATTGTCTACTAAAGTAGGAAAGAACAGACAAGGATAAATCATAAACACTTAAGCTTATTTGTGCTGGAGGACAATGAAATTTTACCAGCAAACTAGGTCCAGGCCAAAGCATGCTTCTTCGGTAAAGAGTTGAAAGTGATATCCCATGTTTCCATGTGCTGCAAAGAATCCACATAAGATTATCAATAAAATCAACAAGATTTTGAAACTTCAACACGCAACAGCATAATCTTATGCCCTTCGAAAACCTTAATCCAAAACTACCTGTACATCATTAACCACTTCTTCCCATGAATTAAAGCCGGAAGTGCATCATAAACCGCATTCCTCAAACTATTTGAAATCAACATTGAAGGTTCTGATAATTCCGGCAAATGATCAACAACCAAAGGCACACTAGGAACCTCTTTCAACGACGGTTGAATACATTTCATCTCCACACCACACCCATCAGACTCAAATTTATCCCTACGTCGATCTTCTATTGGAAATCCACCCATTCTAGCAGCTAAATAAACAGCTTTACCAAGTGATTGTTTACCCCTAGATAACAATCCCTTCTTGACAACCAAGTTCTCATTCATTTGGTCATCGCCAGCTCCAGCTGCAGTCACAATCATATCATCAGTTGCATTATTATCTCCAGAATCCGACGAGGACGACAAAAATGAATACAGGAATGCCGTAAACGATGACGTATCAGGTCCTTCAGCCTCTGATTCACTCTCCTTTAATTCATCATCATCAACCTTTTCTTCCTAAACATTAATTTAATATAAACAAAGCAATTTTTAGAAATTAGAAACTATAGAATAAAAAATAATGCAATTAAAGAGGTTAATTGAGAACTTACTATGGAAGGAGGAAGAGAGGGTTTGTTATGATCAGAAATAGGGTTGAGAAGAAAAGTGGTGAGATCCGAAACAAGGTGAACTGCTTTGCTCCGTAAAGATTGCTTTTTACCCATTTTTAGGAGGAATCAATATTCAATTTCCACCGTTTAATTTTTTTTTTTTAATAATTAAAATTCCTATATTCCCTCACCGTCATTACAATCCCTTTATCATAATTCATAATAATAAAAAGAGGTTTTGGTGTTGATGATTATGCTGCCGGTGTGGAAGCGTTTTCCGGTTGTTGAGCACGAAGCTTGTTTTATGCGCTAACGCTTTTTTCACAATCGCTTATCTGAGTCATCATCGGCAAAAGTAACAGCTCAACTAATAGCCTTGTTTGTTTGCACGTTCAGTGTCAAACTTGTCTTCGTTGAGTAAACTATGGTAATGAATGAATAGTATAAGAATGTTTTGATTTATTTCACTGATAAATTGACTTCATGGCCCAATGGATAAGGCGCTGGTCTACGGAACCAGAGATTCTGGGTTCGATCCCCAGTGAAGTCGTTTTTTGGAAATATGATAAACATAATAGAATTTTATTTTTCTCTTATCGTCAAAAATTGAATATTTCTTTTTACATGTACAGTGTGAAGGAAATGAACTTGGATCGTTTAAATAAAATATTGACTTTGAGCTTTGTGAATGAAAAATAATAAAATAGAATAGATAAACTATATATTTTTTACAAAGAATAGATAAACTATATTAAAAGCATATAGATAACACCAAATAAATAGGAAAGAAGTATTAGATCACCTTTTTTTTTCTAACATTTTCTATGAACACTCTCTACTTCTTCCAACCCTAAACGTCGTCGCTACACCAGCTTCCCAAGTACAATTTGTTCTTTCCTATGCAGCCTTGATATGTGGTGGTGCAACGACGAGATATGTACTTTGCACCACCGTTCTACCTCTTCACGGGTCGGATTCATCCTTCTCCACTTCAACAATCAAGCTTCGGCTCATGTTCCCAATCTACTGATGTTATCAACCGCACGGTTGTTGTATTTCTTCAAGGTTTGACTATTAGGATAACATTCAGACGGAAGATGTTATATGATATGAAGTGTCGACTATTAGGAACCAACAAAACAAGTAAGTGTAACAGAGATGATGATGTCACATTCGATGAATGATAAGACTAAACGACATAAAATTATGAATGACACTATTAAAGAGAGCTGAAGTAGCACCTATAGTAAAAATGATAGAAAATATGCTTAGGTGTTTTGATCATTTAGAGATAAGATATTCAGTTATTGTAGTACGAAGAGTAAATCGGACAAATAAGAGTTAAATTAAAAGAGGTCGAAGAAGATTTAGTAAGAAAACTATAAGAGAAACTATCATGAATGATTTAGATTTTTTTTAGGGAGGAAAAATTTAAAAACTAATAAGTTAGATTCAAATATGATTTATGATCAAATATGATGTCGTAATTTGATCAGTTTAATCAACCTCATTCGATGAAATGACATTTGATTGTTGTTGTATACTAAAAGTATTAAAAATTACACGTGAAATGATTTATTCACATTTTTTTAACAGTGGCTCAAACCAATTATTTTTTTTAAGCTTGTAACTCAAACCAAAATTAACTAGCTTTTTTTAATGGAAAATTAACAGCATGTTATTTACTTATTTTAACTTAATCTGAGATTATTTTTTAATTTTTGTTGTCTTACACGTGAATCATGAAGACCGACCCCTAATGATCGGCATGTGTCCTTGTATAAATGATTGAGCGTGCTCCCTCCCAAACATTGGCTTTAAGTATTCAACGCCACATTCTACACACAGATCGATCCTGAACACAAACACAATGGCGACATTGAAGATCCCCTCTCACGTTCCTTCTCCATCAGAAGACAGTGAACAATTGCGCGGTGCTTTTCAAGGTCAACACCTACCGATCCATTTCTTTGACTTTTTTCTTGATCTATCTAGTTTGATCATTTTTATTATTATTATTATTATTATTATTATTATTTTTGGATTGCTGATAACTCTAATCTCTTAATTAGATCATGGATTTAATCAGATACATAATGCATTACACTCCTATGCTATATGTTTGGTGTATAATACAATACTGTTAGTTATATATTTCTAGCTGATGAATGTAGATCATCACTCAGATTTGACCTTGATTTTAGTTATTTATTTATTTTATGTATGTACGATCTCTATTTCATGTAGTCCAAATCATGATCACAATGAATCGTACAATCATATAACATACCGTAAAACCAAAGCTGTGAATGAATGATCAGTGCTCAAATAAGGGATCATACTTTTTCCTTTGTTTTTCTCATGGCATGATGGCTTTTTTATTCTTCTCCATTCATATTGTTGTTTCGGTGACATATTTTTACAGGATGGGGAACGAATGAAGGCTTGATAATATCGATCCTAGCTCATAGAAATGCAGCTCAGCGTAAGTTGATCCGCGAAACTTATACTCAGACCCATGGAGAAGATCTTCTTAAAGATCTTGACAAAGAACTTTCAAGTGATTTTGAGGTCAGTTTAAAACTTTTGATATCTGGCTTTTTTATGTGAATCTCAATACAATGCCTTTTTCGTTTGTATTCCATTTTCACTAACAGTTGTTGACTTTAAATTTCATAGGATTTAATTTCAGTGTTTTATATGGATAACCTTGATTAAAAATCGTATGAAGTTATTTTCTTGTAATAATGTCTGTTTTTTGAATATAACAGAAAGTTGTGCTGTTGTGGACATTGGATCCGGCTGAGCGTGATGCCTTTTTAGCTAATCAAGCAACTAAAATGTTGACTTCAAACAATTCGATCATTGTGGAAATTGCTTCCACAAGATCTCCACTTGAACTCCTTAAGGCAAAGCAAGCATATCAAGCCCGTTTCAAAAAGTCCCTTGAAGAAGATGTTGCTTATCATACTTCTGGTGACATCCGCAAGGTAAACCCTTAAACTAGTTAATTTCTTGAATCTTTATAGAGAAGAGCTGCATGTTCTAACACAATTTAGAGTCAGATGCATCTATTTTATTTCTTTGTGAATCAAAATCTTCCAAAATTTATGAGGTGTAAATCTTTTTAACTTTAAGGCGAACCTTTATTTAGTAGAAGAATGCCTCAAATTTATGTCAAAAGAATGAGCATGTTCCAAAAATACACCCATCTTAGTGGGTGCATGGCCAACCAGTTATTTGTATTTAACCTTTTCATTTTTATGCTTATGCTATGTCTGGGTCTAACGTTTTTCCCCCTATTATCGGATGAAAAATTGTTTATGATCCTTCTCAAAAGCTTTTGGTTGCTCTTGTGGGCATACACCGTTATGAGGGAGATGAGGTGAACATGACATTGGCAAAATCTGAAGCTAAATTGCTTCATGAGAAGATTGCGGACAAGGCTTACAATCATGATGACCTGATCAGGATTGTAACAACAAGGAGTAAAGCGCAGTTAAATGCAACTTTGAATCACTATAACAATGAGTTTGGGAATGTAATAGACAAGGTATGAATGTTTCCGTCATTTATGACTCTTATTTGAGTGTTGCAACACTCCCAGCAAACAGACAGATCTAATATAATGACATAAACTTGTACTCCTATAGTGTCATTTTTCACTTTAAGAAACATGATTCCCAGATAATCATGTTATTGATGAAACAATTAACTTCATTTTAATTAAAGGAATTATTGTCTGCTTTGTTACTTCAATTTCTTCTGTAGAAAAAGAGTAACCTTTTTTTAATCTGGGGTTTGTAGTCAAACTAACGATAAGCTTCTGGCTGCAGGATCTGGAAACTGATTCGGATGATGAATATCTGAAATTATTGAGGGCTGCAATTAAGGGTTTGACCTACCCTGAGAAATATTTTGAGGAACTCCTTAGGCTGGCTATAAACAAGATGGGAACCGATGAAAATGCTCTTACTAGAGTGGTGACAACTAGAGCTGAGGTTGATTTGCAGCGAATTGCAGAGGAATATCAGAGAAGAAACAGTGTTCCTCTGGACCGTGCAATTGACAAAGACACTTCTGGAGACTATCAGAAAATTCTCCTTGCACTGATGGGACGTGATGAGTAGAGTTCATTCTCTGTCCAGTAGTCATGGAGTGGGTGTTTGGGCTATCTGTTTTCCCTTCATCATCAGCGTGATTTTGCTGCGGATCTCTTGATAGTATACAGAATTCTGTGACTTGTTGTGGTAACTATGCATGAGAGATGTATCAGCTATTCCTGTGGTTTTAAATAATATGTTTTGAATATGGACTGAAATTCAAAACAGATCTTTGTCTTCTTAAATAAAGAAACAACTATCATATTTCTCTCCTTATTGCGGATCGATTAGAAAAAGACTAAGAGTAAGGATGTGTTTGTTTCATGTTTATTAAATTTATCTTATGGGATAACTTTTTTGGAAATATAAAGAGGAGAGTTTTATTCCTTAAAAATAGACGTTTTAAACCCACTTGAGTTGGTTTGATAGTGTTGGCTTGAAATTTTAAAGTGTGTTTATCTCAAAGTCTTAGGTTTGATACTTCTTTGTGCCAATTTCGATCGGCTAGTTTGACTTATTCACAAAAAATAATTATATATCAACGAGAACCATGAAAATATGGATGTTAATTACTAGTTACGCATTTATTTCCATGATCATCGAAACTTTTCTCCCACCCTTTTCTTCGGAATGTTTTATTTCCCATAAATCTTTTATACTTAGAATAAAAGCTGATAAACTTGTAGCAAACATAGTAATGCATATTCTTGTACAAAAATATATATGCATTAAGAGATAACTTTTAAACAAACACACCGTACAACGTAAAACCAAATAGGCAACTATGGAAACGAACTTCTCAAGTCTCAACAACATTTTTCTTATTAGATTATTAATTAATCTCGTATAAAGCATGGCGCAGATTTAGTAAATTCTTATCCCAAGAAATAAAATCTTAACGTAGATGTATACATCAAAATAAATAACCATTTGTTATCACAAGAATAAATAAAACAAATAAATAAATAACCATTTGCACCCATTGTGGTAACACAAACCAGTTACACTGCATCACTATACAATGCAAACAATCCAACAAACCGATCCTTCCAATCAAAACATGGGAGTTCAGAGGAATTCGTAATACCTATACAGTGATTTGGAGGAAATTTAAAATAAAGTTCAATCAAGGACAATGCTGCTTGCTCCACCAGGGGGTCTGCGGGAACCTAGTATTCGGTCTCTGTTTTCGGCCTTTCCGTCATCAAATATGTTGCTTCCTCCACCAGCATGTCTGCGAGCACCTAGTAAACGGTCTCTGTTTTCTGCCTTTCCATCAGAAAATATGTTGCTTCCTCCACCAGCGTGTTTGCGGTTGCCTAGTAAACGGTCTCTGTTTTCTGCCTTTCCATCAGCAAATATGTCACTACCAGCCATTTCTCTAAGTTTAGCCACCATGCTCGTAGGCTTTTCCACTGATCCTGGAGTAACATCTCCCTTGAAAATATCATTGCCTGTCAGCTCCGCAAACTTCTGGTCATGTATTTTCCTTGAGGTCTTCTGAACTGATTCTTCACCAGACACGACTTTACTTCGGACACCAGCAGCCTAAACAAAGAGATGAGACTAAGGTCAAAATGTTATGGTGAGGGAACAAACATTATGATATAAAAACATCTTAATAATCATGGCCCAAGTAAGTGGTATTCATCAAGATCTGCAACTGTCTTTCTATTTCAACCCTTGGGTTATATATCTTCACATAATTATAGGCAGATTAATCTGCATTTGAATTTTGCCCTTCAGGAAAGCATAAGATGACATTGTGGACCATCATACGTCCAAATTCATAAACTATGAAGAACTACATATATGTATGGTATAAAGGACAGATAAGATGACATGACTGATTATAAAGCGGAGAAGACGCTTACTTTAGAAACTTTTGAATCCGGAGTGTGCACAGCAGCCAATGAACGGGGCACAATTTCAGGAGGAATGCCAAATATATCATTTCCACCGATCTCCTTGGTCTTGGAACTTGACATCAGTTTCTTACTATTCGTGCCTGGTTCATTTTGCAATGTTCCACCAAGTTCACGCTGCTTTGCTGCAGAAGTTGGCTTCTTAGGAGAAATGCTTTCTTCACTGTTGTTGAATGATATCTGACTAATTCCATTCATTGCATGCTGAGATGCAGGGAATAAAAGAAGAAGACTGTTATCACAAATTCACAATGTAGTTGATATTTGTGAAACACTCACATTCGTACAGTCATATCTCAGATTTTCTTCCAAAAACAAGGCAATTATTTAGTATACCTGGTATACACGTATGCCTGTTCTGTCTTTAGAATTTGCAGCATTGGCTTCTGACGTGGTATCCTCAGCATTTGTCGAAAATATACCACTGTGTTTAGAATTTACAGCATTGGCTTTTGATGCAGTATCCTCAGCATTTGCCGAAACTATACCATTTCCGATCGCTTCTTTCATTCTAGAATACCCAGAGCTTGGTTTCCTGAGTAACACACATGGAAGGATATGCTTTACAACAACAAAAACTTATACAGCAAAATTATATTAAAAATGAAAGAAAAATAAGAAATAGAAACATGGGTAAAAACATCAAAATCCACAAAGAAGGACAACAGAAAACTTAAAAGAAGCTAAAATTAGAGAGACCGAGTCTGCAACAATCAAAATCTGAACTAAAGAAAATGGGAAATTAATATCATCAAGTGAAGCCAAGGTGGACATACCAAAAGGAAAACAAGCTTTACAACAAAATTTGATAACTCTAACCTTTGAAGTTAAGTAATCACCACAATTGAGTTTTAATTCAAACATGATTTCCATTCGAAAAATAGAAATCGACAATGATTTTGATGCTTTTTTTTTTTGAGGGAATTATAATTTTCATACTGCATACATGCACACCAAATATAGTAGTAATAGTTTAGGGCAAATTGTAATTCCATTTTTAGTATACAATAAATTTCATGGTAATTGTTCATCATTACAGAATTCTCTGAAATTCAACAAGTAAATTCAGGAGACCAATGATTGACTTCTTCACAACAACTTCACATTAAAAATATGGGACAAAATTCAAATAAATAACCTAATTTAAAAAATAAAATAAAAAACGCATGTGTTTCCAAAATTGCAAAACAGATCACAATCGTATAACAGCCAAAGAAACGCAATCGGATTACAATTCCAAGCAATAATGAAGAAAATCCGTTAAAAATAAACAAAGTAGCAATAGTAATGAGCAGATCTGAATTCACATTTCAACATTCAAATAATTTGGAAAAAATTACCATTTGGCTAAATTTTGTGCTTCATTTTCGGAAACCTTTTTGCCACGAAGAACGTCACCGATATCATCTGAAGGCTGTGTATACAAAACGAACAAAGAAACGAACTCAATAAACAAATTACAAACAGAATCTAAAGAATTTCCAGAGAAATTGAGTAGAATTGTGGTAACCTGGTGAGAGCGTTGGCCGGTGACGGCGGCGACCGGTGAAGAGTTTTCCGGCCATGTTAGAATACCGTTGGTACAGGTTTGAGAGTTTCTGGTAGCTTTCTGCATTCTCTGTGAGCAAGGAAATGATGCGCGTGTAATCGTGAATGTGTATGTGTGTGTGAGTGTAAGGTGAGAGGGTAACGTTAAACACCAGATTTGAAATTGCGTTTTAACGATAACCAACTACAAACAATGAATTAATTAATTTATTTTTATTAATTTTCCAATTTGAAACTGGAAAAGTCACTAACAATTTTGTCGAAAAAATAAAATTATTTTGATGATAAGCAATAAATACTGGAAGAGTTCCTAAAGAATAGAAAGAAAATATCTGGAAATGAAGGATTTCTAGTTTTGCCAGCTGGAAATGAATATTGGCTGTCACCTATAAATAGTCTAAAAGTGTCAATTCAATCCTTGTCATGACAATGCGTTACAGATAAGGCAGTAAAAGTAAAACTGTGGTTTACGATTAGAATCATGCTCTTCATTCAGTACAAAACACTTCCGTTCAGCTAAACTAACGAAAATTCTCCTGCGTAAATTAAGTCATGCTGCTTGACTTAATTTGCGCACGTGATATTTTATGCGCAACTTAAGTAGCACTGCGCATGTTAAGTCTTGCAGCGTTACTTAAGTCATATAACAGCAAAACAAAGACATATTTTCCTCATTTTCCAAATTTCCCAACTTCGAATTTTTTCATCCCAAATTCGAATTTCATCATTCTTGCGCCATTCAAAGCAAATTTCCTCCACAATATCAAGTAAGTGATGATTATCTTACTTCATTGCATTTTTTGATTGAAATTTCCGAATTTTTGAAGAAATTTAACATTTTTAGGTTTTTATAAATTTTGCTTGCATGTTAGTTTTTATGATTGTTAGTGATGATTTAATTTAGAAATTGTTGTTTAGATGTTGTTTATGGTACGATTTGGTAGTTTAGGGTTTAGAAATTGTTAGATTTCTTAGTTGTTTAAAAATTGCACTCTATGTGTTTGGTAAAATGTCAAAATGGTTATTTTTGTTTTTTTATTACCGATGATGAAATTAGTTAGAATATAGTTTAGGCTTAAATGCATTTTTCACCCCCTATGTTTCAAAAAGTTGCGATTTTGGCCCCCTTATAAAAAAATGGATATTTTGACCCCCTAACTTTTGGCCCTCTTTTGATTAGCTGATTTTGATGGAGATTATGACAATTTCATAGTCTCTGATGGTGTAAAATGGCATGAGGATAGAAGGATGTTGATAAATGGATTCCAAACTGGCATGGTGTAACTTTTGGTCCCCCTAAAGAAGGATCCACTTATCAGTTTGGACTCCATTTATCATGCCAGTTTGGACTCCACTTATCAACATCCTTCTATCCCCATGCCAGTTTACATCATCAGAGACTGAGAAATTTGCATAAAATCAACCATTCAAAAGAGGGCCAAAAGTTAAGGGGTCAAAATATCCATTTTTTTTATAAGGGGGCCAAAATCGCAACTTTTTGAAACATAGGGGGTGAAAAGTGCATTTAAGCCTATAGTTTATTAATGTTGATTATAGTATGTTTGACAACAATGTGATAAATTACGGATTGAAATGACACTGTCGAAACTTTAGTGTTGTTCTTGAGTTGTTAGAAATGACACAACGTCCGTGTGAAAATGTGTCATTGATTTTGTGCTTTTAAAAATGTGTGCAGATATGTCTCAGAGGGAGAGGACTGGCAGACTTAGGTTTGGGAGGCCTACCTCTACTGGTAGTGCACGGAGGGAGAAGCAAGCAGTAGTCCCTCCTTTACATGGCCGAGGTAGAGGGAGAGTGGGGGGCACGAGACTTGCCAGTGTTGATGATGCTAGGCCTTCTTCATCACAGACTGGTCCATCCCAGGCGATGGACCCGACGCAGTATCAGGTTTATCAGGATCCTCAGCCTCAGGTGTATCAGTTTGAGGATCCTCAGCCTCACCAGTATCAGTTTGAGCAGGAGGAACAACCTGATATTGAGGAGCCTGAGCAGCAAGAGCAGGATCAGGCTCAGCCTCAGCAGGATGATGATGGTGGAGGTCGTTTTCAGGGGGTGCCAAGGGTGGTGTACGAGGCCGGACCGGACAACTATGCAGGGGGGCCTTCTAACCTCTCGCTTTTACCTCGATTTCGTGGATATGTGGCATGCAGGATATGGGTCGATGCCGATGTAAGTATATTTTAATGTTTATTTTACTTCTTTTACTATTTATACAACCTATTCTAATTATTATTTTACTTATTTACTTATTTTACTTCTTTTACTATTTATGTTAGAATATATTTAAAGTTAATTTTACTTATTATTTATTTAACGGTGTTGTTTGGTGTTTTTTGTTTTTGTATTTCAGTTTCGAAAAAGACATAGGGTGAAAGGTATCTCACACGAGAAGATGCTGAGCCTTAAAAACTTGACGGTGCCTCAGCCGGGAGCACAAAACAATTGGTTTTGGGATGTAGTGAATCTGTCTGGTCTAACTCCCCTCCTAAGTAGTGGGTACGATAACATCTCTCACGGGCTCGTTTGTGCGGTGTCAGAGAGATGACATGAGGAGATCAGCAACTTCCATCTACCTGTTGGGGAGATGACCATCACACTAGATGATGTGGCGTGTCTCCTAGGCATCCCCATCACTGGAAGGCTCCTTCCTGATAGAGAGTTAACCAGTGACGAGGGGATGGAAATGATGTAGGGGGTCTGCTTTTTTCCGCGGAGGATGCGGCTATGGAGATGACCAGACAGGGTGGTCCGTATATCTCATTTGGTGTACTAAAGAGGCGCTACGAGAAGCTCTTGCATAGGTGTAATCAGATGGTTGAGATTGACACAGGGGAGGAGGAAGACGAGCAGGCTCAAGTTAGGTTGGCCTGCGTTAAGGCGTTTTTGTTGCTCTTGCTTGGATGGACCATTTTTCCTGCAAGAACAGCAAAAATATTAATCTGTTGTGGCTGCTTGTGCTGCAAGACATGGACGAGTTGGACGGCTGGTCATGGGGTGGGATGGGGCTTGCGTTCCTGTACGAGCAGCTATCTCTGACCTCTGATTCATGAGTGGCCTCATGTGGTGGTTACATGACCCTGCTTGTGGTAATATTTGTTTTTCTTCTTTTTTACTTATTGGATCGTAAATTTGTGCCTTGTTTAACTTGTTTTTCTTCTTTTTTACCTTGTTTGTATAATACCTGTGTTGATATATATTTGGTTATTTGTGTTTGCAGGGATGAACTTTGGCGCACTTCAGGAACCTCATTCCGAGGGTTCTTAGTGATGTGTACGACCCGACATTTGCCCCGCTTGTGAGTCGGTGGAAACCTCCTAGGGGCTTTACGGACCATGGACACTATAGAGATGTCATTGATGCATTGGATCATTCTCATGTCATCTGGAGGCCGTACGAGAGACGACGACACATCACGCCCTTTTAGGACATATGCTTGTACTCCGGATGGATCATGGCCGGCAGAGACAAGATGGTCCGTCACTTACCAGAGCGGGTTCTTAGGCAGTACTAGTATGTCCAGACACGGCCCAGGTCTCCTACAACAGTTGAGCTTACTGCGGCAAATGATGTGGCCCAAGCTTCTTGAAGTTTGCTCTACATGTCCTCAGCCAGCAGCAGAGGGGTGAACCGATGGCAGAGGACCAGCCGTGGTCTCATAGTATGAGGTACATGAGATGGTTCGTTAGAGTATCACATCCTATTGTGAACCCCCATGCGGCCATTCCTGACTACGCAGCTCAGGCACCTCCTCGTCTTGTCCCTCCTTACGAGGATGTTCTTGTTGACCAACAGTGGGTCGGACATCCTCCCGATTCATTCCGAGGTGGCTTCAAATCCACTATTTTTAAGCATTTTGGAGGGTCTCTAGTCTGATTATACAATGTTTGACCAGGTGCCGGCTCCGCGGAGGAGGAGGAGTATGAGTCCACGGAAGTATGGTTTTATGATATTTGCTTGGTTTTTTTTATGACATTTTGAAGGATATGGTTGTAATCCTATGACATTTGCGTATATTTGGCGCTTTTATGACATTTTTCGTTATTTTATTCCGTTATTTTTCGTAATTTAATTATGACTTGCTTGAATGAATGATGAAAAATGCATGCAATTGAATGAATGAATGAATGTATGAAAGAATAAATGAAAAAGAAAAAAACAGGGAAAAGAGAGGTTTCTGCCTATTCTGAAAATCTGCACAGACTGTGCGCTAGTTAACTCACGCATGTGTTAAATCTGTGCGTGAGTTAACTTGCACAGTGTTTAACACATGTGTGGCTTAAGTCACGCAACGTTAACACACGCGTGACTTAACTAACGCATAGTTTTACACTTGCGTTAGTTAACTAGCGCAGGGGCATTTTGATCTTGCCTGTAAGGCGGGAGTGTTTTGTGTTGGGTGAAGAGCAGGATTCTTACCATTAAGCTGTGTTATTTTCGCAAACAAGTTTGAATTTTTTTATGATAACAATTTAAATTATGATTATAAGTATTTATGTGTTAATTTATAAGTGATTATTATGATAAAAATAAAATGTTTCTACTTAAGTTACAAGTACAATTGAATTGAGTGATTATGATAAGCACTAAAAAAATAATTATTTTTATACATGTATTTAATCAAATCGTATCAAATAGACAGTGTATGTAAAATTATTTTAAAAACAAACCTAAAAAAAAGACACAATGGAATAATTTGATTGGACGCATGTGCAAAAAAAAAATGACCGTATCGATGTATGTAAATTAAATTCATAAATAATACCAACTACGAAAGAGTCATGAGCGGTAGTGTTAACCTTTTACTAGGGTTTGCCTAGGAAAGTCATGAAATAGAAAGAAAAAAAAAGAGCAAAGTAATCTAGAGTGAATTGCTAAGAAGGTTCAAGTGGGAAAACATCAATTCAATAAGAATGATGCTCCCCCCTCCAAAATACACTCCCGTCCTGCAAACTTTCCAAATTTACCCCTGCACAAGTTAACATGCGTTGCGCAACTTAACTCATGCAGCGCGAGTTAAGTTTCGCAAGGTTACTGATTTTGTTCAAGACTCATCAGTCCAAACTCCAAACACCATTTTCTTTCCCTCCACCTTCAAAAACCCAAAAAGTGCGATTTTTTGGGTCAAAATCCTCATCCCAAATCATTGCAAATCGTCAGGAAGTAAGTTTCTACGCTCATCAAACACCAAATATCAGGTAATGTATCATAAAAACTCATCTCATTTTGCTGGTTTTTGAGCTTGGTTAGGTTGTTTTTTGTAGGCAGTAGGCATGGTGCGCAAGTTAACGCGCAGGGCATATGTGTTGCGCTAGTTAAGTGGCGCATGTGTTAATGTGCATGCGTGACTTAAGTCACGCACCGTACACAGTCCATATTTTTTAATTTTTTGCTTCATTTTTTTCTTGGTTAGCTTGTTACACAAATAATTTATTTATTCTCACTTTGTAAATTATTTTATTCAATAGATATATAGGGAGATGGTTGACAATGTCGCGGGTGATGACGTTGAACCAAAACCGGCTAAAAATGAAGCTTCCGGCGATGGTTTTGACGATGTCAAATCGACCATTAATGTCAAACCGTTTAAAGTCAACATTCCTTTCAAGCTCGCATTGGTCAAATTGAAGAACCTAAACCGGTGCCTATCAATTTTCTTTGCGAAGGTCGCGACACCGCTTCTTTTTTCACAACAAATGCAAGATGGAGAGAGCGAGAAGAGTTACTTGCCTAGGTTCGCCGACAAGGGGTAAGGGCCGGATTTAGTGTTTGTATAGATAAATCTGTTTTAAAAAGACCGTACTTGACGATGCAATGTGAAAGGAGTGGGATATACAAGCCACCTAAGATGAGGAAGAAACCGAACATTGAAGGCATCGGCTCAAAGAAATGTAATTGTTCGTTTAGGTTGAAAGGTTTCTTTGATAAAGAGACAAATGATTGGTGGCTTGCAATGCTTTGCGGAATGCATAACCATGACTTGGATGAGAAGTTAAAGGGGCACCTTATTTTGGGAAGGCTTAGTTCGGAGGAGAAGAAAAAAGTTATCGACATGACAAAGAGTTTGACGGTGCCTCGGAATATCCTCACCAATTTGAAGCAAAATAACAAAGAAAGTGACATAACTATTAAGCAAGTCTACAATGTGCAAACAAGATGGCGAAAGGGGGAAATAGATAACATGACGGAGTTGCAATTCTTGATTTCGAAGTTGGTGGAGCATAAATATGTCTATTACACAAGATGCAATAGTGAGGAAAGCACTCTTGAAGACATATTTTTTGCTCATCCGGAGTCAATTAAATCGCTCAACACCTTTCCGACCGTTTTGGTCATGGACTCCACTTACAAAACGAACAACTACTGAATGCCGTTGTTTGAGATAGTTGGTTGCACCTCTACAAAAATGACGTATTCCGTTGGTTTCGCCTTCCTTCACTTTGAATTAGAGGAAAACTTTGCTTGCGCACTTACGATGTTGAAAGGTCCTTTGTCCTCAAAAGACAACATGCCTAAGGTGATTGTCACCGATAGAGATGGTGCTTTGATGAATGTCCTTCACACAGTTTTCCCTAAAACATACACCATGCTTTGCTATTTTCATATTGGGAAGAATGTAAGGTCTAAGTGCATCACGGATTGTAAAGTTCACCCAAAGCCTCCTAAGGGTGCAAAAGTTGACAAGAAAGAATTGAAGAAGAGCAAGGTGATGAATATATGAGTTGTTGAGAAAGTCGTGATCGCTTGGAGTGAGTTGTTCGAATCACCTACGGAGGAATCATATGCAAGTAATTTATTGAAATTCAAAAAGGTATGCATGCCATTTCCGGAATTCATAAAATATGTTGAAGAAACGGTTTTGAACCTTAAGGAAAAATTTGTCAGGGCATGGACGGATAAAGTCTTGCATCTAGGGTGTAGAACCACCAACATCGTTGAATAAGTTCATGGAGTGTTGAAAAAATATTTGAGGAGTAGCGTGGGTGATTTGGCATCATGTTGGGATGAAATAGACAAGATGTTGGCCGTGCAATTCGGTGAGATACAAGGAAGTTTTGGGAGGAACAAAACGATCTTTGAACACAAATACAAAGAAATCAAGATGATGGGAGAGTTGGAGGGTTATGTATCTAGACGCGCATTGAAATTTATCTATGATGAATTGCAACGCTCCAAGACATTCGGCTTTGAGAAGGAAGATTGTGGTTGTGTGCAAGCGACATCTTACGGGTTACCTTGTGCGTGTATTATTGCCATGAGGTGCAAGCAAAAATTGCCTCTTGTCTTTGATGATATATACCCTCATTGGAGAAGGTTAAGTGTACAAGGAGAAGAGATTGATGATGATTTTTCCGTGGTGGATGAGTGGAATGACATTCAAGAACGTCTCAAGACAAGCCCTTACAATATGAAACTCCACATCAAAGAGATGATGCGTCAAATAGCCTTTATGGAAACCACAAATATGTGTCCACCTTAAAAAAAAGCGGTAACCAATGGAGCACCTAAAAGGAAGAGGACTACACTCAAAGTTTCATCAACGGGTCGAATCCCCTCTAGATGGGAGACTATTGATTCTCAAAATCCGGATAGTCAACCTTCACAACCCAAGAGGTCACTTCCAAAGAGAAAAGATGCACACATTGGCACGTACTCCCGCTCACAAGCTTCACCCTCTACTTCAAAACCACTTCGTAGCATCCCTTACATTTCACAAATTCCAAATCTCATGAGACCTTTTGTTGAAGACATTGTGAATGTTAAAGGGGATGTTCATTGTGGATTCCGGGTCATAGCTAGACACTTGGGGATGGATGAGGAAGATCATGTATTGATTCTCCATCAACTTATTCATGAGTTGAAAACTCATAAGAGTGACTACATGCCGATATATGTCACGGAGGAGCGTTATAACAAAATCTTGAATGGTTTACACCCTCCAAAATGTACAATTGGTATTGCACCGGTAGATAAGTGGTTGACCACTCCGAATATGGGTCACGTTATTGCTACTTGCTACAATAGAGCCATTGTTCTATTGACACTGCCCGAAAGGGGTGGTGTATGTGAGACATATTTCCCAATCCGAAGTGCTCCACCACTTGATCCACATGCCAACATCATGTGTCTTTGCTTTATTCCCGGCTACTATCTTCATGTTACTTTGAAGGAAGTGTGTCCATTACCACCGAGTTGTACGGAGAAGATGTCCAACAAGATCGGTGAGGCGGAGAAATGACATTTTGAGTTTTTGGATAGACAAGATGCCTTCAATGAGCTCATGTCCAAGGAGCCGAAGCCGCCAAAGAAACCAACAAATGAGCACAATTCAATATTTTGTGATAATACTCTTACTCCGCAAAAAAAGGAACAATAATTTGAAGCGATGGAAGACATCGACGTATAGGAAAATCTACGAGTGTCACTAGAATTCTTAGATAGGTTATAAGTTATGACAGTTTTAGGTCGGTCGGTGTTCGTCCTATTTTTTGATTGTATTACACCCCGACGCATTTTTGGGTGGCCGGTTATGTACTTCTTTGGATATTTGTGGCCAATATGTAACTAATATTATATATTAAATGAAATGAATTATTTTTTGGTGGTCGGTTATGTCACACCAATTATTGCTTGCATTTACTTTGTCATTAATTATTCAACTATTTATATTTTTTTGAAGTGAAACATGTATGAAGATGCACAAGATCCAGTTAAACTTCATGTCCGTTATGTAGATGTGCAAATGAAGGCTAGGTTCTTTGTAAAGCCCACCGACAGGTTGGACGAGTTGAAGACAAAACTTGACAACTTCTTTATCCATATTGGTTCAAACCCTAGAACATACGATGTAATTTTAAATGCGCCAGGCGTGGACTTGAGGGAGGATAAGGAAGAGGACTTTTCGAAGACGGTGTATTTTTCACAACGTGTCGAAGATGATAGCGACGTCGCTAACATGTTTTACGTAATGGTTGAAGATAACGTTTTACATCTTTATGTCCGATCTGTTGAAGTGTAATATTTATTAACGTGTAATATCATAATTTGTTCGAATTTGTGTCCGTATTATTGAATTTTAATGAATTTGTGTTTATGTAATTTAACGATGAATTTCGGTAATTTTAACCGTTTATGTGAGATTATGTGATTTTCAAGATTTATGGACAAATTGGTGTAATTTGGATCGTTTACGTGTCATTAAGTGTGTTTAAGTGATTACGGATCATTACCGACGAATTTGTGAAATTTGGACCGTTTGGATCGTTATGTGTGATTATGTGATTGTGATAAAAACGATGTTTTTGTGTAATTTTGATCGATTATGTCGTATTATCTGATAATCTTGTTAAACTGGCGTAATTCGGTTCAATTATGAGCGTGTAAAAATTACGGGTCATTAATGACATTCAATGCATATCAGTACAACAATTAATGCTGTACTGATATATAAACACTGTGTGAGTTAACTGGCGCAGTGCGTTACACTAGCGTGACACTGCGTGAGTTAACTCATGCAGTGCGTTACTCTTGCGTGAGTGTGCGTAGCTTAAGTTACACTTGTGCAACTTAAGCCACGCTGCGCATGTTAACTAGCGCACACTTTTACACTTGTATGAGTTAACATGCGCAGGGGCAAAATCGTCCTGCCCTGCAGGACGGGAGTGTTTTGTGCTGGGTGAAGAGCAGGATTCATTCAATAATGGTCCATAACTTACGGGGATTCAAAGAAGGAACTCACAAGGATGGGAGGCGCACTACAAGGCCTTAGTGTTGGATTCATCGAGTGGAACTATGCTGGGAATATGGAGTAAGTCGGTGGAGATGTCCGATGATAAAAATTTAATGGAAGATACATAAGGTAAGGATGAAAATAGCCTTAATGTGAAAGAATTGCAAGTTGGTGAATACGACTTTTCATTTATCTAAAAAAGAGGAGGTCGTGTCTATTGATCATGGAAAAGAGAAGATATAATTAAGATGTTGGGAATGAGAATAGGGTACAAGGTATAGAAGAATCAACTGAAACAGATGTAGGTGAGAATGTGAGACCGAAAGCTATATACATTGTAGATTTAGAGACTGATTCTTTGATCATGTGGTTATTAAGTACTTCATCCGGTCACATTTACAGCAAAACACAACTTTTTAAATTCATTGAATAACTAATGTATTTAATCTATATAGACTAAATACATTAATTATTGAATGAATATAAAAATGTGATTTTTGCTTATAAATATACTCGGAGGAAGTAATTGATTAGGGTACTACTCTACCCCATAAGATCCCAAAACATAAAATTTTATGTGTCACATTGCTTGCATATATTTTGGAGTTTTGATAGTGCTGACCGACTTGAACTTGTTATGTCATTGACTTATTTGTTCAATTTACGTACTTGATTTTATTTATTTATAAATGGCCCTGCTAATTGACAATTAACTTGCAGAAGTTTCCATGCATCAGAAGTAGTTAATTGTCTCTAAATAGTTACTAGAAGCAAAATCAACAAAATGACAAATATTTCGTCAATTAGTACCTTCGGTAAATACCTTAGGATTTCCTACGATCAAAGGAAGAGCGGAGAAGGAGGATTTCATGTTTGTGTTGGAAAAGCTTAATTCTAGATGGCCTCATGGAAGAATAAGCTTATCCACAAGCCTTGTAGAGTTTCTCTTGCCTCCTTTGGTTTCCTTCGAGTGTTTGTCATCAAATTGATATAGTCACTAGAAACATTATTTAGAAAGGAGAAACTAATAAAGGTATTTATTTGGTTAGTTGGAAAACCATCACTAAACCAAAAAACATGGAGGTCTTGGCATTAGATTAGGCTAACAGAGGCCAACATTTCATTGCTTGCGAAATTGGTGTGGGATATCAATTGTGGTTCTGACAAGCTTTGGGTCAACATTCTCTCATCAAAATACTTGAATGAAAACTCTATCATCAAGTTATGTCATAGATACGACTCTCCTGTGTGGAGCTCTATCTCCTAAGCAAATCATATTCTTAAGGATGGGTACCATTACAGAATCGGAAATGGAATTCTTACTCTTGGTATTCTCCTTGGTTGCTCAAAGACCCCTGTGAAATTATGTGAATTTTGTTTCTTTTCATGACACTCAAACCATGATCAAAGATGTGTATACTGATAATGAATGGCACCCTACAGCTATTGGCTATTGCCACTATTATTCATCCTAATACGGTGGAAAACATCAAGAATGTTCAGCTCCAGTTGCATTCCGAGTTCAAGTTATAAGTTGTTGATCCAGAACAATTTTACTGAGATAAATAATGGTAGGCAGTGGTGTTGGATTTGGAAGCTAAAAGCACAAGAGAATATCAAAAAATATCAAAAATTTCATTTTGGCGTTTTAGCCATCAATCTATTCCTACTCTCTCCATGCTTCACCATGCAAGTATGACCCCATTGCACATTTGTGGTCGTTGTTTTAATCATGAAGAAACCACAACCCATTGCCTCTGTGATTATATGGATGCAGATATTTTTTTTTTTTGCAATGTATCGGCTTCAAGCGATGTTAGTTTCTTTTAAAGGCTGACACAGTAGATTGGATCAAAGATTGGACCCAAAACAATCAAGATTCTCGATTTCTAGCTGGTTTGTGGTAGCATTGGAAATCAAGAAATGCTTGGTAATCAACAAGCAACTTTTATAATCTTTTTCGGTGATAAAAGCTAAAAAGAAGAAATAATATACTACCATTTTCCTCACGGTGCCATAAAGCCAATACATAACCTCTTCCATGATGGGCCATGGCATTTTATTTCCATTCTCAATAGCCTTCCAAGAGGTTTAAAAACAGTGTTACTATTAAAATGGTACAAGTTGTTTTCACATACCTAATCGCTGTTGGTTGATTATTTCATAAAGTTGGTTTATAAAAGCTTCAAACATATGCAAAATTAGTAATGGTCATAATGACGCGACAGGTCAGTAAAGCAAACAAAAACTACTTCTAAAGAAAACTTAACAAACAATCCCTATTGGAAGATATCCTACTCAATACTCATACTCCATGGCCAAAAATGATGACAAATCAAAATAACGAACTCAAGATAATTTTAGCACAAAAAGGTTTATAACTTTATATACACAAACTGCAAAAAATACAAAAACGAAACTTCACATCCTCCAAATGTCATGTAGTTCTCCAAAACTTGCAATTTTTTACACTTGACACAAAATATGGGGAGAACAACAAACATGGAAAGCTTCAAATAAATCAATAAATCTCAACATCAAACATTAAGACCAAAAACTGTAGTCACTTTTAGCTCACCACTTACAATAAACGACTGATAATTTGTTTCTTTCAATGCTACAGAATGTAGAGTTGGTACAGTCACAGGAGCCAACTCTGCTTCGTTCATGCAGGAGAACATTTGCACCAAGCAAGGATTACCATGTCAAGTCAAGGTTCTTCTTCCACAAGTTGCACATTGTATTCATGCTTTATGTCTGGAGGAAATCAAAGTGGCAAACCGAAGCATTAAACCATTTTCACAATAAAATAATAACAAAATATTGGAATAGGCATCCTAAAGTGTTTTTAGAACAATAATATATCATATATGCATAAAGCAACTTGTTTTCGAGACTGCGATCACATTTTCAGTGTTCTTTTTGGTAGGGACAAAATTATCCACAACAATTTGGCTACACACACAGAGACTTTAAGTTGATAGGAATTGTTTAAAGTTTGGAAAAATAAAATCATCACTTGAAAAAGGAAGTGAAAAGTTGAGGTTGATTTCATACAATAATCCTGTAAGATTCATGTCCATCTACAATTTTGCAAGTAGAGAACATAATACGGTGATGCCACCTTATACTCTGGTCGTCAAATATCTTATTGTCTTCGCTTTCTATTTCAAAGATGCAAACCCACTGACATGCTAGCCATTCCCCACCCGCCAAAGTATTATGTATAATCACAAGCAGGGAGTACAGCCGTATAAAGCAATTTATTGATAAAAGCATTTCTGCAGGAAATTATTAATTGAAAATACCTTTTATTAAAGTTTTGTCCTATTCCTTCCTGTCATCGTCGTTATTCCAATCACCGTCGTCATCGTCGCCAATTCCATCATTTCCCATATCACTTTCACTAGCTGTCTCCCATTCCGAGTCATCAGTCTCTGGACCATATATATCACCACCATCACCCTGATTATGGACGCCGCCATGCTTAACAGCTGCCTCTCGAAATAACCAAGCAGCACGCATCTGCTTCTTAACTAACCGCTCAGCGTAATCCGGAACTTTATTTTGCCTCAGTGAGAGATCAGGATCATTTGACTGGGAGCACTCGTTTATAAATAGAATAGCATCCAATAAACTTTCTTTTGCTAACCCTAGCATGTCATAAGCTTGTGCTCGCCTCCAGAGACTTTTGGCATGACGATTGACAGGTCTGTGAAGACATAGTGCACAGGTAGCATCACTTATGGCAGCCAAAGGTTGTTGCAGCAAAAGATAGCACTGAGCCCGGTTGCTATAGAGAACAACTCTCTCCTTCTTGGATCTCATAGGACACAAAGCCAATGCTTCTGAATATTTTGATGCAGCACCAGAAATATTTCCAGATGAGAACAGGGAATTTCCTTCAAGCTTGACAACCAGTGCTGCAGCCTGCTTAATATGTAGATCTTCCTTGGGCATATTCTTTTCCCATTTTAATCTCTGCTTTGAACTTAATAGATCCTCTATCTGTTCTTTAGTGCGACTACTAATTGAGCTTCTTCCCGACCCTTGTGTCTCGATGCAATCTTGAAGAACACTGACAATGGAATCACCAAGCTTTTTATGATCACCTAAAGTTGTAATCTCCGCAAGGTCAACTAATGCAGGCACCACTTTATCAATTACCTACATAATATATGCCAAGGCGTTAAACTAAACAGATATTCACAATACCCAAGTGAAGAGAACTCAACAGTCTACAACAATCGGTGCCGGATAAATGAAAGCAATGATCAAATAAGATGGAATTGAAAATTCATGAGCCCAAACATTAAACCAAAAAACCAAACATGTGAGTCCAAACATGGTTAGCAATTGCCGCAGTGATAACTAAGTTTAAGCAGCTTACACATGAGCTGAGTCATGAAAGTTCATTTCCATACATCAATGTCTTTAGATGTTCAATTGAAATTGAAATTATATATAAAACAAAAAATACTCAGCTAAAACCTTTCTTTGCTGTCTCCTTTTCACACTAAGAAACAGAAATATGTCATACCAAGTGGTGTGATATGTTTATATCTCATAGTGAAGGCCCATGCCTAATTGAAGACCTACAGACTGAGACAACAGTTCCTACTTTTATTTCCTAAATGAATTAAAGTTAGTTTTAAAGCATAAGAATTAACTTCCATTCACATGCTAATCCAAGCATTCATGCCTAAGACAGTCAGTAGAGTTCCTTAACGTTCAGGAGTGCAAATGAATGCATTGGATAAGACCAGTTGAAGTAGCAGAACCAGGAACAAAGGCAAAGTTACAAAGGTTTTACCTTGTGACATGTATTCGGATCTTGCAGCAACCATAAAAGACAATCAATAGCCATATACTGCCAATCATCTGAAGACCGAGCAATATTACACAATGCTTCAATAATTCCAGGGCAACTAGCAACAGGTCCCCTACCAAGCTTTTGATGACAAATTGTTCTTAATAAGCCAATACCAGCTGGTGAATTTTCATTAACAAGTCCACCCCACATGCCAGGTAGTTTTGTTAGAAATTCTTGCTTGCATATGGTAGGAAGAAATTCCGGTTTAAAAGCAAAGCAATTAATGAGCTGAAGTGACCAACATTGCAGCTGGCTAGCCCATTCCTCGGCCTTCCTAGACTCCATTTCAACACCTCCCATGCCGCGCGTAAGAAGATCACAGTGATAACTTAGCCTTCTATCAACATATTGGTAAAAGTGTGAATAAACTATTTCCAAAGAACTCATTGCTAATTGGATCGAAAGCTCGAGAATTTCACCGTGACTGGCTAAAGTGGGAAAAGTGCTGGCATATGTAGCTAAATGTCCCAAAGCTCTTACTGCTACCCTCTGCTCAACCCAAGTCAACCTACCTCTTAGAAGCTCGACTAAAGGAGGAATGACACCAGCATGCACAGAACTTTCTGCAAATTCTTCCATATTCATTGTGTAGGAACCAATGATGTGAGCAGCATAATAAGGAATGTATATATTTTGGTCATGAGAAAGCCAACGCCGGTTCTTCAGTCCTTTCCATATGAGAGCAGACATGCATTCAAATATTCCAAGCTCTATGAATTCAGGGTCATTTGGATGTGCCATTGCTGTGTTCCAAAGACCACTGATAGGGAGAACCTGACCATCGTCATCTTGACACGGAAGTTCTCTGAAGAACTTCAGAACACTTGCTCTGCGTTTGCTTGGATTCGCTTCTTTCATGACACAAAAGAAGCATCCCGGGTATGGACAGTCCGATGAAACTTTATCCATGCTTGGTCAATTACAACAGTAACCTCACAGATCAACAAGTCAATTCACACAAGGTACCTCAAGCAAGTAAACCACTTCAAAACTGCATATAAGTAACATACTGGCTTAGTATTCAACACAACATCATATATACATACATACCAACCCATCTCTAGATTTTATACGTCGAAAAGGACAACAGCAAAAATTACAATAACTGGCATTCTTTTCAAAAACAATTTCTTTGCTAAAAAATGTGCCCAAATTAAGTTCAAATTACATCAATAGACAACTATTTATCACAAATTATAAAGCAAAACAAAAACTTTCTTGTAAGCAAAAATGTCATGTCCTGCACCAGCATTGAAGCTGGAAGTAGACAAACACCCAAATCATCAAATGTTTCAATAATAATTTAATTAATAGAAAACCTATGATTTTACATGAGTTTAATTTTCTAGCTAAAACAGTGAGTGTAAAGAAACAGTTGCTTAAAGAAATTAAATTAAAAATGAAAATTGATCGAATATTCTGGCACAAGAAGTCAAACAGAGAAACAGAAGATCAAGATTCTAGACTCCTAGCTATAAATAAGTCACTACATAAAATTCTCCACGTTTAGTCAATTCAAATTCAAACAGATTGAAAAATAAAAATAACAATTATTTTTGTCTTTACATAATCAATTATGCAGTAAGGAACTACTAACCTACTTCTCTAATGACCACAATCGATTAAACAAAACAAAAAGTAGAACACATTACCTGTGAAAGAGTGAGATTCAATTCAACGGTAACAAGAAAAAGTTGCAACGGTAACAATGAAGCGAAAGCGAAATTATTGGCGGAGATCGAGGGTTAAGACAGATCCAAGTTAGTGATATTTTTGTCAATTTCGGATTGTTTATCTCAATCTGTCTCTCTCACGCTTTTCTCGTATCATCGTCGATTTTTATTAGGTTAAGATTTCAGACAGTGAAAGAGAGAGAAGAGATGAAGACAACGGAAAGTGGAAACATGAGATGGGTGTGTTTACTACCCGACAGGACACTTCACTGTTCCGGTAAAAAAATTCTATCATTTTCTGTTTTGGGGGAAAAAACTTTCTTCAAATAGAAATTACTCCCATTTTTTCCTAATTATATCAATTGAGTAAACTACTAAATTTTGTTTTTTAACTAAAAAAATAAATGATATTTTTGTTGGGTACAAAAATAATTGATATTTTTCATTCAAATCGGTACAAAAAACTTATGATTATACAAAAAGTATTAGAAATACAGATAACGACATCAAAATCATTAATTGATCTATATTGAGTCGAAAGTGATATGACAATCTGAATCAAACAAACATTGCAACAAAATGGTAAAGCAAAACAACTCCTCCATACATAAACGACTAACAAACAACGTCACACTAAAACGATTAACAGAACAACGTTGTACCAAAACAACAAAATTATGAAGAAGAAACTAAATACATGTAAAAATCATTTGTTTAAATAAAAGGGAGGATATAAAAACAATTTCGATGGATGATTTTGGGTGAAAAAACAATCCTAAAAATCATCAATGTTTAGTGGACGAAGAAAAAGAAACTAATATTATAAAATATGAAAACAACTACACACATAGAGAGAGTAAACTATTAAACAAATACTCAAAATTAAATCAAGTTAGTCAAAATACTTCTTATATTAACAATTATATTGGGTAAAATATTTCATCACTTATGTGGTTACGTTAATGGTGTAGAGGTATGACAATATGACTTATAAGAGTCGAGGATTGAACTCCGAATAGTAGAAATGTTGAGGATCGAACTTCAATCATGATGTTTGGTCTAACAATTTAAATATTTTTGTCAATTAAGTGAAACTTGTAGGTTTTTTTTTTGAAAGTTCGATGGAGAGCCGATTAATCTGAGGTCCAATCCTACCATCCACATATGTGGGTCTCATTTAAAGCATAGATTTAGGCCACCGAAATTGACATAAGAGGAAATCAAATATAAAACATTGAGATGAGTAGACTTCAAAGTTCTAAATCAACTTCTAAATCAACCTCAAATAAGTTACTCGTAGATATTTATATCGTGTTATTTATTTCCAATTTTTTGTATATAATATTCAAATAATCTAAAGTGACACAATATACGACCACAGTAATATTATGTGTGTGGGTTCACCAATGCTTTATTTCGGCGTGACCTAATTAAGGTGGCCCAACTGTCATTTGCAAGTTGCATATAACTTTGGAAGTTTTCTGCTCTTCCCCCTGCACTTTTTGCTTGCGTCTAGCATAACTGATTAAAATATCCATGCGCTAGTTAACTAACGCAAGTGTAAAAAAACGGGACTTAGTTTTACACATGCGTGACTTAAGTCACGCCGTGAGTTAACTCACGCCTAACGTATGTGTTAACACATGCGTGAGTTAACTCACGCTAGTTGAATTTTTGGCAGACATCACGTTAGTTCATGTGGCTGTTGACTAGTTGCCCTGAGGCCTGAAGCAATGGCAGACATCAGAGACAGCTCGCCAGCTAAAACAGCTCCAGCAACAATGGTTGCCAAGAGTCTAGAGTTTGATCCTGGTTCCTCCTTGCTTGCACCCTTCACACCAAGCATGTTCAAGCAAGCAGATTGAGATGCAAGTTGCGTCCCACCACGTACTGTACCCACCTGAGAAAACAAGAGAACGTATAAAACCTTAAGCCTAGAACTATTAAATTAGAAAATTAAGATTACAATAAAATCTAGGGATGCAAAATCACCTCAATGGAAGGCATTGTCACTGAAACATGAAGGTCTCCCATCGTTTACGGCTTCCATCATTGTTATGCAATGGGAACTTTCAACATTTTGAGCTGGATCTTGTCCTGTGGCTATAAAAATGGCAGAAACAATGTTACTAGCACGGGCGTTGAATCCACCAAGAGTGCCAGCAACAGCAGAACCAAGGTTTTTGAGCATGTTTAGCTCCACTAACGTGAGTTAACTCACGCATGTGTTAACACCTATGTAAGTTAACTCATGCGACGTGATTTAAGTCACGCATGTGTAAAAATTAAGTTCCGTTTTTTTTTACAGTTACGTTAGTTAACTAACGCGGAGGTATTTTGATCAGTTATGTTGAGCGCGAGTGAAAAATGCAGAGGAAGAGCAGAAATCACTTTGGAATTGTATGAGATATGATGCAATGCAGTTCAAGCCCATAGTGATGACGGGAGAGAGATCAAAAAGTGAAGATGGTGCTTTTAAGTTGCTGCCCATAGTGATGACGGGAGAGAGATCAAAAAGTGAAGATGGTGCTTTTAAGTTGCTGTGTGCTCAAAACTAGGAGTGAAATTAAACTAGGTTAAGCTAGACTTTGAAAGATTTAAGCATGTTTTGATTATGCAATGATAATAATTAATATTGAATAAATTGATCTTGTAAATTTGATTTTGATTAAAAGTAAGTTTAAGATAAAGTGATTTATGTTTGAATATATTCATATAAAAATGAGTTTAACTTTGTGTGTAAAAATTAATTATAAAATCAAAGTTACAAATCATAAATTATAAACAAGGTTGAATCAATTTAAAGTATAAATACACATTCTAAATCAATTCTAGCCTCTCTAAAAGTGGAACCAAATACATTAAGTTTGACATATTATTCTCATAGACTTGTATTTCACATATGATTCTGACATTTTAGAAGTCATATATAACTTGTTACCATGTTTGAAAGTTTATTTCACATGAACATGTTTAAATAACTAATTCAATCTATTTAAAAAAAAAACCAAAGAAATAATAAAATAAAGAGATTAAACTCATTTTTGATATTTAACATGATAATTAAAAAAAATGAGTATATATGATATCATACTGTATTTCATTTATAGTTTATAATAATTAAAAAAAAAGAGTATATATGATATCATATTTCATTTATAGTTTATAATAGTTCAATTAAATATACAATTTAATTTAGACTAATAAACTTATATTACTCTTTTTTTTTACAAATTTACAAAATAATTTAAAGTATAAAATTTAACAAAATGAGAATACTAACAAGTGTCTCAGGGGCACTCTTTAAGAGTTTTAAATGATAAGTTTTCATAAAAAATTATGTTATCAATGCATTGAAAACTGAAATATTTGACTTTCTTAAAAATAATTTCTTAATTTAGAATGCTTAAAGAGTGTCATAAAGTCACTTGTTAACAAGATCCAATAAAAATAATAGTGATTTTTATTCTTATTTAGTTAAATAGACCGACTTAGTAGAAGTCTTTTTATGATCTATGATATGACCTCTTTAACTAAATAGATTGAACATTCTTTAAAAAAAAAAAAAAAACTGGTTTAACATGGACGTGACATAAACTCGTGTAAGTCGGTATTACATAATCTCACTCCTATTCAAATGCGACATAAGAAAAAAGTGAAAAAAAAACATCAAAAGATATATTTTGATAAATGCCTACACAAAAGTGACGGGTTCAAAATGACCCACAATACACATAAATTTCCTTTCTTTTCTTATGATAAAATGGACGCAATATTTCCTTTGTCCGTTATCTTTTTAAAAAGGCTATGCTATACACTTTGATCATTAATCTTTGCAACATTAAACGAAATTGTCATTCATGTAAAATGCAAGCTCAGTTGACTGTTAAGTGTTACTATATCATTTAGTGTTTATGACATGTCAAAAATTGCTTATGGGAATGTGTTCTCACTAAAATTCTATAATTTGAATCAGGGTTCATCAAACTCAAAATATATCTTCACTCTCTTTTAAATTTTTTATTCCTTCCCCTCTTTGAAATAATTTCATCTAACTTAAATTAGGGAGGATGAGTGTGATCAACCTTACCTATATCTTCTCCGACCCTTTTGAGTCGTCCTAATGATATTGACTTGAGGCTTAATCATTAATCTAATACAATAAATAATATTACTAGACTCAAGCTTGGAAGAGGATTTCTTGAGTTTAAATAATATTACTGGGGCAAGGAGAACAAAAGGAAGTTGAGTTCAGGTGGAGCTGTTGCTGCAGTATCACAAACAATAAGGTACTGTAGTGTGTGGTTGGTAGGAAACTGTCGGTGGACAACAACCACTATAATAAACGTGTTGATACTTTGCCACATTCCAAATTCAAACTCAGATGAAAATCTAACTCAATCATACTTGCAATTGCATGATCACAATTATTTGGATTGACGGATGAAATTGTAAATGCATTGGAGGCTCAAGCACCCACAAGAAGACATGTTTTTTTTTTTTTTTTTACATTGCTATTATGTAGTTTTCCAACCCAATAAAACTAATTAGGTCGACTAACTTATATTTATTCAGTATCCACATACTTAACTTTTTTGTTTCCTACTTTTCACTACCCCATTTCTTTTTCTTAAATCTTTCTCAGCCATGAACTTTGTGAAGAATCGATTGCACAATCATATGTGAGACGAGTGACTTAATGAAACAACATAGTCATAGTATTTGACAATAGTAGCATGCTGATCGTGATCGATGTATATCATATAAATAATTTATTTGGGTAGTGTAATGGATATAAATAGTTATTTGAATCCTTCCTGTTCTCAACTCAAAACAAAAATAAAAAATGCAAAATATTTGAGCCAAAATCAGGAGGCATTGAAGTACTAATGTTTATAGACATGCTTACTTGGTGCTTTAAAATTGAATCAAATATGAAATTACAACAAACAAAAATAAATTAAAAATTACATTTACTTCAATTCTTCTTGCCTTCTTCTCCATCATTTTCCACGTAAGCCTTTTTCCTTCTATCAGCCCCCGCAAACAGACAAATCAAAAGGAAACACGTGGCATAAATCCCATGAATCTTCCAATTACTCTTTGGCGGTTGCCGCAACACCACCTTATGAAACACCGTTACGTAATAATGAAGCCCAACGGAAAAGCCCACGAAAATCTGACCTAGGCCCAAAAACTTCGAGCCCAGCCCACATTCAGTGGAAAAGACAAGAACAAGGTACATGACAAGTAACAGTAGATAAAAAACGTAACCGAGAGTTTGAAGTACTTGAAAGCAGATATACGTGGACTGTGAAGTAGTGAATAGAAACTTCAATGGTTCAACTCCAGTGATTAACGTTGAGATGCAGAGAGTGGTGAAGTAGAGTGAGAGGTAAATTTGGATGAAGATTAAGATTTTTTGAAGTGAGAAATATGTTTTGATTTTGTTGCATAGGAGAGAGACTAATAGTAGAGGGATTAATACGAAAATAGAAGAAACTAAGGTGGCTATGGTTGGTGCATATTTTTTACCTACGTAGGGTTTAAACCCTTTTGTCATTTGGTAGTTGGCTTCTGTGATGTAAGCTTTTGAGGTTGTTGAGATTCTTTCTAGGTCTGGGAGTAGTGTTCGGTGAAATCTGTTTGGTAGATCTTTGAACTCTGAAAGTGAAACAAAATCATCATCTTCTTCTTCCTCTTGTTCTTCGAATGTATGACTAGGTGGGGTTTGTTTCTTTGGTTTTTTGTTTGTCTCGTGAGTTTGTGTTTTTGTTTGGTTTTTGTCGGTGGTGGCTTTTGAGGTTTTGTTACTTGCTTTCACGAGATCTAATGTTTTTTTGGTTGATGTTGAGTTTAGCTTCTTGATCTTTGGGGTGGTAGTGGAATTCAGCTTCTTGAGGGTAGTGTTGGATGGTGTGGGTTTAGATGATGCATTTTTGGAGCTAACATTGGTTTGGTTTTTGGAAGGATTAAGTTTACTGGATTTAACGGTTTTAGTGGAATTGTTATTGGCTTTTATGATTTTGGAGGAATTAAGGTTATTAGATTTGAGACTTTTGGTTTGGTTTTTGGAGGTGGAAGTATTGGGTTTGATTAGTTTGGTTTGGTTTTTGGTAGATTGGGTGTTGGTTTTCTTCTCATTTTGGACCTCCTCTAGCATCCTTCTTCTATGAATAGACAAGTGTGTGTTGCTCTGGAGTTGAGGTTCGGACCACCAAGAACAAGAGCAAAGAGAGGCAAAAAGAAGTAATAGAAGAGAAAGTAGGAGTACCTTTCTATAACACAAGTACATTAGATGAGCCATTAGCTTTGTGTAAGATCTAGGCTCCCGAGGATCTGGGCTCCCGAGGATCTGGGGAAGGGAGAGGGTGATAGAGTAGTGAAGGATTTTATACTATGCAATTTTTAGCATTTTTGTTTACGGGTTAAGAGAAGTGAAACAAATTTTGAGTGGAAGTGTGTGCTGCCAAAGTAGCAAAGATCACGTGGTTGCATATATGGGCACTTGTCCATTAAGTATTAAGGAGGCCAAATTATGTAGAAGAATATCAATATAACCATATACTATTCATTTTTTGAGTAAATATATAAAATTAAAAAAAATGTTAAAAGTTCACTTATTAAGTGCTGATATTGATATGCTATGCGGTGGAGCTGGATGGAAGATGATTGGAGTGAGACCTTATCACATGGTTTACGGAGACCTTGTACCCCAATCAGCTTTTGGGGACCCCAAGTAACAGCATTTGCTATTTTAAAGAGATGTTTTACTAATAATATCATATCATGTGCTGAAACTTCTTCACTATGTGTGCCTTTTTCACACATGCCGTATGAAAAAATTAAATAAATCGAGCCATGCAAACTGATTTTAATTAATTGCGGTGAATTTTAATGTCTATATTGATATTGACGTATTGCAATGGAATCCGATGCGATCTAATGAATGCACCGGGACAAAACCATGGAAAAAATGGTTTGAAGGTGAGACATAGACGGTTGAAATTGCTGACTTGGTTACAAACAAACAAAGAAAAATTGAGGGTTTTTTACCTTATTCTTTGATGAATTGTTAGAAATTTAAGAAAAATCTAATTTTCTTCATTTTTATTCTCACTATCTTTTACTATTTTCATCTCATTTATTTAAAATAGGCTTAATACATGCTTTGGTCCCTTAACTTATTTTTAGATTTCATTTTGGTCCCCTTACTTTAAACTGTCTCAATTTGGTCCCATAAATATTTTGCCGTTTACTATTTTAATCCTTTCCGTTACTATTTTGTAAAATCTGTTAACTCATTTTCACATGTAAGTTAAGATTGGTTATCGACGGTTAGATTTAGAAAGCACACATAACATACCGCAGACTCACAACATATGATAACATCTATTATCATCTTCTTCCCTCTTCATATTCATCGTCCAACTTCATACCCAAAACAAAAAATAATAATTCAGCAACAACTATCTTCATCACCATCAACAACCATTAAGTAATAAATTCACATTCTCTAAAAACTAAAAACCCCTTCAATCTCAATTCACAAAATCACAAATCACTTTCTCTCTTTAAAACATTCTCTCTCCAAACCCTTAAAACAAACAATCGCAACAATGTCCTCTGCACGCATCACCCGTTCTCCCTGTCACCACCGTCCCTCCACCATCAACCACCACCGGATCCACCATTTCAGTCCCCAGATTCGACGTTCCGGTAAATTCCCTCGTCGTTCGCATCCTCATCAACAACCTCTATGAATCACTCCATAACGGCCTCGCACAACGTCGTCCATGGACATATTTCGTCGCCGGAATCCTCTCACTGAATCAACTACTATGTCGTCGTCACCGAAATCCTCGTTATCTCTCTCCTCACCAATCCATTCTCTCTCATCCTTCGTGCTCCTACTACCGGTGCTGCCGCCATTCCTTCCGTCGGACTCGTTTGATTTGGTAATGGTAACGGTTTCTGATCTCAGATCCGTTGAATTTTGGTACCGTAGTGAAACCTAATGCTGAAAACATTTAATTTCTCTTTTTTTTTAAAATTTCTTGATCTATATTGACAATTGGATTCCTATACATATAGGTGAAGATGAATCTTGAGAATATTATATGTAAAGATTGCTATTTTTTTATTTTGTAATATACTAGATTTGGTTATGTTGTTGATGGATAAATCAATTTTCTGTAACTGATTTATTCATTCTGTAATATTAGCAAGCTCTTAGTTCTTTGATTTGGTTTATCACGAATCAATAAGGAAATTTATCATTTTTCGGAATTGTTTTTGTATAATCATTATGTTCATTTTATCTTGCTTTGATCTCATTGTTTCTGGTGATGAAGAAATTGTTGTTGATGATTAAAAAATTGTTGTTGATGGTGATGAAGAAATTGTTGATGGAAGAAAGTTGCTGCTGGATTATTATTTTTTGTTTTGGGAAGAAGATGACAATAGATGTTATCATATGTTGTCAATCCATTGTATGTCATGTGTGCTTTTTATATCCAACCGTTGATCACCAATCTTAACTGACACGTGGAAAGGAGTTAACAGATTTTGCAAAATAATAACGGAAAAGACAAAAATAGTAAACGGTATAATATTTATGGGACCAAATTGGGACAGTTTAAAGTTAGAGAACCAAAATGAAATCTAAAAATAAGTTAAGGGAGCAAAACATGTATTAAGCCTTTAAAACATGATTTCCATATCTTTGTTTCAGAATCGAATCATATTTGTTATTAGGGGTAAATTATCATCTTTTCAATAAGAGGTAATGTAGACCTCATCATAGGGTTTTTTCTTGCAATCAATTACCATTTTCATATCTAGAACATCAAACTTCTTCTCTTTTACTCAATATGCGATCTTCATTTCATCCGTTCTAGAATATCGTACTTGTCATTAGTAGGGATGAAAATTGGACCCAAGCCCCATGGGCACCCGCAAAAAATACCCGTAATGGGTAGGGTAAAACCCCGCTTTTACGGGTACGGGCTAGGGTCCGGGTAATTACCCGCAAATTTAGATGGTTATGGGTGCAGGTAAGAGCACTATACTACCCAGCCCCGCAACCCGCATATACATATTTATATAATATAAGAAATATATTATTTACTTTTTATGTACAAATATTTAATTTATTTAGCTATTTAATATAAACTAAACCTAAAAACTAATATGGTAATCGTTTCATCCAAACCTTCATAAGCTCACAAGCTACAAATTTATGATTTAAATCAATTTAATGTTTATTTTAGCATGCACTTTTTTATATGTATTTTGAATGTTTTTATTTTAATTTTTGAGAAATATTTTTGTTGTTTTTTTATTTGGCTAAATACTACTATTTATACTATTTTATGAGTTGTTTTAAAAAAATTGAATCATAGTTTTATTTCAATTGTGATGTTTTTTATTGTCTTTTTATAATTAAAGTGCAGGTAATAGGTATGGGTATGGGCACTTAGGTGCCCATAGGGTATGGAGAAGGGCACTAAAGTTGTTACCCATGAGGGTACGGACTCGGATACGGGTTTTTTTTTTTATAAACGCGGGTACGGGGAAAGGTATTATAGTACCCTACCCATTGAGTATCCATTGCCACCCCTAATCATTAGGGATAAATTACTCTTCATTCATCAAAGGGTAACGTAGACCTCACCAAAAATTGACCAATTATTGTTTTCCCAGACTTTGTTTAACTATCTCTCTCAAATTTAGAAATAATTTTTATGCCTCAAGCAAAAAAAATTCTCATAATTATATTATATAAAAAATTAATTAAAGTTCTTCTAATTTATATATTTTAAAGATTTTTTTTATCATCTCAGAATTATTTACCTTACATATTTTCAAAATATAAAAACTTATCAAATACAAAAAAATACACTTGATTAATAAAATACACATACTTGACAAATGACCATAATATTTAGCTGTAATGAAAGTGAAAACATCTTGTATATATTGTAGTGTTTCTATTCTTCCATCTATGATTTCAGAGTTTACTTTCCATTCATAAACACTATTAAGGCATCATAGCCAGGAAAACCTCAGATAAAAAAGTTCACTAATGTACTATCCGGACAACAAAACTTTCTCATCATTATCATGAGTTTCATAATATTCTTCTCCTTCCACCTTTAGTTGCTCCATTTCGGATTCAACTAATGCAACCATTCTTGCTCGCTCCTTGTCCCTCGGGTATGTGAAATAGAGAAATGAATAAATGAAGACACATACTGCAATTGGAATTGCAATTGTACTATAAAGTGCCTTGGCAAGTGATGCAGCATTTTCCCTATCAGTTTCAACAACCTCGACAGAATTTGAAGATCCTTTTGGAATCGGTTTATAACCATAAACATGTTGAGCTAAAACGCCAACAATTGGTGGAGCAAAAGAAGCCAACATACTCTCAAAAGATCGATCCAAAGCATATATAGCCGTTCGCGATTTCTCAGGGACTATTTCTGCAAATATCGGATCATTAGTTGCTGGTGCACACCAGAAAGTGATTAATCCCAAAATGACTAAAACCAAACCATGTACGAAGGGCGTGGATGGATCATTAGGCAATAATAACAACAAAATTGCTGCTAAAGGAATGGTTGAACCCGCACTTATTTGTGCCAACATTATTCTTCCGGTGTTTGGTAACCGTTGAGATAAAAAATCCCCAAACCATCCTCCAAATAGACCACCAAATGAATTAGAAATTATAAATACTGTCCAAATAATTGCTGTTGTACCATGTGAGAAGCCTATTAGTTCTAACCAAAGAGTGAAAAATGATAAACTTGACCCTCGAAACGATCCAAATACTCCCTGAGCTACAATTATCTGAAATGATGGAACTTTAATGACTGTTTTTGCTTCTGTTATTAGATCTTTCATTTCAGAATAAAAGGACTTGTTTGGATTTTGATATGATGTAGTTATTTTGTTGTCTTTTGGAAAGTGTGGATCATGAGCAAATATGCTTACTAATATACCAACTATGACACTCACCAATGCAACAATGTGAAAAGCTATTCTCCAACCAGATATATCAAAGATTGATGTTGAGGCTAGTAGTACTCCAAAGAGAGAACCAATGATGCTTCCGAGGTTTCCTGTTAGATGAAGCCACCCAAAAGCTACACCACGGTTGCTATCAATTGTGGAGTCAGCAATTAGGGACTGGATTGCTGGAATAACTATGGCTAGTCCAATCCCATTGAAAGCTCTTGAAATCGCAACCTATTATGCAACAAGTACATGTTAGAGACTTCGAGTATAGTGAGTACAACTCAGATGATATAAAGTTGGGGAAACATTTGATATGCTGAAGTTGGATTCGAAATGCTGTGTGGTTTTACCGCTAAGGTCTTTTAGAATCCCAAAAAGTGCAAATGAGATTACTTTTCAAAATGTTTCACTTTTTCCCTATTTATACATTTAGAACTGGATGGAATCATCAATTTAGTATATAAAAAGTATCACTCTTTTCAATTTCGCTGGAAAAGTATATAAATGTAGTAAATGATTTCTGAAGTATATTTTCCTATAAATTTTTTTGGCATTAACCCTCCGTTAATTTGAAGTTCGGTTGAGAATTTGCCCTATGAGGGATCATTAACCACTTGAGCTCAATCATTTGTTTAATTTTTCCTATATTCATTGTTTTTATGTACTTAAGCAGCTAAATTGTAAAGAAAACCATATTTTAATAACTAAATTAATTTAAGGTTTATTCTTTGCAGTAAATTTTGATTGTAAAAGAAATGAGATGCTTGGTGGCAACTGAGTTGATTATGTAGAAATGATCTAACTGTTAAGGAAAAAATCTATCCAAGTGTGTATTGTATCAATTTTTTTTTTTTTTTTGGAACATAAATATGAGTTGTTAAGTGACAACGAATTTTCACTATCAAGACAGTTGTAGAAAAGTACTAGAATAAAAAAAGTGAAGTTATAAGAATCATTTTGCATTATGAAATGAAAAGAGACAAAGAAAATAGTATAAAAAAAAGTAGTTATAAAAGCACTGACCCATTATATCCATAAGCAAAGCAATTTTAAACGAAAAATTGAAAAGAGAAGAGCGAGAACCTGTATGAAGGTGGAGGAGATAGCAACGAAGAATGTAGCAGCAGCCCAAAGAAAAGCACCTAGAGCAATGACATGTGCACGATTGTGTCGTGTGGCAAGGTAAGCAGCAAGAGGGTAACAGAATGCTTGAACCAGGGATCGGTAGAGAGTGAGAGAACCTAACGCAGTTGGGTCAGCGTTGAGTTCATCACCAATCTCTTTGTATACTCCTGGTAACAATGACTCATCAGCTCTCTCCATAATACCTGCTAAATTTACCAGCACCAATGTTACTGTCTCTGGTTTCATCATCTTTGTCTTTGTGTTTCTATGAATGATGAATAACTCTGTTCTGTTCTGTTCTGTGTTTCAGCGTTGAGGATGCAAGAGTGAAGCTAATTGTTTTGGAGAGATGGGGTTGACTGGAATGTGGATGGGCATGAGTAGAAGAAAGTTTTGGAGAGAAGAGAAGATGCATTGATTGTTGAGACACTGTATGTGGCTCAAAAGTCTGAACATTTCCAAGAGTTGTGACTTCTGGCCTACTATAAATCAGATATTTTTATATCATTATTCAAAACCACTCATTTTATCTAGGGTCTGTGCAATATTGCATTTGTTAAAGTAATTAAAAATAGCAACTATTCATTGAAAAACAACAATTATTTATTAAAAATTATATACTTAATAGAAAATACATAAGTTCCAATACAAACATACTACTTTAAACTTTTTAATATGTGCAAATTTGCACATGATAGAAAAATCTTTTTATTTATAATATTTGAATTTAATTAAACAAAAATGTGAGAATAGACACAAGCAGGGCATTTCCTTTCACCTCTTTGCTAAGAAATTTTGATCATGCCAATGTTCTAACCAAGTATCTCATTCTTTTGGAGTATACAACTAAATCCTTCACATCATAAATATTTTAAATTTGTAGTGAACCATCAAATTCTTCTAGCAATAACTATCATATTTGACTATTTTGCATAAATTAATAAAAATGAAAAACTGAAATCATATGGAGTAGTTTTTTTTTCTTCATCTCTTTTGTTGTGTTTTATTTGACAATATATATTTGATTTGTATTCTTTTGAGGAGTGATTCTCTTTGCACACTTTGTGCGAGATGAATCGCTCTTGGTGATCATTTATTTCATTTTAGCTCTTAAAAAAAAAATATGGTAAAAGGCCGCATGATTTCATAAAAGGGTTTGTCTAACATGTGCAACATTGCACTTGTTAAAACAACTAATAGTAGTAACTTTTTCTTGGAAAACAACAATTATATTTTCAAAAGTTTTATATTTAATACTAAATGTACAAGTTTCAATACAAAATTTCTATTTTAAACTTCTTAACATGTGCAAATTTGCACATGATAGAAAAACCCTTCATAAAAAACTGTTTACCATGTCATAAATCATAATCATTAATTCTTTTTTAATAATACAACAAATAAGGGCATAATACAATCTAAAAAGCCATAACATGATGTATTTTTCTCTATCTAAATGGATCTATCATTTTGTCAAATAAGGCTCCACAATTCCTTGCATATATGAACTATCGGGACAACAAAACTTTCTCATCATTATCATCTAACTCTATGTTCTCTTCCCTTGGATAATCTAAATCATCATCAATCTTGCTACTTTCTTTACCATTCAGTTCATTTGGTTCTAAAACATGAATTTCACAATATTCTTCTTTTTCTCTTGTGCAATCTTCCACCTCTAGTTGCTGCATTTCTGATTCCTCTAATGCAACCATTCTTGCCCGGTCTCTGTCTCTCGGGTATGTGCAGTAAAGGAACGAGTAGATGCAGACACAAAGTGTCAAAGGAATTACAAAAACAACACAGATCGCCTTCGCGAGTGATGCTGCATTTTCCCTATCCGTTTCGATTTCAACAGAATCAGAAGATCCTTTTGGAACTGGTCTATAACCATAAACATTTTGTGCCAATAATCCAACAACAGGAGGAGCAAATGATTGCAATATAGACTCGAAAGATTGATCCAAAGCATATATAGCTGTCCGAGACTTCTCAGGAACTATTTCTGCAAATATTGGACTGTCCAAATAGTTAAATTTTGAAAAAACATTAATGACGTGCAAATCCACCTAAGACGTTACCATTTTAGATTTTTAGGATATATACAAAATGGACACATTAAATACACTGGAAACTTTTCTCAATAGATATGCTAGAAAATTACTAAAGGTGCTAATATAAAAGACTTAGTACATACTTGTTGGTTGCTGGAGCATTCCAGGATGTAGCAAATCCCATGATGACTAAAACCAGACCATGCATGAAGGCTGTGGATGGATCATCAGGCAACATTAACAGCAGAATGGCTGCTAAAGGAACAGCTGAACCAGCACTTATTTGTGACAACATTATTCTCCCAGTGTTTGGTAACCGTAGGGATAAATAATCTCCGAACCATCCTCCAAACAAAGACCCAAATGAAGCAGAAACTATAAAGAAGGTCCAAAGAATTGCTGTTGTACCATGTGAGAAGCCTATTAGTTCTAACCAAAGAGTGGCAAATGACAAACCAGACCATGGGAATGATCCAAAAACTCCCTGAGCTACAATTATCTGAAATGATGGAATTTTTATAACTGATTTTGCTTCTTTTATTAAATCTTTTATTTCAGAATAAAAGGACTGGTTTGAAGTTTGATGTCTGTTGTCATTTTTTGGAAAGTGTGGATCATTAGCGTAGATGCGTACCAATATACCAACTATAACACTAATCAATGCAACCAGATGAAAAGCTATTCTCCAACCAGATATGCCAAAGATTGATGTTGAGGCTAGTAGTACTGAGAAAAGACCACCAATAATACTTCCAAGGTTTCCTGTTAGTTGTAGCCACCCAAATGCCACACCACGGTTGCTATCAATGGTTGAGTCAGCAACTAGAGACTGAATTGCTGGAATTACAATGGCCAGTCCAATGCCATTTAAACCTCTTGAAATTGCCACCTAATCATATTTACGCAAAACTATGATCATTTATAGATGAACAGTGCCATTCACTATACTTACCAAATACATAGATTAATAATTTCATTCACTAGTAGCTCTCACTGGTTAATAACATTTTTTCAAGAGCTTAAAAACATTTTTTGAGATGCTACTTCACTCATTTCTCTCCTCATATCTTGATTAAAAATATATTTTTATGTCAGTTTATATTTATCAGTTAATTTCGCTGCAAAGTTTACGAAACATCTTAAATTCAATCAGGTAACTTATCAACTATTCGCTAATTATAAAGTAACACACTGCCTTGCCTCAGATAGAGAGGTTTCTAAGAATGCTGCAGCAGTAAAGAGTTTAGATTTAACGTCCCCACAATTTCTACACTAACAACTAACTGTCCCCATGGACAGCTGGGACAGGGGGCCCAAAATTCCATATTTAGTAACTATCAAGTCTAGGCAAAACAAAACTTGACTTGAACCGAAATTCCAATGTTGAAGCAAGTCAAACAACTGTCAAAGGAACTAAAGATTACAAACAAATCACACGAATCACGATCCATCCATTATGTCTATAACAACAAAGGAGGTAAGAACCTGTAAGAAGGTGGAGGAGATGGCGACGAGGAAAGTGGCAGCAGCCCAAAGAAAAGCACCGAGGGCAATAACATGTGCACGATTGTGTCGCGTGGCGAGGTAAGCAGCCAGAGGGTAACAGAATGATTGAACAAGGGATCGGAAAAGAGTGAGGGAACCTAAAGCAGTTGGATCAGCGTTAAGTTCAGCACCAACTTCTTTGTATACTCCTGGCAGCAATGATTCATCGGCTCTCTGCATAATACTTGCCAGATTCACCAGCATCAATGTCAATGTCTCTGCCTTCATCTTCCTTTAAATGATTACAAACTGTTCCGGCTACCACTCTGTAGGCATATCGGAGATGGCTTTCGACGGTCAACGGTGTTTGATTCTTGCCTCAATACAAGCTGTTGATGTGATGCATGGGTCATGATGGCATGGCTAAATGATCTTTACATCCATACATCATGGTGTTCTTTCTTTAGTCACAATCTTTAACTGGATCGAAATCTTGTACGACATACCGCACATACAATTTTAAATTTGCAACTGGTATTTGTTTACTAGCAAAAATCCTGCTAACTCATGTGCAAATGTGTCGATGTATGTGATATGAATATAACTAAAACTATATAAAACAAATTTGTTTAATTTTAAAAAGTAACAAGTTGATTTAAAAAAAAAACTTCCTTCAAAAAAAGAAAAATAAGTTGATTGTCTAAAATCTCTTGAAATTGAAATTGCCACCTAATGTAATAATCCATATAAAACAACAAGTAGGAGTTAGAAAACGAATCATATATATTTTTTTGGTGTAAAAAACGAATCATATTTATAATTATAAAAGAAAAAAAAAAGTCCCTAAATATAAGATCTTCTATAATTTTTTATATGTATTTATTATTTTCTCCGTCCCTATATCTAAGCACCCATTTGATTTTATTTTTGTCTTTAATTGTAAACCCCTTTTCAAATTACTAGAAACATTTATTACTTTTTTCCTAAACATATCATTAATTAATAGTACTACTAACTTGTCTTGAAATTTAAAAAGTTAAATTTAATACACATAGAAACAAAGGACAATTTGATAATATTAACACACAAAACAAACATATTAATTACACTGGCAACTTTTCTTAAGAAATGTGAAAAAAAACAAAAGGGGGTTACATATAGGGACAAAAGGAGTAGTTTTTTTATACTACTAATTTCTGTTGCAATATAAAAAGTTAACATTGAATATATTACACATAAAAAGATAATCGTGACAAATTTATTAATCCAACAATTTTCCTAATACACATTATTTTTGTTAGAATATCCTATTAAAAGGGACGGAGAGTAGGATAAAATGATAAAATACCTATAATATCTTGACAAAATCAAATTGAATAGATACACATGTTTTTGGATCTGTAACGTTGACTATCTAGTCATCGATTTTGAACCAAAAAAAATGGGACAACAAACAACATTGCGATCAGATAGCGAACAAAACAACGACACATTGAAAAGATAAATCACAAAAAAAACTTGATATATATAAAAAAAATCACTTATTTTATAGTAGAGAGCAGTCTTCTTGTTTTTGTGTTGTTTTCTTTTTTTTCCTTTCCTTTTTGCATTGTAACAAAAAAAACATTAACATGGCGGTAAGATAGATTATGAGAGGGTGATTTCTAATAAAAAAAAAGTTTGATAGCAGTTTTGCCTCCTTAACTTTCACGAAGTTGCGATTTTGGCCCCCTAAAAAAAAATTACAAAATTGTCCCCTCAATTTTGCAACTGTAGCAGTTTTGGCCCCCAAGGTAAAAAAAAACACGTGGCACCTCACTGAGGGTGCCACGTCAGCGTAGACCGAGTCAAAATTGGCTTGGGGGCCAAAACTGCCATATGTGCAAAACTTAAGGGACGGTTTTGTAGATTTTTTCTTAGAGGGCCAAAATCACAACTTTTGAAAAGTTAAGGGGGCAAAATTGATATTAAACCTAAAAAAAATACACAAAGCCACCCCTTATCGAAGGATGATGAAGAAGAAAGAGATAACTTAAAGACATTAAGCATAAAGAAATGCCGAAAAAGGTAATCAAGTTTACTTTCATCAACTAGTCAAGATAAAAATACAAGGATCAAATAAGTTTTTCGTCTCTATAAATATAACGAATTTTGATTTTGTTTCTAAAAATTTAAACTAATGTTTTTGTCCTCGCAAAAAAAAAAAAAAATTGTTTTTGATTTTTTTTTTGCAAGTAGGCTGATGGCTAGAATTCACCTTTTTCAAGATGAATAAGTGAGGTATCCGGAGTTCGAACCCCGACCACTTTATGTTTATGTGAATGTCAAGATTATAACTTTTTTTAATTGTATCAATATTATGTTCAACCTTCGTATATTAATATTATGTTCAAAAAATGTCAAAATTATATGCATTGGAGACCAAAAACAAAACAAAAAATTTTGAGGCTAAAAATATCTCATTTTATATTTTAAAAAATAAAATATTTATATATTTACAGGGATAAAAAACATGTTTAATCCAAAATACAGTATTTACAACTCAAGGCATTGAAAAGTTCTTCACATCAATGTTTGAATTTCTCTGTAAAAATTGTATTTTTCCCCACCTCGACTCCATTTACAAGCTTCAAAGTCATATATATGTATAGAGTAAGTGGAACGCCACTCTAGTTTTGCGTCTTTTTAAAAAAATGATGCAACTGATGCTAAGTCAGCCAGATAATGAGAACAAAAATGGAAGTTTCGGCACTAAAGAAATTTGATCCCTTCCACTGTTGGGTGTACGAAAAGGCAAAAGAAATTTGATGCTAAGTATATATAAATGTTCATACCAAAGGCAAAAGACACAAAACAAACAAGAGGCAATAAAGAAATTTGATCCCTTCCACTGTTGGGTGCAAGAAAATTTCTGCTATTGCTAATGTCTCATTCAACAAGTACAAAACATGATGTGTTCCTCAGCTTCAGAGGAGAGGATACTCGTGACAACTTCACGAGTCATCTTTATGCAGAATTGCGTAGAAAAAATATTGAAACATTTATAGATTACAGACTTGGCAGAGGCGAAGAAATTTCCGCAGCACTAGACAAAGCAATAGAAGAATCAACAATTTATGTTGTCATTTTGTCAGAAAAGTATGCTTCTTCCACATGGTGCTTGGATGAACTCAAAAAGATACTGGAATGTAAGGCGAGATATGGAAGGGAAGTGATACCTGTCTTCTATAAGGTGGATCCGTCAACTGTTAGGCATCAGAGAGAGAGCTATGCAGAAGCTTTTGTTAAGCATCAACAACGTTATAGCGGCAGAGTGGACGTGTGGAAGGCTGCTCTAAACCAAGTAGCTGGATTCTCAGGTTGGGATTCACAAGCAACCAGGTCAGTCAACCTTTTAAGTTAGAAAGAGTTACTGTTGTTTTAATTTGTTGAATGCGCAATTTTTTAAGTTTATACTTTAAACTTCTTAAGCAGGGTTCCGGCATCACATTTTATTCACATGCTCATCATTCATTCATGGGGTTGAAAAATTTATAGCGATTATTTATTACTTTCCTCCATTTCAAAATAAGTTTTATAATTTGACTTTCACACATATGAATTTACAACTTTGAAGTAACATTTAAAAATGTTTACAAACTTATATTAGTATATTAGTAAAATATAGATAATGTGAATAATGCACATGGTAAAATTGTGACTCTTCTTTTGGAACAAAGGATAGTTTAATTAAGCGTCTCATCATCATTCCGAGTCCACTATTTCCACATTAACATTATTAGGAAGGCACATGTTATCGGCCGATAAAATCTACCACAAACACAAAATAGATGATTTAATGGATATCTGCAGAAAAAATAATGGGTATTTTACTTATTGCATATAGTATAATCAGAAGATAAAATATTACATTAAAAATAGATAATTCAATGATGCCTTTTCTTATTAACTCCCTGTTGTTCTTTCAATTAGTTTTTTTAAGGAGAAGACTAATGCTTTAATCTTCTTATTATTTGTCAGACCAGAACACACACTTGTTACAGAGATTGTGAAAGATATTTTGAGAAAATTGAACCATTGTGCCTTAAGTGATCATCAAGGAATGATTGGAATTGAAAAGCATACTGAACAAATCCAATCCTTGTTGCACCTCGAGTCATCGACTGTTCGTATCATAGGAATATGGGGCATGGGAGGGATGGGCAAAACAACAATTGCCAATGCAATCTATCATAAACTTACAACTCAGTTCAGTTGCAGAAGCATTGTTCTAAATGTTCAACAAGAAATAGAGAGAGCCGGACTAGGCTATGTACAAAGAAAATACTTATCACAACTTCTAGAGGAAGACATTACATCCTCTGGATTCAATTTTTCATACATTCCGAGGCTTCAACGAGCAAAGGTTCTCCTTGTTCTTGATGACGTGAACGATTCAGATCAACTTGAAGGTTTAATTGGTCGTAGTAACTTTGGCCTGGGGAGTAGAATCATTGTGACTAGTAGAGACAAGCAAGTGCTTGAGAATGCCAATGCTGATGAAATATATGAAGTTAGGGAGATGGATTTTCAAGATTCTCTACGACTCTTCTGTTTAAGTGCTTTTAAACAAAACTATCCAATAGAAACTTATGTGAGCTTATCAGTAAAGGTATTAAATTATGCTAAAGGAGTTCCATTAGCTCTCAAAGTTTTGGGCTTATTGCTTCACGGAAGAACAAAGGAAACATGGGCCAGTGAGTTGCAAAAGCTTGAAAAGTTTCCCGATCTTAAAACTTTCAAAGTGCTGAGTTTAAGTTATGATGGACTTGACGATGAACAAAAGAATATATTTCTTGACATAGCTTGCTTCTACAGAGGACATTTGGAGAATGTTGTGTCACAAACATTAGATCGTTGTGGTTTCTCTGCTCACATTGGAATGGACGTTCTCAAAGACAGGTGTCTTATATCTGTTTCAGAAGATAGAATTGTGATGCATGATCTAATTCAAGAGATGGGACATGAAATAGTTCGGCAACAATGTGTCAATGATCCTGGAAAACGAAGTCGGTTATGGAAGCCTGATGATATTTATGACGTTTTAAGAAAGAACAAGGTCTTTAGCCCCTCAAACCTCACTTGATAACTCAATCAATCACATGAATTTACCTTCCCACATATTGCAAAATGCTTAACAGTTAGTGCTATTATATTTTATGGAACCACTTTTTTCCTGCTTATTTATTTTTATTAATTCCTTATGTTTTCTTTTAGGGAAAGGGAACAGATGCAATTGAGTGTATATTCCTGGACATCTGCAAGATAAAGAAAGTTCAACTACATGCTGAAACTTTCAAGAAAATGCATAATCTAAGAATGATCCAGTTCTACAATCCTTCTATTCATTTTAGGACAAACTCAAATGTGATGCTTCATGAGTTTCTCAAGAGTCTACCAGATGATTTAAAATTTCTTCGTTGGGATGGCTTTCCTCAAAGATCTTTGCCACAAGATTTTTGCCCAGAATATCTTGTTACACTTGATCTGCCTCATAGCCCTCTTGAACAACTTTGGAAGGGGGATAAGGTATTTCATTTCAAGTTTTATGTTGCATGACTTTGTGCTCAGGTGATTGAATGGCATATACAATTTTTTAAAAAATGTAAGAGAAATGTTAACAAGTGTCCAAGGGCATTTGTTAAGAAGCTCCAAGTAAAATTTTCATCTTAGCTCTAAATATTTAAAGAGTTGCCATTTTTCATTGGGTTACCTAAAAAAGAAAAACTCATATGAAGATAGTGGTATTGCATCCAAAAAATAAATAATATCCATAAGATGATAGTTGTTTTTTGAAGAGATCAAAATGAAATATATACTAAAACACAACAGCAGTTCCTAAGCACAAGGTATGCCTAGGAGACCACTAACATATACAATAGTTCGGTTACAACAAAAACAGGGAAAAATAACAAAACTTAACCAATACCCAGACACTCTAAGGGGCTAGACCACCACCTTTGCGTGCCATAAACAAACATAGCCTTCTTAGCCTTCAGCCACCCTAACGATACTAATAAGATGATAGTCTATTGCATCAAATAGACTCGGTGCGAGATAAAAGTAAATGAACATCATAAATATTATTTTTAATAAATGTAAATTAAATATAAGCAATGCTATCTTCACAAAGTTTATTTTTGCTATATACAGCATTTTCCAAAGAAAAAAAAATCAAGTTCATTAAATTTTTATTAATCATTTACTTTTTGTTCCAGGCTTTACCAAATTTAAAAAGGCTCAACCTTAGTTATTGTTGGAGGCTGATGGAACTACCAGACCTCTCTTTGTCCCCAAATATTGAAGAAATAATTCTCAGTCATTGTGTAAGGTTGGTGCAAGTTTACTCGTCGAGCTTCCTAAGCAACCTCAACTGTTTATGTTTAAATGGTTGTGTCAAGCTAAGGAGTTTAAGTCTTCCTAGTAACATTCTATCAAAATCTTCTGGATTAGTTGTTCTCCATGGTTGTCGCAACCTTGAAACACTTTTAATAAGTTGTAGAACTGATGTGGTTCAATCATACAGTTGTTCACATTTTAATGGATTCTGGGACTGGGAAAATTTTAAAGATGAAGATAAAGTAGTAATGCTGCCTAGTGTTACCAATTTGGGGGGTTACGAGATTGGGGAATACTCTTCACATTCTTTTGAGTTTAACCCCATTGTTGATGCTGTCAGATATGAAAAAGAAGAACCAGTGGACAATATATGCTTGCTAAACATGAAAGTGATGATAAATACTATGCCCTCGTTGTATACAAGTATCAACGAGCTTTGTTGGTTAGATATCTCTAATTGTGAATCTCTTGCATGCCTACCAGCTGAAATTTTCAATTTGAATTCTCTGAGAAGACTTTATCTTGGTGGCTGTTTGAATTTGGAGGAGTTACCTGAAATCGAGGAGACTATGGAAAATCTAACAGTGCTCATCTTAGATAAAACAGCAATAAAAGAATTACCATCATCCTTGCACAATTTGGTCAGGCTTGAAGAGCTGAGCTTGCAAATGTGCACAAGACTTGAGACAATTCCACCTTCCATTGGAAATCTCAGCAAACTCTTCAAGTTAGACCTTACCTACTGTGAATCACTTGAAACTTTTCCAAGCAGTATTTTCAAATTGAAGCTTACAAAACTCAATTTACACGGTTGCTCAATGCTTAGTACCTTTCCAGAGATCTTGGAGCCTGCAGAAAGTTTTGCTCACATTAACTTAACAAAAACAGCAATTAAAGATCTGCCTTCATCATTGGAGTATTTGGTTGGGCTTCAAACCTTGCGGCTTAAACTGTGCAGTAATCTGGTGTCACTTCCAAATGGAATTGTTAATCTAAATCTTATATCCCTGCTTGATTGTTCTGGCTGTGGCAGGTTAACAGGTATCCCAAATAACATTGGTCACTTGTCATCGTTGACAGAACTTTCACTACAAGAAAGCAGCATTGTGAACCTTCCTGAGAGTATGTCTCATCTCTCAAGTTTGAAATCACTTGATTTAAGCGATTGCAAAATGCTTGAATTTATTTCAAAGCTTCCACCAAATCTAAACCAGGTTTCGGCATTTGATTGCCCATCCTTTAAGAGATTGGTGTCAACTTCAAGGTTGAAGCTCCTGTCTGATTCCAAAGAATGTACCTTCAAATTTTATTTAACGAATAGCCAACAACTAGATGCATACTTTTGGGGTGGTATTGGAGATGAAGCATGGATTAGGATCAATGATGAATATACATCAGTGTTCTTCTGTTTTTCAGGGAGTGCAGTTCCTGGTTGGTTCCCTTACCGTTGCCAGGGACATTCAGTAATCATGAATAAAGATTCTTTGTATTGGTGTGGTAAAAAAAGTCTCGTTGGATTCGCTTTGTGTGTTGTTTTGGGATGTGAAGATGTGGATTACACAAGAACAAGAGATACTAACTTTACAGACAGACTAGCATTTGAATATGAGGGACTTGAAGAAATGCATTGCACAAGAACAAGAGGTAGTAAATTTACATACAGACTATCATTTGAATCTGAAGGCCAAAGGCACTTTCTTCCCAACCATGAGCTAAAAAACTATTTCCACTGGAAGGGTCGAGATAGGTTCTCTGTTCAAGATCACACATTCCTATGGAAATATCAATTGGACTTTGAAAGAGTTAGAAGCAAGCTATTTCATGCCAAATACTTGACTTTTGAGATCCAACAAGACTATCATCATCACTCAAGTTCTCAAAATCATTATCTCTCAGGTTTTCAATCAACTGTCATGGTAAAAGAGTGTGGAATATGTCCTCTGTATACCAAATAAAATGATGATAATGGTGTTAAAGGTATGAGATTGTTAAATAATACCATTGAACAACCGAGTGGAAGCAAAGCATGAATCATTGTTATATTTTGTATGAAATATGAAAACAAACAAAAGATGATGATACATCACTTTTATCTGATTTTTTTCTTTTTGGGATATACCTTAATGAGAATGTTGTTTTGAAATTACAGCATATTTGTCTCAAAATTTGTAGGAGAACATGCTTTTCTCTACACTTCAAGTAACAAACTTCTTTTTTTATGTACATAACTCAATAAGGATTTTGCTAGCGCTAAAAAAAACTCAATAAGGATAATCAACAAAAAAGCAATATTAGTTTTCCCGTGCATAGAATTCATCAAATAACTTGATTTTTTCAAATGAGCGCTACAACTGTAAGGTTAACTACCGGGACAGCAAGACTTTCTCATCATTATCATCCAAGTCAATGCTCTCTTGCCTTAGATAATTTATTTGATCAATCTTGCTACTTTCTTTACCATTCAGCTTATTTGATTCTAAAACATGAATTTCACAATATTCTTCGTTCGTGTGGTCATCATCCTCTAACCGGTGCATTTCAGTTTCGTCTAATGCAGCCATTTGTGCTCGCTCCCTGTCCCTTGGGTAGGTACAATAAAGGAATGAATAGATGAAGCAGCAAATTGCAATAGGAATACCAATTGCAGTATAAAGTGCCTTGGAAAGTGATGCAGCATTTTCTCTATCTGTTTCAATCTGAACAGAGCCCGAGGATCCTTTTGGAATAGGTTTATAACCATAAACATGTTGCGCTAAAACTCCAACGACAGGTGGAGCAAACGATGCCAATATAGACTCAAAAGATCGATCCAAAGCATATATCGCCGTCCGGGACTTCTCAGGGACTATTTCTGCAAATATTGGACTGTCTGCACAGTTAAATTTCGAAGAAAACTGAACGAAATGCATATGACCAATAGTTGTTAGCTACACTTGAATAATTTTACCGTGTTACATAATTTTCATCACTTATAGAAACCCTAAGCACATAGATTAACAGCAAACTAGCAGCAAAAAAATTCTACATGAGAGAAACCATTGGTGTATTTTCTAAGAGAAAAACTTGGAACAAGAATGAAACAGACCCAACCCCAATTCAGAGCAAATATATGCAATAAAGAAAATTGATTAATGCAGGAAATCTTTTCATTTGTAAAAAGTTAACTAGGAAAGAAAATAGTTTCCCCTTGATTGGTTGCTATAAAAAAAATCTACAATGTTATTATTTAATTCCATACCTAGCTGTGATTGATGGAAGTAGAAGTAAACTATGAAACATGTATGAAGGGTGTGAATATTGATGTCCTCACTTTAGGAGGACTTTACCTGATAACCACTCCCTAACTCAAAAACTAGTGTCATAACTATACCTAGTCAAAGACGAAAAGCAAAACTTTGTATTTTATGAGCAATTATAGATTGATAATTAATTAGTTACTGTTAAATAGTATTATACTATTCCTGCAATTGCTGTAACTCTTAGAAATAGCATAACTAGATCATAATAATGGCATGTAACACTCATTATAAAGTCATGGGGATGGAAGATACACCAACCCTCTGGACAAAATTAAGAGCTGAAATGTTCAAAATGTGTTTGATGCATTTCTACTTCTGAAGAAATGGAAAGCCATGAAAAATAATTTAGCAGAATGATGTTTGGATACATTTTCAGATTTTGCGTTCATGTCGGATCTAGGTACCTACTTACGAAAACCTATACTGATATTTTTATCGGTAAACGGGGAGACTTGACAGAGTTAAGCTTTGAAGATGCCATAATTCTCACCTCTATAACTAACCTACTTAACGCAACAGTATGCAAATGGGTAAGCAAAAACACAATATTGACAAAGCTTACTTTAACAGAAGTCTAATCTATAATCAGTTTGTTGGATGTAGTTCTAAGTAACATATTGCAAATAATTGCACCTTTTCCAATAAGCTATAGCTACTGATATAAGGTAATCACTTGCTCCCACATAATACTTTAACTTCAGCAGTTCAATATTCTTCCAAACACCGTCGTAGTTGCTCTTAATGGTTATTATTTATTTCATTAAAAAATTAGTGGCTATTTAAAGCAAATGCAACGAGTCTACGTTTTTTTGCTAAATCTCAATAAATCCTGTGAATAGAACCAGAACATTCATTAATACGTACTTGTTAGTTGCTGCGCCATTCCAGGATATGCACAATCCCATGATGAATAGAACCATACCGTGCATGAAGGCTGTGGATGGATCATCAGGCAATCCCAACAACAAAATTGCGGCTAGAGGAACGGCTGAACCCGAGCTTATTTGTGACAACATTATTCTTCCGGAATTTGGTAACCTTTGGGATAACATATCCCCCATCCATCCTCCAAACAGACCTCCAAACGAAACAGCAACTATAAACAGGGACCAGAGCAATGCTGTTGTCATGTGCGAGAAGCCTATTAGTTCTAGCCAAAGAGTGGCAAATGACAACGCAGACCAGGGAAATGATCCGGAGACTCCCTGAGCCACAAGTATTTGAAATGTTGGAATTCTTATAACTGACTTTGCTTCTTTCAGTAGATCTTTCATTTCACAATAAAAGGGCTTGTTTGGAGCTTGATATGTAGCTTTTCCTGCGTTCTTTGAAAACTGTGGATCATTAGCAAAGATGCGTACTAATATACCAACTATGACACTCACCAATGCAACAATGTGAAAAGCTATTCTCCAACCAGGTATGCCAAAGATTGATGTTGAGGCTAGCAGTACAGCAAAGAGATTACCAATGATGCTTCCAAGGTTTCCTGTAAGTTGCAGCCACCCAAAAGCCATGCCACGGTTGCTATCAACAGTGGAGTCAGCAACCAGGGACAGAATTGCTGGAGCAACAATGGCAAGTCCAATCCCATTTAAACCTCTTGAAATTGCCACCTAAGAATCCGAATAAAGAAAAAAAGCGGGAATTAGACATGGGCGAGTCATTGTATGATGTACTGATAAAGGATATACCACATTCGCCAAACAACTTAAATTTTTGAATATTTTGTGAAAAATGCCTTGAAAATTTATGTGCAATGTGTGTAACTTTTGCATTTTCATTTACAAAACTTAACTTACTAACTTTTTATGCATTGTTACAAACATTTCTGTTGACATTCAGAGTTATCATGAATCAAAGGGAAGAAGATCATAGGCATACAAAAGGTAGAAAGCATATCGATACCCACGATGCTTTATATTAAGAAAAATATTAAATTGATTAAAAATGATTAACTACCTACTAAGGACCACTAACTAACTTCCAAGAGAGTTGTAACTAACATAAAAAATCAAGCAACTAACTATATATTTCTGGCACCACATAAAACAGTCATAATATGGTCAAAGAGGCATTTGTTAAAAGCCTTGCCAATATGCCTATCCAAGAGTACCGGAATAATCAAAGCACATCGTGCGTTCAGGGACCGAAATAGTTGTTCAGAAGCTAATTACCAAAAAAAAAAAAACGGGTAAAACAGAAATAGAAATAAAGACCTGTAAGAAGGTAGATGAAATGGCAACAAGGAAAGTGGCAGCAGCCCAAAGAAAAGCACCAAGAGCAATAACATGTGCACGATTGTAACGGGTGGCGAGGTAAGTAGCAAGAGGGTAACAGAATGATTGAACAAGTGATCGGAAAAGAGTGAGAGAACCTAAGGCGGTGGGGTCAGCGTTAAGAGCAGCACCGACTTCTTTGTATACTCCAGGTAACAATGATTCATCGGCTCTCTCCATAATACCTGCTAGATTTACTAGCACCAATGTTACTGTCTCTGGTTTCATCTTTGTCTTTGTTTTCGATCAAATAACGTAGAAGGATGTTTGGATTGCGGCTTGTGTGCTTGACTTGGACACAGACCGCGCTTTTTACGACAACAAATCTGCTCATTTCTAAAAATAACTCAATACCAAAAAAGAAACTTTTGGTGCAAACGAATTTTTATGACAAGGATGTTTTAAGATTTTTTTTTTTGTTTTTGTGGTGAAGATATTTTTTTATTGAATAAAAGGAGTTAGGCGATGTTTTTAAGTTTTTTTAGGATGTTTAATGGCTAAAAAATAAATAAAAAATGATAAGGCCCCGCATGTTATTAAGTTTTTTTTATTAAAAAATAAACTTTGAATATGTTATTGTTAATTTTATGATTTTACAATGTTAAATTTACTCATAATTAGCTACTTTTTCTTTGTCAATTTCAATAAGTTTTTCAAATATTTTAATTTTACCTTGTATTGTTTCATAATTTATAACGGAGGAAAAAATTATGTATTAGAAATTTCAATATATTAAAATGAACTAAAATGTTTGAGTAGAGATCAAGGTTAATTATTAACATAAGATGAGAGACTAGAGAGAGATGTCATTCAACTTCAATTGACTTTAAGGAAGAAAAGTATAAATTTTTCAATATATAAATTTTGCATAGAAGAAGAATGAATTGTATATTTTAATTTAGGGTTAAATATGTTTTTCTTCCCTATAAATATATCAACTTTTCGTTTTAGTCTCTCTAAAATTTTCTTTCAACTTTTAGTCCCCAGAAATTTCCCATCTTCACTTTTGGTCTCTCTTTTAAAGTAAAATCATATGTAGAATTCATATTTTTTACTAAAATTTTGCAGAAAAATTCATAATATTATAAAAACATCTCCCAAAAAAATTAATTTTTTTTTAAGAAAACATGAATTTAATATGAATTTATATATTTTTTTGTGTTAAAAATTCATATTTAATTTATGTTTTGTTAAAAAAATCTAATTTTTTTGGGAATAATTTTTACAATATTCTACACATTTCTGCACAATATCATTAAAAAAAATACTAAAATTTACTTAAAAATAGGGATCAAAAGTAGTGATTGAAAATTTTATCGGGACTAAAAGTTGAAGGAAAATTTTAGAGGAACTAAAACAAAAAGTTAATATATTTATGGAGACCAAAAACATATTTAATCCTTTAATTTAAGAGAGGAGATTTATGTAATTTAAACATCTTTAAAAAGGTGTGATTTTTTTTTTTTAAATTGGATATTCTTCCTGTACATAACTGTGAGACTAATCCATCAACTTTATGGGACACAAACAAGAAGCAAACTCTTCTTAAATATTTTGAGAAAAATGTATTTATAAGATATAGAATGTTCACCAAAATATTAGGAAAAAAGTGTGTTCACCAAAACAATATTTGTGGATGCTAGGAACACCCCCTAAATCTCGTCACCAATTGTCAAAGAACCTTTTTTTTCTTCTTTCAATTGTCAAAGAACCTACCATACAACTTTATGTTTTTTAATGACAAAGCAACTTTATGTTAATCGGTGTTAAATTAACCAACATTTTTTTTCTTCTTCTTATAGGTCGTTATATGTCAATTTAAATATTTATGAGCATTTAAATGAGTTGGTAAGTGATATTTTTTAACTTAGTCAGAAGTTCTACGTTTAAGTTTCGTTATTATAATGCAATGGTGTTACACCTTTTGAGGAAAGATCTTTGTCATTCTTGGTTATCATATTCAACTCGATAAATTAGTCTTTGTAATTACACCTAACTGATACTCGTTTCACCGAAGAAAAATATATCTAATGAAAATTATATCCTCTTATAAAAAAATCAAATGAAATTGAACAAGGCCGACCCTAAGTCATAGGCTGGGGTGCGATGGCCTAGGACCCTTGCCAGTAGGGGACCCGATTTGTTTTTTATGGAGGGGGTGTATATAGAAATATTTTGTTTATAGAGGGTACATATAGCAAGGTTTACATAACGGCCCCAAACGTTAACGTGATGAAAGGTTGAGCTGACGTCTGGTAATGTTTTTGGCCATTTTGACGCGATTGAATATATATACTCCTGTGTAGCACAAAGATTGTTATATACACCCTACCCTCCCTATATATATATATTTTTTTTATTTTTTTTGGTTATTCTTCTTAATAATATGCCAATTTTTTTTTTATGATATATTATGCAAGTGGTCATTTCTCATATTATACCTAAGGTCCCTAAAACTCTAGGAACGGCCTTGAAGTTGAAGCATATGTTGGGCAGCATGTTAGTTTAATAACTACTACTTTTCCCTCAAAGAAAATGGATCTGGATTCGACGATGTTACAACATAAAGCTGTAACAGATCTCGACCGTACAATCTCTAATCAACGGCTGAGATTATTTAACCGTGTAAAATTGATTTTATAATATGCACCGTCAGATCACAAATGAATGGTCGAGATTCGCTACAGCGTGGAATTGCATGTTGTCTGGGAATCTGGGTCCAAAGAAAACAAGGATGCATTTGGTTTGTTTGAATGATCAACGGACGCAACATATTATATGCTTGATTAGACATTTGTCAAGACATAATTAGGGTAAAGATTTTTTACACTATATAGTACCGCTAAAATATACACATGACATGACGGATTGTAAGTTGTTTAATAGTATAAATAAATTTACACTGATTGTGTGTATGAAATAAACTTCTAACTCAATATAAAAGATTAAAAGTAGATAGTTTTATGGAACAAACTAGATTCACCCACGGCTCGAAAAAGATTTGGTGCCCAGATTGTAACCCAATTATGCATAGTATAAAACTTCTTACATAAAAAGTAGCTAAAGTCAAGCTAGATCCGCATGTAATAATCTTAACCGAATTAACGTACCAAAAACACAAATAAACAATAAACACCGAAAGTAACTAACCTTCAAAATCCGAAGGAAAAATACTTATATACATACACATAATTTGAGGGACCCAAGACCAAAAGTACAAGGCAAAGAAGAAATGTTTAATTGATTTGATGGTCATATAGTTAAGTTGAGGAAATACCAAAATTCACTCTTTCATACATTAGAATTATACAACCAATACTACAAAAAACATAATGAGTGAACTTAATTATACTAGCATCAGTTGCTTTACAAATTACACTATGAAATTAAACAATTAATTAATCCATATGATCACATGAATCATTGTTGTTAATGGTGTCATGAGTTCTTCAGGCCCATTCTTTTGAACCATTATTACTACTCATCAAGTTAACACGATCATCATGCCTCAATATTCCTAATTCCTCCAAGACATTACCCATTTTGAGATGAGAATCGGTACTTGGCGGAATTTCCAAAGATGGTACTTGTGTTTTTGAGACAAGAGCTGAAGAATATCCAAGAGGGTACTTTTGCTTTTGTGGTGTTTGATCATGAATTGTTCGAAAGGTGAAAGCTTGGTTTTGGTTGTGCATGTTGTATATATTATTGAGAGGCTGTTTCAAATAATCAACTGAAGAAGATAGCAATTGGTTGTGAATTGAAGAGGATGGAGGAAAAGCGTGTTGAAGTTGATTATTAAGTTTGTGTGCAACGGGACGAAGAAGATTACAAGGAGGGAATGTTATTGTTGAAGCAGAAGTAAAGAGATCCAACCTTGTTTTTGGGAAATGATGAGATGTGATGAAAGGTGGTATTTCTGCAATACCAGTGAATTCCTGAACCATGACTTTGAAATTTGCAGTGTCTGTTGTTAGAACAGTTGTAGGTGCACGCTTAGATGCTCTTGAACGTTTCTTTGGGTTTTGATTTCCAACCTGCACGTTGATGTTGTTATCGGTATTGTTGTGTGTTTGATCATTCATGGTGTGAAAATTCGTTGCAAGCTGGAAATAAGCATTATTATTATTATTATATTGATTCATGATTTGGTTCTGTAGTAGTGAAGACGAAGAAGAAATAGGTAACAAGTTGTTAAGATCAGTTTGGTTTGGTTCGGATCTAACTGGTTTGGACCACATAGTATCAAGGTTTGTGTTGGGAAGTGGCGTTGTTTGTGATGGATGAAAGTAATTTGATAAAGGATGGAACATAGTACTACTGAAAGGACCAACATGGGTTGGAGGTGGTTGTTGGTTGTTTAAGAAATTAGGAGAGATTGATGATTGAGTGAGTGAATCATCGTACTCTTGAATACTCCCATTCCCACTACTATTAACCAAATCCATATATGAGAGCTATTCTAGGAGAAAGGGGAAAGACGTGAGTTAAGGGAAACAAGTGCTGACTAAGAGATTAATTATTTTGCTTTGCTTACACTTACCGGTATTTAAGAGGTATGGGAGCAAAGACAAGAGGAAAACAAAAGAGCTAGAAAGGTTTCTTTTTACTGATTTCGTAAGGAAAAGATAGCTAGCTTTGTTCAGCAAAGTACCACCACCACCCACGTTTTTAAAGCTCTGAAATTATGAAATCTGCAACCAACACACCGTGCTTGTGCTTGCATCACTTTTACTGAACAAGGGTATTGCGTGAACAAGAGAGTAAATAACCCACGGGTGATTTTGTACATATATATTTGAGCTAGCTATTTGCAGAAGTGTACGTCTTTGCTCTAGAGAGAGAGAGAGAGAAAGATTTCTTCATATCAGTGCGTGATCACACCAGAACATTGCATAGCAGGGTATCAATGGGTGGAAAGACAAAGGTTAAGGAACGAATTATAATATTCATTTCATTTATATGTTGCAAAGAGTTTTTGCATTGTCGATTAACAGCAAGCAATCATCGTAACATTAGAAATATTTGACTTTTGTTGTAATCATTTAAAATTATATATCTAATTAGTTGCGATCATGTGTTAACGTTATAAAAATAATGCATCAAAATCAAATTAATTATTTTACAAACAACCCTTATATTTGTACACTCATTACTGTCAAACATCCATTTTACACCTCATTTTCTCTTTAAAACAAAATAGTTGTAAAAATATCATCATTGTTTTAAAATTATGAGGTGTGCAAGGAAGCAAAGTAGTTGAGTTGAATAAAGGAGAGAGATCAACCATATCATTAGCTTTTTCAAATAACTCTTATATTTGAAATATCATTAAATTTCACACTTTCATTCAATATCATATTTCATCTCTATCTACTTTTTTTTCCTATCATATATGACCAATATATTACATACATCACACCTCCCTAAAAAAATGTTTGCTAGACACCCAAAAACAAAGACGAGTTCTAGGATGGGAGAGCTTGACAGATCTCCCACCGTAGATGAGTGAAAAAAATAATTTTAACGGTTGAATATTGAAGTTCTACTTTCTCTCCTCTCTCACCTTCTCCCATTTTCACTCGTCCAACCGTTAAAAATTACTTTTTTCACTAGCACACGGTTGGAGACCTATCAACCTCTCCCACCCTAGAATAACTAATAGACACATAGAGGGAGAGAAAGAAATATAGTGGATGATGTGATATGTTGATGATCAATAGAAAGAGATAAAGAGAAAATGAAGTGTTTAATGAGTTTATGAACATTTAGGTTATCTAAATATCATTAGTCTTCTCTCTATTGCATTCTCTCACATACACTATCATTGGTGTGTTTGTATGGGGTGTAAGACTCAATCCAAATCAATTAAACCGGTGTGATTTTTTTTTTTTGTATGTTTGCGTTCAATCCAAACCAACCTAATCAAATCCGGCCTCTATCGGTTCGGACATCGATTTCACGTCATTTAAAACTGAACACCCGTACACCGAGTCAAACAATTATATACACACACACGTGTGTTGTTTTCATGTAATTTTTTTTATCACAGTAGTATTATTTTAGCTTAATTACTTCTTATAATGCTTGATTAAAAACTAATTTTTTAGATTTTTTAAACTAAGTTTCATAACTTTTTAAAAATATCAAATTGATGGAACCAAACCAACTCTTATGCATCGGTTTGATTTACTGGTCCTTTATTTTGTGTCATACTTGACATCTTAGTTAAAACTGGAGTTCTCGTGTTAGAACTATTTAAATGCATGTTTAGAATTATAGTGAGTCTTTGTAAAAAGAAAAACAAAGAATTAGAGTGAGTCTAACAAAATTACGGTGACATTATAATTTTATTAGATTTCAAACCTTAGATTTTATTTTCCAAAAGCTTAAAACACGTTCTAACTCACCCAATTTTTTTTCTTCCAGATTTTAGAATTCAAAAGTAAGGCACACAAGAACGTTGGAGGGTGCAGTAAAAAATTAACAAAGGTTGGAGGGTTCAGCCCATGCTATAATGTGGGTTGGGATGACCAAGTTCGACAAGTCCACTCAAAAAATCTCTAAATACATACTCTAAAAAAATTAATTTTTCCCCAATATATTGTCAGAAAAAATATCTTTAACCCTTATAATATATTTTTGGGATTAAAAAAAATAGTTTCAACAAGAATTTTTCTATTTTCTAAAGAGTAAAAGTTAAAAAAAAAATTGACAGCACTAAAATATAATTTTGCAAATATGTTTTAAATATTTAACCCATAATTGAAATTACGGATTTAGGTCGGTGAGACCGTCTCGTGTCCGTTCCGAAAGAAAACAGAAAGTAAATGGAGTCTTTGCCCTCTGAGGTGAAAAACTAAAAACTCTTGAGAAAGAAGAAAGAAATAGTACATATTATAAATTAATTTGTTTTTTGCCGTACAAGTCATGCTTTTTACCTTTTCCAATTTCCATTCCACACTTGAAAAAACCCTTTCCACCATTTTATTCTTCTTAAAACTTAGAATATTAATTACCAATTAGCCATGTCTGTATCAAGATTTTTACACTTTTCTTCCAAATACCGTTCCACCCGTGAAGCTCTCACTCTTCTTCTTACAAGGTCATTCTCTCTCTCTCTCTCTCTCTCTCTCTCTTTCGGGGTTTCAATTTGGGGTTTTTTCATTTACATTTCGAATCTTCGTACATTTATTGTAGCTCATAACTCATAAGCAATTATTATCTCATTCTTATGATTTTTGTTTTATAGGCGAGTTCCTTCTAACAGAACTCAAGCTGTTAGATATTCAAAATCAACAAAACATGAGAAACCAAGACATGTTCTTCTTCCTGTGTCTCCTCCACAATCTGAGTTTTCTCGTTCACGCGGAGTTTATGCTGTTGTATGTTCCTTTCATTATCATTTATCACCATGCAATAACTGTATGATTCTTGTTTAACATTCTCATTCTTGTAGCCAGCTGTTCTTCTAGGATTTGCCGGGATTGCGGCTTTTTTTCATTATAACGACGAGAGGAGAGCTGTTCCAAAAGGTATTTTCATTATAACGACTAATTTGTAATAATGATAAGCCGAGGAATTTAGGGCCTGTTTGGATAAACAGCTTATTTGCAGCTTATATCGCAAGCACTTATCATAATAAATGCTTATGTATAAGCTTGCTTAAGCTATTTTTATAGGAAAAGATAAAATAGTGTTAAATTAATTTTGTATATGATATAAGTTGTTTTTATAAGCTATATTGTAGAACTTCTGACAATAAGTTAAAAAGAAACTTATAAAAATTGTCATAAGCTGTTTTCATAAGTTCTCCCATACTTATGTCAGTAGATAAGCTCAAATAAGACAATCCAAACAGGCCCTTATTATTATATGTGGAACGTTATTAGATTAGTTTGTTGCTAGAAATGGCTCACTTCTGAGCCCAGTTGCATACGTACATAAGGGAATTTTTGGTAGACTTTTGATTGTAATATTAAATGCGGTGATGATAAATGTGGTTCGAGAGTTGCAAGATTACAACTTTATAAGTGATTTGGCATACTGGTTATATCAATTAGCAATATGATGCTTGAATTAACTTTAGAAGTATAACCTAATTGTTTTGGATTTAAATCACCCTGTTATGTTAAGTCCATTGTTACAAAGCATGCCAATTGCCAAACAAATTCAATCAGGAAACTATCAAAGTACGTTAAAGTTGGATGGCATTAAGTCTCTAGAAATGAGGAATTATGTATATTCTGCTCATTTTTCTCCTATGTATATCACAGACATTATGTTTTGGATCATATCACTGTACCAAACCTATTCAAGTCACTTTTAGTGTCATTTCATGGTTACTCTATATCTCTTATGTTAATCAAGCTTAGTTACTTGCTGTTGATGAAATTCAAATTTCTAAAAAACGAAGCATTTCTCAGTGAGCTGCATATGCTTATTGCAAATTCACTATCAGATACTTCCTATGAATTGAGCTGTATAACGGAATATACACATGTGAAATGTGGCCGACATAATTAGTTGCTACTTCCTATTGTGGATCCATTTTTGTATCCATAAAAATGTATTTGTTTTTATGGGTCTACGGGTTACCAAGTAAGCATTTGTTGGGACTCAATTGGAGCTAGGGATGAGTTCTATTGTTTTATGATTTGGGTGGAATTGTACTGTACTAACTAAAATGATCCATAACCTGCAAAAGTAAAGCATGCAGTTGAAATGATTAAGCCAATACTTTGTAATAACCACCCATAATATACTAATTTCTGTCATTGTTTTAATCCATGCTTATTTACGGAATCACTCATGACTTCAGGGTGAAATGGAACCTTTTCATTTTGTAGTTCTAATTTTCTAGTTTTAGATATCAAATCATGGCGAGTTACTTGATTTGATAAGTGTATTGCATCATAGGTAGTTTTTGTTTTTGTTGTCTTAGTTGCTTTGTTTGTTGGATCAGGTGATCAGGGGGATAGCCGCAACAGAAATATAGTCAGTGGACCCATAATTGGTGGTCCCTTTACACTGGTAAATAAAGAGAAACAAACAGTTACCGAACGTAATTTTCTTGGTAATTGGGTCCTCCTCTACTTTGGCTATGCCTCATCCCCTGATATTGGGCCAGAACAAGTTCGACTTATGGCTAAGGCAACTGATATCTTAGGTTTGACACTTCTATCTCAGTTTACTTTATTATAAGTTTCTTTTATGATAAACCTTAACATTATGCATTTTATTTGGATCAAGAATCAAAACAGAATCTTAAAATTCTACCAGTATTCGTTACCATTGATCCCCAACGTGATACTCCGTCACAACTCCGTGCATACCTTGAAGGTTAGATTGTCTCATTGACAAAAATATTGCGATTTCTAATTACTGAAGCTTTTAAATTTACTAAATTATGTTTTATTTTATATTCATACACTCCCCTTCAATAAATGTACCCTTTTAACTTTTCTTGTCTCTCTTTCCCTTTAATGTACATGCGCTACAGAGTTTAACTCAAGAATCATAGGATTAACTGGACCAGTTGCAGCTATTAGGCAGATGGCACAACAATATCGTGTGTATTTTAAAAAGGTAGAAGAGGATGGTGGTGATTATCTTGTTGACACTTCCCATAACATGTAAGCCATTGATCCACCCTCATATTTTTCCTTCTCATGTTCTGTATGGTTGCACTTAACATAGATATAAGCGGTGTTAAAACAATCAGGTATCTGTTGAGCCCTGACATGGAGGTTGTGAGATGCTTTGGAGTTGAGTATAATGCTGAGCAGTTGTCAGAGGCGATATCGAAAGAGCTGAACAGAAAACCTTCTTGATGCTTTAGTGCAGAAATTTTGTGCTTAAATTCACTGCTATTCCAAGGGCCAGAATCTTTCAGCTGTTACATAACAAGAATTTTATTTTCCATTTTTAAAGATGGTGATTTTTAGTTTAAATTTATGTAAATACTTTCAAGAAACTACCTGCTTTCCAGAAATCTCAGTTGTCAACTGGATTATTTTACTTGGACTAAAATATCCTCTCTGCTAACTTTTTTTTTTTTTGTCAATCCATTGTAATTATGTTCTTGGAGTCTTTAGAGTCGTTCTAGCGAATTCCTGCAACATAGGTCATTTAAATCTCCTATGAGATTAAAATTTTAAAGTCGGCAGTAGGATGTAAGGTTTCGTTGCCTCTCAACTAGGCGATACCAAGAATAAAACCTGGGTTCTTTATGAAAGATAATTATGTTGTCAACTCTCTTAACTCCAGGTTAGTTCTTTTCTTCTAACTCTAGACATTAAACTTCTTTGATGATACACACACACACACACACACACACACACACACACACACACACACACACACACACTCACACACACACAAATTTATATCTATATAAGTTGTAGCTTTTAAAAGAAAATACTATATAATATATAGTATTTAGCATCAAAGGAAGAAAATATAGTATTTTTCATAGGGTAATTTAGTGTTCCAAAGGTTAGGCGATCAAATTTGAACATATGACAAAAAAATTGAAAATTATTAAATGAAAACAGAAAAATATTACTCTCTTTGGTCTTCATTATAAGAAACATATTTGTTACTAGTGTTCCAAAGGTTAGGGTTACTTCAACCTTAATTCATCTAGTCTCAAATTAGTTCTGAAATTGACACTAAATGTGCTCCAATAGCGTGGAGCACTTATGGATGCTTACACGAATGTGTGCTTAGACATTTAACATTGTCACATCACTGTTTTTATTAAGTCACAGAGATGGACAAATGATCTTAACTACTTAACTGATCAACATTTTGAAAAGTTAGGAATGTTATGTTTGTGGATTATCGCTCCAGCAAGAGAATATATCGATACAAGTGTCGAATTTAAAAAACAATTTTGGGTATTTACCCAACTATAAAACTTACTGTCGAATTACCAAAACCTCCCAAATGAGTGAGAATAGTTTATCATCATGTTCCATGTATTCAAGAAAGAGAAATGGAACTGAGATTCACTTAAAAGTTAAAACAGTCATACATAAAATAAACACCTTTACTTAACAAGGATGAAGAAGGCTTAAAAGGAGTTTTTATACTTTGTAATTTGCATCGGTGTCATAACCCAATCATTTAAATCCTAAAGCCTTGAGCGTTATTCAAAAAGTTGTACATTGAAAAATTAAACTGGTCTTCAAATGAAATGTCAAGCCACAATTAACTGTTGCATGTCTCCAGTATTGATAAAACATTCAAATGAAACAAATTTGTGATTTGCGTTCTCCTTGAAGTGCAGAAGAAAATGATGTTTCTGAGTTGTATCGACCAAATGTCTGAAATACAAATAACCACTTGTTATCTATTTACCGAAAGCAATCAATATAGAAAAACAAAGTTAACTAGATTGACAAGATCGGTGATATGACCTTAGTTGTCCTAGGCTGTAGAAGCAAAACACTTATGGTTTTACAACTCTATGCACAACCCTAATTCGATGATATGAGATTCAATTATAACAACAATTATTCAAAAGTCAAAACATTGACATATAAACTTGGAATATTGGGATTTTCTTTACTCAACAATTCTAAAAAATTATTGTAGCCAAAAATGGTAATAAATTAAGGAAATTGTAGTCATGGGGAAACAGGATACGTTAACATATGCAGCTGATATGGAAAACTTCAAAATACATCTTAATAATTTTTGTCAAGGAATCCATGGAATGCCATAAAAAGTATGAACCTGAGTAATTGTGATTTGTGAATTCCAAAACTGAGAATTATATAACAGAGTATCAACATTTAAAGCTTGCGGAAGAAAAACTATTGGTGATAAGCCAGTTTATTCACAAAGGACAAATTACTTAACTGTAATATTGGAGTTGAAATTTGACTACTGATTATTGTGCAGCTTTGCTCCCACTCGGTTCTGCAATGCCATTATCTTTGGCATACAGTGGACACATTCCACATTCTTTCACCGTGAAGGTTGATTGAAAACTTAAGGGATGTAAATCGTCATCTAGAATCTCAAAAGTGAAGCTGTTGGCATGATAGAGCTCGTTGCCAATGCTGGATAAGTCAAATTGGTACTTCCATAGGAATGTGTGATCTTGGTTGATAAACCTAGATCCAAATTCCAAATCCGCAAATCTTTTAACCCAACAGTAAAAATCGCGTGGTCGACCATCATATTCAAAACTTAATTTGTACGATAAGCTTTTATATCTTGCACTTGTGTCATCCATATCTTCGCGTCCCAAAACAACACACAGAGCAACACCATTGAGCCTATTTTTACCGTACAAACTTGAAGAATCTTTTTTCACAGTTACTGAATGTCCCTGACAACGGTAAGGGAACCAAAAAGGAATTTGACTCCCTGGAAAACAGATGAACACTGACCAATATGCACCATCAGTGATCTTAACCCTTGCTTCGACTGCAATATTACTAAAAAAAAGTGCATCTAGTTCTTGACAATTGGTGAGGTGAAATTTGAAGATACCTTCTTTGGAATCAGACAGGAGTTTCGACTCCATTCCCTTAATGGAAGGGCAATCATATGCCTTCAACTCGTTTAGATTTGGTGGAAGCTTTGGAATACATTCAAGCCATTTGCAATCACTTAAATCAAGTGATTTTAAATTTGAGAGATGAGCCATACTCTCAGCCTCAAGAAGGTTCACAATTTCAAGTGATTCACAACCGGCAAGGTCTAACTTGAAAAGTTTACTTAGATTTCCAATGGAAGATGGAATAGTCTTAAGCTTTTTGCAACATCGCAGACTCAATTCTTCAAGCCTGACCAAATGGTTCAAGGATGAAGGTAGTAGTTCTTTTATTGCTGTTTCGTCTAAGATGAGCACTTGTAGATTTTCCATAGTGACCTTGAGTTCAGGAAAAGTTTCAAACGATTCACACTTGGTGAGGTTTAACTTGAGGAGTTTGCTGAGATTTCCAAAAGAAGATGGAATAGTTTCAAGTGATATACAACCGGTAAGGTCTAACTTGTGGAGTTTGCTGAGATTTCCAATGGAAGATGGAATAGTCTTAAGCTTTTTGCAACATCGCAGGCTCAATTCTTCAAGCCTGACTAAATGGTTCAAGGATGAAGGTAGTAGTTCTTTTATTGCTGTTTCGTCTAAGATGAGCACTTGTAGATTTTCCATAGTGACCTCGAGTTCAGGAAAAGTTTCAAACGATTCACACTTGATTAGGTCTAACTTGAGGAGTTTACTGAGATTTCCAATGGAAGATGGAATAGTCTTAAGCTTTTTGCAACATCGCAAGCTCAATTCTTCAAGCCTGACTAAATGGTTCAAGGATGAAGGTAGTAGTTCTTTTATTGTTGTTTCGTCTAAGATGAGCACTCGTAGATTTTCCATAGTGACCTCGAGGTCAGGAAAAGTTTCAAACGATTCACACTTGGTGAGGTTTAACTTGAGGAGTTTGCTGAGATTTCCAAAAGAAGATGGAATAGTTTCAAGTGATATACAACCGGTAAGGTCTAACTTGAGGAGTTTGCTGAGATTTCCAATGGAAGATGGAATAGTCTTAAACTTTGTGCAACTTCGCAGGCTCAATTTTTCAAGCCCGACCAAATGGTGCAAGGATGAAGGTAATTCTTTTATTGCTGTTTTGTCTAAGATAAGCACTCTTAGATTTTCCATAGTCTCCTTGATTTCAGGTAACTCCTCCAATTTTAAACAACCACTGAAACTAAGTCTTCTTAGAAACTTCAAATTTAAAAGTTCAGCTGGTAGGTGTGTTAGGGATTCACAATTTGAAGCATCTAACCAACAAAGCTCCTTGATATTTGAATAGTTTTTGCTAAACCGACAACCCCCCATAGCATCCGGCTGTATCCACGTTTTATCATCAAAAACTTGTATTGTTTTGTATGCACTATCAAAACAACAAGACCAGCTGCTTGATTGAACCACATCAGTTGTACTGCTGATTAAAAGTGTTTCAAGGTTGAGACAACCACGGAGAGCAACTAATCCAGATGGTCTCCATAGAATATTGCTACGAATCATCAAACTCCTGAGTGCGGTACAACCATCTAAACATAACCAATTAAGGTCGTTGAGGAAGTTAGAGGAGTAGATTTTTTCCAAACTTACACAATCACTCAGAATTATTTCTTCAATATTTGGAGACAAAGAGAGATCTGGTAATCTTATCAGCTTCTCAGAACTACGAAGGTTGAGTCTTTTCAACTTTGGTAAAGCCTAAAAAAAAAAGTAAATCATTAACAAAAATTAATGAACTTTTTTTTTAGTGAGAAAAATAAATAATGAACTTGATCTTTATAGAAATATTTGTATATATCGTTATCCAAATTCAGTACTCTTATTTAACACTATTTTTAAATTATAATTCTATCACTTAATACAAAAGCACACAACATAAAGCGAAATACCTGATCCTCGTCCCAAAGTTGTTCAAGATGGCTGCAAGGCATAGCAAGTGTAACAAGATATTCTGGGCAAAATTCCAGCGGTAAAGATCTTTGAGGGAAGCCATCCCAATGAAGAAATTTTAAATCATCCGGAAAACTCTTAAGAAACGAATGAAAGGTCACATATGAGTTGCAGTCTTTCCGATCATAAAAATGCATCATTCTAAGATGATGCATTTTCTTGAAAGTTTCAGCATGTATTTCAAGTTTACCTTCCCCTATATCCTCCATATGCAGGAATATACACTGGATTGCATCTGTTCCCTAAAAGCAAGCTTTAGGAATTACAAGAGATAAATAAACTAGAAAAAGTGGTTCAATGAAATGTAATAATTGTAATCATTTTGCAACGTGTGGGAAACTAAACTCGTGAGAGTGAGTGAGTTATCAAGTGATATTTCAGGGACTAAAGAACATACCTTGTTCTTACTTAAAACATCATAAATATCGTCACGCTTCCATAATTGACTACGTTTTCCACACTCTTTGACACATTCAAGTCGAACAATTTCATGTCCCATTTCTTGTATTAGATCATGCATCCAAACTCTACCTTTTTCTGAAATAGATATAAGGCACCTATCTTCGAGAACATTCATTCCAATGCGAGTATTGAAACCACAACATTCCAATGTTTGAACTACAGAGTTCTCAAATTCCCCTCTAAAGAAGCAAGCTATGTCAAGAAATATATCCTTTTGTTGTTCGTCAAGTCCATCATAACTCAACTTCAACACACTGAAAATTTTATCATCGGGAAGCTTTTGAAGCTTTAGCAATTGACTTTCCCATGCTTCCTTTTTTCTGCCCTGAAGAAATTTACCCAAAACTTTAAGCGCTATCGGAACCCCTTTAGCGTAATCTAATACCTTTTTTGATAAGCTTGCATAGGGTTCTATTGGATGCTCTCCTTTAAAGGCAAATAAACAGAAGAGTTGTAGAGAATCTTGATTATCCATCTCCTTTACATGATATATATCATCAACATTGGCATTATTGAGCACTTGTTTGTCTCTATTAGTCACAATGATTCTACTCCCCTGGCCAAAGTTACTATGGGTTCCAATTAAATCTTCAAGTTGATCTGAATCTTTCACATCATCTAGAACAATGAGAACCTTTGTCCGTTTGAGCCTTGGATCAAATGAAAAAATTGACTTGTTGGAGGATGTAATGTCTTCCTCTAGAAGTTCTGATGAGTATTTTCTTCGTACATGGTCTAGTCCAGCTCTTTCAATTTCTTGTCCAACATTTAGAACGATGCTTCTGGAACTAAACTGAGTTGAGAGTTTACGATAGATTGCACTGGCAATTGTTGTTTTCCCTATCCCTCCCATGCCCCATATTCCTATGATACGAACGCTCGGCGAATCAAGGAGCAACAAGGGTTTGATTCGTTCAATATGCTCGTCAATTCCAATCATTCCTTCACAATCACTTACGACACAACGATTCAATTTTTTCAAAATATCTTTTGCAATCTTTTCAACAAGGGTGCTTTCTGGTCTGGCAAATATGAAAAGAAAAAAAAAAACTAAAGCATTAGAGACTGTTTGATTGAGTTTTGATTTTTCTGTTTATATATAAATTGTTTCATTAATCAATTTCAGAATTTTTTTTAGATGATGATTTAGAGAAGATAATAAAATAAAATCTATTTCAAAAATAAAATCTGTTTGTAAATCATTTTTTTTAGATTGAAAAAAAAAACAAATTTATATTTAAACACCTTTTATTTTCTTACACTTTCAACATTTCATTTTTTTTATCACATCATGTGTGTATCACAGATGTCACATCTCTTTGTCTATTTCTCTTTTAGTGTACAAAAATAATTTCTTCAAACTAAACATTTTTAAAATATGGTTTGCAATTTTTTAAGAATTTTTTTTTTGAAAGGAAGATTGTTAAAACTATACATTTAGAATCCAAAATAAAACACCTCTAACACAATCATATTTAAAACTTCATTGTAAGTGATAAAAATTGTATCCAATTTTGTTAAGCATCATATTATAGTCCACCTACCTACATATAGGTGTGGAAGGAAGGAGGTACATTGAGAAGTTGTTAAAAGTAACTTTAAAAAATTGATTTTTTTAGAGGAGAGAAAAATTAAGGGTTAAATGATTGAACTTTGTAACAAAAATCTTTGTAAACATACAAATTAAATTATTTTTTTAAAAAAAGTAATTTTTATTAGGCTTAAATCCAATTTTAATTCTCCTATTTTTAAAATTGTTAACTTTTGATACCTCTATTTTCAAAACCAACTTTCTAATCCCTTCGATAGAAACTAAACAAAAAATTTAGGTTCCCCTTTTTTAAATGTGTCTATTTGACACATTTTTTGACACATCATTTTCACGTCATTAAAATTTAAATATAATCATAAAATTAAATTATAAATTAAAATTTAAAATAAAAAAAAGATTTGGGGAATAAAATTAGAAACCCTAGACTGTTGTTTTATTCCCAAATTAAAGAGAGAAAAATCCCAAATTAAATAGCTTCCATAGAAGAACATATTCATCATCCATAATCATGCAGTGGAGAAGATATGAATGTCTATGCGGTTGGTCTGATGCTGAATTGGGAAGTTTGTCTATCAATTCCATATCTTGCTTACCGTCAAATTTCAGTTCGGCAGAAGGTACACAAGTGTGGCAGTTGCGTTTGCCCGAGAGTAAGGGCCTTCTTATGGTTTAGTGCGGCCAACTTCTCACAGACATCAGGAAATGTCATATGAAATCGGGTAATAAGGATTGCAGAGATGTCCAATCTCCCAAAAACAAACAACACTACAATCCTCAACACCGTGAGTTTAGTTCACCACAATCGATGGGATGAATCTGGAAGGAAATTGAAGGATTTGTTTTTGTATTCTTCAATTTGAAATTTTTCTCTCTCTTCAATTTGGGAATAAAATAATAGTTTAGGATCTCTAATTTTATTCCCTAATTTTTTTTTTAATTTTAATATTAATTTGTTATTTAATTTTACGATTATTTTAAATTTTATCGAAGTGAAAATTATATGTCAAAAGATGTGCCACATGGACAATGTCATGTATGATCCACGTCATTAATAAACTTGCCATATCATTCAAAGAGGAGGTGGACCAACTTTTTTTGTTGACTTTTTAACTAAGCGATGAAAAAGTTGGTTTTGAAAACAGGGTATCAAAAGTTAACAATTTTAAAAATAGGGGAATCAAAATTGTTGCATTTAAGCCTTTTTATTACGGTATACAAACTCAAAATAGATTTTGATTTTTCATAAAATCTTTAAATTATTTTAAAAAGGTCATGCTAACTTGTTCCCTTAGGACACATGTTAAACATCAGTGTCATTCCATTAATGGTAAGAATTTATTGGAAAAAATTAATACTTTTGAGCAATAAATTAACACAATTTTCAATACATATTTTTTATTAGTGGAATTATTAACATGTGCCCACAAGTTAGCATTTTCCTTTGAAGAATTAGAGAAAGATAAAATAATAAATAGTAAAGTGTATGATTGGAAAATAAATATTAATTATTCGTTGATATTGTAAAATGACATGTAATTTAGAACAATATTTTTTGCTAGAATAACATACTGAATAATTTAGAACAGATGAATTATATTAAAGATTACTTACTCAGAAATTAAAGACACGCAACAACAAGTTGTGTTTTTAGATTAAAGTTAAAATAAAGCTGTATCTTGTAGATCGTTGATCAAGATCAAACGACCACCAATGCAATTACTGTGCGGCTGACGGAAAAAATTGACAAGAGGGTATCCAATTTGCATGAATCTTTGGAGAAAAAGTTAAGTAATAATGGCGAGAGCATGTAAATAAATTAGTGACCTTATATTTTTTGAATCCAAGCCTGAGAGTCCAGCTACATGGAATAGAGCAGCTTTCCATGCATCTATTTTGTCCTTGGATCGTTGTTGATGCTTCACTAAGTCTTCTTCATAGCTATTTTTCTGATACCTAACATCTGTCGGATCCACCTCGTAGAAGACTGGTATCACTTCCCTTCCATACCTCTCCTTACATTTCAGTATCTTTGTGAGTTCATCCAAGCACCAAGTGGAAGAAGCATAGTGTTTGGACAAAATGACAACATAAATGGATGATTCTTCCATTGCTTTGATCAGGGATGGAGAAATCTCATCACCTCTCTCAAGCTTATCATCTATGAATGTTTTAATCTTTTTCCTATTCAATTCAGCATAAAGATGACTGGTGATGGTTTGACGAGTGTCCTCTCCTCTAAAGCTGAGGAACACATCATAAGTAGGAGTTGTTGGGTGAGACATAGCAATAGCACTATAACAGAATTTGTTTACGTTCTTGGTTTTGTGAGCCCCCTGCCTTTAGAATATTGCATGAACACTTATAAAAGACTTGTTGGAACTGAAACTTCCATGTATTTTCGGAGCACCTTATTCTCTGCTTGACTTAGAATCAGCTACAGCAAGTCATGCAAAAAACGACAAATTAAGGTAGAGACCCACTCAACCGCGTTTGCACCAATATTTCAACCTATCATCATTGTTTACACTCTGTTTCGTTCGTGCGATTTATCAACATGCGAGAGAAACTGCAGAAGTGGGGTGGTCAAAGTTCACTTTTACGGTTTGTTTGGCAGAGAAGAAATTGAAGCGAGAGAGGAATTTTTTTTTTCCTGCTCTACTTTATTGCCAAAAACACAAAACTACCATACTTTTTAAAAAATTTGCAAAAATGCCATACTTTTTCTCTCACTTCTGGTACCACACAACTTCAAGTTGCAGGGTACCCTAAAAGTTGATGAATTTTTTGTCTTTATTATACCCCACAACTTGGAGTTGCTACTTTCCTATTTTTTTTCGAAAATTTTAATATGAAACAACGTGGAGTTGCTTGGTAGTTTTGTGTCTTTTTTTAAAATTTAAATACCCCACAACTTGGAGTTGTGTGGTATCTTGCATTGTCATGTTTTCCGTGCCACAATGCATGCGTTACATTAGAAAAAAATAGAAAAAATTTAATTTTAATAAACTAATAAAAATTATATAACAAAAAAAAAACCATAAAATCTACAATTATTACAAATGCCCTCCTGTACCACACCCTTGTCTTTGACGATTTCTTTCACGATTTACGTGAGCGTTATGTTGGGATTCGTCATTGTTATATGTAGTTGATTGTGTTTGACTACCATAACTCAACGTCAACGACACATCGTGTTCTCTTGTTGGCCATCCCATATCAAGAAATTGTTCATTGGAGTTCAACACATTCGAAGAGAAGTGAGATAGTAGGTTTGTTGGTGTTGGTGGGTGGTTGTAGTTTTGGTTGGTGTACATTGGATATTGCGGGTTGTTGTAGTGGGGTAATTGGTGTTGGACGGTCCAACCTGGTGTGGGTCATTATAAGAGAAGTAGTTACTGTTGGACGGTCCAACTTGGTTTGGGTCATTGTAACTAAAGTTTGGCATTGAATTTAGTTGGTAAATTGACTGATAATGGGGGCTCATATGCATTTCTCGGGGTGGTATATGGTGGTGGTTGGATGATATTTTGTGGTGGGGTGTCAAGAAAATCATACATTATAGAACCATGAGTGTTTTCTGTTGTAGCTGGTTGGGATAGAGGATCTTCTAGTCGATTTAAAAAGTCTTCATCCCAAAAATCATCATGAATTGGTGCTTGGTTGTTGTGAATTTCAGGTTCATGCTCTGGTTCTAACTCCGGCTCTTCTTCTTCTTCTGGACCTGAATCTGTTGGCATTCTGTCAATTGAAATCCTTAGACATGGATTGCAAGTGGTTGTCAACCAATCAATATACGCATGAGTTGGGGTGAGAGATCTTGGCTGCAGACGAGGTAAAGTATAACGTCGTCGATTGTCCCAATGCTCGCTCTCTTGTGGAAAGCGAAAACCATTTGATTCGTACCACCTCTTGTACCGTTTGTCCAACTTATGAAATTACTGCATGTTTATTGGGGGGCCTGGTATTTCTTATGGCAAACCAAATTGGAGCTTAACCCTATCAGTTGGATGTCATTCAACTTAGTCAAAACATATAAGGTAAGTTGTTGCAGTCCAATCCCAATAGTCACCAGGCAATTCGTGTGGAACTTTCTTGTATGGTGTCCATCTAAACTGGCACAAAAGAGAAGATTTAGTGTACTGTTAACAATGTTGATATATATATATATATAAATAAATAATTCAAAAATCAAGGATATATTACATGATGTTCTAGTATGTCATCAAACTGTTTTCTGTAAGATATAGTGTCATGGCTTGGATTGTCGTAGTATCTTGAACCTACTCCTGTCCATCTAACAAATGATATTAAAAAATTAGTAACTAATTTACCAAAAAATAATAGTAATAATAAGCGAGAATATGTGAGGGAATTAATAAAAAAAATGTAGTGATCATGCTTACTTTAATCCTAGCGGTCACTGAAGTGGTTTTGAATTTCTCGGAGCGATGTGAGTCAACCGACAATATCCCCAAACTTGTAAAAGAAAATGATATTCAGCTATAACTTTTATTTTTGGGTGTGACGCCTCACACAAGCCACGGAAAAGGTAAGCAAAAACTGCTGATCCCCAACTATATTTTCTTGTTTCATTAAAATCCCTTAACAAATACAACCAAGAGTTGTGCACATATAATCCAGTTGTATTTGGAAACAAGATTTGACACAAGATCATTGAAAACTTAGTTATAATGTCGTATGTGAAAGTGTTAAATCACTCATACATATGGATACTTCAATTAAAGTGAAGGTTATGATTGCACACATCCGAGAGAAGTTTAATTACACAATATCATACAGAAAGGCATGGAGAGCAAAAAACAAGGCGATTAAATCAATTTATGGTAACTGGGAAGGATCTTATAGAGAACTACCACAATGGTTGATGGTCATGGAAAGAGATTTGCCAGGAACAATTATTGATTTTCAAACAGAGCCATCAACAGAAGTGGTCAATGAGATCGTCTTCAAGCGTCTCTTTTGGGCCTTTCGTCCGTGCATCTTGGGTTTCGAATTCTGCAAACCAATTGTCCAGATTGATGCAACTTGGTTGTATGGTAAATACAAAGGAACATTGTTGTTAGCTGTTGCGCAAGATGGGAACAACAAGATATTTCCCATTGCTTTTGCAATCGTGGAAGGCGAGACCAAGGAGGCATGGAGTTTCTTTTGAAAAAATCTAAGGCAGCATGTCACCCCACAGACGAACATATGTCTCATTTCTGATAGACATGTTTTAATAAAAAGCGCGTATGACGATCCACAAAATGGATGACACGATGCTCCAACAAGCCATGTGTTTTGTGTCCGACACATTGCACAAAACTTTATGCGATCATTCAAGGATGGAGAAGTTAAGAAGAAAGTTGAAGGCATGGGTAAAAATCATATCTCTTTTCTTGTAAACTCGACATATTATTTGTTAAAAGAAGAGATATCTAACTTTTTCCAAAACAATGTAGGTTACGCCATGAACATCCCAACATTTGAATACTACCGCTCTGAAATCGTTGTTGTAGACCGAAAGGCTTTAGCATGGGTCGACAACATTCCCAAAGAAAAGTGGACTCAATCACATGATGATGGTCGACGATGGGGCCACATGACAAGTAACTTGGTAGAGTCACAAAACAACGTGTATAAGGGTATTCGAGGACTCCCGATCACAGCTATTGTGAAAGCATCCTATTACAGGTTGAGGGCCTTGTTTGCTAAAAGAGGACATGAGGCAGCGGCAAGGGTAAATTCTGGTGAACCATTTTCAGAAAACATCATGAAATTTCTGAAGGCTGAGGTTATTAAATCCAACAGTCATGATGTCACTTAGCTTGACCGAGATCGATATACCTTTTCCGTTTGTGAAACCATCGACCATAAAGAAGGATTACCAAAGGGTGAATACAAGATGGACCTGCAAAATAAATGGTGTGACTGTGGACGGTTCAGAGCGTTACGTCTACCATGCTCACATGTCATTGCCGCATGTTCTAGCTTTTGTCACGACTACAAGACTTTTGTCAATAGCAAGTTCACAAATGAGTGTGTATATGCCGTATATAACATCCACTTCGACGTGGTTCACCACCAGACATATTGGCCTGATTATGTAGGACTAAAGGTGGTTCCTAACAAGTCCATGCGGAGGGCGAAGAAAGGTTGTCCACCAATTACTCGCATTAGGACCGAGATGGACGATGTGGAAACTGAGAGAAGATGCGGCGTGTGTAGGATGACTGGTCATTCCCGCAAAGATTGCATTAATATTACACATCAGTAGCAATCTAGACTTTATTTCATATTTATTGTATTTGGTATGTTTTTTATTTTATAAATATTATGATTATTATTATTATAATTACTTTTTTATTAATGCCTAAATTAACATTATTAATATAGTGTCCAAAATAATGCAACAAATTATTATAAATAATTGCTATTAAAATGTAAATAAAAGATGAAATGATTTGATAGATTGAAAGATGAAATGAAGTATTTATAATAGATGAAATAATATATTTTAATTAATTGTAAAAAGCCAAGGTACCACATAACTCCAAGTTGTGGGGTATTTAAATTTTTTAAAAAAAAGACACAAAACTACCAAGCAACTCCATGTTGCTTCCTATTAAAATTTTCGAAAAAAAATTAGGAAAGTACACCGCAACTCTAAGTTATGGGGTATAATAAAGACAAAAAATTCATCAACTTTTAAGGTACACCGCAACTTGGAGTTTTGTGATACCAGAAGTGAGATAAAAAGTAGGATATTTTTGCAAATTTTTAAAAAATTGTATAATTTTACATTTTTGGCAATAAAGTAGGGCAGGAAAACAAAAATTCACAAGAGAGACGTAAGAGAGAGATGGCCAAGAGAAATCTTATTTCTCTAGTTTGAATCACGATAGAAGTGCTGAAGAGAGACCAAAATCTGTAGGCCTCAAACCTGCGAAGAAATGAAGATATCCAATTCATTTCCATAATTACCCACCTTTCTCTTTGCATTTCATATTATTTATTTATAGGCCTGTTACGTTAAAAAAAATATGGCAGATGCTTTAAATCAAAACAAAATAAATAATTCAAATAATCTTGGGTTAAATATGTTTTTGGTCCCTATAAATAAATCAACTTTTCGTTTTAATCTCTCTAAAAAATTTCTTGAACTTTTAGTCCCTTAAAATTTTTCCATCTTCACTTTTGGTCCCTCCTTTTTTTGTTTTCGAAAAAGATAAATTAACCCACTCAAATTGACACAAAAGAGATTTGAAACCTTGAGAAGGAGCAAACTCTCAAGTCCTAAGCCAATACCGTTTTAGGTCCCTTCTTTAAAGTAAACTTTTACGTAGAATTCATATTTTTGAATAAAATTTTGCAAAAAATTCATAATATTATAAGAATCTCTAAAAAAAATATTAGAATTCTTTAACAAAACAAGAATTTTTATATGCTTTAAGGTTAAAAAATCATATTTAATTTGTGTTTTGTTAAAAAAATTCTAATTATTTTTTTGAGAATTTTTATTAGAATATTTTACACATTTCTGCACAATTTAATTATAAAATACAAAAATTAAATTAAAAATATGGACCAAAAGTAGTGATTGAAAATTTTATAGGGACTAAAAGTTGAAGGAAAATTTTAGAAGGACTAAAACGAAAAGTTGATATATTTATGGAGACCAAAAAACATATTTAACCCAATAATCTATTTACTTTAAATACTAATTTCATTTGTAAGAATAAAAACATTAATGATTTGAATTGGTATTAACAAATTAATAAATACAATCCAATTTTTGGCATTTGCTTTCCGAAATCAAGGATATTTTGGTACTTTCATAACTAATCAACACTTCTTCCTCTTCTCTATCTCTCTTCTTTCTTTTACAACAAACAATACTCTAAATCTACTATATTTCTCACATCTTTCTCTGTTCCCGTATTCTCTCTCGCCTATTTCTCAAACAATACTCTAAATCTACTATATTTCTCATATCTTTCTCTCTTCTCGTATTCTCTCTCACCTATTTCTCTCTTCACAATTTCTCTTTACAACCAAACATAGAATTAATGAGAGAAATGATATTCGTATAACTATTTTGTGATAATTTTTTCAATAATATTCACATTATGTTTTTAATTTCTCTTTATATTATTTTGGTTTTCATGTCAATAGCTCTTGTTTTTTTTGTCAATTTACTTCTTTGATCATTATTATAAGGAAAATGTAATTTTTTAAATTCATGGATATGTATCTAGTCTATATTATAGATTAAATATATTTGTTATTCAATAAATTTAAAAAGTAATTTTTTATTTATAATAGTGATCGGATGAAGTATATACATAAAATTTATAAAAGTGATTGAATGAAGTATATGAAAAGGAAGGAAGGGATAAAATTATATTAAATTAAATGTTGTAACTTTGGGAAGTAAATACATGATTTTTATTTTACTACGAAGTAAATGCAGACATAACTCCCTAAAATAAAATTGCAGACATATCAATAAGTACGGGAGTAGATTCTCTCAAGTATGATTCTCTAAAAAAATTTCAATTGTTATATCTCAACCATGCATATAATATCATCTTTTTATTAAACAATAATAATTAGTATCATCTTTGTTTATTACAATTTTATACTTCTCTCTCATATTTAATGGTGTAGATGTAATAACAAAAAAATTAGAAAATTTCACTTGAAATAATTCATTCTAGATAAACATGGAAATACAATATATTGTGTGTAAACTACAAACTTAGATTGTAATAGTCGGTAGTTTTTTTTTTGCAAGTCTTTGGTCTATGTGTTGCGACCGTTGTTAGAGAATCGTGGATATTTAACCTAAGAGAAATGTTAACTAGTTCTTTCGGGATACCGGTTTAGTAAACAAATATCGTAATATGATATTAAAACTTGTGAAATCAACTCATTAAAAGTCTAAAAAGTGTTATTTTCTGTGAAGCCCGAATACGAGATACGATACGGATACGATACTGCACCGTTACGCCGATACGGAAAAATTTCAAAAATCAAGATATGATACGGCTAGGATACGTTAATAAAAAAATTATATAATTAAATGTACAGTATAATTATAACCATTTTTTTAATATGCAAATATATTAACAACACAAGAATCCATGCTCGTAGCACATTAACATAAATATAAATAATATTGACGATTAAGAGAGTGGTGATTAGTCAATTACATACGTAATATATACCAAAAAGGAGCATCATCAGTGCTATACTATATCCAAAAGGAACATTGTTAGTGCTATATTATATCGATCCAAAAAAGAAGCACTATATTCAAAAAAGAACGCATCAATACTCAAGAGTTAACACTAACAAGTAACTAACTTTAACATCTACTCTCCTCCATTTCTATCATCAAGATACAAATCAGCTTCCAAATCCGGTTCATCCAAAGACAACTCTGCTAACTCAATTTCAACACCATCAAACGGTTCATGCGCATCTCCACTAATGTCCCACATTCTTGATTTTCCTTTCTTATATCCATCTTCTTTCCTTGACAAGAGTCGAAGATTAATATGCACATAAACCAAATCTTCTACCCTTTTTGGATCCATTTTGTTTCTTTTCAAAGAATGGATAAAAGAGAAAATACTCCAATTTCTCTCACAACATGAGGAAGAACAAGGTTGCACAAGAAAGATAAAGGAAATGTATATATATTATACTAATATAACGTTTTTCTTCTTACTTTTAAAAAAAAAAAACAGAAATCAAAATAATATAAAAAACACAAGTATCCGTGTGTATCGGAACGTATCGAAAAGTATCGGATAATTATTTGTTTTAAAAATAAAATTTAATATTTGGATACCTCTGCATACGTATCGGGAAGTATCGGGCATGTATCGGTGTGCATGATACGCAGAGGATACGATACGTCATCCATTTTAAAGTATCGGGACTTCACATGTTATTTTCAACTTAAACTTTTTTTTTCCTTAATTAGTGATTCGGGACACCAGTTAACATGACCCTTAACATAATGTGTTGTGGCTTTACTTTACCACGTTTCCAACATTGGCAACGATGGTTTTCATCCTTTTTTTTAAAAAAAAATCAAAAGTTTTTTGAAGTAAAATAGTGATATAAAATATAATTTTGGAGTATATATATTGTGAGATAAGTGAGACCAATTTTAAATAAATGGTATAGATATTTAGAAAATGTAGTTGAATATGTTTAAATAATAAAAAAAGTAATATATAATATATTAAATAAGTTCTAGTTACTACTACTGGTATGAAAAGCATTAAGCATGGACATGAATGCTCTTGGTAATTTTAATGGACCTATCCTTTAAAAAAAAACATTGGACATATGAAATTAATGAGCCAGCCTTACTCTATCCTTTCCCCTCAATTATTTCCATCACCATACCTTAACCCTAGTGTTAGAATAGACACATGCAAAGGGTAGAGGTCTTTCTTTCCGTACTATGTCCTTTCCAGACAATTATTTCCTTTCCATGTTTGGTTTATTAAAATAAAATAAAAATAAAAATAAAATAATTCATTGAATGAATATCCTTACGTACATCATTAAATGAATGAATCTAAAAAATTAGTTTTGCTTATAGTATTTAACAAAGGAGAGAATATTTGCTTATCCATAGGTCATGTGTTTACGAATAGACATTGAGATTGCCATTTACCCGACTAATGGAGAGGATATGCACCCATTTTAAGCAGATAAATTATATTTGAATAATTATTTTTAAACAACTATATTAACAACTAGGAAGGACCTTTTGTTGGAGTAATATAATTTATTTTACCTTCTTCAAACAAAAAAAAAACTATATTGACAACTTGTTTTCTCTATATTGCTATTATCCAATAAGAAGAAAGGAAAAAAGGTTGTCAATAGAGTTGTTTGATTTTGGTTGTCTAAATATTACACCTCATTAAGTATTGTGATCGTGCAATTTTAATCATTAACTTTCAATTGCATGAGTTTGGTCCCCAATAGTACAATAAATGAAACTTTAACATCTTTGATTGGTGTTAATTAAAAAATATTTATGAAAGATGTTAGCATTTTAAATGGATCTCACTTATCTCGCATAAATTACTCATGCGTAGAGGATACCTTTAATTAAAAAAAAAACTCTGTTTCTCTACAATTTTTTCACCACTCTTAAATTTCTCGGTGTATTTTAATTAAAAAAACATATATTATCCGCTGCTTGTGTTTTAAACTCCAAAAACCGTAACTTTTTGCCCAAAAAACTATTTTCATAGAAAAGAAAAATTCCTTGATATCCTCCTCAATCGTTTGATGTCAGTAATTTGTATGCAAAATTAAAACATTAAATGGTTAAATGTTGGACATTGTATCCAACAAAACTTTAAGATATCGAAGTGGTAAAAAAAATTATACTTCAAATCCAAATAATAATAATTATAACCTTTGTCAAAAAAAATATTATAACTAAATTGAGGTTTTTTTTTTGTCAAACGTAAACAAATTGAAGTTATTATAGGCAACTTGTGTTTTCTTACATGCTTTTCTTTCTTCTTCTTCTGATCATGCTTTGTTTCTTCTTTCTTATCATTTTCTTTAATAGAGCCTTCACCAACTTCTTTTGAGTAATCAATCCAGGATTTCTTTCCTTTCTTGAATTTACCTTTCTTCATATGTTGAGCCTGCATAGCTTGATCAGATGCTGCACTTTTGCCTCTTTCTCTGTTCCTATCAATCAATCTTAGTTCATGTGCTTCAAGTATTGCTTGTAATTCTTCTATCTTCATTGAATCCAAGTCCTTAGATTCCTCTAAGGCTACCACAATATGTCAAATCTTGAAGTCAAGGTTCTGAGAACCTTTTCCATCTTCATCATATCAGTGATAGTTTCACCATTCCTTGTCATCTGATTTGTGAGATTGATCACCTTATCAAAATATTGACCGACAGATTCATCTTCTTCCATTGTCAATACTTCACACTGCCTTCTCAAAGCTCGAAGCCTCACCTTCTTCAACTTGCCATCTCCAGCATATAGTTTCTCTAATGCATCCCATGTCTCCTTCGCACTTTCATAGTGCATGATCTTCTCAAAGATCTCATTGCTTACACTTTGATGCATCAAGAACATAGCTTTCCCATCCTTCTTCTTCAATTCTTTATTAGTTGTTTGTTGTGCATCAGTTGCATTCACTGCTAATGCTGTTACACCTTCATTCACAATTTCAAGTACATCCTGGTACCTAAAAATCACCTTCATCTTTTCGTTCCACTGATCACAATTCTTGCCTTCAAATATTGGTAGATGCACAGGAATATTGTTGTTATGAGTTGCCATTCTTCACAAATTCTCTAACAACAATGAACGATCCAGGCTCTGATACCAATTTGATAGAACAATGGATGATGCTTGAATGAATAACAACAATGAAAACTATGCACAAATTGAAGAATCTTGAATTTAGGGTTCTTGAAGTTTTATTGAGTGAGAGAGAGAGAGAGAGAGAGAGAGAGAGAGAGGAGAGAGAGAGAGGAATATGAGAAAGACATAGGCAATTTTATTGATGATTTGCATTACTAAAGTATTTACAAGGTTATGAAGTATATATACATCATTTTGATGTAACAAACTCTCATAACAAACTTATTTCTTAACTTGCAAGTAACTTGAGTTAGTTACTTGTCATGTAAGTTTCTAAACAAACTTTTAAAACAAGATAAAACTAACTCTAACTAATATCTCCGAACAATTCCAACAACGTGTGAGGTTTTTAAGAAACTTCTAGTGAAGATCAGCATCCAAATATTGATGGCAATTAGCAACCATAGATAATTATCATTGAAAACACCATTTTAATAAACAAGAAAAAAGAAACCGCAGTATTGCTAAGGAACAAGAAATGTTCCTTCAAAACAAAAAAAGTAACAAGAAATGTCATACTGTATTCATTCTCACCAAAGACCAAGAAGCATTTATCATTTGCAATCGCTCTAAAATCATAATCAACAAACATAAACAAGCTGCAATATTGCTATCTTCGACCAAAAAGTGTCCATCATCATAATATTAGTCCAGAACAACCACATATTATTATAGAAAAAAACACAAACGGATTGTTGGCCCTAAAACCCGAATCCAATACAAATTCAGCTATCCAAAACAAGAAAGGACACATAAAACAGATTGAAACCATTTATTTCTCACGCACGGCACGGGCATCCAAATTAGAAAACTCAGATCCAATTTTGCGATGAACAGGTGGACCGGTTTTGGGTCGGGCCTGATCCAGCTTATAATGACAAAGATTCCTCACAGCCCACAATTGATAAGGACTAGTATCAGTCGCAAGCCACTGTTCCACCGTGAACTGCTCCTGAGAACACGACACATGGGGCCCAGTACTAGTGACTTCCACGTAGTTACAGTACCAACCATGATGTGGACCGTCACCGTCAGATGTAACGTTAACGGCACAAACAGGTCCTTCTAAACAAGGTCCTCTTCCACTGAAGATATCAAGGTTACCACGTTCGAAGTAATTGAAACCTGAACCCATTAACCCTCCCCATGATTCAAGGTTCTTGATGTAGATGTAGTATCCGAATTTGTCGTATAGCTTAACTCCGATCTTTGAATCGGTTCCTCCTTTTAGAATCGAACCGGTTCGAACGTAGACCGTGTAGACGCAATCATTGTCGGAGTCCTGCAATGAATGAGATAGAAGTTAGATATAATTAATGTTATGATTTGAAAATGAAGATCGGATGAGAGAAAAAGGATTCTTACGGATCTGGTGAAGGAGAGTGAGAAGAGAAAGAGAAGAGCGATGAATATTGTTGTCGTGGTTGCCATTTGTGTGAAGATTGTGGTGAGGTGATGCAGTGGTAAGCGGTATTGATAAATAGCGCGAGGGACACATGGTTGCACGATTCGCCTCCAAGGAATTGTTAAAAATAGTAATATTCATTTTCAAATCATTATTAGTTTTATCATATGTTTGTTAATATGTCTTTGTCTATATAAAATCCGGAAACTTTTAGATTTTGTTTGGATAACTTAAAATTAACGGAGTCGAATGAAATTGAATAGAATGAAACTGGATATTTTATGATCGAATGGAACTGATTTCTCATTCCATTATTTGAAAAGTGGACGGAACAAAATAAATTAAATTCTTTTTCTTTCAATTTTACCCTTTATTTAAATATGCAACAATAAATTATCAATTGGTTGAATTCTCAATTCAATTAATGTGTTTATTTGGCCAATATTGAATCTACAAAGCCTATAATCAGAGGTTAGAAGAAGAACAAACATCATGTTGGAGTGAAAATAATAATAGAAATCTTGATTCAGAAATTAGAAGAAGAAGCATCAAACAAGAATGAAGATGAAGATATCTGATTTACCTTGTTGGAGTGAAGAGCTGCAAAGAACATAATCAGAGGCAAACAGTGCAGGATTGCAGAAGATGAGATGAACACAAAATAAGAAAGGATGAAGAGGAAAAAATGAGGGAGTGATGAGCAAATGAAGTTGGGGACTGAAATGTAGGGAGAAAGTTGTAATTTTATTATTAATGTGTTTCATTCCATTGAATACCTTTCAAATTGGGGGGAATGGAAAATTGGCTGAATGAGTTGGATTGGATGGAATGAGTTCCATCACACTTCATTCCATTCCTTTTTTACAAAACTAAATAATGGAATGTGAGTCTATCTCACTCCATTTCATTCCATTCCATCACTCTCAACCAATCCAAACATAGCCATAAGTTTGGTCTTTGCTTAATTTCAATAGTTTTCTAGTTCCTATAAAAATAATTTGCATGTAGTTTTAGTCCTTACTAAAACAAAGTTTCTCTAATTATTCTTAAAATCTTAAATTTTTGAACGTTTTTTTAGACAAGTTTATAACATTACAAAAGGTTCGTTTACCAAAATTTAGATTTTTTAACCTGAAATGAATTAAATATGATTTTTTTTAAAATACAAAAGTACAAGATAAAAGCAACATAAACCTGGTCGTAGAAATAAAATTTTCAAATTTCTTTAGGCAAATGAACTTTTAGTCATGTTCTTAACACTTTTGCAAAAAATTGTTCAAAAACTTAAAAGTTTAAGTATAATTAAACAAATTTAGATTTAGTAGGGAGTAAAACTGAGTGCAGAAAGTTTATATAAGGACTAAAAACACTATTAAAATTTTTTGAAGAAAAAAGCACTATTAAAATTAAGTAAGGATTAAACTTAAAATGTCCCAATTATACAGGGATCAAAAACATATTTAACCCAATAACTAATAAGTTAGTTTATAATAAATAAACTTACAGTCGATAATTGATAGAGTATAAATTAATTGATTAAATTTGTAGTGTTTAATAAAATTAACATATAAAATAATTTATAAATATGAAATGACATAAAATAGGTTAATCAAATATATTTTTTTAAAGGGAGTGGATAAAATAATTTGTCAATATGAAATGACATTAAATTACATATATATCTAGTTGACTTTTACTTTCCTTTCAATTAAGGGTACATGGTAAAAAAAAAATTGCACAAAAAGGTACATGGTAAAATTAAGATGAAAAATGATAAATTATAAGTCACTTAACCTAGCTCATCAAAAATTGTTTTTTTTAATGAATTAAAAAATGACATAAATCGGTAAAATTAAGTTATAAGATATAATTTTCAAACAGTTTTTAAGATCCAAGGTCTATTTTTTTTAGGGAAGACCTAAGGTCTATCTAACTCGTGCTTTTAGGCACTCATTAACAAATTTTTTATTAATTATTCTTTAAAAAACACAATTATATATTTTTGGATAACAGTAGTAATTGATTTTTTTATGATAAATTGATTTTTTAGTATAACAATAAAGAGATAAATGACCAAAATAAGTTTAAAAAGATAAATAATAAAAAAAAATGTTAAACTACTTAAACTTGTCTATTATATTCCTTAAAAAAACTTGTCTACTATAAATGTACAATTTTTTAAAATACTAATATACTCAAGTTTTTCATGGTACAAAGGAGGGTTAAAGTCCCAAAAAAGGGAAGACTAATAAGCTCGTACATTCTAAGAATGTAAAGGGAGACTCTGAAATTCCATGAATTTGAAAAGAGATTGGAATTTGCTAGCTCGTCGGCATATATGTTGCTTTGAGTATGTCAATCATGGAGTAGAATATGTGATTTTATCGAAATAAGAAATGAGTTGTTCCATTGATCTTGTAATTTTTAGTAATCATATTAATAAGCACTTCCGACTCACTCTCAACAATCAAGTGACGTAAATCTTCTCTCCAAGTTACGTCAAGACTCAAATAGAGACCCCATATCTCAGTAAGGAGGGTATCACAAAATCCAATTTTATGACCCAATCCCTTAAGCGACTTGCCATCAAAATCACGAAGAAGTTCACCACATCCAATAATTTCCCCATTACTTTTAAACGAGCTATATCAACTAGTTTCACCCATCTATAATTTGGTCTTTTCTAATCAATATTACATAGTTTCCTTATGTTGTGGATTGATCTGCAAATGATTTTGAGTACTTTATGACACGACTCTAATGAAGTTTTGGATAACATAGGTTGAACTAGGTGGCCTTTGGAAATTTTTTATTTCTCCACGTGCACATGAGCCAAAAGGAATAAAGGAAAGTTTCCACCTAGAATCGGTTATCTCCCGAGTGGGGACACAATATCAGTTATCTCCCCCTTGATAATTAGTAAAACTCGTAATGTCTTCTTGATTAATTAGAATCATAATACATGTTTTTCAGAGGATATATGGCACCAAAATATGTTTTATGAGGTTGCTTGAGTTACAAGGCTGATGTTTACAGTTTTGGAGTTGTGGTCTTGAAAACTGTTATAGGAAAAAGCAATATCAATTACATGCCAAGTGAATAGTTGTGTTTGCCTTCTAGATAATGCATTCTACCGTACAACCTCATATCCATGTTTGGCATTATAAGTCACCCTTTTAATAGTCATCAATGGAAACATTTGTCATTTTAATTGCGTAAAAGTGTTATAACAAAAATTAATAATGCATGCCTTATATCTGGAATGGATTAAAAATTACATACAACTGTTTGATGAAAGACAAGGGGTCACTCAGAGGTAAAACTGAAACAAAAAAAAGTATTAAAAGTAGCTCTCTTGTGCACTAATCCATCACCATCACTTAGACCTACAATGTCTAATAAGGTTGTAAACTTGCTTGAAGGGAGATAAATTAGTATAGAAATAAACCATAAAAAGAAAAGAAAAGAAAAATAACGGAAAGGACAAAAATGTCTGCCATGCATTAAGGTACGGAAATGTTTATCACAAAAAGCATCCACAAAAACTCAAACAATCAACAACCAATAAACCTAGAAAATACAAGTAGAAATTCCACAATTTATTCTTTAGCAAAAACCCATGATAAAGGACACCTTCAAAGAACTTCCATAAGTCAACTAACTTATTCTCTTTAACCAAAAGCACAATCAAATACCTTTGCTTTGATACTGATAAGTCATGACTTTTTTGGTATTATGTAAGGCATGGTAGGAATTAGCACTACAAGATCTTAGACATGATTTGCTACCAAATTTCCTAAATGATGAATGCAAAAGGTCTACATTGTTGGAACAAGTTGCAGTAAAATGTCTATTATTTAGATTTAATATTTCATTTTTCTTTTTTAAAAAAAAAAATGTCTCTATTATCAATCGTGTAAGCTAAAACAAATACTAACCACCATAGATCTTTGGTGTCATGTAAGATTACTTAAACATAACTTAAATTATTCACATGGCCAAAATTAATAAGAAAAGAGCTCAAATTCAGATCAGGGAGTAGATGAGCTTAATTGGGGATTTTCAAATTAAAATTATGGATTTAGGTTTATACTCAATTATATCTCAAATTCAGAACAAGTAGACAATTGATTCAAATATGAGATACAGTATAAGGCAACATATTAAATTTGGAAGGAAAGTAAATTAGGGTAATCAAAAGTTTGGACAATTCTATATAAAATATAATAGTGATAAAAACCTAAAGCTTCCAAGTAGCATGATCCTCTTATACATCACACAAGTTAACACAACTTTTTTTTATATATATAGCATAGAACTGAACATACACATCTAATCTAATATAAGCAAAAATTATAAACAATTTAAGCGATAAGAGTATAAAACTTGAAATAATAAAGGCCAAGCTTAAACATTGTAAAAGTAGTTTTTAGTCAACATGCATGGAACATAATTAAAGATATTAACAAGTATGTATGGGTATCACACATGACTCATATAACACCTCTTGATGCAAGCAATATATCAAACAGCATAAAAGTAATTATAGGTCTGAACAAAAGAGTCACAATAGTACCCTATTTATTTACTCATAAACAACGAGCAACATGAAAATAGCCACTTCCAGTAGAATTTGGGAACAGCTGTAGCAAGCTAGCACTCTTCATATCTTAATACAACAGCATTGGGTCCATCATTGCAATTGAAGAAATAAGCCATCTAAATAAACAAAACAAAAACAAAGCACCATGTTATTCGCAATCAGAATGTATAGATGAAAAGAAAAACGTAATATGCACTGTTGTAATAACAATCAGAATGATAGTTCCATAGAACTCCACACATCCGCAGTGGAAGGGAGGCCGTATGTTTACAAAATATATATATTTTCATTCAAAAATTTTATATAAAGTTGTAGCTCAAGTGGTTTGTGTGTTTTTTTTAGGAAAATGCTAATCAGTGTCCTAGAAGCACTAGTTAAAAAAATTAATATAGAAATTATGCATTGAAAATTGGTGAAAAGTGGATTGTTTAACTTTATGAAAGTCAAAAAATTCTTGTTTTTTCGATATCCTTAACCATTGTTCTTAGGGCACCGGTTAGTAAAACCTTTTTGTTTTTTTTAAGGTCCATTAATGGTTGTTCGTCCTTTCCAATTTTTCAAGGCATTTTTTTTAATACAAAATATTCTAGCAAGAAGCTAAAATATTCATGGTGATCGAGCTAAAACAAAATATTCTAGCGAAATGCTAAATTTTTTATGGAAGGGATCGAACTCAAGAAAGAAAACAATATAAAATATTCATTGTAAATTATTAGTATATTTTATATTAGTTAGAGATAATAGTCACAATTATCTATAATTAATATGTAATATACTAATCATTTATACAATGAATATTTTATATTTTAATAAAGCTCGAGATACTTCATCACTACACTAGATGTAAATGCTTGAAATTAGACACAAACGATTAAAAATGAAAATTTGGGACTTTGGGGAAGCCCCTGTCCTTACCTAGCTCCGCCACTGAACATCCGAAGGTGGTGTGGGTCGTTTGACGATGATGTGGACAGTTTGATTGATGACCTTCCCGTTTCCGACGGTAACAGTTTGAGAGATCATCTTACTCTCATATTCATTGTCATTTTGCTTCTTTGTTGCAGTGGGAACAAACTGGACATTACCGTTTTCACCTTCCATCATTTTGGTGTGTGTCTGAAAGGGTTTGTGATTATTCCTTGACAACAGATAGCCCCTCAGTACCGCTGTTATCAACGGAAACCAATCATAGTTTTTTCCATAGTACATCAAGATTGCTAAAACAACAGCTACAATTTCCTTTCTAGGCTTCAGTTCCCTACGGAAAAAACATAGAAACATATGTATGAGATCAATAGGTTTCCAATCTTCAAATCAGTAAAAAAGACACACACACCCAAAAAAAAAAAAAAACTCACTTCAACAATATGCGCAGAGTCAAAGCACAAGGAAACATTATAAGGATAAATGCAATAATAATATCAGTATCATTATCAATCATTTTTCTCCTACAACAACAAGAAGATTGGGAAATAGAGCATCATCGACAATGACCTAGAAAGGAAGGGAATGACAGACAGTACTGAGTGAGTGAAACCTAATCTTGAATTGCCTGACATTCACATGATAAAGGAAAAGATGGATATATATCATACATACCTGCTTTGTGTGAGAGAGAAGAGAGACAATGAGATGCAGGAGGCCTGAATTCCGGCTGTAATTATGGTTTCGATAATATAATGACTTTTGATACAACCGGTTATTAGGGTTAATAATTTAGTTACACTCCAAAATGACTCAAATATCCTTGTGAAAAAATATCTCAAGGCATTCCATTGGCAAATTCAGTCTTCGTACATCACCGCAATTACTCTTTCTTTCCTTGATTTTTCAATTTTCTCCCCCAATTCTTTGATGAGTTTTCAAACCAATTTAATTCAATGTAAATTTGAAATTTACTGAGATATTTTCTACATATCAATTGTTTGGGCAAATTTTGTTCATCTTTTTTCTTTACTATTTTTTGTTTCAAATTTTTATTTTTCTACAAAATTTTTTACACCTTATCTTATTGTTTTTTTAAGCTTGGATCCAGGAAAAAAAATACAAAACATTATTTTTTCCGGATATCAATTGTATTTTTTTATTAATTAGATTATTGTATATTATCATATGCTTCTATCTAGCGATACTGTTAGTTGGAATTAAAATCTTGAAATGATAGGAGAGATTGTCAAGTTGTAGTGATATCAAAGATTGTTAGTTGGAATTGCGTTGTGCAAGAAAAGCCAAAGGAAGGGACATTTTCCAAATGCAATCTCAACGTTCATTATGGTTCTACTCTCTACATGATTTGTTGTAGAGCAAGAATCCATGTATGTCAAAGCAACTCCCTAAACTCATCTGTCATGAATATTATCATCAAAGGTCAAATAAGAAGGGACAATTAGGGATGACAATTAGACCTAGAACCAATGGGTTGTTAAGGCAAAATCCTTAATTTATTTTAAAGATAATAAACTTTAAATTGATTAAGGACTTGATGGACTTTGATTAATTTCTTGGTATTTAACTTATGCTCTTGAGTGTTTTTACTAAGACAGGAACAAGGTTTAAATCTAACCAAGATACAAGAAATCAAAGAACATTTCATCCATGATCTAACTCTGAAGTTCAAAAAGTTAGTTCAGAGAGTTGATCAGAACGTTCTGACAGAGTACAGAAGGTTGTTCATAAACAAGCCCAGAAGAAACATTCTGAAGTTCATATGCATGAACCCAGAAGGAGTTCAGAAGGTTGCTCAGAATGTTCATTAGAGCAAATTCATAAATCAATGTCCACACCAAGAACATGCAAGAACAGATGTGACATGAACATATCTTATGCACACAATGATTTTGACATTGGATCAAGAAATCATCAAATACATCTACAGTGATTAAAGGATTAATGGACTTTGATAGTTCTTGGTATTTGTGCGTTCTGGAGTGATTAACCAAGATACAAAGTTTTAATCATACCAAGATAAAAGAAATCAAAGGACATTTGAATTCATGAACTAACTCTGAGTTCAAAAAGTTAGTTCAGAATGTTGCTCAGTGAGTTGATCGGAATGTTCAAGTAGAGGTTAGAAGGTTGTTCTTATACAAGCCCAAAATCTCAAGATCATTATCAAGAACATGCAAGGTGCACGTGACATGAATAAATGTCCAGTAAAATACACTTGCATAGATCAATCAAAGCAATAAAGGCATTTATAAAGTTAAATGTCAAAAAGGATATTCAATGTTCATCAAGACTATGAACATTGAAATGCTAGGATTATTCCAATGAGAATATCATCTTAGATGTTGCAATCACTGCACTTCAGTTATGTTTTCACTATTAGGATTGATTACATCAAGTACAAGTCTTACAAAATCATCCTAAGTGAAAACAAATGGAACATTCTGATGATCAGAATGTTCAGCTCTGCACATGCTTCATATTGTGAACAATACAATAGGTGAAAAGTTAAAAAGCAAAGAAAAATGAAGATCTGTCATGATCAATCAAACAAGGACACATATGAGATATGATACAGTACAATATCCTTGCATATCTCATAGAAGCATGGGCCTGAAGATTGTAGATCCATTACTCTCTCCTGCACAATGTTCAATGCAGATTGGGATAACTTTATCCTACTTTTTCCATCAACTTTTTGTTGCATATGGAGAAGTAACTTTTTATGTATAAAGCCCAGAAAATCATAAGACAACGCATTGAACAAACCCAGAACTTCATCATACATTCATCATTGATGAACCCAGATGAAGAACATCATGAATATCAACATTCTGATGAACAACACAACAACATTCTGATGTTCATCTTGGAAACACAACAACATTTTGATGGTCAGAATGTTCACCCAGATTTTCAAGTAAAAGCTTGTGGGGCCCAGGACACGTGGCATAACACCATTGGACACCCTACAACGGCTATATGAGCCCAAAGACTCTATAAATAGAGATCAAGGCCTCAACAAATACTTGCACCTTTGCAAAGCATATAAGAAAACATCTGAAATGTGTTTGAAGCTTTAGCATTTCGAATTGATCATCACTGGACATTTTCAATGTCTCTTGTAGTGTAAATCAATTCTTTCTTATCTTGTTAAAGATAAGTTCTCCTTCCATTTTTCTCTGAATTGATCATCACTGGACATTTTCAATGTCTCTTGTAGTGTAAATCAATTCTTTCTTATCTTGTTAAAGATAAGTTCTCCGTCCATTCTTCTCTGAATTGATCATCACTGAGATTCTTATATCTCTTCGTAGTGTAAATCAATTCATTCTGTTATCTCTTTACATATAACTTTTTCCTCCCTTCTCCTTTTGTGTGTTTCTGCAAACACTTAAACTCCAAACATCTTGTAAAGTCTCATTTAGCTTTAGAGGTACTAAATTTTTAGTTTGAGCAAAAGGTGTAAAATTTTAAGTGGGTAACTTAGCAAGAAGAAAAGAAAGTCTCATCTAGCTTTCGGGGTACTAAAGTGTTAGTTTGAGCAAAAAGTATAAAAGTCTAGGTGGGTAACTTAGCAAGAAGATGCAAGCCTGCTGAGGCTTAGAGAATACATGTGTTGTAACTGTTCAGGTGAACAAAGTTTGTACGGTGCAGGAATTGAGAGGTTATCTAAAGCATTATAGTGGAAACTCTCACAAGATTGTGAGGAGTGGACTAACCCACATTGGGTGAACCAATATACAACTTCTGTGTGTTCTTTCTCTCTTCCCTTTACTCTTTATTTTCATTAAACACATACACACACAACAAAATTACTTGATTAAAACAGTTTCTGCATAATATGCACAAGAACGTCAGAACGTTCTGAAGCACTTGAGAATTAATTTTTCAAGTAAACCACTTGAGAATTAATTTTAAGTTGCGGGTTATTTTTAAACGGTCACAATTCAACCCCCCCTCCCCCCCCCCCCCCCCCCCCCCCCCCCCTTCCTTGTGACTATTTTATCTATTTCATGGGTACCTGCAGAAAATACCCTCAATGGGTATGGTAAAACCCCACTTTCATGGGTCTGGACACGGATACGGCTAATAACCACAAATTTAAATGGGTATGGGTACGGGTAAGGGTACTATATTGTCCAGCCCCGCAACCCTGCATATACATATTTATTTAATATCATAAATAATTTATTTATTTTTGGTATATAATTAAATAATTTATTTAGATATTTAAGTCTAAACCTAAACCAAAAAAATTGCTTAAGACAATAACAGCTTCATCCTGCCGGTGTACATTTTTTTGGATATATTTTAGAATATTTTTATTTGACTAAATACTATGATTCGTACTATATTATTAGTTAATTTTAAAAAAAATTGGACCATAGTTTTATTTCAATTGTGATGTTTTTATTGTCTTTTCATAATTAAAGTGCGGATAATAGGTGCAAGTATTAGCACATAGGTACCCATAAGGTATGGGGAAAGGCACTAAAGTTGGTGCCCACGATGGTACGGACACGGGTACAGGGACCCATTGCCATCGCTAGGACAATAGCTCAAACACTAGTGTTAACTCGTAAACATGCATGAGTATACTTATTTAGGTATGAATTTAATGTTAACTCAATGACAAACTCATTTTTAATGAAATTGGAGCTTGAACCTAGTTTGAGCAATTTAACTCACAGCAAAATCGATGAAATCAGATAAACCTTTCCGAGCAAAATCGCAACAAAATTGAAGTTGAACACAAGTTTACTCGTTTCAGCACCCCCACCTACCTGCTGCAAAATCTGAAGTCGAAGAGTATTTGCAAGAGCCAGCTTACAAGCCTAACGATAATGGTCATATGTCCTTTTGTGCATTGGAATGGTGGAAGTTGAATAGCGGAAAATATAGAGTGTTGTCTCGTATGGCAGCAGATGTTCTTGCCATTCCAATATCTATTGTGGCTTCAGAATCAACTTTTAGCTCCGGGGGGGGGAGTTATTGACTCATTCCGAGCTTCTCTACATTCATCTACCGTTGAAACTTTAATTTGTGGCGGTGATTGGCTTCGAGTATTGCACGGAATCAGGAACAAGCCTAAAGTAATATCTTATCTCTTGATCATTATATATAGTTTAATCTTTCAAAAATAGTGTTGATGATTTATTAATATTTTTTATTAACAGGTGGAGCAGGTTGCGACAGAAATCACGTTATTCCCTTGATGTTAAATAGGTATGTCCTTTATTTTTCCATTAAATTGACAAGAAAATATTGTGGAACATGAGCTTGTATTAGGTTTGTTCTTTATATACTGAATTAAACATGAGCTTATGTGTCTAACACAACCATTGTATGGCATTTAGGAGCTTGTATTAGGATTTCTAGCAAGTTCAGGACCTTTTATCATTTGATCAGTTTCATTGAATAATGTTTCTCTTTCACTTTATGTTCTGTTGTGCCTGTTATTAAAGATGGCTAGTGGCATATTCAATCAATTGTTGTTGACTATGGTGGCAGGTTTAAGATTAGTGTATCTGTTATGAAGGAAATATTGGAGTCATCTAGAGTTGTTGATCGACTTTCCTTCTCATTTGTTGTTTAGAATTGTTGTTGTTTTGGAGTCCACATCATGTGTGAAGTTTGATGTTGTGGATACAAGTAAAGATTAAGTTGAGGATTGTTGCAACAGTGGCTGTCATAACTGATATAATTTTGTTTTGAAGGGGCGTTCTATTGGAGTATGGAATTAGAAGAATATGTTGAGAATGATCTCAATTCTAATTATTGATTTTTTGTTGGGTTTCTTTTTACCCTGTTACGTGTATCAGATATTTTTAATTCACAATTATCAATTTTTAATTTGCTTTGAACTTTATATAATTTGTGTCTATCCTTGGTAACTTTTATTTTAATTCGTTATTATTATTATTTTAAAAATAATAATATAAAATGTCAAAGATCGATAAATTTTGAATTTTTTTATTGACTAAAAATCCGGACCTTATGTGAATTGAGAAAACGAAATGAACCTAATGAGCCGAACCGAACTGTTCGTGAACTTCAAACGAGCCGAAATTGAGAAAACTGTGCTTGATAGTGTATTTGTTTACTACACATAAGAGTTATGAGATGAAAATGCACAATCAAATACGGCGGCAAAGCTAACAATAATTTCATGAGATGGCCACATCAAGAAAAATAAAATATTTTTTTAAAACTAATAGTAAATTTAGCCAATAAGCAAAAAAATTCCTCGATAATTATTACTCATATAAAATGTACTTCAAAAGATACATTTAAAGCGACGAGAACGGATTATGAAGGGTTATAATCTACTAATTAAATTAGTTATTTTTTAGCTACAAAAAAAATAAAAAATCAATGTGTTAAAAAAGGGTAAGTTTTGACAATAATAAAAAGGTTAATAAAGCGTTGTGAAATCTGTTTGGATTAATCGTGATATTGTTTTTCCGGAGGAAAAGACCGTTTTTGTGGTTGTCATTATATTTTCACCGCCAATCAAAGATTTTTCGTGTATATTCATACTTTGATTCCTAGAAGAAGGGATGGTAACCCATAGTTCGAATGAAAATAAGTAACGTCCAACAAAAAAATTTATTCAACCCAAAGTCAGTCATAAATATATATTATTAGGGGTAGTTTAATATAGGCTTAATTACTGATGTGGTCCTTTAAGTTATTTGTTGATTACATTTTAGTCTCATAAGTTATTAACATTACAATTTGGTCTCATATTTCGTTAACAAAATAAATCTCCACCGTCAAAATGGTTAACCCAATGTCTAAGATGGATACACATTACAAGTTGTCACGTCACCGTTCACATTTGTCTATTGAACTTTTTCGTAAAAGAATTTATTTGATTAACAAATACTAACTTAAGGGACCAAATTGTAACGTTAATAACTTATGAGACCAAAATGTAACAAACAAATAATTTAAGGGACCAAATCATTAATTAAGCCTTTAATATAAAAATATACCCAATCATTCAATAATTTATTTCTTCGGGTAGCTATTGCTACTTCTTTAGAATGAAAGCAAATGCCCCTAATCAGAGACATGCACATGACAAGAAGAAGAAAGAAACCCTAACTTTTACTCTATAATGATCGCGTGCACTACAGACGTGGAAGACTAACAAAACTGTCATCGGATAATGAAAAGTTCCCCGGACAAAATGCACAATCCAAAACAAAAGTAAACAAATAGGAGGGAAGAAGTAGCGATTAGCAATGAATTTCTGAGAGCATACACTAGAACAGATTGAGATTTGGGAAGAAAGAGCATGCAATCAGAGAAGTTCGATCGGATATTAAGTGGCAGAAGGGAAGGACACGAAAAGATAATGACTAGTGAATGGGTGAGACCTAGTCTTGAATTGAATCGATTTGCCTCACAGTGATACAATAACAGCAAAGATAGAGATCGAGAGAGGTAACATGCGGTGATCAACGGTGTGGTTTATGTGAGAGAATGAGGCCGTAAATATTAGGGTTTATTTGATTTTGAGGGTTTCTATTTAAAGGGCAATGAATGGGGTGCTTGTATAATTACAACCACTTTATGACAATTTTTTATTAGAATAATTTTATGACAACTTTTTTACAACTCTCTTTTATGCTCATTTTTATTTTCTCTCTTACTTCCCGTGGATTCCTCGGGGTGGGTACCCAATGGAAAATATTGGTGACAGAGTTTTTTGGTTTTCTATTGACATAAATTTCACCAAATAAGAGATGGTGTTAGAGAGTGTTTGAAAGAAAATATCCATAATATTTTTATTTGTTTTGAATGTATTAATTTGATAGATGAATAATTAAAATAAAAAAGTCGACCCTAGTTATTTTAGTTAGAGAAACTCCACCTTCTCTTTTAAGTTTTTTTTCTCTTTCACTCATTGAGAAGGGATGATTTTAGATTATTTTTTATCAAGAATCAGAACTCTACATCTTTTTTCACTTTTTTCTTCCAATCTAAATAAGTGATTTTGACATGTATCAAGCTTTTCCTTCGTGTTTGTTTTTCCGTGATTTCCGACTTCAATAATATACAGATTCAATCAATGATTTGGGCGTCAATGTTGCAAATCCAGAAGCATGAGTATTTCGGCCACTTAGATTTTATCATATCATTTGTAGACATTTTGTCGTTGTATGCTATTAACATGGATGATATGAGTTTGTTTGCAATTCATCCTTTAGGTTTTTAGCGATGTTGAACATGTGGTTATATCTGATGTATTATATCAATTTGAATAAATGAATATCGTTTTGTTTTTGTTAAAAAAATATATTTTGATGAGAGACAAAAACAATTGGACAGGCTATTAAAAAAAAATACAATGATAATTTCTCTTTACTTTAATGCATTAATTTGATAGACGAATGATTAAATAAGAAAGTCAACCTTAGTTTTTTTAGTGAAAGAAACTTCACCTTCTTTCTAAGTTTTCTTTCTCCTTCACTCATTAAGGAGAGATGATTTTAGGTTTCCACGTACATCATCAAGTTTTTCCTTCCTTAATTTCATTGTTTGAGTGCGACGTTGTGTTGTTTGTCGTTAGGGATGTCAGTGGATATGCATGGGTACAGATAATATAATACCCGTCCCCACCCCGTTGGATAAATATGGTACATGTACCCGTCCCCGTATGAGTATCTCTATACGGGTAATCCGCAGGTATTTAGATACCCACGGATATTCCGGATACCTAGGGTTTTTTAAATTGATTTTTTTTTACAAAGAAAAATATTTTTTAATTACTTACAAACTTCAACTTTTAAACACCAATCCATAACATATTTCATTCAAATTTCATAATCCTAACACAAATCATGATTCTTACATAATCCCATGCAAATTCACCATGCCATAATGCATACGAAATTCATGATTCCTCTAATATTAGAAAGCCCAAAAATCTAAAATCATAAACAAGTAATCTTGTTAAGGAGAAGAAGAAAAAGAAAAAACAAACGAGAAGAGATGAAGGATCAAGACTAAGAAAACCGGGCCGCACAAGAAGAGGTGAGGGGTACCCACGGGCATAGGTATTATCAAATCTGTGTCTGTCCATAAAGTAGCGGGTTATACCCGTGGATACCCATTTAGCTACTCGCCCCGTGCCCACGACGGGTTTTATCCACGGATAGCCGCGGGAACATATTATTTGCCACCTCTATTTGTCGTCTTGTGCGGTGTTGTTTGAATTTGCATCTTGTTTCGGTGTTCATTTTGGTTCCTATTAAAAGACCAACTGCAATAAATTATTGATTCAATCAATGATTTGTCTATCAATATTGCAGATTCGGTAACATGAATATTCTTACCACTTATCATAGACATTTTTTCCTTTTCAAACAAAATGATTGAGCCGCACAATGTGATCAACTAGGTCCAACTTCACATGTCATGGATATTACACTTTTAATTTTTGACCAATACTTCATTTTGGCAGCGGATAATACTTCAGTATTGCTTCATGTTGTATGGACTTTAACAAACATTTTGAGCTCATTCATTTATCAAATTCAGATGCCTAGTTAGCACATAAAGCGTAAATTGTCATAGTTCCATAATTTTCTAGACAAAATAATTTGAGGAGTACAATATAAAATAGAGCAGCATAGATGATACCAAATAGATACACAATACAATCACATGATTCTCATCAAATCAATATTTCCCATGATTGTATAAAAACTAAAAAGTAAAGCAAACAATAGCACACAACCTGCAGAACCTTATTCTCTCTCTCTCTCTCTCTCTCTCTATATATATATATATATATATATATATATATATATATATATATATATATATTAACCGAAATATATATATTGATATTATTCCTTAAAATATATATATATTGATATTATGTAAGATTTTTTATTAATCATTCAAACCGGCATGCAAACTTAACAAATAAATAACTTATTCAAGTACATCAAAATTAACCGAAATAGAAACTAGGTTTTTCATATGAATAGATCCAACATACGGTAGACTTGCTTCTTCTATCTCTTTGACAACAAATAGCGCAACAGCTCCCCTACTAACAGACATACATGCCTACGAGTCCAATCATGGTTTTTTCCATAGTACACCAAGATTGCTATGGCAGCCGCTACAAATTCCTTTCTAGGCTTCAGCTCCCTACACAAATATGAGGTTAATCAGTTTCCGATCATCAAATCAGTCAAGAACAAATAAAAATAAGTAATAAATAAAAACTCACTTCAACGATATGCGAACAGTCAAAAGACATGGCAACATTAAAAGAAAATTTGTAATTAAATCGGTGGCACTCACTTTCCTCCTGCCCCTCACTTTCTTCCTGCACAAGATATAGATTAGAATTAGAGTAATGCAAGTCAATCATCAGTAAATAAAAGAGAATACTACTAGTTGATTAGAGAGACAAAATAAACGCATAAAGAGAAGTGAGAAATTGAGTTTGAACAATGATTGCATGAGAGTGTTTTTACATGGAGAAAAGATGGAGAGAGAGAGGGAGAGTGAGAGGGAGTATCGTACATGCTTCGCGTGAGAGAGAGAGAGAGAGAGAGAGCAAGGGTAGCAGAGATGATCTGAGGAGGTCTGCGGTGATGAGAGAAGAATGAGATGCAGGATGTGTAAACATTAGGGTTTTTGTTTTTTAGGGTTTCTATTTTAAACAGGAGAAAATAGAAGAAAATCTATTACCCAACCTGTCAACTTTTGTCCTCATTACCCAAACCCGTCGCCAACTTTTGTAATAGGAGAAAATCTAAACCTAATTAAAGTGATTTTTTTCGAGGACTTTTTTTTTTATATTGTTAATGAGAGGAACACTCCAAGATTTTCAAGATTTATATTCATCACGCCTTGCCTTCTTCTTTGATTCTTCCTTCTCTTCCAACCAACCGTTTTCCTTCTTCAACCCTTCTGGGTTGTTGATAGTTGTCCTTTGTTTTCTCCTTTTTAGGATTGCAGTTACACCTTTTGTTCCTTCCTAGTTTTATCCTCGCCTTTTTGTTGGTTTTCCTTTATCCGGATTTTTTTCTAGTTTCTCTTCCACCATATTCTTCCTTCCTTTTATCCTTAATTCATCTTTCTCTCCGCTCTTTCTTATCTCTATCACCATGTCTCAGCCAAAAGACAAATGTGTTGTCTCAAACACCATGAACCTTGATTCACCAACCGATAGCCCTTCCACTTCCCTTCGCCCCCACAAAATCCAGAAACTTCAAATACCTTCCCCCTCGTAGAATTTCTTTTACCAACAACCTTATGGAGAAGGTACCAGCAACAATAACCACTCCCCAAGACAAAAAAATCCCTCAACCTGCACAAAATCTGCATAATCAGTATCAAGAGGAAATTAGTCCAGAGAGCAATAATTCAGAACCTTTCTATTATTACCAAGATGAAGACGTCCAAGAAAGCATTGCTCAATGTAAAAATAGCATCTTAGGTAAGATTCTGTCAGAAAAACCTATTCCAACTCAGGTTCTACACAATACTTTATCTGGAATATGGTGCAACCCTAAGGGATTCAAAATCAATGAATTAGAAAATAAACTTCTACAAATCAAAGTGGACAGTGAGGTGGATCTACAACGAATTCTTAAAGGCAACCCTTGGATAATCAGGAACTTCTGGCTGCTTTTACATGGGTGGAACCGTAATTTGGACATTGGCAATTAAGGCTGGAAATGAGTCGAGTCGAGCCGAACTCGTCTGAGCTCGACTCGACTCGATAAGAATTGACTCAGCTCGAAACTCAACTCGAGTTCGATACAAACCTTTTCTTTAACTCGAGTTCGGCTTGTTTAATGTTCACGAACAACTCATTCGACTCGTTAGGTTCAATTCGTTTGCTCGAGTTACATAATTCAAAACTTTTTTTTTTTGTCAAAAATGTTTATCTTAACAATTTGATTTATTTAAAAAAAACACAAATATTAAAATAAATCAAAAAATTATGGACCTTGTCGGTCTTAAGACCGCTAAGGAAAAATAATAGTAGCACTTAATCATTAGTAGTACTGTAGCAAAGCTAGTATACCACTTCTCTTTTATAACCACTGCTCCTATCTAATGTTGTTAACCTCCCTGATGTGGGACTAAATTTAGAACAAATATCTTGGTTCAAAGCATAGTTAGGATAGCCAATATACACTTTTCTTTTCATTCACTCTTTTATAATAATTATTGTTAATTAAATTAGTATTGTTTCCTCTGCAAACAAGTAGATAAATATTAGAGGAAGTTTGTACTCTATTAATATTTATTGAACTAATATATATTTATCGAGCTAGCTCATGAAGCAACCGAGTCGAGCTATATACAACTCAAGTTCAGCTCATTAATTTAACGAACTTAATTTCCAGCTCAAGTTCAGCTCATTTGGTTCATGAACCGAGTTCAACGAGTTAATTGTCGAATCGAGTTTCGAACTATTATCGAGTTGGTTCGGTTCATTGTCGGCCCTATTAGCAATCTAGATTTTAGCCATGTGCCTCTATGGATTCAATTTTGGGGCTTACCCCTTCACTGCAAATCCCTCACTATGGGTAAGGAAATGGGATCCCAATTGGGCACAGTTCTTGATGTGGGCCTCTATGATTTTCCAAACAATCCTAGAATTGTGAAAATCAAGATCTTATTTGACATTAACTATCCTATTAGGGATGGGATGTATATAGGGAATGAGGAAGATGGAATCAAATGGGTAGACTTCAGATATGAAAATCTACCGATGTTCTGTTTTGGATGTGGCCTCATTGGTCATAACATGGAATTCTGTAGGAATACACACATTCAATTAGAGGGAGATATCAAGCCTAGGGGGGCCTGGCTTAGATATAAGAACTATGGGTGCAGAATCATTGAAAAAAAGGATAAATTTTTTTGCAGCAATCCAATGAAGTCTCTCAGTGGAGGGCAATTCAGCCCCATACCTAAAGGTCTAATGGAAAAGATGGCAACTATGAGTTTGAAGAAACATGGTAACTCTACATGGGGCAAAATCAACACCAGCAATCCCCTCATTTTAGCCAAGTTCAGAAATCCATTCTCACTATCCCTACTGCTCAAATGATTACTCAATTCCATCAGGGCACCATGGAAACACAAGGCAAACAACATGCTAAGAATCCTAAAGCTCATTTAATCAGCAAGAGGAAACTAGATATTACTAGTCCTAAGGAAGAAAACATCTCAGAGACTCCTATTCATGATATTCACATGGCAGGCCTTAATAATAAGGTCAGCCAGTCATAATGAAGTACCTTTCCTAGAACTGCAGGTGGTTGGGAAACCCCTCTGCAGCTAGAGCCCTTAGAAGGCTTTTAAAAACTCAAGCTCTTGATCTGGTGTTCCTCATGGAAACAAGGCTTAAGGCTAATGATAAAAAAGTTAAGTCTTCCTTAGTTAGTAGCTCTCTTCCTAATTGTTTCATTGTGGATTGTAATTTTGTGAATGGACACAGATCTGGTGGCTTAGCCCTTTTGTGGTCCAATGATGTAAATCTTGACATTTTAGGATTTAATAAGAATCATATTGATATGTATATTACTTCTTGTAATTTGAATACTTCCTGGTTTGTCACTGGCATGAGTTTCCATACCATTCCCAAAAGCATTTAACCAGCTCTTCTATTCATGAAATCTACCAAAACAGAAAAACCTCCAAATGGCTTATTTTTGGAGATTTTAACCTTATTTTAAATAGTCCAGAAAAGCTAGGTGGGAATGGTATAAATTACCATCATACTAATTTGTTTAATCAAACTCTTAATAGGTGTGATCTTATTGATTTGGGCTACAAGGGTGACCAATTCACTTGGGCTAACAACCAGATTAATAGTGACCACATTAAAGAGAGACTTGATAGATTTTGTGCCAACTCTAATTGGGTGAATTTTTTTCCTATGTTTTGCAACTATCACCTCCTCAGATATACATCAGACCACAATCCTATAATGTTAGAATTTTTTACTAATAATGAGCATGACAGTCAAAGAAAGCACAAGAAAATCCAGAGATTTAAACAGCTTTGAGTTCAGGATCAGGAGAGTTTCCAGATTGTAGAAAACTCCTGGACTTACACTCAAGGTGACAGTATAAGGAAGCTTCAACACACCCTGGATCAGTTATCATCTAGGGGTCAATCCAAATATGGAGATATCCCCAAAAAAGTTAACAGTCTCCAACTAGCTTTGAATACTATCAAGAAAAACATTCCAACTCTACATAGTATGAATCAAATTAAGGATATGGAAGCCTTTCTAGATGACCTTCTTAAACAGGAGGAACTTTGGTGGTCTCAAAGAGCCAAAGTTCATTGGCTCAAACATGGAGATCTCAACACTAGATATTTTCACAACAAGATCAATCAAAGAAAAAGGAAGAACAAAATTCATGCTATTCATGACTCTACAGGCTCTACTTGGCAGGATAGTGAAAACATCCAATCTATTTTCTTAAATCACTTCCAAAATATTTTTGAAAGCTTTGCTAGTCAGGTTAATCAAGACATTTGCAATGTAGTTAAAAACAGAATATCCCCCCATGATTTCTCAACTCTTAATACTGACTTTTCTAGAAAGGAAGTTCTTAGGGCCATCAAAAACCTGAAGGCCAATTTTGCCCCAGGTCCTGATGGTTTTTCTGCCATTTTTTTATCAAAATTACTGGGAAATCATTGGTTCTGATATCCTTAACTATGTTCTAAATATCCTGAATAATGATGGGTCTATTCACAATATTAATCACACTTTCATAAGTTTGATTCCTAAAATTAATATTCCTAATAAACCCTCTAAATTCAGGCATGTTAGCCTGTGTAATGTTATTTTGAAAATTATAACAAAAACACTGGCTAATAGAGTCAAGAAGGTTCTTTTCCACATTGTCCATGATAATCAAAGTGCCTTTCTTCCTGGAAGATTAATCACTGATAATTCTCTTATTGTTTTTGAAGCTTTACAATATATCAGAAAACCCAGAAAGAAAAACAATGGACATGTGGGAATTAAACTGAACATTGCCAAAGCTTATGATAGCTTTGAATGACACTTTATTGAAAACACTCTGAAGGCTATAGGTTTCCCCCCTAAGATCACTAAAACTATCATGCTTTGTATTACTACTGTTTCTTTTTCCATCCTTATTAATGGTCAACCTACTGACTCTTTTCAACCTAAAAGAGAAATCAGACAAGGAGACCCCTTATCTCCTTATCTTTTTATCCTTTGTGCTGAGGTCCTCTCTGATTTGATTGAAAAGAGTCAACTTGAAGGTTCTATTCATGGTGTATCTATAGCAACTAATGCTCCTGCCATCTCTCACTTGCTTTATGTTGATGACAGTATTCTTTTTTGTAGTGCTAAACCTGAGGAAGCTAAGGTAATTATGGAAATTCTTAATACCTATCAATAGGCTTCAGGGCAAAGAATTAATATGGATAAATCATAAATGATTTTTAGCCCAGATATTACTTTGGAGCACAAAAAGACTTTTCAAGAGAATCTACCTATAAAGATTAGTGATAACTTTCAGAAGTATTAGTGATAACTTTCACTACATTATGGATAGAATTTGGAGCAAACTTAAAGGCTAGAAAGAAAAGATCCTATCTTTTGAAGGTAGAGCGGTGTTAATCAGAGCAGTTGCTCAAGTCATCCCTACTTATATTATGAGCTGTTTTTTATTACCTAAGGGGTTTTGTGAGAAAATTGAAAGAGCAGTTTGCTCCTTCTGGTGGGGTAGTACAGACTCCAAAAGAAAAACACATTGGATTCATAAAGACAAGCTTTTCAGATCCAAGCATGAAGGGGGAATGGGATTTAAAGTCCTTAGGGATTTTAATATTGCTATGTTGGCTAAACAAGCTTGGAGATTTCACATTCGACCTAACTCCCTTGTGGCAAGATGTTTCAAAGCCAAGTATTTTCCCCACTCTGATGTTCTTCAAGCATCTTTAGGCAGTTCACCCAGCTATGCTTGGAGGAGTATTTTCAAATCTATTTGGGTTTTAAATAAAGGTGGTTGTTGGAATATTGGAGATGGGAACACTATCAGAATTTGGAATGATAATTGGATCCCCCAACATAATGGTTTCAAACCTATAACTCCTAGTAGAGGCTCATCTAATGTCACTTTGGTTAAAGAGTTATTACATCAGGATGGTTCAGGATGGAATCATCAAACCATTGATACTACTTTCTTATATATTGATTCTCATCATATCAAGCAGATTCCTATCATTAACACTAATAGCAATGACACCTTTATGTGGATGCATGAGATCAATGGGTCCTATTCTGTGAAAAGTGGTTATAAAGCTATACAAAGCTGGAAAACTAGCGTAAATTCTAACCCTTCTAGCAGTAACCCAGATACTTAATTATGGAAAAAGTTATGGGCTCTACACACGATACCCCGCCATAAAACTATTCTTTGGAGAATTCTCAATAACTCTATTCCTGTAAAGTGTGAACTAGAAAAACGAGGTATTCAGTGTATACCTCTTTGTCCTAGATGTCATAGCAAAGTTGAAACACTTAACCATGTTTTCATGTATTGTCACTTAATTACTAGAACATGGTTTGGTTCACAGTTCAGCTTAAAAATTACATACTAACCTATTCAAGATTTTAAGGATTGGATTGCTAAAATTATTTTATCAGAGAAGGAGGACCTTATCATCCAGATAGCATCCTTAACTTATAATATATGGCAAGCTCGTAACCAACAAGTTTTTGAAGATCTTACCGTTCCTGAAGCTGTTATAATACAAAGATCTGAGCGTTGCATTCGTGACTATATCCAAGCTAACACACCTTCTTCTTCTACGGCTGATTCATCTCATCACAACCTTCGTTCCTTGTCGTGTTCTCGTCCCAAACAATGGCTCAAACATGAAGCGGAGTGGGTGAAGGCCAATAGCGATGCTAGTCTCCAACAACCAAACAAATGGGGCTTAGGATCGATTATAAGAGATGAGATGGGTTTATTAAGGGTTTCTGCAGCCTGGGAGATGGATGGGTACGAGGATGTTATGCTTGCTGAAGCCTATGCTCTTCTTCAAACTATGAAGTTGGCTATCGATTGTGGTTTCAAGAGGGTGATTTTTGAAGGAGACAACGAAAAGGTGTTCAAACTGGCTCAAAATGATGTTTCAGACATGAGATCTTATCTTGGAAGGATGTTAAGTGAAATCCAGAAGCTGCAATCCATGCTAGACGCGTGTAGGTTCAATGTTATTCCTAGAACAGCTAATGTTGTAGCTCATAACTTGGCCTATCTGGCCCACTCTAACCCAAATAGAATCTGGATAGAGGAGGTCCATTACTCCATTCAGGAGGTGTATTTTCATGACTTAGTTCATCAATAATATGTGCCAGTTATTTTTTTCAAAAAATAAAAGTGATTTTTTTCGTCAAAGTCCATACAAAGTTGGAAAGAGTGCATACAGTACAAGTTTCTTTTTTATTTTAAAAATAAAGGTACAAGTTTTTTTTCTCAAAAAAAAGTACAAATTTTTTGTCATTGCCTATTCATTGTTCCCTAGATTTATGTTCCAAATCCTTTTTTTTCTTTGACAGACTCTTAAAAATCTTATTCTTTTTTCTTACATCGTTTCCAGGTTTGTAATATGATATTCGAGAATGTGAGATGAAAAAATGTAACATTCTCATATTTATTTCAAGTTTTGAAAATTTGATTTTAGGAATGTTATGTTTCCAGAAATTATTTACACATAATTTCTTCTTTTGTTATTCTCATGCTTAAAGAATGGGAATATAACATTCTCATGAGAATAGAACTCAACTTGCCAAAACTTCTCACTACCACTCACATTAAAATTTATTATTTTAATTAAATTATTTCTAAATCATTTTCAAGAAATCTAAATTTTCACCAAACACATGGGTATGAATGTTATTCATAGAAATATTATTCCTGGAAATATTATTACAAGGAATATAACTTCTTACCTTGAAACAAACACACTCTAAAAGAAAAAGTGGAAAAGTGATGTAATAGCCTAGAGACTACATTAGCTTATTTATGATATATATTTATATTTTTCTAGAATATAAAAAAGCAAGTTTTATATCATTCAACTCCCTGTTTATTATAGATTAAGATAAAAAAAAATTAATATCAATAATTTAGAGATATTTTAAAACAATATAAGCTACTTATGGCATGATTTAGTCAGATAAGTAATTTGCTCCTGAACAACTAATTTTAGAGAATAAAGGGTAAACATAGGTCTTTGATAAAATGATCAGAGTAAACATTAAGAAAAATAATTTCTCGATTCATCCTCATATTTTTTGGAGGCCTTGCCGAGATTGAGATAAAGTATTGACATCAATTATAAGTTTCAAAAATATGGAATTTCGAAGGCTTCAAAGAACATACAGGGAGGATTGAGAAGCTTTCTAAAAAAAAGCTATTTTTCAAAAATTCTATACATAAATATTCTATTTTTTCCCAATTATTTTTCTTGTGTTAAATATATTTTAATTACTTAAAATTAAGGAAAAATAAGTGTAAGCCCTGTAAAATATTAAACCCACAATTAGATTAAAATATTGTATATTTATACTTCTCAACAAGAACCGTTTCTATGTTTTCTTCACAAAAAAAAAAAAAAAAGAACCGTTTCTATTTTGTAAAGAGTAAAAAAACAATTGCAAGCATTAAATAAAAAATTTCAATTTTATAAAATTAATCCAAATTTCCTTATATGAAAACTTTTTTTTATGAGCTTAATATATTAAACGCTCAATCAAGTACATGACGTACCCTAAAAGAGGCAAGAACGATACATGACAATACAAATACAATACAGCAAGTTGAACTACAGACTCCAAAACAAGGTTGCAGACACAACAACACAAACACAACCTGAACTCCATTGCTAGCAAACACAACAACGAAACCGCGACAGCAACCAGCAACAACCTGACAAAAAAGCAAGAACAACCCACCAAACCAAAGCAAAAAACTCTGCAGTGGAAACAAAAAGCAACAACAAAGCACCAAAAGGAAGAGAAGTGGAGAACAGCTGAAACTGCTACACCAGACCTTCCTGCTAAAAAAACGGACCACAACCCTCCGCCACCACCCTGCTACAATGCTGCCACAAACCTTGAGCTGATCGTCTCTAAAAACCAGTGAAACACAAACAACACCGAAAACACAGGAAACTAGAAAACAACAGCTCCAGAAACAACACTCCTAAGTCCTAAGCACCAAAAACACTGGCCAAAAAAAGCAACCAAAAAAGCCACAATTGTAGCAGAAAACACTACTAAAAAAACACTACTAATTACCATTAGCCATCCTGAGTTTCGATGTTCAATTTTGAAGTATTGCAGCACTTACAAATGACGATTATAATCAACCCCTTTTTGAACACAAAAAACATATATAGACTTAAAATATTGACAGTCATGTAATAAGAATACTATATATCCATAATCAAAATCAAGACTGTTTTTTATTAGATGTCAATGTTTCAGCAATTTGTCTTCCCAAATATCAGTAAAAGTTGAAAACGATAAGAGAATTATAAACAACAAAACAAAAATCACAAAAAAAGAACAGTTAAAACTTTGTAGAAAAAAACAGAAACTCACTTAGGAAGCATGAAACGAAAATTGCAAGGAATATAGTGGCAGAATGGACAAATAAATAGTAATAAAACAGAGTTGAAGAATCAGGTCTTGATGACCAATGGACTACAAAAGAAGAAATATGAGCAAAAGGGAGGAAGAAATCTGAACTCAATCTTTCCCAAATAAGAAACTCATTATAAGAGTTATGACAGATAAAATGACAGTAGTGCACTGAAATTAGGCAGCCAAATTAGGAAGGGATTTCATGTTGCACTGGCTTCCCCTTCTAGAAATAAAATAAAAGGTTGGACATTGTATTCAAAGAAAGATATACCTTGCATAATTGTAAAATGTGTTTCGGCTAGAAACTAAATTTGAAAATCATGGCATAAGGATGCTTTCTCAAAACTAACCTTATCTAGTGCAATACAATCTTATAATATGTGAAACAATGATCAATATATCTTTCAAATTCATCAAGAGAAAAATCCCCCACATCATTTTCCACAATATTGCTCTTATTTACATGGCAAATAGTTTTCTATTAACACCAACAATCAACATATAGTTGTTAGACGAGAATTATGACTATATAAGTGTATGTTACTAGTTACATGAGTGGGATCAATACTAACTTCAAATCTTTAATTGACGCAACATCTCTTGCCCTTGTCATCGTCATTGTTGGTGCTGCCTCCAATTAAGAAATACCATATCTGAATATACAAAATAAATAAAAAAATGCTAAACCTTAGCAGCATGGTATATGTAAATGTCCTTAAAAAAATGGTATATGTAAATGCTTCACTCCATTTGAAACCAAACCATTAAGGAGAACTCCAAAGAATTCCTCTCTCATCTCCCGGTAGAGGAAAGGAATTAATTGGGAGCATGTCTAAGATATTATATCAAATTGCTATGTAGAACACTAATCTGCCATTTTAAAAATCTATGCAACAAGCCATCATTAGTTTTTTTGTTTTCTGAACAGCCAAATATTTATTTATACTACACCCCAAGTACGAGTTATACCTAGGATGCCAAAATTAAACAACTCTGCACTAGCAGTTAAGAACACAAATGAAAGATACTCTACCACAAAACAACAACAACTTGCACAACCCAAACAACAAACCAAACCGCCACACAAAAGTAGCACAAACGGAAACATAAAAACCCTAAACCACCCCAAAAACGTGCCATAACATATACCAAAAATTAGAGCTCCAAAAGTCAATTACCTCTGCTTCTCAAAACCAATCCCTGCAACTTCAAACTATGGCATAAAATCAAGGCAAGCCCCTCAATAAAGCACCGAAGACAACAGCTCAACAAACCAACACCACAGCAACCAAATTTAACTTCTAACACCAACCATCCTACTCCCCGATCCCCACCACAAAAACCAAACACAAGAATACACCAATGACAACCACCGGAAAAAACTCACCTTATCTGACCATTCAATGATAGGATCCCATGCCATTCATAAAACATGCACATACTCGACGCACCCCTACCAAGGAACCAACGCCAAGTCAGCAACTAGATATTATCCACTACTTCATCCGAGAGGACCTTACTGTAAAACAATTGGTCATTCCTAGAAGGTCATTATTAGTACAAAGCCAAGAATAACAAGAGAACCCTATTGGCACAACAAAAACATAGTTAGCAGACCCAGTAATCTATCCCTATTAAATTGAAACCATAACAAAGACATTACCCAACCAACTCACCAACCTTTACAATTACACATCCCACTAAACTACTCCTAGCAACAATTTTTTTTAAAAAAAATCTTAGTAAAAACCTAGAGTGCGCTGAGAAGTCACATTGAAGACAAAATATTCAAATGCAACGGCACACAATAATATAGGGAACTGAAGTAACGCCTAGCAAAAAATAGTGAGTTATTATAGATAAAACGACAATGATGCACTTAAATTAGACAGCCAAACTAGGAAGGTTGGACATTGTATTCATAGAAACATATAAATTGCATAACTATATCTTGTACTTTCAAAAAACAGGGTTCAAATTGTAAAATATGTAGTTTCAGCTAGAAACTAACATTGAAAACCATTGCATGGATGCATTCATAACAACCGTCCCAATTTGTATATTCCACAATTAATCAAAACTAACCTTATCTAGTACAATACAAATTTAAAATATGTGAAACAATGATCAACATTGGAAGTAACTTAGGATGATTTCTTGTAACTTAATTATGTGTAAGTAGACGAGAATTGTAACTTAATAAGTGCATTTTACTAAATAAGTAATTAGACTGAGAATTTGTGCATTTTTACACCAATAATCAACATACAGCAATTAGACAAGAATTGCAACTAAATAAGTTCATATTACTAGTTACACACTTACATGAGTGAGATCAGTACTTGACCTCAAATCTTTAATCAAGGCAACAACATTTCTTCCCCAAGTCATTGTCATCGTCAATGCCATTGTTGTCGCTGCCTCCAAAAAAGTAATACCAGATCTGCAATATAAAGTGATAAATGCTAGAATGTTACAATGTTAACATGAAGTTATACATGGAAGAGAATGAAAGAAATATATAAACGCACCACATTTGAAACCATGCCACTAAGGATAACTCCAACTAGTTCCTCCGATATCTTCCGGAAGAGAATCTGGCAAAAACGTTGGCAAAAACGTCTTAGGACAGACGGTGCTGCCGGGGGTGGGTCTTCGGTTGCCGGAGGTGCGGGAGGAGGATTGTCGTTAGCGTTCATCTCGGTACCGATCTACATGACAACATTGTACTAACATTTAAAAGATGGAGAGAGAGAGAGAGAGAGAGATTGAACAAATTAGAGCTATCGGATGAAAATGTACAATCGGAGAAAGCCTATCATTTACTTCGGTCACTCATAAAACCGGAAAACGAACCGTCACCGGAAAATTAACAGAAATAGAAACCCTAACCTAACGATTAGACAGAGGATGGAGATCATACCTGATTCGCGTGAGTGTGTGTGTGTGTGTGAGAGAGAGAGAACAAGGTAGCAGAAATGGTGTGGTGTGGTGGTTGGCGCGTGAGAGAGAAATGAGATGCAGCCGCGGTAAATGAAATGGTTTATATGAGATTTTGAGAATTTCGAATTTAGAAGGGCACTTGTGTAATTTTCATTTTTTTTTGAATTTTTGATAAATACATCGATTAAAGAGTACTATTGCGTAATTTCAGTACAACTTTTTCTTTGGCTTATTCAATTGGTCAGTCCCTTAACTTAATTGATTGTCTTAATTTGGTCCTTTAACGATAATTTGTATTAATTTGGTCTCGTATGTTTTGCTCTGTTGCTAGTTTTAGTCTTTCTTGTTAGTTTCTCTTAAAAAAACGTTAACTTATGCACCAATTTGGTCCTCTATGTTTCGATCTGTTACTAGTTTTAGTCCTTTCTGTTAACGTTTTTTTGAGAGAAACTAACAGAAAGGACTAAAACTAGTAACAGAGCAAAACATAGGGAATCTAATTGGTACAAATTATAGTTAAGGGACCAAATTGAGACAATCAATTAAGTTAAGGGACTGACCGATTGAATAAGCCTTTTTCTTTTTAAGGAGTTTTTGGTACAACTAGTTTTTGTCATTTTGGGTATACAACGTGGGCTAAGCATAAAAAAGAAAGAAAACTACATCGACATTCGATTAGGAAAGACACATATCGCATGATCAAATAAGAACATGTGTCATATGAATAGAAAACACTTGGATGATATTGGTCAACCACGATATCATAACCGTGTGAAATAGGACCGATCCATAGTCCGTCAAGGCAGGGCTAAGCCACCTGTCCTCACAATTTGGGGTCCATATTATTATTTTTCTTCAGCTAAAAAATAATAATTTGCAGCGTCCAAGTGGTAAGGTGAAGCTCTTGTTTGCTTCTAGTGTTCGAATCCCTGTTAGTGTATTTTTATAATGATTTAGTCAAAAAAAAATTAAATGTGTTTTTAGTGTTTGTTTTATAAAGGGCCCAATTATAAGATTAAAATCGGGCCTTCAATTTCTCTAAGACGGCCTTGGTGCAAACAAGAAGAATAAGAAAGTCACTCTCCCCCTGCAAAATACACTCCCGTCCTACAGCGGGACGATTTTGCCCCTGTGCATGTTAACTAGCGTACGTATAAAATTGTGTGTTAGTTAACTCACGCAGCAATCTGTCTTATAAAGCAGAACGCCACATTCATCACCTAAACCTCAAAAATTCTTCAAAATCTCTCTAAAATCACCAAATCCAAAATTCCTTCAAGTTCAAATCAAACAACACTTCGATAACAAGTAAGTTTTCATAATCAAACACAATCAACCTTTATGTTAGATTTTTTCTCTTAAATTAGAAATTTTTAAGATTTAGGGTTTGTTTAAATTTTTGTTTTTTTGTCAAGAAATCATACAATGTTTACAAGAAAATGATGTGTGTTGCTTAAATGTTTAGATGTTTGCATGTTTATGTTGTAGGTTTTGAGTTTTAGAGATTTTTTTTTAGATTTAGGGTTTGTGTTTAGAGAATTTTCATTAATTATTTTAAATTTCTTATTGTGTAGATTTGAAACAATGGTCGGGTGGATCGACGTCCGTGCACAATTCAACGGCGGAGAACCTCAGAGGTTGAAGGTTCGGTGCCTTGGTGTAACGTTAAGAGGTCTCAAGGATCAACTGGATGAATTCAACAAAGGAGTCAACCCCCGAGACACAAGGAAGGTGGAATACGTTCGGTATAAACGTCCAATGCTCGACGATGGAAGAGTATCATTCACTTGGGTGGAATTGACGAACGACGAAAACGTGACGACCGTGTTTTGGGAGCACAACATATTCCAATGGATCGATATGCGAGCAACGTTGGTGAGATCAGCTGAAGATATCATCAAAAGTCTGATTCCACCAAAAGATCTTGATTAGGTGGCGGTCGTGATTAGGTAGGGAATGCACCTTCAAACTACGACAATTGTGTTATTCTGGATGGGGCAATTCAAACTTGTTAAACGGCAGGACTCCAGCATTCGTCCGGAAGTGCTTTTGTTCCATTCGAAATGTTAAATTCTTGTTGGCTTCGTTTAAATGATGATATTGAAGTGTCAAGGTATGGACCTCATTCCGTTGGCACTTGGATACTATCATTTAAAATCAAGACCAACGAGAATTTAACATTTTGAATAGGACATAAGCACTTTCTGGACGGACGGATGGTGGAGTCCTGCTGCTTAGCAACTTTGAATTTGCATCATTCAGAGGTAACACAATTGTTGTAGTTGAAAGGTGCAATTCTGAATGTAATGTCATGTAACGATAGACCATATTTAGGAACTTTATGTAATGTAATTTAAATGTAACTTTTATTCGAATTTATTCAATACGCAACATTATTCGATTCCACGCTGAGTTTAATTAGACTTTTTATTCGAATTTATTCAATATGCAACTTTATTCGAATTTATTTATTACAATTCTCTATTAGAATTCACGGTAAGTTTAATTAGTCTTTATTCGAATTCACACTAAGTTTATTTAGTCTTTATGCACTTTGAATTATTCATTAAATAATTGATACATTTAACAAAATTCATTAAATACAAAATTAGAAAATAAAAGCAAATATAAAAACATCTCATTTTATTAATCAACTTCATGCAATAATTGTTACATTGATACATTTATTCGAATTCACTAAATAATATACTTATTTTCTTTTGGGGTAAAAAATAACCAGTCTTCATGGGGTAAAATAGTGAGCAGCCTTCTTAGAGGAATACATCATTAACCCTTGAGATAAATCTAAATCTGGTTCTTTTTATACCCGAAAAAGAAATTTTTTACCCACGGTAAAAAGATTTTGGGGTAAAAAGAAGCAAATTTAATTTTATCTCAAGGGTCGATCACTTCCCCAAGTCGGCTACTCACTATTTTATCCTTAGAAGACTGATTATTTTTGTCCCCAAAGAGACTATTGAAAGAACAGAAAAAAAAAAAAAAAAAAAAGAGAAAGAGAGGGAAAGAGTGAGGAGGGAGAGAAAGTGAGATGGTGTGAGGGAATAGGGAAGTATGGAGGGGTGTTTATAGGTGGGAATTGTAGTATAAGTTATAAAAAAACACAAATGTGGTAAAAAAAACGTGTAAATGGTGTTAAAAACGTGTAGATTGAATGTTGAACAACTGACCACCGTCCAAAAACGTTTGTTCAACTGTTTTGACCACCGGCCAACGTGTGCAAGTTAACTTGCGCACGTGCCAGAGGGTGCGTGAGTTAACTTGCGTAGGGCGCATAACTTACGCAAGTTAAGTTCTGCGCAAGTTAAGTCACGCAACGTGACTTAACTTGCGCAGGGGCATTTTGGGTAGTTTGGCTGGGCGGGAGTGTTTTGTGCTGGGTGAAGAGTGGTATTCAAAGAATAATGTTATTCTCCCTGCTCAAAATACTCTCACCCTGCAGCCATGTCTATTTTACCCCTGCGTTAGTTAAGTAACGCAAGTGTAAAACTATGCGTTAGTTAACTAACGTTGTGTGATTTAAGTCACACACGTGTTAAAAATGTAAAACTTTACGTGAGTTAACTCCCGCAAATGCGCGACGCACTACTGATATATTAGTACAGCATTAAATGTTGTACAAATATGCATTTAGTGCAATCAATATCATTAATGACTCGTAATCTTTACACGCTTATAATTAAACCGAATTACGCCAGTTTAACAAAATTATCGGATATTACGACATAATCGATAAAAATTACACAAAAATATCCTTTTTCTCACAATCACATAATCACACATAACGACCCAAACGGTACAAATTTCACAAATTCGTCGGTAATGACCCGTAATCACTTAAACACACTTAATGACACGTAAACGATCCAAATTACACCAATTTGTCCATAAATCTTGAAAATCACATAATCTCACATAAACGGTTAAAAAATACTGAAATTCATCGTTAAATTACATAAACACAAATTCATTAAAATTCAATAATACAGACATGAATTCGAACAAATTACGATATTACACGTTAATAAATATTACACTTCAACGGATCGAACAAAAAGATGTAAAGCATTATCTTCAACCATTACGTAAAACATGTTAACGACGTCACTATCATCTTCGACACGTTGTGGAAAATACACCGTCTTCGAAAAGTCCTCTTCCTTATCCTCCCTCAAGTCCACGCCTGGCGCATTTAAAATTACATCGTATGTTCTATGATTTGAACCAATATGGATAAAGAAGTTGTCAAGTTTTCTCTTCAACTCGTCCAACTTGCCGGTGGGCTTTACAAAAAACCTAGCCTTCATTTGCACATCTACATAACGGATATGAAGTTTAACTGGATCTTGTGCATCTTCATACATGTTTCACTTCAAAAAATATAATGAAAATCAAATATGAGAGAAATGAGATTAAATAAATAGTTGAATAATTAGTGACAAAGTAAATGCGAGCAATAATTGGTCTGACATAACCAGCCACAAAAAAAAATCATTTCATTTAATATATAATATTAGTTACATATTGGCCACGAATATCCAAAGTACATAACCGGCCACCCAAAAATACGTCGGGGTGTAATACCACCAAAAAATAGGACGAACACCGACCGACCTAAAAGTGTCATAACCTATTACCTATCTAAGAATTCTAGTGACATTCCTAGATTTTCTTCTACTTCATTGTCTTCCATCGCTTCAAACTCTTGTTCTCTTTTTTGCGAAGTGGGAGTATTATCACAAAATATTGGATTGTGCTCATTTGTTGGTTTCTTTAGCGGCTTCGGCACCTTGGACATGAGCTCATTGAAGACATCTTGTCTATCCAACAACTCAAAATGCCATTTCTCCGCCTCACCAATCTTGTTGGACATCCACTCCGTACAACTCGGTGGTAACAGACACCCTTCCTTCAAAATAACATGAAGACAGTGGCCGGAAATAAAGCAAAGACACATGATGTTGGCATGTGGATTAAATGGTGGAGCACTTCGGATTGGGAAATATGTCTCACATACACCACCCATTTCGGGCAAAGCCAATAGAACAACGACTTTATTGTAGCAAGTCGCAATAATGTGACCCATATCCGAAGTGGTCAACTACTTATCTACTGGCGCAATACCAATTGTACATTTTGGAGGGTGTAAACCATTCAAGATTTTGTTGTAATGGTCCTCCGTCTCATATATCGGCTTGTAGTCACTCTTATAAGTTCTCAACTCATGAATAAGTTGATGACGAATCAATACATGATATTCCTCATCCATCCCCAAGTGCCTAGCTATGACCCGGAATCCACAATGACCATCCCCTTTAATATTCACAATGTCTTCAACAAAAGGTCTCATGAGATTTGAAATTTGTGAAATGTAAGGGATGCTCCGAAGCGGTTTTGAAGTAGAGGATGAAGCTTGTAAGCAGGAGTAAGTGACAAGGCGTGCATCTTTTTTATTTGGAAGTGACCTTGTGGGCTGTGAAGGTTGACTATCCGAATTTTGAGAATCGACAGTCTTCCACCTAGAGGGGATTCGATCCGTTGATGGCACTTTGAGTGTAGTCCTCTTCCTTTTAGGTGCTCCCTTGGTTACCGCATTTTTTGAAGGTGAACACATATTTGTGGTTTCCGGAAAGGCTATCATACGCATCATCTCTTTGATGTGGAGTTTCATATTGTAAGGGCTTGTCTTGAGACGTTCTTGAATGTCATTCCACTCTTCCACCACAGAAAAATATTCATCAATCTCTTCTCCTTGTACACTTAACCTTCTCCAATGAGGGTATATATCATCAAAGATAAAAGGCAATTTTTGCTTGCACCTCATCGCAATAAAACACGCACAAGGTAACATGTACGATGTCGCTTGCACACAACTAAAATCTTCCTTATCAAAGCTGAATGTCATGGAGCGTTGCAATTCATCATAGATAAATTTCAATGCGCGTCTAGATACATAACCCTCCAACTCTCTCATCATCTTGATTATTTTGTATTTGTGTTCAAAAACCGTTTTGTTCCACCCAAAACTTCCTTGTAACTCACCAAATTGCACGGCCAACATCTTGTCTATTTCATCCCAACATGATGTCAAATCACCCACGCTACTCCTCAAATATTGTTTCAACACTCCATGAGCCGATTCAACAATGGTGGTGGTTTTACACCCTAGATGTAAGACTTTATCCGTCCATGCCCTCAGAAATTTTTCCTTAAGGTTCAAAACCGTTTCTTCAACATATTTTATGAATTTCGGAAATGGCATGCATACCTCTTTGAATTTCAATAAATTACTTACATGTGATTCCTCCGTAGGAGATTCGACCAAGTCTCTCCAAGCAATCACGACTTCCTCAACAACTTCTCTATTCTTCACCTTACTCTTCTTCAATTCTTTCTTGTCAACTTTTGCACCGTTAGAAGGCTTTGGGCTAACTCTACAATCCGTGATGCACTTAGCTCTTACATTCTTCTCAATATGAAAATAACAAAGCATGGTGTATGTTTTAGGGAAAATTGTGCCAACGTCATTTATCAAAGCACCATCTCTGTTGGTGACAATCACCTTAGGTATGTTGTTTTTTGAGGACAAAAGACCTTTCAACATCGTAAGTGCCCAAGCAAAGTTATCCTCTAGTTCAAAATGAAGGAAGGTGAAACCAACGGAATACGTCATTTTTGTAAAGTGAAACCAACTATCTCAAACAACGGCATTCGGTAGTTGTTGGTTTTGTAAGTGGAGTCCATGACCAAAACAGTCGGAAAAGTGTCGAGCAATTTAATTGACTTCGGATGAGCAAAAAATATGTCTTCAAGAGTGCTTTCCTCACTATTGCATCTTGTGTAATAGACATATTTATGCTCCACCAACTTCGAAATCAAGAATTGCAACTCCGTCATGTTACCTCTTTCCCTCTTTCGCCATCTTGTTCGCACATTGTACACTTTCTTGATAGCTGTGTCACTTTCTTTGTTATTTTGCTTCAAATTAGTGAGGATATTCTGAGGCACCGTCAAGCTCTTTGTCATGTCGATAACTTTTTTCTTCTCCTCCGCACTAAGCCTACCCACAATAAGGTATCCCTTTAACTTTTCATCCAAGTCATGGTTGTGCATTCCACAAAGCATTGCAAGCCACCAATCATTTGTATCTTTATCAAAGAAACCTTTCAACGTAAACGAACAATTACATTTCCTTGAACAAATGCCTTCAAGGTTTGGTTTCTTCCACGTCTTAGGTGGCTTGTATATCCCACTCCTTTCACATTATATCGTCAAGTACGGCCTTTTTAAAACGGATTTATCTATACAAACACTAAATCTGGCCCTTACCCCTTGTCGGCGAACACAAGCAAGTAACTCTTCTCGCTCTCTCCATCTTGCATTTGTTGTAAAAAAAGAAGCGGTGTCGCGACCTTCGCAAAGAACACTGATAGGTACCGGTTTAGCTTCTTCAATTTTACCAATGCAAGCTTGAAATGGAATTTTGACTTTAAACAGTTTCACATTAACGGTCGGTTTGAGATCGCCGGAACCTTTGCCGGAACCATCGCCGGAAACTTCATTTTTAGCCGGTTTCGGTTCGACGTCATCACCCGCGGCATTGTCAACCATCTCCCTATATATCTATTGAATAAAATAATTTACAAAGTGAGAATAAATAAATTACTTGTGTAACAAGCTAACCAAGAACAAAAGTGGCGCAAAAAGTTTAAAAAACAGGACTGTAAGTCACGCAAAACATTAACACATGCGTGACTTTAGTCACGCAACCTCTAAGACATGCGCAAGTTAACTTGCGCACCTTGCCCTACTGCCTACGAAAACCAGACGAACCAAGCACAAAAACCAGCAAAATGAGATGAGTTTTGATGATCCATTACCTGATATTTGGTGCTTGATGAGCGTATAAACTTGCTTCCTGACGATTTGCAATGATTTAGGATGAGGATTTTGACCCCAAAAATCGCACTTTTTTGGTTTTTGAAGGTGGAGGGAAAGAAAATGGTGGTTGGATTATGGACTGATGGATTTTGTACGAAAACGGTAATTCTGCGCAACTTAACTCGCGTTGCGTGAGTTAACTTGCGCAGAGTGAGTTAAGTTGTGATGTGCTACTTAACATGCGCAGGGGTAAAATTGGAAAGCATGCAGGGGGTGCGAGTGTTTTGTGCAGGGGGAGAGTAGTATTCAAACAAAAATTCCTTGTAAATGAGAGAGAAGAAAGCCATGATTTTTGGTCATTTTGTATATTTATGATATTATGGTTGGCTAATGTCACATGACATTGACACCCCAATGTCACCTAAGTAATAAATAAGTGAACTATTGATGAACATTTTTTCAACATCGTTCTAACATCGTACATTAGCTAAAATATCCGCACATTTATTTATCATTCGATAAACATGAGTAATCTTTCTTTTTATAGAAAAAAAACAATCAAAACAATTTCTATCGAATCATTTAAATATCAATTCTCGCCACTTCTAATCTTCTTCCCAAGCATAATTCCTTGTAAATACTCCATATTTTTGCCATATAAGTGGTGGTGGTGTCAAGAATGAAACAACCATTCTCGTCTCGAAGTAAACCACCACATCCAACGTTATTTAATGTCTAAAGTCTAGCTCATTTGCTTAAAAATTATTACTAAATTTTAGAAAAACCTATTTAAGCAAATATGCTTTTTAAAAAGGCTCTTATGTTTATGTCCCAAATATTAACAATTACGTTAATACTCTCTCCAAAATTAGTCTTTAGGCTTCTAATTTTTCTTTCAGCCATCCAAAATTACGTTAATACTCCACAGTTATTTATTTATTTTATCTTTTTATATAATTGTATATTGCAATTTGCATGATCAGTAAGATAGCAACTCTCCACTGTCGGCTAAGGTAGTTTTGGATTAAGTTGTATATACACAGATAGTATAAAACTTTTTTTAATGTTGTTGTAGTTTTAATTAGTCTCATTAGTTTTTTTTTTTTTTTTGCGATATTGTTAGTTATTACAAGCATGCTAATTACATTGAAAAATGGACAATTTTTTTTACATACTAATAATAGAGGACCTCATCGACAAAATAATTATTTCAATATTTGTTAACAATCTCAAATTAGCTATTATGATATATCCCTCAAGTCAAAAACACCCAAATAATAACCACCCATATGCTTCGTTGTGTGTTAATTTCCAAGCTGTCACCAACCCAATATTGCATTCAACATCTCATTGTTCCCCTAACTAACCCCTATTTCCATCCATGCATTCGTTGAAGTTGAAGCTGCGTCGTTCAAATTACATGTGCACGTAGCCAATTCTACTATTGTCCATGGAAGGGCAGCACCAGGCCCCACAAAACAACGGCACCATCACCACCACCAACGACACCAACAACGTTGTCTCACCACATTCACCATTGCCGCCACCACCAGGCCGCGCCCACCATGACAATATGTACATCGTTCAATTTCCAAAAGATCAAGTCTACCGCGTTCCACCACAAGAAAATGCATTCATCGTTGAAAGTTACCGCAATACAACCAAGGATAAGAAAAAGAAAAAACAACGTGGTTGTTGTTGCCCTCGATTCTTGCTCACCATTGCTATAATCCTTGTTACAATCGTTGCCGTTGTTGGAATAACATTAGCCACATTGTTCTTTGTTTTCAACCCAATGGGACCCACATTTACAATTACCCGCTTTGAGGTAAAAAACGTTACTAGGCCACCACATTATGAAATTTATTTGAAGGCTAAGAATCCCAATAAAAGACTGGGAATCGTATACGTAAGTTCCGATGTTTCTATGTTTTTCGACAATACTGAGGTTGCTAAGGGGAAATTTACAAAGTTGATGGAACAAGGTAGAGATGCTTCGACACAATTTAAGGTTGTTGTAACAAGAACGACCAAGGCATTGTCCAAAAAAAAGGCGAAGAAGCCCGTTGATTTTGAATTGGATATGAATCTTGGTGTGAGGATGACGGCTTTGGGACTCAAAACATGGGTTATGACATCTGATGTTGATTGTAATTTTGAGGTTAACAATCTTGGGAAGGATTCGAAAATCTTGTCACAAGAATGTGTTTCCAATTTCAAACAATATTGATGATTTATTTGGATGCATGTGGAATAGGTCAAAGGGGAAAAAAGGGGGAACGGGATCATTATGCTGTTATTGGAAAATTTATTTGATGATGAAAACATATATACATGTACTTTGCAGCAACATCAATTAAACTAAAAATTTATGATCCTTTTGATCTTATTATCTTCTTTTTTTATTGTTTTTTTTTGGATTTTAATTTTTGCTCTGAATTTCTTCTTCCCTCGTTGTCTTTTCTTATTGATTTATTTTACAGGTTCTAGTTGTAGCAATTGCATTTCTTCCATATTAAATGTACAAGATTTGATACAGTAGAATGTGAGATTTGTGGAGAGTATTCGAGGGGCTATGGCAAGATGCAAAACACAGAAGAAGAAAACTATAATGAGGTGAAAGGGTGAGTGTGTACACAAAATTTGGGAAGTAGATTAACTTATTGCTTCTTTGGTTTCACGTTAAAGTCTATCAAACGTGAGTTTGTTAGTGTTAAAAGCAATTTTGGTGTAAGTTCATATTTTTGGCTATCAATTCTAGCATAACTTTTTGGAAGAAAATTGATTCAAAGGCCTATGAATGTGGGTGGATTGATTGCTTAACAACCACAATTGTGATTTGAAAAGCCTTTTTTTTCTTTCAGTTTTTATTTTTGGTGATAAAGATGGGTAAACCTTTACTTTCAATTTTGTTGGTCAAGTAACCTAGTAAGTGGATGCTTGGGGTTTGAACTTCAGCCCCTGCATATAATAATGTATGTCCCTGCCAACTCAGCTATGCTCACGGGGACATCATTCTTTCAATTTTATTAATTGTATTTTTTTTATTGAGTAATTGCTTTATAGATTTCTAGAATCGTTCAAAATTTCGTAAAAATAACCACCAGGTCCTAGCACCTAGCCCATTATTAAGCAAAAAATTATCCATTGGTCTTATTTTCTTCTTCCTGGTGACAAGTATCGAACCAAGTACCATAAGAAGTGATATTGATCATGGGTAGTTACAACTTGATAGATGAACAACCTCGATGGACCTATTGAGCAATCATTTTGACTCCTTCTTTTCTCATCTTATTAATTTCTCATGCGCTTTATGCAGTTCGGATTATAGAATCTGAATGGTATACACATCCCATAAAAACATTCAAAACACATTAAAACATTTCGAATTTTAAAATCTGAATAGAACACGTGAGAAACTTATACGATGGAAAAAGTAATAGTGATCTTCTTTTATTATGATATTGGGCTTATATGTAAGTATTAGATTAGCCCTTGATGGGTATATCTCACACCCACTTAACATATTATGTACATACACCTCCAATTTTATAATATTTCTAAAATAATTATCACTACTTTTTTACTAAAATAATTATTGCTTCTTCTTCTTACTTATTTCATATCCCCTACATTCTTGATCGTAAACTGCAAAAATTTAAAAACAAAAACACTATTTAACTTAAACTGCGGTGGTTGAGTAGCTAAATTGCTTTTGGATAAGGGATTATAAGAGTTAAAGAGTTAAAAGTTATTGATTCAAGTTCTGACAAAAGTAATACTAAGATAACAATTAATATATTAACATTCTTCACGGTGAATTTATATGCTGCAAACTTAAAATTTACTAAGAACAAATACAAAAATTTGTTCATAGTTAATATAATTTTAAATTCAAGGATTGAATAGATCAATTGATTTAAATTAATAGTTAAAGAAGTTAAATGATTAAAATGACAATGATTTAACTCCTGAAAAAGGAGAAAAATATTGGCATAATAACTACTCTATACCAACAGACGTCTATCTTCTTTTTTTTTATTCATATTTGTTCTTTGTAAATTGTTGGTTTAAGGTAGATATACGCACACTATTGAAGAAATGTAAAAAATGGAAAAGAGTAATTATGACTTACGAGTTAAGAGTGTTGGATAGCTAACTAGTTTGAATTAAGAGTTAAAGAAATTTAATTAAATGAGTAAAAGGACATTAATCCAAAACTCAGACGAAAGAGACAAATATATTAACATAATAACTATTTTATCAACATTTGCATGTCCACTTTTGTTTCTTCACATTGGTTATGTGTAAATTGTTGATTTGAAATAAAGAAACACACACCATTGAAGGTATACAAAAATTGGAAAAGAGTAATTATGAAAATGTGGAAATATGTATTTGAGAAACTGAGAAAGTACACTTATCATCTACCATTTAGATTAAATGAATTGTTGTTCAAAGAGAGTCAAGGCAGTGATAACACATTGACTTTGTTATATTATGGGACATCATAGTTCAAATCTCACATGGACAATTGTCAAATAATAATTTGTGACATTGTTAATAATAATAAAAATAATAATTCCTTCTTCTCAATTATTTTTTTTTAAAGTTTAATATCAATTTTTTTAAAAAAGTTGTTAGGTCAATCGAACTTTGATACTACTAAGTTGGAAAGCTCAATCTCTGCATAAGATTGGGTTTAGTAATCAAAAGTATGGAATGTCCAATCTTTAAAGAGGATTGATCTTCTACCCATTAGAATTGTCCATTTTCATAGAATATGTGAACGTAAATTAACTCACGTTTAACTCACGTATGTGTATTTTTAACGTGAGTTAACTCACGTAGAATGGAAATGAGCAAAATCAAATGGAAGAAGAACAATTCTCTCATCTTTAAAAAGTCCAAACGAAATTTATATTCCCTTGATGCTTATGAACAACACTTTAGTTTCTAACCCAAAATAACACTTACTTTTACTATTTTATTGAATACAAGATTTAGTATTCTTTAATAGTCAACACTTTTGAAATATTCTTAACATATCAGTCATGTGAAAGTATTGTGAAATATTTAATGGAAAAGTTAATATACCGGTTATTTTGGGCAGTATTGGAAGCAGAGTACAGAAGAAAAGAATACACTAGTTTTGTAAAGATAAAAAAGAATAAAGATTCAAAGTTCATGAACACGTATCCATGTATCATACGAAAATGAATTAAATAGAGAAAAAGTAAAATGTTCTCAAACACATGATACAAGACATTGTTAGTACACTACCCTGTGGCACATTCTCCATCACTCCTCCTCCTCCAATATTTCCACTCTCATACGTGCATTATCACAGAGAGATTTCAGATCATGAACAAGCATAACTGCTCTGATCAATGAGTAGCTAACCTATAGTAGTGAGTAGTATTGAGTAGTGACCCATCAAACAGAACATCATTATTTCTTTGCTCCCCAATAACAAGGCATCTTTGGGTCACATGGAGACCCATGTGCCCAACAAGTTCACCGTATCCAACTAATGCAAATACTCAAACTCAACTCTCAACTCTCAACCTGTAATTTATTCCTAAATATATAATGCTTACTTTTAATTTTTATATATACATATAACGTGCTAGTATATAATATGGTATTCATTCATAACACAACAAACTACAACAGCATTGTTCTGTGGGCTCGACCCTCAATGCGGGGACCGATTCTCCAAACTAAGACACGTGTAACAAATTTGTATATCTCATTTTTCTGAGAACCATACAGGTGTACTTAAGGACCATCGCTCACCACTCATAACCAGCATAGTTTCTAAGTTCTGACACCATGACAGTAACAAAGACCAAGACAAGAGGTTCCTACATCTTTATGAGTTCAATTACTGCGTGTGATCCAGATTCACTTTAATACTATATTGATCATGTTGTTCCAATTATGGTTTTTAATTGATTCCCACTTCCATCAAGGGTATGTTTGGATTGACGTTGTTCGATTAAGCGTCCGAAGTTGATATATGTAGCTTATGCCTAAACGTGATTTTCTAATCGGCCCACCTAAACACATACTAAGTACACTGCAAACTTTGATATTACTGTCAAATGCAACGACATATATCCTAACGACGGTAATTACTATACCATATAATTGGAGAGACTTCTGAAACCATTACTATTGTTGCTCCAATTGCACAAACCAAAATTTATTACAGTATCATGCATGAGGTTGATTAAATTAAATGTGATCTTGTCTTTGATTTTCTACCTTAAGTATAGTGACTGTGCTTCTACATTAATATATTGGTCATATATATGGTCATAATCATAGTTTTAAATTGCTGTGACGGTTGCGGATGCAATTACGCTGCAAATTTTTTTGCAACCACATTGTAAATTTTGATATTGCGGCAAAATGTGACCAAATACATCTAATATGACCACAATTACAATAGCTATATTGTTGTAGACACTTCTAAAATCTTTATTGTGGTTGCAATTGCAATTGCAGATCATAATTTAAATCAATGATTCTAATTGGATATGATTGGCTCCTTGATTTTCTCCCTTAATTATATGGCTGCTACATTAATTAAATTTTTTACAATTTTCAACTCCTAGGTTGGGGTTGGTGGGAGCAAGAGTGCATAATGGGTGACCAAAGGGTAAAACTTTAGTTAAGTACACCTCAAATCAATATACTATATGTTATTCATTGAAATAGAAGTAAAAATATTTAATAGTAATGGTCTATGCATTTATATACTTTGTTTTCCTAAGATCACGAGCCCAATGCATATTATAGAGGAGGTAGATGGAGATGGGGGAATAATTAAATTACAAAGCCAATAGTGAAAATGAAAGATGACAATTGGCAGAGAAATGGTATTCAACTTTTACCTCAATAATTGAAGGTTTGAAAAGTTTAGTTTATAAACTTATACATCAATCATAAATGTGGTGGACTCCATCTTTCCACGTCCGACACACACAAATTAACATCTGAGAGGGGTTGTCAAAGGTTGGATGGAGTCATGTTAATGTCTCTATTCCAAATATCTATGTTATTCTTCCCATCAAACATCTACTTAATTTTGAGTGGATTCCAACTCTTCATTCAACCAATATAGATTCCCTAAACACAATGTTATGTTTCATTTTCACTAACTAACAAAAACATAGTAACATTTCTTCATCTATCCTACATTACAAAATCAAAAAGACAGAGAGAGAAATAAGTTTTCTTCGAACTTAAGCACCAATTATTCCACCAGTCCCTATTCTTCTTTTTTCTTTTGTCAACTTTGTTATGTGCCTAATAAATCACAGAATCTAAGCCATTAACCATACTATCTCGATCATTACATTATAGATTATGGATTAGCTTTTCCTGCATGTTTCTTGTTGCAATAACACGGGCACAGCTTTTTGCATGTGCATAATATCTGTGGTCATTTCACATGATTTGTTTGGTCATTTATATATTAATCTCTGCCATCTCTTATTGTATATTGTGCCACCTCACAAATCTAGCTACTTAGTTTAAACAAAGCAGGCATAAGGTTCATAAAATAGTGGACACAGAAGAAGTATATATATATATATATAACTATAATGGAAATCTCCCAAACCTTTCTTCCTTTTTCTTTAGAGAAAACAATGGACCATCTGTTTAGTTTAACAGTCTGAAAAATGAAACACCTTTTAAATACAAGGGACAGGTAACCTTCTTTTTTTATTTTATATCACCAAGCTGCATGTGATCATGAGTGGGACTTAATTATCAAACCTAGAATCTCTTAATAAATAATATATATGCCAAATTTTGATACTTAGTACCAAAATCAACCAATTTCAAAATAATTCCTTCAATTTAAGTACATATAGGTAAATATACTAACAGGACCGACCAAGCATAAGATAGTCTTAACTCTCTCTCATTTAAGCCTACCTATCATATGCTAGAAGGGGTCAATTTTCTGTATATTAGAGCTATTTTTAGTCCCTTGTCTGAACTTATATGCGTATTTCTGTGTTGGATTGATGGTATTAATATACGAATCCATGAAACCATTTTCAACACTTATATAGATAGAATACATAAATGTCAGTATACTGCATGACAGAACTAAAGCTATTGGAGTGTCTCTGGCATTATGGCCAAAGGAGCATTGATGTAAACATTGAATAATGACATATAGCACAAAGTGTTGAGTATTTTTGAGCACCAATTATAAAGTCTAGCCCACAACTGCAACTTTTGAGTCAGCTTCAGTTATATAGGATAAAAATATTCTAATATAAGCTACTTGATAAGGGACCCTCTTTTACTCTTATTATTACCTGAATCTCCAAGTATCCAATCATTGAAGGTTATGATGATCTTATCTCCATATTAAGGATATCTTACTGAGATATATATAGCAACAACTCCGTTGTTTCCTGCTATTCCATGTATTACAAGTTCATGTTAGTTATATACACGTGTGGAAAGTGGTCCTAAGTTTAATACAAGCGGATCATTGTAAGTTGTAACCTTCTAGGGGTAGGTAGGTGGGATTAATTTCTTTTTAACATGGCTATGCACATTACATTGTAGCCTTATTCAATGAATCAAGACAATTATCTATTATAGACCATAATCATCTGTTATCCATATGAATTATTTTCCTTTATTGTTTGTGTAAATCTTCCCTCAAATACCAAACGTAGCACAACAGTACATATTCTTAAAAAAGAAAAAATAATTGCTAAGAAATACTTCATCCAATCACTATTATAAGTGATGTATCCGGTTTATATTATGGACCAGATACATCTATTGTACAATGAACTTAAAATTACAATGAACAACAGGTGGAAATGATAGATGTGAAATATGAAATGAAGTTACCACTTTCCCTTATTAGTCTCAAAAGACCCAAAAACTAGTTTGTAATATCACTTCATGAACTTATTGGTCACAATCCCTTTAGTTCTTTCCCCATGGATTGCAGTGTATCGTCAAACAGAAATGTTTGAGAATGGAAGTACTCTGCATGGACTGTTAAGCATTGGATTATCAATTTTCATCTCCACGTATGATTTTTTTGTCTCAATGCATGTATTGTCCTATTTGATTATGAAGATATGATAGGGGACCATGAACAAAATTATAATATCTATACTAATATATTTTGCATGCTGCCGAAAGAAACAGCAGTTTAACATAGTAGTTTCTTAAATTTATTCAGAATAATAAGGACTCAATTCTATTTACCACTCCTTTTTCTGTCCGATTTTCATCTCTCATTGATCTAATTATTAACCAACACGTATTCACACATCACTATCATGCTCAAACTCTTCATAGCTACTACTTTCAAGCAAAAACTGCTTAGTAATTAATCAATCTTGAAACAATAACATAATTACCTAAAACTCAAATAAACTTATAAAACTTGTGAGACCATGACACTTGTTTGTCCCCTCTCCCTCCTCCATTGCTTATATATTGAGTAACGTGTTTGTTTTATAAATTTTCTGGTCACAAAAATACAAGCAATTCAGTTTTTTCTTTTCATAAATTCTGGAACAAATGGTACTTAAGGGCGATATTTTCAAAGTTCTCATGACCACAAAACAACAAATAAATTCGTACGAGCATGCAATTAAACTAGATTGTGGGACCATACTAAGTACTTAATAAGCATGTCACGACAGAGAACCTATAAATACATATCTTTTGATACGTAACCTTATAATATTTAATCATAATCATAAGGGTACAAATTTTAACCCATTCAGAATCACTTCATCTGATATGGTTAGTACATATACTTTCCCCCCGTACTAATTACTACTTGGCTAGCTAATTACATCAATGTAGACAATCGAGCTTCAAACTCAGAAAGACACTTTTGTCTTTCATTTTTTTTTTCATACATTTTTGCTCTTTTGTACTAATCTGAACAAAACATAGAAGAAGAAAAAAAAGGTCATGTATTTTATGGCCAGTCAGGGATGTACAACGACTTCATTTACACCCTAGAACGTGATCTTGGAGATGTTTTTTTCCACTCCACCAAACGCTGAAGGAAATCCATAACCTGCATGAAATTAAATTAAAAAATCATTAAAGACGTATATTTAAGGCATATGATACTATAGTCATGAAATTGATGAAATTATGCTTGCCTCATTGGGCTCTTGTAAAGAGTATGCAGCAGCAGTGTCCTTTGGAAACTTAGAGACTAGAATTCCAAAACCTTGATCTATGTCTCTTAATTTCTGTTTATGATTAAACAAAAAATTCAAAACAACTAGTTAGTTCAATTATCCAAAACAGTCTACAAACAATTAAACATAATTGACTTGCTACTAATTAATTAAACACTGTTCATTTAGAAATAAAAAATTGGAGGAAAAAAACAATTAAGATCATTGGATACCTTGAATGCATCTTCATCGGTTCTATCATCACCAATATAAACAGGAAATACATCGTTACAGTTGGCAAATCCTGTTGAAAACGATTTATTAGTTAGAAAATTGATGGACAAACTAAAAAATGAATATATATTTAGAAACGCATGGATATAAAATACAGTAATCGTATGAGTAAACTAATCCCACGAGGTGTAGGTGGTGTAGGTGTCACCCTCTTAATTCTCTTAATTTGGTCAAATACTTGGAAGAATTATCCAACAAATCACCATGAGCAGTAGCATATTTATAAGTTTGTGCTATTATTATATGTTCTATGAAATATATGTATTACATATATGTTTGATTGTGACAAATGAAGAACCAAAACATATAAATAAAATTAAAAACTTACCAAGTGACTCTAGCAAAAATTCGAGGGCCTTGCCCTTGTCCCATTTAATTGCGGGACGAATCTCCAATACCTGTATTAAACAATTGACATTGAAAGTGAGACATCTCTTATTACTTATTCTTAATCCCTGTCATAATCACCTTTGAACTAATTAAATCACACCACACCATAAAAAATATACACCCCCTCCAAAAAATATAAACAAAATAGAACAATGACCCACCTTCCTTCCTTGTGTTAGACGAAGCTTCGGGTACTCTTTTAACACGGATTTTACTTGCTGTGCCAATTCAACCCATCTCTATGTACAATAAGCAACTTTGAGTTAGATCATGAATATTCTAGCATCAATAACACTGATTAATTGCTTTAATTAAACTTATAATATACCTTTTCATCAACACATCTAAAATGAACAGAGGTGCAAAACTTGTGATTCTCAACTCTGGCACCAGGAGTTGATTTTGTTTTCTCAACTAGTTGTTCGTACACCTGAAAATTAACAAAGTTAAAATAAATAAAAAAATTGGCTTATCATAATTTTTTTGAAAATAAAATTAGAATTTCATGAAGAGTTTTGTGAGTGTAACTAACCTCATTTATCATGGGAACAAATTCTCTGGCAGGTTGAAAAAGTACTTCCTCTGCTTTGTTATTCTACAAAGTACAAACCATTGCCAATGTTAATTAATTTTTAGAATTTAAAAAATTTAAGACCTTATTCCACGGCACTATATAGGTCAAATTAAAAAATATACTGTACTCCAAGACACTAGAGCTAGTTTACTCACTTTGTTGTATTTGGACTCTTTTGTTGGCCCTTTAATATCCATGCCATGACTTCCAGCATAATATAGTTCATCCAAGCGAACAAAATTGTACACCTGAAAATTGTTTGCAGAAAAAAACAAATAATCAATTTATTTTCATCTCAAAAGATAAAAAAGGGTAGAATAGAAATTGAAAGAGTCAAAGTGTACTTTGTCTATGCATCTTCCAGTAACAATTGCAGTAGGAAAACACCTTGCAAGTTTCTTAACTGTTTTCCTCATCTGATATATATATATAGGTGATAATACAATTTATTAGAAAACAAAATCAACAGATTTATTTAAAGGATATAAACAAATTTTATAAACCAAGACTAACCGATTCAGACATGAAAGCACGGTCGGGGTCATCAACAATTGGTGACAAAGTACCATCATAGTCCAAAAACATAACAATCTGTTTTCCCTTTGCAGCATCCATAATTTGTTCAAACATATCTAATGCAGATGGATGGCGAAGCTGTTCGATGGAAAAAAAAAAACACGTATAAATAATCAGACGATACCAGATATGTGTGAATGCACGAGTCTTTTACTATGATAAAAAAAAAAGTCAGATCCACTGTTTGTTAAAAAAAAAAAAAATGTTTTCATTGAGATATATAACAGTGAAAACAGAGTGATGGTGCTCACAATCCAAGAATTGTATTCTTCAGCTAAAGAAGGAGAAGATTTGACATGAGTTGGAGAAGAAGCTCTCATAGAGTCAATCCATGTATTGATTCTCTGTCCTCCATTGATTTCAAGATTCTTCAAAATTCTCCTCCTTGGAATGGGAATGTAACCGGGTGCTGCCGGTGGCTTCTGTGCCACGGTAATAGTACCGCTACCATTGATTCCAGATTTGGTCTCAGACACAACCACATTCTTTTGAGTCATCTTCACTGTAAATCAAAAATTCAAACCCAACCGAACAATATATTAATATCACAGCTTACTAAAAAAGATTATAATTAAATTAATTTTAAGAGTTTCAATGAAATTAAGGAAACGTATTAAACCTTAGGGTTTGTGAGGAAGAAAATACTAGAAAATAGGTTAAGAGGTGGGGGTGTGGATATTGGAATGGAATGCAAAAGAGGAAGAGGGGAAATTGAAGAGGCAAAAGAGAGATAGGGAATATTTGGAACTAGAGAGAGAGAGAGAGAGCGAGAGAGTGGAAGTGGGGGAAGAAGACATAGGCTGTGGGTTTGATTTATAGGTGGAAAAACAGGAAAATCCAAAAGGACCAAAATTCACTGGTGGGACCCACGTTTGAAAGGGAAGTGTTAAGACCCCACAAACTTTGCCTTACCCCGATATCCTTGAGGTCCCCGCCACCACCACACTGCACTATCTATATTCCTTTTTTTCTTTCTTTCTTTTTTTACACTGCTTCTGCTTCTGCTTCTGCTTCAAACTCAAACTACTACTACTACCACTTTGTTCCTAACTGAATACCTTTTAATTCTAGAAGCTTATAATTGGTATATAATTTTAAATCTATATAATATCAAATAAAACTTAAAATTATTAAGTACAATTTATATGCACAATAATGTGCTTCACATTGATTTTGATTTCTGTTGATGTCCAATAATATGCCTTAAATACCTTTGAATTATAGTATCTTTTAATTCCATGATAATATGCTCGTAACAAAAGTAGCAGTTTTCTTCTCTTCTCCTTCCAACTGACCTTCTTTCTTTTTCATTTTTATTTTATTTTCCGGCTAAAGAATTAAATCAATACACGTGCCCAATATCCTTTAGCCGACTCATTCATAGAGATTTCTACCACCTACACGTTGCATAACTGCTGTTAGTATATTTTATTTATTTTTTATTTTTAAGTACTTGTGTATAATTTTCTTTTCTTAGTAGTATAATACAGCTGGCTCTCTATCTATCTATACAGGGTTGGGATAGGTCGAGCCGAGCGGGATTTGCCTAAATAAATCAAAGTTAAATGAAAAAAATCACATCTAAGTTTCGCTTATCAGCGTGTCAAATATTTTATTTTTAGGGTGTGTTTGGTAAAAAGAAGCTATGAGCTAGCTGATAGCTGATAAGCTAGCTGATAGCTGAAAAACTAGCTTATAGTTGATGGCTGATAGCTCATAGCTTATAGCTGAAAAGTTAGCTGATTATAATAAAAAGTGTTTGGTAAAATTAGCTGTTGAAGTAGCTGATAAATATAAAATGACGTAAAAGGACACGTTTGTGTTTTTCATTATAAATCATATATACAATTTTTATTACTTAATGTATTTCTTTTTCAATGTTTAAATTTATTTCGAAATATTTTCATCTCCCAGATGATAAATGTACTTATTAATTCAATTGACAATTTTTATTTAACAAAACTTTCTTTTCATGAATTTTACTTAGACTAAACTTGCATCACTATTTATTGTAAATTTTATATAAAATTATTTATCATTGAATTAAGAGCATGTAAAAAGGAATGTGAACAAGAAAATTTGAAAAGTTATACCATGATGATAACATGATGCAAAACGTGGGCAGTTATGGGTAGTTTTTTTAATTAAAATTAAATTAAACTAAATTAATAAAAGGTTAAAATTGGAAGAAAATATAAAAAGCTAAAAGCTAAAAGCTCAAAAGCTACTTGAATTAGCTTCTCAAAAAACGCTATAAGCTAACGAAAAAAGCTTTTTACCAAACACGACTCATTTTACAAAAACAAGCTTATAAGCTAGTCCAACAAGCTATAAGCTAGCTTATTTCTGTTACCAAACACAGCCTTAGTATGGTCTCATCTATTGGTATATTTAAAAGCTTTTTTTTGTCCTCCTAAACAAAGCTTAATTGGTATGGATATGTAAGGTCTGAGAAATTTGCTTATTTATAAAAACCTTAATAAGCATATTTAAGGGCTAATTGATCAATAAAATTTTGGAAAAGCATGTGTTTTTCAAAAAAAATTAGTCTAAATTTAGGAAGTCAGGTCACAGACCCTTGAGAGATGGCCTGACATATTCCCATCCTAATATCTATATTGTTATTATTATAACATCTTTTATGAATTAGTACATAATAATACATTTTAAACTCTAATTTATCTAAATGTAAACCTAGATCCACGGTTAATGTGAGACACTCTTTTTTAGTAGATGATCTATACATATATTTGTAAGTTTCATCTAACTTTTGAGGTTTTAAATATTTGTAAGTCCTCGAAACAAAACTCATTTAAACCATGGTTCACCAATAAATTACATTTTAAACTCTAATTCAAGTTCTTTGATCCTCACCTATGAAGTCATGATACGGGTACGGGTGCGGGTACAATACGATACGGATACGTAAATATACAAAATTTTTAAAATTTAGGATACGATACGGTTAAGATACGTCAACAAAATTTTTATATTAAATTTATATATATGTAAATATACTTGAAGAAAATAAGCATTGATTACCCTTATTATATGCATGTAAAGTTCTTTTATAAATCATACTCCCTCCGTCTCACAGTTATTGTCTCTTTAGTATTTTTTCTTTTTCTCAAAATAATTGTCACTTTACAATACCAATGCAATATTTATTATTTTTTCCACTATTATACCATTATTTATTGAATTTCATCCAACTTAACTGTTCCACTAACTGTAATTAATAAGGGTGTTTTAGTAAATGCTATTAATTTTACCATTGAAATCAACACAATTAATCAATTCTTTAATAATCGTGCACAAACCTTAAACGACTAATATTGTGAGACGGAGGGAGAATTATATTTTCATTTTTAGGGATACGGAGAGAAGCATTCAACACAAATTTGATCAAATGTTGATCAAATTTTTTAAGGAAATAGGTTTCCTAGAAAGATGTAAAAACAATTTCATTGGTTATTAGTTATAGATAAAATGAAAAGGAGAGCAAAATGAATGCAAATTGCATTTAATTTCGCTTTGGATATTTTTTTTTAAATAACATAATTAAATATAATAAAAATGATATTTTTTGCTTATAATCTGGAACAAAGAAAATGAGTTATTTTTGCTTATAATTTGGAATGGGAGAGTACCAAAACTCATAGAACAACAAAAATTGCACTTTCATTGCTTTAAAATTGGTGTTTCTAAAACCCTTCATATTAGAGATGTTTGAAGTTTGGATTGATTATGAGGCTAAAGTTCATCCGATCCAAAAAACTTAAATATTCGCAATTCGGTTTGAATGAATTCTAAAAAATCTAATGAAATCCTATTTCATACACTTCAATTTGGACTAGTTTCGAATATTGTATAATTAATATTTAAATATACAAACTATGATTGAACTTTTATTTAAGTTGTCATATAATATTGGTACGAAATTTCCACCAGGGCTTATCAATAATTAATCTCCCTCAAATAATTTGTGGAGCACAAAAACTGGTTTCTCCCCTCCCAACCAAATATTTTCAATTTGTATGAGTGAGAAATTGAACTGGTAACTACATACTTGAGGGCCAAGTCCCTTAACTTTGGGACATATATACGTATGTTCTTGGTAAAATTACAGCTTACCACTTCACTTGAAAGTTTATAAAATCTGACAACCTAAATAGAAAGTTTTTAAAACAATAATCAGTTCTTAATTACAACAATAAAACAAATGTTCAATGCGACATTACTAGACTTAACATTTCTTAATACCATAAACTTGCACACAAAGAAAACCTAAATTTAAAAAAGTTACCATCTAAAAAAATAACGTAACAATTCTTTAAGTGAATAATTAAATTATGGTAATTATAATGATATTATCTTTAGTACAAGAAGATCCTTAGGACGCCCATTGAAATACTATCAAGCAAAACAACCAGCTAAATGGTAATCGCATTAAGCAATACCAGCAGCCGCATGCAACTAAATGATAATACGAAATAATGGAAGGTCACAAATCAAAATATGCAGGGGATTGTATTAAAGAAATGCTGATTTATAAAATTAAATAAAAAAAAAAAAACCTCAAGAGCTATACGAATAAAATTAATAAACATATTATGACAAATTTAAATAAGTTTTACATATATTTAATGAATTACCTCTGGTCTCAATTATCAACAATTTTTCAATTTTTAGATCTATTGACTAAATAAATCACCGTATATGGTAAATATTATAAGGGTGTTGTTAATATGTGCCCTAAGAGCATTGTTTAAGGAACCCATAAAAAGAAATTATGCCTTGAAAATATAAGTCAAACACTTGTTCAAGTTATAACCGTACAATTTTCAATGCAAAAGTTGATACTTTTAGATGCTTAAACAATGTCCTTAAGGCACTTGTTAACATTTTTCACGTTATAAATCACATGAAAAATTGCTTATAACTGAGACCAGATTGAGTATATTTTCCATCTTCAATAGCGTAAATACTACTCTATTTTATCTATTTATTGACATGAGATGTCTTATATTATTTTTTGGTTTTATGATCTTTTTATGTTTTTTCCTTTTTAGTGTATAATTTATTCATGGAATTAATTAGTATGACGCACACAAATTTAAAATTGTTGAGAAATTCAAATGAATTAGTAAATAGAATAATAAAGTGAATATTAATTTAACAACTAACTACCTACGTATGTGATAAAGGTTGCCCATGGAGCAACAAAGTATAAATTATTAACCATAATTTTCAACATTCTTGGTGCGCGCGCCCACACATATACACACTACTTTTTTAAGGGTGTGCTAGAACCATCGTAAGGATGCACCTAGTTCTGCCCATGCTTATATGTTTATTTGACTTCTGCGTTAAAATATAAATTACTCTCTCCGATCAAATTTATAAGGAACAAAATTTTTTGGCTAAATTGCATTTTTAGTCCCTTAACTATTTAGGTAGTACCATTTTGGTCCCTTAATTAAAATTCGATTTATTTTGATCCCTTAACTTCTCACTGTTACACATTTTGTTCTTTTCGATAGTTTTAATTCAAAAACGTTAGATTTTTTCATTTTTTTTCTGAAATTTTTATGTGATTATTGTTGATGAAGGTTGATATAGATGATATGAAGATGAAAAAGAGGAGAAGAAGATGAAGAAAACCTAACGTTTTTGAAATAAAACTAACGGAATGGACCAAAATGTGTAACAGAGAGAAGCTAAGGGACCAAAACGATACTACCTAAATAATTAAGGGACCAAAAATGCAATTTAGCCAACAATTTTTAAGGATTATTGAATAACTAATGCATCTTACTTATATATAGATCGAATACATTATGAATCTAAAAAATTGTTTTTGTTTATAAATGTGATCCAAATGAGTATGTTATAATCTTTGTATTGAGCATGTCTTAAACTGATTGATTATAAAGTTAATTCCAACAAATAATACTATATACTTTCTCAAAAAAAATAAAAAATAATACTATATATAGAAGAAACAACGTAGTATTCTAATTCTAATCCATTACAACCAAAACATACAACCAAACTAAAAAGTAGGAAAGGGAAAGTCTCACAAAAGCTAATTAATTAAAGAAACGAAAAACAGCCCACAGATAAACAAAAGAAGATGAGAAATAAAAACAAAGAAACACATGAATAAGGGGTTCCACCATGTATGCAATTGGTTGCATTGTTGGAAAGAAGCACAAGATCGGATAATGAATCAATTTGACTAAATCCATGAAGAATAAATTAAACAAGAATGGTGTATCCGTGAATGGAGAAATAACTTCAGCTTGCACTGTGTCCCAAACCAGTATTCAGCAGCCACCTAGCATTAATTACACACCATTGATAATGAATAAATGTTACAAAATGCATATAGTTTTGTTTTGTCATGTCAGTTTGTGTCTTCAGTCAAAAATCAAAATGAAGTCTAGATGATTCGTCCTATAGCTTATTGGCTTCATTCTCTTTACCTATAGTCTTGAAACTATTCCCTGAACAGAATACTGCAGCATGTGTGCGTGTGCTTATACGTACACCTATTTTGTCAAAAGCAAAGCAAAATATACAAGACAGTACCACTTTTTTTCTTTCTTTCTGATTCTGTGTCCGTGTTAGTGTTTGTTGTGAAAAAAAGGAAATTTCATTATGTACTTTATATATATAAGACACAATATGCAAATTAAGCGCATGCATGCATAAGTAATAAAAGCCACGGAATTTGTTTACTTGACCATGTTTCCTTGCACGTCAAGTTACTGAGCAATAGTGTATTCTTTGTATCTCACAATCTTAAGATTAATGATTCAAATTTTTAATGTCACGTACAATCTGTTTGTATATTACACATGTATAATAAAAGCATGAGATTCCAATCTATATATTTAATAGTCATATGGTCGTCTCGTTCATACTATTTCACATGCGAGCATAGCGATTTCTAATTTCTTAATTCTCTTTGGTCTTTGAAAACTCTATACCTTCATCTATTCTTTTTGGGGGTATCTTTGAAAAATATTTAAATAGTTTTGGGGTATCTTTGAAAAACATTTAAATAGACATACATTGATTCGGGCAGTAATTATTTCCATGATCTCTTTTCAACCATTAAATAGTTGACTAGTCAAAATTGGAGGCCTCAAAAGTTCTAGAAGAACATAACAAAGATTCCCCAAGAGGAACTACATAAATTTACTAGTATTTTCTTATTCCTTTCTCATAAAAGTAGAAATAATTATGTATATACGACTATTTTTGACAACTTTTAGAATAAAATTTGTTTTTCTTCTTTTATTGGTCAACAACTATATACACAGAGAAGAGAGAGTATGTGAAAATACAACGAGAGTATAGGAGAGTTGTCCAAAATTAAAAGTTATGCATATTTTTTCCTATTCAAAGAGTCTAGTCTCAAAATCTACGCATAAAATTCAAAGAAAGAGATTATGGTAAATTCAAACTTGCACAACATATCAAATGTCTCAACAAATTTTCACTATTCAAACTACACTTAAGAAACGACCACTTAAATTTTTGCTATGTTATTTAAGACACCACTTTCAAATGGAATTGAGATTCTCTCCAATGACCAAATATGTTCACTTCTACACTAATTAAATTATACATATTAAAATATAGCCTATTTGATAAAAATAGTGGACAAGTTAATTTATGATTTATGAGTGAGAGCTTAAGGTGCTTTCTCATGGTTTGTGTAACTCGAAAATATTATTTATTCCTATAGTGATTGTGCATGTGTTGTAGAGGACCAAATCCGTTGACAAGAGACCAAATCCGTTGGGATAAAAATAACTAAATATATTCGTTGGAACAAATAAGCAACATTATAACAAAAAAAATCAACTATTCATCCAAACTTTATTTATTTATGAAAGCCATTAAAAAAATAACTTTTCAACCAGGGCGGCAAACAAAACAAATTATAAAGAATATTCTTTTGTTTTTCTTTGTTGCAGTAAGAATATTCTTTTGTTTTTTTTACCTCCAACGAAGCAATTAACATATCCATTTTATCGTCTAGATACAACAAAATTCAGAAATATTTACTCTCGTCCATTTATATTTTACTGTATACGATTGTTACTTTTAGTAGCATTAGCAAATAGCCTCCTTTAAATAAAATAAAATAAATTTGCCTCCTATTATCAATAAGTAGGGGAGAGAATACTTTAAAAGGTGACTTAAATTAGTTAAAATTTTGAGATTTAGGTTTGTCATGCGCTATTGTCGGTGCGTTTGATTCGAGAGTTTTGGAGAGGAGGGAAAGAAGAGGAGGGAACAGTGGCGGACCTGGCCAAAGGATGGCGTGGCAAGTGTCACAGCAGCCACGTCCATTTTTTATTTTTTTATCGATTCATTGTATAATTTTTACTCGTATATTAATAAAGACACTTATTTTTTTATGTTTATACGTGTGTCTATATTTTTACTTATAGATTAATAAGAAGATCTATTTTTTTAATTTAAGTTATACTCTTGTCTATATTTTTACTTATATATTAATACGGGGACCGATTTTTTAAAATTTATACACATGCTTATATTTTTACTCATATTTAATACGGAAATAATTTTTTTACAACTTGTACATAAGTCTATATTTTTTATACATATCAATATATAGATCAATTTTTTTTATAATTTCTACGCAATTGTGACTTGCGTCCAAAAAAGAGTGCAACACACTCACCCGTCCGTATACACGGGTATCCTGTTAGAGCATTTAATTAATCTCTTTGCAACCTATATAGAAAAAGATGTTCATCGAACAATTAATAATGATATAATTTTAGTTCATTTTCAAAAAATAAAAAACATATTATTTATTTTTTATAATTTTGGTTGCTGCTAATATTTTTAATATAATTCTTATTAAATTTAGTATTATATGATTATTTGACCAAAAATAAATAAATAATTATCCTATTAATATTGTGAGTCCAAATCACCCTAAGGGGAGGAGAAGGAGGGGAGCAGAAATGATACATGAAATACATTATGATTTTGAAAAATGGATTTTTGTTTATAAAACAACCAATGGAACATGCATCAAACATTTTCAAAAAGTGTAATGATATTTGTACAACTATTTGTTAACAACTTTTGTGAGAACTTTTTTTTTCTCTTCCTATTGATCAACAACAATAAAAAGATAAAAAAGAAGAGAGAGAATGAACACATAATGTGAATATGAGAGAGTGAGTTGTCTAAAAGTTATCATAAAATAGTTGTACAAATATCATTTTTCTTTAAAAATACTAAAACATATCAGCACGGATCCCCAAGTCAAAGAGAAGTGAGAATCAACGTGTTGTCAACGTGTCTCATCGTCAAAGAGCCCTAATTCGTGACCTTTATCTTACTTTAACTATGTAGTTAGGGTCAGTACCAATAACACGTTATTGCTAGACATTACACGTGTGAATTGTTATGACTTTTGATCTGTTTCCCTTTTATTCTCTGCATATTTGAAAAAGAATAGAAACGTTGACGAGGCAAATGAATGAATGAATGCATGGTATACAAAGGATGAAGAAAAAGAAGAAGCTCCAAAGTCATGTGCCAAGTTTGATGAAATGACTGATCGTTAAAGAACAAAAACTATGTGTTGGTTTGGTCGGCTAATTGTGCTGAAATGATGTTATACTTTAATTAATTAGGTCTCAATAATTTGACACCAAATACTGCTGCTGCCTAGTCAGAAACTGGACACATATCATATTCAATGTCTCATCTTTTATATGTCTGGTTTGGTACGCAATAGCATACAAATATAACGTTGCATGCACTCAGTTTTAGCCCTAGTTATGTCCATATATCCCTAACAAATTCAGTTTAGATGAAGGTCACAACTCCAAGAGTTTGTTGGGTCTAATACGCAACAACTATTCGTTTTGATACCCGATCTTTTTCAACAAATCGCTTTTGAAAAATTAGGGAAATAGAGAAATGGAACTTTTTTATTTATTGAAGCTAGTGATGTTTTTCTACAGCAAATAAATTTTCGATGTAGGGGTTGTTTTGTGGGTTGAGTACCCTTATACTATTTTTCTTTCAATTATAAGTTAAATACTCATTGTACTTTTCTTATCAAATAAATTTTATTCTTAGAAAAAATAAGATCGATCTATTATGAATACATGACATATCTAGACCAAGGACTAGACCAAAATAAAATATAAAATCGGATCAAGGTAAAATAAAACCATACAAAACCCTAAAATAATTCCTTCAAAAAAAGCCTAAAGTAATATTAATTAGGGCTATGTTAACTAGTGCCGTATAAATTAAGAAAGTTAAAAATTGTAAATTGTCATTAAAAACAACAACTTTTTAACTTTAATTAAATGGAACATTCCACTTTTCAACATTTCTCGGGATATTAGTTAACATTTCCCTATTAATTAATGATATTTTAAAAAATAATTTTGCTAGACAAATCTATAACTAATTTATCATATTATATATCTTTATGTAGATTAATTTTTTTGAGTTTCTTTTTAGACTAAAATGTTAAGCCTAAAATTCTAGTTTGGACCGTTGGCCATTGAGCCGACGCTGATTTTCTCATAGATATTAAACCATTGATTTCAGCCATTTCCTTTTCTTCGTATTCTAAGATTTCAACGGAATAAAAATGTGGAACCAACTTTTCTCCTTAATATATAGTTTCGTTATTTTGTTTCCTTGGATGGTTTGTATCCTTAATTGAATTGATTCTGTTGTTGATTAATAGCACATGGCTCCAATGGTTAAGGTGAATGATTTGAAATGTCAACACCAGAAAACAGACACATAAAAGGTGACATCTTTTTTAAAAGCATCCTATTATATATGTGTCGACATACCAAACTGACTATGCCTTTCATCTTTTTCTATTATTGTTTTCATAATTCAGTGATAAAATAAAGCCCACACCCAATTATAATACTACGTTTCAATTCATTCGTTGACACAGAATCCAGTCATCTATTGTATTTACTTTCTTACACTTATATATGATTTGTTTGATTCAGAAAGTGAAATGAATTTTTAAAGAAGACTATTAATTACGTGATTTTGCAATGTTTATTTAGAAAGGATAAAATTGAAAGCAAAAATATAAATTATATTATCATGCATCAAGCATGTTTGTTCGAGTGAAAAGGTGAGACGAAAGAAAACATAATCATTTTGTATGTATTATTGGAAAAAAAAAATGGAACTCTCGCGATAGATAGATAGAACTTTTGAGAAGAGTTTATAGACAAGACCGATTTTTTTATAAGAAAGAATTAAACTCAATTTTTTATATAGTACCAGAGTCTATCGATTCGGACCATCCACTCTTTATATCCATATACACCAAAATTTATAGTGTTGGATGTGAGATGTGTATTGGAAAAAGAGCAGCAATGCTATATCTCTGGAGAAAAAAACATCAAGAATTCTTCAAGAATAAAGACCAGCTAATCACAATGCACTATTTGCCACAATTCAAGGAGGTGTGGCTGAAAAATAGAAAGTGAACAAATAAATCATGCAATTAAAATTTGCCAGCTATGTCTTGAAAAATTCTTGATGCCATTTTTTTTAGAGAAATAGCATTTTCCATTGGAAAAAACACGTGGTCAATTCCCATATTGGAAATATCATATTTTTGATACAAGAGTTTAAAATGATGAAGTTGACACTTCCCAACTTATAAACTGGTTTTGTGAGGGTGAGTTAGGTTGATTTTCAGCATGAATGACATTGATATCATAGATGGAAAATAAAAGTTTACGTTTTTTTTACTATCCTATCATGCATATGGTTTTGTTCTATGATATAACTCATTCTTTTAAAATCGACTTCTAAAGTTAGAAATGCCTTTTTTATATTTAAGCCTGTATGTTCTTTTTATTTTTTTTATCTTCTTTATTCTATTGGGTTAGCTCCTATTTTGTGTCATCCAAATATACAAAGAATTGGTATGAAGCTAGTCTTACATAGTCAAAAGATCAAGTGCATAGTGCTTAGGCATAAACATAAAATAACAAACGTACAATCAATTTTTTTAATAACTATTAGGAAAGTTATCTCTTTTGTGTGTATCTTTAAGTACTATGCATTTGATTTTACGATCAAGCAAGATCCTAGCTCATTAGTATGTACCATAAAAAAAATGGAAAAATAATCAAGAATATTGTATAAAATATAGATAACTTTCTATTTATTTTCTTTTGATTTATGTCCCTCTATTTTCTTATTTTCAAACATGCGTATGGTTTTTTTTCCAGAGGAAACATGCGTATGGTTATTCCATCTATATCTTTTATTTCAAATATAATCAAAATTATATCATAAATCATTAATTGAATACAAATGGTAATCTAACTCATAATAAATCGTACAAAGAATACACCTATGAAATTAAAGCAAGCACACTCTATCAGGTTTATACACCATTTTAAAAATATGAATATATATAGCAAGGCTCCTATTAACTTTAACCAAGAATCATATCTTAGATGGGGATCATAATGATAACCATTAGCATATCCTACCAACACTGGGCAGTATTTGTTTATGAGCCAAGTAATTTGATGTTTTCTTATCACATGTTTATCCGAATCGATTCTGTCTAGCTAGTGGCATTTCCATCTTAGGCAGCAAAAGTCTTTAACTCATTAGACACTAGAAAAATCTTCATTGAGTATCAAGACAAGTGTCAGAGCAGCTCAAATGATATAAAGTTTAATCTTCTAATTAGGAATTTAGAGTGGAAAATGAGGTAATTTTTTTTTAAAGAAAAAATAAATAAATAAATAAATATATATATATATATATATATATATATAATGCATCTATTTAATCAGTTACGTTCTAGCAGTAAAGTTGAAGTAATTCGTATGATATGTTGATGTAGGATATCTTTATGATCCTCCTAAATTTCAGTCATATTAGAAATCAGAAGATCACAGAGATGAAGGTTTATCTCATAGATAAAATAAGCTTAAGAGATTGGTAAACACATTAGAGTTTATAATAATTGATTGATGAAATAATGTGGAAATAAGCTTAAGAGATTGGTAAACACATTAGAGTTTATAATAATTGATTGATGAAATAATGTGGAAATAATTAATTACACTTTGCTTTTTAAGGAGACATGTATAGGTTATTATTAATTTCGAGGGGAATTATATGTTGTAAATATGTTGTTGACTTGGTGCCTAATTTTTATTCAAAAGATTTCTCATGATATGCTTATCATAGTTTACTCAAAAGTATCTCCACAAAACTTTATTGATCAGATTATTTTATAAAGATTATAACTAGTTCCGTGGGGAACAACCTTCGAATTATAGCTTCCTCAGAAAGAAAGAAAAAAAAAAACTTCGAATTATCGTTTTAAAGAACCAAATTTGCACCCATATAGTTTTATGAGGTTAACAAACCATTCATTGTTGGTGTAAATTAGTTTACATTGATGTCCAATGAAAATTCATCAAATAGGAATATAAGACTACTTTATGATGAAATAAAAAATAAAAAATAAAAGACAAAACTTTATGATAATTTTTTAAAGATAGCGACTATATAATTAATTCTTATTCGACCTCATTAACATTTGCATATCATATTTTCTCTTTGTTCTATTGGACTGTCCATCTATCTTCTTTTTAATTTACATATTTTATGAGCATATATATGATTGTTGAGAATTCGTTATAAAGGAACGTATGCCATAATTAATTAGGAGTCAAGGACTCTGGGTAGATGGGATCCAATGGTGATTGATTGATAGATATAGATATATGAGTAAAAAAAACTGTATTCTATTTTAAACGTAGATTTTCTTTCCGAAATGCTTGTAGGGGCCAAAAAAAAAAGGGCCATTTAAGCAAAGGAAAAGAAAGTGTATGTCTAGTCCGTTTGCGCGTGGGAAACGAATGCAATTGGAGTGTCGGTCCACAGTGAGACCTACCTACGAGAATTCACTTGATCGTGACATGATTAGAGAGTTCAAAATATTTACGTGAAAAAGAAAGAAACAAAGTGTTTTGAATCTAAAGCGGCTTGACCAAAAACTAAAATACCTAGAGTGTTTGAACTGGTATATGTCTTTTTTAATCATTTTTTTGTCAAAAGTCTTTTTTAATCATAAGTTTGAAGAAAAATAAATGTCCCAAGTAGTATAATAGGACATCAAATATTGGTTGACAGCTAATTGACACGACTATGATAACTGTTTATGAATATTCTAGTTTTTTTCTCATATATATAGTAGTTAAGTGTTGTCTCCTACTGATTTTTTTTTTCTTTCTCTCGATAGCATGTGTGATAATTAGTAGGAACAAAGACGGTTACATTAATATAACAAAATATTGCTAAATATTATAATCTTTTAAATAACTTAAGTCATCGTGATATTAACTCAGTTGGTAAAAATATTTCATATATATGGAAGGTTTGAGATTCAAACCCTGACTACAATAACAAAAAAAAAACAGTAACTTAAAAATTTGGACTTTATGTTATTTTATGGTAGATTATTTAACACTCAAAATATTAACGGTATTAACCATCTTGTTAATTTTTGTTTAAAACTTAAACCACAAGATTCTTCCACTTAATTGACTAATCTTTTAAATTTAACTCTACACATAGACTAAGTTCAAGTCTTAACGTTAACGTCCTTTAGTAAGCTCTTCAACATCCACATCATCAATGGAACAACCACATTTAACGAAATCTCAAAAAATGGCTGAAGTAATTAACATCATGAAGAAAAAAAAAAGTTAAATGCTTGATTGAGTACAATTAAACAATTAAAGTACTTGAGGAGGAGTAATTTTGCATATTACTTCAAGCTTGTAATAAGGAGAATACACTACTTATCTAAAAAGTCAACCTAGACCTTTAAAAAAAAGTCTTTTAGACCTACCAAATGACCAAGTGAGTCTATTTAGTTTAGTATAAAAAATATTTTTTTAGTGTCATTATAATTATATTAAATTCTGCACTTTTTGTTAAATCATAAATTTGCGACTTAGTATTGACATATTGAAATACTTTATTGCAAAATAGAACTTATACTAAAGTCTACTGTCTACAACACTCATCACTTAGTGGTATACTTTTTTAAGAAATTATAGTATTGAACTTGAATTTTAAATAAATTTTTAGGTCATATCAAACCTTTAAAAATCAAATCTATTCTTAAAAATTACCATATGACAAATAATAATTCAAGTTCGGACCTTGTTAGACATAGTTCAAACTAACATACTCTGACTCTAATTATATGCATTGTCGAGTAAAATAATTTTGAATCAAATCACATAAAAGTTCATCATATATTTTCGTAAGATTGCTTTTTCACTGCATTTTAATAGTAACCAAAATACCAATTTTACGCTTGCTTAATGGATGTTTTTCTCTTGTAACTTTATATGGATGAATTTCAAAATGAAACTGTTAAAACCAAAAAATTCTATCTTTTTTGTGATTACAATGAATGTAACTTTATATGGATCGAAAAATTCTATCTTTGTTGGGATTACAATGAATTTAAAACTAAAAATAATAGGACTCGATGAAGAGAAAAAAAAAAGTAGTACTGATTTTATTTTATTTTTAGATAAACTAGTAAATCTTAGACTTCTTTAAAAAAAAGTAAATCTTAGACTTTTTATTATTATTATTATACAAATATATTATTTGATAACTATTTTTTAAAATCAAATAATTTTCCATACCCAAATTCTTATTTTGCCCGGATCAAGTAGCTTTCACTTTGCCTTAAAAGATACCTTTTTTTTGCTAATAAATAAAAACTAACTAATTTTGTTTTGAGGGACGTTGAAATCAAGACATATTCTCTATTTTTTTGATAAATTATATCAACAAATATTCTTATGCTTTGATTCTTTGAAGTGGGAATGGGATACGTATAATAGAATTTGGAACTATAAAATCACCCCAAAAAAAAAAAAAAATTGGAACTGTAATAACTACCACAAACCACATCAACCGCCATTTGCACTTTCGGTTAAAGGTTTAAGATCTTTGGAATCGGACTCATGGGAGAACTTTTGGTGTGGAGGTATCTTAGAGTTAGCTTAAAATAATATAGTAATTGTAGCTTAATATCTTTTGTTGTTGGAGGAGAATTACATGGCAGTATGGATTGTATAAACTTGTGTAGAGTAACTTAAATAATGTACGTTCCATATAAATTAAAAGTAAAAAAATAAATATATTGGACTAAATAAAAATTATTAAAATGTTGACTCCATAAATATATGTTGCTTAATTTTAAATTGTGAATGGTTTTAAATACTAACCAATAATTTTTTTCATTTTTAAATTTTTTCATTTTAAGGGGAGTCAAATCTTGTAAAACGAGTGTCGTATCCATCTCCGGATTTTAGAGGGGTCAAATCTTGTAAAACGAGTGTCGTATCCATCTCCGGATTTTAGAGGGGTCAAATCTTTGTAAAACCATTTAAAAAAAATACTTTTTGTCTTAACCCCTAAACACTCCCTATGATGATAATGATTGTAATATTTTAATTTAGCCTTCACGAATGATGCGTATGTCATTTGTTTTGTTATTTAAACTTAATTTCTTTTTTTCTTAATTAAAATCAACTTTTTATATCTTCTTGATTTTTACTTTCAAAAAAAAAACTTCTTGATTTTAATTTACCAAATCTATATCTTAGGAATTAGTTACATGTTTATACAGCTTTGCCGTCAAACACAGGGGCGGATCCACACACAGTCGAGGAAGTGCACCTGCACACCCTGAACTTTGAAAGCTTGCATGTACTGCCATGCACTTCTGCCATTTTACACACCCTGGATAATTAGTTTTGCACCTCTAAATCAGTATCTTTCGCACATCGTCATGAGAAAAGGGAAAAGATCAACCGGCAGAGAGAGCAAGTGCAGAAAGGAAAAGATGAAGAAGAAGCATTGAAGTGGTAGAAGGTTAAGAGGAAGAATGGTTAACAAGAGTAAAAGCCGTACAACGGCTAATGTAAACGTGAGCATAAATGATTTAGGGTTATGTAAACGTGAAGAAGAAATGTTATCATGGGATTGGGACACATGTTTTCATAAATCATGGATTTGAGTTTTTGCTTTTTTACTTACTTTAGTTGTTTTTTCCTTTCTTACCAAAAAAACCACTAAGTTATATAAGTTTTTTTGTTTGTTTTTTTAAAGGTAAATGTTATACAAGCTTTAGTTGAGGAGAAATGATATTTATACAATCATTTTGTGATAATTTTTTTACAACTCAACTCTAGACATATCAATTTAAAGCTCTTATATTCACTTTTTGTCCTTATTCATTCTCTATTGTTTTTTACCAATAAAAAGAAAGAAAAATGGAGTTGTCACCAAAATTGTCTCAAATGGTTGTTTAAATATCACTGCACTTAGTTGTGAAACATGTAAAAAATAAATATAAAATTACTGCCGCAACGACGCTAAAAGGATTATTAAATTCTTTATAAATTTATATATACACATATATTATTCTTTAAATTATTTCAAAAATAGTAGTGACTCAAACCCACACCCTTTAGATTTAAGGCCGATCTTACTCTAATATCTAATATTGATATTAAAGAATTTATTATGTAATAAATATTAAATTCTCTAAAAAATGATATTAGTTATTAAAAAAAAAATGCACCCTCTGGTCCAGGGTCCTAGATACGCCACTGATCAAACACAGAGGATTACTTCCTTCAGTTTGGTTCGGCTTTTGGTCATGCAAAAGGATGGTGCTCTTTCATGTTTATGATTTGGTTTGCGACTTCTTAGGTTATCTGGAAAGAAAGAAACAACAAAATTTTCCAGGGAAAAGAGAACACAACTCTTAAGCTTTTGGAAAACATAAAACTTCTTTCCTTTTGGTGGCATAAAGCAAAATGTGTAGTTTTCCCTTATAAGTTTCATGATCGGTGCCAAAACCCTTTGTTATGCTTGGGTGATACTTAATTACTGTTATTTATTTCTGTTTTGAACCTTTGATGTAAACTTTGGTCAGTCCACTCTGGCACACCTTATGCTGAAGAGATAACTTGTTGGTGTTTAATATATTTCATTTTGATTTTTTAAAAATAAAATAAAAACATATATACATTATGTATATTTCTTTTTTGAAAGAATATACATTATGTATATTGAAAGTTATACCTATATTATACGTAAATTGCCATATAATGTTCTTGCTAAAAGAGTTAAAGGGATTTAATAAAAATAGTGATGTAGGAATAATGACAATTATTTAAACGAATAAAGAAAGGGGATATTTCCCTCAAAAGGAATAGCCATATATGTCAATGATGTTTGAATAATTGAATCATGAAGATATTACTAAAAATGAGTGGTTTGGGCATCACCTGGATATGGAATAGTACTCCTTTAGCTTTGTGACTCATAGATTGGAACTTTTCAGAAATAAATAATGTTGAAGATTTAACAAGGTGATGAATGGATTATGAATCCCACTATTGTTGCATAGTTTGCACTTTTCGCCAATGAGATATCATCTGCACTTAATCATTTCTTTATTTGTAACATGAATATTAGAATTTATCTTATTTTGCCTTTAATAGCCTAAAGATAAAATCTTATCACCTAGCTAGCATATGCATGCGATAGAAAGTCCCTCCTACTTTATTTTTTTACAAAAATAAACGACATTCATTCATTTAAATTGATACAATACATCGATATAATGAAAATTCGATAAAAACAAAAATGATGAATCTACGAACAAACTCACAATATCCATGTTAACAGCATAAAACGGCAAAGTACTAAAGCCTACACATATTACTATATTTAAGCCTCCGGAATACTCATGTCTCCGGATCTGCAACGTTGATGACTTCAAAGTCATTGATTTGATCTGTACTGGATCGAAGCTGATATGACGATCTGAATCGAACAAATACCTGAACGAAACAAGAAAGATAAACAACGTCGCACAACGACGATGGACAAAACAATGTTGCACGAACACGACGAAATCACGAAAGAAAAAACGAAATAGATGTGAAAATCACTTATTTCAATAAAAGAGAAATAGGAAAACAAGTTAGAGGGGTGATTTTGGGTCCCAAAATCACCTCTCTGGTGGATGAAAGAGAAGAAACTAGGGTTTTGACGACGGCTCACAAGAAAGAGAGGAGAGATCGTGCAAATTTGGTTCTGTTTTTCACATAAGTCCACTCCTACTTAATATCTAACTATTTTTCATTAAAAAATAATATTCACAAACAGTAAAATTACAAATCTATAAACATATGATTAAGAGTTCGATATGAATATAAAATGTATGCGCAATCATCATTTATGAGAGAGATAAGATAACCAATATTTAAATATACTCTAAATTTGTATAGCAAAACATAAATAGATTACTATTCACAACCCACTTATACCATGGTACTTAACATTAACAATCATATCAATTTGGCTTATCTAAACCACCATTGGTGCCAGGAGGGAGGTCGGCATGCCCCTCCAATTTTGTCGCACATTGTGAGCCATATCACCCCTGTTGTGTTGATGATTGACATTAGTGATGATATGGTACTTAATTGGCTTTAAATTATTATTATTGTTGTTATTTTTAAGAGTACACACATTTATGTTTTGTTATATCATCTTGTTCTTATGAATAGAATCATAATAATCTAAAGTTCAACTAAAAATTACATTAGACCAAAAAAATTACAACTTACAAATTTGTACTAATGACTGTTCATTAATCACTTGATTTTTTTGGGTGGCGTCTAGATAAGCTAAATTGTTCTCTTAGCATTGCTTTTCTTTTTTTCGGAAATTTGAATAGGCTTTCTTTCTGATTTATTAGTGCATAAAGGTTGCTGCTTGTGGATATTCTGGATCATGTTTGATAAGTGATAAAGAGAAAAAAAAAAATCCTTTTTATTCCACTTTATATCTTTGCTTTGGTTAATATTTAATACATATAATACATATCTATCTCTTCCCAATTTGATCATCTCAACCATTTTTTAACGGAAACAGTTGGAGATGTGACAAAATGGGACCTTTCCTACTAAGGTCCAGGTCGGAATGATGGATTCCACATGCATTAATATCGTTGTCAACATTATAATATTCCCATCTGTTAACTTTTTCTTCAGTTCATCACTGTGCCTTGATGTAAATCGAATGAGATATACTACGAGGAAACATGCATGTTTTTCTTTATAATCAAACTATGATTAAAATAAAGTACAAGGGATATTTTAACCAACCCAACCAACATAAGAAGCATATTGTAAACTAATTCTCTTGGACTCTAATATAAATTCGCTAATCATTTAACACATAAACCAGGAAAAATAATTATTATAGATTTATTTTAAAAAAAAGTTACATTCCTTTCTAAATTACTTTTTACTCACTAGTATTATTATTTATAAGAATTGAAAAGGGATATATGAATATTGATTAAGGATATGCAGTGGCGGAACCAGAATTTTTATAAGGTCTGGGCAAAAAAAAATAAAAATAAACACATTTATAGATGTTTACATAAGAAATTGCAAACAAACAATCAAAAAATCTAAATAAATTGCTCGATTTATAGGAGTTCATATCAGAAATTCAGAGGTATTTACACAAAAAATTGGGTCAAAGCCCGGGCGCGTGCCCGATGTCGCCGGACGATGAAACAGCCACTTAGGATATGTTGTTGATATTTTATCTATTTATATTTAATATTTCGAGATGGGATGTTGTATATATTGATTAGAGTGATACCAATAGTCAAATTACAATTGCCTCGTATCTATCCATCCATCTATCTATATATATATATATATATATATATATATATATATCTTTGAATTTGAAACTTGCTTCATTCTAGAGCTAGGATTATGCCTATGCGACACATCTAAAAAAGCTTCTCACACTATTAGCAACTTGGCTTTCTATCTTATTATATATCTTTAAAGAATTAAATCAAATAAATCACAAACTCATGAGTTTCCCTAACAATAACAATTCCATTTAATATCTATTCCAAAATTCCTAAACAAAATGCTTAAACTTCTTAAAACTCCTTTCACTTGTAAGAAGAAAAAAACAGACAATCATAAGTAGACTTGAAAACCAAAAGATTTTAGTTATTACTCTAATTAAATTCCACCTATGTCCACAAGCCAGAAAAACATATGAGTACCCTTCATAGTTAAAAGAAAGAAACGTATGAATACCCTTCATAGGTAAATCCCACCATTTCTAACATTAAAAATTATTATGGCGCTCTTATATAAGTTTCATGAATATAAGTTGGAGAAATGTGAAAATGAATGTCAAAAAATCTTGCCATGCGTTTTTACTCTTATGCTTTTTTAAAGGTCAGTTGGCTCCCTTCTTCCTTCATTTTATTTTGGTTCATTAGTTTACATTTTGTGTTCCGTAAGTGGTGGATATATATGTTTTATTTTTCATATATATGTGACTTCAAGATCGTCTAGAAATATTCTATTGGCAAGATTGTGTCCCATGAATACTGAAATGAAAAAGGTCTGATGATTTTTTCCCCGTTAGCATTGCATTGTCTATGCATAAAGACATATATTAGGAAGTTAATTGTCTCCTTAACAAATACTAAATAAAATTACATGTAATTTTTTTTTTGAGGGAACGATGAATAAAATTACATATATCTCACCTATAATATTTACACCATCATTATAGGATGTGCCCCTTTACATTCCTCCGCATAAAACCTGAAAAGATGTTACACTTTAAATCATCCTAATTTTCATATTTCCTTTTCACCTATATAACCAACACTAATTTCAAATTCCTTTTCAACTCATCATGTTGCATTTGATAATTTGGTTCAAAATCTCTTGCTTAAATTGATCAAGTAGTTTAGCCCTACTTTTTTCATAGATATAATATTTGTTAGTCAATTTTTTTTAACTTTCTATTTTTTCTCTCTTTTATTCCTTAATATGGATTTGACAACATTAAGGAATTCTATATTTATGAATTAATTTGGATTTTCTTTTTTCATGTGAATCAGGGTAAGAGGGTAAAGGATAAACGAGGATTCTATTTTCAGTTTTGTTGCATCCTTACTACTTGAGAGGTCAATGAGAAATGGCAGCTCATGTAAGTATATATTTTTAATCATAACTAATATTTTTCAAAATAAATAGAAAATGGCAGCTAATATTTAATTTGTATTGCCATTGTTTTAAATAGAAAATGATGTAGATCAAAATCAATAACTTTTAAAGATGATTTGAAATTAATTATTTTATTTTTAGAATTTAGTCTATATGTAGTGATAATTATTATCTTCTATATTTATTTTGTTTTTTGTCAAAAGAAAAATATTCGTTTATTTTATTTATATCGATAATCTTTGATTAACAATTGAGGTTATCAAAAAATTGAGGTGGATCCGTAACTCAACAATTGAGTATTTCTTTGGAGAATCTCTTATAGCTTGATTTCTACTCTCTTATTCTATTTAATAAATAAATAAATAATAATGTGCAATTAAGTTGAAGTTAGATAAATATGTTTAAAGATTTTTTTTTTGACAAAAAATATGTTTAAAGATGATTATTAATTCTTTATGTCCACATATAAAGCTTATAGACTAATCAAATTCTTTTTTGTTTGTAATTAAAATATATATTTGTTTGGTTCTATACATTAATCAATAGTCTTAGCAAAAAAAATAAAAATTTGAAAAGCCATTTCTAACATTTTAAGAATATTTTTTTCAAAGGATTTTAAGAATAATATTCCCTAAAAAAACATTTTAAGAATATTAAAAATGATTATTATGCTACCCAAATAAGATGAGAAACTCTAAAAATTGACGTTTTACATTTCTAATAAAATCTTGCTTAATGTTATATATAGAGAGTACATTATTTTCTTAGACTCTTCTATCTATCCTAAATATGCATCACTTATCCCACTATTGTTTTCTCTTCATTCTACACATTTGATAGTTCTTCTCAATCTTTGAGTGTTTCCACCATGATGTTATTGATACTATCATATTCATTTGAACTAAGGTTTTTTTTATTCTTCATTTATACTAAAGCTATTGTTTATTTTTTATTTTCTTAGGTTGAAAGAAATAATTGTTCACTACATATATGATGCTAACTAATATATAAAAAGGTGTTCCTAATTCTTATTATCACACCGTTATTCATTCAAAATTAATTTTTGACTTAAGTTACGAAAACTAGGTTTGGCCAAAAAATTATTTTCCTATTTATTTGAAGTTAAATTTTAATTGTTTTTATGTTAAATTTGGTTAAGGGTTGAAGTAATGAATTGAAGTTTATGTTAAACCATCTACATTGAATGTATGGTTTACATCTTCTAATATAATTCATCAATAATTGTTGATAATTGTTTGACTTTATTTGAGGATATTCTTGCAATTTCACGACATTATTAGATCACATGTCACATCATTTAACAATTTTATATCGCGGACTTAAATCCAATAATCTAAAGGTGAGACCAAATTAAATAATTTTAAAACCAAGGGACTAAAACTAACTATAAATAAGGAACTAAAACTGCATTTAAACCTAAATATTTTAACTGAAACTTTGTTGAGTACCTTATGTAAAGTCACTATTCAAATTCTAAAACTAACTTTATAGTATATTACAACTAAACTAAATGTCACGATAATTCATTAAGAAAATGACATCAACAATATTTTTTTAAATTAACCAAAATATAATAATAGTATGTTTAATTATATAAATCATCTCTGAATAGAATTCATTAAGAAAATGGATTAAACTATTTAGGGAACGTAAAAGAAAATTTATCACCATACAAATTGAACTTTCAATCAATATGAGAGAACATAAGTAAGATTTAAGAGATTAAAAGTGAGAAGTTGATGAATACCGTACAAGAACATAATTAAAAGATGAAAAAAGACAAAACAACCAAAGAATAAACCATATTCTTTGCACCCTTTCTTATATAAAAATAAATAAATTAAATTAAGGTTATACCATAAAAATGTGTATTAACCTCTATTTCTCAGACCTTACATATTTTATGCATTGTCCATATTAACTGAGTTAAACTCACGAGGACACGACAAATTTACATCTAATAGTATACAAATGTACATTTGCTTCATCAAACCCAACTCCAAAACTAAAAAATAATATTTGAAAAAATAATCTTATTTTAGAAATAAAAAATTTACAACATTTTTTTTTCATTTATGTTAAAAAAATTAATCAAACTCGTGCAACGCACGGGTTGTCTTCATAGTAATATTCGAATTCTACCCATCTATCTAAGTTATAAAGTCAAGCTCTAATTATTGAGTTGTGACATCTTAAACAAAAATAAATTAGTAGTGAAAATTTAAAATAATAATGTCAAAAAATTGATATAACACATTTCAGATTTAATAAAAAACAGTCATTATTAATCTTAAAATAAAAACTATTACTAGTAGCTTTTTCAAAATATTTATTCTAAAAACAAGAGCTTAAGTGTAGATGCTTCAATATTTTTTTTTAAATATATTTTTGTGATAGTAATAAACAAAACTTAGCTTCACTTTTAAAAAAAAAAAATCTATAAATTTTTTGAGAACAAAATCATTTTTACTAAATCAAAACAAATGCACCTTATATTTCATAATGGAGAATGCTTAATGTCGTGGGAATTTACATCACGAGCTCATCACAAATCCAAACTAAACCTTTTAATTGGCTAGCACCATGTTTTTTGTAAATATAAATTGACATTTTCTTCTCAATTATTGTAAATGTTGACACACGTGCCATCGGGAAATTCGCGAGACCATTTCTCGCTGGATATAGAATTGCTCTTTCGTTATTGGCTTGATCCACATTCTATTCGCGAGACCATTTCTCACCGCGTCATCCGCTTTGACTAAAATATCCCGTCATTTAAATTATATAATAAAAAAATACAGTTTGGATTATATAATCCGAAATATTTCTATATATATAAGCAAAAATCAAAACCTCCTTCCAATTTATTTTACATGAAAGAAACCAAAAATAAAGTAAAAATGAAAAAACCTATCAAAAAAAAATCAAAAGGTGTAAAAATACCACAAAAAAATCTTAAAATCAAATAAGGCTAATGAAATTTTTTTCACATTTTTTTATCAGAATATAAAAAACTTAAAAAATAAATAATGGGACTAACGATAAAATTTTGAATTTGGAGGCGGATCCTGGTCCTTGATATTTTTTTCCTAATCTTCTGGCCAAATTTAATAGTTATCCAACCAAGTTGCCTGTAAACTGGATTTTCAACTGGAAAACAACGGGATCAACTAAAACACAAGGAATACACTTAAGTAGTTTGTTATAATTGTTAGCATGGTTCTTAAACTGACTATTCATGACACAAACAAGTTTAGTCTTTGTGCTGACACAACTAAGATTATATAATCCAAACCAGTTTTTCCCATGTTTTTTTTGGCAAAAGAGGGTGTATAGTGTGTTCAGGTTTTATAACCTGAACGCCACTTATACATGCTTCAAACTAGAGTGTATTATCGGATGTTTGAATTTTATATTCTGAATCGATTAAAAAACCATTTTCACAACAACAAAAAAGGAGAAAACCTCATCTTAGATTATATAATCTGAAAACTCAAAATTTATTTGGCTTTGTCTAATGGTTTTTACTTGAGACCTTAAAGTATGCTCTTTGCGAAGACATTTTTTTTTTAGAAATGCTAGCAACATACCTTCTAACACACACTTTCCAACACACTCTCTTTGATTGGTTAAAATTCACATGGGTCACACCAAATCATGTGGGTCCCATATGAATTTGGTGGGTCCCATATGAATTTTAACCAATCAAAGAGAGTGTGTTGAAAAGTGTGTGTTAGAAGGTGTGTTGCTAGCATTCCTCTTTTTTGAATTATGGAGGACGCGAGAGAAGAGGAGAGGGTGGGAAAGAAGCTCCCAAATTGAAAACACCTATGCTCGGTATCAATTATATTGTAATAGAGGCCCATCAACCATATACTTTCCCTTCCCATATTTTCTCAAGCGGAAATGCTATTCTTACCTTCACAAATACTCTGGAATGACTAAAATACGCTAAAATTAACTAATAATTTGCTTTTGAGATGGAAGTTACCAAGCATAAAATTCACTTTTCTACAATTTCATTTAACCGAAACTTGTCCAAACACTCACTAAACAGGGTAAAAGATTTTGCTATTATATTTTAGTTTGTGCTTTGTATCAAGTTAAATTAAGGATAGCATGGCAGCATAGACTTTTTTTTGGTGAAGGAAGCGGTATAGACTTATAGTCAAGCTTTGAGTAACATCGCCAATGAGGTAAATGCGTACACACTATGTTTATGCATTGCACAATTTGTCCACTTTAAAATCTGTCTTATATGTTTTTCTTTTCTTTAATTTCAAAGGGAACCATGGATTGCTGAAGCCCTTTCTAGGTGTTTTATAACGTGCGTGAGCTTGGCTAATTTTCTTGAAGGGACCAAATATAGAAGTACTATAAAACATTCTATAACTCCTTATGTTTTTTTTTTTGTTTGTAATACTCATTTTAAGGTTGATAAATACTTAAGAGTATTACCGACAAAATAATCAATATTACATTGAATTTTGAAAATGATAAATAAATAATAACAAAAACTTTTTGTACAAAATTGGATTATTGCTTTGGCTTTGATATGAAGTTTTCTAGTGTGTTTGGTTTCACTTTTACGATGATGGACGTGTATCTTTAACCATTTATGAGTGAATTTTAAGAAGCTAAAAATCCTAGTTTTTGGTGGACATGCATCTAGAATCGTATATGTCATGAAAACAAACATACTAGTATCTTTTATATCATCGTACTTGTAAGAATAGCCTTTGCCACTTCGTACATCACAAACATACCTTTAAATCTTTCATTAAACATAATTTAAGATATTAGTATAATATATTAGTAATCACAAAATCTCGTGGATCTCGATCTCATACAATGGAAAGATAGCAGACATATTGCTCTTGAAGAGACATGGAATTAATAGAATTGATAAAAATGGTGAGATGATACAATGAGTTGTCCTATCTATAAAGCTAGTTGGTCTAACTAACATCTTAACTTTCTAACCTTCTAATGATATCTGACTGGATATGGATACTGTAATAGTTTCCCTCAAACTCAAAATTAGGAAATTCACCAATTTGACTTTTGGAGTATAATGTGAAAACAATTGAATATGGGTATTGCTGTAACTAATAAGGGAAGTAGGGGTAAACTAGCAACAACATAAAAACTGATAAGAAATGACTAGGAGCACATATTGAAGTTCAACAAAAACTGATGACGCCAAGGCCCAAATTAGAATGCCTGATCCTGAAAATTGCTCTTTTCTCTTTCAGTTTTGCTCATTCCTTTTTTGCAGGGACTAAAGTAAAAGTAGAAAATTGTCACTTTAGTCCCTGAACCAAAAATCAATATTCCCAACTTTAATCTCAAATTCTTAAATCCTTAAATTTCAAATCCATAAATGTCATCACTAAAAAAAATACACTAATATGTGACTTTTTTCACTTGTAAAAAAAAAAAAGTGACTATTTTCTAAATATTGTAGCCTTTTTTCTCTAGGTATATTGAATATTGTATATTTTATAAATTGTATTGAAAGTTTTATGTGTTTTTTTATGCTTAATCGTAAAACTTTGTCCACAGTATTAAACAACCAATTCTGTAATAAAAAATAATAATACTGGTATTATTAATCTCTATTTTTTAATTTTAAATAAAATAACACTATATTTTGACCAAAATAAAATGTTATATTAATATTGTCAAATAAGATAATAAATTAGGGATTTGAAATTAAAATTGAGGATATTGATTTTTGGTTCAGGACTGAAGTGACCATTTTCTACTCTCACTTTAATCTCTGTTATACACTTAACAAAATTATTTAACGTCAGAGACTAAAGTGATAACGGAAGTGCAGAGTCAGAGACTTCTTTGTATTTAACCCTGAGTCAGATAAGTCGGGGGTTAAAGTGACCATTTGTTTCAATTAATATATTAGATTTAATGGTAGAATTATTCACTTAAGTGCTCAATTTTTTTCCTCAATTATTTTTTGGTAAAACATTTCTTCCTTGATCGTAATTACGTTTTTATTTTTGCATTTAATTTCTCCCTTATAGCGGAAGAGTGAATAATCAGGGACCACATCCTTCATTGTGCTTAATCTCTTAGCGACTACTCTCCATGTTATATGTCTCACCATAGCTGGATAAGTTCTAAAAAAACCACATAGATCCATCAAACACTATATCCAGTAATTCATTCATACAATTATATTTTCAGTTTCAGTAAAAAAGCAAAAATAATATATGTCTATGTATGCATTCTCGGTGCAGTATTTTTAGGCTTCAATTAAATCGATATTCAATCAGAGTGATCACGTGATCAATGCCGGAATAGCAAAAATAAACTCCCGATTTTTCAGCATTATTAATACCGGAAAGGAAAATATTATTTATCTAAAAAAATAGCATCAAGAATTTGTCAGGACATAGTTGGCAAGTTTTAATTGCATGATTTATTTGTTCATTGCCTATTTTTCAGTCACACCTCCTTAAATTGTGGCAAATAATGCATTGTGATTGGTTACTCTTTATTCTTGAAGAATTCTTGATGTTATTTTTTCTTGAGATATAACATTGCTCATTTTTTTTAAGAAATTAAAATGAAATATATTAAATTAACTTTTTTTTTTGAAAAAATCAAAATGAGATTATATACCAAAGCACTTAGCAGCTCCCACGCACAAGGCATGCCTAGGAGACCACTAAAAGATACAAGAGTTCAGTTACAGCAAAAAGAAACAAAATACAAATTAGCCAATGCCCAGACACATGAGGGGGCTAGACCACCAACTCTGCGTGCCGTAAACAAACATAACATTTTTAGCTTTCAGCCATCCTAAAGCTAGCAACTTAACCTTATCTAAAAGACGAGGCACATCAGTAACAGTATCACGGAACAGACGATTATTACGCTCATTCCACAACACCCAAGTACACAAGAGCCAAGTGAACTGCATGAATGACCTTCTAGCTTTACCGACACCTGCCAAATGAGAAAACTGCACCAGATGATCAACAATAACATTAGTGTCCGTCCCATCACAACCTATCCATCCGCGCACCTGCTGCCATAAAGGTGCAAAAGAAGAACACGATAAAAACAGATGATCGGCCGTCTCCACGTGACCACAACCAGAAACACAGAGAGTGTCATCAGCAGGAATAACTTCGCGGAAAGCCAGGTTATATTAAATTAACTTACTATCTTTGAAGCATAAGATGTGCCAAAAAGATAACAAAATATATCAGTAATTAGTCTATATTCAAACATAAGGGTTTTGACACCATTCATAAAACTTAAAATATGAAGTTACAGATTTTGATTTATGCCACGAATAAGAAAGCACTTACATTGTGATCATTTGATTAAATTTGAATAGATTTATGAAATTTGGTGTCAAATAAAGTTTAACACCTTTATTTAATCTTATATCTATATACTAGCATCGAGAGGGACGTTTGTCCACTTTTTCTATTGCACCAACATATATAACTCATAAACAATATGCTTTTGTTTAATGTTGGTCTACTTTTTTTGATATATATTGAACAAAATTATAAAAATTAATAGGAAGATCATACATGTATCGAAAACAATGAAGTAAAATTTGTTCAGCCAACCAATGAAGCATATGTTTTAGTGTTTAAAATTGAAAACAAAACTAACATTTACAATAGATTTTAGTGTGTGGAAAGTTTGCAAAACAATTCATATCAATATTTATCAGATCAATTCACAATTTCACATAACTGATGTTAAAACGTAAACATGATAGTATTAAACCTTCAAAGTGATATAATCTAACTAATAAACTAAGAGGACATGCATAATTTATTTTGTCCAACTAAATTTGTGATTTAATTGCAGCATAACAGTTAAAAAGCATATCCAACACTGAAAAACAAATACAATTCATTCTAATAACTCATTCTTCCAAGATTGTTGCATGATTTCTAGAATAATATCTACTAAGACTGGGTGTAAGAATGATGTCTCCTATGAAATTAGCTACGAGGAATCCAAAATTCCCTTCATTCATATCTTAAATAGGGGTATGCAGCCCTTATGTCCCATTAAAAATATTTGCATTTTTCCATAGATAGACCTTGAAAAAAGTCCTATAGGCAGCAACTCTAGAGTTGTAAATGTTAATCAAATAATGGGCAATATTCACCATGTGAATTTTTAGAAGTTGGATCCTTCTTTAAGGATTCTGAAGATCTATTAACTTCGTTAAAGAGACCGTTTGTCATGTTTTGTTGCAGTACCAATATCTATCAAAAATCTAAGGTATCTAAAAATTTAGCAAAAGAAGTAACCCCTCCTATTGATATTCAACATGATATGATTTTTGTTGCTCGTAAAAAAATATATTAATACTATATATTAGTTACTCTCACCATTAGAAATTATTGATTTGTTATTAAACTCAGAAAATATATACAAATGAATTTTTCAGTATCACTAATAAAAATAATCCTTCAATCAAATGATTGACAATTCGAGCCGCCGATGAATCATTCTTGACTTTAATAATTAACATGGGCAACATTTATTATTTTCCCATAATCGAAGTTTGAATTATATAAATCTCCAAAAAAAAATAAAGGTTGATGTTATTTATCTTGAGAACAAAACTCATGAAGGTGTTGCGAAAGCATTATAGCCGTTAGATTTTGCACTAGATTGAATGCATGGGTGGGTCAATGTAGAAAATGGGTCCCACATCAAACATAGCTCTGAGCGTTGTGATGCTCTCGTGATAGAGTGATGCTCTCGTGATAGAGATTCTCGCGACATGAAGCATTAAAAATGAAATATATTTTAAATCTAATTTAGAATGAAATTAAATTGAACTACTTAAGAACTATTTACTTTGTGAAAACATTTTCTATTTTAATTTTTTAAAAATTTGTATTTGATTTTGGTTTTTTTTTTTACCAAATTAATTTTAGTTGTTAACAAAGAGATAAAAGACTCTTGAATGAATAATTACATTCATTTTCTAAAACAATTATATTGATTTTTCCCTAAAAAAACAATTATTCATTTTCTAAAGAGAATGAAAATGTCAAAGAACTATTTTCATTATTTTCTCAATGACAATGGTTCACTTCAAGAATTTTTTATCAAATTAAAATTAACACAAATTTAATAAAATAGAAAATAGAAAGTGTTTAGGTGAGCTTATATTTTGAATAGATTTTAAAGCAAATGTAGTGAAGTGAGGATATAAATAACCATATATCATTGTCCAACCACGCTATTTGTTGAATATGTGATTCTCCTGAAATCGTTCCTTTGGTAAATTGGAAGCATCAGATCAGATTTAAGAAAAAGAAGATTCGAAACTTGAGTCATGCATTGCCGCCAGAATTGGAAGGACGCATGCAAATCCACGTCGTTAAAGGCTGTAAAGAGTAAACAAAGCAGCTATGCAATTCAAGGACTATACATAATATAAGCTTTATTCCTCTCTTCACGGAATTCTTTTTTTACCAACTTGAACAAAGAATATGCAAATTGCCAACTTATGCATATCTCATTCACATTCCTTTTGGACGATATTCAAAAAAGACGGAATTTGAGGGAAAGTTTGAAATTTAAAAAGCCATATATAGTCATTAAAGGCACATATAATTTTGAGGACAGGGGTGAGAGAAAGAGAGAGGTTAACCCTAAGGATTCCTGATGCTGATGGTATAGTCATGCATGGCCCCAACCTCAATGATCAAAGGATATTTTTATTTTATTTTGTGGGCCATTATTTTCAGCCTACAACAATAACATCCTTTTAATTTGGAAGCGTTAATTTGTCTTCGTGTGTTGAATGAGAATATGTTTTGGTTTTTGATTTTATCTCTTTTTATTATTGTTTGCAGCTTTTGTGGATGGAGAAGGGACGGACTTCCATATTCCTTATCTCAACCCCACGCGATAAGATAGAGCTGCTTATTGCATTTTGTTTTTGGTAACGGTAACATGTGTCCTAAAATATTTATTTTTTAAAATCAAAAATATATTTTTTTTAAAGCTAAAATAGAATATATGAACCGAATTTCCTAATCGTTCCCACACAAAGAGTGTTGGGAAAGACTAAAAGAAAGAAGAAAAAGTTACAATAATTACATAGATGAAATAAGAGTCAATGTACAAACTCTCTAAAAGAACACAAAATGAGGCTAAATATTAACGCTCAAACACATAGAGTTAAGCCATCACATATGATAATTAAAATCAAAATTTGAATAATTTGTCTTCCGCCACTAGAAATATTGTAGCTTAATTTTCTCAAGAAGATGTTGTAGAGAATCCCTCTTTTGTTTAAAAACTCTTGAATTTCTTTTACAACATACGATCAAGACACAATAAAGTCAAATCAAATGAAGAACATTACAAATATTCTTTGAGAAGCCAACAATTGACCTAAATTGAAGTAAATGATTCGAGACTTGAGTCAGATGAACCGTAATTAAACATAATCATATATAAATACCATACCAAATTTTACCGAAAAAGTCATAAGACAAAAAAAGATGGTATTAGTTTAAGGGGGGACATAATAACAGTCATTTATTTTATAATGAAAATATTTTCTATTTTGAAAATAATAAATTATTTTAACTTATTAAAAAGAAGATGTGAGGTGTCTAGAAGTCCTAGCTCAACTGACAAATGCCGAAATTGTAAGGCCGGACATCGTGACCCGGGTTCGAACCCGGGACCTCACAGTTGTTTGGAGTTTAATTTCAGTGGATTACCATTTCATCTAAGACCAAAAAAAAAAAAAGATGTGAGGTTCTTGAAATGAACCATTTGTGACGAAGATGAGATAAAATGCTAGTTAGGGATAGTTTGTTTCAATTCAAGAGTCTAGTATCTCCTTGAAAATAAGTACACAAATTTTAGAAAATGACAACATAAAAACTTTTCATAAAGTAAATGGAGCTTAAATGCATTTATTATTCTTTTTTCAAATAATTCTCTTATAAATAGTAACAACTTTCCTTTACGTATGACAAATTAACATTGAAGCATCTATGGATAAAAAGTAATCTATACACAAATTATACACATTGGTTATCAATTTTTCTTAATATACATAAAAAATGTCAATTTGTCTTATAAAGAAGGATGAAAGAGTGTTTCATCAATTTTTGTATTTTTCTCTAGCTATACACAATTTCATTCTTTTTTTTTTTTGTTTCTCTAGCTAGTGACCTTATGGATTATGGAACATGGTATCGTGACCCTTCAAATTATGATAACGACAGACAACTTAAAAATGCCTTTTGTTACTTGAAAATAATCATTAATAGTCTTATTTCAGTGCTAAGGTATGGCCTCAGGTATATGTGATCATGTGGTAAACATTTTGTTGCCTTTTTTACTTTTTAAATTTTGTCAGTGAACTTGTGTTATACATTTGGTGCTCATATCATATTTTGAGTTGTACTCATCAAATCAATTTTATTCTTGCACCCTTAAAGTCTAATTAAATTACCTAAACTCTTAGGCCAAAGTCTAATTTATTCACATTCCATGCCTAAATTGAGTGAAACCAAAGCTATTGAATTCCTAAAATCGATACCTACATTTCTTTTGAAGACATTTAAACCTAATTTTGTAATTTAAATTGTGATTTTTGGCAAATTTTGTTGTGCAATACGGTCAACTTGTTTGAGCGAACTAATGCATTGTGGAAATACGTCAGGTATGATCAATTTTGCCCATCAAAGACTTTTGCTCGTCTTGCAAGTAGACATGGTAACACAACCCGCACCCACCCGCCCCTTTATTGTTTTGAATTTGTATTGGTTTTGAGTATGTATTGGTTTGAGTCCTAATGATATTTAGTGAGAACTAGATGTTATGAGCTCTTTATAAGCTTTTGTTGGTTTTGAATATAGATTGATTATGAATTGTAATTATATTTAGACAAATTGGCAGAGCTTCTAAGCTTGTTAGAAGCTTTTGTTTTAATTATCTTGCCACTGTAACAGATTTAAACAGGTTTGCCATTGAAAAAACAGGCTTATTGTTCTCTAAAAAAAAAAACATGCCTACTGTAATTTTATTTTTTTAATACACTTTTCGCTGATGGAGATAGGTACGGGGTAGGTCTGGAGGTGAACTTTTTATCCCCGCCGGGTTTGGGGCAGGGCGGGGATGGCTACCATCAAACGGGGTCGGGTGTGTTAAAACCCGCCCCCATTGCCATGTCTACTTGCAAGCCAACATAAAATCTTGCTCAGCTGTGCGGCTGGTCTGCTCTCGTGTGCAACGGCGTGTAAAAAAATTAGATTTTACATCAGATTTTACCTTTTTCTTTCAAACTGTTGCATGAAAGTTAGAGACAAGCTTAAACCTTACATAACCATTCTCTATAACCTTCAAGAACCTTCGTTTCTTCATAGATTCTTGATTAATCTTATCTTTCTCATGCATTAGAAAGGCAAATCTCACCAAAGAAATTCCTGATTTTGTGATTTTTTTTATAATTGACGATTCTTATATGATCTGTGTATATATATATATATATTAAATCCATGATGAAATTAAAGACATCAAAGTTAAGTTGAACAAGAAGAAGAAACCAAGACACAAATAGAAACTCCCATGATCATGCAAGGATAAAAAAAACACCAGCAGACCAAGAAGATCATCATTAGACCATAATAACCACTAATTAAGACGACTCTCTAATTTAGTTCTCTAAAAATTTCAACTTGTCTCAGCAAAAACATCAGCAAATGTCAAAAACTTCACTGCAGATGCTGCCGAAGACACCATAACATATACCCTGAAATTACAAAGTACATAAACATAATATACTAAACCCGAAAAACATAGTAATGCTTAATCACTTCAAAGACTCATAAGGCTTCCCAATCAATTTCAACAGAAGGGAACTTCTTCAACCCAAAATTCTCCACTTCATCCAACTGGCTAGAATCTGAGAAATCCAAGAAAGTAACACCTGATTCTGGTGAAGACAATCCAAATGAACATTCATCAGACATCGTCTTTTCAACCTTAAAATCCTCAAACACAAATTCACCATTCGATTTTGCAGGAACATGTACCAGAGGCTTTACATCTTCAACAAAGGAAGAAGGTTTTTCTGTGTTCCCCTGTTTTTGAGAAATGGCTAAAGTTTCACAAATAGCTTGAAGTTTTGAATCAACCGAAGAAGGAAGCGGATTGTAGCTTCCATGGAAACGCATGTGAGGAAAATTGAGACGTGCAAAATCACCTCTAAGTTTATAAGCTGCGTTATCATAAGCAAAAGCTGCTTCCTCTGCTGTATCAAATGTACCTAACCAGAGACGTGTGCGGTTTTTTGGAAGTCTTATTTCAGCAACCCATTTTCCCCAATGACGTTGTCTAACTCCACGGTATAGTTTCGTCGGTTTTGAGGGAATTCCAAAGTGCTTCATGGGAACTGGCTTTTGGGTAAGGAGTTTGTTTTGTTGCTGTTGTTGTTGGCGGGTTTGGAATTGCATTTGAATTTGAAGGATTTGTGATGGGGTGAGTTGGTTGAGACCAATGGAACTTGCTTGGGTTCCGTAATTGGGATTCAAATTTGGTGTAAGTGAAGATTGTTCAGAGATTGATGAAGAAGAACTAGTTTTCATAAAAGGCTCGAGTGCTTTCATGAGTTCTTCATTATATGGATCTAACAAACCATGTGTCATGTTTTTGTTACTATTGTACATATTTATGGTTGTTGCCATGTTTTATTATGCAAGAAGAGAAGGTGTATATAAGGAGAAAAAACCCTGTTTCAATTCCAAAACTATAAAACAGGAAGAAGAAATAACTAATGAAAATGCTTTTGATTTTTGTTTTTGTGTGTGTAAAATTTGAAGTTGCTAAAAAATAAAAAAAAACTTAAAAACCTTGATATCTTGGTGATTTTAGTGACATTACTACCAATCCTTGAGGTGTGGATTGCATTCTTTTATCACACAAAAAATAAAGGAAGAAAAACTGTGATTAATTTTGGTAATATGAGAAAGAGAGAAGAAAATGAAGGGGGTGTCAAAAGGAGAAAGATTGGGAAAGAAGGAAAGAATTTGGAGAGAAAGGAATGTTTTGGCACCTCTCACTTTTGTTTTGTGAGTGGCCTCACTCTTGTATTTCAATGGTGAGTTTTTCTTCGTTTATATACTCTCATTTTGCATTTGGAATTTTTCTTTCAATAGAATAGTTTGCCTCGTCAACTTTAATAATACCTTTATTCGATGGTTGTTAACTTATTAAAGTATGCCACGCATGCAACACCTCATCATTTTGGCCCATGTCCCTCTCCAAAGAGCTATCTACACGTGTCTATTTTTTCATTGGCCAAGATTTAATATATTTTTCATATTTTACATTATGGAAAATATTAACAAAAGATTTTATGATACTTTTTTCATCTCAAATTATATCTATTTTAGCGCACTATGTTTGGGGTTTAGCATGGCTTGATGTTGGTAATCAACAACTCTATTTAATGGGTTATTTGCGAAATAGATTATTTATAAGTCCTCCATCTTCTTCAAGATTCATATCCCTCTCAAATGCATGTATACGCTATTTTATTGATAAAGATTTTTGGGTTAAAGGACCATATTTCTAACATCTCTTTCCAATATGTGCTTCGAGAGGCAACCATTGCGCAGATTTCTTGGCCAAGCTCGGACGTTCTTCAATATTAGGTATGACTTTTTGGTAGGCTCCCCCATTGAAGTTGAAGTCAGTGTTAAGACTTGATGCTCCAGACTGAGCCCTGTTCTTAGAGTTTTTTTTTTTCTTTTTTTCTTTTTCTTTTGTGACTCTACCAAAAAAACACTACGTTTGTTCTAAATTATGTGATGTTATAATATCAATTAAAACTAATGCTTATTTTTCTATTACTCTATCATTTTCTATTTTTTTAATTTTCTTTTTATATCATTAATGAAAATATTTTTGTTAAGTGATTCGTTGTTTCTCCTTTTCTTACAACATTAATTATATTTTTTTAATTTTTGTGAAATTGTCAAAGAGAAAGTATTGTTTAAAAAACTATGAAAAAGGTGTATTTAAAAAAACAAAAAAGATAACTTTTAAATAAAAAATAATACTTATTATTTTGGTTAATTAATTTGACTTGTATTTACAATATCAAATTTCATTTTATTCATTCCTTTATTTTCTAGACACACTATGTTGGTAAAAAAATTCCTTCAAAAAATGTTTGATAAAATTTCATTATTCATTCCCTAAATAATGCAATAATGCATTTTATTCATTCCCATGCGAGAGTGATGTTTGATGAGTCCATTACGGCCTTTCGTAAGCTCAAATGGATGAATTAGGTATCCAAAAGTTCCTTGTCATCAATGGGTATCCTAACGTAATTGATGACACCTATCCACCCCCCTCACTAGTCTCTACCATCCAGGGAAATGTGTCATCCAGGAGTAGATTAATTTTTTGAAACAAACGAATTTTCATTCGTGATCCCCATCCTCTAAAGAAAATATTCATTTTAAAGACTAAAAAAATTACTATTAAAATACACTGGAAGTAATTTTATTTTGACTGTATCCATCAATAATATTTTCGTGTATCTATATTTCTTATGGAAACATGATTTATATGATTTATTAACATTCTAAGGGACGATCAACAGCTTAATTTGGTGTATTGGGTTTAAGCTACTGTATCTTTAGGTTTTGTTTGAAAGATTGAAGGGGAGGGGAAAAGAGAGTTTTAGAAAAAAAGAAGAGGCAAGATGAATAAATAGAAGACGGTAGAATGAGATGACTTTGAGGGGTTTTGGGGTTAATTTTTTATTTCATAATACAAAATCTTCTTTTATTTGGATAACTTAAAAATTGTATTGGAAAGTGTTTTGGGGGGTGTTTTGAAGGGTTTATATAAATTTTTCAAAATCAATCTATAAATTTAATCAGAGCACCAATAATCTTAGGATCAACCATGAATCTATGTTGTTATAATATTTTTAAAATTAAAAATATATTAGTCATAAACATTAGTTTACCAATTATCTTCGACAAATGTTGAATCAATTGGTACAAATCTTCAAGACAGTTGTATGTGCTAGCTAGCAACAAGAAGTTTGCTAGGAAGTTTCTTCGTTGGTGGAATGGTGAGTCATAGAGACAAATGTATATGCACTCGAGCGTGTCGCTCTAATATCAACATTTTGTAGTAAATCTTTTTCTCTTTTATACTATTTTTATGGAGTATTATGAGACGTAGTTATGATCATGGACGGGCCTAAAAGGGAGGCCAACAAAGGCCATAATCACCCTCAAACTTTCCACATTAACTTAGTTGTTATGTTTGAATTAGTTAATGCAAATTTTTCATTTATCTTTCTTATTAAATAGTACTTCGACATCCTCTCACTTACAATTCTTTCTTTTCAAACTGATCTCATCTGCCACTTTTAGTTGTTTACCCCTTGTATCAGCGAGTTCGAAATGTAAAAATCGTCATTTACATCCATTATTCTACCTAAAATGTTAAAAAACTTAGAAAATTTTACTCAAGACGTGTTAAACACTATAATATAAATGTTTTTTTTGGAGGACTATAATATAAATGTTTCTAGCAAATGAAATTCTTCACAACATTGTAAATATAACTATCTTCTTCCGATGACCCCAAAGCTCTTTGCTTTTAAGTATTTAAATTTCACTTGAAAAACGACACACTTACCCTATAGATATGTATAGAATATCTTTTTTTTACGGAATGTATAAAATTCTTTTAAAAATACTCCATTTATACCATCTTTTTTAAGAAATAAATCATTATTTTTTTTTTGAAGAAATCAAAATGGAATCATATACCACTAAAGAAACAGCAGTTCCCAAGCACAAGGAGTGCCTAGGAGACCACTAACTGTTACAAAAGTTTCGGAACACAAAAACAAAAACAAATTAGCCAATACCCAAACAAGATAAAGGGCTTGACCACCAACTAAGCGTGCCATAAAAAAACACCACGTTTTTCGCCTTCAAATACCCTAGAGCTAACAATTTGACCTTATCTAGCAGGCGAGGCACAGTAGTTACAGTATTATTGAACAATCTATTATTCCGCTCATTCCACATCACTCAAGTACAAAGGAGCCATATGAGTCGCAAGAACGACCTCTTAGCTTTGCCACCACCTGTCTGCTGAGGAAATTGCACCAGATGATCTATAATAACATTAGAGTCCACACCATCAAAACCAATCCAACCGCGCACCTGCTGCCACAGAGGAACAAACACGGGACATGATAAGAATAAGTGATCAGCCGTCTTGACGTGACCACAGCCAGAAACACAGAGAGCACCATCCGCAGAAATAACACCACGAAAAGCCAGATTGGCTTTTGTTGGAAGACGATCACGAATCAGCCGCCAAGCAAAAATCGAGACCTTCACAGGAACCTGATGATGCCACACTAACTCAACAGGAAGATCCAGCGGAGCCGCATCACTACCAGTCAACAGATCGTAGGCTCCCCTCACGGAGTAACCCTCTGCAACGTCAGGAAGCCACTCCCAAGAATCTGAAATAGTAGGAACCAAAAGAAAATCAAGCAGTAACGCCCTACACTCCTCTAACTGGTCCTCCTCCCACGCCCAAAGCCTACGCCTCCACCTCCAACCCTCCCCATCCTCCTCCAGACCCCTAGAGAACATAGAAGCAACTATAATAGATTTGTTCTCAGTCAGGTCGAATAAGCGCGGAAAACGCTCACAAAGCGAAAAGCCTCCCAACCACCTATGCGACCAAAAGAGCGTCGTCTCCCCATCACCCACCCGCCGCCTCACACTATCTCCAAACCACCCACCACCAATGTCTCCCACCCCATCACGGATCCTACCTACCGCCCGCCACCACGAAGAACCACTCCGGCCCCCCACCTCCAAACCCCCATCAGCTTCGCCATAACGGACGACTAAAACACGATACCACAAGTCATCCCTATCCACTAACATCCTCCAACACCATTTACCTAATAGAGCCACATTAAACTCCTTCAACTTCCTCACCCCCAAACCTCCATGCTCTTTTTTGGAACACAAGGTCTTCCAACCTATCCAATTAATTTTCCTAAAGTCCTCACTCCCACCCCAAAAGAAATTATTCAATAAAGATTCAATGGAAGAGATTATACCTGTTGGAGCTTTGAATAAAGAAAGAGCATAGACAAGCAGAGAAGTTAGGACAGATTTGAGGAGAATCAAGCGACCACCGAAAGAGAGAAATCTACTATTCCAACCTGCAAGTCTAGATTTAACGCGATTCACGATAGGTTCCCAAAACTTTAGTCTCTGCGGATTACCACCGATAGGCATGCCTAAATACATAAAAGGGATTTTTCCCACCTTGCAGCGCAAGACCATAGCCGCCTCATTAAGCCAAGACTCAGGAATATTGCTACCCACCAATAAACTTTTATTGAAATTCACTCTCAGGCTAGACATAGATTCAAAAATTACAAGCGCTGCTCGCAGAGCCCGAACGTTTGCCCAACTCTTGTTCCCTACCAACAGAGTATCATCCGCAAACTGAAGGTGAGACACCCTAACATGATTAACCATACCCACAGTATACCCTGTGAATAAATTATTGACAACCAACGACTTCATCACAATGTTAAGGCCTTCAGCTGCAAGTAAAAACAGGAAAGGGGAAAGGGGATCCCCCTGACGTAACCTTCTCTGCAGGCAAAACTCCTCAGTAGGACTGCCATTGACGAGAACAGCAGTAGCGGAACTCACACATTCCCGAATCCACTTCCGCCACAGAATCGGAAAAGCCATCCCCTTCATCACCGAATCCAAATACCCCCAATCAACAGAATCATAGGCTTTTTCGAAATCCACTTTGAAAAGCAGCAGCTCCTTCTTAAGTTTACAAGCCTCATCCACATTAACTTAGTTTGTTATGTTTGAATTAGTTAATGCAAATTTTTCATTTATCTTTCTTATTAAATAATACCTCGACATCCTCTTACTTACAATTCTTTCTTTTCAAACTGATCTCATTTGCCATTTTTATTTGTTTACTCCTTGTATCAGCGAGTTCGAAATGTAAAAATCGTCATTTGCATTCATAATTCTACCTAAAATGTTAAAAAACTTAGAAAATTTTACTCGAGACGTGTTAAACACTATAATATAAATGTTTTTTTTTAGAGGACTATAATATAAATGTTTCTAGCAAATGAAATTCTTCACTAACATTGTAAATATAACTAACTTCTTCCGATGACCCCAAAGCTCTTTGCTTTTAAGTATTTAAATTTCTCTTGAAAAACGACACACTTACCCTATAGATATGTATAGAATATTTTTTTTTTATCGGAATGTATAAAATTATTTTAAAAATATTCCATTTATACCATCTTTTTTAAGAAATAAATCATTATGATTGTAATTTTGCTAAAATTTTCGGTCTACAGTAGAATGTAGAAAGAACGTGTTGATTCGATTCCAACGTTTATGTGGGCCTGCTCCATTGAATGTGGACCTTCTTTGACGCGCTCACAGGTCGATTGCTACGTGGATATCACTTTCATTATTCCTGCTTATTCCTTCCCTGATTATTATAAAAAATAAGTTTTTTTTTTCCTTTTGTTGGATATCCATACTTGTCACAAAATTTATTTCAATTGTTTCAATATATTTTTTTAAGGTTAAATTTTTGCGTGTACCATAAAATTTGTTTATAACGTGTGATTGTTTTTTTTTGTTAAATTAGTTATTTTCATGTATTTTGAATTATTTCGTTTGCTTTTATGATTCCGTTGTCTTTGTATGGCTTTACTTGTTTTGACTTTCCATCTTTGTGTGGTTTGCTTTTTATTTTTTTATTTTTTTTTCCGTTACAAGGGAAAAAACAAAAACAAAACGGTAAGGAAAAAAAACAGAAAAAGGGCGAAACTAGCTAGCCTATGGGAAAGTAGGTTCCCCAAACATCATCTCTAATAAACGGTAACAACCCTTAAGGAGAAGAAAGATGATTAGTTATCATAGAGTATGAAGCAGTTCTCATCTTTGCTAGAAAATCAGCGCAATTATTCCCTTCACGAAGGGTGTCCAAGATAGAGGTATTTAGGGGTGGCAAATATACTCATGTCTACGGGTACCCATGGATAAAATCCGTCACAGACACATGGCGGGTAGCTAAACGGGTATCCACATATATAATAAACGGGGTATTTAATTACTCATTATTATATGGATACAAACACAAATTTGATTGTACTCATATCCACGGGTACCCATTTCCGAAAATAAATTAAATAAATTACTAAAATATCTTCATATATCTTATCTTATTACTTAAAGTTGTTACCTTATTGAAGGAAAATTTACCGCCCACTTAAGATTCCTCGTTAATAACATATTTTTATTTTTAATTCATTTTATTAAGTTCACCGCTTTCACTTCATTTACATCATAAAACATATCCTATCGATTACGTAAGAATCATGAATTTTCTATAGATTATCTATCATTTATGAAATTTTGGATGGATTATGTATCGATGTTTAAAAGTTGAAGTTTTTTTTAATTAAAAAAAAATATTATTTGTAGCAAAAAATAAATAAATTCAAAAATCTTTGGATACTTCACTACCTACGGGTACCCACATAGTAGGTACCCACGAGGGTACGGGGCAGACACATGTATCATATTTATCCAACAGAGCTGAGACGTGTATCATACTATCCCCACTCATGGATACACATTGACATCCCTAGAAGTATTGTTGTGAATGATCAAATCTTTTATTTTCTGTTTTAGTGTGATGTTTATTTAATCAAAGTTGAAAGATTAGATTTGAACAAGTGCGTGTTCAATCAATAACTTTGACATCGTCAACGTTGCAGATCTTGAGTTATTAGTATTCCATACACTTGAATATAATTATATTTGTAAACATATGCACTCTATCGTTTTATGTCATTAACATGATAATTGTGAGTTAATTCATAAGATTCAACTTTTTTATTTTAGTGAACTTAAATTTATATTGTATCGATGTACTATATCAATTTGAATGAGTGAATCATAAATATCATTTATATTTGTAAAAAAAAGTTATAGGTGTGATTGTAACAAAAAAAGAACATGTTATTGATATGCACTTTTCATCATCACAGTAGTGTCTAATCTCTGGTCGATGAATCTATAAGATACACGGGTGATTCTTTCCCTAGAGTAAACACATGATGTAAGGTGTAAACACTCTTGTATCATAAAATTTCACCGAGTAACTATTATCTAATTGTTTAATTTTATGTAACTTTTTATATTTAATTATTAGTAATTATATTAAGGAAAAGTTTAAAGTATGCATATTTGAAAATTTTAATTATTTGATTAAATTAAGAAGGATTAAATTATGGAGGAAAAAAATTATATCTAAGTAAATGTTGGAAGGAAAAAAAGTCTCACTAAAAGTAAGTATTCTCTTAATAAGCAATTTTTAGCCATAGTCAAAATCGTGGCAAAATGGACCTTTAATTGTGGACTAAAAAAGTTTCCAAAGTTCCGTATGTGGGCTAGCTCGCTCTGATCCCTTGCCTCGTCTTGACACGTCCCATGAGTCATACTCAACGATACCGATATGAATATATGTGTTGAATCTATAAGCTAATGGATTGATGTGTGATTACATAGACGAATTCACCATATGACTTAGTGTGGCTATAACCACACTAGAATATTACCCAACATTTTATTTTTACAAACTTTTGGTCAAAGCAATGCTTTGCATAACGCAGGACCTTGGTTTGGATCCTAGAGGTCCAGTTTTTTAATAATCATACCTATATTTACGTCAAAAAAAAATTGACAAATATTTATATCAATTTTTTTTGTTTTATATTATAATGTACATTTGATAAAATTCTCACATTGCCATCAATTTTGATTCCCGTATTTTCGTATTATGTGGGTATGAATAAAGTAATATTAGGAATTGTACCAAAAAAAGGTAATATTAGAAATAAATAAAAAATAAAAAAGGAAACTTGGTTGAAGGAGAAGAAAGGTCAAATCTTTTAGTTTTTTAAATATTGACTCCTAAAAGCAGAATGAAAGCCAAATCTCAAAACAAAACATTAAACATATAACAATATAACGGCATAATATCATGAGCCAAAAATATTAAGAAATGAATTTATTTTCTCCAACAATTAAGTTTTCCGTTTGAGGAAATAGAAGCTTCTCCACATATGGAGCAAGGGCCAATTCTAAATTGAATGGATCATCTTGTTGGTGATGTATCATAGACTCAGTACAATCGTCATTTATTTCAAAATTTTCCACTTAAAGCTTGATTCCTAATAGAAGAATGAAAGCCAAATTTCAAAACATAGCATATCAATGTTAATATGTCATAAGTCAGCTGGGATCCCATAAGACTGAAACTCACAAATAGCTTTGAGGAAATAGAAACTTCCACATATGCATGAGGGTCAATTCAAATTGGATGGTTCATCTTGTTGAATGTATCATCGTAGATTAATAGTACAATCATCATTTATTTCAGAATTTATCCTATCCTCCAATAATTTCTTCATACTCCTCTTTAAGACTAATACTAGTAAAAAGAAATGAAATAATAGTAGGAAAAAACAACTTTAGCGGGAAATGCTAACAAATGCAATCATACACTTGATAAGAAATTTAAAATAGAAACTTTACAAAGTCATTAAAAATAAAAATAAAAATGTTATATTCAAAGTTTAAACAACGAGGAGATATTCTACAACGCATAAAAGGAAAACTCAGAATATCAACTTAAACTAACACTATCAACTTAAACTAACACTATCCTGTCACAATTATAAACAAAAATCTATATTTACAATTCATTTAATTAATGATGTATATGATTTTATTATATACATCATTCAATAAATGAACATAAAATGTTGGATTAGAGTTCATGCAAGAATAACTCACTTTAAGAAGACTGATCAACCCAAAAAAAAAAACATAAACATTGGAGCTAAATAAAGTTTCCATGTGATTAACAATTTAACATTGGCTCAAATATAACTCATATGAATTAATTAAACCGTCGATAAAAGCAGTGGCCAATATATATGAAATCAAACATAAACAAACAAAGTAAGAAACAAATAAAAAAACAAAAAGGGAGAATATAGGAAAACAGGATTTCGACCGTATACATAACAAAAGAATCAAATTGAACCATTACAAGGACAAAACAGACGCATCAGGTTTGAATTCGGAACAACAACAGGTTGCTACTACAATTTATTTATTTTCAGATCCAACAATTTTTTTTAATCAAGTAAAACACAGTGGAGAAAGATTAAGGGAGTGAAAGGGAACTCAAATTCTCTTGACTGTGATTTCCTTGATTAAAATAATTCTATGGATCAAATTCACTTCCACTATGCTTCTCTAGGTCATTGTTGCAATAGCCGGTGGAGATGTATTTATAAGGTAGAATTTAGGGTTTTGATGCTAATTAGAGATCACAAAATGGGTTAATCGGTTCACTTCGGGTCGGCCCAAACCTGCCTATAAAAAGCCAAAACTTTGAATAAAGTCTTAAATTATTTCTCTTAAGAAGAAAAAACCGACTAAATTACCCCCTATAAAAAATTACTTTATATTCTCTTAATGATATTAATCGTTTGGGGGCAGTAGTGACTTAGTGAGTACAAAATTTGTTCTCTGTTTGATGTGCACGCAGTGTTTGGTAGCTTCAGTTATTTCCATGTGGTCGTATTTATTATGAGTAGGGATGTTTAAATTTAAACCGATCCAAACTAAAACCGCAAATCGATCTAAAAAAACCGAAAACCGTAAAAAACCGAAAAATATTTGGATGCATTTAGATGTTGTTTTGTAAAAACCGCTAAGATCGGATCGGTTTTTGGATCATTTTATTAAAACCGAACCAAACTCAACCGAACTGCAAAAAGTAATATTAATACTTATTTATTTCTTTTATAGTATTATATATTGCATTATTACATTGCTTGTTAAATTTTAATCTTATATATATTGCACTAATTTAATTTATATTATTATTACTTCATGTGTTTCAAAAATAATTGATAATTTTCATACTATAATTTTAATTTTTTAAAGTATTTTGCAACTAACCTATTATTTTACCGTGTATATGTAATATTAATATTAATATTAAAATTATATTCTTCAAAAAAGAGTAAATAAAAAAATTGCATTTTGGATATCCAAAAATCGATCCAAATTAATTCGCATATATTCGGATCGGATTGGTTCGGATTTTTTTATAATACTCATCCAAACCGAACCGAACCGCATGTGATTTTTATTTTGGAACAGTTGACATTTTACCTTAAAATCGATTCAAACCGCACCGCGAACACCCCTAATTATGAGCTGGTGGGAGTGTTTTTTTGGCAAGTGGTGAAGTTTTGTTTGGAGGTTTTTGTAGAGTTATTCATAAGAAAAATGATCGGTGCACATTTTATTAGATTGAATTAAAAAAAAATTATTGGATGGGATGAATACATTGAGAGAGAAAGACATAAGAAATGGAAATTTGATGATGGATTGCCAAAATCCTTCTCGATCTCTCTCAATTGACTTCTAACCGATGAGACCAACATCTGAAACCGGCGTAGTCTCCATCGACGGCACGACTAAGAAAGTACTGGGCACTCTTGAATTCTCACCGGTGACAATCCAACAAAACCTACGTTGTTCTTGGTCAGAAGAAATTTTAGTGATTTACATTAAGCTCAAACTTCCTACGTGCTCCTCCAGACAAACACAATACGATAAGATGATGCGAAAAGCCCAAAGTCAATCATAGAGACGTCACATGTGTGGAGAATATTTGGGTTAGGCATGTAGATGTCTCGTTTCTAATGATGAGTTTTAATTTTAAATTTGTTGAAATTAAAGTTTAGACACATGGGAGTCGATCAAAGATTTGATTGATCAAGAGGTCAAAAATGACCAATGTGGGAGAATGCCGAAGATCGTCATTGACCAATGTGGGAGAATGCCGAAGATCGCCATTTTCTTTTGGTGAGAGAAGCCAGCCGACTGTGGGAGACTGTAGTGCAGAAAAAAGAGTAAAGAAGAAGATTTTGGAGAAAGAGAAAGAGAGGTGCATGTCATCTAAGGGATGTCTCTTTGATTAGCTAATGTGGCTCACGGTTTCTCTTTGATTAGCTAATGTGGCTCACAGTTTTTTGTCACCTATTCTTTTTGTTGTTCGCCTTTATGTATTAGCAGGTTAGCACCATGCCACTCTCTAGTTTTTTTCTTTAGCTGATGAGAGAGTTTTGAAAAAAAGGAAGGAACAAGTGAAACATGGGGGACTCAAAAATTATATTGGAGAGGATTTAGAAGGGTTTACATGAATTTTAAATATAATCAAAGTTGTTATAATATTTTCAAAATTAAAAATATATTAATCATAAACATTAGTTTATCATTCTCTAAAAAATTGTTCTTGAAAAGATTTCTCATTTTTTTTATATATTTTTCACGCCCTAAACAAAATCTTAGATACAAAAGCCTTTTTTGTGCACAAGATATTAATATAATAGGATATTAAACTAATATTCATATTTTATTTACGGAAAAAAATTCATTTTTTTTTAATTTTAATAATTATTTAATTAATAAATTTTAAACATAATAATATTAACAATTGCCCAGACAACTCAAAGACGAAAATGTGTTGTTTTAAAAAGTTCAAAGAATTAGATAAATTTTTATTATATTCATAAAGCATTATTAATTTGAATTTACATACAACTAAAATACTAATGATGAAAAAATGGGAAGGATTTGGTGCTCATGCAGGCGATCTAGGTCCCAAAAAATGGGATGGGGGATACTTGAATAAATAGGGGCAGAAGTTATTGGTTTGCAACAATGGAGGGAATATTTCATTCTTCCATGGCCGATTACACATAGGAAGAAAACTCATAATATCAACTTAAACTATAACAAAAAGGAGAATGCTAACTAGCATACCTCAAATTTTGACCAATTTAAAAACTGTTTACTTCGTATGTCGTTCGTATTTTAATAACTTTTCGTTTGCGCTCTAATTCCCATGATATATGTTTTTATTCACATTTTGATCGCATTTTATTCATATTTTGATTTTTCACTTCGTTTACATTTTAATGTCACTCGCGTGTTAATTTCTTAATTTTATCCGCGTTTTATTTGTATTTCATTTATCGTATAATTTGTATTGTTAAAACCTATTTTGTTCACGTCGTTGATTTACTACTTTATTGGCGTTTTTGTAAGCCGTATAATTCCGTCGTCTCAGACGAAATTTCGGCAGAGAGGTATATTAAAATACCTCATTTTTTTGTTCCGAAGGGACATTTATTTATATTATTTAGTCATAATTATTATTTGTTTTAATTTTCGTTTTATTTATTTATTTATTTAGTTGGTTTTATTTATTTATTCAGTCTTTTAGTGCAAGTTTTATCCTGTCCATGTGTCACTTTGTTATTGGTCTTGGTCCAACTTTTTCTCCAAGTTTCAGTCAGGGGCATTTTGGTCATTCCAATGTATCAGAGAAACTTTATTATTTAAACACTGTTCACGCGTCAGAAAAGGGTCCCAATCAGTCAGAAAAAATCAGAAAAATCATCAAATCACTGCAAACACAAAAGTTCATTCTCTCTCATCAAATATTGCATCAAACCACAAAAGAATCAACAAAATGATATGAATGTCTCAAGAACAATATGAACATGAAAATTCCAGCAAGCTAGATTCATCATTCAAGCTCGTTTTTCGAATCCAAACACAGATCTTCGGCCATAATCACAACCATCCATCAATATCTATAAACTCAAACCGATCCAAACAACAACACATAGATTTAGTCCCCTTTTTCGGATCTTAGCAACCAAAAACGCAAGTGCAAGCCGAACTGAACGCGGAAAGAAAAGGAACGAACGCGAAAAGAAAAGGAACGAACGAGAGAAGAAGAAGACGAACTGAACGAGAAAGAGAGGAGCAGCAAGCAAATCGGTTAGAGGAAAAGAGGTAAAGGTTCATTCATGGTTTTCTTTTATTTTGAGATTTCAAACTTAGATCTACTCCGCATATCTCTTTTTTTCGAAAATCTAGCACCGGATTCGTTCTTGAAACTGAAAAGGAAGTTTAAAAAGTAATTTTATTTTGAAAAAACCGGTGGTTTGATTTCTCCGGTGCGACGGCGCCGCCCTGTTGGGCCGGCCACCACCTCGTCGGAGCGGAGAAGGGAGAACGGAGAAGACAGCAGAGGATGTCGCCGGCCACCACCTGGTTTTAGAGAGAAGCCAGAGCTTCTCTCTCTAAAACCAAGAGAGGAGAGTTGTTTTTTTTGTTACTATGTGTTTAATCCTGTGCATGTTTTTTTTTTTTTTTTGTTGCCTGCTGTATTCCTTTGTTTTGCTTACCTTCTGATTTTGATTTTGGTGGTTGTGATGAAATAATACTGTGATTGAATCTTGACCTCTTGGTTCATCAAAGGGTCTAGATTCATCCAGCCTGAGCCCATTTGTTTTTATTTTTCTCTACTATTTTACTATTTTCCCCATTTGCTTTCACTTTTTGCACCTCCTTTCCTCTAAAAATTATTTTTCTCTTTATTTTCAAAACTATTTTTATTTTGTTTAATTTATTTGTTTAGTGTTCTTTTATTATTTGCATTTTTTTATGTTTGCATTATTATTATTCATCATCTCATGCATATTTTTTATTCTTGTCATTTATTTTATTGCCATTAATTTTTAGTATGTATAATAGAATTTGATGTAAATATTGTATGCATATTTAATTTTCGTCATTCATTTTATTATTGTCATTGGTTTAGTGTGTATAACTAGGAAAATGATGTAATTTATTTTTGCGCATTTTTATTTCTCGCCGTCATATTTCTCTTGAGACCATAGAATATGTAACTGACACAAGCACTGACACACGCACCGACACTTCACCATTTTATTTACCGTTTTACGTTCATTTATTTTTTCGTCATTACGCTAGTTCACCTTTAGTTTAGAAAAATATTTTTATCTCGAAAAATCAAAAAGTCTTTGGCTCCTAACCCGAGTGTTTTCTTTTTATCTTTCTTAATCAAACGTTTAATCAATTTAATATCCACATTAGACATGGATTTAAATTAACCAACTTCACCGTATTCTTAATATCCTTATGTTTCATCTTCCCCTTTTTGAATAATTAAAAATAATTTAGCGCAAAGGTTCCTATGGATACCATAGTCGATTCGGGTGCTTAACACATTCCCCAAACGAAACCAACCCCCGGATTCAGGTCTTATAAGGGTTTTTGGTTTGGTATCCGAAAATCGAGAGCACACTAACCATTGCCCTTAGGGCATTGGATAAGGAAATAAAAATAAAATATAGTATTGGAAAATAGTGAAAGGTGATAAATTTAACTTTTTAAAAAGTCAAAAAATATTTTGAAACCAATGCAAACATACTATTTTTGGCTTTCATTAACCATATCGTTAGTAAGACCATTGCCCCAACTCAAACTATAACAGTTGACAAATGCACATAAGATACAACTTTCACTATTATGAGATTCATTCTCATTCATGAAAATAAAAATTTGGAAGAGCTCTAACAAACCCATCATGAGTTTTAAAAAATTGATAAAGCAAAAACATAAACATCATAACTATTTGCAAATAAAGTTAACGTTTGATTAACATTAGGCTCAAATTAATATAACTCTGTCCATCGTAATATAAAATAAAAAAAAGAAACTCAGTGCATTTATGTGTTAGAATAGACAGCACTATATTTCACCAATTATTGAAATCGCCGATGAAAGCAGTGGACAATATAAATAAAATCAAACATAAACCAAAATATAAATCCACAAAACAAGAAAGTGTCAATCAGGTACATGCATATAATTTCCGGCCTCATGAGTAGATGTGAAATTTAGCGGTCAAAATAGACGTCACAGGAATTCCTTCGAATATACGCAAGAAAAGCAACAAAAAAAAAAGGTGAAAATATAGGAAAACAGGATTCATATAGTACACATGATAACAGAATCAAATCCAATCATCAACCATTACAAGGACAAGAACAATGAATTAGACACCAACAAGATTGATTTTGGAACAACAAATAGATCGTTAGTGCAATATTTTTTGTCATGATCCAACAAATTTCTTTAATCAAGGAAAACACGGTGGAGAAAGATGAAGGAAATGAGAAGGATCTCAAACTCTCTTAACTGTGATTTCCCTGATTAAAAAAATTCAATAGATCAATTAGCCTCCACCTTTGATTCTCTAGGTCATGGATTCAATAGCATGTAAAGCTGTATTTATAGGATAAAATTTAGGGTTTTGATTTTGATGCTAACCATCACAAAATGGGCTGATCAGTTTACTATATTTCGGCCCAAACCTATATATAAAAAGCCCAAAATTGAATAAAAATCTTAGAAAAAAAACTTAAAACTATTCAAATTCTCTAAATGCTATCTGTCGTTTGGGGCAGTGACTACGACTTCGTGAGTACAGAATTGGTTTTTTGTTTGTCGTCCAGAGAATGTTTGGTTGCTTCAGTTATTTCAAATGGAAATGTTGTGTATACTATCTAATCTCTATTAGTTGGGCGTATACATTTTGAGGAGAAAGAAATAAAAAAAATGAGTAATTTGATAATGTAAAAACGACATGCAGTCAAGTTTTTACGCATTCGTTGTTTAATCCTAATCGGACAATGTGAAAAAATAGGATTTATTTTTATTATATTTTTTTTAAATATTAAATTTTAATCTTGATCATTTGATCTTGATCGAATGGTTATCAATGTGTGACTGCGACTATGTGATTTGTTAACTGCGGTAAATTGTGGTTCATAAAATAATAGAGGTAGAAGAAGAAGAAGTGTGTTGTTGAATATACGTGACATTTATTTATGTCGGGTCACATGTTTCTTTATGGTACTTGGCTGATTTTCTTATGACTCAAGCATGGAGTGTAGACTGTAAAGTGCATGTGCTTGCCGCTTGGTACTCGTTTGGGTTTTTTCTTCATCTCACTGGTGCTCCTTTTGGTTCACCATGTGATTTTGGTTTTGGAATGTGGTCCCGTCGTTCTTAGTCATTAGCATGCGGGCGTCTACTTTGTTCACATGTTTTTTTTGTTAGATATTAGATTATATTATTTGAACAATAGTAGGGCAGAGCATCGATTGGTTTCGGCTGGGTTCGGGTCAAAATAGACAAAACCGATAGTACCCAATGAAGAAAAAAGGCCACCCATCTCCGCCCATATACATTAACGGTTTGGTCGGGTGGTGGATTGATCGGGTGGCGGTTAGATCGGGCGGATTTGGTCGGGTAAGACTAGATCTATAGATGTTTCAAAGAAATAAAAAAATGGGAGAGACATGTTCCAGCTTGAGGAAATTACAGTAAATGAAAATCTAGTGTGGAGAGTAACTCCATTGCAATATATGATGAGTTTCAAGGTAAGGACAAAGAACAATGTTGAATAGAAGAGGTTCTACAATGGAGGTGGTGAATTTTGATGGTGATGCTCTGCAAAAATGTTGTAGGTAGAAAAGAGAGGAAAGTATATAGTGAAGTCCTAAAATAACTCGAAGAAGAAGAATGTCAAGTTGTTTTTTTTATTTAGTAAAAATATTCTTTATATACTAAAAGATATTAATTACAAGTAATTATTATTACTAGTAGTAGTACCTAGCAGTATTCAAGTTCTAGGAAGTTGAAACTTTGACTTCAAAATAAGAATGAATCAGCACGTGATAGTGCTTTAATGGACGGCGTACTTTTTTGTTGTCAAGAAACAAGACTATATAACATGTGATAGTGGCATATAGTCGGTCGGGTTGGGTATTGGCGGATTGAATTCTTCACACCCGCAGCCGCCCATTGATACCCATAGGAAGCCGTGAAACATGAACCAAATGACCCGTTATTCCGTTTCAAACCGCCCGTTTCAATATTTCTCTTACGGTTTGCTCGGGTTTCGGGCGGGTGGAAGATTTATGCTCTGCCCTAAACAATAGTATGTATTTATCGACATCGAAACCAATCAAGTGAAGGAGAATGAGAACAGAGATAGGTGGGAGGGGGATCATTTTCTTTCGGGCATCAAGATTATTATTTTTATTTAGTAGTTAGTACTATAAAAATACTTTTTTTTTAACTCGCTCTAAGTAATTTCATTGAAAAATACATTTTTGGAGAACCTTTAATTATGAATGAATATTTTGCAACAAAAATTGTAAACATTCGAATAATTAAAAAGACATAACTATTAATTCGTCTAGGATACAAAAAATCTTAGGATCGGTCTTAAAAATTGTCATAAAATAATTATGAAAGTATAGTATAAACGTTAAACTTAGACTCTAAAAAAACATTTAATGTTAAACTTAACATTAAAGGGCTAAATTGTTCAATTTGCGTCAAAACATCACAATAGAGAAAAATTGAGTTAGGTTAAAGCAACTGAAAAGCAATACGCAAATCATATTTTATTAATACATATTAATGGGTTTATAGACTTTTACCCTCTTTCATATAAACAAAATTTCCCTTTTGTAATTTAAAGATGATTTGATCTTGTACCCTCAATACATGTAATTGTGTAGAAATTTATGGGTTAATAAGCGTTTAACCTATGTCATATAGGCGAAATTTGATTTACCCCCAACCATTTCACCATTTCAGCGTTTTTGCACAGTCATATGTACCGAGAATCCAAAATCAAACAATCTTTAAATTACAAAAGGGATACCGAGAATCCAAAATCAAACAATCTTTAAACTACAAAAGGGATATCCATATTGTTTTTTTCAAGGGGTAAATCAAATTCCGCCTATATGCCCGGGGTAAAAGCTCATTAACCCCCCCCCCCCCCCGGTCAAGTTATTTTACAGACACGGAATTCACAATAGATACATGTGAATGAATTGAATCTCAAAACAACCGGACCGATGCGCTGTGTTATCAACTCAAGATCATTCTTGCAGTTCTCTCTAAAATCTTTTAGTTTCTACGAGCTTGATTTCTAAAAACAACAAACCAGGGTGGAGATCAGTGAAGACAAAGTTAACACTTAACAACATAGCTATATACATTAACAACAAAACATGAGCCAAAAACACTAGATCTTGCTTTCTTGGAGGCTGGATCCATAACATAACAATAACAACCCAAAAACACTAATCTTTCAAGAAAGCCATTTATCAAGTCACGTTAGATTATATGTTCACAACATGGCTCTGAACATCCAAATATATACATAGATTATATGTTTATGACAATTTTTTTAGTTTTTACAGTCCTCTGTTATCAAACACACGAGTCTTTGATCTACTATGTTTGATGATCCAGCAAATTTGTTTAATCATGGAAACACAGTGAAGAGAGATGAAGGAAGTGAGAGGAATCATCTCATACTCTCTTAACCATGATTTCCAAGATTAAGAAAATTCAGTGGATCAAAATAACCACCACCATCTTTGATTCTCTAGATCTAGAATAGAAACAAACAAATTGAAACATGTTGAATAGCAGGTAGAGATGTATTTATAGGATGAAATTTAGGGTATGTTTGGTTGGGGTAGAAACATCAAGGAAAGATTGAAAGAGGAAAGAAGGCACGGATTCCAACATCCTTCCACCGTTTGGAACAACCTAAGAAGGACATGAGGATGGATTGTTTGTGTGGGACCCAAGCCAAATATGTTTTCGCGTATCATGGCATGGAAAGAGTGCAGATGGTTACTTTTTGATTGAAAAAGACCATAAAACCTACTACCTTTTTATTTTATTTAATTATAAATAAACAACAATTAATACGTTATAATTTTTAAATTTAAAGAAGTTAACTACTAAATTAGATAATATGTCCTTCAGCTATTTTACATTTGAGTATTTATTTAATTTAGGGCACTATTATTCTTATTATTTTATTCTTGTAATATATTTTATTATGTTCAAGGATATTTATGTCTTTTTATAACTATAACTCTTTCTTTCTTTTCACTTTCACTTATACCAAACAACTAAACAATTCATCTCACTTTCCACTATCTTTCTCTCCTTTCACTTTTTTCTGTCAACTAAACATACCCTTAGGGTTTGGCCTTTGATGATAACCACAAATTGGCTTATAAGTACACTGGTCGGCCCAAACCTGAGGATAAAGAGCCAACGCCTATCTAAAAATCTTAAATTATTTCTTGACGGTTGTTCGATAGACCCCTCAATTCACTTCTGATTGAGTCGTAACTTTCAATCAACTTTTTTTATGTGTAAATTGATCGAGTCGTAACACCTTAACTTATTTTATTTCTGTTACTTTAAAATAATTTATTTCTCAATAAACAAATAACATTCATATATTCTTGACCAACTTGAAGCTGTCAGTAGTTTTAGGGATGGTAAAAATCTAAGAGTGTTCAATGTTGCCTTGTTAGGAAAATGAGTGTAGATGTTTTTTTAGCGGAGCAGGTAGGTTGCTTTTGACTTAGTGAGGTGATGTGAAACTTTTGGAGTCGGGATTCAGGGGCTTTAGTAATATTTGGTGTCAAAGGTGATCATCAAATTAGTGAGACGGGGAGGATACTAGATAAGGAAAGAAACTAGATTTTGGAGTGAAGATTGCATATGTAGAGTTAGCATAAAAACTGATAAGAGATGCTATCAAAAAAATAAAATAAAAATTGATAGAGATTGATCTCCTTATCGTTAGATGAGTTGATATCCAACTTTTATCATCATAAAAAACTCAAACATTGTTAAAAAAAAAAAAAAACTCAAACATAAGGAACCAGAGGGTCGTGATCCTTCTAGCCATATGTAACTGATGTAAGTCTTGCCTGGGCACATATGGCTGATTTCTCCCATATGGCTGGTTTCACAACCCAACTAATATGAATGGATTAAAACAAATAGCATGCTCGAAATGTGATTTTTCAAAACATTAGATGGGTTAATAACACGTCTTAAATTTTTTCTAAAAAAAAAAAAAAAAAAAACTCTTCTTTAATTATCTAGGTCCCTCTGATGAAATTGACAATTGACAAACAATTAAGGGGATGAAGAAAACTAAACATTCAAATATATTTTGGTCCCCAACTCAGTATAGTCAAGTTCAATGTGGATGGTAGCTCCTGAAGCAATCCTGGAACCATAGGCTTTGTAGGCATCGTTAGAAGCATGAAAGGGTAGTGATTATTTAGCTTTTTTGACAAATATCAAATTAGCTGCAATTGTTCATGGCCTGCAAATTATTCGGGATGTTGGTTTTAGAGTGGTTATTTGTGAATCCGACTCTCAAACTGTCTTGCAACTCATTAAGGACAACCTTATGCTCCTTCGGGGAACCATATCAAGTTCCTCTCTTATGGGTTCCTAAGCCTCACTCATACATTGAGGGAGAGAAATAGTTGTGCAAACTAGCTTACCAAGTAGGGTGATCTCTGGGTTAGCTACATGCCCCTCTCAAATCACTCATTACGTCCTAGCTAATGCCATGGGAGTCAATACCATTATGCCCCAGATCTATCCTCTTGTTCTCTGTTTTCCTTTCATCTTTAACAAAACAAAATAATCAACTCGATGCTGACAAATAAATCAACTCAGTAAAAAGATGGGAAGAATGTGCCTAGTTAAGCTGGTTTAAAAGTGCAGGAACTCGAGAGCAGCTAGTGGCCCTTCCTTATCATGTTGAAAGAGGCATGCAATTTCTTTTATAATTTTCCGCAGCCAAGGCCTTTGACTGCTCAGTGGGAGTCCACAAATATATTCACAAGCTTCAACATTTTGGACTAGTTAAGAAATTAATCCACAGTCCAGGACTTAATCACACTTGAAGCTTTTCACCCCTCCCAAAAGATGTGTTGAATGAAAATCAAACCATAGTCCTTCTACTAAGCTCAACATGTGGTGTCGGCTGAACTACGCCTATTAGGTATCAAATATACATACAGATGAGATTAAGTGAAAATGGTTTATTTATTTAACCTTAATTATGCTATACAACATAATAGATAAAAAAAAGTCTACATTGCAACTGCATGACAGAAAAAAGACAGCAATATATTGGTGGGTATAATCAGGTGCACAATGCATAACCCACAAAGAGAAAATCTGTCATTTGTCAAAAAAAAAATAGAGAGAGAAAGACTGTCCCTGCCTAAAATAAAACATGCCATGACAAACGGTATTTGCCTCTCATGAAATGGGAAATCACAAGTACAAGACTGATCATCATCAACATAAGAGTAATCAAATATCCGATGACTGCTACCAAACAAAATATTCTGATAAAATCTGTTTAACAACCAATGGACACATGCATTCTGCAGCATAAAAGGATGATTTTGCAGAAAAAAATTGACGTGCCTAACACACCTCCTGCTCAAACTAAGGAACCATACATCATTTAAGAGAGTCCAAAAATCTTTCTTGCTAAAAAGTCATTCACACCAACCCATGGAGCAAATAATTTGAAAACAAAGCAACATTGTCATCCTTTATTGTTTAATTCCCCATAGGAACGCGCAACAAAGCCCATAAACATTATCCTCCAAAGAAGGTTGATTTTGTTCATATTAGAACCAATGTAACAAATCTACACATACTTCTAGGTATTCTACAAACACCAAATTCACAACAGATACAGTAAAAATCTACATATGAATACGAATTGAAACGCGAAACTAATGGACTGATGTGTGAAGTAATCTTACAATCATAAAAGGCACTCATACACTAATGATTGCTAGAGCTGCTGTTGTTGGTCAACTCAAGATCATTCTTGCAGTTCTCTCTCACGTCTTTCAGCGTTTCAAAGCTTGATTCCTAAAAGCAGCAGAATGAAAACCCTCAAAGTATTAGGAAACAAAATGAAAACAACAAACCATGGTAAATATTGAAATTTGAAATATTAAGCACAAGTGATAGACGGCACAGAAACTCACAAGTTGCCTACTTTCATGACCCAATATGTTTTGCATATGAACAAACAGAGATTTCCACTGATGCATAAGGCTTGATTCTAAATCGGATGGATCAATGCCGCCTTGTTGTTCATGTATGATAGCATGAGTATCATTTATTCCAGAAAATTTTTGGACCACCAATCTTGCTTCCTTCTGACTCTTCCTTAGAGCTAGCAAAAAGTTTAGGATAAAATCATTAAAAAAACTAAATTGATAGTGGTAAAATACTCCAGTATTATAATTGGATATAGAGTGAAGACCCAATTTGGTCGTTCTCAAGCCAATTTAGTCCCTGATTCCTTATGACAAAGGGATTAATTTGTTCCCGGTATAAAAATGCCAAAGACTAGTTCCGGTTTATTTTATGTCGTGGACTAAATTGGCCCGAGAGAAAATCGTGTGTCCAAATAAAATGTACGCCTATAAAGCACGGACATTCCTCGAATTAGATGTGTTCAGGTGTCTGACACCGACATATATAATTAAACTGAATCATGTGGTTTTCTCAAATTAGTAGCGGTGTCGGCGCATCAGTATTTGTGTCATGTAAGGTGTGCCCATAACCATGCTTTATAGGTCTACACTCTTGAATATTATTGTGCAACCTACAAATGTGCCTAAAAAAAAAATCAATTACAACAACTTACCAGTTAGTCTGCCCTTGACATCTTGGTAATGGAGATCCGACCAGATATAACCAGCTAGTAATCAACATAAATTAACAAACATTTAATAATAACAACATAAAACAAAAAGCCAAACAAAACATCATAGAAAAAATGCAACATTTTAAGAATACAAGAACATGCAATGAAATTAAAAATTGTTTGCATAAAAATATACCTTTGGTGCAAAAGGAACAAGTACAATTTTTCAGAAATTCCACGCCAACATCACCAGCAGCATGTGCATCGAAATTCTCACCATCTGGGTTTTTAAGAGCAGAACACCGTTCCAACCCTGGAAACATAGAACCAGACATAATCGATGGTTCCACCGACGCACCAGCACATTGGGAAGATCTCAAATTGTCATCATGTTCGATACCACGGTCGATAAACCCTTCATTCTGAGATCTTCCAACAAAACTATCATTCGAATCGTCGGTTCCGGTACCGGTTCCGCCGCTGGGTAAACTGGGTTCTTGTGATGAATTATTACCGGAAAAGGGTAATTCAGAACAAGGGTTTTTGCCCTTGTCGTTGTGACATATCTTTTTGAGTAAATTCTCTGCTCCGTCGTCGTCGTCGCCGGAAATCGAAGATAAAGGTCTCTTTGATGGGTGGTTAGTCATGTCTGTGAGAGCACGGCGAGTTTTGAAAGCGCCGTCACTGAAATTGTCTTGGCTTTCCATAAATTGGATCTAAAGAAAGTTGAAATTTGAAACCCTAACACTGAGAATCGCGTGAAAGGGTTTCAAAAGTATAGTTATTATTATTATGTGAGTAAATGAGAATTGGGATTGAGAGCGAGTCACGGAGATGCGGCCATGGCAATGAGGGAAATTGAAAAGAAACAAAATTGGTTCGCGGGAGGGTAAAAGGGTGGCCCGCCTCACCGTGTGTGTTTTTTCGATTTCAACTTTGAATTACAGTTTTGAAATATGCGGCGCGGAATTCTGGATTTTGGAATCAATTTGGAGCCCAATGGATCTATACCGGTATAGTGAAGCCCAGTATTAGATTAGGAAAACCACTCTTCACCCAGCAACATTCACTCACGCCCAGTCAAAATACCGAAAATACACATGTGCAAGTTAAATCACGCTGTGCAAGTTATGTTCTGTGCGCAACTTAAGTTGCGCTGCGCATGTTAAGTTGCGCAGCGCAGCTTAAGTCGTATAACAGCAACACTGCAACACATCTTCCTCATTTCCCAAACTTTCAAAATTCGAAATTTTCCACCCTAAATCCGAATTTCATCATTCTTGCGCCGTTCAAAGCCAATTTCGCCCACAATATCAAGTAAGTGATGATTATCCTACTTCATTGCATTTTTTGGTTGAAATTTTCGAATTTTTGAAGAAATTTATCATTTTTAGGTTTTTATAAATTTTGCTTGCATGTTAGTTTTTATGATTGTTAGTGATGATTTAACTTAGGAATTGTTGTTTAGATGTTGTTTATAGTGCATAGTGGTAGTTCAGGGTTTAGAAATTGTTAGATTTTATGTTGATTGAAAATTGCACTCTAGGTGTTTGATAAAATGTGTCAATGAAAAATTTGTGTGTTTTTTGGATCGTTAATGATGAAATTAGTTAGAATATAGTATGTTTGACAACAATTTGGTAAATTACGGATTGAAATGACACTGTCGAAACTTTCGTGTTGTTCTTGAATTGTTAGAAATGACAGGATGTCCGTGTGAAAATGTGTCATTGATTTTGTGCTTTTTAAATTGTTGTGTTGTGCAGATATGTCTTAGAGGGAGAGGAGTGACAGACTTAGGTTAGGGAGGCCTACATCTACTAGTAGTGCACGGAGGGAGAAGCAAGCGGTAGTCCCTCCTTTACATGGTCGAGGCCGAGGGAGAGTGGAGGGCACGAGACTTGCCGGTGATGATGATGTTGTGCCTGGGTCCTCTTCATCACAGACAGGTCCATCCCAGGTGATGGACCCGACGCAGTATCAGTTTTTGGAGCCTCACCAGTATCATTTTGAGGAGCCTCAGCCTCACCAGTATCAGTTTGAGGCGCTCAGCATCAGCAACATCATCATATGCATCATGTTGTTGAGCAGGAGGAGCAGCCTTATATTGAGGAGCCTGAGCAGCAGGAAGATATTGCGCAGCCTCATGCTCAGGCTCAGCCTCAGCAGGATGATATGATGTTGGGGCTCGTTTTCAAGGGGTGCCGAGGGTGGTATACGATGCCGGTGTGGACGGCTATGCAGGGGGGTCTTCTAACCTCTCGCTTTTACCTCGCGTTGGAGGTCATGTGGCATGCAATATATGGGTCGATGCCGATGTAAGTATATTTTAATGTTTATTTTACTTCTTTTTTTAATGGTAATTTTACAACTTATTTATTTAACGGTGTTGTTTGTTGTTTTTTGTTTTTGTATTTCAGTTTCGGAGAAAGCGTAGGTTGAGAGGTATCTCCCACGGGAAGAAGCTGAGCGTGAAAAACTTGACGGTACCTCAGCCGGGAGCACAAAATAATTGGTTTTGGGATGTACTGAATGCGTCCGACCTAACCCCCCTCCTGAACAGTGGGTACGAGAACATCTCCCACGGGCTAGTTTGTGCTCTGTCAGAGAGATGGCATGAGGAGACCAGCAGCTTCCATCTACCCGTTGGGGAGATGACCATCACACTGGATGATGTGGCGTGTCTCCTAGGCATCCCCATCATTGGGAAGCTCCTTTCTGAGAGAGAGCTCACCCGTACCGAGACGATGGACATTATGACGACCGACCTGCTTATTTCCGCGGAGGATGCCGCTAGGGAGATGACCAGGCAGGGTGGTCCATATATTAGTTTTGGTGTGCTGAAGAGGCGCTATGAGAAGCTCCTGAATAGGTGTAATCAGCTGGTGGAGGTTGACACACGGGAGGAGGAAGACGAGCGCTTTGATGTTAGGCTGGCCTGCGTGAAGGCGTTTATGTTGCTCTTGCTTGGATGAACCATTTTCTCCCACAAGAACAGCAAAAACATTAATCTGCTGTGGATGCTTGCGCTGAAAGATATGGACGCCTTGGACGAATGGTCATGGGGTGGGATGGGCCTAGCATTCCTATACGAGCAGCTCTCTTTGACCTCCGATTCATCATTGGCCACCTATGGTGGTTACATGACCCTGCTTGTGGTAAGATTTGTTTTTCTTCTTTTTTACATGGTTTGTATAATACTTGTGTTGATATATATTTGGTTCTTTGTGTTTGCAGGGATGTACTTTGGCGCACTTCATGAACCTCATTCTGAGGGTTCGTAGTGATGTGTACGACCCGGCAGTAGCCTCGCTCGTGAGCCAGTGGAGACCTCATAGGGGCTTTACGGACCCTGGACACTATAGAGATGTCATTGATGCGATGGATGACTCTCACGTCATCTGGAGGTCGTACGAGAGACGACGACACATCACGCCATTCCACGACATATGCTGGTACTCCGGATGGATCATGGCCGGCAGAGACAGGATGTTCCGTCACTTGCCTGAGCGGGTTCTTAGGCAGTACGGGTATGTCCATACACGGCCCAGGTCTCCTACGGATGTTGAGCTTACTGCGGCAGATGTCGCGACCCAAACTTTCTTGGAGTTTGCTCTACATGTCCTCAGCCAGCAGCAGAGGGGTGACCCGGTGCCAGAGGACGAACTGTGGGCTCATAGCAGGTGGTACATGAGATGGTTCTATAGAGTGTCACATCTTATTGTGAACCCCCCTGCGGCCATTCCTGACTACGCAGCTCAGGCATCTCCTCGTCTTGTCTATCCTTACGAGGAGGTTATTGTTGACCAGCAGTGGGCCATACATCCTCCCGACCCATACCAGATCATCACCAACATCAGAGCCAAAGTTGATAGTGCTATGGGGCATCCTGATGTGTTTGGTAACCCAAAGGTACTCCGCATGATGCAGGGTATACAGTCTGAGTGGAGCATGCTGGAGCAGATGCAGGTTCCACGACGACGGAGCAGGAGTCCACAACATTAGTGTTTAGGGGTTACGACTTGTATAGTTTTTGTTTATGATATTTTTTCGGATTTGGATGTATATAACATTTGCGCTTTTTTAGCATTTTTATGACATTTTCCCTTATCTTGGTCCTTTATTTTTTCGTAATTTGTTTATGAGTTAACACGTGCTTGAATAAATAACGAAAAATGAAATATAACGAAAAATAAACAGGTAAATAGAACCGTTAAAATTGTTGCACATAACTTGCGCATGTGTTAAATCTGTGCGCAAGTTAAATCTGCACAGACACTGCGCAAGTTAACTTGCGCATGTGTTAAATCTGTGCGCAAGTTAACTTGCGCAGTGTCTGGCTTAAGTCACGTAATGTTTAACACATGCGTGACTTAAGTCACGCAGCGCGTGTTAACTTGCGCACAATTTTACACTTGCGCAAGTTAACATGGCAGGGGCATTTTCGTCCTGCCTGCAGGGCGGGAGTGGATTTTGCTGGAGGGAGAGCAGAATTCTTAGATTAGGTCAGAAGATTTCTTATTCAGAGACATTGTTTAACGACTTTAAATCGTGAGTTTTTATTAAATATGTGTGTTTAATATATTGAAATTTGAAATGTTTGATTTTTTTAAGGAATAATTTATAAATTTAGGATCCTTTCTGGGTGTTCTTTATGACGTCGACTTGTTCAGTCCTTGATACGGGATGAAGTTTGGTGTAGGTATAACGACTGGGGTCATTGATTCTCTAGTTATGTTGTGGATGTATTGGGCTCCTTCTAAAAGACAAATGTGAAGAAATTGAATCTCTAGTTTAAAAGAAGTTAAGTTTGGGTGGGGCGAAGAGGTAGTTGTATAAATATAAAAAGAGGGAAATAAACACATCGAAAGGCGCGCCCGTAATTCCCCAATCCGTTGCCATCAATATCATCACGAGACCTCATTAAATAAAGATTTTCCTTATATTCATTCACCACATCATCGATGTGGATATACATTCAAATATTCAATGCCGTATCATCACAAATAACAATCATTTACCCATTTTCCAATTACTATATGATTCAACATTGAACGCTTCCTTCCTCCATTCCATTCTTCTCTAATCTCACTTCAATATTCAAATCCAATCAACACAAAATGCAAAACCTAAATTCAAAATCCAAATCCAACAACAACGACTCAAATTCCGATGCAGAAAGAAGAATCGAAAGACTCTCCCAACACCTAAACCCAATTCCTCATCTCTCATGGAATCATATAGAGATGGAAAATTGCAGTCGCGGGAAGAAATTAATCGTGGACACAAATTCCCTCTCAGGTTACATGAGAGGAAAACACAGAGAGATACAAGAGAAAATTTTCGATTACTTCAACGCTAATCAACATCTTCAAACCCCTATAGAAATCTCCAAAGACAATCACCGAGAATTGTGTATGAATCAGCTTTTGGGTCTTGTTAGAGAAGCTGGAGTTAAACCTCTTCATTATGTTGTTAATGATCCTGCTAAGTATTTTGCTATTTTGGAAGCTGTTGGTAGTGTTGATATGTCGCTTGGAATCAAAATGGGTGTTCAATATAGGTACTTTCATGTGGGTCATGTCAAAATTGTTTCTTTTTCTTTTTGCTAGTTGTTTTAATGAATGGTTTATTCTATGCAGTCTTTGGGGTGGTTCTGTAATCAATTTGGGAACACAGAAACACAAGGATAAGTACTATGATGGTATTGACAATTTGGACTACCCTGGTTGTTTTGCTATGACTGAGCTTCACCATGGTAATTCCCTTTATGCATTTTTGTTTGAATTGATTTATTTCAACTTATCTGTAAGCTTAAATATCTGTGAAACTTTTTTTTTTGCGAGAGCTTATTTGTTTTCAGCTTATTTCAATAAGCTCTCCAAGTAGCATATGAAAAGGACTTATAGGCTATATGGAAACAATTCGACTCTCTTTTATCTTTTGTTATATATTTATCTTATACATAAGCATTTATATAATAAGTGCGCTTATGCCATAGTTGCTTAATAAATTGTTTATCTAAACAGAGTTTAAGTTATTAACTGATGTGAGTTTTGTCTTGTTCTGTTGGTTGAGCAACTCCTATAGGCTGCGTTCTTAAACTGTTCTTATTAGGATTATGGTTTAATTGTTCCACCTGATGTTAGAGTTTAGAATGAGTTCTGATAGGAGCAATACGTTCTTGGCAATTCTTAGTATTGAAAAACAATTTTGTAAAGTGAAAAGTGGGTCGTGTTCTTAAAAATATAAAGGAGTGATGGGGTAACATGTGGGATCCATTTTGAGTTCTCAAGAGTTGCAACATCATGGTGGAATTCGGTAGAGTTCTTTAAAGCGGTGTGGCATAGTACGGTCCATATGATTGTGAGATAAAATTCAAAATAGGTTCTGAGATGCTCCTAGTGTCGCTGTTGGAAATTTAGGTGCTCTGGGATTGAGGAATTTTTTATTTGTTTTTATCTTAATTTGGTTTCTATCCGTATATGCTACTGCATAGCACTTACCCGGTACACATATCTAAACCGCTGCTTACTCTTCTTTTATGTGCTTAAACAGGTTCAAATGTGCAGGGTCTTCAAACTCTTGCCACCTTTGATCCGATCACCGATGAATTTATTATTGATACTCCAAATGATGGTGCTATCAAATGGTGGATTGGCAATGCCGCTGTGCATGGCAAGTTTGCCACAGTTTTTGCTAGGTTGAAGTTACCTAATTATGATGCAAAAGGAGTTTCTGATATGGGTGTTCATGCTTTCATTGTTCCAATAAGGGATATGAAGACCCATCAAACACTTCCTGGAATTGAGATACATGATTGTGGTCATAAAGTTGGCCTCAATGGTGTTGATAATGGAGCTCTGAGATTCCGCTCGGTGAGAATTCCTCGAGACAACCTTCTAAACCGTTTTGGAGATGTTTCCCGTGATGGGAAGTACACAAGTACGCTTCCTTCGGTTAATAAGCGGTTCGGTGCAACTCTCGGGGAACTTGTTGGTGGTAGGGTAGGCCTTGCATATTCTTCTGTAAGCGTCCTCAAGGTTTCGGCCACTATTGCCATCAGATATTCTCTACTTCGTCAGCAATTTGGACCTCGAGACCAACCCGAAGTAACGATTCTCGACTACCAGTCTCATCAGCATAAGCTTATGCCAATGCTGGCTTCAACTTATGCATTTCATTTTGCCACTACAAACTTAGTGGAGAAATATGCTCAAATGAAGAAGTCTCATGATGAAGAGTTGGTTGCAGATGTCCATGCTCTCTCGGCAGGTCTGAAGGCTTATGTAACATCATATACCGCAAAGTCACTCAGCATCTGTAGGGAAGCCTGTGGAGGCCATGGTTATGCTGCTGTAAATCGGTTTGGTTCCTTGAGGAATGATCATGACATTTTCCAGACATTTGAAGGAGACAACACGGTTCTTCTTCAACAGGTTATTAGTGCTAAGTCTAAATTATATCAATTCTCAAAGAGACTTTTATAACCAGACTGTAGTTATCTATGATCTGATGGTGATTATAATATAATCAACTATTAATTTATGACTGTGGTCGCTGCCGCTATTTTCCTTGCTAAACAAAAAAAATTATATATTTACCTTGTTATATAATCTACACCTTAGTGTAGACTGGAGAATAATGAACAAATCATCAGGGAAATTTGAGTAAGTAATAGATAAATAAAGGATAGCTGCAATTGTTTGCCCCTTTGATTCTAAATACCATTCTAACCTTGATGTACATTTTCCGTTCTTCCAAGATTAACTATTACTAAAGCTTCTTTGGTTCTTGCCTTTGTTACTCTCCAAATGAAATCCAAAATCCTCAAGATTTCATGAAATGATTTAATTGCTGATGCACAGACTCATTTGCATTTAACCATGTAGGATCATAGGAAAGTGTACCTTTCCTTTGTTTATGGCAGCTGTAATTTTACAACTTTTGGGTGTGCAGCGTGTGTGTTTGGTTCCTGTATTCTTGTTATTTCGAGCAGGTAAGTAATAGGTTTGAATTTTTCCTTTACAAATGAAGGTTGCAGCCGATCTTTTGAAACAATACCAGAGAAAGTTCCAAGGAGGGACTTTAGCAGTGACATGGAACTACTTGAGAGATTCCATGAATACTTATCTGTCACAGCCAAATCCGGTTACTGCTAGGTGGGAAGGCGAAGACCATCTACGGGATCCTAAATTTCAATTGGATGCTTTCAGAGTGAGTTTTATCTTGATTCTTTGAATTAAGATTAAATATAATATGTGCTGAAACAAATAAATCAACAACTTATTTTGATTTTAAATTTTGCAGTACCGAACGTCTAGATTACTTCATAGTGTTGCTGTACGACTTCGAAAGCACTCAAAACCTCTCGGGGACTTTGGTGCATGGAATAGATGCTTAAATCATCTATTGACACTTGCAGAATCACATATTGAGTCAGTCATTCTTGCTAAATTCATTGAAGCTGTGCAGAGGTGCTTCCTAGTTCCTTTCTCTAACATATAATTGATTTTTATTTTCCCAATTTTAACACGGCCTATTTCTGCACCAGCTGTCCTAATCCAAGCGCTCAAGCTGCTCTGAAGCTTGTCTGCGATCTTTATGCTCTTGATCGAATATGGAATGACATTGGAACCTACCGCAATGTTGATTATGTGGCTCCCAACAAAGCCAAGGTACATAAAAAATTTCCTTGAAATAAAATTATTATAATATTTTCGGAAAAGAAAATCAGTGCACCATTGAATGCATAAATCAATGAACTGTTTCTTAGTTTTCCTGATAGCTCATAAAAACTTTTAATTGTAAAAGAGCTAATAACTTCTTTGAGGGACCACTCTAAAAAGCAGGAATAACTAGTAAAAACCAGGGTAGGTAGTGGGTATGTGAGGGACACCTATAATGGTTTTCATAAAGAGATAGATACTAATGTATGAATGACACTTTTATAAAAGCAAAAATATGAAGAAGAAAAAAAATAAAGAATACACTTTTTTCAAACTTGCTTTCTTAACCAAAAAGAAGGAAAACATAGGTTAAGATTTATAAAAATTTCACATTCATAAGCTGTTTTTTTTCTCTCTGAACTAAACGTTCATTGATTATGAGCGCCATTTGGCTAGTGAAAATCTTTGTTTTGGAAATCACTTTTTAACCTTTTGAAAACAACGCCAGAAGCACTGAGTTGAATATGAGATTTAGGATGTAGACCTTGCTCTCTTCAACACTATAATCTAAATTACTGTTGAATAATGATGTTTCTCCATTTCACAGGCAATCCACAAACTGTCAGAATATCTAAGTTTCCAAGTGAGGAATATTGCAAAGGAACTTGTCGATGCATTTGATCTTCCGGATCATGTAACAAGAGCACCTATTGCCAAGCAATCAGGAGCTTACTCTCAGTACACACAATTTGTGGGATTCCAATAAAATAAGGGCCCCAAAGAAGATGAATATGTATTTGCAGGAATTAATATGAAAATTCATTTTAGCTCATTGTTGAAATTGGAGTATAATAGTGGCTGCATCTGACCAAAGAAACCCCACACACAAAGCTCATAATCTGCAGCTATTACCATGGATTGAAATATGATGTGTTTCAGTCGGAGATTTGGTGGAATATGTAATACATTAATAGTTTCAAGATATACACCAAGTCTTTTTTTAGGATATATTTTCATTTTTTTAATACTCTCTTCCCTTACTTAAAATGGAAGGGCTATCATTGCTGGATTATTGGAGTGCTACTCAATCATAAGCTACACCTTTGTGAAAGTTGTGAATGAGTAAAGACCCTTATATTTCCTGAACTTTTAAAATACCTATAAATTCTTGCTGCCATAATCTAATGATGATATTCATAGTTTTCATCTGCAATAACTCATCCAATTATGAAAACTAGAGTCAAAGTTTATTGATTTCTTCTATTATTTTTTTTGAGCAATTGACTTCTTCTATTATGATTATGATTCTTACCTTGATGCATGAAGTAATTAAGATTTCTTCAATTAATATTTGCTATGTCAAACCAAGTGTTTCGCTGTCCCAAAACAAACATCAATGATGTACTATAGTTCTGCCACAAAGTATGAAAAAATCTTTCCAAGTCTTTTTAACATGAACTGACCATCATTTACCTATACTCCACCATACCAATCTCCATCTTACAAATTTCTTTTTTCAAACAAGTACAAGGAGTCAAGGACATGTTCATAGTTTTTTTTAGGGTGTTTTTCATATACGTTTAAAATCTCCAAAGCATACAGCAGCACAAAGCCTATAGTTGAGAATTAACATTTTTCAGCTCTGATAGCTCTGCAATTGTAATATGCAGTTCGAGCCACTTCACTTTTTTGCCTGATATCTTCATACATCTTCAACGATGCTTCAGAAAATTTGGTCAGTCGATCAAGAACCTTGGTTAAACTTGCATGTACACAGCACAGATTCGCAGACTCGCCTCCGCTGTCTTCATTAGTTTTGATCTCGCTTTCTGGTGTGCTTGCATTAGCTGAATTCTGTTTCTTAAGAAGTTCATCATTTTGCTGCTCCATCAGATTGTGAAGATCCGACAAAAAGTTTCTGATTGCATCACTAAGTTCTTCAGAGGGTAAAGCCTGGATCCCAGCACACCAATCACGGCATAGAACAAAAATAGGTGGAGCCAGAGCTCGACGAGGGGAGAACGGTCTTCTGCTCCTGGTACGTTCCCTTGGTAAAAGTATACAGTGTTGCAGCCAACCATTGAGAGCTTCCACATATGAGGTGTGGCTGTTAATCCAGTTTGCAAAACTCAGACCAAATAACTCGATTTCTTCTAGCAGCCGAGTCATTATTTCTCTGCGTGCATCTCCTGGCAAGGTTCCTGTTGTGTTTCTAGAATGATATGCCAAGGAAATGGTGATGTATTGCGCATGATGACACTCAAGCATAGCTTTCCACATCCTGACCAATCTGCACCAGCCATAAATCAAATAGTAGGTATAGATTTAACACTCGATTGACAAGAAATATAGTTGTTTAAAGATAGCACATAGATAGTAAAGCTTCGAGGTGATATAAATATAATATCAAGAACTCTTTGCATACCCCTCTGTTAATTCCAGAAGTTGCGGATACAACTCTTCGTCCCTCATTTTTTCAATTCTTTTAGATATTGAATCAACAGAGTAAATAGCCACTCTTATTCGCGAGTGCAGATCCTTCACAACTGCCCTGGTCTTGTCGATCACTTGAGTGCCTTGGTCTTTTGCAAATTGATGTCTAAGCTGGTGACATTTTCGATCATAGACCTTCCTGATGGATTCACTAGCCTGCATATATAGCCCAATAGGTGTCACAGAATGACCGACTATTGAAAACATGAAAATTGGAAATGCAATACATTTAGAAGCAAATATACAAACTGATAATCAGATAATTATCCTGTGTCCTTGAAAGGAATAAAAACATTCAGAGGGAAGGGGATAATGCATATTATAACTACACATTCATGTAAATTGGATTATTCAGATTCAGATATCATACAATGTCAGCTTTATCCGGTTAGAAATGCTTTCAACTGAACCCCTTTTTTATGATATTAGTAATACCTTAACTTCATCATAGAGTTTTCGCTCCCATGCATACAATCTGTCAAGGGTGGACGAATGGCTTCCAGCAATCATGCAGAACTCTTCAACAAAGTCACTTCCACTATCATCAATATCTTCCCTTGATTTTGAAGCCAAAGGGATCCTGGACGAGGATGATCGAAAAGATGCCGTCCTTTTCCAACTAATAATTTTTTGTACAGGTTCTATACATAAAAGGGTGACAAAATTAGTCCGTATTAATATTTCAAGTCAAAGCTATAGCAGACATAATAGAGTAAGTGTAGCTAATAGATTAGCTGGCCAAACAAGGCTCTAGACTTGAACTAATTGTATCCAATTGTGCCGAGTCAGCGCAGTTCTGGTTCAGCTCAGATTGGGTAAGAATGCCTATCTGTTCTCAGCTTGCAACTAACTAGTTCATTCTAACAAACTCAATCAGAATATTCAACATGAATTTTCTCTCATTCTCTCAGTTTCTTTCTCAATTTTCTCTCCATTTCTAGTTTCTATCAAGATAAATGAAACAGCTAAAAGCTTAGAATAAAAACTTAGCAAAATATAATTTGAGAAGAACATACTGTAATGTAAACCCCTGTGTTTCAAAACTTGTTGCAAGGTTTTTCCTCATGTCAACATACTTAGCTTTACTGTATAGCTAACCATTTTTTCTTTATTAGCCCTGTGGCCTGTGCCTGTTCTATTGCTAGGCATTGGCTCGGGTAAAAGCTGATATGTATGTTTGATAAGCATTTGCCGCTATATGTTTGTACATTTGCCAATTTCGTACAAAATGGAGCCTTTTTTCTCTAAATGAAAACTCAAATCCCACAAACTAATAGACATCCAAATAACTTCATGTTGTTGCATACACTAGTTACTATCCAAATGGAAATCATTCATGTTTTTTAGCAAACTAAACGTTCAGCAAAGTGGAAAGAATTTGACATTAGTTTTACATATCAGCAGTAACAGCTTCAATTTTGAGCTTGTGTCTTTTTGATGAGGTTTCATCTTATTTTTCAAGAAATAGCAAACCCAAACGAACATATATGTAATGTTTAAGGCTATACCCATCATTCAGCTGCTAAAGATTTAACAATTAATATCTGTATACAGAAATAGGTAAAAACTTACCCTGGAAAACGGGTGAAGTTTTTCTGCGGCAACAAACGGGCTGGATGGCCGTGATCAAAGCCAATTTAGACGACTTCCCTATCAGAAGTCTGAAGAACATTAGTAATTAGATTTAACAGAAAACAATAAGAGACTAATTGACTAACCAATTGCATTTTATACACAAAATTCATCTCAAGTTTAGTATCTAAATTTTATAACAAGCAATTACCTTTAGCATCAGAAAATCCAACCTTGATTTTGTTTGCCTCTAACAGCCTTGAAACATCTCTACCGGATTCCGAAGCTCGAATGAACCTATGCTCTATATCCTTTATGCTAGAAAGAAAATCTTTAGCTCTGTGAGTGATGAACTCTGAAGGGTCCTCTCTTTCTGTACACACATTTTTCTCAGCCATGTTCTTCTCCTCCTTCTTTGAACTTGATCTTCCAATATCACCCTTTTCAGCCACATCAAGATTTATGTCACCGCCAACAGTACCACCCGGTGCCTCCAACTGTCTCACTTTTCCATCATCCAATTGTTTGCAACCTTCGACTCCACTTGAAACAACTGAAGGATCATCTGAACCAGTTTGTAACCACTGATCCCTGCAATCTTTGAACTCACTACCATGCACTATAAACCTAAAACTCTCACTATCCTCTACAGGGTCAAAGAAATCCCAAGATGCACCTAAATCAGGTGGAGGTGGAGGAGAAAACACATTGGATTCATCATCAACATGTTTGTTACCAAAAGCATCAAGTGTAACAGTAACACAACCATTACCACTTGATCTCATGTAACTAACAGTAGAAACAGGTGTTGAAAAAGGACTTTCATTATGCAAAGGTGAATCTGAAACCTCATTCTCAGCAACATTTAAAGGTGATGAAGGAGAAGGGTAACTAGTTTGAGATGGGGTTTTATCAGAAATAGAAAAAGAAGATTCTACAAGTACTTCAGCTTCAGCATATCTTCTTAAACCTACACCAACATTTCTAAGAGATTGAATGTAAGAAACATGAGAAGCAGCTAAATCATATCTAGAATCAATAGCCACCTTAATGAAACTCTTTCTTTCCTTACATAAACTCAATGCTTCATTCTTATCAGCTTTTGAACTTGTAGCACCCATTTTTCAAACTACAATCATTCACCAAGAACTCAAAGACAGAGAAAAGGAAAATAAAAATGAGTAACCAAGTTGCATGGTTGAAAGTGAAAGCGGTTACTGAGAAAAAGGTTGAGATGAAAGAGACAGGTCCTTAGGAAAGTACAATGGTAGGTAAGAGTAATCAAATCTAAGGTGTTAAGAGGAACCTGAAACTGTATCAGTGTGGTTATTGTTTTTGGGTATAGACTTTGTTGGGTTTGCAGTTGCAGAGAGGGTATGAGTGTTTTTAGCAGAGAAAAAGTAGAGAAAGAAACAAAAAAACGTGAAATTGTAACAGTTATTGCTTACTCAGTGAACCTCGTTTTGTGTGTCTCACTTCTTGCTTTTTTACATTTTTCATTCCCTTCACCGTTCAGTAAAAATAATTTTACTTTTATTAATGTTGCATTCAATTTCAAAATACAAAAAATAAAAATCAATTAAATGGAATCAAAAAGAGTTTGAAACATGTTTGTTTTAGCTTAATCAAAGTTTGAGTTTAAATCCAACCTTCATGTTACAACTTTTAGGATAATTTACCGTCTATTTAGGTCTCACAATACTCGGATGGTTAATCTCTACAATTACGCGCGATGTGATAATAGTCTTGAGGCATGATCTTAACTTGGTTAGGGACCAAATTCACTTAAGTTTTCTTTACAAATTTTACTCATAAAATAATTATGAGTATGATTGAAAGAGAAACATGTACTTGTACTTATTCATTTGAAAATAATATTTAGCTTAACTATTTAATCTTTAACTTAACTTCTTTATAAAAAAAAAATCATTTCACCTTAAAAATCAACTATAGAAGTAAATTCTAAAATAATTAAAAAATTAAGATTATCTAACTAGTGCAAATTTCTACCGACTTGAAGAACATGGTTTCAACAATATTTCTTTTACCGATTAAAATAAATTAAAATTACATCAAAGAAAAACTAATCTATAACTATTTTTTTTTATTTTTTTGGTAGTTTGAGTTAATGAGTGTTAGATTTTTTTGTTTAATCCTCACAGAAAGAGAAAATGTTGGACACGTTTTCAAAACGAAACTAAATTTTATGGAGCTGTTACGGACTTCTTTTACACATACTTTTTCTCCACACTTTTATCAAACTCAAGTGTGTGAATTGAAATCAAATTTTGGTTGGGAATTGTGTATAATCAAATTTTATAAGTCATTTTGACATGTTAACGCATATTAAAAAATATAATTAATTTTATATTAGAAAGAGAAATTATTAGCGATTTTATAAAAAAATCTCTTATTTACGAAATGAGGGATCAAAGTTCAAAGAATTTTTTTAGAGATATTAAAAATAAAAGTTAATATATTCAAAAAGACTAAATTATATTTAATCCTTAAATTTATACTATTACAAGTAACATGAAATTATACTCCAACTTAATTGTTACACAAAGATGCACCCATCACATACGTTTATAAGGTGTTGACTTAGTGAAAAGAGCGTAGTCTTGTAACATCAATGAACAAGTTCAAATCTTCTCAAAGACGGTTGAAAAATGAGCATCAGTGCCACTTACTGATAAAGATGCAGTCACATACATCATTAAGGCATTCCCGAGTTAAAGGAGGAAGACACATGTATCTTGGACAATCAGACTTAGTCTTACAAGGAACTGGATCTACAATATCAAATAACAACAAAATAAATATTAGTGAAAAGTTATGGAATATTGTGTACAAGATAAATTAGAAATTGAAGATGGTGTAAAAAATTACTTACCACCATTGATTACGAAAAGAAAAAGAAATATGATCCAAGCATAAAAAGAACTCGTTATTAGAGCCATAATTGTCCTCATTATATGTAATAAATAGTAAATCGTTTGATCACTTTATATAAAAGTAATAATCCAAGCTTTGTCAGCTTCAATTAAATGTTTTTTTTATAAGATTGGAGATATTGTTAAATGCCTTTAAAGTGCATCAACATGTCGAGCTTATCTCCTTCACTCACCTAATCATCACTTAACTTTAGTAGACTTATTACATAAGATTTTGATGATCACAAAAGTTCATGATTATTTTTTATAAAACTTTAATATATGTTTTAGCCTTTCATGATCGAAAACATGAACATATTAAATATGAATGATAATAAAGAATGATGAAAAATAGTTGTAGAAATGATGTATCGAAGAGGTGACAACATGTTTATTTAGTAATTAAATGTATCATAGGATAATTTTTTTCATGATAAAATTATAGGCTCAATGTTAATACAAATCAAAAGTGAAAAGAGCACGAGCTGATCAAATGTCAAGTTATCTTGAGAAATGAATGAAAGAGAATTTTTATATAACACGTTGAGATGTAAATATGTTTGGTAAGTGTCTTTGTTTTGACACCTATGAAAAAATTGAGATGTAAAACCTCATTTTATTACCTTGTGCATTGGCATCATTGATAAGAGTTTTATTGAGTATATTTCATGATTTTTTAACTCCTTGAATGATGTGTTGAATATAAGATTTTAGAGAGTTTTGAGAACCAAATAACTTTTTGAGAAAGAAAAGAGAAATGCGTGAAAATCATATATTTTTAGTGAAGTGTAAATTGACATTATATATATATATATATATATATACACACACACCAACTTCCAAAATATATTGAACTTGAACTTCTTCAAAAAAAATAATATTGAACTTCCAATATAATTTTTTTTTTTTGAAGGAAATATAATATATTATTGAAAGTTGATTTAAAACTAGAGTTTCAATATATTTTGGCCATTCGAAGAAAAAGAAAGTACTAAGAGATTCTATATATATGGATTGTTACGATACATTCACCACTTTTATTATCAACTTCCAAAATATATTGAACTTCCTTTGCTTAACGACTTTTAATTGTTTTTTTTTTTTATTCTTCTTCTTCCTTTGCTTAATGGTTTGTCAGCCAAACTTGAAAACCCATCGCAATGAATAATACTCTTGATTATAATGATTACAATAATGATACTCTCAATTGTGTTCTCTAATTATGAATCATGTTTCTTATCCAAAGTTGATCTCAATGAATGTTTCCTTCGAAAGGAAGAGAGTACTTCTCAGAATGTGAGGATTCCAAGTTCAACTATGGCAGTGCAACTGATTCAATAACTTTCATTTGCCGAGTCTAAATAGTAAAATATGAATCACTTGAATAATTGGTGACATAGATGAATTGAATTTATAATATATTCTTATTGTTCCAGGAAAAAATAGGTGAATAGTTTATTGCATGCAAATATTATTTTCTTCCTTGATGCAGAATAAAAAAAAACAATCAATTAAAGGTCATTAATGGTTTTGTCATTTTGAGGTGATGAGTCTTAACTCCAATAGAGAAGAAAATTACAGATAGTCTATTGCATCACTTATTCTTAATCAATCTAAACCATTACTCCCTTCGGTCACATATATAAACAAAAATTAACTTTTTAGATTCATTAAATAATTATTGCATCTAAACACATTTATAGACCATATACATTAATCATTCAATGAACCTAAAAAGTTACTTTTTACTTATATGACCAAAGGGAGTAATTGATAATAAAGTTAAAGGCCAAGATTTGGAGTAAGTAAAAAAACTTACTCTTAGAGTCAAAATATCCCCTCATATATTTGTCAAAGCAATAATCAATGGAGGAAGAAGAATATTTGTCAAAAAATTGAAGAGATAATAATTAAGAATTAATTTTTTTAGACAAAGTGAAAATAACGTTAATACCTACAACTTTAGTTCTTTTTAATAGAATATAACGAGGTCTTTAAAAAAAGAAAGAGGTGTTTTGGTTCAAAAAGAAAATGTGTCGCTTATTCATAAAAAATGGTGGATCTATCATAGCAATCTTCATCCTCATATATTATTTAAAACATCAGTTATGAGAGAAAGGGAGCAACAAAGCTTGTTGATCACATCGAAGATATTATTTGTCCTAATGGTCAAAAGGTAGCAAGTATTAGGATGTATAATATACATGCTATGTATTGTATTTAAAAACATTGTAGGTGGCATGCCGACCATTCTGTGAGAGGGTGAGTGTGTCGCAAAATTACTCATCTAATCCTCTTTAATTTGCTCAAACTAGAATGTATTTCTTAAATATATTTTTCCTATGTATTTGTTATATATTGATTCAAATCTCACTTAATTATTTTATTTTTTTGCAGATAAAAGGCTAGTGTGGTGCAAATGTGTCATATGCAATACATGACATTATAACTATATTGGCACTCGAAACACTACAATACAATCAGTTGCAGCACCAAACAAAGTTTATTAAATAGAATTAAAGAGATAAGTGTACGACTTGGGTGGACAAAAGCAAGACTTAAGGAAAACAATCAAGCAAACCTATAGTAAGGCAAAACCATTCTATTTTCAAAATATTAGTCGGAAAAAAAAGAGAAACATGATTCCACCAATGATACATAATATTAGGAAGACAATAATTAGTTGGTTTATCCAATAGAAACCCCATCCTCCGCTGCCTTTCCAATATGTAATATTATTAAAAAAAGAAAAGGAAAAATATTTACAAAAGAGGGGGGACTAAGTCAAGATCCTCAAAGGAAAGAAAAAAAAGAAAGCAATAAAAGGAACATAAAAAGCGAAGGAAATCTATAATTAGGTAGCCCATTCATGTCTCATGCAAAGTCCGCCAACAACGTAGGAGGCCAAATGGTGAACCAAATAGTGTCATCTATGTCATATTCCAGGGCTGCTAGGCCATCCGCACAACAATTTCCTTTGCGAAAAATATAAGAACACATAATCATCAAGCCTCGGTGAGTACAAAGTCAGAGCACCACACCGCCCAAATGTTAGGAATGAGAGGCTCCTATTATTAAGAGCCCCACACTCATGTTCACATTTAAGAAAACTAGAATAAATTCATTGATATTAGAATCTACGATTTTCACATAATAAATAAATTAAATGACATACCTTCATTTATGATGATAGAAAGTAGAACCAACAATCTTTTGAATCTAAACCTATCTTTTTCCTGTTCACGGGCCATTTTTTATGGCGATATGATAGAGAAACTGTATGGAACAAGTATAATCCTTTTTGACATTGGTTGATAGCTTCCATCAAATTAAAAATATGGGTTTTTCTATCACGTGCAAATTTGCACATGTTAAGAAGTTTAAAATAGTATATTTATATTGGAACTTGAGTATTTTCTATTAAATATATAATTTATTAATGAATAATTGTTGTTTTTCAATAAATAGTGACTATTTTTAGTTACTTTTAACATGTGCAATATTGCACATGTTAGACAAACCCTAAAAATATTTACATCATTTCATGGATGGTTGCATCCTATCAAACGAGTCATCATAATCTAATTATATTTATTTAATTATTTATGCTAGCTATGCTATTTTTTTAAGGGACATGTTACCTATGCTATGAAAATGTTTCTTTTAATAGAAAAAACAATGGTCTTGTTATCTTGTGCTCTAAGGGCACAAGTTAAGGAATCTAAAATAAAATTTTTGTATAAAAAGAACAAAATTTTGACTTTAAAATATTGAATAAAGTTGAATGCACAACTTTTAAGACAATTATTTATATTTTAAATTCTTTAGCATATGCCCTTAGGGCGCATGTTAACATTTGCCAAAAAATAAATTCTAAAGTGTTATGATTATGGGAGTATGTAAGTTGCATGCGTGAAACCACTTTATCAAATAGAAATTAAATATTACAAATACCGAACATAATTAGGACAATTCTCTCCTCGTCAGGAACAAACATCATACACCCAGATACATGTCCTCACTTGTACGCACACACAAAGTAAGCTTAATTTAGACCAATTTCTCTAGTGCCTTGTACCCTTCTATATGCTTTTTCTACTGCTCTAACATGTGTAACTCAAACAACATATTGTGATGACACTAGAGAAAGAGATACAGAGGAGTGGATGAGGCATCTACAAGATATATTGCAAACATAAGATTTCATATGTGATTACATAAGATATCTAATTGCACGATGTTTTTGCATGACCAATTAATCTAACTTGTCTAAAAATATATTTCTGGTTAGAAATGAGTTTTGTATCACAAATTTCATATGTAATCACATATGAAACATCCATAAACACATGGGTCCACGAAAAAGATATCTGCTTTTTCTAGAAAATTAATGGACCTGGATCCTCTTCTTCCACAATTCTCTTCTTCTTTCTCCTTCACTAAATCTTAACCATTAGATCAACTCGGTTCAATTCTTAACGAGTCGAGCCGAGCTGAACCTAAGTTCAACTCATTTCCAGCCCTATCGTCCGCCTTTATGCCATCAGAAACAAAAAGTTGTTAATTAAAAAAACCTTTGATGTTGGTTGAAGAGAGATTTTCTCATAGGAAAGGAAGGGAAAACCGAAGAGACGATGATGATTTACATTAATCTTGTTGATGTCGTTGCATTGCCACCACGCCGTCGGTTATTGTTGTGCAGTCCTAATTGGTGGTGTTGACAGCGTTGTTGGTGCGAAGGGAAGATAAAGGATTTAAATATTACTTTCTTTTTAAATTTTATTCTCTTTTAAATTTTTGGCCATGAGATTGATCTAATGGTTAAGATTTAGTGAAGGAGAGAGAATGAGAGAATTGTGGAAGGAGAGGATCCAGTTCCGAAATTAATATAGAGACACAAATTTCTCATGTCCGTCTGAGATACTAGAGAAATCACAAACGTCATATGTTTTGGACGCATTTGCTTCCATCAAATAGTCACCCTCATCACAAATAAGCTTAAATTTTTTTGCAAGTGTGGAAAAGACATTAATAAATTAAGCATTGTTAGTGGATGCCAAAGCAATTAGCAGCATTTGCTTTATGAATTTGGTCCATTCTTTCTTTTGACAACAACAAATTATTAGCAGTTCCCTCAATACACTTTGACGATTAAAAATGAAATAAAAAGAGATGATGTACTATTATTAAAAGTTACATGGCTCGTGGAACACTATATGTGGCTCGTCGCCCATTTAGTGAGATGATGAGTGTGTCAATGCATGATTCATCTCACCCTTTTCAATTTGGTCAAAATAGTTGTGTATTATGTTGTCAAGATTTTCTAAATACACAAAGAACATTAGTCGTATATTGATGGAAAAATTCGTGTTTAGCAACATATAAGTGAGAGAAGTCATACACATGATACTGCACGGTTTTAGATGAAAATGTGATGTTCAAACTCACATGTATAGTTGCTCTAACCCAATATAGTTATTCACCACAACATAGGCCCTCTAGAAGTCCCAATATAATCACAACCATAAGGATTCAATGTAAAACAATTGAATTTGACATTAAAGTTTTCTTTAAAATGGATTTAACAACAAAGCTATATGGACATCCCAAATTTTTAAAAATATTTTCCCATATTTAATGGTTCTATAGGGATGCAGCCAAGAACTGATCCAAATACCTCCACATTCTCCAAATATGAGAGATATATGTATAAGTAACTAGACTCTTGACCCGTGCTATCGCACGAGTCTTACTAGCCGCAATAAACATCAATGAGTTATATTATATATTTCCATTAAACATAGTACGATAAACATTCATTTTTTTTAGACCACTATCTTTGATTTTGTTAAAACAAAAAATGAGAATTTAAATTTCATCAAATTGCGGAGTTTAGAAAATATAAGGCAGACATAATTCATAACATAGCTCAAAAAGGTCGTAGTACATTTGTGTTGGCTTAAAACTGAATCTCAAAGATGCAGACCAACACATTATGTTCCACACATTAGCAGGTTTTAAACTTGATTGGTGTCATGTTGGAGTCATTACGTAGGAATGAAAAGAGTTATTAAACTCTGTGTGTGTATTATCATTCAGGCGGTTTGGATTGTTCATCTAATTTGAGCAAAAAGTTAAAGAGCTTTAATTTTAGAAAAAAAAAAATTAAAGTTTTATTTTTTTGGGGAAAAGAATTAAAGTTAAAAAGACTAGAGTTCAAGTCCTAGCTAAAATAAAGAAAAACAAAAATAGCAGTTTAATATAAATTAACATTAAAAAAATAAAATGAGTTGAAAATTGAATTCATCGGTTATGACCATTATTTGATGGTGAAATGTCAAAAATTAAAAATTACAAAACATGTTAACACAATTAAAAATTACAAAAGAAATTAATAGAGATAAATGTTGCAATAAAAATGTTCATAACATTTGAATCTTACCAAAACATCTACTCTACTTTAGCAGATCCAAAAACATAATTTGTTAAACTTATTTGTTTCATAACAAAAGTTTAAAAAAAAAATTAAAAGGAAAATGAAGACACATGTTACCATGATCTTGAAAATCAAAATGAGTAGAACTATAACTAATAATTAAGACCGTGCATGGCCCGTTAGGCTATAAAATCCACATATTTTACTGATATTAACTAAAATTTGAAGTAAAATTGTTGATCCCTTTTTCCAGTTTACAATAGGATCCCTTTAAACAACCATTTATAAGTGGTATCCATGTACTTTTTTGGATGATGACTAAACCAATTGTTGAGTTTCCACATTGAGGCTTAAAGGAAGTTGTTCAATAAATAGCTTAGAACTATTACTGAGGTTGATTGATTTCCATATACACACACACATTTGTAATTGACTTTATAACAAAACATAAACAAAGATTATCATATAAGAACTAATATACTAAAAGAACAAATGAAATACACACTTCACTTTTGGAACAAAAGGTATATCCTCCTATGCGATTTGTACATGAACATGAGGGAAGTACTATCCATGCTGAAGGATTATATAATCCAGAAGAATAATTATTTATATATAAGTTTAATATGTATTAAGTATAAAAATATATACAAAGAATTTCTCATTTTTACCATTAAACAATAGAATTTCCCATTTTAGAATCTCAACAATAACAATGTGGAGTGGCTTAAACTTTCTATTTTTTGGTCATTGCTACTATCTTCCTTCCATTGAGAATCATGTAATGAGTATCCTATTTCTTTTCTCTTTCTGAAATGCTATATTATTAATCTGTCAATGTGAAAAAAAATTAATACGAGTAAAAAAGAAACAACTTTAACTTATAAGAAACAACAATACAATGATACATGTACACATCTCATATTCCCTAACACTTATTCAACATCCTATTTTATCTTTATAATCAAAAGTTTATGAAAAAAAAATTCATATTCATCCAATAGAACACACTTAAGCTTTTTTTGCAAAAAAAATAAAATCATATATTTAAAATAAGGATTTGTGCTATTACATATAGTTTTTTGGCTCCCCAATTCCATTATATTGGAGAAAAAATAGTGTGGAATATACAAAGAACTTAGAGATCAAGGATTAAAACTAATATTATTTCAAAAGTAAAAAGGACTAAAACTAATATGCAAAATGAAGTTACATATGCCCTTCACAATGTCAGAGTCATGAGTAATCACTCTATTTAAAGGTTGATGGGATAAATTAAAGGTGGAATCCTATTTATAATTTTATATAGTTCGGATGGCTTCAAATAACACAATATACCCAACTTTTTGTCTCTGCATCAAAAGGCTGCGTGAAGTATTATCCTCCTTCATCAATCATTGTTGAAGAATTTTTTTGGTAATTAATAATCCCCAAAAAGAAGATTATCAAACTGTTTCTAATCAAACCCATAAAACAAAAACAAAAATGAAAATGAAAGAAGATTCAACTTACATAATTTGTAGAGGAGGGAATTTGGATGAATATTAAAGACAATACAAACTTGAATCTGCAATAATAAGGAGGGACAACATCAATGTAATTGTAGCCCAAACCATGTTGTCGTTGGAGAACAGTCCTAAATTCGCTATTCCAATTCACAGCAAATTAAGAAAACAATTTGTACCTTGAACGAATCAATAATCCATTTTAGCCATTCAAATACACATTAAGAAAAATGTCAGCAATTGAAGATAAATTAACTATCCTCGAAAGCAAAGGGATTGCACACTTATAAGAATGATGAGAGAAAGTTACCTCAAAGACAAAATATTCAAGACGACGGCAAGGTAAACAGGAGGAGCGGCGCTGGTACAACCTTAAGAAACTGAGTGATAGAGAAAACATGAAATTAAAGATCATCCTTGCTGCTCCTTGAGTAGGCCTTCTAGGCCTTGCATAAAAAGAGAATAATAAACTGTTACCACATTGATTCAAGTCCAGCACAGGAAAAAATCGACACTGAAGCATACTTAGATCCCTAACATGAAACTCAATGCAAATCCTTCTGGTATTGAAGTTGTAATTCATTCACAATTTTGTCAAAATCAGTGTCTGGATTTAGATCCAAATGAGCTGCACAAAAAAAACACCAAGCAACTGATTAGAACCAAATATATTCAATGAAGTATGATTAGATTGATTAGAACAGAAGTTGTATGCAAATCCATTAAGATTAACTATACCACAAAGATATGTGCACGCCACTATTTAGACAGGGCTCATAGACAAAATGAATTTGAATGATGGTGACATGTGTACACAGTGAGATTGGGGAGTTGGAGAGACTTCTCGTGGAATACAATGCACTTGCCGCATGGGGAGATATGGAAGGTCACATTAAATGTTTAATGGATTAGTGGGTAGTTGGCAGGAATGATCGAAATTAATGCAAGCTTGGAAGGGAAAAACTTTTACAATTAGGGTTTAAGCCTTTAAGGACAGCCTGACAAGACTAACGTTTATAATAAATGATTCTTAGATGGTCACGTGACCAAGAAATATCATTTGGTCACATTCAACCAAAACATGATACCTCATAAACATGTGAGAGAGAGCAAAAGAACATGATGTGTCATGTTTTAGTTGGATGTGACAAATGTCATTTATTAATCATGTGGCCATCGAAAAATTACTCTATACATACATACATATATATATATATATATATATATATATATATATATATATATATATGGAATGCTACACAATATATCTATCATTTGATTTTTTGATTAATTTCTCTCTCTTTTCAAATCATATCAACAATTATTCGTGATATGTCTTTCTTTATACCGTGTTGAATGGGGTTGTCAATGTTATATACCGTCACAACTCTCAACTTCACAAGTCACAACCATACGTTGGTGATTACGTCATTTGCAAACACATACATGGAGGTCTTCAAAGAGGATTAATTGGTCAAAGAAAACAACTCCTATTGAATTGGACACGAATTAATAAGACCTCTAGACTCTAGTGTCCAGCTAGCTCATGTAAATGTATGCACGTAAATTTCCCCTCCAAGCTCATGCATGACTGGACTTGGGATTCTTTGCAACAGGTTTTATGATGCACTCGACTAGCTTATGATTAATCTTGTGCATGGCTCATCATCATCATCACTTCACTCACATATACATATATATTAATATAGAAAAGGATAAGATTGAGTAATCAATAATTTTGATCTTTAAAAGTGTGCAACATTGTAACAATGGTTTTTATATCTATCAAAATTATTACAAAAACGTATTTCAATGCGTCTTTCAAATGTCAGGTTTTCGAATATGTTTTTCCCTTAGTTATTTTCAAATATGTCTTCAATAATCATTTAATTCATAATATTATTAACATAGAAAAAACATTTATAAGATTTTTTTTATAATTTGCATGCATGATCTCACATATTGTTCAGTCAAACAATATTACATATCACATTCAATATATATCCAATCCATATATACAGAGAGAGACATGTGGTAGCATTTCCTCATGCATTCGACCGTACGTATTGCAACACTTATCACCTTTGGTAATGCATACCTTGTCCTCATTGATCCTCCTCACGTATACTTCATTAATTGCATGAATTTCATAAGCTTAATTTCGTTCCTGATTTATAGGAATATATTGGATCATACCCTTTAACCACCGCCATTCCAGTACCAATATATATATATATATATATATATATATATATATATATATAGGTACATTTACATATTTCAATAATTAACATCTCATTGCAGAAGCAAAGAAAGAAGAATTCACAGAAATTTATCATGGTGGAGATAACAGAAGAAATCGAGTCCTTTGATCAACAAAAAGAAGAAGAGATCGACTATGACGAGCTGAAGAAGCGCATGTGGAAGGACCGAATCCTGCTACAGAAGCTCAAGGGAAAAGGTAAAAAAGATGATCAACAAAACCAACAAGCAAAAGATGAGGCATCAAGAAGGAAAAAAATGTCAAGATCACAAGATTTGATCCTCAAATACATGATGAAGATTATGACAATATGCAAAGCTCAAGGTTTTGTCTATGGTATTGTCCCAGAAAAAGGAAAACCAGTAACTGGTTCTTCTGAAAGTTTGCGTGAATGGTGGAAAGAACAAGTCAAATTCAGTCAAAATGCACCAGCTGCAGTTTCCAAACACTTACCATCATCACTCTTAGAAAATCAACAAGAGTTGGAATTATTAGATCCAATTTCATCATATATGCATTTACTTCATGACTTGCAAGATACTACTTTAGGTTCTCTTCTTTCAGCCCTAATGCAACACTGTGTACCACCACAAAGAAGATTCCCTTTTGAAATAGGTTTGGCTCCTCCATGGTGGCCTAATGGAACAGAACAGTGGTGGGGTCAACAAGGTGGTTTGTCAGAACAACATGGCCCACCACCTTATAAAAAACCTCATGATTTGAAAAAGGCTTGGAAAGTTTCTGTGTTGACTGCAATCATCAAACACTTGTCTCCTGATGTTGATAAAGTGAGAAGGTTAGTGACTCAATCAAAGACTTTGCAACATAAGATGACAGCTAAAGATAGTGCAACTTGGTCCAAAGTAATGAACCAAGAACAAGCTTTGCTTCATCTCACTGAAAAGTGCCTCAAGATATCAGAAGAAGGTGAAAGCTCTAGTAGTACTAAACATGATTTGAATCACTTGGAAAAATGTGGTAGCACTGAGAAGAGAAAGGGTGAGTTTGATTTAGATGCTGATTTTGATTTTGATAAGGTACTATACTCATGTCAATATGTTGAGTGTCCACAAAGTGATTTGTGCATGGGATTTTCAGACAAAAGTTCAAGGGTGAACCATGAATCACTCTGTTCTTACAGAACAGCGCAAGGACATGTTCCCTTCCATGATTTTCTGTCAGATGATTGGTTGAATATGGATATAGCAGGGGATACTGATAAACAGAATCAGGATCAGGATCATAATAGCTTTGTTGAGAATGTTAATGCGTCGAGAGAGATTGTGGATATGACAGTAGAAGATTATGGTAGCTTTTGGCTAAATAGCATGCAAGATCTTGAATTGCACATGGGAGTGGACTTGGAAAGAGATAACGTCGACTTGAATCAAAATCCAGCGCAAGAGACCACATTAAGGCTTGAAGCAACCTCAATTTGGGACATGACATATGATTAAGTTCTTTTGTTTACCTCACTGATGAACTCGGATCTTTACAGCCATCCAGTCCACTAAGATTTGGCTGGACAGCTACAGATGATCCGAGCTCTGAAGTGCATGCCAATTTGCTTTCTTTCCACCATTTAATTAGATAGAAAATAAAGGTCTAAATAAGTAGGGGACCGTCTCCTGAAATGTAACTCGCTTGAGCTTTAGCTTGTTCATATTATCTCAGATCCTCTGCGGTCATCTAGTCCAGTAAGATACAGTTGGACGGCCGCAGATGATCCAAGCTCAAGGCTGCATGTCAATTTTCTTACTTTCCACTATTTAAATAGATAGAAAATAATGATTTAAATAAGTAGGGTCTGTCTCCTGATATGTAACACACGCTACCTTTCACTTATACAAATTAATAACAAGTTTCTTTGTCTCTTGATTTCATGTTTGTGTCACAATGAATGATTCAACTCTATTTACATTGATCTCTGACTGTCATGACAAAGAATATCAGCCTCATTTCTTACCCATTACTATATTGTTAATTTGAGTGTGGGATAAAAATAGAAAGGAAGTAAAAGCGAGGTGAAAAATCATTTCTTCTATATAGACACTAACGGAAAAATATACAAGTTTGATTTTTGAGGTTTGAATTAATAATCGTAGAAACTATGCCTTTGAGGTATGAAATCTTCATATTGAGGTCTCGGGCTTGTGTAGGAATATCCTTTTCTGAACCTATTGTTTCTGCTTCTTACTTCGACACCCACAGAAAACACAGCACAAACAGGTCTGTGGTCAGAAAATCTTGATTCTCCACGGATATATGATAATTGTTCAATGCGTTTACCGCGCCATAGTATCCTATCACACCTGAAAAATATTCAATAACAGAATATTATCAATGATTACAGTTTTTGATTAATATATCTTAAGTTTTTGCTTCTTTGTGCATGTGATATTGGGTTGAAGCAAAAATTGTTGAATAGTAAGTAGGAGCAAGAACATGAAATACCATGCGGGTGTTCGGCGTTTCTTCTTTGATTTAACGGTTTCACCAGCATAAGAGTCTGAATTATGTGAATACTTGTAAGTTGGCGCAAACACTATTTTTCCCTCTTTGAAATCACTGAAAACTCTTCCTGCATCTCTTTCTATGTTCAACTGAATAAAAATGAAAAGCAAGTTTATCAATAAATATACTCATGCACAATGAATTGTTTTATTATGTATCTATATATGAGTGGAGGGACACACTTGATCTTTCTCTAACAAAGTGTCCCAGTCATTATCCTCCAACAGAACCCTTGTTTCTTCATAACTCAGAGCCACTCTATAATTCAAATCTCCTAGCCATATTATTCGACTGCAAAAAAGCAAGAAGTTATTAGAATTCAAAAGTCATGTAGTCTCTCCGATCTTAAATATAAGTAAAAAATTACATGTATTTTCATAAGTCAGTCAAAGATGCATATGTGTGTGACAACTTACTCATGATCCACTATCTTTTCTGGTGCTCGACGGTATGGATTCTTACAAATCCTAGGGAATTGTATGCCTTTAAGAATCTCAGCTACATCAGAATTCCTCCTCACCTCGTCGCCTTCTTTCTCACCAGAAGCCAAGTGACTACATACGAAACAAAAGTTCGTTTGATGTAATGACATACTCATTGATATACACCCCTGCAATCAATTAGTCATGAGATTAATTTTATTTTTCGTGTCTCTAGTTTTCATTAGTAATTCAACTTTTTTTAGTAGTGCCGGTTTCATGATATGTTAGTAGCTATGTAATATGTTGAATGATATAATATATAAGGATTATTTTCTTACCTTGTTACCTAAGCAACCCATGATTCCTCTCCCAACAGAGTCTACTCTAAGATGACCAATATGAGGTACTAACTCTTTCTTAGTCCATATGGTGAGAAAAATTCCAACCATTTGTTTACTTGATATGAGAGAGTATTTAGATTGACCAGGAGAAGAGGGTATTTCTGCAATTGAAAGCAATTCTTCCATGCTACTTTCACCTTGAATCTCAGAATCTAACTTACTCATAGGATCACTAAATTTTCTAACCCTACGCCGCTCTCTAGATGGAGATTCCACAGGACAATTGCAAGCCTTAAGGAGGCTGCTACCTTCTGCCCTGAAACTTCTACTGACAGCTTTAAGAGATGGCTTTTGAAAGAAATGTAGACTTGCTGGCGACTTTGATTTGGATCCAGCTCCTGAATCAGATGAATCACTGTAATCACTTTTTGGTGTGTTTAGTGCTTGACTTATCAATGCTAGCCACTTTGCAGCAGGTTCATTGTCTTCAATTACTAGAACATTTCCAGCACTTAGTGGAACAATTTCCTGAAATCTGAACATACACCAAGTATTTCAGGTAACATCATTGTAATAATGATTTGAATGAAAACAAATTCACAGAAACAATTGCATTTGCATATACACAGAACATAATTTTTCAAGCGCAACTGTGCTCTTCTGAACTTGTGAGTCGATTCATACCCTAAGACATATATATCTGCAGAACCCTCGACCAGCAAGAAATCTTGAAGGTTGAGGTCATAGCTTGGAGATTTTCCTCCCACATTCCACGTTCCTACAAAGACCCTGAATAAGAATGAATAACATGGTAACTGAGTCTGACTATTGTATATATGCAAACAGATACTATGTGTAGCTGAAAATGAAATCAAATACCTGAAACTCTGAATTTCATTTTCTGGAGCCATAGGCCTTTCAAAATTTGACAAATTTAAGCCTTCAATTCCAGGGCTAGTCTCCCTTTCTGTGAGTTGATAATGATAAATTAAAATCTATAATTGAAAGAGTATACTATACAATACAGCCACTATGATAAAGACAAGGGTAGCTTAAGGTCAATATCAAACAAGAAAATTTGATTTTCTCCCTTTTGATCCACCCCTAAAAAGGAAAAAATTCTATTAATAACCAAAATATCACTGTTGTTAGGTAAGCTACCAAAATAATACAGGATTACATGAGAAAATTTTCGTCTTGTTTGACAAAAAGCGCAAAATCGGATATGCTGATATTTACATTGTTTTTGACTAAATATGCTGATATTAACATTATATATCATTATTATTATTATATCATAATAAAAAAAATGATATAAACATTATTAACATTATGTTTATGACCAAAACTGAATTCCATGCAATGCAACAGCTATGCATAAAATATATAAACGCATTGCATAAAAAAAGTCATATACCTGAAAAACTTTTTCTCATGATGGGGGAAGCTTCAAGAAATGCTTTTCTTCTGGTTTCAATTTTCCTCTCCAAATCTTTTAATACAAAACATTTGAAGAAAAATGACATTAAATTAAAGGGCAACCAACTGTGACAACATGGAAATGAAGAGATTATTATAGGGAAATTAAGAAGCAATGTAATGAATACCAAAACTAATTGAAATTGAATCTCCTTCTGTATTTGATTTAAGTGCATCTTCATCCGAGCCTCTCCCATTTCGCTTTGATCCAAAAATCTTAGGCAAGATAGACTTAACACAAACAAAAAAAAACAGGCTCAATAACAATGCAATGCATGAAGGAAATTACAAAGAGAAAGAAAGTGTATATAGCAAGTACCTTTTTCTTTTTCTCATTCTTGACACTATTGTCGGGCAAGGTGTTTGTAGTGCTGTAGGAGTTGTGGATTGGGCTGAGGGAAATGTTGTTATTAGCTTTGGTCATTTCAGAATTAGCATTTGATTTGGAACGTGAAGAAGATGAAGACGACGACATTCATTCATTCATATTATTTCAATCATGCATGCATGTATTATGATATTTCTTCTGATCTTGGTTCATCACATTTCTCAAAATAAAGAGTGAAAAACAATGTGTACGTGTGTTAGATTCTGGTGTTTAACAACAATATATGCAGAATAATATTTGTTCTTTTCTTTGTAATTGGATTGAATTTTGGTTTGGTAATAATAACTAGATGTGAATGTGATTAATCTTGTTTGTGTTTCAGTTTTGAAAGGATGAGATTTTGGCGGCAGGGCTTTCGGAGCACTAAGGGTTGAGGGCGATAGAGAGCCATAAAGTGCTATGAAACCGTTGTAACTTGTAAACAGGTCACAAAATAGATAAAATCATATTACACTCAGAAAATAAACTAGGTCAAATTTTTTTTTTTGAAGGAAGGTCAAAAAATATATATTCACCAAAAAAAAAAATATAGGCCAAATTTATTATTGAAATTTCACTACTCATTTATTCAGTTTTGGCTCTTTGTCATATACAGTGAAATGGGTGTTTAATTAATGGTCGTTATTTTATAATAAGATAATACAAAGTGGTTTTTAATAGGAAAAAAAATTAGATCAAGGGATGCACACCCTATGCAAAGTCACGAAGAACCACAAAACTCATTGAAAGTTTACAATAAAAATTTCAGACTCAGAATATAGTCACAGTCTTATGGATGATGTGAGGAGAAGGTCTAACTATTGAAACAACCCCGTTGTAAGTTTATTTTATCTTATATTTGCTTTTTCTAGTCACCATATGAACTCTAAATTAACGAGTGAATGGTGGAATATAATTTTTTTCTACCAAACCTTTATTACAAGCTTCATAAATAAAAAAAAGTATTACAAGAATCACTAAAAAATTCTTAACTGTCAAATTTTATTTTACAATATTAAAGCATATATATTATACTCAAATTTCTTTTATAAACAAAGAAATACGACATGTTTCTTTTTTATGCCATGACATATCTTCCTCTTACATGCTAGGAATTGTATCATAAACAAATTGCACAATCACAACTTTCTTTTTATTTACTGAAGTGGATAATACACCATTGATTCCTTTAATCATTAACTACAGTTTTTAACCCGGATAATTTTTTAAATAAATTTAAGCACTCAATTTCTGTTTCATTATAATTAACCCGTTACCTTTCTTGTTAAAATTCATCTTATCATTTCCAACTTTTTTTTAAGGAATTATCATTTCCAACTTAAAATTATTATAAACAGTATATTTATTCAAATGTAATAATTTCTCTGCTAAAAAATCACAAAAAAAATATCCAATTTCTTTGAAAATAAAAGCATCATTGATTTCTTTCTCTTTTGACCTTAATCTCCTTTTACAAAAACATTATAAAATTTGTCAAATTTTTATCGACAAAAAAAATACTTATGACATCGAAATCAACCTATCCTTCTTAGATTTGACTCCTCTAAAATGAATAGTTAGTCAAATAAGAAAATCAATAGTTTGATCTGGTAACCATCCATGATCTGTTAAGCGTGTAAATATACTATCAATCATTGATGTATACTTCTTATTTCTTCTTCAAATATTTTCTCCTTCTAAACTACGGTGCAGAAAATTATCAGGATTTCCATTCTTTTGCCACCACAGATTTGAAATTGTTCAGGATTGATAAATTCTTTCCGATAATTTTGATGGGTTATAAGGCCATACGAGAAGACAAAGTTAATTATCAGAACAGCCACACCCAGAAAGTAAACTACGAAACCATGTTCCAAAAAGGAATATAGGCCACTATACCTGCAAATATACACGAGCATAGGCAGTTACTAAAATTCAGATTATCAATCAAGCTAAGATTCAATCATGTATAGCCAACATTGGATATTAGGGATTCAATATAGCATCACTGTATTTTAACATACCATATTGATCTTTCACATGAAGTAGGATCAATAACTTCAATGTGACATTTCATCCAACTGTTGTCTGTAAACAGCTAAGCTCTGCAGACACAAATGACAACTTACAGCGTGAACAAATAAATAAAGACATGATCCAATGATGACTACCAAAAACTTATCATTAGTCAGTATGTAGACTATAACCAACCAAACACAAACAAAAAGGGTCTTGTTGAATCCCAGAGGAAATGATTATACGGTTTTTCAACAGGCTATAATCATTCTCAAATGTCTACACTCAACAGATAGCCATATTATACCCATCTCATTCAATATATAAGGAAAATATGACGCAAGTGAGAACATCGTAAAATTAAACACACAGAAGCAGTAAAATTTAAGAGGACTCTACATGTCTTTTCCACGCAGACCCAAACCACAATACAAGAGTCTACCATCTTTTCATATCATGCTCTAGCTACCCCCGTACCTTACTTTCTCTCCAATACACTCAATCATAATCCTATCATGTCTTATATCACTGCATGTTTACTTATCTAACATAACATTCTTATCTCTGCAACATCGAGCTTACTTTCTTTTTGGATTTTATCGCCTAAAGTTCAATCACATACAATATCACAGGTCTTATACTCATGTGGTAAAAACATTCTTTAAACTTGAGTGACCGCATCTCTATCAGAAATAACACTTGATAATGTGTAGTGTTCATCCATTTAATCTTTACTTGAACCTTATGATTTACATCACTCTTTACAAGGCCGCTTTTCAATCACAAATAACACCCAAAGTGTTCCTCCATTTAATCCGGCTTACCTGAATCCTTTGTTTTACATCCCTCTTTACAAGTCCGTTATTTTGTATAGTCTCGGATTTTCACTCTATGAATTAGTGTACTTTCTGCGTAACATATTACAGTCCATATAACTCATCTTACTTCTACTCAAAGCAAAAATTATATGGTTCCAAAGCTTGTCTCCCAAAAAATGTAAATAAGCTCGATTTGAGACTTGAGCTGAAAACTGCTTATTGTAATAATACGAAGAAGATTCCCAGCTTTCAAACCAAAAAATGAACTAAAATCTCCTATATAATTCGTGGTGAGATTCCAAAGCGTACGTGTGTGTGTGTGTGTGTGAGGACCTAGGTAGTGCATGGAGTTAGAGATCAAAAGCTGGACTGACGTCAGTTGAGCTGCAGGCCTGTTGGAAGATTTCAAATCATTTTGATTTGTATTAGCACACCCTTTATTTCCTAATTCCTATAAATAAATAAACGGACTGATAGCAAAACTACAAAATCTGAGAAATCAATGCAGATCATATATACAGGCAATGGTTTGCCAACTTAAAAATAGAACAAAAGCTCCTACGGAACTTATCCATGTGATCCAAGCACTTACACAGATAGTAATTTCATTTTTCCTATATGCCCCTGACTCTCGCAAAGATTTGGTCCTTTGTACATTTAAGAAGCATTCGGTGGCAATCCAGCTACCACTAACATAAGTAAAAATCAAGCTAAGGGATGATACCTGAGTATATGCATAAACACCAGCTTCTGTAGGTCCCACAGGACTTCCTCTACTGTTAAACTTCCCCTCTTTATATATGTAAAGCAACGGTATACCAGTTGACAATTCTAAACTAGTGACCTGTTTTTTAACAGAGAAGTAAAGATAAGATCAATCTGGTTCAATTAATACCCACACACAAAAAATGAGACGGTGGAAATCAAAAGAACGACAAGAAGCTACCTCTTGAGAGGTCAATCTGTCCAGATACATTATAATAGACCTCAATGAGTTCGCATGAGCCGCAACCAGCACATGCTTTCCTGATTTCAGCTGTGGTTCAATCTACAATGCATTCTTCTCAACATCGCCTTTCTTAGCAATTTAAAATATTTTAATCTACGGAAACAAATAAAATATAATACTTTGACATTAAGAAATAAGGAAATTGACATTCTTACAAAATCCTTGAAATAGGCAACAGCTCTCCGTGAACACATTTCCAAGCTCTCGCCATTGGGAGGTGCAATGTCATAACTTCGACGCCACTCATGCACTTGTTCCTTCCCATATCTTTTTGCAGTCTCCTTCTTATTAAGACCCTGTAAATCCCCGTACCTGTAGACGTATAATAGAGAATGACATTCTATCCTTCTGAAACTCATTGGACATACTATGAACAAGAACAAAGGCATAGCCATATACATTCTTTCATTTAACTGCCAAGTTCTTATAACTGGAATGGACTGCTTTGCGGTTCTTTCACTGTATACTTGACTCCAAGTAGTTGCCTGTTCACTCTCGTTATGCGTGATAATAGGAACCTATAGGGTAAACCATTCGTAAATAAGTATTGGTGGACAGCACTAAACAGTTGTGCAGGTGATGGTTTTATTTATAAGCAGGCCACAAGCAGTGACTATTTAAATTATTGAATATACGTTGAATCATTGATTGAACCTAAACCAAGTATTTTGGTCATACAAAACACGTAAGTTTGCTTGTCCCCTTTGTTTTGGCTACAGCCTACAGCCACGGAACTTTATTTTGGCTTATAACAAAGATAGACAATTGGCAAAAATGAATGTCATCTTAAATGGGCAAAGTAACTTTCTTCTATGCATTTTTCATGCTACCAATCACATGAGTAAAAAATATGTAGGCAACATCAACTGTCAAGTTTAAATGACGTAGCATTTTTCGACATAAAGAACCTTCTTTGATCAAGCAACGTACAGTTTCTACATATGGAATCAATACCTTCTTTTCATGGTGCTGAGTCATTGCAAGCATAGCAGTCATCTGCGCTCGGATTAGCCCGGATGTAAAAATCATATCAACCGGTATATAACTAATCCTCTTACCAGCTTGAATAGCTTCTTCTACTCCTCTCCTTGTCAAAGGCACATCACAACATCCTGTGAACAAATTCTTCTCATTCCACATAGACTCGCCATGACGAATCAATATCAAAGTACTCTCCGCTACAAAATATAAGTTCACAATACCCACAAATAAGAATATATAGCATAACACAAAAAAATAATTAATTAATTACATAGACCCCTGATTGGCATTTGGCAAGGCTAAACTGCTAGCTTATAGCGTATAAGCTTACCATATACTCCAACTAACTTATCTGCTATCACAGCCCATCAGTTAACTTATCAGCTATCCGCTAATTGATATGAAGAAATAATAGCTGCTTACTTGGTGAGTGATGAGAAATGGAGTGTGATGATGTGTGATCAATAGCAGAAGCGTGAGAAGTTGATGCAAGAGCAGAGTGCAATTTATAGTGGTTAGAATTGCAAATAAATCGCCGTGAGAGTAATTTGGGGAATAATCTAGAAGATCCATCAATGCTCCCGCAACCATGAAGACTCGCAGGTTGGTGAAAAAAAGTAGCAGACATTGTTCTGATATTGTAAAGAATAACAAAAATTCAGCGAGTGTTATTTGTTTCATGGATCATCAAATTTAAAAGAATGCAACAAGAAAGGATTAATTTGAAAGTGGAAATAATAATAATAATAATAGAAGAAACTTACTGAGAAGGGAGTGAGTCAAAGGTTAGAAGAAGAAGAAGAAGACAGTAAAGTGTGATTCAGAGATGGTCCAAACAGAATCAAGACCGTGCGAGCGGCGTGACTTATGAGTGTGTGCGAGATGTCTTTACGACGCCGTTTTCTCCAATATTTCTCGGCATCCTTACTCCCTCTTGTTATATGTTAACCATCTTTATTTTATCGGTAAAATGTGTGTTATTTACTTAAAAAAAAACATTTATTGGTTATCATTAGTAAAATAGTTATAGACGATTTGATCATTCACATCGATACTTCTATCTTTTGTCCTGATTTTCTTATAAAGATGGAAGTTGTTTCTCATTGGGGATGATGTTTGGGAAACCTACTTCTCTATGGATTAACTAGTTTCGTCCTTTTTTTGTTATTTTTTTTCTTTCCCGTTTTGTTCTGTTTTTTGTTTCTTCTTTTCCTTATAACAAAAAAAATACAATAAATAAGGGTATGTAAGTGTAAAAATAATAATAAATGTTGTATTTTTTTGACAAATAATAAATGTTGTATTATTATTATAAAAAATGCAAAAAATTTGAGACAAAAAATATAATAAAAGAACACCTAATGTAAAAAGAAATACTTACTTGGTCACAAACACAAATAATATATGATTAAACACACTCATAAACTGAAAAAAAAATCAAAAAATAAAGTAATTGAATGATGTATCTAAATTATTTCTCGTTTATTTTTCTTCATTTATATGAGTGTGTCTAAATATTTTTCATTTGTATTTGTGTCCAAATAAGACTTGCTCTAATGTGAGATGAATGTCGTATTAAACATATATAGTTGGTTCGTACTTCTTCGGTTCTTGGTTATAAATTCTCTTTGGAGAAAAAATGGTCCTTAATTTTTTTTTAAAGGAGGAAAATGGTCCCTAAATATAAGTTCCTAAACAAATTACTAAATGCATTTATTATTATCCTAATTAATAGTACTAACTTGCCTTAAAATATAAAAAGTTAAATTAAATATATGCATATAAACAAATGATAATTTAGTAAAATTTACACATAAATTAGACATATTAACTACACTACCAACTTTTTTTAATGTTTAAAATTAGTCAAAGAGGTTTATAACAAGGGACCAAGACAAGATTATATATATATGCATTCAAATAGGGTACCTCATCCGTCCCTAATTATAATGCTATTTACAAAAAAGTATTTGCCCCTTAATGCAAGAACAACTACGAATTTTTAGATGTATTTATTAGTATTTTTTCAATTATATCCCTCATTTTAGTATAATTTTTTTCAATTATATCCCTCATTAATACTATTAATGTATCCTAAAATATGAAAAGTCAACATTAAATATACCTATACATTAAGGTCAATTTGGTAATAGACACGTGTATTCGTGACAACTTTATTACTTAGACAAAATTTATTAATATCCGTGTTTTTTTGTAAATTACTCTTATAAAAAAGGACGGGTGAAGTTAAGATAGTTAGATATCTTAAATTCACTTAGGGTGTGTTTGATATGCTAAAAATTAAAGGACATAACATGATAGTTTCAGTTTTACAATGTTTGATTTGTGAAACTGTTTGAGGGACAGGACAAATTGAAGACAATATACAGGACAAAAATTAAAGTTATTGTTCTTCACTAGTCACACCATAATTTTTTGTCTCAAGTACAAGTTGTCTAAAATACTAAAATAACATTTTGTCCATAAAAAATTGCACAAGTCCAGAAATTATTCAATGACGTAAAATTTGTCATGTGTTGTTATGTCTTATGTTGTGTTGTTTTAGCTTGTTTTTTTTTTTTTGAAGAAACTAAGAGAAACTTTATTAAAAAAAACACAGACAGGTCCTCTAGCACAAGATGTGCTTAAAGGCACTGGGTAGTACAAATTACATAAGTGTCAATGCTGCATCTAATGAAACAAAGAAAAGAAACAATTACAGTTGCACAATCGCTTGTAAACAACATAAAGGATTTAACCTCCAGAAAGAGTAATCAAAATCGAACAAGACGTAGTGCGATTTCAGCCACCAATACGTTTGGAGTTTAACCTTCTCTGCAAGAGTTGCAAGCTGGTCCGCTTTGTTGTTAAAAATCCTATTGTTACGATCATTCCAAATAACTAAAATCACTACAATCCATATTATTGTAAACGCCATACTTGAGTTTTTGGAGAAACCTCCAAGGGCTCGAAACTGATAAGAATGAGAAACAGTATTGCCATTAAAAGCTAAATCAATACTTAACCATTTAGAAACCAAATGCCATATGCGTCCATAGACATCGCACCGGAAGAACAAATGATCCCTCTCTTCTAATTCTCCACACAGGGCCGCACAAGAAAGTTGGTTAGCAGCAATAGCGTCTCTTCGAAACAGATTATCCTTAGTAGGAAGCCTATTTAAAAAAAGGCGCCAAACAAGGATGTTCACCTTTAGGGGAACCGCCTTAAGCCACAAAAAACAATCAAAGCCTTCAGTGAGACTGTTGTCCGTCGCTGTCAAGAAAGAATATGCTGATTTAACTGTGTAACACTGCGAGGAATGGAGCTGCCACACCCACCTGTCAATCATGCCAACCTGCAAAACAGAAGAAACCACCCGCTCCACACACTCCACAACCAGATCCTCCTCCCAAGCGAGTAACCTCTTCCTCCACTTCCACGCCTCACCTCCAAGCCCCCACCCTAACTCTCTCATCTCCGATACCGTAGCTAATTTGTTTTCCGCCAGATAATAAAGCCTATGAAAAGACCTTATTAAGGGGCAGCCGTCCAGCCACGGATCCACCCAAAATAACGTAGACCGACCATCCCCCACCCTCCTTATGATGTTATCTTGCAGCCACCTAGAATCACCAAGACCCACCCCCATTCTGATTTGGTTCAAAGCACGCCACCAAATCGACCCAACTCCCTCCTCAAACCGCACTCTCCCCCCTCCTCGCCATACTTTGCACGAAGGACTACATTCCACAAACTATCCCTCTCATCCAACAACCGCCACACCCACTTTCCTAACAGAGCAATATTAAATTCTTTCAACCTCCTAACCCCCAGACCTCCGTTCTCCATTTGTAAACAAATGTTGTCCCATCTAATCCAAGATATTTTCCTAACATCCTCACCACCGCCCCAAAAAAAATTAGAAAAAATAGACTCAAGGGAAGAAATAATACCTGAAGGAGCTTTGAAGAAGGAAAGGAAATAAACCGGAATGGAGGACAGAACAGACTTAAGCAGAACCAACCGACCTCCCAAAGATAAATTTTTACACTTCCAGCCAGACAAACGGTTGCGGATTCGATTCACCAACGGGTACCAAAATTGTAACTTTCGCGGATCACCACCAATAGGCAGCCCCGAATAAAGAAAAGGGAGATGCCCATGTTTACAACTCCTAACCAATGCTGCCTCATGAAGCCAAGAATCATTCACATTAACACTAAATAACATACTTTTGTGAAAATTGACTTTCAAGCCCGAGATGGATTCAAATAAAGTTAACACTGCCTTCAGCGCTCGAACATTAGCCCAACTCTTGACCCCAACCAATAATGTGTCATCAGCAAACTGAAGATGAGAGACAGACACAACTGTCTGCAACCCTAAGCTGTAAGGAGTGAATAAATTGTTGGACACCAATGCCTTCATCATCACATTAAGACCCTCAGCCGCCAACAAAAACAAGAAAGGTGAGAGAGGGTCCCCTTGGCGCAGACCTCGCTCAAAACAAAACTCATCAGTCGGGCTCCCATTTACCAACACTGAAGTTGTTGCTGTCGTGATACACTCCATGATCCAAGTGCGCCATAACACCGGGAAATTCATTTTAAACATCACCTCATCAAGGTATCCCCAATCCACCGAGTCGTACGCCTTCTCAAAATCTACTTTAAAGAGAAGAAGATCTTTATTGGATTTTTTAGCATCATCAACAATTTCATTTGCTATTAGAATGCCGTCCAAAATTTGTCTACCTTTAATAAAAGCCGACTGAGCTTCTGAAACAACATTACCGACAACTTTTCTCAACCTGTTTGCCAGAACTTTGGAAAGAATTTTATAAACACTACTGACCAAAGCTATCGGGCGAAAATCAGTCACCCGTTGCGGACTCTCAACCTTCGGAATCAAAGCAATAAAGGTAGAATTGAGACCTTTAGTAAGCTTACCATTTCGATAAAATTCAGTAAAAAAATTCAGCAAGTCAATCTTCAACACATCCCAAAAGTCCTTAAAAAAACCCAAATTAACACCGTCGGGACCTGGACATTTGAAACTATCACAATCCCATATTGATGCCTTAATTTCGTCTAACATAAAAGGTTTAATGAGATCAGCCCCTTCCGCCACAGATAGCGATTTGAACGACAACCCACCAATGTCTGGTCGCAGTTGAGAAGTCCTCTGAAAGTGATTTTTGAAATGTTGGTAAACAGTATGTCGCACCTCTGACACCCCTTCAATTGTTTCCCCATCAACATTTAACATTACTAAAGCATTGGAGCGCCTTCGAGAAGACATAGTGGCATGGAAAAAATTGGAATTAGCGTCACCTTCTTTCAACCAGGTAACACGCGATTGCTGCCACAACATACTAGATTGTAATTTTGATAATGCCAAGATGTCTGCCGATAAAGAATGTAACTCTGCCTCCTTTTCATTCATTAACCTACGACTCTCCCCGATTACATCCAAAGCCGCCAACCTGTATTTAGCTTCCTGGATTTTACTATTAATATTTGAAGTGTGATTTAAGTGCCAACTCCTCAAGTGCTCCTTCAACCTCTTCAATTTTTATTTAAGGATGAAACCACTCCAACCGTAAACATGAATAGAATGCCACTGCTCTTTCACAAAATCTATATACCCTAGAATATTTGACCAACTTTTCAACATTCGAAAAGGTTTCGGCCCCCAATTTTGCTCGTCAACAGGATAGGACAATGATCTGACAATCCCCTCGGAAGGGCCGTTTGGATACAATTAGGAAACAAGGAAATCCAGGCTTCTGATAATAAAAAGCGGTCTAGACGGCTCATAGATAAACCATCTCCGCGATACCAAGTAAAGTTACGACCACATAGAGGCAAGTCGACAAGAAAATTACCGTCAATAAAATTATTAAAAGGCCCGAAGTCTTCATTATTGTTGTACATTGAACGACTTCTCCGCTCTTCATTAGACCGAACGGCATTGAAGTCTCCAAGGACACACCAAGCAATTGTGCTATGCGTCTGAATCAAACCACCTAAGGCATTCCACAAGATCTGACGACCACTACTATCACACGGAGCGTAAACATTGGCTAGACAAAACTCAACATTGTTTTTAACAAACTTTCCTTTAACAATCAAAGAATTCTGTAAATTCACAGTCATCCAAACATCCACCACAGAAGTATTCCACATAGTAAGTATACCCCCCGATGCTCCAACTGACGGTTTGTAAGAATAAGCTACATCTTCAGACCCCCATAAAGATCGACACAAAACCACATCCACCACTTCCAATTTTGTTTCTTGAATACAAAAAACATCCGGGCTCCTTTCAGAAATCAACCTCCTAATCTCCCTCCTTTTTTCCACCGTCCCCAACCCACGTACATTAAAAGAAAATAACTTCATTGCAACCCCCAACCCCTTCCACCTCCCGCCTGGCACCTTCGCACCCTACTGCTTGTTACCCCCCTTTCTCACCTCCGACTCCCTCCGAACCCCACTCTTAACCGATGCACTTCCTCTCCCCCCTCTAGACAACGCCTAAAAACTATTCTTACACCCAACACCAATAGCCTCGCCCACTTCAATTATATCAATCTCCACCCCTTTAGCATCACCATGTAAAGCAACCCAATTTTTCCAATCTTTGGAATTAACACTAGGTCCCGAACCTACAGACAAATGTTTGCTTTTTAACATATCAAACGTATCTTTACACTCGTTCGATGTCTTTTTTTTTTCTTTATTTCTCTTTTTCTATTAAGTCATTAACATATCACATTTATCGCATCATTCTCCTTGCTTCCTTTTGTCTAGGATGTATTGATCCATTGAGGATATTATATTGTAGGATGGAAAGGTTATTGACAACATAGATATAGACATGTAGCCAAATAAAAACGACATTAACATTAGCGTGATCATTTAATCTCAACACAACACTACAAGTGCATTTCATATTTGAACAACCAATTTTGAACAATATTTGTGATAACTCTATCTCATATTTTTACTGTACTCTGATTTTCTCTCTTCCTTTTTCCTTCCATCGTTATTATCCAATAATAAAAAGAGAGGAAAAATGTTGTCACTACAAGTTGTTGAAAATTGGTTGTCGAAATATCATTTCTCTTCCGAGATATGCATATTCTAAAAGAAGAAGAAAAAAGTAAACTATGCGTTTAAGATGACATTTTACACGTTTTAAACATTTGATTGATTTGATCACTCAAGTTTTAAAATGTTTTAATTTACTTGTTTTCTTTACTTGCACGGACACAAATTAACATTTTTCTATGTCAAATGCCTTTTTGTAGCTCTCATATAAACAGTAGTATAATAATTCTTGTTAAAGAGGGATAAACAATATTATAACATATTTATTTTCTAGCAAATGAAATAATAAAAAACTCGAATAACCGGTTGAAGTGGTTAATAAGCTTTATCAAATGATGAATTATTTGAAAGAACTTAAATTTAATTTTTAAATAAAATAATTTTTGGTCATATTTTATTCACCTCACGACGAAAATTTTAAATTATCAAAATCTCATTTCTTTAAGAGTCGGATGATTAACACAAAAAATAATAATTCCAATCTTTATTAATTTATTTATAACTACACATGCTTGTTGAAAAAAATTTATAACTTCAAATTGAAAATTCAATTGTTAAATTAAAGATTAAATAATTTAATCATTAATTTAATAATATTTTAAGATCTCACTAACGACAAGCCATCAAAAAAGTAAACGTTTGAAACATGCCAGATAGATTTTGCAAAAAAAAATATCAAAACTAAAATTTACAGCAATTAGAATTTGAAGAAAATATTTGTTAGAATTAAAAAAGAAATTAGAGTCCTCGTAGGTCCAGAGTTTTCGTCTCAATTAAGTTATGATTAATCTTCGTTAAAGAATCTATACAAAAATTAGGTACAGCGGGTTGCGGGCATTTGGAATCAGCTCAACATTTATTTCTTTCTTGTAGCACGTACAGTTTCCTATGACAGTTAGTGTGGTCTTGACTTGGTATCTCAAAAGTAGATCCCCAGAGTATTACATATCATTTCATTCAGTTAATTTATTTTGTTGGTGTGTTGAAAGCTCGACACTCTTTTCTTCAGCTCGTTTGGCTACTTTGTGTTTGGATTGTGTGGAATGAGTGTGTTAAATGCGCACAATGATAAATTATTTACAAATTTAGAAAATATCATTTCACATTTATTAGAAAAAGTAAAGTACTTATCGTTATGGTGGCTTAAAACTAATAATAGCAATTTTATATATGGTTCTTAGTTGTTGTGTTCAAACCCGTTTAGGTGCTTGAATATCGACAAACCTTTTTGTATATTTATAGATTGACAACCTTGTAATTTTTTGTGGTCTTCTTAATACACTTTGTGTCAAGGAGACTACTCTGTAAATAATTTATTTTTGATTGTTCAAAAAATTAGGTTCTTTCGCAAAGAATCTAATAAATACCTATATTTTGTTGAAATCTTTGATAAGTTAAGGTCTTTATTATGCAAGTAAAAGACTCTCGCTAAAAATGTTCTTTAAAATGCTTCATTTTCCTATAATTTAATGGAAGCAAGAAAAGGTTAAAAAAGTTCACAACGTGGGGAGGTCCTACATGGCAAATAATTTCCAAACAAAAAGTGTCTTATTCTAATTTGCTTTCACTCAAGTCCCGTTCACGCCCTCATTAATTGAACCACATGTCGGTATGACACTTGTGAGCTTGCAATAAACCAACCATGTCAAAGCGTGTAATCACGCGACTCTCATGGAGCGTGGAGGCAGAGTAGTCCATATCAGTGTTTTGGTTCGGCCTCGCTAATCTTCGAGGTACTTCGGTTTAGATCTAGGTCCCATCGCTCCATTCTGCTGCCACGCGTAACCACTTTTTATGTTCATCTAATTTTAATAATCAAACAAACTTTTTCTCTAAACCAATAAACATTATTTTTTATACAAAACCAATAAATTTTTTTTATTTGGTTAACCAGTGTTTTAAGAGCAATGATTAATGATTTCATTAATTGTTTTTCTTAGCAATGATTACATTATTTTTTGATGTAAATTTACTTATTTTGGTACTTTAACCAATGCTTCAAGGACAATGATTAACATCATCCTTTTTGTAAGGGATCAATCAAATAATTTTTTAATGCAAAATAAATAATGCTAGAAATTACCCTGCTCATGATACTCTTCATGTCGTGGTCCCTCCTCCAAGGTCAAGAAATTGTGCACCTGAGACGATCCGACAACATTACTCCCGCCCTGCCTCTGCCCTACCTTACTTCTTATCACTTAGCCTTCAACTTCGACCCTGTTGTAATCACTCTCACCTTGGAGATGTTGTCATTGTAGGTTTGTCGTGCTCTAACCCGGTCTGTGTGTCGGTCCATATCTAAAACAATTAAAATAACTTATACAAATCAATAAAAATATGCTAAATTGTCTTTTTGGCCCCTTAACTATTTAATTAGTATCAATTTGATCCTCTAACTAAAATTTGATTTATTTTGGTCCCTTAAGTTTCTCTCTGTTACTACTTTTAGTCTTTTTCCGTTAGTTTTATTAAAAAAAACGTTAGGTTTGTTAGATCACCCCCTTCTTCACAAAATCCAGAAAAACTCTAATCAAAAAACACAAAAATTACCCCCTTCTTCACTATTCATCTTCTTTGTTCCTCATCTTCTTCTTCTCCAATCTCTATTTCTTTTCTCTTCCCACAACCCATATCTCAAAATTATGTTATACAACACACAAAACTTTAAATTTTTGGGTTTTTTTTCTTCTGTTTTTTTCCTTCATAACCTTCTCTCTTTCTCCCATCCCTCTCTCCTCCCTTCTCCCTTCTCTCTTTTCTCTTTCTCTACGCTCATTCCCCTTTCTTTTCCTTTCTCTCTTCTCTTTTTCAAACTCATAACTTAAAATTGAAACTCAAATAATTTCTTAATGAATTTTGGTTGTTAAATTTTCGGTTACTATTGTTGTTGAAGTTTGATTCTGAAATCAGTGAAGAGATTTGTCTATTTTGAAAAAAGAGAAGGAACACAGAGAGATGATGGATTTTGGTTGTGTTGTTGTTTGTCTGGATTGTGCTATTGTTGTTCTTGAGAAGAGATGGAACACATGGAGGTGGTGGTGTTGTTGTGTTTGAGTTGTTTGAAAGTGATGTTTTTTGAGAGAAAAAATTGGTTATGGATTGAGTTATGCCATTGAAATAGAATTGGGAATTGAGAAGCTAACAAAGGAAGATTTAGTAGTTAAATTTGTGTGATGAGAGAATGAAAGAAGATGAAGGGAAGGTCAGTGATAGTGAACCACAAAGCAAGGACATTGTTGTTCTTGATGGTGTTGTTCCTATTTTCCAGAAATTGTTGAATACAAATTTCAGCCAATGACAAAATGAAACTTGTATAAACTCTAACGTTTTTTTTAATAAAACTAACGGAAAGGACTAAAAGTAGTAATAGAGAGAGATTTAAGGGACCAAAATAAATCAAATTTTAGTTAGAGGACCAACCCGATACTAATTAAATAGTTAAGGGACCAAAAAGACAATTTAACCATAAAAATATGTTTTTCACACATCCTGAACAAGTTTAGATAACATAGTACGACGACTAATCCAATTTGGGTTATATAATTTGTACATGTTGAGCATCCTAAAAAGAAAACCAATTAAGGAATAAAAGATCAAAGAAATGCGACCTTACATCATGTTTGATGGTAGAAAAGGCTTGAAATGTGATGATTTTGACAAAAAAGAAAGGAATCATACAATATGTGGTGGTTCAGATGTTGGGTGGTGTGAGAGTAGTTTAGGGTAAAAATCAGAAACTATTAAAATAGGGGAGGATCTTTTGTTTTGCTTATATATATATATATATATATATATATATATATATATATATGTATGATTCAGATCAATAATCTTAGTTGTGTTTTTTAGATTCAAATTATGGGCTCACTTGTCTGGTATTTTTTGAAGAAAAAAAAAATCAAACAAAAAAATCGCTTTTATTTTTTTATTTTTGTAGTATTTGTTTCAGATTTTTAAATAATTCATTTGTTAAAAAAATACATTTTTAGTCTTAAAAGGAAAAGCTACTCCTAGTAGTTTATATATATATATATATATATTTTTTTTTCTTCTAAAAAACAAGGACCTCAATTCAAATATTAAAAAGTGATTCTAAACATACATAAATAGTTTCAATTTTTTTTTCATAAATAATCTCTAGAATCTTTTAACTCAAAATCTATTTTTGCATAATATTAATCTAAACGAGGACAAAATTGAAAATGTGCATGACGCACGAGAAGCTTGGAAGGTGGTAAAAGGAAATTTCAAAACATTTATATTTTTTGGGTTTTGTTAACTAGTACCTTCAGGACAATGATTAAGAAAACCAAAAGTAGTATATTTGCATTAAATTCAACAATGTTTTGACTTTTAAAAAGTTAAATTATTCACTTTTCATCATTTTCTAAGACAATGTTTCTATTTTTATCATTTTAACTAATGTTCAAGGCATTATTTATCATTTCCATTTTTTTAAGTAGAATTTTTCAGAACATTATTGTATTATTGTTGTTAACTGCATGGGCCCAGCTAAAAAAACTGCATGGACCCAAGACATAGCTCCACTCATTTTGTACCACGTGTAGTAGCACTATTGCGGTTTTTTCTCTATAAATGAAGCCATCTTCAACAACGTGAAGCTACACCACAACAAGTAACCATCCTTCTTGAGAAAAACAACTCTCTTCCTTTTTCTCTTGTGATTTGTTCATTTTCTTCAAGCAACGAAAATGTTTATCGAGAATTTCAAGGTTGAAAGTCCTAACGTGAAGTACACAGAGACTGAGATTCAGTCAGTGTACAGTTACGAAACAACCGAACTTGTTCATGAGAACAGAAATAACACTTATGAGTGGGTTGTTAAGCCCAAAACCGTCAAATATGAGTTTAAAACACAAAAAAATGTCCCTAAATTGGGGTACTATAATGTCCTTCTCCTCATTTTGATTGTAATTTGTTTTTTTTTGCTTAATTATTTTGTTATTTATACGTGTGTTTTTTATGTTGATATTGTCAGGGTAATGCTTGTTGGGTGGGGTGGAAACAATGGTTCAACCCTCACTGGTGGTGTTATTGCAAACCGAGAGTTAGTTTCATCTTAATCACTATTATTTTTGTTATTCTATTCTTCTTGTTATTTCTTTTTGTGGTTATGGTAATAATGGAAGGAAATATTTCAAAAAAAGAAATGAAAATTATTCTCACGTATACAAACAAAACATATAAGTGTCTTTTTGTGGTTATGTTTAAGTGTCTTTTTTATTTAATCAATGAATCACATCTCATTTAATTTATTTAATTAATGGTAGAATTTATTGATCAACAGCGAATACTAGGATGTGTTTGTTTAGTGTTATATTTGTATATTCCCGAAAATAAAATGAGAGAAATAAATATATTCTAATGTTTGTTATAAGTTATTAAATTTTATTCCTAGGTATAAAAGATTCATAGAACAGAAAAATGCTCCCATAAGTATGGTGGAAGTAAAAAGTTTTCATGAAGATGAAAATAAATTAGTGTCTATCCACCTATTGTCCTTCCTATTATAATAGTTCATGAGAATAAATAAATATTAACCAAACATCTTTTTTTAAAACGCCGAGAAATAAAACTCCATTCTTTATGTGATAGGAATAACATTCCTAAAAATATTTCAAAAAAAAATAACATTCCTAAAAATAAATTTAGCAAACTTTAAACAAACACACTCTAATATATAAATAATGCAAAACTTGTATTACTCGTGCACTATATATTTGATAGAGAAATTTTGGGTTACCATATATGTGACTTTAATTTCAGGGGTATATCTTGGGCAACAAAGGACAAGATTCAGCAAGCCAATTATTTTGGTTCGTTAACTCAAGCATCAGCTATCAGAGTGGGGTCTTTCCAAGGGGAGGAAATACATGCCCCATTCAAGAGCCTTCTTCCAATGGTATATGGTCCCTTTCTTTGATGAAAGTCATTTCATTTTCTCTACTCTTTTTTTGTATTACTTTAAATTAAATAATAATTCATTTTCTCTACTTTAAATTGAATAATAATATACTACTTTAAAAGTATTATTGTTTTGAAAAGGTAGTTTATGACTTGATCAGGATATCTGGTTTTTTTCTTAATATCCCTCGTCACATGCCCAATTTAAAAAGGATCTTGGAAAAAGAAAACCTCCTTTTTCTTAAGGGAGTTCAGTCCTCTTAAAAATGGAAGATATTTATTTGACCTTTGACATGTTAGTTATTGTTTGAGAAAATATTGTAATTGTTTTCCAAAAGAAAATATATTCATTTTTTTTGAGGAAGAAAGAAAATATATTCATTAAAAATACAGAAAGCATCAAGAGACACACACAACAACAACTAAGATGTGGATCATTCTTTCTTAGTAAGAAAAATAAAAATAAATAATTATACATAAAATATATTTTTTTGGAGAGAATTATACATTAAATAATTTGATTCTGTAGATACATCTTTAAAAAAAAAATTGCACTATTAGTGTATAATTAATGAGTAATTTCAATTTTTTTGAGAGGACATGAAAATGAAATTTCATATAAGCATGTCTTTCAATTTAATTTTATTAATGCAGGTAAACCCTGAGGACATTGTGTGGGGAGGATGGGATATCAGTAACTTGAACCTAGCTGATGCCATGGGCAGAGCTAGGGTGTTTGACATAGACCTACAGAAACAATTAAGGCCTTACATGGAATCCATGGTTCCACTTCCTGGAATCTATGACCCTGATTTCATTGCTGCTAATCAAGGAGATCGTGCTAACAACATCATTAAAGGAACAAAGAAAGAACAACTTCAACAAGTCATCAAAGACATTAAGTAAAACTCAACAATAAATATCAATTTAATTAATTGAGTACCCTATGATCATTTTATAACTTACATAATGTGTTTTTTGAATTTAAGGGAGTTTAAGGAAACTACCAAGGTTGACAAGGTTGTTGTACTCTGGACTGCCAACACTGAGAGGTATAGTAATATTGTTGTGGGACTAAATGACACCACTGAAAATCTTTTGGCTTCTATTGACAAGAATGAAGCTGAGATTTCACCTTCAACCCTTTATGCCTTGGCTTGTGTTCTTGAAAATGTTCCTTTCATCAATGGAAGCCCTCAAAACACTTTTGTCCCAGGTTATTTTCCAAATTGCCCCTTAATTAATTTTAATTTTCTGTATGCAAATTAAATTTCTTGTGACAATTTTTTGACCAATTAAAATAAGGTTAAATATGTTTGTAGTCCCTATAAATATACCAACTTTTCATTTTAGTCCCTCTAAAATTTTCCTTCAACTTTTAATCCATATATAATTTCCAATCACTACTTTTGCTCCCTATTTTTAAGTTAATTTTAGTATTTTTTAATGAAATTACGCAGATATTTGTAGAATATTGTAAAAATCTTTCTCAAAAAAAGTTAGAATTTTTTAACAAAACATAAATTAAATATGAATTTTTAACCGTCAATAATATAAAAATTCATATTAAATTCATGTTTTGTTAAAAAATATGAATTCTATATATGAGTTTACTTTAAATGAAGGACCAAAAGTGAAGATGGAAAATTTTATAGGGACCAAAAGTCGAAGGAAAATTTTAGAAGGACTAAAATGAAAAGTTGATATATTTATAGGGACCAAAAATATATTTAACCCATTAAAATATGTTGTGATTTGTTACTTGTTACTAGTGACTAGTGAGTGTTGCAAATTTTTAAAAATTGAATTTTGCTTGTATGTTGGTTCTTCAGGGTTGATTGATCTGGCCATCAAAAGGAATAGTTTGATTGGTGGAGATGACTTCAAGAGTGGTCAGACAAAAATCAAGTCTGTGTTGGTTGATTTCCTTGTAGGAGCTGGTATCAAAGTATGTTTGTTTTTTTACCTAATAGTGCTACTTTATCTAATAATTGAGTACTTTTTTTGTGTATGATTAAAGTTAAATTATTTAAAACATGTGTATTATTATGTTAGCACAAAAGAAGTAAATTGAATTGTGTTGGGTGATGAATAACAGCCAACATCAATAGTGAGTTACAACCATTTGGGAAACAATGATGGAATGAATCTTTCTGCACCACAAACCTTCCGCTCTAAGGAAATCTCCAAGAGTAATGTTGTTGACGATATGGTTAACAGCAATGCCATCCTCTATGGGCCTGGTGAACATCCAGACCATGTTGTTGTTATTAAGGTAGTAACTTTTATTTTTACTGTGTTTATTTTTGTTGGTGTTATTTGAAGCAGTAGTGTTTGAATAATTTATTAATTAATTTGTTTTTAATTTGCAGTATGTGCCTTATGTGGGGGACAGTAAGAGAGCAATGGATGAGTACACTTCAGAGATATTCATGGGTGGAAAGAACACAATTGTGATGCACAACACATGTGAAGATTCACTTTTGGCAGCTCCAATTATCTTGGATTTGGTCCTTCTTGCTGAACTTAGCACTAGAATCCAGTTCAAATCTGAACAAGAGGTCATTATCTATTATTTCTTAAACCGTTGTGTTTATTCAATTATTAAAAAATTTAAGCTAAATGTTTTGTTGTTTTAACTTACAGGACAAGTTTCATTCATTCCATGCTGTTGCAACCATCCTTAGTTACCTCTCTAAGGCTCCACTTGTAAGTTCAATGTAGCTGGTTAATTATATATATATATATATATATCTATTTATTTTCTATAAGGTTGATGTATAGTAACAATAAATGTTACAAATTATTACAGGTTCCACCAGGTACACCTGTTGTGAATGCATTGTCAAAGCAGAGATCTATGCTGGAAAACATTCTGAGAGCTTGTGTTGGATTGGCTCCAGAGAACAACATGATCCTTGAATACAAGTGAAGTAACAGTTCGGTTATATAGGAATTTGGGATAACTCAGTTCTTATGTGCCTAAAACTTATCCCATGCTCCTTTATTTGTTGTTATATTTTGATATGTTGGTTAGTATATGTACCTACCAACAATTGTTTGTGTCTTTGCTCCTGCCGGCTTATTTTAGAGCATTGAGCAGGCCATGTTAAACATATGAAATAATATTCACTCGTCTAAGTATCTTGTGCTTAATTCCATATAGTTTTGGTTTTCTGTATCTGTAATTTGCAACATCTCCAATGATGGATTATGTATAACGAGAAAAACAATCTCACAAACTCCTTATTGGTCATTTTTCTGTTGACGACACCTTTATGAACATTTTTGTCGGGAGAAAGAGCATTTATCTCTCACTTACATGTTCTAATAATGATCACAAGCCATGTTTACATGGCTAATGACTTATTGAATTTACTTTTAAAAATACCATGATGGTTATTGCTGCTTTATATATGAGCAATTCTATCCTAAGGCAGATACAGATGGCTTTGACTGGCCCAAAGCCACGCTTCCAATCAAACTAAAAACATATGTGCACAGTACTACTGAAAAACTCCTATATTGATTGTTGATCAGAGTGGGAGCAGTTTGTAGTTTGTACCACAAGAGTAATCTGAAAGAGAAACAAAAATGTATGTAAGCTGGGAGTGCTTATGTTCTTTAGTAAAAAGTCTAGAATTTTGGATAACATAATTATTACTCTCAAGACCAGTTAGTCCACACATTTTACGTTGGGGGTCCGTTTCAATAGTTTAACATGATATCATAATAGACGTAATAGTGCATTTCAGTCTAAAGAAAAAGACATAGGTATCTTCAGACTCAAATTGAGTAGTAGACCAGAAGACTTAATTCTGGGCATTAGCCTAAACAAGAAGACATGTGGTTTGTGACTTAATACTATGAACCACGTACACTCTTTGTCTCGTGGAATTAGATGTCTCGTTGTATTCGACGTAGGTCAGTGTTCTACAGTCGCACAACACGTGTCCCATAATTCAGAAGTGTCATAATATTTTGTCTTTGATTCAAACTTTTGAGATAAAACTCGAACACAATAATAATGATTTTATGTTCTAATTTTTTTCCTAGAAAAACTTTAAAAAGTAATATATACTAGTATTTTAATTATACATTTGAAAAATTATGCATATTTTTTCACATACACACATCTTAATCTCTAGCGGCATTTAAAAGATGACGATCAATGTGGGGCTAAAAACTTTAAATTTAATTACATAGTTTTTTAGCTATTGACTAGTAGGTGGATGGAAGAAGGTGAAAAACTAGGACAATTTGTTATAAAATTATTTTCTAAGGAAGTATGTTGCTCAATTTTTCTCTTTTCCCTAGGTTGAAACCGAGTACATCAAAGATGAAAAACAAATTTCTAACCAAGCATATATTTCATTTTAGGATGTTAAACTTCTACAACATATGGAATCTATGTTTGAATTTCGATTCAAAGAGACGCTTACATTTAGTTCTTAATGTCTCGAATATGTTTACAAATATGTTTACGTTGAGTCAATGGATTTGAATCTATAGAAAACAAGGAAAAAACAAATACATAGATGATCAAGTCATAAATAACTGATATAACAAACAGACCGACATGTACTAAGCAAATTGCATCACTGCTCTAAAAATTGACACAAGTCCAATCCCTTCAAAAGTTCAACACCATTAGTGATGTTATATTGGTAATTTGATCATAAGATACAAGATGTGTCTCCCTCTATAATGGCAGGGCTTCTTCTAACCATACAATGTTACTTTGTAGCTTTCTAGGTATTTTAGTAAATATATTAACTGAATATCAATTCAGTTATCACTTTTTAAAAATTTAGTCATGCTGGCTCCATTCATATTGTGACAACTAATATCGCATGCAGTATACATCAGAAGTCGTTGAAGTAAAGGACAACTACAGTTTTCTGTTAATGTACTAACAAGGTAATGAAAACAATAATATCGCAATCAGCTTTATTAGAGAACTTTAATAATTCTATTCAAAATAAGAGAGTTGAGCAATAGTAAGTAAATAACGACCACATAATCATTTTGATGTATGATAAATCGTCACTTTGATCTCTGTGTGTATTAAAATTGTAAACATTTATGATGTCTTTGATCTCTATGTGGATGAGACCGATGAAAAACACATTCGAAGACTAAAATAACTGCATTAAAACAATTTCAAACACCAAAATTACAAAGCCTCAAACATACATGATGAAAATAAATAACACATGGAACACTGTTAATCCATTATGGTTTCTTCAAAATACAAAAATTCCATTATGGCTCGTTCCCTTTATTTCAACATCATTCACTCGCTATCCCTAAAATCCAAAACGCGTTAAATACGTGGGGTGATAAAGAATCCATAATTCATAAGCTCCTTATCGTATCATGCCAAGATAATTGGACCATTTGGCCATTTCTGAGGCACTACACATGCATATCCTTTCAATTACTTGGTTCAACAATGTGATAAGTTCACTTATGGACAATTTTCTGAATTTATTTTATGGTACTACAATTAGTCTAAGATATTGATATTGAAAGGTGAGAAATTGTTAAACGGATTCCTTTTCAAGTTTCAACTCATTTCATTAATTTATCTTAAACCACATCCCTCACATGAATATATATGTTATTTTGCCACTCTTTTATGTGGAAAAAAATGAATTAAGCGTAAATATATGAATTATTTCAACTGGTGGTCTTTTCACAAGTCATGTAATAAAAACGGGAAAAAGTTTCGTGATTAGGATCTACCTTAATTTGGATAAGTATTCAACGGACAGAAAATATGCTTGTGAGAAAACAAAAAATTCAATACTATATATCTGCGAAAAGAGAAAACATTCAACATGGGGATGTAGCTCAGATGGTAGAGCGCTCGCTTAGCATGCGAGAGGTACGGGGATCGATACCCCGCATCTCCATTTTTTGAAATTTGGTCCTTTTTCAGGTGCGTTAGTCCTAAGTGATAATTAGTATTACTACTATTTATTTTTTCTTTTCTTCCTATCATATGATTTAGGTTACATTATCTTGTTCAACCCACCACAAACTCATCAACTTCAAATTAAATTTATTGTACAATGAGACCAATTTCCTATTCAAAACAATGAATATTATGGTTATAAAAGCAGGAAAAAATAAACATCAACAAATTACCTGTTATAAATGTACGAGTTTTCATCTTAAAATTGATTTTGTCAAATCAAATTGCAGCATTTTAACCAGACTAATTTACACATCAACAAATTAACATCCATTTGTGGAGAGATATAAAAATAACATTAGTTACAAATTGCAACTAGTTTAGTAGTTATTTAACTTAGTCTTGGAGCAAATATTAAAATTTAACATAATTATTGTCAATCAGCCACTTAAGACTCCACTTGTTCGAGTCACATTTGTAAGCCCAATAAGCCCATCCAAATGTAGCTCGAGAGTATACCTCCACTTGTATCTTCATAAATTGTTCGGAATCTTTCTTTAATCCATTCTTAACCTTCCAGTCACCACTCCATTCCCCTGCCAAATTCCATCACAAAACATTTGTTAGGTTGTTGCATATGCTAATTATATTTTCTAAACATTTGATTACACAAGTTTCATAAGTGCTCTATGAGAAAACTTTCCTTGATCATACCATGAGTCTTGGAGAATTCAACTCACCTAATTTTTTTTCTAAGGCTCAATTGTATAATAATGTGTATGAAAGGAAAGCTTACCAACAAAGATGAGGGGTCCATTAGATGTGGTCAGAGATCTAAGGTCAGAAGCTCTATGATATTTAATATAATCAATGTTCTGCTTCACATTCATGTTTGAGAACTGATCCGAAAATAAGTTGTAGTAATGCACATCAATGACAACTCTATCAAAAGCTCTAACAAACGGTAGAAGCACTTTTGAGTCTCTATCCAGAGGGTTAGACATTATCACATAAGCACTTGACGTGTATTTCCTTACAGCATCATAACCTGCTTGATAATACTTTTTAAGGCTTCCCAAATCAACCCCTTGAGGCTCATTCATGAGTTGTATTGCAATTAAATTTGTTCTGTTGGCATATCTGCACACCACTTTTGGAGTTAAACATATTACACCAAGGAAATATTATTAATTTCTTCTATCAAACAAAATTAATTTTTCAACAGTAAATTCAATAAATTTTTTAAGAAATGCGCATGATTATAAAGACACTTAACATGTGTTTGGTTGCGTGTTACATTATGTTAGTTTAGAAACACAGACGTGGAACCAAACAATCTACTAATATAAGATGCATTAAGTAACAATTTTATGTCACCCAAAAAGACTAATTTAACCACACAAATTAACAATCAAAATTGGAATAATGTATGGTTAATGTTATAAATAGAAGTGGACCAAACTAAGTGGACATGAGTATTTTTGTAGAAGAATAAAAGGGACATTTAATTGGAAACCAAAAAATGAAGGGGACATTTAATTAATGTGAATTAAACCTTTGAGCTAGGAAGTCTATAATTGCCACAGTATCAGTAATGGAAGAATCTCCCCATTCTCGATATCCATCCCTTGTTGCACTATGAGCTCTTCCATTTTGTGAAGCTGGTGCAGCATGCAGGTCCACAATTACCTTCATTCCATACTTACTGAAATTACATTAATTACAAGTTGTTACTATATGTTAAAACCATTGGTAGACAAAGTGAACTTTAAATTTCTATGGTAAATAAAATAGACTAAGGTATAGTAGAGCTTTAACTGTGCCCATGTGAAGGCATTGTCAAGTGTTTTCAAGGATCCTCCAACAAATGGCTTTGGTGGTGTTGGGTCCTTAGCTATCCACCACCCCACGGGAATTCTGACTGCATTTAACCCATTTTCTGACATGAATCTGAAATCTTCTTCTGTTATATACGTCTTCCAGTGATCCTGCATCCCCAACACATAGCTATATCAATAAATCAATTTGCTAGGTGACAATATGTTGAGTTGATCTAAACATTTGGCTTTGGTGCAATGAGCAATCATGCATTCAAGCAGTTAGGGACGTTGAATCAAGATCGCATAATCCATATTTTTAGTTTGATATTTCAATTTTTTATCAAAATATAATTGAAATCTGGATTATTCGATCTTGATTGAATGGTTAACAGACCCCCTTGTGTGCATAAATATGTAGATAGTTGACTAGAATAAGCCTACTCTCGCCCCTATCTAATGTGATACTATAGTGTTTAATGTTTCAACATTGCAAGACAAATTGAAATTGAGATTACTTCAGTAACAATCAACCAAATTACGACGTGTGGACATAATGATAATTTAGTGCATGTAGTATTGATATCGAGACTTGTAGGATCACCGCTCCATCGTAATTTTATCAAGATCGTTGTTCATTTAAACATACACTTAAAATCTTGAATGCTGGCTCTTGTTCTTTTTCAAAAAAGACAATAATATATCTTAATTACCCTCATGATCTTGGAAGCTTTGTCTGGACCATAACCATTTGTAATTTGGTATTCTCCTTTTAGAATGGTGTCAGTCAAAACAGTCATTTTGAAAACAGAAGGGTCACTGTCCTCCCAACTGGATTCTTCATTAACTGTTTCTGTACTCACCAGAGTCTCTGATATGGCCTGAAGAATTAATAAACGACAATATTAATTAAAAGCATAGAAACATTATGATAACAAGTAATAAGGCCAAACAAACAAAGCATTATATACCTGTAGAAACAGACCATTTGGTGCTCTTATTCGAACCTTGTTTGGATCATTATCATTTCTAACAATCTCAAATGTTTCCTTGTTTCCAGGTGAATCCAAATTAGCCACTAAATTGTTTTCTCCATTTTCATCTTCCAATCCCACAAATTGCTTATTAGACACTCTCAAATTAAATGCTGTTTCATTCACCCTCCACAACTGTTACAAAACAGACACTAATTAAATAAATAAATAAATATATATATTAAATTATACATGTGTATCATATGATTTTTTAAACATACTAGAGGTGGAAATTCGGTAGTTAAAATTTCACTTGTAAAATTCAAGACAAAGTTCAAATTTCATATATGATAGTGTCACAATTATTCATACTACTAATTTATACTAGTATGATTTCTTTTTTTTTTTTTTGGGTACAATAATTAAAATATTATTAATAGTAACGTTATTGGAAACTGACCCTGAAAGTTTCCCAATGGAAGGCTTTGGTCCTGTTAGCAACAACAATGGTTCCTCCACCATGTTCTGCGCAGAGATACTTTTGCAATTTCACTGACATGAATTGCACATGAGTTCCATCCTGAAATTACCAAATAATTTAGCTAGTAATATAATTTTGAATGCATTGATAAAAGAACAAAATAGGATATAAAATAATTAATAAAGTCATAAAGATTAATTAGCATACCAATAGATCATTGTTTTTTATTCCATCAAAGAGAGAAGGTTCCATCCATCCTTCAGTAACCAACCAATTTCCAAGGTTCACTGCTTTGAGTTGCAAATTAATTTTTTTGGTTTCAGCAGCATAAACATTGTGAAATAATGAGAGGTAGAAAATGAACAAAAGGTTCACATAAAAGAATTTGTTGCACATCTTATTACACTCACAGTATGTGAAGTGAGTGCTGCACATGATGAGGATATATATGGTTAATATAATCGAATTTCACATTTCACATTAAAGATAATCACCCAAAAAGAAAAAATCCACACTAGAAATATCAAGTGTAACTACCTGTATGCATTTCTAGTATCATTCACTAAGCAAAGGATATTGCATGTTTAGGTAATTAAGAAACGAATTTGTACAATGACGTGACATTTTAAATTTTGGTTAGTTATGTTATGAATGAGATGAGATGGTAACTTTGTATTATCATATGTGTACTTCTTAACTACTAGTACTTCCTAATATTCATGTAACGAATTTTCTTACAACGTTAGGTGCAGGGTAAACAAACATTGCCAATTTATCACATTAGATATAAAAATAGTGCAAGGAAAATGGTCTTAATTACAATTTATACGAGAGCTAAAGCTTGCAAGTGGCAATTGCTAAAGATTAGATATCTAATTTCAATCTCCGTGAGTTTAGCTCAGTTGACAGAAATATTACATGTTATATATAAGGGCCGGGGTTCGAACCCCAGACACCACGCTTCTCTACGTTTAAAAATGTCTGAGTTCTAGCCCCTATGCTACTTAACAAAAACAAAAAAATATGTCAATTCCATTCTACATAATTTTGTTCTTAAAATCAGGGAAAGAAAATTGTATCTTTTTAATCTTTTTCCACTTTTTTGTTGTAAAAGCAGGCTCGGTCTACCGTGAATGAGCAAAATATGTCTCTCATGGTAGGCGAGTGCAAGTATTTGTTTTTTGACCGTTGGATATTAAAGGTTAATAGTTGTTATCATACACCGACAACATCAACTACTTTTTTTATTTATTTTCACTTTTCTTATTCTATCCACCCGACATCTTCCTTTCTAACACAACTTATATCTTTAGCAATGAATTATCTTGAGCAACCAATTATCTCACAAAACGCATACTAAATTAATTAAAACAACACTCATAATCAAAAGAAATATCCAAGTTCCGGTACTCTTATTTCTTTGTTTAATTACAGATTTTTAAGAAATTAGATCCTTAAAAAAAGAAGAAATTAAAAGAAATTCTCAGTTCATATACTTCTGTTAGTTTTTCTTTTTCTAGACTGATTGTTGTTTTCTTATTTGAGGTTCAAAGAAGAAAAAATTGATGAGTGGAATGACCGAAGTTTTATGAGCAACAACGCAAAGTGCATCACTGAGATTCATCTAATTTTAACATCCTGTAGATAATATGCAGATCAGATATTAACTTAATACCATTCACATACCAAATCCAGGTTTAAAAAATAAAAAAATAAACTGTCAAATTCAAGATTCATCATATAATTATACAATTTCACCCCAAATTTTCATCATTTGTTCCAATTCAATGGCTAGAAATAATAAGATTTCAACTCCAAATTTTCATCTTTCCAATATGCTATATATTGATCTAATTAAAGCCGCTGCCGCCGTCCATGGTAGTAAAATACACAATCCATTCAGGTCATGAATCGACCGGACCCAATATGATTAAGTAGGCTTCGATTGCGTCATGGTGAATATGCCACTGGGTCTAGGGTTGAAACCACTACCACCTTCCCTGCCAGCAAATGATCCAGACGCCGTCTAAGATTCTATGTTTGTGCAAGCACCCATTTACAAACCATAGCTAAATCTACCATTTTTAAAACGAAAACAAAAACAACGAAATCTGTAATCATCATTCAATGTTTGCTTTAAAATCACAATGTTTGAAGGGTTCTCAATTGAAGTTACCTGTGATGCATGTTGTCGTAGAAAATAGACAAAGGGATGAAGGGTGAGAGATGAGAGAGAATGAGAGATAAAAGTTTGGTGTAAACAGACCTAAGTTGCAACCGCTAGGGGTGTTCATGGTTCTAAACTGCATTGGAACTAAACCACATTAATGGTTTCAGTTCAGTTTTTAAAACCACTTTAAAAAAAACTGGTTTATTTTTAATAACAATTCAGTTCAAGTTTAAAACCGGTTCGGAACCAGTTTAATATATTTGAACCATATTTTTATTAGTGCACTTTTTTTTTCTTTAGATTTTTATATTAATTTTAATTAAATAATTTAATATATAAATAATTTAAATGAATAATATAATAATTATAAAACAACTTATTACGATATCTTTTTAAAAAACAACTTATTCAAAACAGCTTATTTATACAAAACAACTTATTAAGATCACTTTTTCAAAAACAGTTTCTTCGAAACAACTTATTTATGCAAAACAACTTATTCGATCTCTCATGCAAAACATCTTATTTATGCAAAACAACTTATTAGGATATCTTATGCAAAACATCTTATTTATGCAAAAAGATATCCTAATAAGTTTTGCATAATAAGTTATTCGAATAAGCTGTTATTTAAAAAGAGATCCTAATAAATTGTTTTTCATAAATAAGTTGTTTTGAATAAGCTGTTTTTGAAAAAAGAGATCCTAATAAGTTGTTTTTCATAAATAAGCTGTTTCAAATAAGCTATTTTTTATGAAAAGAGATCCTAATAAGCTCTTTTGCATAAATAAGTTGTTTCGAATAAGCTAGTTTTTTTTAAAAAGAGATCCTAATAAGTTGTTTTGTATAAATAAGTTGTTTCGAATAAGTTGTTTTTGAAAAAGAGATCTTAGTAAGTTGTTTTTCATAAATAAGTTGTTTCGAATAAGCTGTTTTTTTTAAAAAGAGATCCTAATAAGCTGTTTTGCATAAATAAGTTGTTTCGAATAAGCAGTTTTTAAAAAAGAGATCCTAATAAGTTGTTTTCCATAAATAAGCTTGTTTGAATAAGCTGTTTTTTTAAAAAGAGATGTTAATAAGCTGTTTTGCATAAATAAGTTGTTTCGAATAAGCAGTTTTTGAAAAAGAGATCCTAATAAGTTGTTTTCCATAAATAAGCTAGTTTGAATAAGTTGTTTTTTTAAAAGAGATCCTAATAAGTTTTTTTGCATAAATAAGTTGTTTCGAATAAGCTGTTTTTGAAAAAGAGATCCTAATAAGTTGTTTTTCATAAATAAGATGTTTCGAATAAGTTGTTTTTGAAAAAGAGATCCTAATAAGTTGTTTTCCATAAATAAGCTGTTTCGAAAAAACTGTTTTTTAAAAAGAGATTGTAATAAGTTGTTTTATAATTATTATATTATTCATTTATATTATTTGGTGAATTCTAAGGTGAGGGATCAATTAAGTCCCTCACCGGTGGACCACGAAAATAACACCATTAGATTTTATCAATGGTTCATATCTAACATAAATTGAAATGAGAACATGTACACTTTACTACACACAATCAGAAACTTTTTAATCATCTTCAACATCCAATTTAGGATCAAATATCTAACAAAAATTCTTTAGTTTTTTTTTTCTTTTCACCCCAACCGCCATCACCGCAAACCTTAAAACTAGCCAATGCATTGCAGTGTGGCTCATCCTTACTCTTCCATGATGTATCCCCCTTTTGCACCATTTCTCATCTCAACAAAATAAAAAATAAAAAGGTAAAACAATTAAATCCATTTCTCATCCTCGATCAAACTCATTGTAAAACCAAATGCGCAGTGCTTTGTGGCCAGGCAATGGGACTTCAATTTTTTTATTAATAATAAAATGTTCATCCTGTTTTGACTATCTTTCTATTAGTTTCTCATGCTATAATCCTGAAGCTTTAAGCTTTAAAACCATATCTTAAACTTCAACCCTAGATCCCTAAAATTTGATCCTTCTTTGAAACAAAATAATAGGACAAAAATTAAAAACTTAAAAAATATGCTAAATTCGTAATCTTTGCGATACAAAAGCTCATCCATTATTAAAGTTACTCGTCAATGATAGGAAGAGGCACTCGACATTGATGAATCTTTCAAGCTATTGAAAGAGAGTAAAGGAGAGAGAAACAACTTGGATTCGGTGTGGTAATGACCATCAGGATCACATAGTCTTACTTTAATCTAACATTCAAATTAAGTGATTCACCGGTGAGGGACTTAATTGATCGCTCACCCTAGAATTCACCATATTATTTATATATTAAATTATTTAATTAAAAATTAATATAAAAATCTGAAGAAGAAAAAATGCACTAATAAAAATATGGTTCAAATATTTTAAACTGGTTTCGAACCAGTTTTAAACTTGAACTGAATTGTTTTTAAATTTATGGTTCAGTTCATAAATCTTTTAAATGGTGCAATTTTTTTGTGGTCCAATTTAGTTTGGATACAATTCAGTTAACCACAATTTTGCACACCCCTTACAACCGCCAACTTTTCACTCTCGTACCATGCACAACATCCCTCACTCGCGCACCCTAGAGGATCGCGCACCCTAGAGGACGCCATAAAAGCCATGGTTAAATTCTCTTCAAATTAGACAATTTATTCACTTGATCAATCATCAATGTTTGAATGGCTTTTTTTGTTTATGTAATTCTTGTGATTTGCAATTTATTAAATTTTGTTGCCGGTATTCCTCCTCAGTTTTCTATTTCTTTGGTGTATAAAATCACAACAAAAATACAGTTGGGAACTGGAAACAAACGGTGCAACAAAACGTCCCAGCAATATGATCGCTTCAATTGTGAGGAGAGAGTCAGGGAGAGATCTCACTATATGGATTGTAAGGATTTCATATACTATGTTATAAATTAACCTTAGGTCGATTGATTTTCATTTGGACTGCAAAATGTATGATATCTAATGTTGGAGAGTCATGAAAACACTTGAACCAAAAAAGAAAGAAAGATGAAGAATGTGACTATGGTTTTCAGAAATAACTTAACACATTTGTCGACATACTAAATTTTATGTTGGATTCATGTCCACCGGTTTATGTGAAGTGGATGCTATAGGGATAACCGAAATCGGCTTCAAAATATTTTGGAATCTTGAAAATGAACCACTCATTCACTTCAAACATATTGTTCAATTGATCGATGTTAAATACTTAGTTTATAGACCAAGCATTTTCTGAAATACTCTTGTGCGCTAGAGAATAAAAAATCATAAGAAATTTAGCTCATAAACCATGAATATTGGCACACTTTTTACTTGGGGGCAACGGTGCATTTAACCAATAAAAACTCTGTGGGATAGAATGGTGATCCATATGAGACATCAATTACTTACTTAAAACATATAAAAGGTGAATATTAGTTTGTTCATACTTTTTGTCATCATTTTTTTAAGTAGTTTAGTGGTTAAAAATTCATCTTTATTTTTATAAGGTGAATAAATAAAGTGTTCGAAATTCAAACACCGTATATGTATATATTATACAATGTTCCTGCCAATTATCATATACTTCTACATATTTTCTTATATATTTATTTTTCACACCAATTATTATATATTTAAGTTTAAATATGATTTTGATTCTTATTTGTAGAGGTTTCTATTTTAATCCATGTAAGATATTTTGTCCCATGTAAGTTTTTTTGTTTGAGTTTTTTTGGTAGATAGACAAAATAGCAAAGCCATTATAAACTCATACACAGAAATGGAGGTACCGGCTTTCGAACATCGATCATGACATTCGGCCTAATAATTTCAGCATTTTGTCAGTTAAGCTACGACTTCTGAATTTTTTTGTTTGAGTTTTGTTTCTGCAAATTTACAAACAATTATTTTTAACCTTTAAAATCACATTGTTGGACCGCATGTCATAACTATACTGAATCACATATTAAGAACAATAGGGAAAATTAGTCCCCCTTCCCGCCTTAAACGGCACCTCCTAAGGATTGAACTCTACCCAAAAAAAAAACTTACGAAAACTAAAAATAGAAAGCAATATAATTGTAGTGATTGATATCATAGTTAAAGCCTATATTTTATTATTGGGAAATGTTAATTGATGGCCTTGGAACACAGATTAAGGACCTTGAATAGTAACTTTTTATAAAAGTTTGCGTAATCAATACATTGAAAATTAAAAACTTTTAAATTTTAAAAAAATAATTATTTTATTTAATATGTTTAAAGATCCAGAAACATTCGTTAACAAGACCTTTTATTATTATCTTCCTTTTGAACCACTCATTTTAAACTATTCTCAAGTCACCACCCAGGCCTCGAGAGTTGAGAGAATTTGTTTGTCATCTCAAAAATAAAAATGGAGTCACGTGAAATGACATTCCAACTGCTCTATTCTATTGTATCTCTATCCGCGCAATGAAAGAAAGCTTTTAGTCCGACCTATATTGCAATGTCAGCCTACCCTTCATAGTAGATGACCATTTGGAGAATGATATAGCCATACCCATACTCTCAGATGTTTGATACAGGGGCCAATTCAAGTGACTGTAAATATTCAATGTAATTTTGTGTCTCTGGACGGATATTTATACAATTAATATTAGACAACTTTGGTGACAACCACTTTTCTTTTTTTGTGATTGAACAAAAACAATGGAGAGAGAAGAGAGAAGAAAGAGAATAAAAACACATGTGAGTATGAGAAAGAAGGTTGTTAAAAAATAGTCGTACAAATATCATTTCTCTTGTATTAAACTTGGAAGATTAATGCAATTAGCAAGGTCAAAAGAAGCCAACTAAAGTTAAGGTATTTGATTAAAAACTTAAATTTGATACTTCAATTTTGTTTAACTTTTTTTTGTTTGTACTTGATATCAGAGTAGTATAGTATCAACTGGTGCTACCTATGGACATGCTTTTACTTTTTCTTTGACTTTGATTAAACATGTTTTCACTTTCATTGCAATTAGTTCCACATATTTTTATTATGGATTTTATAATTTTTAAGTAAAATTTACAAAATTATTAGATATAAGTGCTCGAGAATTTTGTTATTATTTTTAAATATCACATTAATATTAAAATTATTTAAAGATGAGTGATATTTGTACAACTAATATTAGACAATCTTGATGACAATCACTTTTCTTATCTTGTGATTGGACAAAAACAATGGAGAGAGAAAGAAGAAGAGAGAGAATAAAAACACATGTGAGTATGAGAGAGAATATTGTTTCAAAAATTGTCAAAAAATGATTGTACAAATATCATTTCTCTTATTCAAAACTAGCTTCTAATGAGGAAGTGCACCAACCCATGATCACTTCTCTTCCTCGTCTTCATAAATATAGTTAGGGAAATAAGAGGAAATCCTATATCTATTTTGGAGAATTGATCATGCATACCTCTAATCACCAAAATATAATGTCACATAGAAAATATTTGATAGGTTCAAATAGAAATGTGATAATAAGAAATAAAGCGAGGTTAATTTCAGTTCGATTCTCTCTTGTGTCAATTTCGATAGGCTAAATACATACGGAGCTATGCTCTGACTTTTAACCCCCCTTGCAAGTAGATGGTAGGGTTGATCCCCTTGTATTAGATGGTTCTTATACCGGATACCGAGTTTTAAAGAAAAATGTTTAACATTTTAATTTAAGAAATCAAAGGTATTTTTTAATGTTAAAATTATAATAAGGTAATGGATAAACTAGGATATGAACATAATAAACTTTTATTCTATTCGATACGAGGCACCAGATGACATATTAGATATTGTTGTAGTATAATCTTTTGTTACGATGAGCGTTGAAAATGTTATTTTTTAACGCTCATTTCTTTTATTGAATAAAACTAATGTGTTTTATTGTAGCATGTGAGACTCATTTTTTTGGAGCAAATGTGAGACTTGCTTCTATTCTAATGTATGAAATTACCATTAATTTCATCTAATGAGAATGTGAATGTTCAAAAGAAAGCTTTTAACACTTCTCTCTTATCATTATGTTTGATGCGCACACACATATTTATCTTTTATTTAATCATAAACACATTAAATATTTTGAGCAAATTTAATACAAAATACTTTATCATATGATAACATCTTATCTTATGAATAAAACTGGTGAAATGTCATTGATATGAGTCGTCATGAGCATAGCTAGTATGATGTTAACATTATAATTTGTCAGAATTTGGACCCATAGTCTTCATTTATTCATCTTTAAGAATAAAATTTTGATCATTAGACTACTTGACAAAAAATATCATCAACGTAAAATTGAAGTGATGTTTGTTAAAATGTTAAGGGACGATAAACCATCCAAGATGAAAGTAACTTAACTCCATAAGTTTAGAGCATCTATAGTGAAGCTCTTCATTTGGTTGCTAAAATGGGAGCTCTTCAAAGATAGTTGAAAAGACTGTATTGACAATAGTTAGGGTTGGCAAAATAATTTGGAGGCCTAAAACAAATTTTAAAGTGAAACCTTTTTAGAAAAAAAGTTACACACAAGATTATTAAATTAATCAAATAGTTTTATTTTTTGAAACCAAGATAATCGAAGCCCAAAAAACAAGAAATCACATCTTAATCAAATTGAATGGAAGCCACTCCAACGGTATAAGTCAACGGCAAATTGTTAACTTAAGTAAAACAAAACTCATAAATAATCAACGATCCATCTCTATCACAATACATGTTGGCCAAAGTATCTAAACACTTTCTAGCTTCATGATAAGATGACAAACTTTAACCTCTCATTCTATCTCTATAGGCGAATGATTCATTGCACAAGCCTTCAGCCACCAACACTACCCATCGCTTTTTGGTTTAAGGAATTAGCCACCACATGAGTTGAAGAAGCCAGAGACACACGTATAACTAAAATGTAATATTATATATATTTATATCTAAATTTTGAATTCTAACGCCCTAACATGGGACGACCCTGACGGTGGTGACAATCTTTGGTGATTCAATTTGGCGGTATGCGAAACTCTCCAATGTTCAAGTTAGCAAGTGTTGAATGTAAACGAAGTGTTTAACAACCTTGATGAATGATTCTCTATTTATTAGTGAAGGTTTGTCCATAATGTCCTAGGTTTAAATGAACACGTGAGTTTGTCCATTAGGAGATTGAGTTCTATATGATAATACTGTAGTCCGGAAAAATGGTCCATCCAATCTTTTTGTTCTCTTGCTATATGATTTGTAAAAGCAATTGATCACGGAATGGGGGAGACAGTGATATAAACCAGTTGCAAACAGAGAGTAACTGATAGATAAAAATGTAGTCTCACTCACTCATGATCAAGTTGATAAAGAAATAAAAGGGGTAAAAGTGAATTTGGCGTCAACGATCTAAGGTAAAAAAAAGGATAGAAGCTCTCCGTACTAAGCAAACTCTGGCAATGGTCATTGTTAGCTCAAATCAGGAACAGAGTGAGAGTAAAGTCAAATTTGATTCATTTATGGGACTTTGATTGAGACCATCCCCTCCCTCCAACCTTTTTTCCCTATACACAATGTTTTTTTCTTTTGCTCTCTTTGTTCTTTCTAATTAACGGTCCTTTTTTTTAAAGGAATCTTTCCCTGCATTCACATCCTGATTTTACGCTTTTTTTAAGGTCGTCTATGATCTATAGACTGTGTCTCACCTCATGCCTCCTCATCCATTGGAATACGTAAAATAATATTAAAATAATACATTATTTATTAGACCTAAAAAAGGTTATTTATCACCTTTTTCATTAGTAGATATATCCATGCAATGCAATGCAATACTTTTTACCCACACTTGATTTCTCCCTCATCTAGGACCTACTAGGTATTTGAGCGTTCCCTTGTTTTATCATCTTGAACAAAGGGAAGAAGTTAGAGTGAATTGAAGACTAGATAGAATGGACATTCGTTCACATAGAGGTGGTAGAGAGACGAGTCCAGACCGTGCAAAGATATGTAGGATGAAGCAAAAGGTGAAACCCATTAGAAAAGTTCAGGTTGTTTACTATCTCTCAAGAAATGGCCTATTGGAGCATCCACATTTCATGGAAGTTACCCTTTCTCCTAATCAACCTCTCCGTTTAAAAGGTACTACTACTACTACTACTACATATATTAGCTAGCTAGCTTATTCATTTTTGTTCTGGTTTTTGACATTCATTTTTGAATTTGATAAAAGATGTATTTGATCGGCTGATGGCACTGAGAGGAAGTGGCATGCCTTCTCAATATTCATGGTCTACTAAAAGGTAAACTTACTTAGTCATATTCATATGTTTTTTTTTTATAAATGGCTTTATCCAATCTACATTATACTTCAATTCAGGAACTATAAGAGTGGATATGTGTGGCATGACTTAGCACTAAAGGACATTATACATCCATCAGAAGGAGGAGCAGAGTATGTACTTAAAGGATCTGAACTAGTTGAAGGATGTTCTGGTTAGTCTAGTCCCTTTTCTTTATTTATTCTGTTTTGAACCTTGCAATAATAAATTAATTAATTAATTAATTTGCAGAAAGATTTCAACAGCTTAACTTGAGTGATAAACAATCAATTCCACAGCATCCAGAACAGAATTTCACAAGTTATAGAAATTCAAAGAGCAAAGTAACATTAAGTGGAAATTGTCAACAGAAATTAGAGAGTAATGAAGATCAATATGAAGAATATGAAGAGGAATTATTAGGAGATGGAGAAAAAACAAGTTACACAAGTTCAACAACCACACCACATTCTCGTTGCTCAAGAGGTGTATCAACAGAAGAACTCGACGAAGTAGCCACTACTACCCTTGCTGAGAAACTGAAACAAAGAGAAGAAAGGAGGGTCAAAGACAGTAATTATCCAACCACGTCAGCACCAGCATCGTCGAGTCGTTACTCTGTTTTGCTGCAGCTGATAGCGTGTGGAAGTTCAGGTGCGGAGATGAAAGCGAAGCAACAGGAAAGGAGGTTGAGCAATGTGGGGACCACAAGCAAGAGAAGGGAGAGTGTGGATGAAGATATATGTGTAACGGAGAATCCAAGGTTGATGGGGAATTTGCAGAGTGAAGAAAAGGAATACTTTAGTGGGAGTATTGTGGAATCCATGAAAGCCAACCGGGTTGCTTTTCAAGCTGAACCTGTGCTCAAGAAATCTAATTCCTATAATGAAGAAAGGTTTCTCATTAATTTTAGAATTTTTGAGTCTAACTTTGATACAAATTACAATGTATGTATAATTTTTAATTTTTAATTTTCTGTTCTTATCACAGGAGAAGCAGGCTAGGGATGGAGGAGGTGAAGGTGAAAGAGAAATGCATACCGCTTATGAAATCTTCCAAAGATAGTAGGAAATGATGAGAATCGGGTCACATGAATGATGAATCTCTATTCAAGTTGACTAGTTTAGGTAGAATTTGTAATGAATATTAGTTCCATTCTCCCTCCCCCTTAATTAACATGGTACTATTTGCACTCTACTGGGCGCTGTCAATTAAGCTTTTTGTTTTAATAAATATTATTTATTATTAGCCTATCGAAATTCATGTTATGAGAAAAAAAGAAGATGATTTAACTAAAATTGAGTTTAAAGCACAATGATTTAGGCACGAGTACTGATTTGGAGTGGACTTAAAAGGATGGTCGGATTAGTGAGGAAATTGGACAACACTTTGTTGTCGAGGGTCGTGCTTTATGGCGCTCAAATGAGTATATGAATGAAAGGAAGTAGAGTTAATGAAATAGAGACCGTGTATCTTTTGGTCTATTTTTGTAGGGAGAAATGATAAGAGAGAATGGTAACGTACCATTGTTGGGATGATCTCGCTACAAATCCTTTACCTTATGTTTGCTTTTTTCGTTGAGAAAATGAATTGGGGGAAATTATAGCTCGAGTTCTCGTCGGATTGGGCCTTGGTCGAAGCTAGACAATGCAAAAAATGTGATGCGACCAAGGTCTAAGGTGTTTAGGGTTAATGAATAGCTCAAGTTCTAACTTTAAGTAGCTTGTCTATTTATAAAGATAGTGAGGTATTTCCCTATCATGTAGGGAGCCTCTACTCAGATATTGTTCCACTAAGTCATTAGTGCAACTCCCCAGGATCAAGAGTGGGTTGATTGAGTAAAAGGGGCACGTAAAGCATGTTTGGTTTACATGTTGTAGTCTTCGGATAGTAGGCTTACATGACCCTATTGCAGTGGGTTGATATAATTAAGCGCGGATAAATGCTAGCAACATACTTTCTAACACATTTTCTTTGATTGATTAAAATTCACATAGGTCCCACAAAATCATGTGCGTTCCATATAAATTTGGTAGGTCTCATGTGAATTTTAACCAATTAAAGAGAGTGTATGTTAGAATGTGTGTGTTAGCCTACATTTTCAAAAGGTTATCTTAAATGCAGTCAAACAAGGGTTGACTTTAAAATTGAAAGAATCAATATCATGTTCATATTTCAGATGGTTTATCAAAGAAATAGATTTTATGGAAATATCCAAGGCGCGACTTCAGTTCGACAAGCAAGAAGTTACAGTCTACCTGAGGTCGAATAACGGATACATTCCAAAAGGCCTATGTTTGAAATTCAAATCAAACATATATCTTTTCAGTTTCTAGCAGTTGTAGTTTGAAATCTTAATGTAGGTAGTTATTCTTCTAGCATAAATAGTAGTTTTTCACAGGGAAAACATATCACAAATCAATCATACAAAAAACTTACATTTAAACTATCTGCATTTAAGAGAGAAACGAGTCACAAGTTACAATGTATGAACATGTGTACCAATTTACCTTCAATTGATGCAATTTAAGTTTCTTTTCTTAAATGTCTTTGCAATTTACTTGTTTCTTTCAAGCAATTTACTTTATTTTCATTTGAAAGTAACTTCGATTGAATTTGACTGGGTCAAATTCGACAGTTATTATCATTTATTATCAAGTTCTTCAAGAACAATCATAAATTTCGGGAAAATAACAAACACAATATGTCCTTAAGATTTACTAGTTAATCTTGCAAGTAATTAATTTTAAACCAGCGGTTGTTTACCAAAAATCAGTGTAAACAGTGTGTCGCTAGCATTTCTCTTAACCGCGCTATGTAAGTCTACAACCCCTCGATCAACTGTGTTAAGATATTATGATCATGTTAACTACCACCCTTAAGGAAAGATGTCAATTTCATTCGTAAGTGTTGATCCTCGTGGAAACTGTCATGTTTGGAGATCTGGACATGGAGAATTTTTTCCGTGTGAATGGTGGAGAAAATCCCCCCAAAGGTAGTGCAGCGATGGGGACGGCTATCATACCCCTCGCCTCGAGCAATTCTCTACAATATATTTTGTATTTATATATACATATATTTCTACCCGTTTCGTGTAGAAATTTCTTTTATATGTAATATTCACTATAAGGTGAATTCTAGGGTGAGGGATCAATTAAATCCCTCACCGATGGACCACTTAATTTGAGCATTAGATTAAAGTAAGATGATAAGGTTATGCTATTGTTTCAGAAAGAGTTAAATTCTCAATTTAAAAAACTGGAAAAGTCTATGAGAGAGAAGAGAATTATTCATTAAGGTTCTGTCTTTTCATTGATCGCTTTTTCCAATATATGTTGTTGTGCAGCTAACATGTGCAGAACTTTCTAGACCTAAGACACTTGTCCAAATACTATTGCTTACCGGCAGAATTAAATAAAACAAAAACAAAAATAATTTAATTCTTATTCTTATCTATGACCACCTAACGGTCCTACATCTGTTTCCAGCTTTAAGCCAATACAAATGTCCTTGCTTTAGTCTTTGAGTCTGTTTGATATCTTGACTGATCTTTTGGGCCTAGACTCTCTTGTTTCAGTTGGGTCGTTTGCTGGTATAGGCCTTGTATCATTACCTACCCCATGGAGACCAATCTTGTCCTCAAGATTGAAGTTTGGAAAAGTCCGTTTGAAGGTGTGCATTGCTTCCCAAGTTGCTTCTGATGCTGGAAATCCATCCCAATGGACAAGAATCTCCTCAAGGTGCCTAGGTGAGTATGCTTCCGCATGCTATGCCAAAACGTCTATGGGGTTGGCAGTGAGGGGTGGAAAGGATGCAGGATTAGGTAGAGGCGTAACTTGAGTGAAAGGATAACCCTTGCATAACTTTAGCATGGATATGTGAAAAACTGGATGTATGCGAGATGTTGCTGGAAGTTCCAACTCATACGCAACTGGTTCAATGTGTTTGAGGATGCGAAAGGGACCATAAAACCTTTTGGAGAGTTTGTGGGAAGTACGGCGATGGATTGAAACTTGACGATACGGCTGAAGCTTAAGATAGACACATTGGCCTACTTCGAAAACCATATCTTTCCGGTGGAGATTGAACTGTTGAACCATTCTGTTGCGAGCACTACTGAGGTTCTGCTTCAACTGTTTGATTATTTGAATTTTCTTCCTGAGCAGCTCATCCAACGTATCAATTTTACTTTTTCCAGCATTGTATGAGAGAAGAGTGGGTGGTTTACGACCATAGAGTGCTTCAAATGGGTTCATCCCTATAGAAGAATGTTAGGATGTGTTATACCAAAACACAGCACAAGAGGAAGAAACTTAACCCAATGAGTCGGTTCATCGCTAACGAAACAGCGGAGGTAGGTTTCCAAGCATTTATTCAGTACTTCAGTTTGTCCGTCGGATTGAGGATGGTATGAGCTGCTAAAAGCAAGCGTTGTGCTTAATGCCTTGAATATTCCATAATTGACTTACAAAAACTCGATCACTGTCACTGACTATGGTTTTGGGAGCTCCATGGAGTCAGTAGATTTCGAAAATGAAAACTGGGGCTAGAGTAGCAGCTGTAAACTTTGTGGGTAAGGCTATGAAGTGAGCAAATTTTGTGAGGCGATCAACTACAATCCATATGATAGTTTTGTTGATGGACGAGGGAAGGTGTGTTACGAAATCCATAGAGATTTCTTCCCACACTTGACTAGGGATAAGTAAAGGTTGGAGTATGCCGTAAGGTGCGTGGGTACTGTATTTATGTTGCTGACAGATTTCACATAAGCTTACATAGTTCTTGATGTCTCGATACATGCCATTCCAATAAAATGTTGTTGAAAGTCTTGAAAAGGTTGCTTGAATGCCCGAATGTCCTCATGTTGGAGAAGAGTGAAATTCACGCAGAAGTGTTGGCGTGAGACCTGCTTCAGTTGGGATGAAAATTCTGTCCTTGAAGTAAAGTAACCCGGATTGGAATGAAAAATGTTGTTGCATACGCGAGTCCTTCTCGAGCTTTACAACAAGTTGTATACCTACAGTGTTAGTAGAATAAAATGATTGCAAATCAGAAATTAAGGGTGAAATAGGGGAGCTGATCGAATGCTGACCCCAATAGGTACTGGCACCATTTCTTTATGGCCTCTGTAATTGCATAAAGTTCCCGCACATAAGTGGATGTGGTAGCTAGGCGAGGAGTCAGTTTGCGGCTGAAAAAGGCTATGGGTGAGAGTTTTGGGAGAGGACAACGCCTATAGCAATGGCGGAGGCGTCGGTAGTGACATCAAAGGGTTGGTTGAAGTTAGGAAGGGTGAGAAGTGGCAGGGTCTGCATAGCTTTCTTCAGATTGTGGAAGGTTGTGGCTGCTGTTTCGTTCCAAGTGAATGAGTTTGCTTTGAGAAGGTTGGTGAGGGGGTTAGCAACTGTGGCATAGTTTTTGACAAAACGCTGGTAGAATCTGGTGAGGCCAAGAAAAGCCCGGAGTGCAGAGATGTTTTTCGGTGGTGACCATGAAACCATTGCTTGGACTTTGTTTGGGTCAGCTTGCACTCCTTTGGATGAAATTATACGACCAAGATAGTCTACTGATGATGCCCCAAATTGGCATTTTGTGAGTTTAGCAAAAAAACGGTGTTGTGGTAAAAGGTTGAGGATTTGATCAAGATTCTCAAGGTGGGTGTTCCAAGTTGGGCTATAAATGAGAATATCATCAAAAAAAAACCAAGGCACATTTACGGAGATACGGACAGAGAAAGTCATTCATGGATGTTTGGAAGGTTGATGGGCATTGGTGAGACCAAATGGCATGACCAAAAATTCATTATGGCCATCAAAGGTGCGGAAACCGGTTTTGTGTATGTCTTCCAGGGCTACGCGGATTTGGTGGTAACCGGAACGAAGGTCGATTTTAGTGAAGTAGCATGCACCGTGAAGTTCATCAAGTAACTCATCAATTGCTGGAATTGGAAAACGGTCTTTGATAGTGATGGTGTTTAGAGCCCTATAGTCGACACAAAATCTCCATGTTCCATCTTTCTTTTTGACTAATAGAACCGGTGATGAGTAAGGGCTTGTGCTTGGTTGAATGATACCATCCCGGAGCATTTCGCTAATGACAGTTGTCATTGCTTCTTTTTGGAAATGTGGGTATTGATATGGCTTAATGTTGACAGGATTGGTTGATGGTTGGAGGTGAATATGGTGGTCATGAGGGCGGGGTGGTGGCAGGCCTTGAGGTGTGGAGAAAACCACATGATATTTGTGTTGTAACTTTTGAATATCAGGATGTGGTTGAGAAGTTGCTTCGGTTGTCGAGGGGGTAAGTGGCAAAAGGTTAGGTTCTGTATTTTTAGTGGGCAACATAGAGATGCAGTAGACTGTGTCAATGGCATGAGTTGTAATCATGTGACTCAACTGGTGAAAAGAGGCATGTGAAACGGTTGTGGTTCTGGAACCAGTGATAGTGAGGAGGGTATTATTATGGTAGAATTCCATGGATGGCATGGTAAAATCAGACACAAAAGGTCCCAATGTTTGTAACCATTTGACTCCAAGAACAACATCTGCTCCTTGGATAGGAAGAACATAAAAGGAAATAGGGAAAAGATGGTTTTCAACAGTTAAAGGAACATCGGAGCAGAGCCCGAAACAGTGGAGGTACTCACCATTACCTACCATGACAGCGAAAGAGGTGAGGGGTTGAATGTTTAGATTTAAAAATGAGGCGATTCTAGGTTGAATAATGTTGTGAGAGCTTTCGGATTCCACAAGAACAGTAACAGGGTGTCCGTTAATGAAAGCTAAGAAGCGCAATGTTCGCGGGGACAGATGATCGGTGGCTGCTTGTAAGGTTAGATGAAAATTTTCAATGTCAGTGTCAGATTTTTTGGCTTTAGCTTGTTGGGTGGGTGGTAATAATGTTGGTGATGGGTCATGTGGTAAGCTGGGAAAAATTTATGGATCTGAGATTTGAAGGTGTTCATTTTCGTCCTCGTCGCTGAGGAGTAACAAAAATTGAGTCTTGCAACGATGGCCTGTGTAGAAACGCTCATCACAGTTAAAACAGAGTCCTTTGACGCGGAATGCTTGCATTTCCATAGGGGTGAGTTGTTTTATTGGTATAGATGAAGAAGGGGGTAGCAGTTTTGAAGAAGGTGTTGGTAACAGCGGAGGTTTTGGGCCTGGGTTTCTGGAAGCTGAAGTTTGGAATGGTTGTTGAGCTAAGTTTTTAGACTCAAAAAGTTTAGCAAGCCCAATGGCTTGAGAGATGGAAGTTGGCTGGTGGATGGCTAGTTCACTCTGAATGTTGAATCTCAACCCAGAAACGAAACAATCCACGATGGAAACCAGAGAGAGACCAGAGACACGGTTACACGGTCGTTCAAATTCCTTCTGGTATTCGGCGACAGAAGCTGTTTGTTTGAGCTTAAATAAGGCTTGTTGGTGATTATCATAAGCAGATGGCCCAAAACGGGTTTCAAGAGCATGAATAAAAGATTTCCAAGTGGATACTAGACGGTTGTTATACATCCATTGGTACCAACTTAAGGCATCTCTGGACATATAACCGGCGACATGAGCTAGTTTCTGATTGTTTTGAATGTTGTAATGGTTGAAAAATTATTCTGCTTGGAAGACCCAATCCATAGGATTAGAGCCGTCAAAAGAGCTAAGGCGGAGTTTTGGTGGTTTAGGAAAAAGGTTGTTGTCTTGGAGAGTTGTTTGAGGAGTTACAGTTGGGATGGGTGATTTTTGTGAGGTCTGGGAAGAAACAATCCATAGGATTAGAGCCGTCAAAAGAGCTAAGGCGGAGTTTTGGTGGTTTAGGAAAAAGGTTGTTGTCTTGGAGAGTTGTTTGAGGAGTTACAGTTGGGATGGGTGAGTTTTGTGAGGTCTGGGAAGAAACAGTGATTCGTTGGTTGAGGTCTTCAAAAGAGGAAGAATAAAGTTCATGTCTTTGGTCTTGGATGTTTTTGAAGATGGTGAAAGCATTTGTGAGGGCAATAATGGAATCATGGAGTTGTTGGGTGTTGATTTGAGGGTTGTTGTTTGTAGGGTCGGCACGTGGAGGCACGGTGTGGAAAACGAGAGCACCAAATGATAAGGTTATGATATTGTTTCAGAAAGAGTTAAATTTCCAATTTCAATAACTGGAAAAGTTTACGAGAGAGAAGAGAATTATTCATTAAGGTTCTGTCTTTTCATTGATCGTTTTTTCCAATATATGTTGTTGTGCAGCTAACATGTGCATGTGCAGAACTGTATAGACCTAGGACACTTGTCCAAATACTATTGCTTACCGGCAGAATTAAATAAAACAAAAACAAAAACAATTTAATTCTTATTCTTATCTATGACCACGGTCCTACATCTGTTTCCAGCTTTAAGCCAATACAAATGTCATTGCTTTAGTCCTTGAGTTTGTTTGGTATCTTGACTGATCTTTTGGGCCTAGACTCTCTTGCTTCAGTTGGGTCATTTGCTGGTATGGGCCTTGTATCATAAGACTACGTGATCTTGATAGTCATTATCACATTCAATCCAAGCTATTTCTCTCTCCTTTACTCTCTTTCAACCGCTTGAAGATTCATCGATGTATGCCGAGTGCCTCTACCTCACATTGCCGAGTAACTTTAACAATGGATGAGCTTTTCTATTGCAAAGACTGTGAATTTAACATATTTTTTAAGTTTTTAATTTTTGTCCTACCATTTTATTTTAAAGAAAGATTAAATTTTAGGAATCTACGGTTGAAGTTTAAGATATGGTTTTAAAGCTTAAAAGCTTCGGGATTAGAGACAAGTTTTAGCAAGCAACATCAATTTTGCAGGATGAATTTGGAGGGATTGTAGCATGAGAAACTAAGAAAAAGATAGTCAAAACAGGATGAACATTTTATTATTAATAAAAAATTGAAGTCCTATTGCCTGGCCACATCACTGTGCATTTAATTTTACAATAAGTTTAATCGAGGATGAGAAACTAATAAGGATATTTGGATTTACTTGTTCTACCTTTTTAATTTTTATTTTGTTGAGAGATGAGAAATGGTGAAAAGAGTGGGATACATCATGGAAGAGTAGGGAAGAGCCACACTGCAATGCAATGGCTAGTTTTGAGGTTTGCAGTAATGACGGTTGGGGTGAAAAGAAAAATGAAGAATTTTTGTTAGATATTTGATCCTAAATTGGACGTTGAAGATGATTGAAAAGTTTTTTATAGTGTGTGGTAAAGTGTACATGTTCTCATTTCAATTTATGTTAGATATGAACCATCAATAAAATGTAATGGTGTTATTTTTGTGGTCCACCAATGAGAGACCGATTGATCCCTCATTCCAGAATTCACCTCACTATAATGTGTTAATATTATATTATTTTATGATTAACTTTTTTTTACCAACTAACCAATCAAAAGTAATTGAAATTCAGTTATTTTTTCATGCAGATGGAGCTCCGCGTGAACCACGGGGATCCATGGAGATGGGGAGGAAAAACTTCATGAGGTAGAGAATGGAGACGGAGAACAATTTGAGTGGGCAAGTACTCCATGTTTATGTCGTGTTCCATTGACAACCCTACCCCCGAGCACATGTTAAGAAAACAAAACAAAAAATATATGAAAAGAGGAATTTTGCACTTTTGAAAGTTGACTACACAAATTTCAAGACATTTTTACTATATTTGGTTTCTTAACAAATATCCATATTAAGTGTCTCATATGGCACTTGATAGTATTTTTAGATTATTTTTTTTGGTGGTCAAGTAGTCTAGTGACTATAAATTCTCTATTTTAAAGAAAATGAGTTAGGTGTCCGAGGTTCGAACTTCGACCTCTGCATATATTATGTAATATCCCTATCAATTGAGTTAGGCTCACGGAAACGTATCTTTCAAAATATTATTAGAGCAATGTTATTTAAACATCTAAAAATAACAACTATTTAACGGTCATATAAAAACACATTATTTATAACTATTTATGTGATAAGAGAAATGAACAAGTAATTAAAAAATTGAAATGGTGTGTGTGTCAATTAACCTCATCTTACAAAAGATTATATATGAGCCGTTTTATTGAAATTTTAAATAAATCTGTATGTGTAACCTAACAATTAGAAAAGTTTTATAGACCATGTTTTTCATTCAACTTGTGATTCAACGGAATGGGAAATTCAACTTTAACTCATGGTTAGAAGAGCAATTTGATTACTACTCGTTTTAATTTAATTTACAAATGCTTGTGTCTATTTCCTTCATTGAAGAATTTGAATAATGAATGAATTCTATATACAATATACAAATGAATTTTGGGCGCTGCCATCCTGTGCATGCATATCTTTCTTTCAACCTTCCAACTCAAGAAAACGTGAGGCAGAAGACACTTTCTTAAGGTAATCTTCAATAGGTAGAAATAGAATATGCTATTTTCTGAGAATTGTGTCCATATTGGTAATTCTGCATCACCTAAGCAATGAATGAGAATGCTTTAATAATTGTTGTAGTGGTGGTTGTCCTTGCGCTTTACACAACAATCCCTTCATTCTTTCGGCCACCTAAGTTTCATAATCATTGTTAGCACCTCATCAACTTAGTTAAGATGAAAACTAAATCTTAATTAACATGATATTAATTTCTATGTACCAAATTTGTAAAATATCTTTACAAATATTTACATGATGAAATCTATTTAGAACCATGTCTAAAAAAATATTATAACAACTATTGAATGTAAAACAAACTACTATGCCAATTGATAAATACCTTTCCCAAACTACCCCTAGCATAGGGAACCGTCCTTTGATATGAAAATGAAGCAGGGGGAGATTTTCTACTTGTTTCTTCTCTGCATGGTGATTTCCCATTTGTTCTACTTCTTGTCATAATGCTTGAAGAGCCATACCATTTGCTTTTATCAATATGCAATGTGTTTGGTAGTGTAGATTCCTAACATTACCAGATAAACCATAACAAATATTGAGAATCATTCATTTGTTTTCAAAGGTAATTAGTAATTAGCAGAATTGAACATTTATGGAGATTAATTTATAACTCACCAGAAACAACACTGTTGCACAATGCTTAACGACCTCCAAATTCATCCGAACATCATCTAGGCTCCTGCTTCAAATTAGTCATAAAAAATCATAAGCACTGGAATTAAGTTCATTTTAAAGACCTTACATACAACTTATTTGAACTTATCTTATGACATAAGTACTTGTTTAACCATTAGATGTCAACTCAATAGTAAGATTTTGATAATGTAATTTTTAAGGAATAGTCAAATCCCCTTAAATATGTTTTTAAAATGGCTATAAGCATTATTTTATTTTGTAATCATTTTCTCCTTCCTCAATTTATTTTTAAAAAGTTCATTCATAGCGTTATACAATAAGTACTTAAATATTAATTAGATTCTTAATTACACTGTTTATCGAAACGCAGTAATACCTGTGTTTTTGTTGCCCCAAGCCAAAATAAGAAGCCAATGTTGCCATCTGCCCATAAATATAATAGTGTTAAGAACTTGAAATTGTGAGGAATTATGAATCAGTTGCTTCTATATATTTCTTGTTACTTGACATACCTTCATATTACCAGCTCTTCTTCCAAATTTCTCAGTTAGGACCCCTAAAGAATCAATGATTCCAACTGGTACAGGTGCTGGCCTATTGATACCATCAAAAGCCTCTTTGATACGAACACAATCAAATCTCTGAATGTTATGACCAGCCCACACCCTTCCATTCAAGATACTGAATATCTTCTCTGCAACATCTTCAAAACATGGTGCATTTTTTACAGCTTCACGTGTTATTCCATCGCTTCTGCTAGATTTCATTGGGGCAACAGATAAATCTTCTGGTCTTATCAATGTTGTATAGCTCTCGATTTCACTGAGTTTGTGTGCACTAACTACAATTGCGCCGAATTCTAGGACCCAGAATCTTTGTCCAATTTTCTTTGGCACGTTAGTTTCCAAATCAAAGAACACAATTTCAGGTGCATGTAGCTCAATATTGCTTGAATTAGAGACCTCCTCCATTATAACTGATTATAAGCTTAATTTTCTATATAATTGTTCTTACTTAATTCCTTTCAATTTGGTTTCGTGTATTTAGTATTTATAGATAAGGTTTAGCTGGTAGGTACGTAATCCTTTGGAACAGAAAAACACATGTTAGAAGAAACCAGCGAAATTCTTGTTTGTTAAGGTTGTTGTCTCCAAGTTGAAGTCACTATGCATGAAGGGGAAGGGGCTTCTTAGCTTCCAGCTAGATAGCTGGGGGGAATATGTAACATGGAGAATTAAGATTCTCTTTGCTTCTTTCATATTATTGCCTCTTGAATAGGAAACTTGCAATGAAAACCTTAACCTTACCCATTGGAAAACTTGCGTGTTTGTTGGACTTGGACATGTCAAGCACCTCCTCCTATATGGGAATTTGATTGATTCTATGCCAAAATTATGCTGCCACATATTATGTCATTTAATTAACCATGTATTTATGTCCCCAACGGATGGTTTTCTATATGCGTTGTAATTTGGGCTCATGCTTTCAAGCCTATCTAATCTCTTTCAGGCCTTATGGGCTATACCAAATACAAAGTGGGATCATATTCCCCTCTACCATTCTAGAGTAGTTGATTTTAAAAAGTAAATAAATAAATAATTGGTTTAGAATGTCCAGAAAAATAAAAAGATTCAGAAATAAACAAAAAAATATTATTTACATTTAAGAATAATTAAAAACTGAATTTAAATAATTTATTTTGTGTAGATAGTGAAGTATAATCATATTTAAAATAAAAATATAGGTATGTTTTAATTTTTTTTGTTTGTCTGGTTAAGAAGATGCAGATAACTAAGTGTGTGTGTTTGATTAAGAGTACTAGTATCATTTAGTGATAATAAAGATGCTACTCAACAAAATTGTGCTTCACTGGGTTATACTTTTATTTCAATCTTGTATGAATGTATTTTTCAGCTTGTAACAGGACCCTTGTTTCTCTGATTTCCATTTCCTCTATTATTTATTGAATTTACATTTGGTGTCGGTATCACCTTTCCTTTGCTCCTCCATTGTAATTTGTAACAAACAAAAAAGGGAGGGGGAAAAAATGGCCAACTATGTGATTGTGATCTTAAGTTATTAATGACAGATGCATTGCTTTATTTGTGAAAACAGACACAACCTATTATTTTCACCATAAACATAAACATATTTTACACATAACAAACCCAAAAATAAAATACACACATGACAACAAACAAACTCGCAACATACTAAACAAGTGCAGCAGAGGTGAGAGAGATAAGTGCTTTCTTAATTTTCTCTACAGCTGCCTGTAGGGTGGGAAGGGATGCTGCATAAGAGATACGGATGCAAGTATCATCACCAAATGCACTCCCAGGAACAAGTGCTACCTGTAGACAAAACACGGTGTTATGAGCTATGTAGCACTGACACTTCATATTGAAGGTCATTCTGCTTTTAAAATACCGCAAGTATACCTGGCCTTTATCCAACAGATATCGACAGAGAGACTCTGAATTGTCAATTTTACCGAATCCTTCAGCTTCTCGTCCATAATAGGAGCTGAAATCAAGGAATAAATAAAATGCGCCCTGCAAGAGAAAAGGAAGTATATATTTGAATCGAAAAGCAGACAGAAAAGTGAAAACACATGGAGAATAACTATTAAAGGAATAGGCAGATAAACTAGATGAATTTGCACCTGAGGTTCGGATATTTTAACACCATCGATCTCACTAAAACTTTTCACCAGATAATCCCTTCGTTCTCTAAACGCTTTCACCATGGTAGAAACGGCCTCTCCACCAGCATAGCCTAGTCCTAATGCGGCAACTCCGGCTTTCTGGGATATACTACTAGGCCCTGAAGTGAACTAAATTCAATAAAACGCGTCAGCTACTAAAGACTACATATAATATCGAATAACCACAGTATCCCAACTCAAACAGAAATCAAGTCAAGATGATGCATTTAATAAGGCTGACAAATGTGGCGAGTCAGCATACCTGACTTTGGATCTTTCCGACTGCTGCAATAAAATGTTTCGGGCCAGCAATATATCCAAGCCGCCAACCCGTCATTGCAAAGGCCTGCAGTAAAACAGTTTAAAATCATCAGGATCAAATCTGGAGGCCATCCAAGTTTATTTCATAATCTACAACCATATTGTGAAATTCAGCATAGCTTTGAAGAAAGAGAAAGGAAAAAGTAGTAACAAATAGGAGTATTCTTTTTTGAGAATCCCTCGATACCATTATGATAGCAAGAGAACATGACATACAAACTAACCTTAGAAAATCCATTCACGGTTAGAGTTCTGTTCCACATTCTGGGTAAAGATGCAAAGCTTGTATGTGTTGCTGGGGCATAAATTATGTGTTCATAAATTTCATCAGAGATAACCTGCACAAAACAACTATTAAGATCTTAAGAGGAACTACGATCCAAGTTGAATGCATTGAAGCACTTGTGATCTCATCAGAGATGTATAACTTTACCAGAAGCCTCGGGTGCTTTGCTACAATCTTGGCTATCTCTTCAAGTAAATTCTTAGGATAGACAGATCCTGTCGGGTTAGATGGTGAACAAAGAATAAGTAGTCTTGACTTTTCAGTAATTTTGGACTCAAGGAGTTTGGGGTCTAAAAGGAAGTTATTGGATATCGACGTTGGAAGAATCACAGGTGTCGCATCGGCCAACCTTGCCATTTCTGGGTAACTAACCCAAAATGGAGCTGGAATAATGACCTGAAAAATTCATATAAAATATTCAAATCCATCATAACTAAAAAAAATTCATAATAGCTGTCCAAAGCCAAATCAGACATAATTCTATAAATGAAGATATATATATATATATATATATATATAAATGTAATAAGTGCCTCTAAAAAAAAATGTAATAACTAATAAGTAGTCCAAAACAAAACCAATGACATCATAACAGTGCAGTTCCTTTTTTATTTGTTTGAATTTACTGAGCAAAAGGTTTACAGAATACAAACTTTATCATAAATGATAAATTGATGATAGAGTGAGTAAAAAAGATTAACAGAGATATAAGGATTTTACAAACATGAAAGGTCGGTTGCAGCAACTTTTGAACAGATAAAGACACGACACAATAAGTTAGATAGATTGTATGCTAATAGCCTAATCATCTATGTCATCCAAAGGATAGACCAGTTATCATTAGAAATTTCTAATGCATCAAAGATTTTCCTAGGTTTTCATTATGACAAAAGATAACGAGAATTTGAATATTTCAGACATTTCCGCATAAGTATTAATAGCATGTTTGGATGGGCATTGCGAAGCATTTCTCACGTCCCAATGCCAATTTAACACGTAAATACCAAATCAAAAAATTGTAGGGTTGCTTCAACATGCGGTGATGCTGTGATTTGCTATGTCTTCCAAACACGCGCTAAGTAGTTATTCTGATGTTTATCCTAAAAATAGTATAATGAACTAAACTACATTAATCACCTCATCTCCCGGTGAGCAAACTGCAATGACTGCCTGAGTAATACTCTGCTTAGCTCCATTAGTAACAACAATCTGATCAGGAGTATAATCAAGTCCATTCTCCTCTGCAAAATTAACAAATTACGACACATTGTCAAAATCAACATCTCATATAATCAATCCAAATAAAACCATATAATGTAGCACAATCAAACAAACCTTTAAGCTTATGACAAATTGCTTGCCGTATTTCTATCGTTCCAGCATTAGGGGTATACCTTGTGTATCCTTCACGAATTGCATTAATCCCGGCCTACATTACCATACAAGTCATCAAACTAAGGCTGTGTTCCAATAAACTCGTTGACGAGTATTTATGTCAGTAGATAAACTCAAATAAGTCAATTCAAATATAAAATACCTCGGCAATAACAGCGGGTGTATCAAAATCAGGTTCACCGGCGGCCAAGCGAATAACTGGAACACCAGCTTGAACAAGAGCGGTGGCTTGATCAGTTATCGCTACAGTTCTAGAAGGTTTGACAGCATTGACACGTGGACTCAATGAAATATCAACGAACAATTCAGCATCAGAATCGGATTTTGACTTGACAATTACTGTTTCTCTTCTGTTGTGCTCTACCCCAGCGTTCATTTTGGGAAAAGTGGAAAGATTTGAGGAGAAAGAGAGAGATCTATGGCGAGAAACGGAAATAGCGGGGAGAGATTTATCAGGGAAAGAGATTGTATACGTGGTGTTGTTGTGTAAGAATGTGTTGGCCATATCGGATAAGTTTGGAAAGTATGCAACTGAATTTGAATCAGGATTATGAAATAAGAAACAAAACGAGGCAGAATGGATTATTGGTAAGTGGTGTGAGAAGAACAAAAGAGGGAGGGGTTTGGTGGAGAAGTGGGTGGGAGGGGGAGAGAGTTGGTGAAACTGTATAACTCGGCTGACGGCTGCTATCAAATGAGAAAATCAATTCCAACTCTATTTTTTAATTTTATTTATTTATTGTAACAAAAAGATTAAGTTAAATATATAGTTAGTTTTTAAATTGTAGGGTAATTTAAGATATTGAAAATAGACTATACCAAAAAATTGCTCACAAGATTTTAATTGTGAAGAAGTGAGGTGTAGAGCTGTCAATTGGGTCGTTCGTTTTAACCCGCCTTAGCATGGTGGGCTAGCTCATATAAATTGGTCAGAGAGGGTCGATCTACTTGATTCATGGGCTACCAAAATTGAGCTCAGCTCAATTAATAAAAAATATATATATATATATATATATATATATATATATTAAAAAAAAAAGATACAATGAACAATACAACTACATATTGTAACACCCCATTTTTATTATTTAGTTATTTTATCGAGTCTAGTGTTATTTTAAATATTTTATTTGAATATTTGTTATGTGATGATTTTTAGTATTTATTACTAGGTTGTTATAACATAAAAAGTAGAGGAATCTAATTAGATTTGATCTAATGAGACATAAAGGTAGGTTGGTAAATGAAGGAGTTTGTTAGGTTAAAAAAAGATTAAGTGAGAAACAAACTCTTGGTGGTTATAAATAGAAGAGAACATTAGAGAATTAGAGTTAGAACAAGAAAACAGTTTTGGGAGAAAACTTGAAGAAACGGTTTTTAGGGAGAAAAGAGGAGAATCTTGTAGATTTTTGTAAATCAACCAATCTAAGGTAAGGGTGGGACTAACATTCTCTAATCATAAACATATAATTCTGAAAAAGGTTTAATCTTGTTGTTGTTGAATTTTGTTGTTGTAGAAGTTAAGTTTTGAATTGAATTAGGTTGTTAAGAGTATAGATAATCCCAAAAATTAATATGAAAGTTGATGTTTAGGTTGTAGATTAACAGTAGACAATGTTTCCTATCAATCTTGGGAGTTGGGATGTCGAAATTGAGATTTTGGAGTGAAAAATGAGTTTTCCCGAGAGCTACCTGTCACAGCACTCCCTGTTTCGTGTTCTTGCATTTTTTTCACACATTTCTGTTTTAAATTGGCCTTTGGTGTAAACATAAAAGTTTTAGATAAGGATGTTAGCTTTCACTAGCCTTTGGAGTGACTCAATTTAAACGTCTAGAACTCTAGATATGATTAAAATACTACAGAGGGGTCAACAGGGTCGTGCTCTTGTCGATTTCAGTAACGGAAATAAAAACAGGGACTTTTCTGTTCATAATTATGTTTTGATGTCTTAATGAAAGTTTTAGATAAGGATGTTAGCTTTCACTATCCTTTGTAGTGACTCAATTTAAACGTCCATAACTCTAGATATGATTAAAATACTACACATGGGTCAACAGGGTCGTGCTCTTGTCGATCTTTTTAACGGAAATAAACATTGGGACTTTTATGTTCATAATTAGGTTTTGATGTCTTCGTGAAAGTTTTAGATAATTAAATTAGCTTTCCAATGGCTTTGGTTTGACTTGAAAATGTTTTGTAGATTTTGAATTATGATAGAAATACTCTAAGTAGGTCTTGGAAGACTTTTAAGAAAATTTAGCATAACCGCTTCTAAATCAACCCGAAACTTTTGGTTTGCTTCCAAACTTCAGATTCTAAGTATTATGAGTTCAATTAGAATGTTTAAGAGTATCTAATCTATGTCTTGTTGAATCAACTTAGTTTCTTTTGATAATGAATTGGTGAATCATAATGATATGTTGTTGTTGATTTATGGTTGAATCTATGATTATATGAAAGTTATTTATGTGATGTTTATATGGAGGTTATATGATGTTTATATGAAGGTTGTTTATATGATGTTTATATGAAAGATGTTATTGTTGTTGCATTTGAAGTTGTGTCTTTGTATAATGATTGTTAAAAGTTGGGGGCTTGATGCCTGTCAAGTCGAATTACGACATTACTTGTTGTTGTTGTTGCATTTCTGAGTCGTATCATTGCATAAGCATTTGTTAAAGTTGAAGGCTTGATGCCTTGTTAAAGTTGAAGGCTTGATGCCCTGTTTAGTCGAATTACAACATTATGTTGAGAGCTTGACGCTCTGTTGGTACCACATGCATTTGTTGAGTCATTGTCATTGCATTTATTGAGTCGTTGTTGTTGCATTTTTTGAGTCGTCGTTCTGTGTTGATTGATTCCTTTATGTGAATCAATTGTTGATGATTAGTTGTTGTTGTTCTATGTTGATTGATTTCTTTATGTGAATTAATTGTTGATGATTAGTTGTTGCTGTTCTATGTTGATTGATTCCTTTGTGTGAATTAATTGTTGATGATTAGTTGTTGTTGTTTTATGTTGATTGATTCATTTAAATGAATTAATTTTTGATGATTAATTGTTGTTGTTTTATGTTGATTAAATCTTCTTTATGAATTGTTGCTTATTATTAACGAATGTGAAATCTCACCCCTTCTGTTTGAATGTTGTCTCTACGTGGGTAACGTGCAGATATTTAGGAGTAACCGCTGATGTGAGTTGAGTTCTCGTATCGTCTTAGGAGTCATGCTCTGATACGTAACGGGATGGGGATATTTATGTGTTTTGTTTTTCCTTTGTTACGTATCTTTTTATAAGTTGATGTTGGACCACTTTTAAATTTAGAATTTTATTATGTTGATGATGATGAGGCCTTAGTGCCAAGTATTGATTAAACATTGAATATTTTCCGCTGCGACATTGTTTAAATTATTGAAAGCAGTTGTTTTTAATAAATAGTGATTTTAACTCTATTTGTGTTAAATGATTTTTGAAAAATGATGTGACATACTGTTTTACGATGCACTCTGATATATTTTATGTATTATTTATATGTTGGGAAAACGGGGTATTAGACATATTATCTTTTTTTTAATAGAAACATATCACATAAATTATTATCCATCAAAGAAATCAATGGATAATGCATCAAGAGAAAGAACTAAGGCCATGTCAAGAGTAGTTGAGGCGAAGATGATAGAAATCAAATCAAGGGATACAAAGAGCATACCAAAGTTGCATGATATTCTCATGACGGATTGATCTATGATGATTGATGAATGAAATGAAACTCAAAAATCATGAAATTTGTTGCAATGTCATTAGTAATAAGTTAGCGCTTATTTAATTATGAAGCTTACATAGTTATAAAAAATGTTAATATGTCTTTACCCCTTGTAATTTGAGCAAGTTCTGGTTTACTCACTGTAAAAAAAATAGTTTGGATTCTAACCTTGTAATATGAAGATTATTTCATTTTAGACCCTGACCGTATGACTGTGCAGAATTTGATGAGGTGGCAGGCTAAGAGGCACGCTGACTGTGCAAATCTGATTATGTGGCGTGCTGACCGTATAATTAATTTTGTTTTCTTTTTTTTAAGGGTATATGTGGCATTTGAACCTATTTTTTTAAAAAAATAATATAAATTCATTTAAAAAACTAGAAAAATAATTTTTGAAAATTAAAAAAATTAGAAAAAAATTCATGAATTTTTTTTTGTATAAAATTAAAAAACAAACCTTTTAATTTAGAAAAAAAAAATTGAACTTTTTTCCTAATATTTTAATTTCAAAAAAGATTCTAGAAAAAAAATGTATCCAAATTTTTAAAAATTAAAATATTTTACAGAATTTTTTTTTTGAAAAAAATATGTTTTAAATTTCAAATTTGTTTTTTCAATTTTTTTTTTAAATTTTAAAAAAACCTAAATTCGAAATTTTTAAAAGACTTTTTTCAAAAATTTTTTTTATCATTTTTTCAACAAAAAAGAAAATTCTGGAAAATACTTTAATTTTTAAAAATCTAGATACAAATTTTTTTTTTAATTTAGAATGAAATCAATTTTTTTTTTCGAATATTTTATTCCAGAATTTTTATATAATCATTTTCGAAATTAAGATATTTGAGAAAAAATAATTTTATTTCGAAAAAAGTTCAAATTTAAAAGTTTGTTTTTTTAATAAAAAAAATTAAATTTTTGGAAATTATTGTTTCTAAAAAGAAAAATTCCTAAATTTTACAATTTTTTTTTATTTTCAAAAATTATTTTTCAAATTTTTTAAATGAATTTATATTATTTAAAAAAAATAGGTACAAATGTCACGTGTACCCTTAAAAAAATGAAAAAACAAAATTAATTATACAGTCAGCGTACCACATAATTAAATATGCACAATCATCGTGTCAGTTAGCGCGCCACCTCATCAAATTATGCACAGTCATATGGTCAGGGTCTAAATTGAAAGAATCTTCATATTACAAGATTGGAATCTAAAACTTTTTTTTTAGAGGGGGTAAAGCAGAACTAGCTCAAATTACAGAGGGTAAAAACATATTAACCCTGATAAAAATTATGCGTGATGAAAAAATCTGAATTTTGAAAATTATGGTGTTATGAAACTTATGTGTTTATGAAAAATATGTAGCTATGAAAATTATGTGTTAAAAACTAACCGTTAAAATATAGCCGTAAAAAACTGGCTATATATTTACCATATGCTATCATGAAGATTACGAAGCTCATGTCATTAGGAATAAACTAGCTATACATTCTCATGAATGATAGTCGTTAAACTTAACATTTATACAATCTTTCTTTTTGAATAAAGGCATACTTTGAATTAAGAGATTAACTCAGAAAAATACAAAGAGTAAGCTTGTGAAGGGACATCTTCCATCCAAACTTTGTTTGGTTCCGTGACTGCTAATTGTGCCAAATAGTGGGCCACCTTATTGCCACATCTTTTAATACGAGAGAAAGAACATAAACTAAAATAAGAAGATAAAAAGATAATGTTGTTAATAATTGCTCCTAGATAGTTCGATAGCTCTCCACTAGAACTTTGCAGAAGCTTTATTAGCCTTTCATTATCACTCTCAAATTGAACTCTATTGAAGCCACACTCATGAGCAAAGTGCATCGCTTGGTACAACCCCAAGCTTCTGCATTCCAGCGCAGTGGAACCCAAGCCGCTTCCAAGTTCCTGATGCCATCACCAGACCATCATCATTCCGCGCAATCACACCGATACACCACGAATCCGGACAAGATAAGTTCACATCGCTGTTTACTTTGATAACATCCTTCTCAGGTCTAACTCATTTCACCTTTGTAGGAACTTGAGCTCGGTGCATGCATTCAACCCTTTCGCTGTTATTCGGATGGTCCAAACCCGCTTGTTGTGCGTTTTTGTAGCTCTGGAGGCTATTGTTAGCTTGCTGAATAACAACTTCCCCAGGTGTATCCTTGTTCTCAAACACTAACTGGTTGCGAGCATGCCAAACACTGTATAATAGAGCTGCCATTGTGATTATAGTTGATTTCTCATTGTTGAGAATAAAAGAAATCAGTCAATCTATGAAATCAGTGAGATCAGAATTTTGAAAATTGATCCCTAATTGGGATCCAAACCATTCTCTTCTAGTATGTTCGCAGTTTAGAAACAGGTGATTTATCGTCTCTACGCTAGAGTTACAACGCGGACACAACATGGAACATCTGATTCCTCGATTGATTAGTTCACTTCTAACGGGTAATGCTCTGTTAATGATTCTCCAAATAAGAACTTTGTGTCTAGGAATTGTCTGCAGGCCCCAAACTTTCTTCCAAACTATCTGCATTATCTCTTGACTGGAGGGACCTTCATCCCTGTTATTTTTCCAGCATTGTATAGCTTGGTAACCGGTTTTGACTGAGTAGACTCCAGTCTCTGAAAACATCCACATGATTGAGTCTTGAGTCTCCTTATGGGTTAGGGGGAGTTGTTGGATTTGAATCCCTTCAAAAGGGGGAAAAGTGTCATCTATGAGTTTTTTATTCCAATATGGTGGAGTGCCTATTAATAGATCTTTGACCATGTGAATGTTAGAGTCCCTAGAGCTTGGGGTGATGACTTTGAATCCATTTTGACATGGAAGCCAATTATCTTCCCACAAATTGATTTTTTGGCCGTTGCTAACTTTCCAGCAACAACCCTTGTTAAGAACCCAAATGGACTGATGCAAGCTCCTCCAAGCATAGCTTGGAGTTCGTCCCATAGATGCCTTAAGAACCTCGCATCCGAGGTAGTATCTAGCTTTGAAGCAATTAGCAATGAGAGAATTTGGGTTAGAATGAAGTCTCCATATCTGTTTGGCTAGCATGACCAAGTTAAAATCTCTGAGACTTTTAAATCCTAACCCACCTTCAGCTGTAGATTTTAGTAGTTTGTCCTTCCTGACCCAATGAATTTTCTTATTATCACCTTTTCTGCCCCACCAAAACTTACAGACAGCGCTTTCTATCCTATCACAAATCTCTTGGGGGAGAAGAAAACAGCTCATAACAAAAACGGGATGGCCTGTGCAACCGCTTTTATGAGCACCCCTCTTCCAGCAAAAGACAAATTACGTTCTTTCCATCCTTTTAACTTCTTAGTAATTTTATCCATGATGAAATTAAAATCTTGCACTTTAGACCTGCCAAAATGAGTGGGCATTCCTAAGTATTTGGTGATTTTGTTTGTAATGTTGATTGGGAGATGAGCTTTAAAAACCCTTTTGACATCTTCACATAGGCATGAGCTAAAAACCATTTCTGATTTGTCCAAGTTTACTTTCTGCCCAGAAATTCTTTGGTAAAGACGAAGAGTGTCCATAATGAATTTAGCTTCCTTAGGGTCGGATCTGCAGAAGAAAAGACTGTCATCAGCAAAAAAATAGATGGGATATGGGAGGGGCATGAGAAGCAATTTGAATCCCATGAATCTTCCCTTCAGACTGACCTTTAGCAATAAGGTCAAAGAGAACCTCAACACAAATAATGAACAAATAGGGAGAAAGAGGGTCTCCCTGTCTTAAACCTCTTTGAGGTGTAAAATTATCAGTAGGCTGCCCATTAATTAGGATAGAAAAAGAAACCGTAGAAACACATTTCATAATAGTGGAGACAAGGTTAGCCGGGAAACCCATGGTTATGAGGGTTTTATTAAGAAAAATCCATTCAATCCTATCATAAGCCTTGGCCATATCTAGCTTAATGCCCACCATCCCTTTTTTAGAGTTTCTGGTCTAGTTAAGCTTATGAAAAGCCTCAAAAGCTACAAGAATATTATCAGTAATTAATCTGTTAGATAGAAAAGCACTTTGATGGTCAGATATAATAATAGGAAGAACTTTCTTAATCATATTAGCGATAGTTTTAGTAACAATTTTAAGAATCACGTTGCATAAACTAATGAGTCTGTAATCAGAAGGGTGAGTAGGATTTTTTCATCACGCATAATTTTTATAAGGGTTGGATTCAAACAATGAATTTTAAAAATCTGCTATCATTCTTTCATTTGTGAAATCTGCTATCATTCTTTCATTTGTGAACTATTGACCATCTTTATATTTCTGTTGTGCAATGGATTCAAACAATGAATTTGATACAATTTGGAACCAAATTGTTGATGATTGTCTTGAGGAACAAAGTGATGAAGAGGTGATATAGTTAATACGCATGATAGTTGGAAATGAGTTGAGTCGAATTGAACTCGTCTAAACTCGACTCGATAAGAATTAGTTTGGCTCGAAACTCGACTTAAGTTCGACACAAATTTTTTTTTGAGCGCGAGTTCGACTTATTTAAAATTCACAAACAATTCGGTTCGGCTCGACTCAACTCGTTAGGCTCAAATCATTAGCTCAAATCACACAATTTAAAACTTTTACTTTTCAAAAAAATTACACCTTTGGCCTTTCAATTTATTTTTCTAAAAGGCAAAGATTAAAATAAAATAAAACTAAGAGTACCAAAACATTCTATTAGTACATGATTATTCATATCCATATGGAAGAATAATATGTATCAGAAAAACAAAATAATAATACTGAGGTCCCTCAAAAATAAATATTACCAAGGGAGAATGGTAGTTGCACTTTATATTTGTTGTAGTGCTCACCATTAGAAGCTTACTCCAGTTAAGTGATGCGCTTCCGTTGTATAGACACACCTCCTCTCTATTGTTTACTAACTACCCGCTGTGGGATTATTATAATTTAAAAGCTTGAACTATTAAGACTGTCATTGCATCAACATTCTGTGTTACACTATTATAATAAGCGTTTATTTTTTCTCTAACATATTATTGAGTTAATTCATGAATCAAACGAGCCGAACTATATATAGTTCAAGTTCAACTCATTTGGTTCACGAACCAAGTTCAATGAATTAATTGTCGAGTCGAACCCGAACTATGTTCGAGTTAACTCGGTTCATTGCCAGCCATATGCATGAGACAACAAGCTCACAACACCACTGAAGAAAAAGGCGAACGGTGATAGGATTTAGTTGTGAAGAGGGACACAATCGATTGTTCAATGACTACTTCATTGAAAACCAGTATACATATATACAATTTCGGCGAAGATTTCGAATGCGAATACATGTGTTTCTTCAAATTGTTGAAACCCTTGGAAATCATGATGATTACTTCCAAACGAGGGTTGATGCAATTGGTAGAATGAGTCTTTCACCATTGCAAAAGTGTACAACAACTATTCATATATTATCATATGGAGTACTTGTTGATGACTATATTCGAATTGGCGAAAGCATTGCGGTGGAGTGTTTAGAAAGATTTGTAACAAATGTGTACACAATATTTGGGGCTACACATAAAAAAACTTATTATTAAAATATAAATTAAAAAAGACGTTTACACTTTAATTTAAATAAATTTAAGTATAAATGTTATTAAAGTATTAAAGTATGAAATATGGGCCTAACACATTTTAAGGACCATTGTATTGGAGTAAAATAAGAATTCTGCTCTTTACGCAACAATGTTGGCTCGCTCCCAACTGAACTTCCTAAAATACTCATGCGTGAGTTAACTCACAACGTGATTTAAGTCACGCAGATGTAAAACTAACGTGGAAAATCAGTGTGAGTTAAGTCACGCAGGTGTTAATTTCAGCGTGAGTTAACTCACGCAGATATTAAGACATGCGTGACTTAACTCACGCAGAGGTATTTTGGGAAGTTCGGTTGAGAGCGAGCAAAAACTATTGGGTAAAGAGCAGAATTCGTATAATAAGTAGGGTTAAATGTGCTTTTGGTTCCTGTAAATATATTAAATTTTCGTTTTAGTTCTTCTAAAACTTTGCTTCAACTTTTATTCTTATAAATTTTCAACAAAACGAAAAGTTAACTAGAAATCAAAAACATATTTAACTCAAATAAATATGTGTTGCTTATAAATGATAATGTCATGTCGGACCCACTCAAAAATCCTAAGAACAAAAAATAAGAAACATTGCATCAGATTTGCTCTAACAGACACGTAGAACAAATGCATTAAAATCAAGCTCATTTAACATGGAAGAAACCTTGTACTATCTCTTCCGTCTCTAATTATAGGACTCTTTTGAAAAAATAACGGGAATTAAGAAAATTAAAAATGATAATAAATTTGTTTGTAATTAATATTGTTTTCAATGTAATATTTAATGCTGATTGAAGAAAAAGATATAAAATAAATAAGAGTATGTTGGTAAAGAATTAATTATTGTACTTGAAAATATCAAATGAGTCTTACATAAAGAGACAATTTTTTTTACGAGGTAGTATTTGCTATTGCTTTAGACCGAAAAAGTATGATCATGACTTATTCCAAATGCTTACCAAGTTACCATAACAGCTTTTGTTAAGATGATTATCATGTATTCTTTCACATTGAATTCATTGACTTGAGCTTTTTAAAGACTTTGTTAAATATACGATCAAGTCAAATTGTTTATAATATATCTGGAATGCTTAAAAACAAGTAAACATCACCATTTTGTCAAAAAATAAATAAACATTTTTTTGAAGAATAAAAAAAATGAAAAAAATAAACATCGCAGTTAATAAAAAATACAATTTAATTCTAAGAAATTGATGGATTATATTAAATTATACCATTTATGTACATTCTCTTTAAATAAACTTAGAAAGTAGAAAACGTGTTTCCTTCACAAAAAAAAAAAAAAGGGTAGAAAACGCGTTGAACCCCTATCCCATAATAAGGACAATCATCACAGTTTATAATATTTTTTTGAGGGGGTTTGTAATAATTATTATTATATACACAATCAAACAAGTTTATCGCATATATTATGGTTCATCGAAACACACTCTTTAATGTGCGACTATTCTAACATTTGACGTGTAAGTTGTCTTTAAAAATTCAATATTCAATTACAAGCGATTAATTCTACATTATATATTTTTGTAAGGATAATTCTACATTATATGATGTATGAGATATTATTTTCCTGACAAAGAGTGAGGTATGAGAGATGCGTTTGACTCAGATTGTCAGATCAGCTTCGTTCTAGTGTAGATTCAATCAATGACTTTTGCGTTGTCTGCTTTGCAGATTTAGAAACATGAGTATTCCGAATGCTTGAATATAGTCATATGATTAGACTTTTGTACTTTGTCGTTTTATGCCATTAACATGGATGTTGTGAGTTTGTTCGTAGATTCATATTTTTTTAATAATTTACATTGTTTCGATGTACTATATCAATTTGAATGAATTAACATCATTTATTTTTATAAAAAGATAGAATATGTCAATTTTTTAAATAAATTTCTTCTGTTTCACGCAAGAAAGACCTTAATTTAACAAAAATGATAACATGTAGGACTTAAAAATTCAATATCTTATAATTTTGAATGAAAACGTGTATCATACATTTTGTCCCCGTTTGGTTTCCCGTGAACTAGCCAAAACGCACGTTTCACCATATATGCCGCACGTTTTGCATGTATAGGTCGCAATTGGCGGAAGTGCGTTTGTCTTTGAAAGCACGTTCCAAGCGAAGTAAGTATCTGTAGCTTTTCAATTTGGACAAAATCGAAGCAAGTATTTGTAGCTTTTCAATTTGGACAAAATCGATTCTCCTCTCCATAACATGGGTATTTGCTGTTTTGCCCTTCTAACTGCCATTATAGATTCTCATTTCCACAACATCAATTATTTTCGAATATATACATGTTTTCTTGATTGTGGGTGATAAACTTCAATTTGACGAGAGAACATTATGGTGTAATGTTAATTTTAATTTCTCAACTTCATTCCAAAACAGTGACGAAATTGATATATACGATGGAAAGAAAGAAAGATGAAATAATAGAAAATCGGTATTGGTGCTCAACCAGAATTTATCTGAACTTTCTTTATCCGATTCAGCTTTGAATTAAAATTGAATAAAAATCGACGTACTCTATCAATTTGAATGAATAAATATCATTTATTTTTGTAAAAAAAATGGAATATTTCAATTTTTTAAATGAATTTCAGATATATCAATGCATTAATTTCTTCCATTTCACGCAAGAAATACCTTAATTTAACAAAAATATAATATGTAGGACTTAAAAAATTCAATATCTAAGAATTTTGAATGAAAATGTGTATCATACATTTTGTCCCTGTTTGGTTTCCCAGTGAACTAGCCAAAACACACGTTTCACCATATATGCCGCACATTTTGCATGTTGAGGTTGCAATTGGTGGATTTGGTTTTGTCTTTGAAAGCGCGTTTCAAGCGAAGCAAGTATTTGTAGGTTTTCAATTTGGACAAAATCGATTCTCCTCTCCATAACATGTGTATTAGTTGTTTTGCCCTTCCAGTTGTCATTACAGATTCTCATTTCCACAACATTAATTTTGTTCTGAATATATGCATGTTTTCTTGATTGTGGGTGATAAACTTCAATTTGATGGAAGAACATTATAGCGTAATTTTAATTTCTCGACTTCATTCAGAAACAGTGGCGAGATTGATATATACAATGGAAAGAAAGAAAGATGAAATAATAGAAAATCGGTATTGGTGCTCAACCAGAATTTATCTGAACTTTCTTTTTCCGATTCAGCTTTGAATTAAAATTGGATAATTTGCTATTAAAATTGGTTACAATTCAATTGTGTCGTGCATAAATGAAACAAAGTTGTAATTGTATGTGGTGTGCATGAAGCAGGATGTAGGAGTGTGTGATTAATGTTACGGTGGCTGCATATGAGTAAGGCACGAATACTTAAGTAGAGTGACAAGGAGGTGATTGTGGGCATCATAAAATAGAAACTCTTAAATGTCAATTTGTTAGTATATGTTAAGCAAATATATAAATAAATGTGAAACCCTATTTTATTAATTTGCTCATACAAAAACAATTTTTATTCAAACTATCCAAACAATATACTTTATATAAACCATTTTTGTCGTAAAAACATCCAAACACAAAACAACTTTTACTCAACTCACTTTTAATTAAACTCAATTTTACAAAATCAATTCAATCGAAATCAATTCTAGTCACTGTATAACCAAACATACGCTTTCTAAAGTCTTAGTTTTTTTTTTTTTACAAGTTCTAAAATCTTAGTTGTAAGTTGTTGTTGCTTACAATGTTCTAAAACGAGAAAAAACAAAAAGATACAAAAAAGAAAAAAGCCAGACAACTACACACTAGTAATTATATAAAGACTTTCAAATATTTATTTTGACCAAAACTTTCCAAGAAGTTTATATATTAAAAAAATTATTTTAAGTTATATAAATTTTAATAAATTATTGACTTGCACATTTGCATGGTTGTTAAACGAGTAACACACTATCATGTCAGTAACATAAATATTAATTATGTATCGATATAATAAAAAAATCATTTTAAATTTATATAAATTTAAAAAATTATTGAATTGCCTAGTTGCATGGTTGTTAAACATAATATACTATTATGCCGGTAACATAAATAGTATATACTTAACTATGTATCGATATAATAAATACATTGATAAGTAGAAAATGTTTTTCTTAACGTTTATAATAAAGTCAAAAATTGAGTTGGTTCTATATTTTAATGAAGCTTCATCAAGATTAAAACAGGCCATAAAAAAAAAAATCATCTTAGAATATGTCATTTTCTACCTTACTTTCTAATCCATATAGGTTGAAATTCTTAATCTGAATCCCAAAGGAAACTCCGAGGCAAATGTATCCTCCAGAAAAACACGCTAAGAAAAAAACACATGAAAATATCATTCTTCGAAATTTCAAAATTTCAAAATTCAATCACCAGCTTAGTTTGACCAAGTTGAGCCAACTATATAATAATATACATACATTTATTATAAAAGTTCAATATGTCACACACTATTTAAAGCAATCAATCCTACTTCACAAATGTACAAAAAGTTCAATTGATAAAATCAACATATTTCTAAACTTTCACACCGTTTTTCCCTTGAGCTCTCTCTCACAACACAACTACTACACATCCTTAACAATCTAGACATGGTTCAACTTCAACTAAGTCTAAGGGCAGCACCAAAATTATTGTTTCTATGTTTCTGTCTCATTCTGGTGAATTTCCAAAAAGCTGAGGCTGGTGTTAGACATTATAAATGGGAGGTGAAGTATGATTATAGGTCCCCTGATTGTTATAAGAAACTTGTTATAACCATTAATGGAAAGACTCCAGGACCTACCATTCAAGCACAAGAGGGTGATACTGTTGTAGTTGAAGTTAACAACAAATTGCTCACAGAAAACCTTGCTATCCATTGGCATGGTATTAGACAGGTTGGTCTTTACTAGTCCAAAATATTTTACAATTTTAATATGAATAAATATAAAATTAGATAAAAAAAAAATCTATTTTGGTGCTTAATGATTAATATATAATGACTGATGTGGTTTGTGTATGACAGATTGGAACTCCTTGGTTTGATGGAACAGAAGGGGTATCTCAATGTCCTATACTACCTGGAGACACCTTTGTTTATCGATTTGTGGTTGATAGGGTAAGTTGTCAAAATGAAAAGATGAATGAATTCGTGCATGTTTATAATCACCACGAGTTTGACGAAATTATGGTGGCACCATGATTTTATTGAAGCTTTTAAGTGTAGTTTTCATCAAAATCTTAGTGACACACCATGATTTTGTCAAACTCACCGTTTATCAAACATGATCTATTCATTGATCCGTTGCTCTTCAATTTCAACGCTAACAAACTATACTTATATAGTCGATCATAGCATAAAAAATGTTTTTATCTAATTTGGTTACATATTTAATGTTACAGCCTGGTACATATCTTTATCATGCTCACTATGGAATGCAAAGGGAAGCAGGAGTATATGGAATGATTCGTGTGGCACCTAATGAGCCTGAACCTTTTTCTTATGACTTTGATAGAAGCATTATTTTGAATGATTGGTACCATAAGAGTACTTATGAACAATCTGCTGGATTGTCTGCAATCCCTTTTCAATGGGTGGGGGAACCAGAGGTAATAATTAGATGGATATACTAATCAGAAAAATACAAATTCAAAATCTTATATCTTAATTTTCTTTCAATTGTCTAATTGCTGGTTTTATTGTTTCTTTGTATATTTGATTTCCCTCAGTCACTTCTGATTCATGGAAAAGGAAGATACAACTGTTCTTTATCACCGAGCTTACCTGCTGGTGTTTGTAACTCATCAAATCCTGAATGCTCTCCCTTTTCACAAACAGTCGTCTCAGGAAAAACATACAGAATTAGAGTTGCAAGCTTGACTGCTTTATCAGCACTCAGTTTCCAAATAGAGGTGATAATTCATTCACTCAATTATTCTAAGTATCATTCAAGTTTTTAAACAAGGTCTGCGACAATAATCTCAGTTGAGACACCATGGTTTTTGATGTATACACGACAATGTTGTAAAAATCGGACGGACTAGTTTCACCCGAAACCAGCCGGTGTAACACATGGTTTAGCCGCAGACAGTTCACCCTCGCAGCTCTATAGAACCGATAGAACCAGGTTGAACTGCGGTTCAACCACAATCGGTTCAACCAGTCTGGCTTCTTTATAAAAAATATACATTTTTAATGTCTATCTATTTATTTATTTCTTAGTCATATTGTTGAACCACAATTTAGGGTTAAGGGTCATGGCTAAACCGATTAAACCAATTGAACCATGACCCAAAAGTCTCACTCGTTTGATCACCGGTCTAGTTTTGACCAAATCGATCTACTATCACAGAATGACTACGACTACCATTAAGGCCACATCAGTCACATACGATTATCAAAATATTGTGACCCGACTATTACCACAATTTAACCTTGTTTAATTTTTCTCACTTTTTACATCCAGAACTAGTTTTGACATGTTTGTAACAATGCAGGGCCATAACATGACTGTTGTTGAAGCAGATGGACATTATGTTGATCCTTTTGTGGTTAAGAATCTCTACATATACTCAGGTGAAACATATTCAGTTCTAGTTAAAACTGATCAAGACCCATCAAGAAACTACTGGATCACCTCAAATGTTGTCAGCAGAAACAGAACAACCCCATCTGGTTTAGGCATTTTCAACTACTACCCAAACCATCCAATGAGGTCGCCACCAACATCTCCACCACCTCCACCAGCTTGGGACAACGTTGAATCAAGACATACTCAAAGCCTTGCAATCAAAGCTCACCAAAATTACACAATCAAACCTCCAACAACCTCAGATAGAGTCATAGTTTTGCTCAACACACAAAACACTATAGACAATGTCCGTCATTGGTCTGTTAACAACGTATCATTTTTCCTACCTCACACCCCTTATCTTGTTGCACTTAAAGAGAATATAACCGGTGAATTCAACCAAACACCTCCACCTGATGGCTATGATTTTAATAATTATGATATTTTCAGTGTGGCTAACAACACAAATGCTACTTCTAGCAATGGAGTTTATAGGCTGAAGTTCAATACAACTGTGGATATTATACTACAAAATGCAAACACTATGAACAAAAATAATAGTGAGACACATCCATGGCATCTTCATGGACATGATTTTTGGGTACTTGGATATGGAAAGGGTAAGTTTGATGTGAACAAAGACCCAAAGAATTATAATTTGGTGAACCCCATTATGAAGAATACTGTGCCAGTGCACTCATTTGGTTGGACTGCTTTGAGATTTCGATCGGATAATCCTGGTGTTTGGGCTTTCCATTGTCATATAGAGTCTCATTTCTATATGGGAATGGGAGTGGTTTTTGAAGAAGGAATTGAAAGGGTTGGGAAGCTACCTTCATCCATCATGGGTTGTGGCAAAAGTAAAGGTCTTCTTCTTAGGCCATAATTAAACAAGTAATTTCAATTTTTCCTTTGTTACTTTAGAACATACAAATTAGCCTTAAACTCAGTTTAAACCAATTCTTTTCTTACTACAAAAGAATCATCATGATATATTGTAATATTTTTTAAATGTTGGTATTATACAAATTATGCTGGTCTCATTGTGTAAATTGTAAACCGTAAATTGTAAATTGCATAATGTCAGTAGACTACTACTTCTCTAGTCTCCTCCACTCATTGTCACTGCCAACTTTCACATGAGTTACATACCAACTTTACAAAGTCAATCCCTTGGGTATATCTTTGACCAAGTAGCTACTTCTTTGCAAGCTATCTTCTGTCATTTTCAATACCTACCATTTATTTATTGTATTTTCTTGGTCAAATATGATATGCACCAGCTAGCCCACCATACAGTTGGAATGATGGATTACCTTGTAATCTAGGAAAGTTTTTTAGGTCAACATAAATTTATTACTATTTACTATTTGCCTAAAAGTGTTACCACTGGTCAAGCAATCCTATTTAAGTAACTTCAGAGAAAAATTGTAGCTCATTATTGGAGTACATAGCCAGCCTAAGAAAAAACAGTTTGGTAGATCTAGTTAGAAGCTGTTAAGAGTCCTAACCAATTTGAATTAATCAGTTAGAAGGATTCTTCCCTCTCATTAAATACCTTTCAAAATGTACTGATCATTAACCTTTGCATAATCAAACAAATATTTAGAACGATTCATTGCACACTTTTTTTTGAAGAAGGATTCATTGCACACTTATTTCACATTTGTAAATAAATTTCAAATGGACTCGTTCAATTTGACTAGTTACTAAATCATTTAATCCAAAAATTATCCCTAGACTTTTAAATATCAGTCTAGCAACTTGGAAACCAACAAGAACGCGCTAAGCAGAAAACATGAATTGATAAACAAGAAAATCTGTAGAGACTAAATCCACAAATTGTTTTATTGAAGAACTAATTAAGCAACATAGTATAGATGGATAATAGTGTGAATTAACTACAAATTCAGAGTTTCACTTCACGAGACAAAGAAGTGCTGCACAAACTAAAAAGAACTAAGTAACAGTGTGAATTAACTACATCACACAAACAACAGTGTAAACTTATTAACTACAAATTTCATATAGTTTCACTTCAGCAGAGAAAGAAGTAAACCGCAATCTTCATCATCATCGAAGCATCGCACTCACAGGCCATGGTGATCTTCAATCTCAACCATTGGCCTGACCTGAGGCATGGGAGACACACCTGCTGCAGCAGTGACATCAGCAGCACAATCACCACGTCCATCAAGAGCAGAGCAGGTTTCTTCCGTCGCCTGACCAGCAGAATCTGATACAGTAGCAGCTCTGGCTCCGACACCCGCTCCTTCCGATGCTCCTTCACCTCCTAAGATAGTATCATAAGCAGCCGCAATAGGATTGATATGCGGAAAAGGCAAATACACACTGTGCACAACTATCTTCACATTACGGATGACGTCAGCAACCTTCACCCTCACATAGTTAATCCTCATCGGCGCTAATGTCACTCCTCCGCCGGAAGTAGTGATCAGAAGCGGCTGACCTCGCTCCAATGTAGGCAGAGCAGTTCCAACCGGAAGCTTCTCAAGATCGGCGATTGACAAGTAATGATTCGGTATGATATGGAATCGCACATTGCTGATATACGATTGAGAACCGGAGAATATAGAAAGATCATCAACGGAGAAAATAGTCATGTTGTTGAGATTTATGAGCTCTGCGTATTTTACCTTCATCGCAAGGGAGAGGATGCTGAAACCGTTATTACGAAGCCTGAGCATTGCATCTCGTAGCATTAGGCGCATAATATCAGGAAGCACTGTGGCGCCGGGAGTGTGAGCGTGAGCACTGGAACGGTGATCAGGATGAAACGGAAAGGAGAGTGAAGTCATTCTCTCAACGTCGCAAGAAAAAGGAGAAAGCGTAGAGAGGAAACCTTGAAGACCGTGAACAACAGCCATTCCGTTGTTGAATAGATCCGGTTGAGTAATCTCAACGCCTCCGATGAAGACTTTTGGAGCACCTCCGGTAGTGTTATTCGGATGAATCGAATCGGAAGTGACGGTTATGCAACGGCCGGGACTGAGAGTCTCGATCTTGGTGCCAAAAGCAAGTCGCCGGAGATATTCGATGGTGAATATACCTGGAACGATGTGTTCACGGAGGAGATTCGGAACAGAGCAAGAAAAGCAAGTCCGAATCGATGCATCAGAGGGAGCGAAAATGGTGAAAGGACCGGTCCAAGCAGGGGAAGTGGTGGTTGCAGCGTCGGACAGCGACGGAATGGCGGTTGCAAGCTCGTGAAAACCGAGATGAGACAAGATCGGTGGAAGTAATGCAGTGTGAGAGAAGAACGAATGTTCTTGAAGATCGTGTGGAGGTGGCGGTGGGAATGAAGCTTCGATTCCTTCAGTGGCGGTGACCTCGTCACCGGAAAGCATGACGGTGAAGAAGAATGCGAAGAGCATCGTGAATCGCAGAGAGGAAAAGGTTGAAGAGTTTTCCATGGCGGTGAAGAAGATTCAAAGATTTCAAGTCTCAAGAGAGTGAATTCGAGTGTGAAATGCAGGGTGAAGTATTTGTATACGCGCGCGCGGGGAAATGAAAACGGTTATAAGAGAGTATTGTAAGCTTGTGAGTTCGTTACGCGGTTGTTATAGATTTGAACGTTTTCGAATCTTTGGGGATGTAAGCGTGCGAAAGATATTTTTTTCTTTTTTTTTTAACGGTTTTCAATTTATATTGGTTCAGGATATAGGTCGGAAAGAGTAAGGTAAAATTACATTTTTAATCCCTTAACTTAATTTTGGGTAATAGTTCGATCATTCATTTTTTTTTATTTTAATTTTGTTTTTTTGAGTCGTTTGCATATGGTATTTTCAAGCTTCAAATTCATGTTTTTAATTTTTTATTACCTTTCAATTTTTAAATACATGGTCTTTTGCATATAAATATTATATTTGAAGCTTGAAAATTCAAATGCCGAATGAAATTAAATTAAGATATAAAAGTGTAATTTTGCCTATGATAACTTGCAGAGATTTTTTATTTGATTTTTTGAGCTGATATATATTGATTATTTTAGATTAATTTGAGCCACATGGTATGCCAAATGGAGTTACTCATATCATCATATATCCGCAGACAACAATACACACACTAAGATAGAAAATGGCACTCTCATTTTCACTTTGTTCAGGCGCTACCGTTCATAACCGTTTTCCTTCTTGTATGAAATTGAATAGTAAAAGTTATAAAGTATCCAATAAGGTATTATGTTCAGCACGTAACGGTAACGAAAAGAAGCCGTTAGTTGGAATTGGTATTGGAATTGTAGCAGCATGGGTAATGGGATTAACTGCGTTGGATGCAGATGCAACGAGAATTGAATACTATGCTACTGTGGGAGAACCAATGTGTGAGCTTAATTATGCTAAATCTGGGCTTGGTTACTGTGATTATGTTGAGGGTTTTGGTGATGAAGCTCCTTTAGGAGAGCTTATTGATGTAAGTTGTTCATTACCCTTTTAATCTAAGTTTAATTAGTTAATTAATGAGTGATATTGTTATTATTATATATACTGCAGATTCATTATACTGCTAGATTCGCCGATGGAATAGTATTTGATAGTAGTTATAAACGTGCTAGGCCTTTAACTATGCGTATTGGTGTTGGCAAGGTACATAAATTTTTCTTACTGTTTAATTGTCTTGTTATTGCATGTTTTTGTTGAGTCTGGAGGGACTTATAAGGGTGAATGTGATTTTCAGGTAATTAGGGGATTGGATCAGGGAATTTTAGGGGGTGAAGGAGTACCTCCAATGCGGATAGGTATTAAATTTAATTTTTATAAGTGTTTGAGTTTAATTTATTAAGGTATATGATACTTGATAAATTTATTTACTATTTTTACTTAGGTGGGAAACGCAAACTCATGATTCCTCCATTGTTAGCGTATGGTCCTGAACCTGCAGGCTGCTTCTCAGGTTTCATTCATTATTAATTACTGCATTATTATGTAATTTACTACTTAAACACAGATAACTAATTTAATCAAACCTAAGACTCAATAATGTAGTAGACACTTGGAGGAAGAAATGAATCATTAATTGTGTATTTGGACTTCATATGCATTGCGCATACATTTAAATAAATTGCTATTGGTTCGTGAGATGTTTAGAACAAAGTGTTGTCAAATAGTAGCTATGAAACAACGTAGCTTAGTAGAATTTGAGCAAACTACTATATTCCATGGTCTACAATTGGAAACACTTTTTTCTATTAACACAGCTGAATTTGTTTGTGTGTGTGTTTGTCTTTGTGTTTTTCTTAATTGAAAGGAGTATAAGACCATGGATTTTACTAGTCTGGGAAGATATTGAATGCAACTTATCATTATCATTAAATATGTTAGATTTTGACAGTTTTGTCGCTGATTCAATAGGTGACTGCAATATACCGGGTAACGCAACTCTTCTGTATGATATTAAATTTGTTGGTCTTTATTCGGGCAATCGAAGTCAATGAAGACATAATTGATCGGATACATATACGCATATGAACCGCACGTGGATTAAGTGAGTTTCCTGATCTTTTGAGAATATTTTGTTCTTAGATTAGATAGACGAATACTACCTAGCACTCAGATTGTTTTATCCAGCTTACTTTCTGTTTGCTCTGCAGCTAAACATGTTTGTTTTCTTTTCACATTATCATAATTGTAAGAAAATGCTTCCAATATTGACAATGTCATGTAATCAGGAAGCTTTTATGCATTTGTAGGTATATGCAGAACCTTCATGATAAAACACAGAATGCAACATTAAAATTTGCTGACACACATGATCATAGTTAAAGCATATGCTGCTTAAAATATTGACACAGGGTCCTTTGTGAACATTTTTCTTGTGCAATATGGAAAATGATGCTTGAACTCAGATGCAAACTAGTTAAATTCATCATTATTAACATTATCCTAGTGGCTTGGCTTATTCGTCAAATTTACGACACTATATTGTTTGATGACCAAGTGATATTTAAGATGAATGAGGTTTTGTTTATAATCTAATCGATCTTTTATAAAATTTCGTCAGACACTCAGATAGAAGTACTTGCATATTTATAAACTAATACATTTTTCTATGGAATAATAAAATGCCTTTAAAACCATATTGATATGCCAGTATCCATGCATTCTCTGGTCTTGATTACCTAAAAATAGGTATAATCATTATTTTTAATAATTTTTTTGACTAGTTACTTTTAATTGTTTAGAGTAATGAAATGGACTTTTTTGCTGGTGAGTGTGGATTGACTTGTTAGGCAGATTCTCCTTCTTGGTTCCAGCTCTCTCAAATTACTATTCCTGTTTAGTGCAGTCGGACATGATTCACCCGAATACCCCTTTTAAGAGTAAAGAGGATCCAACTCTGGTGCGGTGATATATATTAGACAAGTCTGGTGTATCTATGCACATAACATGATGAAACTTTTTGTATCTATTGTAAATGTAATTTTCAATATTGCACTCTGAATGATGAATTAGTTAATTCTTTATATGATAAATGTCATCCCTATTACTTGTATCTTTAATTCTTTTGATCTTCTTTCTCCGTGTGCTGTCTGCAATGAAATGCCAAAGATGAATTAATTTTGGATGGTTAACAAAATGAATAGTTAAAATGTACAATTTCTTGGCAACTATGTTGACTTGATCAACCATTCTTTGGGTTTATCATTAGAAATATGTTCCTAAATTGTATGCAAATTTGCTTTAGAGTATTGTTCAACTTAGCAGGCAAAATTCTGGTGAATCCTCTAGTCTATTCGGCTCGATTTACAATAACAAGAACCATCATCTGCATAATTTTGTTGAATCCTCTAGTCTGCACTGCCCTGAGTTACATGTGCCTTTACACTTTCTTTGTTAGGATCTGGCAAAGGAACAGAGAAAACAGGAAAAGGGCAAAAGGGATAAAGCTAATTTCTGCTTCACGTTGATTAAAAGAAAAGGATATGCCTTCCTTGAAAATTGTTTTACTTGTTAGCTCCTGCTTCTTTTGTTTGGAATTTAATTTCAACAATGTATACTTTTTCATTACTAGTTAGTCCTAATTGAGACGCTCAAAGTTTTTTCCTAGGTGAAGAGAGGGGCCAAATGTTCCAGAAGTAGGGAGCAAGCAATCGTGCAGGTTAGGCAAAATGAAATGCCAAATGCTGATAATGTTTATACTATTGGAAAATGAGTGAACCTGAACCCTATAACTTTTGAGCCTTTAATAGTTACATGCACCCTCCTTTATGTATGCCATTCTTTTTTTATTATGGTGTGACCTGACCTTCATTAAGAACTAAGAAATATTGAGGTTGCGTGTTTCCCTCCCTCCTATAGTGATCTAATTACTATTTTTCCTCCTCAACTCCAATCACACAAGAAAAGTTAAAAACTTTAATCACACATTCAGACATGTTTTCTTTATTTACCATTTCAACCCTGCAGGCCCTATTTATTTGCAATTCACATGATTGTTTTACTTTTCTACCCAATCCAGCTTTCCTTTCTGGGAGAAAGAAGGACATAGCAAAGAGAAACAATTTCCTATCCCAGGTCAAGTCCAACCAAAATTAGCTACTGTAAAACTGCAAGCAGGTACAGTGTACAGTTCTGGAACATTAACAAAATTAGGAAACAAAAGCAATGATAACAGCTACGTCTCTTCTCATCCTTTTTCATGTTAAGAAAAGTCCATAATGTAGGAAAACAAGAGCTTGAAAATTGACCAGAAAAAGTAAACTAGAAAAATTTAAAAACATACTAGATTAAAATTTGAAAAATTTACAGTGCCAAGCTTAGAAAGAAAGAAAAAACATCTTTTTTTGTCTACATGATAGAACATGCATTTGGGTTTTCATCACTGAACATGTTGACATAAGGGTCTTCATATCTAGTCATGGTTCCGGTGGTTGGAGCATTCTCCACTCTCCTTACATAACCAGGAGGAGCCTTCTTGTCATAAGAAGAAACAGCATATGGTTGAGCCACCAAGTTGTATGGCACATAAGGCCAAATTTCAGCCTTCTTCCCTGTTGACTTAGCCTTCTTCAGCACCTTGTTTGGATCCACAAACCCAGTTACTGTCACTTTTTGCTGTTTACGGTTTATATCCACTGATTGTACCCCTGCAATCACCATTTTTATTTCAGCAACTTCATGTTGAAAATGATAATATAAAATGATGAAAAGTTGAAAAGAATTTGACTTTACCACTTAGTGAAGAAAGGGTTTTCTTGATCTTAAGTTCACAGCCATCACAGTCCATTCTAACCTTTAGCTCCACAGTTTGTAACTGCTTCTTCTTCTTCTTGAGGTGGTGGTGACCACTGCTCACTAGATCAGACAAATATTCCAAAGTACCACCAACTCCCATTTCTGTATATTCAAAAGTAAAATGCTTACTGAAATGCTTCTTCAAAAATTGGTTAGTGAAATGGTGTATACAAGAAAATAAAATGAACACAACATGCCAATTAATATATATATATATATAGAACTTCTTTAGTGTCTCAAACAAGACAAAAACTATAGACTAGAGATAACTTAAGTAGATTGAAAAGAGTTTTTAATGAGAGTTGTAGGTCGATTTTGTCTTAAATGTATAGAGGATGATTTTATTATTGAAAAATAAAAACGAGGAAAGCAACTCAGGGAGTTCTGAAACATAACATGCTACAAGGAACTTTCTTTCTGAAACAAAAAAAGGATTCCTTCCTTACCTTGTAATTATGGATAAATAATGCTGCTCTTGTGAAGAGCTTTATTTTTTGGGTGAATTTTATAAAGAGCTTCTTTACTTTGGTTTGATCTCGTATGCATATGCCTACTTATAGAGGCATTGCTTTAATATGATTCAAACAGAGGAAGGTAGTGGGCCCCACCAACTCCAGTCCGTAAACAAAAGTGTCTTTTGGTACTCTTGGTTTTGCCTGCTTTTTTCCACTTGTAACTTTATTTTTCATTTTATGCGGCGTAACAAGACGAAGGCTAGCAACACACATTCTAACACATACTTTTTAATATATTTTCTTTGATTGGTTAAAAGTTATATGGTTCCACCAAATCATATGGGTCATATATAAATTTGGTAGGCTCCATGTAACTTTTAACCAATCAAAGTGAATGTGTTGAAAAGTGTGTGTTGCTCGCATTTTTAATAAAATTCAAAATTAATCTACAAAGGTAAAAGGACATTTGTCTTTGATGTTTTCTTTAGATTTAAATATCATTTCTCATTTCATAAAAAAAAACCGATTCATAAAAGTAGCTATATACAGTTCTTAAAAAAAAAAAAAAAAAACTATACATGAATAAACACACAAAAGTAGAGAAGTAGACACTTGGGATCATTTGCATCGAAATTTTTCATTATCTCTCTTCATTATATAGAGAAGTAGACACGCAAAAGTTTGAAAAAAATAATACAAAATTATCTATGATAGTGAGATTCATTTAGTGGTGGATTTCATTATCTATATTTTGTGTTTATCTCTTTTCAAATGAAATTTTTCAGTTTTTTTTTTTTTTTTTTTATAGAAATAAAGAGAATTTTAACTAATTATTACCTAATGATCTTTAGCAATGAAGGAAGGTTAACAACATATCATGATCATGAATGTAATTTGAAAGATTTGATGATAAACTTATTTGAATATTTTGATATTTGACTCCAAATGGATCAGACACACGTACATAAACATTTCATCTTTGATAAACAAATTTATAACTCGAAATCAAGTAAATCTTTTAGTTGATAAATTTGGTATTTTTTGTAACAAATACATGTTTGAAGAGCATGGTCAATGAATGAAAGTGAAATCTATATTTTAGTCTCCTGTATGAATCAATTGCACGCATAATTTATACCAGAGTCAAACCATGTCAAGTACAAGTAAAGCCGGTTCTTTTCCATGTAGATGCAGGGATATATCAATCATAAGATAAATTTAAATAATTTATACGTAAATTCTTCCAATTTCCAAATGCATATATAAAATGCAATGGCTAAAACGCATTTGGCTAAAATGCAATTGTTAAGTGTTAACGAAATACTTGTTGAGCACATTTCACTTGGCTTCAAAATGGAATGCCATAGTCACATTTCTTATTGATAAGTAAGCACTACGTATTGGGCGAGAGCGATTTTCCTTACTTGCCACCTCCAGTACACCACCATACATACGTATGACATATCATATTTACCAAAAAAAGTATAGAAGATACACTCCTTTTCTAGTGAATGACCATACGAAGTTAAAAATTTCTAGAATCAAATATGTTATAACATACACACGCTTGACTTCACAAATTTGTTTATGTAACATATTTTTTGTGTAACAAATTTCGTCAAATCACAAATGACAAAAGCCACGACGAACGCGTTTGGTTGGGATTTGGGAGCATTCAAGCAGCACACAGCTGTTAGAGTTGGTGCATAATGATTAGCTCCAAAATGGATTAACTCCAAAATTAGACACTACTAATCACCCCGTTCATTTTTAATTATCATATTTTTACAGAATAATTTATTCATATTTGTTTATCAATTTTCAAGTTTAATCATCACATATTGTTTTATCAATGATAGTTTTTTTTTTTAAACAAGCCAAAATGGAAAATATAACATTAACAAAGGAGTTTCATCTCGCACAAGGCGTGCCAAGAGAAACTCCCAAACAATTACAAAGTCAAGTCATCAGTGTCATAAAATAGAACACCACAACAGAGTAATGTGAAGTAATAACAACATTACACCATAACACTCATACAAGACAAGGGATGTTGCCACCAATCATGAAAGCTAAAAAGAAATGTATGCATATTAGATTTTAGCCAAATGTAAGATTACATTTTGACCTTGTCCGCAATGCTATGTGAATCCAATGCTTTATGATTAAACATCTGGTTGTTCCGCTCCTTCCAGATAACTCAGACACAAGCTAGCCAGATAATCCGAAGGAACGTGTGAGAAGATCGCGGGAACCCCGCAAGATACCCGACCTGACGAAAGTGATCCCGTGCCATAGATGATGCGACGTAAGAAAGGCTCAGCCACCTAAAAACCAGGAATCACACGCTGCAGAAAGTGTCACAGCCAAAGAACAAGTGATCTACTGTTTTTTGAGAGTCACAACCCCCTACGCAGACATTATCGCCGATGTCAAGGATTCGTCGCCGCACCAAATTATCTTTTGTCGGAAGTCGATTACGAAGCAGTAGCCACGCAAACAGAGAACCCTTTAACAATGCTTGTTTATGCCAAATATCATCAAACAAGCCTCAATTTGGATGAACATCTGCAGTCGTGAGAAAATGATATGTGCCTTTGACAGAGTAACTTATAATAGTCTTAATTATTTATTTTAGAGAGAAAAATATATAAAATGTGATCAAGATATTGTAACAGACCTTTCAAAAAAAGATATTATAATGGAAAAAAATATTTATACAAAAAACTAGTGGGGTGTTCAAATTCGAACCTCAACCCTGCATATAACATGCAATATCTCTGTCAACTGAACTAAGGTCAAATAAACTAATTCTATATATTTTACTTTACATATATAACATGTAATAGGAAATACATCAACATCTGTTTTTGTAGTGCGCTACTTTTGCTAAAATTTGGCAGCAGGTTCGATTATGAATCGGTGTTTCAGGTGTTAATCATTATAATCTTCGTAATCATTTTGTTCAGTTCATTAATTGTTTGGGTGCCTCAAGGCTGCAAAGATCTTTTCTACGGTTACTTTGGTTACTCTATGTTTGGCTAGTATGGAATGAGCGTAATAATAAGCTTTTTGATAGTTCTCACGCTCCCAATGTGGAGCTTATTGAAAAGGTTAAATTTCATTCATATTGGTGGTTAAAGGCTAATAATGCTACTTTTGTTTTTGGTTGTCAGCAGTGGTGGTCGAACTCGTTAACTTGTTTTTGTATCGACTGACCGTCTGTCTTTGTATTTGCTTTGACTAAATCTTTGTTTCGTGAGCGTCCTCCTTGGTTCTTCTTGTGCTATAGTGGTGTCTGTTTTAATGTGTTTATATATATTCCATTTTTGATTCTTCAATTATTATTTTTTGATAAATCATAGTTCTTTATTTTTCTTTCCTTGATAATATATGTGAAATAAATAAATATCTCACTCATGATTGGACTTGGGATTAAGAATTTGAAACCTAAGTTTGCCCAACGGATTTAATTAAGGTTTGTTAGAATTGTTTTTTCCCCGACAAAAAATCTGTTAGAATTGTTTGGCTATTAAAAAAAGAATTGCTTACTTATTGATGATTATCTGAAATTGTCCAAAAAGAATGATTGATGCTTTTTTACTACTAATAAGGAATTTTTTTTTTAAGAGAACTAATAAGGAATTATTAATGCTAAATATTAGTTAAATAAAACATTGAATACATTATGATATTACGGCCTTAAAAAAAAAATTACGTTTGCACTAAATACAAACTCTTAAAACATGTGTTTTTTTACTACTACTCTTTTTTAACATAGTGAGTGATTAGACTCATGTAATTAATGAGATTCATTAAAGGACGAATGGTTCGAAAGAACTCAAGTTTGATTCCTCAATGAAATAATTCTTGACAAAGTTACACTTATCCTAAGGTTAAATTATCAGGATCTCTTCGTTTCAAAATTGGAGGATTAATGAAGAAAAAATGTTGTATTAGACTTTGAAAAATGAAGAGTAAGCATTGTTTTGTTCAATTTTGATGGTCAAATAATTCTAGAGGTTGAAGAATTGATTTTTATCATAGTTTGATGATTTAAATGAGAGTTGATTCTCCTTGAAGTTAGAATTTATAGTTTTTTTATTTCTACAATTGATTTAAGCCTTAAATTTATTGTTAAATTTAATTTTATCCACAATCAATTTAACAAAATCAATTATTGTCACCACAAAATTAAACATACACTAAATATATTGGATTTTGCTTTAGCCCCTTAATGTCGTTCGGTTAGCTAGTAACTTTCGAATATTTTCTTTTTTGTGTGTTTCTAAGCATTTGGGTAGATATCTACGTACCCAAACACTGTTTTATTAACTTTATGGACAAATAGCCAAAACAACAACCATCAAATGTATTTATTCCATGCAAACACGATAATCATAAAGGAACGAGGAGAGTAATGGTTATACTCAATCATGCTACTAAATAAATTTTGTTTTTTTTGTTACAATACTACTAAAATTTCTAAACATATGTAAAACGTAGAGGACCTAGTGGTGGATAGAGTTAAACTCTAAGTTTGAAAGTGGTTTTTGGCTAAATGTCCTACTAGTTCCTGCTCTCTCTATGAGTGGGAGGTTCAGCTCATCTTATGTTTGAATCAATGGGGTTTTATGGTGGTTTGGCTTTCCTGAGGTTGCTTGTGGAGTTGGGTGGAGTTGTATCTCCCCTTCCTTTCTGGTGTGGCTTTCAGGCTATTCGTGTTGTTTTTTGTTGCCCGCAGGTGTTTGCTAGGTTCACTGTTGTTGGTGCTCGATTTCTTGGTGTTTCCTTTTCTTTTGATGTTTTTTTTGCTCCTTTAGGGTTTTTTTAGTGCGCCTTTGATCCCGTTTGTGAGGTTTGGGGTATTCTCCTTTGTGGTGGAGTGTCGCTTGGTGACCACATTTGTATATTCTGTATTTCTTTTCGTTTATCTATATATATATATATATATATATCGCCATAAAAAAAATGTAAAACGTAGAAAAAGATAAAAAAAAGAGAGTATAGCAGTAAAAAATTATAAAAAATCTGATAAACTTTTTACGAATAACACATCCCTATCAATTACATTACATTTTCTCCATCCACAATTGAAGACTAATCTATCTCAAGTCACATATGTTTACAATAGACAACAAAGTTCTTCCTAAAAAGTTATAATATTGCATGAGAGCTTTACAGCTCATTATAATTTTATGTGATCACACACAAAAATTGCAATCTTAAAAAAACAAATATAAATGACCTACGGGTGAAATTTATTACTAGTATATCAATATCAATATCAATTCATTTGCACTTAATATAGAGCTGGTTCATTGCAAATAATTAAACTCTTTTCTGGCTAACTGTTAGCCATTTAACTGGTTCTCATATTTGGTTTTAACTAGTATAAATAATATGTGCAATGCACTGATTAACATGGATAACAAATGGATTTAAAGGAGATATTTAACAAATGTAGGCACGTCGTTTTCTATGTTTTTCATTTTGTCTTCGTACAGCTATTATTGCATCTATAGATTTATTTGAATGCATGTGATAACAAAGCTAGCCCCACTCTTTTCACCAACCCCATGGGTATATGCATTTCCACTCATCAATTAATCATGCACGTCCATGGAGTATTATACTAATCTTGTATTGTATGAGTGGTGGCCACGGCCACTACTTGCTAGTGTATATTATTTGATCGATCAAACTACCTAAAATAACAACTTCAATTTAAAGTGTAGATGCCCTATTGAAATTGTTTCTCTTCACACCTAAAAGATGATGTACCAATATATCGATAGTGGATATGCATATGGACAAAGCCATCAATATCATCACCTCTTTGGGGCTTATAGTTTTTTCAATGGCAAATAAACAGCATACTAATGGAAAGAGAGTCTAAAGTATACTCTTATCCATTTAATATATGAAGTAAAGAAAAATCAATTCCATAAAGAAAAAACCAACCCGAAAAATCTGGAAACAAACAAATTACATATACCTAAACCGAGGAAGGGCATCATCCCTTCATAGCATGGGAAGAGTTTTATCATCCGCTCATAATCAGTATAAGAAAATACGTTGGATTTACCCAAGAACCACTCCTAAAAGGAGAACTTAGTGCATGTTTTGTGTCACTTTTGAAGGAGTCAAAATTGATGTTAGACGTTTGATTTTGTCTCCAATATTTATTTTACTTGATGCTATAAGAAATTGTAGCTTCCTTATTCTAGAATTGATTTAAAAAATAAAAAAAATAAATATATACATAAACGTCTGATATTTAAAGTTCAATGCATCAAGCGCAACACAATCAAACTTTAAAGTTTAATACATCGAGCGCAAAACAAAAACAAAGTCAGGGTAACACCCAAAACAATAAAAAGGATATTACCACCAACTTTAAAAACCTACCAATAATTATAATGTTGATAGGGTATAAAAGATAAATGTATTGTTTTCCTAACTAAATTATTTCTCCTTCCCTCTTCAACCCAAACACAACACAACACATTTAAAATTTCATTCATCGCTCCTCTCCTTTATCCCCTCCAATCTTTTGAACCAAACCGACTTTCAAGTTAAAGAGCGGGTGGATGAGACTGGTTTCAACACACGAATACATTAAAGTTGCTAGATATTTTTTTTCAATAATAATATCTTTCATGTATGTATGGATTAACTTTTTAGAACTTCGATGATCAATTATTTATTTTACAAAAAGCTAGCATAACAACTTCCATTCTGATAAAATGTTAAAGCATGCAAAAAAAAGCAATTTAAATAATTTAACCGAACTGCATGAGTCTTTTCAATAAATAGAAAGTTCATACTTTTGGAAAAAGTAGGGTGCAAAAGAGAAAGGTTAAAAAGAGCCTAAAATAATGCATCAATAATAATAACCAATAGAGGTATCCTTTTTATTGGATAGACATCTTTACAAATGCAATTTTTAATAAATTTAAATTTGTAAATTAATTTAGTTAAAATTAGATCTAAAGTGAAAATGATATAGTTGCATTGTTTTGTAATCCTAACCATAATCATTTGAGCTATTATTTCCTGCAACAATGTCACGTTTACAACATTTTTGTCATTTATTTGACGAAAACCGTCTCCAAAACTTTGAAAAGATTATGTTAGACCTTGAAAATTAGCGTATTGCTGGCTGAATGCCAAACTAAAGCCTACTTTTTTTTTTATAGTAGATCAGACTGAAACCTAATAAAGTCAGTTCCCAACTATTCCTACCCTAATTATATTTGTGCGCATTTTACCTTATTGAACTCTACATCTTTATTGTATTTTCGAAAAAAGGAACGCCTTTAGGAAATGAGGAGGGAACGTCCTCTCATGTCTCTGCTTCCCAATCCCATCCCAATTATTGTTCTCTTGTTCCATTTTTAAGGAACGTTATTTTTTCTCTTTTTTTTTACAACATAAGTTTAGGAAACAAATAATTTTTTAACCTCGTGTTAACTTCCTGTCAAAAAAGATATGAAGAACTTCCTGTCAAAGAAACTTTATGTTAACTTCATGTCTTCATTATTTTTTTCTTTCTATATCGTTATTACGTACCCTTCATTTTTATTTTCATTGTTTCTCCTTATGTAAGAAAGAGAAAAATACTAGTACATCATCTTTGGCGAAGTAGGAATGAATTATAAGTCGACATCACATTTGTGACGTACATGTGCAAAAAGAGAGTCCTAAAATCTGAAGTCATCGCATTTCACAATGCAATAGTGGCTAATTTTCTAACGAGAAAACAAACCTGTGAACTAGTTATGCAATGGATCCTTTTGTCGTTAAAGAAACAAAATAAAACACATCTGTTACTGAATACTAGTCTTAATATATATGTGTGTCCCTTAATATTAATTTAATTAGTTTCGTTTCAAGTTAATAAACATATTTCTTATTCTTGTAACAAAAACACATTTCTCATTATTTTTTTAACATCTTTAATTAATACACACTACTAAGTATTTTAAGAGATGAGAAGTTAGAGTTAAATAGTATGCATTACCTACCTACTCTTCTTAATCTTAACGAATGTTCAAGTTGCAAATATATATATATATATATATATATATATATATATATATATAATATATTATGTTAGTCCAAATGGAACTATACTCTCGTATCCCTTTAACAATGTCTTGGATTTGAACTTTTTGGATGAAAAAAATGTGTTTGGGTGAAACATCCTACTAAAGATGGATTCCTAGACGGAGATCAATCATTTATAAGGCAAAGCATTTAGATATTTTGCACCACTAATAAGGTTAAAAAACATCAATTGACATGCAATTATTTTGAGCAGAATTAGGTGAGATAAAATGAATGAATATTCATGAATTTCTATAGGGCGATCACTTGTAGTTGTTAGGAACTTAGGACCATTTTCCTTTTACTCTTATATTGCTTTTCTTCCTTTGTCATTTTATGCTAATAATTTCCTAATATTGTAAAAAAGACGACACTGTTTTACATAAAAAAAAAATATTAATCAAATTATCACAAGTAAACACATATGATTTTTATGTCTATATACATCGAAGAAGTTGTACTTGTATTAGTACAGACTCAAAAGAATGATATAAGAAATACACGAAGGAACTGGATTCTCTCCGGTGAAAAAAGAAATCCAATGAAATAAGTTTTAACAGAGTAGATTGTGCACATGAGAGAATATAAGAGGATTCCACGGGACAATTCATTCCCAGAATCACAAAGCAACTTGATCTTCGTACTCCCTAGTGCTTATCCTAGGAATTTAAGGATCAATTTACAAAAGCATAGTATGACAAAAGAAAAATATTCTATTTTAAACTATAGATTAATAAACTTTTTTTTATATTGAGTCTAACTAAATATTATAAAATCAGTTTGTAAAGTGAGAGATGAATTAATCACTATTTTAAGTTGGTAAATTCTAACCATTGCTTGAAAATGAAGACATTTTTGAGAAAAATTAGTTAATGTTGTGGTTCAAACATTTTTGAAATTTAGAAATTTATATATAAAGAAGCGAAGGAAGAAAAGAAAAATAGAGAATATGACATGTTTTCGTGAGTTATCTCAATATTTAAAAGCCACACATATTTTCGTAACATAACTTCTTGTTAAAACAGTTGACAGTATAAAAAAAATCTAACATAAATGATCAATTCAAGAAAAGGATCAATCTCAAAAAAATAGTCAAACTTAAATGACTGTATGCTTAATTTTATTTCAATTTCAATATAAGAAAAATGGTTAAAGTGTATAAGTAAGTATCACTTGCTTTGTTAGACCACTTGAATTCGATTCCTTGGTTGTCCACATTTACTTGCAGGCAAAAGTGTGTTCTCATCAGCTACTTCTCCCAGCATTACCACTCGATCGAGAAATCACAACATACTGTTTAAATGCAAGTGCAAAAACAAGATATATTTAAAGTTATAACTGTAATAATAGTAATTAATTTTCAATTGCATTTACCTTTCCCACTTTTAAGCTTGTTTTTGCAAGAAATATGAAGCTTCTGTCCTACTGGAGCACTCTCAAAGGACCATGTAAAGCTCTCATCCCACTCCGGATTAGGACCAGTTGAGACCGCCTGATCAGTTACATGATTTAAACATAATTAATAATCTGCATCATTAGATTCAAGTGAAAACATAAATAAACAAAAAATGACCTTGATTTCCAACACACTGTCTCATATTGTTACCACGCTTGATGATCATCTCCAATGTCCCCGGCAGACAATGCAGTATAAATTCCGCCTTCTCCAAAAATCGAACCGGCCCAGATTGGATTAAGTTCTGCAGTAAAGGAATAGCATATGCAGCTGCATTTGACTGAACTTTTGAGACTTGACCAGGACATGGTGACTAACCTTGTTACCAGATGGGGAATGCTTAGTGTTGCTTGGTCGATTGCTCTCAACCGAGGGATATTGCTAAATAGAAAATTTAATGCTCTCAGATATTCTTCATTCACAGTTCCACTAGCACGTAAATCTTTTTCAACATTGTCTACAAAAACACAAAAAACTTTGTTAGACCACACATCAAAATGGAAGAAACAAATATTAATTTACTATGAATAGAGTCCAACACAAATACCTGACACGGACATGCCGGTACGACTAATGTCAACAACTTAGATTATGACACCACAATGTATTAAAATCAAATAAAATTTGAATATCATTTGTAACATATTTAAATTGAGAATGAAAATTTATATATACATTTAAAATTGATCAATTTGTTTTATTACAAATAAAATTATGAAACAAAATACTACTATGTTAGTATTTTACCTTCATTTATCTATCTCCTACCCAAAAAATGAAAATAATGTAATCAACCTTTTAAGATATTTAACCCACTCATTAATAAACATCTTTAAATAGGGCAGAAGAGGAAATACAAGCATATTAATTTAAAAAAAAAAAAATTCTAATATATGTTGAAACAATGAAGAAAAAAAAATATTTTTAAGACATTCATTTAAGTTATGTGATACGTGTCATAAGAACGTTTCAGACAACAAACGTGTCAATGTTTAATTTCAATTCGAATATATTAATATTATATTAGAAGCCATACTTTTTCAAAAAAATTAGAAGTGACCTATCATATATAGTGGGGGCAATGATCAATATAAGTCCGTCCTAGTATATGCATGGCACAAACAACATTCTTCTTATATATGTACAAAAAGAAATAAGCAAGATAAAACTCACAAGTAATTACACGGACTAAATCATTAGTAGCAAACTCATGAATAGTATCATCTGAAAACAAACGTTCAATGAACATTGCAGCCTGAACACAAGTTTGATGATCACTTGAACGCATGAGATCCACTAAAACCATAACACAACAGGCCTCTACAACCGCTCTTTTATTCGATCCATTGTTCATCACGAGGTTTCTCAAAGCACGTAGGGCTGTAACTTTCATTTCTTCCGTCTGTTCGACTTCAAGAGCAGAAACAGCATTGCATGTTCGAGCAAGAGCCCAATATTCTTCATCCCTGTGATGGAAAAGTACTAGACGATTCATTTTTATGTATGTGATAACCTAGCTCAAAACCTAAAATAGCAGAGATGAGATTGTTTGATATATAAATATAATAATCTTGAAATTATACCATCAGATTTTTTACACTATTTTTGGATATTCCATTTTCTTCATTAATATGTCATTAAAATTTAGAATATTTTCATATAATCAGTCCCATGTCTTTTGATTCATTTTAAGGAAAATGCTAAACCGATGACACGAGTTAAGTGATTAAATTGTGGCACATCCACGTTAATTTGCGGATGTACTAATTATAAAAAGAACTCAGTTACATAATTATACTTTTTCTAAATCCTCTTTATGTACATAGTTTTAATATATTTTTCTAAAGGAATTGTTCACGTAGATCCCATCCTTGTTTATATTCTTCTATATGGGTTACAAGGTTTTCTTTCTCATCACTCAATAGCTTTTACCTTAATTTTTTTTTCTTTTACAAAAGCTTTTTTATAGAGGAAAAGCTAAATTTTTATAATTCCTATTTGCTTGTGATGTTTATATTTGGTATAATTCTTATACGTTTTTTTAGAGGACGAGACATCATTTTTACGTAGCATCCAATTCTTATAGAATAATGATTTCAACTGAGTTACAGCCGGCCACCATGATTTTAAGAAAACCCACTTCAAAATTTCAATAAAATTACGCAATCAATCCAAACATATTTATTATTTACCATGTAATCTAGACCCATGTTTAAAAAATAAAATTATACAACTCAACTAGTTGAAACATGATCCAACACTATATATGGTTTAGATATTTGAGCAATTCAACTGTTAATTGAACCGTTTAAATAATTGAACTATGGTAGAAGATATCGCCGGTTCAATTATTTGTCCGCATGCATTGACAGATTAAGGGGGATGTATTGAATTAGGATTTTAAAGGACAATTTTTGTTTAAAAAAGTCTTGAGGATTTTAAAAGACTTTGCAGGATTTTGATGACTTTGATGATTTTAAAAGACTTTGCAGGATTTAATTCATAAGATTTTAAAGGATTTGAAATGATTTTAATGGATTTCAATAGATTTTATGAATTTCAAGGACTCGTTGAAGAAAATGATCATAACACACTCTCTTTCACAAAATTAAAAAATCGAACACACTCTCTTTCACAAAATCTCCATGCAGACTCTTTTATTTATTTTACTTTTTTTTTTTACGGGAGAGCTTGCGAGAGAGAGGGGGGGGGGGGGGAAACAAGAGAGTGAGAGAGAAGAGAGAGGGGGAGGGAAGAGAGAGGGAGAGAAGAAGAGAGTGAGAGAGAAGAGATGCGAGAGAGGGGAGAGAGATATAAAATAAAAGAAAAAACAATCCTAAGAAATCACATGTTTTCATGAAAGACTTTTTTATGCTAAAATTTCACTAGAAAATCTCTCAAAATCCATCAAAATCTGATTTATTAAACAATCCTTCGAAATTTGAATGATTTTGAATACCACAAGACTTTTTTTAAATGATGAAGAGTCTTGATTGAATACCACAAGACTTTTTTTAAATTGCAAAGAGTCTTGATTGAATACCACAAGACTTTTTTTAAATTGCAAAGAGTCTTGATTGAATACCACAAGACTTTTTTTAAATTGGAAAGAGTCTTGATTGAATACCACAAGACTTTTTCATGATAAAAAAGTCTTTTAAAATCCCTTAGAATCATAATCCAATACACCCTCCTAAGTTTCTGACCATTGAACATCAAATTATGTTTGAAGGACAAAAATGCAAGTACAAATAAAACGAAGGAAAGCTGCAGCATCGGTATCTTCATGTGCTTTCTTTTTATCTTATTGGACTTTAGATCCATTTTTAAGGAAAATTTTCTTTCTCATTTTTCTTTACACATCGTACGTTTGTTTAGGAACTTTTTTTTTTAAACTTCAAGTTAACTTAAGAGAAATGATATTTGTCCGATCATGACAATTGGTTTTTGTATTAATACCTATTTTTTATTATAAATTTATAGTTGCCTTATAAAATTGTCATACAAATACAAATGGTTGTTCAAATAACACATTTTAACGTAAATATCTTTACTACTTCTATATAACATCCTTAATTTTATTTTTATTTTAATTTTCTTCTTTCTCCGTTTGTACTATGTAAGAAAGAGAAAAATCTCAGCACATCATCTTTGGCGAAGTAGGAATGAATTATGCAAGTAGACATCACATTTGTGACGTACATGTGCAAACGGAGTCCTAAATCTTAAGTCATCAAATTGCGCAGAGGGCAATCAAGTTGGTTCAGTAGCTAATTTTCTAAAGAGAGAACAATATTGTAAACCACTTAACCTTGAATCATCATTTTATCTTTCAGAAATGTCAGCTTAATATCTACTCTTCTTAACATAGGTGCAAATTGCAAAATAAAAATAAAATTTAATAAACTCCAGCTGACATGCAACGTTGAACAAAATTAGGTAAGATATTATGCAATGCAATATTCGTGAAATTCCCTATAGGGTGATCTCTCGTAGTTGTTACAAACTTAGGACCATTTTCCCTTTACCACGTATTGTATAATGCACTTGTTAATTTGTCATTCCATCATGTTTAATATTTGAATACTGTCAAAATATATATATATATATATATATATATATATATATATATATATACTCATCAAATTATTATGATATGTAAACACACGTCAATCTTTATATCTATGTTATTATACATCAAAGTTGTACTTGTACAGTTCCAAACAAAAGCATAGAACAGACTCGCTACACTACTTTGAATTGAACACACTCAAAGAATCATACAAGAAACACAAAAGCAAGCATGATCTTCGTACCCCCTAGTGTTTATCCTAGGAAATGAAGGATCAAGTTACAAAAGAATATAATGACAAAAGAAAAATATTCTGTTTTGAACTATAGACCAAAAAATAAAATAAACAACAGCTATGTACACATGATTTCTCTGGAAAAAAACAAAAAATCCAAAAAAATCCTTCACAGCTTGTCCTCTATTGCTGAACTGTATCAGTTGTTGTATCACTTACTTTGTTAGACCATTGAAATTCAATTTCTAGATTCCTTGGGGGTCCACTTTTACTTGCAGGCAAAAGAGTGTACTCACCAGCTACGGCTCCTAGCATTACCACTCGATCAATTTGGATTGTTACTTTTCCGAATTTACTCTGTCGACAAATCACAACACAAGGGGTTAAGTGTAAGTGTAAAAACAAGATAGGTGAAGTTGAATATATACTATATAATGCAATAAATTAGTTTTCAATTACACCTACCTTTCCCACTTTACTCTTGTTTTTGCAAGAAATATGAAGCTTCTGGCCTTTTGGAGGACTCTCAAAGGACCATGTAAAGCTCTCCTCCCACTCCGGGTTAGGACCAGTTGAGACCACCTGATCACCACATCATCATCAGTATCAGTAATTTAGTAATATTCAAATTTCAGGGACGATTGTGTATTAATAAAAAGCTAAAATGTTCCATCACAAAAAACAAAAATAGACATATGTGAAAACAAATAAAAAAAAAAACCTTTGTTAGCTTTGGCGGGGAGTTGCCAAGTGTAATCTTGCAGTAAACACTCGGGATTCCAACAGACTGTCTCATATTGTTACCACGCTTGACGATCACCACCAATGTACCCGGCAAACACTGCAATAAAAATTCCGCCTTCTCCTGAAATCGAGGTGGGCCAGACTGGATTAAGTACTGCAGAAAAGGAATAGCATCTGCAGCTGCAATTGACTGAGCTCTTGAGACTTCAGCAGGGCATGCTGACCAAGCTTGTCTGAGAAGAAAAAGTGCATCCAATGCAGCTTCCTGACAAGCCTCTGAACCTGTCTTTAAGGCTGTTACCAGATGGGGAATGCTAAGTGTTGCCGGTTCGGTTGCTCTCAGTCGTGGAAAGTTGCTGAATAGAGAATTTAATGCTTTCAGATATTCCTCATTCACGGTTCCACTCGCCCATAAATCTTTTTCAATAGTGGCTACAAGAACACAAAATTTTGTTAGACCATGTTTAAACACATCAAAATCTGAAGATACAAATGTTAATATATTAGAATATTTTGATATTATATAGAGTGCCGTATATATTCCCATAAATAACTTTCTTGTATTCTAACAATAAGCAAGGTAAAACTCACCAGTGATTGCTCTGACTGTTTCGCTAGAAGCATACTCTTGAATAGTATTATTTGAGAACAGAAGTTTAATAAACATTGCAGCCTGAACAGAAGTTTCAGGATTACTTGAACCTATCAAATCCAATACAACCTGAACACCACTGGCCTCTGCAACCGCTCTTCTATTTGGTCGACTGTACATCACAAGATTTTGCAAAGCACATATGGCAACAACTTTCATTTCTTCAGTTGGTTGGTCTTCAAGCACATTCACTAAAGCACGACAGGCAGAAACTGCATCACCAGATCGAGCAAGAGCCTCGTTCTGGAACAAATCCCCAAGAGCCAAAGTTGCCAATAACCTTGCATGCTGTGCTTGGGTTTGTGGGTCCAAGAGATACTGTGATAACGGTAAGATGGCTGATTTAGTGACTTTCGTTTCTCTGATCTTTACGTTGTTAAGCAGTACTTCTAAGAGTCGTGCAGCGGTTTCCTCACACTGATGAGATCTTAGGAGCTCCAAGAGAGCCTCTATTGCACCACTTTCAGCCATAGCTTCTGCACTAGTTCCATCGTCACTTTCCAAAACCAGAAGTGCATTTAATGCACCAATAACTGTGCTCTCCGAGCCAGATCGAAGCAACCTTACCAACACAGCAACAGGCACTTCTAAGTAGAATTCAGAGCTAAATTGCAGAATACTTGACAGAACAGACGCAGCAGATTCCCATAAAGCATGAGGAAGGGAAGGATCAGCTTGCAATATCACTCTGGAAATCTCAACAACACCACCCTCTTTGGCAATTTCGTTCGGCCATGTTAGTGCAATACTAACTAGGGCCTTTAAAGCTCTCTGCTGCAGTAAAGGTATACCAGAACCAAGAATTCTTATAAGCGGGGCAATTACTTTCGGTGTCACTGGATCCTTCTGAAGGTGTTCTTCTAGGAGCAGATGCGAAAGAAGCTCAGCAGCCAACTGTTGCACAACCGATATCGGAGAATCAAGCAAAGGGGTAAGCGGTTCAATAACTTTGTGAGGAGTCAATGAATAGTCAGCACGACACTGTGGATGTTCTAGGATATTAACCAAAACCTGCATTGCACTGTGCTGTCCGTCGGGCACAAAATCGTGTCTTGCCAATAACAAAAACAAGGGTTCAACAACTTTAGCAGCCCTTGGTCCTTTAGCTATGGTAGCATTATTGGTTAATATACGCAGCAGTTCCGCAAAAGCTGCGAGCAAATAATCAGGTGCTTCATGTAAGATGTCGAGTATACTTTCAATGACTCCAGCTTTTACCATTTCCATTTTACAAGCAGGTCTGTCTTTTCCTAACTTGACCAGAGCTCTGGAAATGGCCTCGTGAAGTACATAGTTTCTACCAGACAGCAGACTAACAAGAGGAACGACTGCCCCATGTGCAGCAACCAATTCAGCCAGTTGCTCATCATCAACAAGTCTATCCAATGCCCGGACAACTGAATGATGAGCAGGACTGAACTCGGTTGCAAGGAGAGAGACTAGTGGTTCAACGCATCGTGCAGCAGCAGCCGTGGACCGAATTCTTGTATTTCCAAAAAGAGCGCAACATAATTCAGCAGCGTCCCCTTTGAGGTCCATTGAACAATTTGACGAAAGGATCCTATAAAGAACATCCACTGCATTCATCTCAACATCTGCAACAACAAGTGCTCTTGATGGGTTTTCACTCAGTAACCCAACCAATGCAGCAATTGCAGCATGCTGCTCCCTTTCTGAACCAGTGTTAAGAATTTCTACCAAGGGTTGAACAGCTTGTCGAGCAATGTCAGCGTTTCTAATGTGGTCCGCCGAAAATAAACTTTCCAATGCTTTTGCAGCACTGTGCCTTGCACCTCTTCCTCCTAAGCGTAGGACAGCTACAAGTTGATTAACAGCACCAAATGCAGAATCGTGTTTTCGTATATCAGCACTACTAAACAGAATGCCTAGCAGATCTGTAGCAGCTTCTTCAGTTGCATCTTGTGGACCAAGGGAAAGATACTTTGTAAGAGCTTCTAAAGCCCCGGATTCTACCATTACAGTCTTATTTGGCGGACAATCTCTACCAAGCTGAGTCAAAAGCCCAAGAGCTAAAAATGGCGCACCTGGGCGATCAGGAATTGGTTTGAGAAGATCAACTAAGGCAGGTATTGCCTTCCGAGAAGTGGCACCAACTCTTATATCATCAACTCTAAACAACTTCTCTAGAGCCACTTGATCAGGATAACGCACCAAAGAAAATTCCTCTGATAATTCCAGAAGTTCCTGGATATCAGTATCAGCACAACCAAGCAAAGAGATAAGTCCACCTGCTGCCCCAGAATTTGTCACAGACAGAAGTGTTCCCCTGCTACCATTGCAAACAAGGCTGGCTATTGATTGTGCAGCGAAATATTTGTTTGCCGATTCCTCTGACTTCAATAAATTGGCTAGTGCTGGTACAGACTTTATGGTTGAATGTGCCCGTATGATATCTCTATCTTGAAATAATATTGCCAACAACAAGGCACAAATCCACATGCTGTTATCTTCTTTGTAGTCAATCTGCATGTTCACCATAAAGAAGCAAACAGAGTTTATATACAGAAATAGCATAACATTAATATAGTAATCTGTTATCTTACTATTTCAATCATTAAGAGGGTGCATGCATGTTTGACTTTTATGTGTAAATAAGTGCATATTTACTAGTAAAAAACACAATTCACCTCTCTGAAATAAAAAAATATTAAAAAGAATGTCAATACATGTTTTTACAAGAAATATAGGTTCGAGAATTGATTACGATACAAGTAAAGAAAGTTTTATCATCGTGTTTTGTAAAAAGGTAACCTATTAACAAGTTTTGCAAACTTGGTATAACTTCAAAATTATTCATTTTTTGTTTAAAAATTTCCAAAAAATAAATAAAAATCGTTACTCGCGTTCAAAGATATAAGTATATACTATGTAAATTAAACATTAATAATACTTTAACTATTTTCTTACTTCACAGTCTCCCTCACTATTTTAAATTACTTTTTGTTGTCTCATCCTTTTCACTCATTTGATTCTTTTGGTTTTCTACTGTTTACAAAAAAAATTAAAAAATATGTACCATCTTTTACTCTATATATCCCCAACTTATATGTTTTAGAAGATAAATAACAAATTCACCTTGGTAAATTCTATGCAATTGAATTGAGAAAATGATCAAATGTGATGTTTTAATCAAGGGGATTCAGTTTATATTGCAGAGATTCTGAAACTTGGTATGTGTAAGTAGTACTCGTAATTAAAAACTCTGTGTACTAAAGCTTATTTTAGACAAAAATGTGAGTGGAGGGGAGTTGGAAAGGTTAAAGCATAATTTTCTCTGTTAAGTAATAACTAAGATCAGAATCAAATCGACTGTTTATTTCTTTCTTCTCGATAGATAGGTAAAAGGGACTTGAATACCTGAGAATATTGTGAGTAACAATTAGAGATCCGGTCGGCGAGAACATCAATTGCTCCAGCCTTCATTATTACTATTTTATTTTTTTCATCATGACAAGCAAGAATAGACAGTAACCATATAGCTAAATCAACACCACGTATAATAGAAGTTCCAGTTTTCGATTCATGGCTGTTGGCATCTTCTTTTGTATGCCTGCATATGCTGATGGATTCCTTGTCATTATCATCATCACCGTGATTACCCAAAGAAGGCTGTGCAGAAATAAGAATATCAACTAGAGACTGAATAAGGTTAGCAGACAAGTTTGATATATTGACATCCTCCACCAATCTCTGAGGATTTTCTTTTGCGGCACATATAAGAAGCGCAACTCCACCAATTTTGACCTTTACATTTGTGGAACTAATTATCCTCTTTGCTATTGAAGATACACATCCAGAGGCAGAGGCAACAGTGTCTCCTAAAACGACAGGCTGGTCTTTACATAATCGAGATAAAATCTCGATTGTTTTATCTTGCAATGTCGGTGTTGAATTGGCAATGCACAGGACTATTGGTCTTATGCTTTTGGGGAATTCAGCCAAAACTGCACATGCTGGTTTAATATTTGCACTGGTCTCTTCTGGCCTAGACAGAATGGCAAGTGCTTCTAGAGCCTCTGATGTGTCAACAGATCCACTGGCGGAAGAATCCAGAAAAGAAACTAATGCAAGAACAGTGCCGGCACGATTCACACAATCGGTAACAGCATTATTAACTTTCTGAGAATGTAAGAGGCGAGCGATAGCTGCTGCAGCATGAGTTTTTCCAGAAATTGTGCCTTCATGTAATACTCTGGTAGCAGGCAAGATAACTTCTTCTGCAACAACTTTCTTTGCTATTTCAGTATCCAAAATAAGATTCGCTACAGCACCTATAGCCCTCTCTGCTACTTCCAAAACCGAAGAGTTAGCTAGTGCAACTAGGGGGGTTAATGTATCTTTAGCAACAGCTGCTACATCCTTGTTCTCATTGATGGAAAGAAATATTGCAGCCAGGCAGTTTGAGGACTCCATTAGGATATTTTCAGATTCAAAATCAAGCAATTTCATGGATGAACAAAGAGTTTTGACGGCAATGCTACTTTCACGCAAATCTTTCCTAGCTTCAAAAATTTCAGCCAGAGCTGATGCAGATTTTGCCTGAGTTTCTTCCTTTGTTGCGCTCAATAACATTATCATGGTGTCAAATGCATCACCAGCGGCACTACCTTCACGTAAAATGTCGCTAAGAGGAGCAACACAAAGCATACTTCTCAAAGCATCCAAAACATATACCTTAGAATCAGGAAGGTCACTTGTCAATAAGGCTGTAAGCTGACTGATAGTGGTAGTGTCAGATTTATGAATTAAATGATTTATGGTCTTTGCTGCAATATCCTTCCCGTTAGGACTTCCATTCTTCAATAGCCATAACAATGCAGGAACAGCATCTGCACTTTCAACACAAGCACGTATATCTTCACTATGATTGCACAAATTCTTAAGGATTCTTGCCGAATCTTCCTTTGCTTTTGCAGATCCTGTCTCCAAAATTTGAACAAGTGGGGGTATACCACCAGCAGCAGTAATTGCCCATTTACTTTCATCATTTTCATTAGATAAAAGGCAAAGCAATGCAACTGCACATTCTTGCTGCTGTTCTGATGAAAGACCAAGAAGAGATATCAACAGCTGAACTCCTTCACGACCCTGAAGTGCACGCCATAGGCTTCCTTCATTTTTGCATAGTGCCAAAAGAGCTTTTATAAGCTCATCTTGCACTTCGTCAGCAGCCATCGTTATCAAACCAACAAGCAAATGTTTTCCATTGGAATTTGCCAGTTTAGTTGAGAGTATGGGATTGCCGTACAAACTAGCTAAAGCTTCAATGGTCCGTTCTTGCACAAGGAAGGGTAAGCGAGGTTTGAATTGTTTGAGTAATGTCTGTTCAACCACCAAAGGATCTGATGGTTTGGTAGATTCTGCCTTGTTATCATATATCATAAGAGCTGATGCTATAGCCCCTAAAGTGTCAGCAGTTTGGGTAGGGGAAGAGCATGATTCAAGGCTTTGACCAAGGCTAGATATGACATAAGACAAACCACCAGAGATGTTTGCTAAAGCACACATAGCATTCTCCTGCAATGCTTGAGCACACTCACCCTGCATGTATTCTTTAGAAGGAGCTATGGTAGCATTGATCAAAGCAGGAATGCCATTAGAACTAGCTATCTCCCGTCTCGCCTCTTTGCACTGAGCGGATAGAGATTTAAGAGCACCAGCTGCTTCAGCTCTAACGAGGTCATCATTACCGGGGCCTAATAGTTTCAAGAGTTGTTTAGTCACCTCTGCGTTCAACACTTTCGAACAAACAGATGCATCCTCCATCATTACAGAAGCAAGCAAAAAGCAAACATTGGCTAAAGTGCTAGGCTGCCCTGTTGCCAATAACTTCACTAATATGTCCACTCCTCCGGCTTGAATTGTTGCATTCCAGAATCCCTCTGCATTGCTGGAGAGATTTTTTAATGTTCCTGTCAATAAACTTTCAACTACGTTTCCGGTTTTCAGGCCAGTTCGCAACTGCTGCCAAAGCACTGGTACTACTCCTTCGGTCGAAAATATTTTTGAGCCAACATGGTCTCTCGCGCCACCTTGAGAGACAGCATATATAGTCTTTGCAGCAGCAATTTGGCCTTCAGTAGAATTTGACTTCAGCAGACCAAGCAATGGAGGAATACATCCACCAAGCAAGACTTTCACCCTCAGTTCATTTTCTTTACAAAGTGAGCCCAAAACAGTTGCTGCCTGGATCTTCACATTCAACGAACCTGACCGAAGAAGGGAAACAAGTACTGGAACTGCCTGAGAGTGAGATCCAACAGCACTAAATGCATTTTCACGCGAATCTATAAGATCTGATAACTGCCTTAAGGAATACTCTTTCTCGTGCACAGAAGACGAGCTCTGGCGCAGCTGCTCAATGCATTGAGCAACACTAGCTAATGTCCCATCTGGATCCTCCATGCTGCTACTACGATCTCTGCATGTGCAACCAATTAAGAACATAAGATGCCGAAATTTTGTGAACACAAATTTGACTATCGATTGTTCATAAATTGAAGAATTAAATTCAGATGATTCTTAATTCAGATATATAATATTGTCAGAACCAAAACAACCTTATCTTCTATTATATAACATTCTTTAATAAAAAAAATGTTCTATTTTTGATAATAACACTAATACAAGAGGTACCCCACATCCACATGTGTTGGACACTCACCTTACTTGCCAGCAAGCAGTAGAATAAACACTAATGCATAAAATGTATCAACTTAAAGAAATAACATTTTTTATTCTAGACGCATTGCATGTAATTCATCACTGATTTTATAAGTTTGTAAATTACTCGTGTATGAAAAAAAAAGGGTATATTTGTAACTTGTAACCAACCTCAATCCCATCTTCAGAACTGAATGAGGAGTTGGGGGCTCTGAATCTTGAGCCTTCCCATCACCATTCCTTTCCTGCAAACAAAATAATGAAGGTGCAGAATGTTAAATGACATGTCTAACTATTTTTGAATACATCAACTACAATTTTAAAAATAATATAAAACGATCATCCTAAAAGCAATTGTTGTTTTTTCTTTTTCTTTGTCCTGCTCATAAAGCTAGTGAGGGGTGGAAAACTAAGTAATGTGTTCCATAAGAAAGAGAAGATAAAACGGGAGATCAAGTTCTAACGGTCTATAGGTAAACCAACGTATATCACAGCTTGATTATTACATTCCTAATCAAGAAAATTAAACATTTTCTAGTTTTTCCCTGCACCCCCCAAGCTGCATTGCAGAGTTAATAATGCCTGCTATTCTATAATAAATATTTTCCCCTGCATGAGTTGCTCAGTTGATAATGTCAGAGATCCTACAATAAATATTTATTGTCGTTTCCATAACTACACTTCTCTCAATCTGCAAAACTGTCATATATATGTTTCTAAGGGACAATTTAAAATAAGCAGCAGAAAAGTGGGGACTATATTACTGAATTAAATCTAAGATTTTCTTTAAACTTTCTAACATTGTCTAACATCTAGCACAAAAGGAAATAAATCTGAATTAAACAGAAGAAAATATCAAACTGATAATAAGATCCATAAAGTGCATACTAAATCAAAATGGTTACACTGACCATAATTCTTTTAAAGTTGTGAACTTTATAAAAACCCAAATCAAGTAGGATTGGATTGAAATAATGGGACATGGAGAAAGTACTAACCAGATCAGTGGAAGCATGGCTGCTGCCATTATTGGCAGCATGCCTCCAAGATAGTGTAGTAGCCAGCTTTGGATTATTCTCTTCACTCTTGAGTCCAAATTGATGAGACCCTTCTTCAGATCTACACTGAAGAGACACTCTTCAAATGCTCCTCCTAGTTAAAAACATGAAGAAGAAAAATGTAAATCAGAAATCTGAAACTGAAAATGAAAATGAAATCATCAATGCAAAAACACAATAATTGAATTCAAAGTAGCTCAGATCAACAACACTGACAGTGTAAGATGATAATGTAAAAAGTGAAATGCATGATGATGATGAAAATACATAGTAAGAGAGTGAAACCTGGAATGAAAGAAAATGCATGAAATTGTGTGAATTGGAATTGGTAGAAGAAGATAAGAAGAAAAAGAGAGAGAAACAAAGAAGAAAGAAATATAGTTGTACCTTATTATTATTATAAATAATAATAAAATGGTTATTGCTTTATTTAACTTTGTTGCTAATTTGATTGTGTCTTACGTTACTATATTTTGATTTTCATGTTTATAGTATAGTATGAAAAATTTGACGGTGTGTGTGATTGGATGGGATCGGTTCACCGACAAGCACCAAGTTGAAGCTCACTCACTCACAGGTTGGCGTCGGCTTCACATTCACTCTTCTACTCAACAGTCAACATAACTGTCAAAGTAAAACAATGTCTTTCTTACCTTTTTTGTATGTATGAATAAAGATTATAACATAAAAAAAAGATTAAGATAAATTAAAGATTATAACATTTTATAAAATTAGTGAGTATTACTTTTTCTGTCTTCTTCCGTACTCTGTAAAATTTCTAAAAATATCCTTGTGCAGTCTAGATTTTAAAATCCGGATTCATGTTTATTATTTCGGATTTTATAATTCAGACAATTCTTATTTATAATAAGTCATCAGATTCTCTCACGTTTCCAGCAGGTTTGAGTTTTGCTTTTAAAAACAACAAAAAAACTAAGTAAAAAATGCTAAAAACCTGTCAAATAAAATCATAAATATATAAAAATACCACCAAAAAATTCTAAAAAATCAAAGAAAACTAGTACAATTTTTTTCGAATTTCTCTGAGAATATGAAAAAATTAAACAAAATGAAAAATGGGTATAAACGATGGAATTTTAAATTTTGAGAGGCGGAGACCCGTAATAAGTCCCTTCTAGAGGAGTCATGGTCCTTGAATTTTTTCTGATTTTCTGGGGAAGTTTCGGAACAATCCGATCAAGTAGTCCGAAAAAATCATGTAGCGCGCCCTACTTTTTTAAGTTTTCGAATTACAAAATCCGGAAAAATCCGTAACTCATTTTTTCACCCTTTAACAAAGGAAAACGCCATTCCGGATTATGAAATCTAGAAACTTCAAGGACATTTTTGGAAGAAAAAATACGGCGCGCGAGAATCCGATAGGACGGAAAAAGTAATACTCAAATTATTTTTTGATTGAATAAGATAAATGTGTGCCTTAGATGCAGATCCAATATATAATAAGGTATAATAGACTTTTTGTTACAAAAGTAAGGTATAACAGACTTGAGAGTGGTATATATATATATATATATATATATATATATATATGATTAATTCAATTAAAAAAATATGAATGTTACAATAAAAACATAAAACAACACTTTAAGTTTTTCTTTTTATAATAACAAAGTTATATTCTTTCATTCATCGTCAAGGTAAAAGATATATAAGATGGTGTATAATCAAAGATTTTATGACTTGCATTCAATTTTAACGCAATTGTTAAAAATAAGATCAAAATTTATTTGCCTCGTAATAAAATTTATCTTACCGTTTTGATAATTGGAAAGAACTAAGAACCATCCTACACTCATTTACAAGTTTGCCAAATTTAGATTGATCTACAAATCTATCCAATATGTCTTCAATTACTAGCTTATAATTTGACCTAATTGATACATTCGACACATCCATTTACCCTGACAAAAGAATAGATTCTTTGAGTCCACAAGCTTATGCTTCCATCGGAGATGACACGCCGTCGTATGTAGTAGTTTTTGCTTTGATAAAATGACCTTTAGCATCTTGAAGACACATGTTAATACCAAAACAATGATAAATTTTAAACAATGCATCATCAACGTTACATTTTACTTCTTTCTCCATTGATGGTAGTCATCGAACATCGATGGTGTTCAACAACACGTTCATAATAAACACCGTTATATTTTATTTTATTTTCACAATTATAAACACCACTGTATGTTTACATGATTTCTATAATCACCACATTATTAAAGAAGACACAAACATTTCTCAAAACTTAAATAACACACAAGACCAAAAGTCAAATCAAAGCCAACTCTCTGTTGAACATTCGTTGCGGACAAGAGCATAGATGATTATGTAGAGAAGTGTTACTTTTTTGATAAAATAATTTTTTCTTTTAGAATTCTTAAAGAGTACCTCTGAAACACTCGTTAACAATGTCAAATTTTGTTTGAGCGACGTATCAACATATAATATTGGACTGCTGCTCAAGAAAAAGTATTACTTTAAGAGAAACCTATGAAAACTAAAGAAAAATAGTTATATTAATGAGAGGGTTAAGTTTAACCAAATGAATTGATCTATCACAATATTTAAGGTTTGAATTTCTGCCAAAAGATGTGTATATATTTAGGGTTGAATAGTATATCGAACAAAATTATCTTCAATTGATAAAACTTTTGAAAATCAAAATAAAATGTAAAGAGCTATTCTCATTTCTAACATCTTAAACTAAAGTTAGGAACCGAACTCCAATTATCGCCAAGCTTAACTAACTAACTCACCAGAAAGCCATTTAAAAAATTACCTCATTTAGCAAGCCTATTCATCTTTTGGTTAGTTAAAGTGTGCGTGTATAATATCATCTTTTGTTTGATCGTAATATATAATGTAAGTTCGATTTTTGGCACCTAAAAATGACAGCATTAATAAAGGGCTGTCTATTTTCTTATTACTACCTTTTAAAAAAAACCTTATTATTTTTGGACAAGCTGTATTAGCAACTGAGTTGGATATAATTATGCAATCAAATCAAGCAACAAAGTTCGAGCCATGTTATTTGCAGCTGCGCCCCGTAAGCATTTGCTGTTAATATTCTCCTGCTGATTGGGACATTTCAGCTAGCTAAAACACAAATTACTTGTTTATATACTCTTTCCCTTCGATCTTATTTATAAGAAACATTTTATTTTTTTTATTCATTGTAAAAATAATGTATTTGGTCTACATTCTAAACCAAGTACATTAATTACTCAATGAATCTAAAAAATCAATTTTTTCTTATAAATAAGACCGAAAGGAGTAATCATTAATTTAAATTAACCGCAATACACTTCAGACAAATTTTTTTCTTAACATTACAAGAAGAGGGTCTATTTTTTTTCGTTCCCCAAACTCATATAACAGAAGTTGATATGTCACTGCTGGTGATTAAGATTGTGGACTCGTTACTCTTATGAATATTAATTATATGACCCACATTGATTTAACTCTTAAAAGAGTGAGTGTTAGAGAGAGTGTTGCTAGCATTCCTCTAATACTATATATCTATGACAAAATAATTGAATCAAACAACCACATGTTTCCGTTCTATATTATTTAATTAAAATTCAAAATAATTGGATTGGGTGTTTGTTTCATGTGCAATGTTTCTAGTAAAATGAATTGAATTAGTAAATACTTATTTCTTTTTCTCATTTGATTTTAACCGTTAGGATGTGAAAATTTATTTATTTTCATTTTTAAACAATCCAATTACAAGATTGCTCCAATTAAACACCTCGTCGTTTATTAAAAACCTCCACTTTGATTAATAGATTTTTTTTTTGACAGGTTGATGAATAACTTTATACTTAAATTATAGGCAGACTCTTCTGCCCAAAAGAAGTTTACAAACTCTAATCATTCGCTCAAAAGATGATATCTAACATTTTACACTGAATATAAATAAGCATGATATCTAACTGCAGGTAGAAAAAACAAAAACTAACAATCATCATCGCTCAGGAAACCATCCTGAAATATTATTTGTATGGAGAGCAATGATAGACATTTGACGTCCAACCTTGTCTTGGTCGCCTGTGGCCGCGGGTATATTATTGAAATTTCCATACTAACAATGCAACATTTTAATCATTCGTGAAAGAGAAAATATACAGAGCCTCAAATCACTTTGTTCCAATCACCGAAGCCAGTGGTGTTATACAGATATCACAGAATCAATGAATTTCAACTGCTATGAAAACGCTAACTTGTTTTCTTGTGGGTCAAGGCAACTCCCGATGGCATCCTTGGTGGAACCAAATAATCTCTCCAACCTTTAGGTATTTAAATCAACATGGTCTTGTCAAATATTCAAAATTTGATAATCATGTAAGGCTAATGGAATTGGAATAGGATTGAAGAAAAACTACAGCCTGCTCAGAAATAGCCCTGTTTCTTGCTTGCTTCACCCAACCTGCAACAATTTCTGCAGCTTGGGTATCCCTCACACTTTCTTCTAGACAATCTGCTGCTTCAGCAAGTTTTCCTTCTGCCAAGTAACTCTCAACTTTGTTAATAACAGATTCAATCCCATCACCTGATTGGTCAGCTTCCTTAACCTGAATATGGCGCAACAGTTTGTACTTCAGGATGAATTCGATAGAGATGAAAATTGAGTTAGGGCACCAGAAAGAAATAAAGGTAACCAGTGTATCAAAACACAAATTATCAAAACACAAATTATGTCTCCATGGAATTTCACCACCCCAACTAATTATATTTTCCCATTAAGCACACACATAAATGTAAATGCCATGTTGGTAATTTATCTGCGTACCTTCAACAAGGATGCTATACGTGCCAAAGAATGTGCCAACATACCTCCCCCTCCTGGTGGGAAGAAGACGAAGTGTCGTACATTACCTTTTATGATATCAAACTGCAACAGAATATGCATAAATTAGAAATATGCAAGATTGAAATCTAAAATTGTATTGTATGATATAATCTAGAATTGATGTAGTAACAGTCAACTGCATTTCAGGAAATCACAAACAATGTTCAATAATTCCAGAAAGTTCTTCAGCAGTCAACTCAAATGCTTTATATAAATTTATAAGGCAGCTTCAAAAGATATATGAGCATTACTGAATGTCAAAGATAACCAACGGATTTGTCACTAATATAAGTAAAAAAATCAATTTAAAGAGATCCATATTCATGCTGTAAGCATCGAGAGAAAACAACATCTAGCATATAATCAAAAGAAAGTTCTGCAAGGTTACAAAATAATAATTGACAGAAGAAATGTAGCAATTTTATAACGAACAAGTAACCCAAAAAGTCAACAGCAGATAAGAAAACGGCTTGCCTTCTGCTTTAATTGCAGATGTGTGTCAGTGCCTTTGTTTCTTGTCTCTTCAGGAAGGGACGCTAGCAGCAAATCCAACACTGAATCTTTATCTGTGCCTTCAAGATAAGACTGCAAAGATTCTAATTCTGTCTGAATTGGCAATCCTTTTGACAGTGCATCTTCAAGTGCAAGTGCTCTCTGCAGGATTCATGCAAAGATAACAAGAAACTGGTAATTGGTAAGCAGAATTGGAAACTAGTAAAACATAAAGAAACGTGAAAAAAGATTACCAGAGCAAAACTTTGTGCAGCATGACTTTGACGAGCTTCTTCAGATCGAGCATAAAATGCCATGCACAAGGCATTTATCTAGAGAATCAGATGGAAAGAAATTTTTAAATCAAGTCAAACATTCATATATGACACAAGTCCATATACAAAAATAAATGAAGAAGTGAAATTCACATATTTTGTATTTTCATTCAAGGTGAACACACCAGCCTTGGCACAGCTGTACTGAATGTTGTCTACTAAAATATATTCAACGTTTGTTTTGGTCTTTGGGATGTACAGAAAGTTCTATCACAACCAGAAAAGATTCAAACAACGACAGTTTGCTGTTATTTTGGTTCTCATCAAGAAAAGCATTGAAGGAAGTTATCTGGTATTAACTAGTACAAACAGAAACTCTATTATTTTGCTGTCTGTACTCTTACGAAAATTCCTCCATAACTAACCTACCATGTAAATGAACATGCAGCACTTGTTTGCTAAGAATTACGGGAATTTTATTATATGTTAGACCAAGAAATTACATTGGCAAACTAAGCAGGTTACATGTATTTGCATAAGGAAGTTAAGTCCAGAACTAAATTTATTTGCATGCTTTCATAAGTTACCCATAGTAGAAGTTGCCCCGGCTTTATACCCAAGCAAAACTATTATGGCTATTGTATTCTTCTATATGCTACTACCTAATGAAAATCATATCCCTTTTCATAAATTGAAGTTAGCTATAAAAATTTTAAATATGGGCGTATCTATGCACATCCTTAATTCTAGAGTAAGCCTCACATTAATATTTGCTTCAGACATTTTTTCAAGCTGGGCTGCCTTCTCCTTTGCTATGGCTGCATTTAACTCTGCCTGTGCTAACTCCTGATTTTTCTTCAAATTTTCTTCTGCTTCCATTTTCTGAAATTATGAATGATGCCACTTACTTTAACAAATATTATATAATATTAATATATACAGGAAGCGGGGAGCAGTACTTGTACTGCCAATAAAAACTAATGTGCACCTTTTGTTCAAGTTCTATCTTTAGTTTCTCGTCCATTTTTTCTTGAAGTGACTTAATAGCAAGAGCTGCTTTTGCCCTCTCTCTCTTAAGCTCCTGAAAAAGTATTGAGATAAAAGGAAAGTTCAAGACCTGGTAACATTGTAGAGTCAAACAGCACATATAAAAGAAATAGTCTGACTTGATCAGTGGACAAACTTCACAATTACAAAACAAACTTGACAGGCTGATAGTTCAAATTTGATTCTGTTTATTTTTGTGTGATCGATATTAAGTCAAATAAATATAATCTTTTTTTTTTTGAAGAAAAGTCAAATCAATATAATTGTACATTGAAATTCAATATGAACTATAACGGTCATTCGAGACCACGTAACTAACAAGTCAAATGCATATACATTAAACAACAAAACTGCAGTCCCACATACAGAAATTATTGTTTGTTTGAATCAAGTAGCCTGTGTCATTGTTTTTTCCAATCCAGTTATTTAAGACAAAAATGAACAAACAAATATCATTTTAAATTGAAAACCCTATCCAACATATTTCTTCTCTTCATTTTAAACAAATATCATTTTAAACAAAGCATTGTTACCCTATCCAACATTGCAGTTTCTTCAGCAAGCATTAGTTCTTTGGCAGCTGCATCCTTCAACTTCTTCTCATATTTTTCCTAGCACAAACAAAGTTGCAAGTAAAAATTAGTATAACAAAGTAACAAACCCATCAATAAACAAAAAAAAAAACTACAAATGCTAAGCCTACTCGCATAGATTAGAGAGTAAGTTAACCTTCAATGCTTTCTTCTCTTCATTAAAAGCATGTGCATCTATTCCCGCTTGCCTTTTCTCCGCAGCATGGATGGCTTGCACGAAATCAAGAACCACTTTTCCATCCTTAGCCACATAACCATCTTTCAAGTCCTCTGTTGCACCACTAAATGCCTAGTGCTTCAAGAAGTTAGCTTTCATGCATGATCAGAATCACAAAAGAATGTACCACTAAAATGTTAACAGAAAAATAAAGGATCATAAAAAACCTCTTTTTCTTCAGGAAAATGACTGTTCTCGGTAAGCCCAATAGGAGCGGTTCCTTCCGACTTATTTCTTATGTGATATTCCTCAAGGAGGGTAGGTGGTTGTTCCATATCTTTAACTAATACATTCTGCCATGGAGTAACAGAGAAAATATAATAATAATCAATAAATGTCAAAATTCAATTTAGAAAGAAAAAATGTAAGGAAAAAGGCTCTTGGTCTGAATGCCAGGGAATAACAAAATCATTTGATAAGTTAACATTCTATTGTAAAATTTAAACCAGCATGATTACCAAAAAGATCACAGATGATATTAATGATTAACCTGTATATCAAGACAAACTCAAACGTACCTCCCTTCTTTTCTCTATTTCTTGTTGCTTTGGTTGAATATTTTCTGTCCCATTCTCATCTAGCAATGTATTGTCCTGTGTAGATGGCGATGTATGTTGAATTGCCTCTTCCGGTTTTAGGGTAACATCTGCTTCGGTGCTTTTTATGCCAACAGTTCCATCAGATTGCACCACACTCTCTTTACTAAGATCATCAGATGTTAGACTACTTTGAGGATTTTCGGGAAACTGGTTTTCTTTTGCACCAGCATTAAGATCTTCAGCAATATCAGAAGTGTCTTGCACAGGAATCGGTTTATCACTTGAATCTTCTATTACAATTTCTGGCTGTGAAAGATGGGCACCAACCTTCTGCTCTGCATGCTCTACAGCGGGATTTTCATTGTTAGGTTTCTCAATAGTGGGTGAATGTTGTCCACTCTCCAAATCTCCAACAGTACCATCTATCTGAGCTTCTTGGGGAACACTAAGCTTCTCCTTCTCAACATATTTATCCAAGAAACCAAACTGATAAGCTGCCAGAAGAACAGCACTTACACCAGTACCTCCAATTAAAAAAAACTTTGATTTAGAACCATGAGACTCAGGCGGCTTTCCTGTAGAATCAGGAGCTGAGGCACCAGCAGGTTTCGATCCATTTGAGAATTTCTTTCGAGAAGATAGATGCGAAGGTATCTTCTGAAATATGTAATGCAGAAACGAATGGTAATAAATTAGAAAAGGGAGACATGTGAAACTGTTGAAAATTTGGAAACGAGTACTACTAAATCAACAACCTAAGTAGTTTGTATCACAAACATAAATAGTAAATTACAGATGTATTTGTATAGCAAGAACAAGTGTTTCAACATTAACACCTTTACTTCCCTACATTCTTGTAATCAACAACAACCAAGCCTTATCCTACTAAGTACAATCAGCTACATGGATCAAACAATGCCCTAATGTTCTGTCATATATCATACCTCTATCCAACTCATTAATGTCTAGGTCTTTCTTAATAGTTTCTCTTATAGTTTTTCTAAGTCTTCATCTACTTCTAGCGATTTGACTATCCTCCATCTGATCTACTCTTCTCCTTACTACAAAATCCACAGGTCTTCTTTCCATATACCCAATTCCCAAACCACAGTTGAGTTTCCACATCATTTCAACAATAGGTGCTACCCCGACTTTCCCTCTAATATTGTCATTCCTAATACTATCTCATCTAGTCGTACCACACATCCAACACAACATTCTCGTCACTTTCATGTTTATTTTATTCTCAAATTAGTAAAATAAAAAATGAGGGATGGCAGCTCTACCCAAGCACCAGTGCTGCAGTATATCGGTATTTGAAGTCATTGATCATTGTGCTACGCCCAATTGAAATAAGCAAATAAATAACATAATTACTACTACCCTCATGTATCCTGAATGAACCATCAACTATTCTATTGTTGCATATAAGAACTTCAGAAGAGACATTTAAGGGTTTTAACATTCAATAGTTGGTGACTAGATTAAGATGGATTGTGAAACCATTGAAAGTGAGGAATGATATACACTCTTTTTTCCCTTTTTCAATGCTTACATTATATAATAATATTAGGTTCCACTGATAAATCAGTTGCAACAATTTCATATAAAACAATATGCTAGTAGAATTATTTTCATCAATTGCAAAAAAAAAAAAAATGAAATCAGGCACCTGATCACTAAAATATCTGGGGTTTGTTCTATAGGATTGCCTTCGAGATGAAAATTGCAAAATGGACCTGCAGTAAATAAGCATAATGATGAAACAAACGCAAGAATTCGATAGCAAACGGTGAAAATCAAAAGAGCAAGCACGATTCGATTAATCGGCATCACGAACTTAGAAAGCGTAAAGTTGCATCGGCAATGAAACTATGAAAAAGTAGCGTATACCTCCGAAACATGGTAGAGTCGGAGAGAGGGAGAACAAGGTGTTTGCGGAAATGACTGAACTGGTTTCTTTGCCGATTGCCTTCGTTGTGGCGTACCCCCAGACTTACAACCCAACCTCAAAACAAAAGTGATGCTTATGTGATTTTACTCATTTATCAGGGTGAAATCATAATTACTAAAACTTCATTTTTTGGTCCATTAGAAATGGGTTAAATATGTTTCGAGTCCCTACAAAATCATGAGTTTTTAAGTTTAATCTCTATATAATTTTAATGGTAATTTTAGTCCTTTATAATATTATAATTTGTAAAAATAGTCTCTATTTGAAAACTTTTTTAAAAAAAGAACGATTTTAGTCCTCCAAAATAGTTCTATAAAATACAAATAGGAACTAAAAGTGAATAAAAAAATTGTAGGGACTAAACTTAAAAATTTGTAATTTTATAGGAAACCCTTAATTACTAAAACTTCTTCATTTTTAATCTCTATAGATATTTGAACTCTTCATTTTAATTAATCTTTATAAATATTTGAACTCTTCGTTTTAATTTTTCTATAATTTTAAATTTTTTATAATTATTTTTAGACTAAATTACACTATGGGTCCTTTAAGTTTGAGGTTTATAATAGATTGGTCATTTAAGTTATTTTGCTCACGCTTAAATCCTTTAAGTTTGAAGTTTGTAATAAATTGGTCCTTTAAATTTGTAAACGTTTTTAATCTAGTCATTCTACCACATCAATATTTGATTAACATAAGGACTAGATTGAAAACATTTGCTGATACTTAAGTCCTTTATATATGAGATTGAAAGGAGTGGAAGTTAAGACCATCTGTATTAGGGGGATCATTCTCCCTATTTAGGAACTTGTTAAATAAACACCTTGATTGTAACATAAAAAATTGGATTCATGTAGAGATGAAGACGATTGTTGTGTTTGTTTGTTCGTTTAACCACTGCTGGGTTTTCATTTTCAATCTAATGCTATTGTTTTACGGCAACATATAATGCATCCTTACGAAGAAAAGAAAAAAAGGAAGAATTAGATAGTGTATCGTTGTTAGATTATAGCAAAAAGAAAGTTACAATTTTTTTTCTTTTCAAATAGCTTTAACGGTCAGATAAATTCATTTCGAACCCCGACCTCTTTTATATATATATATATATATATATATATGTATGTATTATCCTTTAACAAGTGAGTTAAGCTTACAGAGACATACACATTTTCAAATTATTAATAAAATTAAAATTATTGTTTGATTAGTATTATTGTTAAAAAATTAAAAGAAAATTGTGTTCTAGTATAATTGTTAAAATTTGATGATATTAAATTTGATAAAAAAAAATTTATAAGGTAAGAACAAATGACATAAAAAGGAATAGTGTCCAACTAAGTTGGTACCCTACTTTAGACGCGTGTCAATTGCTCGTAGATATTATTAAAAAAAAAATTAAATAAAAACTTGGACATAAAACCTGACCCAGTCAATCCATCCATGTGAATCAACCCTAACGGGTAATACAACAAAAAAGAACAACATAGTGGATCCAACCCTAATCAATTCTAACAAACGATAGACGTTTGTAAGTACCAAGCGGATCTTTAATTTGGCAAATGAATCGAATGTCAACACCAAATCGAATCACGTACCATCAATTCCCTGCAACAACGACAACAAGCAATAACGACTCTTTCGAGTCCACACAATCCCATTTTAACCAAAAGGATAATAGGATATGAAACCATGAACATATTCTTGAATGGGGAGTGGATTCGACCGCCAACCTTTTACTGCGATGAACTACATCAAATTAACGGCCATTTTTGGCCCAAAAACAATACCGCCACCATCTCTAGAGAAAGGACAGTGACGACAACGGATTCTAAACAGCCACTCCAGCAATCATAATGTTCTAGTGTTATCGTGAGAATTCTGTGTTTCAAAACTTAGATAATTATGAATTAAAAATTGTTAAAATTTCCCCCAGACCCAACATCTCATAGTAGAACATTGTGATTAGTTGTAAGTAATGTGCACTCAAATTTCTCCCAATCGCTTGGTGTGTGTTTTGTTATGCAATGACATATTGGTAATTTTGAATAAATTCATCTAGTTTTTTTTTAGAGGACCAAAAAAAATAAATTCATTTAGTTTTTTATTTAAAGAAAAAAAAATCATTTAGTTAAGTGAATTGAATGTAAAATGGTTTTATTTGGATAAATTTATGTAAAGCAAGTAATAAATTGGAGACTAAAAAATAGTATTAGAATGCAAAAGCTACGAATTCTAACTTTAGATTAAAATTAATTCTAGAGATAAAATTGATCCTACTCAAGAACATCTAAAATGTAAAAATCAAGTCTACACTTCTCGAACCAATTTTGACTTCTAGAGAAGTGAACAAGATTTTCAATTTCTACTAAAAATGAATTGTCAATCACAAAGACGGTCTACCGTTAGCAAATTTCATACATTAATAATATATCCAACGACGAAAATGAGAAAGACAGACAAAACTTTTCTCCATCTAGAACTCGGGCCAACAAATTGTACTTTGGAGTATAAGATTACAGGAAATTCGATGATTAGCATGTTCTGACTGCAAAACAGTGAAAACACAAACACGTTATTACTAACTGAATGAAAGGAAAAAACACAAATCCATAGAGGAATTTACGACGAATTGAAATGTTTAACAATAGCTGCGACCATTTTTATAACACTAAAGGAATTACCCGGTTTTACTTACCTCCATATGCTTTAAGTCTCGAATTTGACAACTTTAATTTAGCCATGTTTTCCCTTCTCTTGGTTTTCCTTGATTTTGATTGCTGAGCTTCCATTCCTCCTCATGGTAAGGAGCAAGTTTTTTTTGTTTGCCGAGCTTCCATTCCTCCTCTTGGTAAGGAGCAAGTTTTTTTTTAAGGGAACATGTTGATTCAGTTCCTTGTCATCCATCAATAGTATCTCTGGAGCACTCATGCTAAATTTGTTAGGCTTTGTTTGGGCATACTTGAATCTTGTCTTTATGTCCTCGATCGTGTCCCCATAATCTATTCCATAGTACTCATCCATCATTTCCATTGTTGCTTTCTCCAAAAGCGAAGTTTTATGCTTCCTCTTCCGACTACCTTTCTCGGGACTTTTCTCTTCTTCATTATCAACGTCATTGATTCCTGCAGTCTTCATTATCTTTTTAATCCTCTCTTGTATCTCATGCTTCTTCACATTCTTTAAGTGCTTAATTTCCTCATCCTTTTCCTTTTGTGTTATTGCCATTCTCTCTTTCTCTGCTCTTTCCGTGTATTTCTCTTTTTCCTCACTGATCCCTCCACCATACACTCTATCTCCTGAGTTTTCCTGCAACTGATGCTCATATTCTTCTTGCCTCTCAATTTCCATCTCATCCTCTGAGATCTCTTGCAAATCTTCCCCTCCAACATTTGATTTCTCCGCATTCTTGTCTTTCCACGTTTTGTTCATGAAATAATTTCTTAGAAATGATTCATGATCTCCACTAAAACTAAAATAATCATTCAGTTTCTCCTCCAATTCCTTGTCATCACTATCTACTTTGTCTTCACCTGCCTTCTTCAAGGTGAGAAAATCCCCTTCATCATCTCCCATACCCTCCTCCTTTTCTTCTGCTTCCCGAAATGCCCTTTTCAACTCCTCTTGCTCATCATCGTAAGTCTTCTTCCTGTCTTTATTCACAAAGTGCACCTCCTCTTGATTCAAAGAGAATGCATTCTCACCCTTTACAATTTTTGATATACCATTCTTATGTTCATTTGTTTCTTCCTCTTTGTCACCAAAATCTGGTCCCTCCTCAATCAAATGCTTCGCCACCACATCCTTCAAATACATTGCCTTATTGTCTTTCTTATCTTTTGATTTACTCTTCACATCAAATCAGAAACAATGTGACTCCAATAACTTTTTTTAACCCTAATTAGCCGATGCACTACATTATTTCAAGTGTTATATGGAAAATTTTGTTACAGGGAGATACTCTGTGACATAGTTTGTACAATCAACTGCAATCTCTTCTTATCAGGATATATTAATTCGCTGAATACACACACTACACACACAAGTAAATCCATTGATCGAATGATCTTCCAACAAGCTTGATTTGCTTTACAATCAAATACTATAGCCAGTAAAGCTTGGTTCGCAAGATTGGTAGTGGATGGGAAAGCACGAAAACCAAAAATTGTTCCACGGTTTGGTTGAAGGGAACAATGAGAAAGGAAAGAAACTAATGTGGGACCCATGCCTAAAACACTTTATGCGCTGATGTGGACGGAAAGATTGAAAAACAAACCATATTTCTTTGAAAAGTCTAAAGCGCCCCCGACTTATATTGTTTTTTATTTACTTTTTACTATTATTTTTTATATAGGATATAGCTATTACTCGTTCGTTGTCTCCCTCTTTTTATTTTTTTCAACTCAGTGTGTGTGTGTGTGTGTATATATATAAAACGCCCTCTTTTTATTTTTTGTAGGGAACATGTATATTTATGATATATATATATATAGAGGTGGATTCTAGGGTGAGGGTCCAATTAGGTCCCTCATCGGTGGACTAAGAGAAAAATATCAATAGATTAAATAAATGGTTGATGATTATTCAAATTAAAAATAGGAACATATATAACTACTCATATTCAATCCCATCCTAAAATGGTTCCAAACTATTACAGTTCATGTTCTAATTCTTCGTCCATGATAAGTTTATTCTTCCATAATCAGTTATCACTCTTAGACTCAAACCATCAAATCTGAAAATCAAGTTATGAACCCTAAAATTAACTAATTTCTTCTTCTTCTTCTTCAACAGATCTGATAATTGCAATCCCATAAGTAATTGGTTACGCAAGCACCCTCGTATACGGGAGAAAAAATATGTAATTTATTGAGAGTTTGTATAACAGGAAATTTTGCATCCAGAAGAATAACAATACAATTAAAATTTATGATGCATTTTTGTTGCTTTTGTGGCTTGTAATTCTTTAGTTTTCCTTCTGTATTATAATTGGTTGATTAAAAGTGTGTGCAAGCAATTTTAAAGGAATTAGATTGGTGCTTGTAGAGTGATTTTATTGATGGTGTCTTTTCATGATTTCATCAATGTTGTCGATCGCTGATTGTGAAATATAACGGTTTATTCAATGCCACTAGATTTCAAATACTATGTAATCATGTTTGAAAAAGATTAAGATTTTTTTTAATTTAGGGTTCATAATTTGATCTCAAATTTTATGGTTTGAGTGCATGATAATTGGAGGTAAAGAGAGTACCTCATTCTGAATGAAGAATTAGAGTACGAATTGCAAAGATAACCGGAAACTAGTTGAGGATAATATTGAATGTGAAAAGTTTCATATATTCTCCATTTTAATTTCAATAAATCTGAACCATCTATATCATCCATTGGTGTTTTTCTCGTGGTCCACCGGTGAGAGACCTAATTGGACCCTCACCCTAGAATCCACCATATATATATATATATATATGTATATATATATTGTCTTCAAGGGTATTTATGTCAATTAATAAATATGGATTTTTCTTTCCTTCAACTTTCTATTCCACTTTCTTTTATACCAAACAACCAAAACAATCCCCTCACTTTCCATTCTTTTTCTTTCTTCATATAATCTTTCCTTACTCTTTCTTTCCTTTTACTTTCTTTGATAATCCAAACAAAGTCTTAATGACATATCATATGAAAACATAGAGAATGAAAACACTCATAAATTAAGGGTGCTTACTGTTTATTATATGGGAAATACTAAAGTTTACGAAGATTTTTTCGTGCCAAATGCACAACAATAGAAAAATGTATTTCTTTCGGTTATTCTATGATTTAAAATGATCTATTTAGTGTCTACATGACCAATTTGTTTATGAGAAGTCACAAATTATAGCCCATTTCTTGCAATTTCTTCAAATCACTCATGTGTGGGTTTTGTTTCGTCTTTGTCTCTTTTTGTCTAATTAACTAGTGTTGGTAATGATTTGCTTTTGCTTTAGGACAAGTACCAATTGTCAAATACTTGTTATGGTTAAAGTGTTATCTAAATTGGGTCTTGATCTTTAAAGTGTTAGATTTAAAAGAATATAGAGAAAAGGTAAAGTTAGTCAACCAATCAACACATCAAGTATGTTGAAATTGGAATCGCCAATCCAAAGCCAAGAGTTTGCGAATGCATTGCACCAACATAGGAACTGATACGCTAAACTTGCAGTTTTATGCAACCATGTCAATCAAGATTTCAGAATTACTTTCAACAATAAGTTGCGGAATGCGCTCTCGTCAAGCCATCTCCAAACCAAGATACACGTCCCATATTTCAGCATGAAGTGCATCATACACTCAAATTTTTCAATTGTAGTCTTTTAGTTATCTCCCTTCAGAGTTGCGAAAGAGGTCATCGCAGCCTGAATATTCTTCACTTCCTTAGCAATCACCACCACTATTGAGTTTAATCCAACCTTGAGAGTTTCTTCCAACCTATGCATATTATCTCCTTCGTTTGAATATTGCGATGACGTGGTTGGTTCAAATACAAGTCTATTTTTTTAGTAAAATTTTGAATCGCCAATACAATGTTATTTGGTTGTTGAAAATTCTCTTCAAAAATAGTTGTGTTTCTCCACGTCCACATAAACCAACAAGTGGTCATGAAAGCTGTCTTCCAATTTGTCTTATGACCACCATTACCCTGTTTGTTGTTGTTATTGAAAATTTAATACAATACTCTCTCTTTTGATTACCATTTTTTGTGGCTTAACCCAATTTTGTGCTTGAAATCTATTATCTAACTTGTATTTTTTTTGTTGTTTTATTTTTCGGATCGTTGTAATATGATTTTTAGCCTTCTCTTTTGGCACACTTGTGCTGGTGAGACTTAACTCTTTGACAATGTAATTTCATTTTAGCTTCTAAACAAAATTAAGAATGTTTTTTTTAGGTTTAAGTGTATTTTTGGAACTCTAATTTTTCAAATGTTGTGGTTTTGACCTCTTATAAAAATAAAAATAAATTTAGTTCCCCATGTTTTTACCCCTTTGCAATATTCATCCTTTTTGTCAATTTTGACTAAGGGTCCGTTTGGTTCGAGAATTAGGAGGGGAGGGGAGGGATTTTAACGGAGGGGATGGGATGGGAGATATTTTTAATTAAAAACGTGTTTGGTTCGCAAGGGGAGGGAGAGAGATTTTAATATTATTTTACCGTTTTACCCTTAAACTTAATTAAATAAAAGAAACTGCTAGTTTTTACGATTTCAGAAACCGACGAAAGAGTAACGCATACCTAAGCTGTTTATTTTATCTTAAACTGGCTCATGTATCCATGCATCGTATATATATATTTTTATAAGAACAATTCTTTGAAATCCTTGCATTTTTTGCCAATTACTTCCGTAAAAAAGTAGCACATCTCTTAATATATAATCAAAGTTGTTATAAGAAAAATATAACAAAATAATAAAATTTGTTACAAGAATAAGATAACATAATAATAATATGATTGTTACAAAATAATATAATCAAATAATAATAAAAGTTGTTACAAGGTTAATATTGAGATTTGAAATTAATTTAAGGATAATTATGACAATGCAATAAAATTTTAAAGAGATTTGCTCCCCTCCCCTTCCCTCCCCTCCCCTTCTACAAATTGAACCAAACACATCAAATTAAAAATCTCCCCTCCCCTCCCCTCCAAAACTCTCGAATCAAACGGACCCTAAGTCAACGCTTGTGTGGCATGCCACATGTATAATTACAAATTAAAAATGGGAAATGATAACTTATACCCTTAGAACACATGTTAAAGAACCTAAAGTGAAAATTTTGTTTAGAAAATTGTGTCAATTTATTCTTATAGAGATTGAAAATTAATGTTTTGTAATAAATATTTACCATTTATGAAATTCATAACATGTGTCCCAAAGACACAAATTAGCACGATCCTTTGAAAAAATCAGGTGTTTACTTGTTGAGTTAAATAAAAAATTAAAAATAACGAAAGAAGAAGAAGAAGAAGAAGAAGAAGAAACACGTGAGGTGGGCTTCCAAAGATAAACCCAACAACATCATTAATCTCTTTCTCCTTCACCTTCATCTTCTTAACCTACCAACATCATCAAACGCAGCAAGACGAAGTATAGGACTGTTAGTGAAACAACCACACTGACAAAAGTAGCCACAACACAAATACCAAATCCTAAAGACCAACCAAAATTATCTTGAATGTAAACCATTTCAGTTAATGCAGCTCCAGAAGCAATGTCGAAAGTGAAAGAGTACCAGTTGAAAAATGTTACTCGGTTCTGATTTATCAAATTGATTGGCTTCTAGTGATGCTGATGTGAAACGTGAACTACCAAAACCAATTGATATTAGCACCATGCTTAAGTATAAAACTGCATGTTGGATTCATGTTGGTGGTTTGCATGTGATGGATGAATCATTGAAAATAATATTTAATATAAGATATTATTTACCAATCGTTAGAGATCTCAAAATAAAATAATAACAATGAGATGTAATATATATATATATATATATATATATATATTTTATTTTATTTTTATTTTTTTTCAACACGCACACACGCACGCGCGTACGTGCACATACATACATATACACATATATATATTGAAGGGGGTCACATATTAACGAGGTTGATTATAGCAAAAAAAGATACACTCTCACATTGTCACAAACCAAAATTTGATTTCTAACTGACAAAATACTCATACTTAATTAGTGTTGACATACAATCACATCTGAGTATGAGAGAGAAAGTTGTTAAAAAATAGATGAATAAATATCCTTTGTCTGTTAACAATGTGTTGATATATGCAAATGCAAGTTCTTTAATCGTGCAGCTCTAATAACTGATGCAGACCTACATTCAGATGTTCAAGTAAAAATTCATCATGGAGACTATGCACATTCAACAAGTGGAAGATTTTAAATAAAATATAAATTGAAATATTACCACTATGGACTTCAAGTCCATTCCTTTCAATTCCAATAGTAATCCATAATTTCTTAATTGTACTTCAAGTTTTAGTCATGGACTGTTCTTTAGGATCCCATTTTAAAATCCCAGCTGGTTTTGTTCAGTGGCAGAACTAGGGGTGGCAAGAGGGAGCCATGGCCACCCCATCTTAAAATAAAATAAAATTTATACTCTGAAAACTACCATAATGTTCTTCAATTAATATGAAAATTACCAATGCCATTCACATTGAAAGGGAAATTAGTGCATATATTAGTTCCAAGTCAATTATTGATGATTTCAAGTCACTCGGAAATGAAATTGTAAAATGTCATTTGAAGTATTTAATGATCAACTTTATATATTATGTAGTTTAAATTTTGAATGATTGATTTTTTGTTTATTACAACTTAAATGTGTTGTATGCAATATGATTCATATATTTTAGTTTATTTTGATGGCGGCCACCCCAAAATAAATTATCCGGCTCCGCCACTGGTTCTGTTATAGTCTTAATATCAACATCCATTTTCCTCACCTTAATTAAATGTTACTAAGCCAAGAAATAGCAAGCATAAAAAATTTCTCAAAAACATCGCAGCGGATAAATAGCATACATCATCAAGTAGTCATGTCATATGCATCATAAATACATCATCAAATAAATCTCTAGTCTCAACATATGAATAAAAATCTCAACAACATATAAAACAGTCAACCAACACCCTAAATCAGAGTCATACACTAAGACTCTAAAACAGATAAGTAGAGGAAGTTTCCGATATCCTCAAGTAACTCACCAAGCAAGCTAAAAGATCAATCCTCCACGCCGTCTTCCCATCCAAAGGATAAGGCAGACGGTCAATCGAACGACCACTGGGGGTTAATTACACATTATCATAATTAAGCATAATCGAATAAAAAGGTAATCATCAATGTAAACTTCAAATGATTAAGCAAAAATGGTAATTCAACATCAACATAATCCATCAACATATATAGGTTCACCTTATCACGAGTTCATCAACAATTAATGTTTCTACAAATCACAAAATTATGCAATTAACAAGTATATCACTCATCAAGTATACAAATCACTAATCACAACAATGTCCAAGCACATAAACAATTATGACTCGTGTCAAATTATGCAATACGCCTAGACACGACTTCTATATGCATGTGGTACCAATCGTCACCAGGGTTGTCACCTCATGATGCAACAAAAACATCATAGTCAACGGCAATATGGATATAAAATCCGATCGTCGTCAATATGAATATAAAATTTGTCACCATCAGTCATGAATGCATGAACATATGACCAAGGAACATATGACTCAATGCATGAATATATGACTCAATGCATATGTTCACACCAAGTCGTCGTCTATAATCGTCTTCCATTACATGCATTCGTCATCAATAACATTAACATGTTTGCATGTATAATTTCACCACATCAACAATCATCATCATGTTCAACAAACAACATCATCAACATGATTCACCAATTCATCATCAAATAATCATCAACACATACATGCATTCATCACCAATAACATCAACATTTAGCATGTAAGAAATTCACCAATCACAACAATCGCCGATCACATAAACAATTATGACTCATGTCAAATCATTCAATGCGCTTAGACACAACTATTATATGCATGTGGTACCAATCGTCACCAAGGTCGTCACCTCATGATGCAACAAAACATCACAGTCGTCGACAATGATTAAATACAACGTATTCATTGTCAGCAGTATGCATATGAATACATGACTCAACAAATGATGCATGAACATATGACTCAAAAACAGTGCATATGTTCGCACAAATCATCGTCAATAATCGTCTTCAATATTATACATGCAATCACCACAGTCAACATCAAAATTTAGCATGTATAAGTTCAACACATCATCAACCAACAAAAAATTTATCATGTTATAATTCATCGACATGAACAACAACATGAAAACACCCTCGTCAATTTCAATATCATTAGCATTATCATCACAAGTCAACACTTTCACGGAAAGTTAACATTAAGGAATCTAATACATCAAACATCAACTCACTCTCATTTCATTATACTCTAATCATATAAATATGTTTGCAAGGCACTCCCTGAGTTATCACACCATTAGGACACAATTCGACAAATCCGCGTATTGTTCACAACTTTAAAACGATTGTGACAATTCAATCAAACTAAGCAAACACGGTCAATTGCCTCAACAAAGCATATGCACCGCTACTCACTTATGTTCATAGTAGCTTAGGCATATGAGTATCCTAGGCCAATTCCAATAAATCACAAAATCACACTAAGTTCGTCTCATTTTCACAAAACGATCATTTTGACATTTTCAAAACAAGACATCTATTCCAAACATGTAAACTTTTAATTCAATCCTAATTTATCATATGATTATGAACACAGGTCACTTACAAACTATCACGTCTTAGTTCAAAGTTTCACCAAAGTTCATTTGTGAAAATCATAAGTTTCGTCTATTTTGCCTTTTTATTAAATACCAAGTTTCATGTTGTTTTGGCTATGCACTACACCTACATGCTTCATCTAAGTCCATTAGATTTGTAGACCAATCATGTAATCACTTGTTTTCACAAAAGTCCATTTTCCAATTATTTCCGAAAATCGATTTCGTCTTAATTCAAGTTTCTTATCAATTAAGAAGTCTAAAGTGAGAGCAAACAAATCATGTTCAGTAGTTATATTATAGAAAACAGCAGAACAACACACTTAAACGAGTGCATAGGACCCCTACACATTGGCCCCCAAGCACCCGAACGTGGAACAACACATGGTGTTTGTCCCTGTCTGGGTGCCTGGCGCTTGGAGTGTAGCGCCTAGCGCTAGCTTTCTGGAAGTGGGCGCCTAGCGCCTTACCTCAAGTACGGTGCAACACCTTTTAAGTGTTTTCGACCACGGATTTTCGTCAATTTCCCCCAAAAATGCTTATTTAGATCCTACATTCACCCAAAGTGGCTCAAACTCATCGAATTGGCTCTTTTCTCGACACTTGAAGTAGCTTATGTAACAATTGAAATTATTTTTCTTAAAACAACAAAAGTTCAACAACAACATTTTGTATCTTTCACAAAATTTATAACATATAATCATTAACTCATTCACAATCCAACAACAACAGCATCATATTCCACTAATTTGAGCACAAACAACAAAGGTTTCACATGTACATACTTCAAGCATGTAAAATCAACAACAACGACATGTTTAAAATTAAAGTCACATACCCAAACTTAGCATCAAAATAGAAACACAAAATTCATCATTTAAATTCACAAAAATCTCAATTCACAAAATAAGCACTTATGAAATTAAGTAGAAAAAGAGATTATATCTTAAATTATGAATGGATCCTACCCTCTTACCTCTCACCAAGCAAATCCTAACTTTAGCTTCACTTTTGTTCCACCCTCTTGAACCTCTACTATTTTCTTCCTCTTCAAAGGTTTCTTCTCTCTAACCCTCGTTCTTCCTCTTTACTCTCTCTACCTCTCAAAAGTTTGTGAAATGTGTAAACGAGTATATGACCTAATTTCTCTTAAGATAGAGTTTATACAGGCTCTACTTAAATGGGCTCAACTCTCAATTATCTTAAATGGGCTCAAAGCCTTACTAATTAATTTATCGAGTTACTACTCTCTTAACCGACAAAAATAACGAATAGTTACTGTCTGCAATTAGTTACCACCACTTACTCATAACATAGTAAAACTAACCTCTCTCACTTAAAGTACCAAAAATAATTCTCATACCCAAAAGACCATTTTACCCTTGCTAACCAAATGACCAAAATACTCATGAGTCCAAAATGACTAAAATACACTTTCTACGCCAAAATACACACAAATGCAAATAATCATATACAAGCACATATAAACACACATAAAAATTAATTAAAATATTCTTAGCGAAAACCGAGCTGTTACCTCATCAATTCACCGATTCTTGAAACAAAAATCTAAATTTAGCAGCAGGATAGTTCATCAATCTCAATAAAACAAATTAAGTCCTCAACATCATTAAAATAAAAAAAAAATCAAAGATTCCAAAAAAATCTTAACTTAAAATAAACATAAATCAAACGATAGAGACCCCAACCCTAGTGTTACAGATCAGAGCACATGTTCGATTACATAGTTTTTCACTAATAAAGTAAAACAGAATAAACTTCCGTCGCCACCTTATAATTGTCTCGCAGCTAGAACTCCTCAACATGAGTATTTGTACCCCACAAGTATAGACACCATAAACACACAACAACAAAAAGGGTAAGATTACAATTCATGGCATGTAATTCGTACACAAGAACAACATTAAATAACAATAATAGTCGGTCATCAACAGTTAAGCACATCATTCACAACTCTCACCAATTTTAACATCACCATTCACGCACGTCATACACAACGCACGCCAATTATTCACATCAACATTTATATGCATTATGCAAGACATCTCTTTCACTTATATGCATGTGGTACCATCTCTACTCACCAACATTGTATGTGAGAGTTATGTTACTGAACACACACGTCACCGGAATCGTCACTAGAACCCTAATCATGATATGATGCATGAATAAACTCACCAAATACAACACCATAAAATTTACATATTTACTCACCAATAACGTCACCAGAATTTATAATTACTCACCAATAACATCACCAAAATTTATATAATTGTTCGTTAATAACGTCGTCATAATTTATTTAATAACTCATCTATAACATCACAAGAATTTATATATTTACTCATCTATAATATCACCATAATTTATATAATTGATCATCAATAACGTGACCAGAATTTATTTAACTGCTCATCTATAACAACATCAAAATTAACATTGCGATTCACCACGCATTGTCACCATAGTCAATACTTAACTCACCCATATGATCACCGTAAAAAATATTTAACTCACCAATTAACGACACCGCGACCCATTCTATTCTCGCTCATTGATGACACATTATCACATTTTATTTCATCTTCTTAGACACAACATAATAACATGTTACTTCATCTCATTATTAATAACTTTATAACACCATTAACTTATTTTTAGTCCTCATCCAAGTAGCAAGTCCCTACTCTACCTAGGCTCGCTCATCCCTTGTTATCCTGGTGATATCTCTTCGATAAAATTATAAACTCCCGTCCAAGTCTCTCAACGCATCAATATATACATCCTCCTTTTCTTAATGTCATTTGTCACTCTAGAAATTAATAGCTATGAGAGGATTTCTAAAGAAGTAATACAATATGAACTAATGATAAAGCAAGCTACAGATTTTTCAAACATCTTGTAGTTATCCATTGACCATGTTTCTAAATTGTAGTATTTTTAACTCTACAACGACTTCTGACAAGGTTTGTAATTATACCTAGTTTAATAACACCATGAGTGCTCTGACAAAGAAAAACAATACTCATTTAATATTCAATCATGGACTACTCATATGACACCATACTTTTGTGCACAAATTCTTTTTGTTAACTACAACTTGCTATTAATTTTTTATCAGCCATACGATGCCAATACAAATTCAACCTATACCACATTTTTATTCATGCTAGTTTTCACAATTTTTCTACAAATCCAACTTGCATTATACTATTTGCAACAAAACATCTACACGCAAACCTAAGAAGAACATATTTATGGATCTCCATATCATTATCACCCGAAAACTATCAAATATCGATTCGTTGGTTTCGAAGTCCACCCCTCACATTCTCAGCCTATGCTTCAAGAAATCTCATGCATAAAACACAATTTATCTAGCAACGCTCTACATCCTTTAACGTTCTCAACCTATCTAGCTGACAGACACAATTTACTATCTAATAAAATTAACCAACTAACCATTTGTTTCACAATCCCTAATCTCCCCTCACAACCCCAACCATGTCAACACTTTCTCACTAGAATTATTCATCACCATTTACTCACCATAGTTTTCTATAATAACAACACAAAATTACAACTACAATCAAATTCACTGTTATAAAAACACAAAGGAGGGATAAATATAATAAGGATTCATCATATGAATAAATAAAATATTGAAGATTAAGAACTCCTCACTACTCACATGAATACACAACCTTATGATGAATACAACTCCTTCTTACCTCGAATTCTCAGAAAAAACACATTTTTTGGTTCAATTCTCCTTAGCTAGGGTTTGCCTCCTTTTCTCTCTGTTTCCATCGTACCACTATCATCTATCATCTGTTTCTGACTTTCTATTCTTCTATTTATACTTGAAAACTAGGTTAATCATCTATTTTTACTTTTATCTCCTCTACTTATCATAATTTTACTCTCTCATCCCCCACTTATTTTATTACTTCTATTTCTCACCTCCCACCTCTAATATTTATTATTTATTCCTCTCCTTATTATTTTAATATTTTTTGTTACACCTTATTATTTTAATTCAATTAAAATATTAACAACTGACAAAATTCTATTTTTCTCAATGACAACTTGTTTTTTTTTAAGTAAAATGTCTCATCACCACAATAATAATTAAGTCACTATTTATTTAACTTTATTAAATTAAATAGATAAAATTTAGGGTGTTACACTTTAGGCCTAAAAATACATTGGGCCGGCCCTACCTCACACTACTAGTTTATCATGACAAAACAAAATGTTTGCACATATGCAACATAATTCGGATTTTGTATATTGGATTGAGTGTTGAAGTTTACCAGTAGTAAAACACGAGAAGAAGCAAAGGCAACATAGAAAGAATCAGCAACGATTGCGACAATTATTGGAAATATACAAAAGTTTCCTTCAATGTTTACATTATCAATAACATCACTGCATCTTAAATCGTAAACCTTATTGAAGGAAACTTCGGTATATCCCGTGCTTCCAAGTGACATCCCCGCTACCATACTTATAATTAATCAACAATATAAAGGAAAATATAAATATTTATATAATATAAAAGTGACATCCCCGCTACCATACATATAATTAATCAACAGTATAAAAGAAAACATAAATATTTATATAATATGGCTTGTTCAAAAAAAATGATATAATACGATCATGCTTAATTTTTTGTGTAATAATGAAACTAGCGGCAAAACATATGTATATATGTATTCCATCCGTCCCAAACTATAAGTAAAAATTGGTCAACAAAAGAATGTATTTGGTTTAAAATTTGTATAAAATACATCAACTTATATTGACTCATTTTTGTTTACATTTTGGGATGGCGAGACTATATGATATTATGCTATACTAGCCAACGACTCGCGCGTTGCACAATATATGTTCGAATTAATGCAGATAAATTTGTAAATTTAAAAAAAAAATACAATTTGCTGTAAGGTTTCAAAGTAATAAGAAATTAAGATAAATGGGAATTTAATTGAAAAACTATTTAAATTGGTTTATTTTTAGAGGTAAATTGATTTGTTATTGTGTGTGTTCGTTCGGTACTCGATCATTGACATACTTATTTTTTTGTTGATAAATTATAATAGAGCAACATAAATAATTGAAAAATGAAAAACCAAGGATGGTGGTTTATTTCTCGCATCTCTTGAACATAGATAGGATGAGAATAATCAAACATTTTATTTTATATGAAGATAAAAAACATCAAACCAAAATTAGAACTAAAAAAGTATAGAAGTTCTTGCAATATAATAGAAAGATAAATTTGCAGTTAAGGTGAAACCAATCCTCTCCACCAACATAAAGAGAGAGAGATAGAAACAAATATCAAATAGAGAGGGGATTTTTTTATTCTTTATAATTAATGCATTTGTCCTTTTTTATGAGGGGATTTTTTTATTTTTTATAATTAATGCATTTGTCCTTTTTTTTTTAAATTACGTAATGATGTGGTACTTATTAACATACGTGAAAGGAGTTAAAAAATGAATAAATAAATAACATATACAGTCATGTACCACGTCGGCTATTTAGATGAGTCAAAGGCTATTTTTAGAGAATGTTCGTATTACAAGGATGTAATCTAATTTTTTTTTACAGGGGGTAAACCGGAAATGACCTGTATTACAAAGGGTAAACACCTGACATTTTTTTATATTTAATTTAGCTCCTTATATAGGTAGGGATTCGAGAGACGTTGAAGAAGAGTGTCCGCACATCAAGAGTCGTTGAAAAACTTCAAATAAAGGATGTTGAACCATTGTCTCATATGGATTATTTCGTTGGATAGTCATTCAAAATCCTTTGCTAAAACAGAAAGTATCCGTTCATTCTTATTGCCCTTGAAGTTCTTTGTCGACAAGACTGTGCTCATATCCTTTGATGTATACATCTATAGAAGACGACAAATCTGACATAAAGTCTAGGTCCAATGTGTTGACTCATGGTTAACCTTTCTTCAGATATTCTACCATAATATTTTGAGTTTCTCTTATGCTTCTGATGTTTTAATACATGTTCAATACTTTGATGGATATATTATATGATCCTGCACACTTGAACAAATATTAATATATTTAATTGTTCTTTAATACTTTGTTATCATCAAAACCTTAAAGTTCTTTGTCGACAAGACTGTGCTCATATCCTTTGATGTAGACATCTATAGAAGACGACAAATCTGACGTAAAGTCTAGGTCCAATGTGTTGACTCATGGTTAACCTTTCTTCAGATATTCTACCATAATATTTTGAGTTTCTCTTATGCTTCTGATGTTTTAATACATGTTCAATACTTTGATGGATATATTATATGATCCTGCACACTTGAACAAATATTAATATATTTAATTGTTCTTTAATGCTTTGTTATCATCAAAACCTTAAAGGAATTGTATAAGACTCTTTTTGTTCCAGCAATCTCTTTTTTTTTATGACGACAGACACAAGTACTTGAAACAGTTGTTGTTAATCTAATTAACATGTAGACTTAAGGGTCCGAGGTTTGTAAGCTCCCCCTGAATCTGAGATGGTCCATTAAGGTGAGGTTTGCAACCTCCCCTAAGTCCCATCTGATAGTTCCTAAGACGAGGTTTGTAAGTTCCCCTAAGTTTTATCCCAATTAATTAAATTCATTGATAATTATAATAAAACGCATTAGAGCACCTACATATTAACACATCATAATTTTAAAGTGTATCAGGTTCTTAAACATATCAAAGCTGTTAAGATCTATTTCGTTTATCCAAGTATGATAACACCTTTTTAGAGTATGACGAGTTCTAAAAACACAAGTTAAATAAAGAATAAACTTATTAGCACTTTAGCTTTTATCAGATTCTTAGAACTACTCAGGACTTTTAAAGTCTTTTTACTCTAGTTACGTCTAATAACTTCTTTAGATTCCGATAAATTTTCAATTAAGATCATATTAACTTGAATTAGCTTAAATTCCATTAGCCTTTTCAATCAGGCTCAAAACTCAAATATTGTTATTCTACTCCCCCTTTTGTCATCAACAAAAAAGAAAGTAAAAGCAAAAGCAGTAAAATCATGATTAAATAAAGATGCAATCATAATTGATAAATAAACTTCATTAATCTGGGACGTTAGGGAAACTTCATTAATAGAGAAAATAGAAAAATAAAACAAACATAAAATAACTCAAAAGAAAAATAAAATCCTAATGTTTGAATTCAACATCTAGACATCCATAATTCTTCAATCTCATTCTTATTTAGTCTTCTACAGGTTCATCTTCAAGATCTTCTGGAGTGACGTTAGGGCACAACTCTTACTCCAGCTTCATCTTCAAGCAAGAGGAGTAACTCCATAGATCTTCACAAACTTAAATCTGACATTGGGAAAGGTATTGGTATGACTTTTATGTTCAAATCCAGTAGTAAGGTCTTTAATGTAGTTCAAGCAACCATCATTTGGCACGCAAGCATCAATCTTCTTCCCATTTTTTATGAGTTGAACACCGACATCTTTGCGAATAACAGAGCTGGGCTCCTTCATTTTGATATCAGTCATATTAGATAAGATATGTTGATTTATGTTGGTATCAATCTTCATTACAAATGACCTAATCCTTGTTTTATGTTCTTCAAATAACAATTTCCACAACCTTTGTTCCTGCAAGCGTCGTATGGTTCACTCTATTCGGAGCTTCATAGATTCTTATCCATCTTTGCTTTGCGAACAAGGTCTTCATATCACACTCATCCATAGTGGTTATCTTGAGCAACTTTAGTTCTTTTCCATTAGCTTCCATTGTTCTTTCTTTGAGATTGAAGGTTCTTTTCAAGATGCTTATGAGTTTGTCATTTTGGAATTTTTACTAAGATTTCTTTGAAATTTAAGAGGTTTTTTCATAAAACATTTTGAGAACGAGTTAAGTGAAAAATTTAGAATAACGACAAGGTATAAATAAAACAGAGAAAACTTTTCAACTTCTCGAAAAACATAAGATCAAACAAAAAGAATCATTGATATTTGGGAGAGCGAGAATGCAGTAATCAAAACAAATTCATCATTTACTAACAATTAATACCCAACAATCTCATGCCACGTCAGAAACTTACTTAAAAGTGTGATACCTAGGTGGATAAACATCTGACATCTTTATTTTTATTTTTTTTCTTTCTCTCTTTCAAATATGTAATTACACAAGCGGCATGCGACAAAAACGTTGACCGACTCAAATTTGCCATTTTTGTATAGGGATCAAAATAGCAAGATTTGAAAAGTTAGAAGGTCAAAAATACACTTTTTTTTTTTTTTTTAAGATAGTATAACCTAAAAAAACACGAACAGAACACCAAAGTATTAAGAACAAGCAGATAGTGAAGCGATTTCTGGTTGAATTGTTTGAGAGAGAGAGAGAGAGAGATGGGTGGTAATAACAGACAACACAGATTCAGAAATCACCGCCCTAATCATGCTCAATCCAGTCGACACAACCAACTCTCACTAGACAACGAAAATCAAAGCTGCGTTCAAGGTTCGTTCATCACTCTTCAATTCATTTACTATTTTTCTTTCAAATTATATAACGTGTTTATAACTGCAGAACCTTGCGAGGGTGATAATCAAGATTCAGCGGAACTCACACAACCCAAAATCAAGCTTGCAATGTGGGTATGCATTCTATAGAACTGTATATCAGGATGATTGATTGTGTGATTTTCATGAACTTATGAAAACAGCTTATGACATGTTCATAAGTTGTTTTCAGCTTATATTCATAAGTCCTCAAAGATACCTTATGAAAATAATAGTAGCTTATACACAAGCACTTGTGTTATAAGTTGCAAATTAAGTTGTTTATCCCAACAAGCCTTACTTTAGCGTTTAGCCTCCTCCTCCAAGAGTATCTCTGATTGTAGATTTTTATGGAACCCAAAGTTGGTTCCGTAACCACTATGCCCACTGTAGAGGAGCTAAATCATATTACTGTATTCATCACTGCCGAATTTGGATCTAATATCATGTCATTGGGATGTTGATGCAGGATTTTGGGCAATGTGATGCCAAAAAGTGCACCGGACGCAAGCTTTCAAGACTGGGTTTTCTAAAAGCAAGTATTTCTTATTTTTTCTCTTCATTCATTCATTATTTTTTACATTCAATAGGTGTGTGCTTGTGAGTGCAAATACATATTGACATATGCATGAATACCTTGTACCTGCATTGATTTGCTGTTGAAGTGTCATTGACAATGACAAGACTAGTTTTCTTCTTTCCTACAAGTACAAATATTGCTTTTTCCTCCAGCACATAAAAATAAATAACAATAAAATCTGTTAATTTAAGATAAAAATTTAAATGGTTTTGAATGGTAGGTGTAGAAATAGAGTCATTGATTTCAATTATCTGCAAAATATTTGAGGATCACATTGGATGTCAAAGGCCTCTAAAACTATACATGAAATTTTGACCAATATTTTTTTTAAAAGCTTAAAAAAATATAGTGAAAAGAGAAGAGAATATCATAATTGAAGTATGAAGAAGCAAAAGAGCTACTTCTGTAAGATGAAAGAATTCCAAATCTAATATTTCATATGGAGGAAGCCTTTTGAGGGCAAGGTAGCATGTAAAAAGAAGCTTTTGCTTAATTATAAGAATGTGTAGGTTTGTAGAGTTTTTGTAATGCCACAGGCCCACAATCACTTTTAATTACTCCGTGTCCTGGTCCAGAGATTTCATAGTATCCGCAGATAGACTTAAATAGCTTGTTTTTTATTTAATTTCTTGGGACAAAAAATTTAGTGATATTTATAACCAAAAATCAATGATATAAAAGATTGGTTAATGGTGTTAGCTCGCCTTGTCGGTGTGGTAATTGTCTTAAGGCATTAAGGCATACCCTACCTAACACAGGTTTGAATCCTAGCATGATAGAATGGAACAAAAAAAAAAGGTTGGTTAATGGTTGTGTGTGTTGTGAGCAGAAGTAATGCTTAGTTTGCATCTCTTTGTTGTTGATTATGTAATCTGTAAAGGTCTGATTACACTATTGAAAGATGCTAATGCTTACTATATAATATGTCAGTGGTCCTGAATCTGATCTATTTGTGCAGGAGTTACGTGTGACTAATGGTTTTGGGGGAATTGCTTTAAGGTACTTAGTCATAAAATATCTTTTTGTTGCTAATCTTCTTATTAAAGTTTTTAAGAAATAATTTTTTTTAAAAGCAAAACTTCACAGCTAGACGAAATGGGTGCTAAGTTGCTAACCTTGTGAAGCAATGTTTTGTTTTCTCTTTTGACTGTTGAGTTGTTGCTGTATATAATATATTGCAGTTCTGCAAGTTCCTTTGTTCGCTGAAAAACTACTGTAATTGTGTTTTTACAGTCCTGTTGGAAAGCAATGTGTCTCGAGAGAAGATTACTATTTAATCCAGAATAAAGGATTGGCTGTTGTGGATTGCTCGTGGGCACGCTTAGATGATGTGCCTTTTGTGAAGTTGCGTTGCGCTGCTCCTCGCCTCTGTATGAACTTATACGCTTATGTATTTGATTTCTATCTATTATTTATATTCTGTTCAAATACAGTAGTGTAGAACCAGTTTGTCAATAGCGGACATGGTACCACTATTGCAGCGGTGTGGTTTGTGGCCAACTGGCTGCTACTATCTGGCTATAATGTTGCACCACGATACTTAAAGATTTCTTCTAGCACCGTTGCATTTAATCTTTTTGCCTCGTTTAGGGTTACCTCAAATCACAAATAATGTAATGATTTCTTTTTATTGCAGTGCCATGGCTTGTAGCGGCAAACCCAATAAATTATGGTCGGCCATGTCAGCTATCTTGTGTAGAGGCCTTGGCTGCTGCTTTGACAATATGGTACAGAAATGGCATTATAATTATTTATGACTAGACACTTTGGTTTGAGTTTATTCCTACAATTCACCCCCTGCAAAAATTGCTACTGAAATTGTGTCCCATATTTTTTATGTTGGCTGATTTGCTGCTAGACTAGCGTTGCTCGCAATGTGCTGCACTCAACAGATCATCCTATTACCAATGTGTTTCTAAATGAAATTTGAATAAAAATTTAGGCCCAAACTTAATAATTTACTTTGCAGTTGGTGGCATATACATAGAATCATTCTTATATGATGCTTGATTATTGAAATGAAAACTATTGGTTGAAGTTCTTTGCTATATCTTGCAGTGGAGAAGAAGAAACAGCAAATCTATTGCTTGGCAAGTTTAACTGGGGTCACTCTTTTACCTCTCTGAATAAGTATGATATGATTGATTTATTTAATTTTTATATATTCACTTTGTTATCTAGTTTATTTTCACTTACGATATTTACAAGGGTATAAGTTCAAGCACATGCATAACATAAATTTATCCCACACGGTTAAATGAAAAAAGCAACAGGGTGCCCATAGTCCCTCTTGATTTCTTTCGAACCTTGTAATTCATGATATAAAAAACACTATCCGTGACATAACTTACATAGCTTTCTCTTTGTCCTTTATGAAGCATATTTATAAGTTTGATATTGAAGTAAGCAGCACCTACAAATGAATACTGGTATTAAAACCATCTCTGTGTAGCCACTAGCCATGAACAATTTTTTTTTTTCAAGAAATGATTTTTTTGTTAGAATTGATTTAGTTATGTATAAATAATAACTAGGGCCTCACTAGCTATGATTGTTAGGTTGAGCGTGTCATTAGCTCCTAATTAGTCCCTTGATTACTCTTGTATCTGATTGTAGTTAACCTTAATTGAGAGATCTAATATGTAGCCTAGTACACAATTTCACTGTACTATTATGTTTCTATGTGAAACCACTGTGAACTCAAGGAGTTTACGGAGAGACATTCCAATTCTGAACAAAATTCATTCCAATTGTTTCATTTCCATGAAATCCATGTCTAACATGCAATTCACTGAATTTGTTTCTCAATTATATGCGGCTTCATAGACTTTTCTATATTCAGAACTTTCTCTTAACCAATACAGGGAATTACTGAAGGCCTACTCTAAATGCCAAAACAGTGCTGAAATTATTTCTGTTCAGAATGATTGGCTATCACAAGCACGTCAGGTTCCAAAGGCTCCTACTGTTAGCGAAGGTCTGTGTTTGTTATATATCTATTTTACACGATGGTGGGTGTTATGGTGTGAAGTTGTTTGATCCATGTAGTTCAGTCTTTTATCTAGCGAGAAAAAGTTTAGTTGTTGTTGCATAGTTTATGTGTGCTGGTTTTTTGTTGTATTGCAAAGACACATATATACCTCTAATATATTAAAAAAATCTCTCTAATGTGTTTTCTCCTCTTATGCTACATGGCAGTTGTTAAGCAAGAAAATGAAGATAATGATCGAAACTCTTCCGATTCTGACGATGGGCTTCCACCTCTTGAAAGGAACATGAATCATTTGACCATAGACAATAGTGATGAAGAGAGTGAGTAGATTTGTTTTTAATCTGACACTGGATATTTCTCTAACCATGCTGTGATACTGGAATCAATACGGACATGCGATCAATGCAGAATTGCATAGCAGAAAGCATTTCAGCTGAGATATGCATCGTCTTGGGTGGTGAATTGTTTCCAGCGTTACTCTTATACTTTAAAATATTTAAATTTAAAAAGAGTGTCGGCAAGTTGTAAGTTTTACATGTATTTTCCCTCTGTAAGGCCTTGATGTTTCTGTAATTTTCGTTCAGTTTTAATTATAAAAATGCCAAATTATTTACTTTATCATTTTTCAAGGATTATGAAATAGCTGAGTAAAAAAAGAGGATTATGAAATAGGTAACAAAAATGTACAAATATTTAAAAATAAGAAATAAAAAGAATATTATTTGACCAAAAAAATAAGAAAAATAATAATATTTATTACAATTTATATAATTTAAAGTGAATACAAAAAAATCAACTATTAGGTTAGGCTAGAAACAAAGTTAAAGTTGTTATAATGTTAAATCTAACTGCATCAATGGGGATTGGCACTTATTCTGAAAATTCGAGATCCCACCTAAAGTGAAGAATCTTCTTTGGTGTAATGTATAAATTGTGTGCCGAACAGATCTATATGTCAAGACAAAGGAGTGGTTTGCCCTACATCATGCGCTTTCTGTGTCCAAGTTGAGGAAGAGAATTTGCATCTCTTCATTTCAGTTCCAAAAGAGTGTCTCTTTGATGGCCAATTGCTGGCCTTTGGGAAGACTTATAAGTGTTGCTTCTTCAATGTAATTCGCTTAAGGACTTGGTGTTTGTGGCTCTTCAGACTTTTAGAGCAGGTTGAGCCACTTTGTTGTTTTCTTTGGAGTATTTGAAGAGTCGCAGCATTCACTCATTCAGATATGGGCGAACGTAACATAGCTGCCAAACAGTAGTCATGTGAGGCACACTACCTTTTGGAAGATTGGATGTTGTCCCTATAAACAAGTGGACTAAGCCTATGGTTGGTCGGCTGAAATACAACATGGATATCTCTCTCCTCAAGGAAAAATTATGTTGGTATTGGGGTGTGTTTCCGGGATGATCAAAAGTGCTTTGTTCCGGCAAAATCGAATGGTCGGATACCCCAAACTTCGGTGACTAGGGGAGAAATGTTTGGTCTTTTACGTGCTAGAAGGTGGATTTGTGATCTTCAGTTAGAGAATGTTGATTTTGAGCTCGATTGCAAAATATTATATTAATGAAATCCGTTAAACAATGTTGATTTTGTTTGAACTAATAAAAATTCAAACATGTTATATTTGATATTGAGCTATATTTTAAATTTAAATTTCTATATGTTATTATTTTATTCTGATGATTTTTAAATTATCACTCATCCTAAGATACTATTTTTTTTGGTCAAGTAGTCTAGTGGATGAAGCTCACATATTTTTAAATACAGAGAAGTGGGATGTAAGGGGTTCGAACCCCTGTCACTGCATGTATAATGCAACATCCCTACTATTTCAACTAAAGAGGTAGAATATAATCAATTGTGAGACTTAACATATCATATATTCTTTCTATTTTTTGAAGGAAAACATATCATATTGATCAGTGAAAAGTAATATAATATCATATGCAGTTTCTCTTATCATATTCACCTAACATACAACACATTTATCTTATTATATGATATTCTTTAACACAATGTTAAATATAAAGAAATGAATATAGAGTTGGAGGGTAAAGAGATGACAAAGAAAAAGGGTAGATTTTTTTTAAAATAGAGAATACTAAGAGTTTTTTAAAGCCTAATTTGCTAATTTTTTAGAAGCCTAATTTGCTAAGAATGTCACACTGTATTTTATAATAGTATTTTTTTAAGTCTATAAATAATTTAATGTAAGATAATATGCTTAAATGAATAAAAAATATTCCAAAATATATTATCCCTTTCAAAAAAGAAATTAAAATATATGATGCATTGTCCCTGTCAACCGAACTAATTTCTTGATTTTTGTTTTGGTGGTGACCGGGGTTTGTACTCGTACCTTGTATATATTATGCATTATTTATACCAATTGAGTTAAACTCACGAGAATATTTCTTGATTTATTTAATCATAGGTCATGCACTCTTTTAGGACCTTTGTAAAATAAATAATTAAAATAGAAACCGAAATGAACTTTTATTTTTATTACAAGAAAATAACATTTTTTTTACATTCTAAAGGTTATCATTTTCCTTAATCATATCAATTAGTTGTTTAAATACGGCACAGGCACACACATAACCCGTTGCTGAAAGGAGACACGCCTCATAAACCCCACAGAAGGTACTTGACTTGTTTTCTGAAACGAAATGAAATGGAGCGAGCGAGTCCTTAAAGCTTAAGCTTCTTCTAGTATCTTCTAACGCTCTCTTTTCTTTTCTTTTCTCTTCTCAAATTAGGGTTTCACATTTCTCATTCATCGAAGCCTCGATCCTTTTTCGTTTCGCACCAGATACGATCATTTGCTACTGTGACTGTGAGTAATACAACGATCCTCTTAGAATCTTGCTTTCTCATTTTCTCCATAATTACTTTTCATACCTAATGCATGTGTAAATGTTCAATTTCAACGCTTGATTTTTGTGTAAATTAGCTTCTTTCATCATTCCGTTTCGTTATCAATTGAATGTATCTTCAATCGGAGTATTTCAGTATCTTTCACTGTTTGTGCTTTTTCAAGATTGATTCTCTTGAATAGTTATGTGTTCTTTTGATTAATGCATTTGTTTTCGTTGTTATCAGCATTGTTGCTGATCATATGTTGAATTATATCACTGATTTCAGGTTAGATTACTGATTTAATCTGGATATATAATGTCGTCGACGTATCCAATTCTTAATGATCAAGCTATTGATCAATTGAATGTTACTAAAGTGAATGATGAGGTTAAGAGTACAAAACTAGTTACAAAAGGTTTAAAGGAAGATTTGATTAACTGTTTGGATGAAGCCCTTACCACTGAAAGTGTAGATGCTGAGGTTTCCGGGAAGGATGAGGCTGATGGTTTCAATGGAAGTGCTGCTGAGCTAAAGGATGCAGTAGTTGGCACAGGTGTAATGAAAAGTTCTGAAAGTGTTGAATCAGATGAGGATGGTAACAGTGCTGTAGTTCATCCAACTGGTACAGAAAATGAAGAAAAGATTTCAGATGTTGTGAACAATGAAAGTGGAAAGAGTGATAAGCAGTATGGTATTACAAAGCCGGATGACAATGATAGTAGTGCAGTGGTGGAACAAGAAGTGGAACAAATGGATTTATCAGCTGGTGTAGATTCTGCAAATGTGGCAGGGGACCTAATTCACTCTTCTACTAGAGAGACCTCTGTTACAGTTACCGAGAGTGTCTTAACAGAAGTAGAAGTCAGTGGTCAAGAGGATTCATGTAGTGCAAAGCCACGGAATGGTCATGGTCAGGATTCTGTAACCAAGCAGGAGGATAAGGAGTCAAATGTGAGGCTGAGTAATGAGGAGTCAAAGCCCGAGCTGAAGCGTGACTTAAAGCCACCATGTGATCATCTCATGCCCAACTCTTTCCTTCTTGATAATCAGGTATCTGAGGTCAACCCTAGTTCAGGGTCACAAGTAAGATTTGATTCTGTTTCTAGTAATTTTGTGTCAATTAATCAAAAGAATGAAATAAAGGATACTATAATTGCTAATAATCTCAAATTAGAACAAGAAATTGTTAGGTCAGAGATGGTGGAAGAACCATCATCGAAAATTGATGTCCCTGTTTGCGATGAATCACATTCAATGGATGTTGAAGAGCTAGACGAGAAAAAAGCATCCGTTGAGGAAAATGACTGTAACAATAGAAGTCCAGACGTGAACAAGACCAATAGCAGTGAAGATGTTGGTTATCCAGAAAAGTTAAACTTGGATGGAAGTTCTGGCGATGATTCCATGGAAGAGGATTTTCCTGAGGAGGGAAAGCAATTTGATTCCAATTTTAATGCTGATGAACTTAATGAGAAGGGGGAAAGTGTTGAAGTGCCTGTTGCGAATGAGGAGCGTGATGCTACGGTGGTGGGAGATGGTCCATCCTCAGAAGAAGGTGGTACCCAGCACAATAATAATATTCCTTCCGCTTCCCTTGTCAAGAAACAAAAATTTCAGGGTATGCTTCCTGTATATTTTTATTTAGTCTTGATTTCATTTTTCATTCGACATATTTGATTACAGTGTTGTGTACTTTGTATTACATTTTGGCTGTCTGAATGTACATTGTGTATTTTCTATTCATGTTGAATTGTGATATATATCATTTATAGTGTGGGAATTTTGTTTCATGTGGAGACTCTAAATTGATCCGTAGACTCTGGTGTTTTACTTAATAATATTTTTACTCAAGAGTCTACAACAACAATAACAACTTAATAGAGTAACTGACTAACTAGCCGAATAACAGATTCCATGATCTGGTATTCATCTGTCCTCAATTAACCAGTGTCAACATAACTAACAAGAGTTAATTGTAACTAACTCATTTAGAAGCAGTTAGAGAGATGGTATTCATATAAATACCAAACTGTGTATGCAACTGTTGTCTTTTGATCAATAAAATTCAGACAAAAATTTCCTTTAGGGTGTGTTTGGATTGAGGGTTTAGGAGGGGAAGGGAGGAGAGGGCTTACTTTTCTTTTTTAAATTACGGACGTTATAAAATGATTTTTAGAAAATTGAAATAACAACATGATAAATAATCATATAATACTTCAAAAACACTTAATTTATTTAAAAAAAACATTTTACATTGTAAGTAATTTAAAAAATAAAAGTGAGCCCTCCCCTTCCTTCCCCTCCCATACCCTCAATCCAAACACACCCTTAAGGTCTGATTGTGAGGAGGTTTTTGGAGGTATTGGAGGGGATGGCTTTGGAGGGCTAAGTCTATACTTTGAAATATATCAGATATTTAAAAATTGAAATAACAACATGATATATGATCATATAATACTTCAATCACACTTAATTCATTTTAAAAAACACTTTATAGTGTCTGTAATTTAAAAATGAAAAGCAAGTCCTCCCCTCCACCCCAAACCCTCCATCCAAACACACACTTAGTTTCAACACACTTTCTCATTCTTTATCAGTGGCTTAGTTTTTAATACAACTAAGCTTTATCCTACTTGAATTCGTCATGGATCAAACGACAACATAATGTCCTATCATATCTTATCCGAATCATGGATCAAAAGAGTCTCTTGCAAGAAAGTTTCACTATGTTTCACTTTTAACGCTCACAGTTCTAGTGGCAACAACTACTGTGTTAGAAACTGGTACCAAAATACATTTTAATAGTAGAAACTGTCTTTTATTGATGGCCAAAACGCTTACAACAAACAACTACACACACTATATAGATAATATAGAATTACACATAAACTAGTGATAGATATATTGTACACAGTTACTATCCAAGAAATCCGGGTCTTTGTCTCCCTCCAAGAATTCGAAAGCTTGGTCTCACCCATAACCATTAAAAAACATCCCATTACTAGTTTCTAATTTCCTTTCTCTATTTATTCCTAAAATTGAACATAACTGACATAATAACTACCCGTAACTGCCCATAACTTCCATAATAAGAAGTCTAACATAATGATGCTTTATAAGTGGAGTGAAAAGAGACGTGAGGCATCGAGAATTTATTTTATCTGCAATTTGGTTGCTTGCCTACTACTTCATTATGACAATAATGTTGATGATGATGAGAACATATATAGTTTCTGATACTCGTGTTCCATTTGCAATTCCTTTCATGTGGACTTTTTTGTTATGGGCGTTCCTTTGGAAAAACAAGAAATTAAATGTACAATTTATGCTGCGTTTCTCCATGCTATGCATTTTTTTTAATGATGAACACATTTATGTTCTTCTTAGCCCTCTTAATTATTTGGAGAATTGTGCCACAGATCAAACGTCGGTTGAGAATAATGAGCCTCCAAAACGACAAAAAAGGTGGAAATCTGAAATAGTTAAAGGTTCAGATTCACAAATGTCTACTGTCAAACCTGCTACTGCACCAAAGGGTGAGCCAATTGCTTTGAAGCGCAATTTCTCTTGGTCTGATTCCTCAGCAATTGATGATGCGCCCAAAGAACGCATCGGTAAGTCGGACATTTATTCTGCAAGGAAACTATAAAGAATTGATTATCTTATTCCTGGTCTTGAATGAATAAGTATCAAATTTGAATTTCTGTCTTGTAGCTCTAAATAAGAAAAAGGGGAAAACATAGACAATTCCTCAATTTTTTAAATCTAATCGGTTACATTTAGCGAAGCACGTGTTGGGCGCACCTAGTACACTAAAAAAAAAAGTTACTCTATTCATTTTTTATAACATAAATAATCACTGATTAGTTGATTGAGTGTCCATACTTGTACATATTTGCTGATAAATTACTTAATGGTTTATGGTGTCCTTACTCCTTTATGTTTTGTTGTTTTTCGTCTCTGTTGCTTCAAGTCTAATAGTTTTGCTTTTCATCATATAGTTCCACCATCACAAAGGCCCCCAACTAATTCCCTCAGGATTGACCGTTTCATCCGACCTTTTACCTTAAAAGCAGTGCAAGAACTTCTTGGTAAATCTGGGAATGTCACCAGTTTTTGGATGGACCAAATAAAAACTCATTGCTACGTCAGTGTAAGGCTTAATTCTTTTTTCTCTGTTTCGCTGTTAGTAAGGTTTCCTTTTGATGTTGCTGTATTAATGATACATGAATCTAAGTAATCTTCTAATGACGTAATGTAGTACTCAACTGTTGAAGAAGCCACTGAGACCCGAGATGCTGTTTATAATCTTCAATGGCCTCCAAAGGGTGGACGCCTTTTAGTTGCTGAGTATGTTGAACCCCAAGAAGTGAGAATGAAGCTAGAACCTCCTCCTCATGTTGCCTTTGCCAACAATGATTCAACAGTTCCTCCTGTAACAACTGCCTCACTGCCAGAGCCTTTCCCCTATCAGCACAAGGAGCAACCTCCCGTTCCTGTCACACTTCCTCCTCCACCGCCTTTGTCAAAGCTCCCGCCAGCAGCTAGTGAACAACTTCCATCACCACCACCTTTGTCAAAGCTCTCGCCTGCAGCTAGAGAACAGCCTCCACCGCCACCACCTTCAGCAAAGCTCCCGCCAGCAGCTAGAGAACAGCCTCCACCGCCACCACCTTCGGCAAAGCTCCCACCAGCAGCTAGAGAACGGCTTCCACTGCCGCCACCATTGTCAAAGCTCCCGCCAGCTGCTAGAGAACGGCTTCCACCACCATCACCCCTTCCAGAGAAAGTTGACCGACCTATTCTTACAATCGATGATATCTTTCGCAAAACCATAGCAACTCCTCAAGTCTACTATTTACCGCTATCCGAAGAGCAAGTTGCAGCAAAACTGGCAGCACTGTGCAGAAGTATTAAGCAGTAGAAAATTGTTGTTTAGAGTTCTTTCCCTGGCAGCTTTTGAATTTCTTATTATTTGCCATTGGAAGTTTTTTATTCCTGTAGATATGCATCTTGGCAGGTACGCCAGTGTCCCCGTGTCCCCCACGGGAAGAAATTGTTGATGCCAATGGTTATTTTCTGGTTCTTGGTACTGTTACATGGTTACATGGGTCAACTAAAAAGTTTAGTATTAGAATTTTACAAGCTAAAAGCTACGTGACTTGAGTGATAGTTTTTTTCCATGACCGATACAGTTTGAAGTTTAAAAATCAATGGTAGATGATGTACTTTTGCCATGAAAACAAATTGTTGAATGACATTGTTAGTTGAGTTTAAAAAAAAAAAATGTTAATCGTGTTTATAAGACCGGAAGCTATATGAAGAAATGACTTCCCAACGTAGATTCATAATAATAGCTTCAATTAGCGACACACATACAAAATCAGAAGCAACAGCAGAAAAAGTCTGTTGCAGTAACTATGGTAAAAATCGACATTCCGACGTATGAATGGAGTGCGCAATGAGTTCAAAGTCTCGTGAGCAAAGTAACTATGGTAAAAATCGACATTCCGACGTATGAATGGAGTGCGCAATGAGTTCAAAGTCTCGTGAGCAAATAACCCGAGAGATTGCCATAAACTTTGATTTTTAACTTGTATATAATTGATGTGAACACGAGAAGGCTATGATGAAAAGGGACAGGCAAGTATTATGATGAAGGTGTATCACATTTAATGGGGACTTTCAACATCGTAGTTACCAAGGACCATTTGGGAAAATTTACAATTCAATCGTATTTCAATGAATTCAACATTATAATACAAAGCTAATCAAAACAATAAAAAGAAAACAAAAGGAAAGACAAAAACAAACAACTAATCTTTAAAGAAGAAAGTTTCTATTGCGTCATTCTTAAGGATATCATTCAGAGGAGAAGGATGGGCGAAGAGATCGATATTTGATAAAGTTCTAAGTTTGACCATAAAATCCGCACACTGATTCCCTTTTCAAAGAGTGCGGCAATAGTGATATTGTTTTGCTCGATCAATTTTTTATGTCATGAATCAAAATATCATGAACATGGAACTTTATGGATGGACCTTTTATAAGATTTATACCGAGTCAGAAAAGCAAACAAGCTCATCAATGTCCATTGCTTTTGCTAACAACATGCCTTGGTAAATAATGAGCAACTCAACTTGAATATGAGAAGAATTATGAATATAGCCGGAAAACCTTAAAAGGTATAATCCTGTGTTATTACTTATTTCTTTTTTAAATGGATAAACGTTAGTCCTTTTTTCACTGCAGGTTAAATATGAAATGGAAAAAATATTCACTTAGGTGGCACAATTATTGTCCCAGTTAAGATACAATGTGGCATAATTGTTGTCCAATAAGACACCTAATCACCCTAAGTCTAATTTTCAATTTGGGAATTTTGTTGAAGTGAGCGACAATTTAAAGGCAACTATCAATTCAAAATCCCATTGTTGGATGCCAATGGGAACATTTAATATGCCATATCGGACGATGCGTTGCTAATTCAACATATTTTTCATTTAATAGTTAAAATAACTAATGTTAACTCACCTTAAAAAGATTCCTTCAAGAAAGAGCTTTTGATTCTAGAATTACCTTTTACATTTAAATTTAGAAAAATGCTTGATAGCACGACATACTAACAAGCACGAAGGCACATGAAAGTTCCAGTATGACCACATCATGGCAAATTACACTTCAAAAATAAATAGGAAAATAACTATATCTTTCCATTGACTTTATGTGACGGTGCTTACCACCATGTGACTCCCTGATCTCAAGTACCCATGGAACCAAAGACTTTTCACCATTATTGTGGTTTGTTAAAATATGTGCTTTTTCTTTAACCATTTTTAGAATATCTTGCATGAAGGACAATGCATGTACTATACTATTAGCAAATCAAGTTTTAGTTCATGATAGAAAAGTCAAAATGTCATGTTTTCTCACTGTCGTGCATTTTCGTTCATACAATGTGTCGCACCATTTAGCACTGTTCTTAAATTTATTGTTCAGTTTCTAACAAGAATGAATTTATTCTAAATCAATTTTTGCATCACAAAGCTTAACACACCAAAAGTCTCACATTGTTTGGATATCAATGTTAAGGATCGATGCACCAAAAATCTCATATTGTTTGGATATCGATGTTAAGAATAGTTTTTAAATAACACTCACGCTCTTCAATCTAACGTGGTGTCGTTTACAAAAAAACATAATTGTGAGAGTCATACACGATCTACAGAGGAGTCGTACAAGATCTAAAGAGTACAATACCTAAAAAAAACGAGTAAATAGTCACTTTAGTCTCTGACTCTACACCTCGTTGTCATAAAGGTCTCTGACTCAGAATTAAATACAAATAAGTCTCTGACTCTGCACTTCCGTCATCACTTTAATCTATAATGTTAAATAATTTTGTTAAGTGATGATGTGACGCAAATTTTACAATGACGCGACGTAGCATATAATGTGTTAGAGACTTAAGTAAAAGAAACCCAATAACCACTTTAATGGAATGCTCTGATTCTTCTTAGTTACATTGTTTTTAGAATAATGCCATTGGCAATGTCTCTCTGTAGCAACCATCAAAACTTAACACTGAGTACTAGTTTGATTTGAAGTTTACAACTTTGTAAATCCACTCAGTGACTTAATGGTAAAATCTATTGTTTATAATAATAACCGGAATTAATGTAATTCTTTGAGCTGGTCTTTATGGTTACTGTTAGCTGCTTTCCCCAAAGCTCTTTGTTAGGATCTTTTTATATTTTGGGTAACAGTTAGTACGTTACTATTATTTATTGAAATATGATTGTGCATTTCTGTTGAGTCTTGCATCATTTGTTAATCAGTGATAATAAGCTAGCAGAGTTTTTAGATTAATGTGTCTCTAATAACTATTTTTACTGATAACTGTTTTTGAGTTCTTAGAGATTAGTAAACTATTAATGTTGTCGGTAGGTAGCATGTTAAACTAATAACTTGTTCGAGACCCTAGTGAAATTTCGTATTTACTGTTAAAGACTTAACTGATAGTAAGTATGCACCGTCAGGAATCCAACAGTAAATTGGTGTTTAATAGAAGATTAATTTTTAACAAAAGAGAGAATTAGATGACATTTAGGGATTTATGGATTTGAGATTCAATTTGAGGATATTGATTTCCGTTCAGGGACCAAAGTGACTATTTTCTATTTTCTATTTTCACTTTAGTCTTTATGACACCTCATACTCTTTGTTAGCATAAAACGTGTGTCACCTCATCACTTAACAAAATTATTTAACATCAGAGACTAAAGTGATAACGGAAGTGCAGAGTCAGAAACTTATTTGTATTTAATCCTTAGTCAATGACCTTTGTGACAGCGAAGTGCAGAGTCAAGGATCAAATTGACTATTTGCTCTAAAAAAAAAACTATTGTTGGTCTAAGGTCGAAACACTAATCATTGATAATATTATTAGAGTTTGAAGTAGTTGAAAACTATTTAGAGAAATGCTAGCAACACACTCTCTAACACACACTTTCCAACACACTCTACATGGGACCCACATGATTTGGTGGAATACATGTGAATTTTAACCAATAAAAAAGAATGTGTTAAAAAATGTGTGTTGCTAATATTCCTCAAATATTTATAATAGAATATGTTGAGATGGAATAAGATGAACAAAGGGACCTAGCTTGCATTTGGTCTCAAAATTGCCAAAAGTATGATCGTCCGTCCCCTTAGTTAGCTGGTGATTGAGATGGACTCAAGATTGATGTCATTGTGCTGCTAAAGATTTCCCTTCAACCCAACAATGTATATTGCTTTGTTGTGAAAAGTTAATTTTATTCCTTAAACTGGATTAATTGTTGCTAGTAGTCATAGTCGTGCCTTTAGGGAAAGATGTAATCGTGTAACCAGTATGGGGAGAAAAATATATCCGAATGCACTGCGCCCCTGCGGGATGTGATGAAGGGTCATCGTATATGATAAGATTACAATAAGCTCCTAATAAATATATTTTAGTAATTTTAAAAAATATATATTATTTTCATCAAGTGAAATAAAAAAAATCCACAAATTTTATTAAGTTATTAATATCATTTTTTTAAAATAATTTTAATATGAATTTATTATTATATCTTCTTTGAAAAAGGTAAAATGGAATTTCATTAACTCTCAAAACCTCACAATTCAGGTACAGAGAGTGTCTGAAAACAGAAAAGTCAAAACAATTACATTAACAGTCTAATGAAAGGAACAAAAACAAAAATAAGACTTTTTTGACGAAAAACACATAGTATTTCTTCCATTCCAAATTTCTCACCCACAAAAGAGCCAAATGAGATTAAAAACTAAGAGGACACTTTTATAAAAGCCGCCTAGAGTTTTAAATTGGTAAAAATGATTTGCTACTTGCGCTGGTTGAACCATTATAAAGCCAAGCCAATGTAAAATGTCATCTCATATTTTTCCAAAATAGTCACAAGACAAGAATAAGTGATGAAGGTCTTCCATAGAACCACACCGACCCACACAATGTTGAGCGTTATGTTGAAGAATGTGTCTCATTGATAAATTATCCATTGTTGGTAACCGATTCCGAAACAGACGTCAAACAAACAAGCTGACTTTTAGAGGGACCTCCTTGTTCCAAATTAATTTTGGATGATTCGCCTCTCCGATAATGAGCGTCGAAATCAAGTAATGATAGGCACTTGTAACATTGTAAGATTGAGAAGCATGTAAATGTCAAAGCCACCTGTCTGAAATACTAGATTGCAAAATAATATTAGTTAGCAAATCACTGCACTCACACGCCTGCTCCTCCTCCCACGCTAGTAACCTACGCCTCCATCGCCAAGCTCCACCCTCTTCCCCCATCCAAGATCATACATTTCAGCCACCGTTGCCATTTTATTAATGGATAAATAAAAAAGGCAACTAAAAGTATTTTTCAACACCACACCGTCAATCCAAGGATCCCACAAAAAAAGAGTATTATTATCATCGCCTACTTCTCTACCAATGTTGTCATCAATCTACCTAGCCACTCCAACATAAGTCCATCGCCTAATATTGATCAAATTATTCCACCAAACCAAATTAAACCTCCCTCCTTCCGCAATACCACCTCCCACCTCTCCACACCTCGCCACTAGAACTTTATAGTTTATACCACAAAATACATATATAATTTCAAATTTAAATAGTAAATTTATTTATTTATGCACCGAGTGAATGCGAAATGGTTGTGATAGTATCAGACAATAACTTTTGCTTTGGAAGACGTAAAGGAGTATATTTTCACATTAAATTACTTTTTTTTCTCCATATATTGATGAGAAATCACCTACTTAATAATTACGAAGTGGTGACTTTTGTTTATAAATTATTCTCTCCGTTTCAAAATATATGTCGTAATTTTACAATATACAATATTCACATAATTTACTTTGATCATATATTTTAACTAATATATAAATAGTTAAATACAAATATTAACATATAAAATGTTGTTTGATTAGTCCCAATGAATAATTTCAATATATCAATTTTCTATAATTTTTATTACATATGATCAAAGATATTAATGGTCAAAATATATAAATAGTTAAATACAAATATTAGCATATAAAATATTGTTTGATTTATCTCAATGAATAATTTTAAAATATCAAATTTTTATAATTTTTATTACATGTAAAGATATTAACGGTTAAAGTTATATATTGATATGTGCGCAGTGATTGACTGCGATATATATTTTATCAATAAATCAACACAATTAATTATTTTGTAATAATCGCGTACAAGACTTAAAATGTCGGAGTACATACAAATAAAAATGAAAATAAAACCCTCCTTCCCCAAATGGTTATAATTAAAGTGCACCTGACCAATCTGCATTCATTCTTTTTGTATAAAAAGGAGGAAAAAGTTAGTACAGTACATCAGAAAAATTCAACAGCACCAACAAACAATGACAATTCTCTCTGAGCTCTTATATCAGCTATATGTCAAAACACTAGTCCTATTTACCTATATGCTAATCGAATTTATCCTTGTCATTTGTTACCTAAAGTCAACTAAAAATCCAATTACCACAATCCAATACCTCAATTTCATTGAAGAGAAGAACCCCACAAGAAGGTTGAAGAAGCCTGCAGCAGAGCACATAGATTGTAGGGTATGTTTATCTGAGTTTGAGGAAGGGGACATTGTTAGGAGCTTGAACTGTGACCACACATTTCATAAGGATTGTTTGGACAAGTGGTTCTTGCAAGAACAATATTGTGCTACTTGTCCACTTTGCAGGAACAAAGTTTTGTCCGACGATGTTGCCTCCAAGTATTGTTTGCTTCAAAATCAGGTAGAATTTGATGGGATTCATGATGATGAGTTTATGATTTTATTATCTTCATTGAGAGGTGGTAGTATTTGGTATAGATATCTCTGATTTTTAATAGAAAATTGTCTTAAATTAGATTATTAATGTTGTATACCAAGTTCATGCATGTAGAGAGCGAGGAGATCCAAAATGTAGAGGATTTTAACTCAGACTTATAACTTAATCTTCGCCTTTTCAAGTTTCCTAAAAAAAATATTGATGTATCGGCGTAATTTCCAATATTAGATTCTTAATTTTGTTGTTCTTTTAGATAGAGTAGATTTTTTGTAGATTTAAGTAATAATTATGTGTTTGGTCTAAGTGGTAAAATACTGTAATATTTTAACAAAGAGTCTTGCTAACAATGGCATTTGTTAATGATATAAAAATAGAAACAATTGATATGTTTTATGTAGATAAAGTTGCTTTTTGATGTTTTAATGTATTCAATACACAAATTCTAAGATGAAATTTCTACTTTAAACTTCTAATTAGATATTTTAAGTGTAAACTCACTTTGGGTTGGCATGGTGGTATTGACTTGAGACCTGGTATCCTCCTCGAAGTCTCAGGTTCGATTTCCCCCGGTGTCAATTTAGGTGGACTAATTTAACTTCTTCAAAAAAATAAAAAATACTTTAAGAGTATTTGTTAGCATTTCCCTTTAACTAGATGATAGAGGTTCCAACTTGAACTTTTGTATATTGAGAATAAGGGGAAATCTCACTTTATATGTCCAAAAAGTTTTTCGATGGTATTAATCACTATATTTTTAAAGAAGGGATTAATCACTATTAAACGACGATGGATACTTCAAATGTATCACATGAATAAAAAGTTATTATTAATCAAAATAGAAAAGATATTTTAATTCAAATCTAAACACTAAAATTGTTTTACTATACATTTTTTTTAAGAGAAATGATATTTGAACAACCATTTTACTTTCTTTCTCTATTGTTTTCGTGTCAGTATTTACTTTTCGTTGTTTATCTTTAATTGTTCGATTAATTGTCTTATGAATGGTTGTTTAAATAACATACCTCTTTTTTTAATTAATTTTACCTTGTTAATCGAAACAGAAAGGATATTTCAATACATATATGAACAACAAAACCGTATTATTATATATTTTAATTGGTTTTTTCTAAATTACTTTTAAAGAATGATGGTAATTTACCCACCAACCAATGAAAATGAGCAATTTATTAGTGGAGTCAAAATAGTTCATGAATACTACTTAAAAATATATTTATGTGGCTAATGTTTATTGGTTGGGATAAATTACTCATCATTCTTCTATTAGTTGTCACCATTTTAATTATGTTTACCTTTCTATTTCAATCAAATCAACACCTATACTAGATGTAATTTGTAGGTATCCCTGCAGGGAGTTTTTGTGTCAAAATATCAATGCTCTAAAAAAAACCGCAAAATTAGTTGTTGTTCAATTGTACTATGTACTTTAATAAAAATATCAATGCTCTAATTTATAAAGAGTGCTGTGTACTTTACATTTTCTATCAAAGTTTATAAATACTTTTCTTTCCCCCAACCCAACAGATACTACTATGATCTATGATTATTAATTGAATTTCTGTTCAAATTTGGTAGCGATGGAATCCTATCTCTTGCAAGATTTTGGAAATGGCACTGTTTTGATTTTTGGAGTCCGCATTAAAAATATTGTCTTCGTTTTAAAGCTAAATTTCCATCTGAAAGAGGTGATTTGGTCCAGTTGCTATGCGTAGTAGATGCCATGGACATGAAAATTCTTTATGAAGACCCTCCTTTGATAAAATGTAGGTGAAGCAGTTAAGAATTTGATGCATGATAAATTGACTCTTAATTTTATTGGTTGCAACAATCCTAGGGGTCTGAGAAACTTCTTTAATGCGACTAGTGCCCACCACCTAGGGTCGACACATGCAACAGCATAAGAATTAGCTGTATATTGATCAAGTTATACTCATTACTTTTCATATCTATATATCAAATTGGTTCTCAAAGCTGGTAACTAGTTTTCATATTGGTATAGTAAAATTTTAGAGTTAAGCTTCAATCTACCTACTCCCTCACAAAAAAAAATTAAATTTAGATTAATTCTTGGGAAAAAAAGAATGTTACATTTAATCTGTTGCAAAAATATATCAAGACAATTTAGGTTCTAACTCTATGTTCATAGTAATATCTACCATTGAACCCTCCTCTAAAAAAAATATCTACCATTGAACGGTCTCTCAAACTATAAACTATGAGCCTGTAGGTCCCTGTTTTTAAAAGGAAAAAAAAAATTAAAAGAAAAAGGAATACCAGTGCAGGAGTTACCCATTATATTGTGTGAATGTGAAAACCATGAGTTCTTTTCTTATAGTAACTTGTAGAGATAATTGTTGAAATGGCATAAATGTCTTTGAATTTCGTATTAAATATGTGTGGTGTTATATGAGGGGTGGAGAGCCACATAAGCATATCACGTTAGTTAAAAAGTTTGCAAGAGATTAAAAGTTGCATTTATTTTCTTAAAAGAGTAATTTTGGTTCAGTGTTTTTTGTGTGAGATTAGACCTCACTAAATCCCTTTATTTAGTACACTGTTTTTATTGCGCTAACGTTTTAAAATTATAAACGGTATTTTTTGATGAAATTTTAGTTTTGATTAAAAGTAAAAATATAAATGTTTGTTATTTTTTTAATGACACGAACAACAATCTTTATTATAGAAAAAGTTGTTTAAAAATATAATTGAAATAATAAAAAAGTAAGTATAAATATAGTATAATTGAAAAATTTGTTATACCTTTTAAATGATAAAGGAAAAAACACAAATATACATATATTCATATTATGTTTGTTACATTTGTTTTAATATTTAAATTTATTCTTATCTATTTGTTACATGTGTGTTATTTGTAAAATTAAGAGTATTTTTGGAAAGAAAAATTCAACCCAAAAGTGTTGAAAGGGGTAGTTTTCTTTTATATACATCCATTAGTTATCCATTATAGGAATTTCATAAAAATCTATGGTTGTAAAAAATCCATCTATAATTGTGCCAAAATTAATCTATATATAATATAATTCTCTTTATTTTATTTCAAATGATTATTCACGTGATTATTAAATAAGGATATATAGATGAGAAAATTAATTAGTATAAAATTTATTTCTGACAGAATTACACATAAAATTTCAAACCCCAATTATTTTGAAAGAAAAAAAAAGAAACAAAATGTCAAGAATTTAACAAGAATCATGGATAGGAAGTGATACTTTTGTTTTATTTATTTATAAGAAATTAGAAATAAAGTGTTGTGATTGCCACAGAGGTGAATACAGAATACGCCTTTAAGGACTAAAAACAGGGATGTAATTGCAAATTAGAGTAGACATAAGTGTTGGGAAATGCCGCTAAAATGTAAAATGACACACAACAAAATTTTAGTGTGGAAAACCTTCTCAATGTGAGTAATAAAAAATCACGGGATCGTAGGTCTCTTAAATCTCCACTATAATGATAATGAGAATACAAATCGTCACCATCAGATGAACCTAACTATGTATCTTAATTTATAGATATAACTCTTACAAATTGACTCACTGTATTTCTCTCAAAACACCAACTGAGCTCTCTATATTTTTCTTTCACACTTTCATGTGGAACTCTCTATTTTTCTCTCAAGTCTCTGTGAGTGAGGATTGCGTTGTTGTGTTGTGGTGTGTTTCATTGTTGAAGTTCTTCTCTATTTATAGAGGGTTTTGAACTGTGTTCATTAAATGCATGATTCCAATCTTCAAACATTGCTACACCAATTGCCAAACATATCAAAGTGTTTCTGACAAACTTTGAAGTTAAGCACGGCAAGCTATGCATATAGGCACGCATACTAGTGGTAAGAATTCAACCTTCACATTGGTGCACTATTGTGCACTACTGATGGCTGGACACCATCAATTCTCCCCCTCCAGCTAAAGGGATACTATCCTTAGATTAGTTTGGGGTTGCTGCAAAGCCTGCAGCTTCTGTACAAAACTTTATCTTCTCTTTTGATAGAGTTTTGGTCATCATATCTGCTCCATTGTCATTGGTGTGAATTTTCTCTATTTGTAGTAGTTTATTCTCTAACACATCACGTATCCAACGATACCTCACATCGATGTGTTTTGATCTTGAATGGTATGTCGAATTCTTGCTAAAATGAATCGCACTTTGACTATCACAATAGAGAACATAACTTTCTTGATTATGGCCTAGCTCTTGCAAGAACTTCTTCATCCATAGGATCTCCTTAAAACCTTCGGTGATTGCGATGTACTTTGCTTCTGTGGTACTTAAAGCAACACACTTTTTTAATCGTGATTGCCATGAGACAGCCCCCCTACAAAAGTAATCAAATATCCTAATATAGATTTTCTTGAATCTACATCTTCGGCCATATCAGCATCTACATAGCCAGCGAGCATTTGATTTCCAGCGGCCATAGTTTTTTTTTTTCATTGGGTAGAAAATGAAAGAAACAAAAGTTAAAAATATTCTTCTAGTTGTGTTGGATCATAAGGAGTCTAAAAAATTGAGAAAATCTTTGCATTAAGGTAATAGCAAACCATGTTAATTACTTGAACATCATATTTTTACACAATGTATTACGACATTGACTATATAAATCTGCTCACTTATATATTTTTAAACATATTTATTACTATCAAATGTGTAACTTCTTACTCACTATTCACATACCAACAAAATCTAACCCCTCGAGCGTGAGTCATATGTTCATTTGATATACTTCTACTCAAGTAAAATTGTTTCATCTTCAAACACTCAAATATTTTTTGATAGAATAGAACAAATATGAACGCAACATAAATAACACAAGAAGGACACAAACTTATTTGATTCAAACACGTATTTCCAAGGCATGTGGAAACTTCTGAACATTAGTATCATTTATATCATCGTACGGACCTGAGCACACCACACTGACAAAGGATAAAAATACTCATCCCACTACAAGTGATTACCCACTCATTTTAGAATGTTCCAACTCTCACAAGTCTCCTGATGTATAGGAGATGGAGATGACTTTGTTTCATGAATATAACTTGTGTAAATTAACTATCTCGTTCCTCTTTATAATTGTGAGAGTTTTCAAATGTGATGCATTCATTCACTATATCATTCTCTTATTGGAGACAAAAAAAGAAGAGCCTTACAGTTCACTATCCAACTTCAAATGCATGAATTTAATCACTAACAAATTATATTGATTTACTTTTGGGGAAAGATAAATAATTACTGATTGTGACAAAGACCTGCACTAAAATAATCATCCAAATAAAAATATTTAACTTTGAGTAGTCGAGTAATTAATGTATTTAGATTTGAAACCAATTTTCAAGCCTGCTTGCCAACCATTGTTAGATTGAACGTTTTTAGACTTTTTCCACCCAACACTTGATGTAGTTAAACGTTTCCATGATAGCTCATTTTCAAAGTCTCATATTTGATTCTCCCAAGTGTCAATTTGGGTGAGCTAATTTAACTTCTTTAAAAAAGAAAACGTTCCCATAAGAGCAAATGCAATCCTCTAGAATTGCTAGTACTATGACCCCACCCAAAAAAAGTTATCATCTTTTCAATTTCATTAATAAAAGTTTCCGACAAAAGAAACACACCTGTAACATAAGAGAGAATATATTACAATACGAGTTTGATAGAACCTCCCGACATGCCTAAGACAAACACCAGCTACTCCAAGATTTGACTATATTCCAAATCCGATCATATGTGTACTATTCTATAAAAAAAAAAGTGTACCATTCTAAAATATATACCTTTTTTTTTAATTTATATTTTGAATAATTAAACTTACCAGATTAAAAAATTATCACTAGAAAATTATCTAGATTATATAATTATATTGTTTAAAATATTTTATTTAATATAATTTATTATTATTTTATACATTTAATTTGTAATCAGTTGTTATATATTAAAAAAATTCCTTTGTAAAATAAAATATAGATAAACTCAAGCAACTTACCAAATATATTATAATTTTCCTTTCAATCTCTTTCCCATGTCTATATTTATTTATTTTATACAGACGAACACTTGCTCAGAATCATAGACTACAACTGTCAACAACCAATTTCAAGTTGAGAAAATGAGAAATCAAAATATCGTTTCTCTAGTTATTCTTACTCTCTTCATAATGTGGCTATGGTAAATAAGCTATTTGCTCCTTCTATGTGCTAATTTATTTTTCCATCTGTGTATTAATTTATGTTTTATGGACTGTAATTTTTTGGTGCAGTGTATATGGCAAGGCAGTGATGGATCATAAAGTTTATGATTTTGCGCAGCAAAAAATTGTGATTAGACAATGCATCGAGAAAGAATGCAACAAAAATTGCATAGAGCATGGCCAATATGGATGTTGTGCACATGAAAATTGCATATGCTATGAACCCACACCACATTGGCATTGTCCGAACAAACCCCGCTATAATTTCATGTATAAGAAATTTCTATAGAGAAATAAATTACGAATGTGCATGTTCGACGTTAATCTTGAAGAATGATATAATCTTTTTATGATAGTATAGATGTGGTTTGATGATCTGTTATGTCATAACTTATTTTATTTTTGCTGAACTCAATAATTGATAATGTGCATAATAACTGAGTAAATTGATTTTTAATAATTCTTTATGACATGATGCTCACAAAAATGTATTTAATTATTATTTTTGTCAACATTTAATTATAATTTTGGTTTATCTTGTTTGAACTATACTTAACTTCGTCCCCTCAAATTGTTTTTCTTTCAATGTAATCGAATCCATCTTTATACAAGTATTACTACTATTGAGCTGGCTTTGATAACCTGCAACCAAATAGCAAGAGGAGGAATCTCCATTTGGATTACTTTGTATACTATTTTGATGTTGGGTTGGACTTAAATTCCTTTGCATTTGTCAGCTCTAAGCCAAAAGAAAATTGCTCTTCTCCAAACAAAAAATTGCTTACCTCCGACTAAACTAACCAAAATACTTCTTGGGAATTAACTCACGTAGGTCACATTGGATTTAACACCTGGGTAACTTAAGTCACGTACTGTCACGTTCCGAACATCAACATAACAGTGTAACTTAACTCACGTTGGTGGTAAATACGTTCTTTTTCTATCAGTTGCGTCGCTTTTCAACCAAAGTTAATTCGTCTTCAAGTCAATTAAGTTGCTTTTCTGCATTCCTTTTCAATCTCTTTGTCGTATGGTGCTGCTTATCAATTTGTCTTCCAATCTCAACCGCATATACTATTCTTCATTTTCAAATTTAATCAAAATTTCATTCTCGTATTATTATACAACAGAAAGTTGCCTACTCCTATAAAAAAAACAATTTGATATAGATAGATAGCTAAGGCAAAATATGGGTACTATGATTGACTCCTACTTTGATTGAAAAGCAACACAACTGATAAACATGGAATATCTTTGACACCGGCGTGAGCTAACTCACGATGGTGTTCGAAACGTGACTTAAGTCACCCAAGTTTTAAATCAATCATAACTTAAGTCCTGTTGGTTATACACCTACGTGAATTAAGTCACATTGGAGGTATTTTCAGAAGTGAAGTTGGATGTGATGAAAACGTGATGGGAGAAGAGCAATTTCCAAACCAAAATTAGAGGGTCAAATCTATATTTTTTTTAAGTGGACTATTTTCAGACCTCATCTAAGTTACAAAAGCTTTTTAAGATATTAAACATTTTTTAAAGATATGATAATTAAAATATGAATAATCTAAAATTACAATGATGAAACCTATGTTTTTCTATAAGGGTTATCTTTAGAACTCATTCAAATTATATGGACTATTTGAGACACTGTTGGAACATTGGTGGATGTTGGAAGATTAAACACCAAGTAATTATACTTTGATATAATGTTGTGTGAATTGAAAAAATAGAGTGTGGGGGTCCCGCATAAAATAGAACACACACATTTGTAGTGTTTAAATTACGGTATTTAATTAAATACTTGATAATGATAAAATAATAATAATAATAATTATTATTATTCGGGAATATCCTTCATTCAAATCCAATGAGTTTGTTTCATCCACTTTTGTGGATTTGTTTCTTTTTGATATTATCCACAAGTGTTGTTGAACTAATTAATGGATAAGATTCATTTTGATCTTATCCGTTAGAGTAATTGCTGCCGCAATTTTTGCTAAAACAGTTACAAAATTTCTATATAAATAGAGGACTCTACTCAGATCAAAAAATACATCAAAGAGTTTCATTGAGTTGTCGGAAACTCTTTCTCTCTTCTCTCTTTCTTGACTTGTGTTGACGAGTCTTTCTTCTCTTCATCTCCTTCTTTCTGTCCCTCTGGAATTAAGAGTGTTCTTAAGACCATAGTCACTTTTCGGTTTAATGTCCCTTCAGAATTAAGAATGGTCTTTAAGTTCATAGTCCCTTCGATATTTTTATGTCCTTCGGAATAAATAATAATTTAAGATCATAGTCCATTTTTCGGTATAATGTCCCTTCAAAATTATGAATGATCTAAAAATATATTCTTCTTTGATTCTTGAAGATGTTAGACGTTAAAATGATGTAAAACCATATTTGAGTGATCATAGTATCATAGTTGGAGAAATTAATAATTAGAATGGTGGTAACACCATATTTGAGTGGTCTCAACCCCATAATAGAGTGATAACAGTACCATATTAAAGTGGTTTCAGTACTATAGGAATGATCTTGATACCATATTGGAGATGTAATTCTCGAACGGTTTTCTATAGTGCAGTAGTTAATCGAACAGTTGTAGCTGAACTTGTTTTATCTTGGAGGCGGCGTGGTTGATAGTCTGTTTTGCACAATTTTAAGCAGTGCCACGAAACATCTTAAAGAGAGCGACCTGATCGTAACTCAACCTAGTAACAATTTCAATAAATAGTAGAATTTAGAAATCCAAATACAACAATTTAAAAATCCAAAAACAACGAGACACTAACCTTATTGTTTATAATATATCCATATAATATGATATAACATGGACTAAGGAATTTTAGTCCAAATTCAGTTCTAATGATTAAGTCTCCCAAAGTATAATTTTTATTAATAAACACGAAAGTTGCATTAAAAAAAAAGGCTATAATGCCAAAATGTACAATTTGGCTTAATAATGCACAATGACGGAGGGAATGTGAAATTCCACTTCACGGTCATCTAATTAATGATTTTTTTTTTTTACTTAATAACGCACAATTTGACGAGCAGTGGTCTTGAAATTGTTCAAAATCGTCCATCATTGAAAAGCCAATTGGTATGATGATGATATTTGTTTCGGTCACAAAATTATCCACACACTATTTTTTAGAATATGGTGTATCAGATTTAATATATATAGTTTAATGATCATGTATTCAATGAGAGATAACCATGTTGTCACACTATATTTACAATATTAAAGAGTAAGATGATCTGGCAAAATAATATATTTTGATTAGATGTGAGTGTAAAACTGACTGAATTTTGATGTGGCAAAACAATTTTATACTCAAAGTGAATATCCTTTATATTCTTAATTATGTGGCGAAACAATTTTGATTAAATCCTTGCAAAGAAATAATTTATAGAGCAGAAAAAAATTGTGAAAGAAATTCTCTAAAGACAACCTTTAATTCGGATTCATATTCCAAGCATAGCAATGTACAAAAGACTTCATGAAAATTAGAAGACGATAAATATAAATTACAATTAAGCAACCAAACCAAACAGAGTAAGTAAATTATATCAATGACTTATTTGATCAAGCAGAAAAGAAATTGTTAGAAGCAGCAATAGCAAATTGTGTTTTAGGTTCCAAAACACTCTGAACAAGTTGCTTTTTCTCCTCCTTCAACTTGGAAAGCAATAGTGAATAACAAGAAGACATGTTAATCTCCCATGTTTCTACAGCAGCAGCACCACCAGCATTTTTTAAACTCTTGACTCTTCTCTCATACTCCTCAGCTACTAACATAGCAATGTCAGACATATTGATATTTCTCTTACTATAGTGTAAAAGTTAATGAGATTTTGTTGTATTTGTGTGTAATTGATGAAGTTGGTATATATTGTTATTATTTATAGGAAAGGACATTGGGAAGGGTTTTGGATAAGGATGAGATTAAGTCCAATTGTGAAAGTGGGTTTGGTTTGTCTGTTTTGTGAATAACAATACATTTTCTTGTGGGTGGGGCAACTTGTTTTTAGTAGTGTTTGTTTCAAAAAGTCAAATGAGTCATAGGACTGTGTTTAGACGGTGGTATTAGAAATTAATTAATTAATAATAAAAAGTGGGAGCGCACATTGAATTAAATGTAAAACGTGATGAGATGAAATAGGGAAAAGTGGGACAGGGAGTATGTATGTAATGTAACTTGTTCTGTGTGCTGAGTATACATGAACATGGCCACATTCATCAGGTGGTCACTGCCCGCTCACGGTATCCTACACTGCCCATCTCGCACATGGCTGGTCTCTTTTCAATTTAAGGTTAGAATTTGAGTAAATAGTCACTTTTGTCTTTAAATTTTTAAATTCTATTAGTCGAACATTTCTTAATGTTAAAATAATATTTTTAACGGTGAGAATAACTATTTTATTATAGAAATCAGTTTGACATTAAATATTTTTGGGGATTGATGTAAAAATATATTGAGAAACTGATACGATATGAATATTCTAATGTCAAAGACTATTTTAATTAACCGAGTATAAAATCAATATTTTAGAATTTTGAAACATTTAGGTGCTATCGCTGTATATTCAATGATGAAAATGATTATTAGCCCTTATAATTTTAAAAGTGAAACCAACAAAGATTGACTTGTTATAGGTTATTTTTGCTATCAATGTAAGAAATTATTTGACAAATAATCTTTTTAAGTATTTGTAAATGCACTCTTCTTGAATCATAAGGCATAACCTGACACTTACGAGCTACCAAACCATTTGATTTTTGGTTTAAACTTACTATTCACCTCTTAAATTTGTAAAAGTAGTGATTTTAGCCTCCTTTAACAACAGACAAAAGTGATCCTCTATGCTTAACCCTTTTTACAAAACATCAATTTTGACTTTGTCAAACCTATGTGCCACGCCATCTTATATAATTTTTATTTAAAAAATAATAAATTTGTCACGCGTATAATTGTTTAAATTAAAAAAATAAAAAAGGAAAGAAACTCAAGAAGAAACACGTGAGTCGGTTTCATCTTCATCATTTCAACTGGATCTTCACAAAATTATGCATGGCAATATCAACAATCCAAAAACTCTTCATATTTCTTCTATACTCTCTTATTCTACAATTCATCATTCCAATAACCTTTTAATTCTCTTTTCCTTGTTTCAAACTCGATTAAACAGAAGCGATTAAACTATTAAACTAGCGTCTGAAACGCGTTGGTTCTGAAAAGTGATTGCGAAACTCGACTCTGCATTCTAAAATGAGCCTCTCTCTCCTCCTTGGTCTTTCAATTCTCATCGGCGCCGATTTCTGCGCCATCGAAGGCCACGTCGTCGACTTTTACAACGACAACGTTACCAAGCTAAGAAACCCAGATGATCTCCTTCAAAACTAAGAAATCCCCAAATTCTTTCTTCATAACAGTCATAACACTATTAGTGAGAAAGAAAAAAAGGGTTTTCGTTGTTATTGTTTGAGAGATCAAGTAAAGAAAATGGGAAATGTTGAAGATGGAGATTAGTTTTGATTTTTGGTTTTTAATTGAATGATTTTATGAATGAAAAAAAAAAAAGGTTGAAGATGAAGATTCACGTTTCCTTTTTGATTTATTTAATTTAATTTATATATCTGACCTTTTTATTTAATTTTTATTTGAAAAAAACACATGTGGCGTGCCATGCAGGCTTGACCAAGTCAAAATTGGTGTTTTGCAAAAGGGGCTAAATATAGAGAATCACTTTTGCCAGTTTTTAAAAGGGGTCAAAATCGCTACTTTTGTGAACTTAAAGGGTAAATATTGCGTTTAAGCCTTGATTTTTATTACAAAGTTTCAATCAAAAGTAAATACACGGACTCTAAGAATCTGGTCTAACAATAGAAAATACGTCCTACGGCCCTATTTATAAGAGAAAATTGACTTTTTAGATTCATTGAGTAATTAATATACTTGGTATAAAATATAGACCAAATACATCGTTTATGCAATGAATAAAATAAAAGTCAAATATTTCTTATAAATAAGACCGAAGGGGGTAATAGTTCTTAAATACGAACGATTTTAGATTTGAGCCAAGTTAATAGTATATTAAAAGTAGAGCTGTCAAAACGGGCGGCCCGGCCCTAACGGGCTTCGGGCTTTATCGGACCGAGCCAAAAAGCCCGGTTGAAAATTGGGCTTGAAAATATACTACCCGAGCCCGGCCATCCACGGGCCGCGGGTTAACGGGCCGGCCGTATTAAAAATTACATTTTTTTATAAAAAAATACTATAAAACACTCATAATTTTTTTATAAATAATATTTTTAATATGTTTAAATAATGTCTAGCACAAAAATAAATTTGAAACATTTTCGTACACATGTCGTAAACTAAAACGGCGAGGAAAACAATTTTAAATAAATTATATACATTATGATTATAGATATTTATATATATTCGATCTTTAAAATTATAAATAACGAAACGAGTAAATATAATTTTATATTACATTTATATTTGTGTTAATTCATTGAATTTTCACTTTTATTTTTTACTTTGATAATCAACTAACTAAATAATCATTTGAAAAATATACATAATTTATAGGATTTTTTTTGTTATGTTGGCTAACGGGCTACCCGCGGCCCGTTCGGGCTAGCCCTAACGGGTACCGGGCTTTTTAGGGTCAGGCTAAAAAGCCCTATTAAAATTCAGGCTCAATATTTAAAGCCCAAGCCCTATAATTAATCAGGCTAAACAGACCGGCCCATACGGCCTATTTTGGCAGCTCTAATTAAAAGTGAGATAAATGTAACAGGATGGTCACATACATTCTCTTTTCAAAACTTTTTTCAAATTTGGTTTTAAACATGAGACGTTGGTAACATGAGACGTTGGTTAAGCTAAAAGATATATGAGTTATCTTATCTGAATGTTTTTAAATCCAATATACAGTTTAATTTTGTGAGTTTGAGTTGGGACATTTAATTAAGTTTTATTAAAACCAGGATCGTGATTTTTCTCTTGAAAATATAAGACTGTCTGCCCAGTAAAATGCAGCATTCTAATTACGCAAGGGTAAACCCAGATATCAATTAAAACATGTCCTACATAGGCCTCCTTATAAAGTAAATAAGAACACATAAGTTTAGTACTGAAAAAACAACATGGAGTTAGAAGCCAAATCTGAACACAACAATACAAATAGGAGGCTTCACTAAGCTAAATTCACTTCTTCCTTTTCTTTGGTGGCTGCAAAGCTTCCTCATCTTCGTCCTCCTCTTCCTCTTCATTGTCTTCTTCATCAACACCTTCCTCCTCGTCCTCTTCTCCACCCTCTTCCTCATCATCGTCATCCTCGTCCTCATCGTCATCCTCGTCTTGGTCATCACCATCTTCATCATCTTCCTCTTCTCCATTTTCATCTGCCCCACCAGCACCACCTTCAGGAGCTTTCTTTGAGTTGCTCTTGTTGTTGGAATTGTTGCCATATCCACCTCCATCTTCAGATGACAATTCATCTTCCCCTTCTCCAAATGCACCATCACCATCATCATCTTCTTCGTCTTCATCATCATTGCCATCTTCTCCTTCAGCATCATGTTGCTTGTCTTGACTTTGGGTTTTACTCTCTCCTTTGGTTGTAGGCATGTCAGTTAACATTAACGCATAGAGTTCCTACACCCATTTTATAATGTTAGCAAAAAAACTTATATAAACATTGATGCAGTTAAGTGAAACAAACAAGCGGATAATAATACAGAGGAACGACAAGTGTTAAGATGTTTAGTAGTAGTAATTAAAACAAAAAATTGCCACACCCTCGAGAACATTTTCAAAGAATAATAACTGAACTGTATCAGAAGTCATAAAGTTAATGTAGTATGTTTAATGTGTTAATATTGTGTATAGATAATTTCAAATTACGATTTAGCCAGTATTTTAATTAGACATTGTGGTTCTTTGGAAAAAGACTTGCACTTGGGCACAATTATTTTTTTAAAATGGAACTTATATTTTAGAACATACTATGCACTAATTTAATTAACCATTCAAATTTTTCACGTAGTGAATCATAAAAGAGAGAAATTAAAATGCCAAACAATTAATTTTCTGAAGATGAAATGCTCGTCTTAGACGTACAAATTCATCATTGACATCGGTATAAAAAACGTTATCCATGTTACATTTAAAAAAAACTATTCATTTTAAAAATAAAATAAAAAATAATCGTAAAGACAAACTTAAACTCGCGAACGATGCTTCAAGCAATTACTTCGAAGTTCGAATAGTTTTGAATTGAAATTTAGGAACAAGCCCGTAATATATGCCTAAAAGTCAAATTACTAATGAAAATCATCATCTTGTCTTGGTAATGTATGCCTATTTTGTAACCGCCTTCTGAAAATATATATTTATGTCCTTAAAAAAAAAAGTATATATTTATATTTTTTTAGGTTGTGGGTACAACATTTTATATTTTTTTACTTTTTTTTGGTAAAAATTTATATATATTTTTTACCAATATTATGTATATTTATTTGTTTACACAAGTTGACCGACATCGCTTAATAGTGTGCCCCACATCCATCATATAAGACTCGACCCGTTTTCCTCAGCCAGGATATTAGGAACTCAAAACGACACGCGTTAGAGGTACGTGCTTTACGCTCAATGGCATATCCAAACCGAATAATCCCAGAATCCGCTTCTTTTCACTTTTTTACTTTTAACTTCACACACACGACAAAAACATATTTTATATACCCACCCAACACACCTTTACTATGTTCCGTCCTAGACTGACAAAAAATAATTTTAAATTAATTTATGGTTAAAAAAAAGGAAAATGATAACAAGTTGGAATCAATTCTAGTCGAAAGAAATTAAACATAACAAAATGTTAAATTCTTCACTTTTATTTTTTGTTGCAAGATCTGCACTTTAATTCTAATTCAATAAGAATAAATAAAAGTAAGTTTGTTAAAAGAATAAAAGTGAAAGGCTATAATTTATAGAAAAGGTGCGTAAGAATAAAAGTGAAAGGCTACTTTTTATAGAAAAGGTGTGTACGTTAGCACACACCCTAAACCAAAAAAAGTTCAAAACAACCAGCAGAAAATAGCAAGAAGACACTGTAATAGACAGACAAGTTAAGCCTTGCCTTCTCAGTCGTACCATATCCGTTTACCCTAAAAATCGCACAGGCCACCATAACTCGTGAGCATGCGCAAATTAGCATTAGTAGAGGCTTAGGCGCATGATATTGATATTGATATTGATATGGATAGAGACAAAAGGAAAACCCTCATAATTGATTATAGACTATTAGATTAGACCAAACAAAAATAACTTTGAAGTTTTGATAAAACACAAATTGCTTTCAATCAAAAGATAGTACTTATAGATAAGATTAGATCTAGTCAAGGTTGAAAGCAGTAAAAACATGTTTGTGAAATGAAGTGTGAAGCGACGAAGAAAAAGTACTCACCGGAGCCAAAAGCGTGGCTTTGACAATGGCAGAAGCTAACATAGTTACAAGCGCTTCCACGGCGTACGTTAACGCGCCATAACGGAGCGTGGCGTCCATCATCGAACTCTGTTGTTCAGTTTCCATTTCGTACGACAAACAAACAAGTCCCTTCTCAAACCACAAAACGAATATTATCCTGTAAATAATTAACTAATAATTAATTAAATAATATCACCATCCATCACCGTTAGTTAGATCATCTCAGAAATCACACGACAGTTGCTGCTCTTGTTTCAGAAATCATGACACCAATTATTACTTTATTTTTTTAATAAAATTAATTAATTTTAACATATATTTCTCCACAAACCATAGAAAACATTAATTATATATACAATATCCTCAATTATAAAAATTATTTAACGAAGAATTAAAGAAAGCATAAGAACAACAGTTAGAATTTTTGCTTTTTAAAGTGAAACATGAAAAAAAAAAATTGAACAACTCGCCAAAGGTGGAAGTGTTTGAGCAAAAAAAAAACTTTCAGAAGCAGAAATTTCAACGTAGAAACTGAGAAGTTGAAAATAAAGCATAAAAAAAGCGAATTAAGAAGAAAAAGGTGAGAATTAAAGAGAAGAAAGATGAGAAAGGTTACCAGGAAGGAAGATCTAGAGACTGAGAAGCAAGATCTGAGGGTTTGAAGAACTAAAACCTCTGAAAAATGGGAGAAGAAGCTTCATACATTTTGGACCGTTGGATCGTGATCGTAGAAACGTTGAGGTTCGAAATATAGAAATATCAGAGGTGAGTGAGAGAGAAAGAGAGAAGAAACACAGGCACTGGTTCGTAATTTCTCAGCGAAGTTTCGGGCAGTTTGGGCAGTGGAAAGAAAGTGTAAAAATCGAATTACGGGCTGCCCGAAGAGGCAAGTAAGGACAAGTGTGGGTTTTGTTAATTTGATATGGTTTTTTATGAGAATTATTTTTGTTCATTACCCGGTCTTCACCGGAAAGTCAAGTTTTTTTATTCGTTAAAATAACTATAAAATCTTTTTAATAGTAAAAATACTTCACACGTGTAAGAGAATTCTCACGTGTGAGGTTGTGCTTGCTGTCTGCCAATATTCCTAAGGTGTTATCTTCTTTGACCATGGTTAGTTACTTGGTTTAGCTAGGGTTGAATACACCACAGGGGGGTTGGAGAGTTGTTGAAATATCAAAGGGTATAATAAATTCGTAAATTAAAACGGAATCAAAACCACGAAGATATTTTTCGGTATTAAATTATCTGGCATAGGGAACCTTTTAAAGGTGGAATAAACCATCAAACAATTAATTGAGCTCGGGAATAACTAAAAGTTCAAAGATTACGCTATCATATCAAATAAACTATTTTATTTATCCTTTAAATATTATTTTTTTTAACAATTTTTTTGCAAGTATGTTTAGAATAATATAAAAAACTTATTTACCAATTTTTAATAATATTGGATGAATTAAACATGAATTTTTTTAATCCCTAAAAGTTCAAGATAAAAGTAATTGAATTTCGGGTTTAGAAATCAAATTTCTAACGGGGATGTTTTTTATAATAATTTAAACGTTTGCTAAAAATTGTTCAAAAATTTAAGAGATTAAGGTTAGTTAAACAAATTTCGTTTTATCAAGGACTAAATCAGCATAAAAAATTCACCTCTAATCAAATAGAGGTAAATGGTGTAGTAAATTATTTTGCTGGGTAAATGGCTTTCTTGAATTCAATGATGCAGTGAATTGAGAGGCTACAATTGCAGTAATATTTAGACATTTACTTAGCAAAGTAATTCAATGATGGAGTAAATTATTTCGCTGAGTAGATGGCTTTCTTGACTTCAATGATGCAGTAAATTGAGAGGCTACAATTGCTGCAATTGTTCATTTGAGATTGGTAGGATTCCACTTTGTGCCAAGATGGAGGTCACATAGTCATGGTCTTTTCTTTTCTTATCAGTTAATTTCAAATTGGATTCTATATTTTCTGGTTGATTTCTTGATTTGTAAACCATGCTTCAGTCCATGTTGAATGGATCACATCTAATTGAGTGTGGTCTTTTTGCTTTTGATTGGTTTAGCTTGTCATCGATATACAGATCTAAGTAGTGTGTTCCAATTTTAGCAGTGTTGATATATGCATACTATTTCAGGACTTTGATAGCTGTATCTCGAGTGAGGAGTTGATGTATTAGTATTAGCAGAGAGTGGGGCTGCAAATTGTATTTTCAGTTGTTTTTCTGCTCATCACATTCATTATTCATTTGAAATGTAGCTGCATTTGTTGAGAGGTGCCTTATATTGTCTCATGCTTCTGTGGCAACATTTACCTTTGTTGGTTTAGTTTGCTGAATTTAGGTGATCAAGTTTCTTTCAATTTAAGCATAAGAATATGTGTTTTGTTCGCCACATTGTAATGGTGTAATTTGGTTTTGTGACCAACTTACTAGCGTTGAACTCTTTTGTGACCTTTAATTTAGTACCTCTGGTGCCTTTTAATGTTAATACATCCTTTTGGCTTTTTTCAGAAAAAGAAAAAACAAATTGAGGCTAATAACTTGAGTCTCCAGTACTAAATGGTAGAATAATTTGAGAGACTCTTTACTATAGATTAAGCTTAACTTTTATATCATCAACGGAGTTGAACTCAGGAGACCGATAATCTTATGAATAATTATATCCAGAAATTTTCTGATTTAGTAAACTATACCTTATTTAACGTCTCGCTTCAATACATGTGAAGAATTTCTTCCTGATTTTTTATGCCAGAAAGACTAATAATGGAAAACTGATTTTTTAGTCGGTAGGTGATCTAGTAAGATAATTAAAATTTCATACACGGCTAAGTGCTAGCAACTTTGATCAAATTCATGGTTGCTCCAAACATTTTAAATCTACATTCAACCTCAGGAAGAAAAAAACAGATGATTTCTAACAAACGTCTAGATTACTAGAACATGAGTTCAAGTTAAGACCCCCCCAAACGTTTCATCTACAATTGTTAAAGGAGCATCCCAAATATGCCAAGGTTGGGTGCTCTTCTTACAGCGGGGAAAGAAAGAAGAAGAAAAAAACTGTGCCATTGGAAGGTGTTAGAAATTTGATGCAATGACAGGATCCTTCCTCAGATACACTAATATATAATAGCACCAACATTTTTGAGACTGTAGATAAATACAAGAAAAATACTTTAAAGCTAAAATCCAAGGAAACATGAAACACGGGCAGTGAAGTCTGCTGCTGGTACGCATAAAGACAAGCGCACAAATGCCTCTGAAATTAGAGCAAAGTAGCAAACTGGCCCATTGGAAGTAGTTCACACTTCATGTATCATTTGCTTAGATCATCCTCTACCCCGCCCAGCACCTACCAAAAGAAAAGGTATTTGATTACTATACATTATTTAACTTCAAGCTATCATTTCAAAAACTAAAATGCCTATATATATTATTTATGCATTTTTTGAACAATAAAATTTAACATCAGAACCGTCAAATTACAGAATTGGTTAAGACATTCTTTCAACAATAATAACCTTTTAAGCTGAATAACTTTCTAGTTTATCAAGAGCTAATCTAGTCTAGATGAAAATAAAAGATAATACCCGGAAACTCTTTGAACTATGACATGGTGAATTTGAGGTATTATAGCATATGATAAATATCTTAGAATATCTAAATTCTCAAAGTATCTAAAATTATTTCTTACTTACAATTAACTTATGTATTATTTTTTTATATTTTGTAATTTGCTTCTTTATTTTAAGTCTTTTGTATCATAATAACAAAAACATAATTTAAGATAGAAGAAAACACATAAAGGTGGTAAATTATATGATGAGTGCATTTATGATTTACCTCTGCTTCCTCCAGGCTTTCCACCTTGGCTAGCTCTGCCTCGGCCTCCGGCACCTCTAGCACCACCATCATCAAAACCACGCCCAGTGCCTTTTGTTTGGCGTCCACCAGCACCAGCAGCATCCTCCCTACCTCTACCCCGACCACGTCCCACACCAGGTGGCTTGCGATCTGAAAAAGGTGACATTGATTAGATAACTTCATTTTTTGTATAACTGGAAGACATGACAAAATGGCATTTTAACTTGTGTGGGAATATAAATATAAATTTATCATTTGCTCATTTATAAACAAAATAGATGCGCCCTAAGTCAGAATCGATCAAAAGAAAATTATATACGGATCTTTATTATAACAAGCACACCAATATTCATGTATCAAGATAAAGACCAAGTGCTAGATCCAACAGGGGAAGTTTGTTGGGTTTGTTATGGGGCGTCCAAAACACTACAGAGATGTAGTTTTAGTAGATCTGACACCATATTTCAATCCAAAATCTCAAGGCGTCAGATTCACAGGTACTTCCACTTGATATCTTACTCAACTTTCCCATTCCAAGTCAATTTAGGATTTATCACACACACACGCACACATGACATACGTGAATTCTCAAAATAAACTAGATATCAAAATAATACTTCGTACCTGTACGGCTCTTTTCTTCCTGAACTTTGTCAATAACCTAAATCAAAGGCAATAAAGCAAAATTAGTTGACAAAACTATGTACAAGTCAGACATCACTTAACAAATTATCTGATTCACTAAAAGGGTATCCCAATGCAGAAGCTCTAGACAAAAGTATGAGCACAATCTTGAGGCTTAAACCCTCAAGCACAAGGTTTTTCCAAACTAAACCCATGACCAATAGATCACAAGGTAAGGTTCACCTTCTTAGCAACCTATTCGCCAATGGTTTTCTTAAATAACATTAAAGGGAGTGCACTGTCATTGTAAACTAACTTTACACATGCATCCAATAAGAATCCACTATTCCGACATATCAATCTACTATTGCAAGTTGCAACTGAGTCTTTAAACTAATGATATGAAGTGGCAAACTAATAAATTCTCATTAGATGTCAGTGTAAAGCTTATTTACACTGATAGTACACGACCCTTAATCTCTTTATAAATAACTAAAAGTTTACCAATCACCACTATTACATACCTCGTCAGGAACTCGAAGGTACTTGATCGTATTTCCTCGTATGTAGCATTCAGGCATCCGCCAAAATCTATCTCCATCCTACATTACCAATTTCAATCAAAATTCACAAACCAACCTTTCAACAATAACAAATTAAAAAGACAACAAACAAGAACACTTAAAAACATTACTTTAGAGGTACAAATAACTTCTCGGAGATGAATGTTCATCCATGTATCGCAATTAACCAAATGCCCGTTATATGTCTCTCCATTTTTCAGCTCCACCAACTGTTACAACAAGTTCAAAAAACATTATTTAACAACAATGAAAAATCAAACAGAAAAAATCACAAAGTAGAATAAATAAAAAGGTTTTTGTTACTTACCATAGGGTGGCCTTGTGCAGTCTTAAGAAGAGAAAGAGGAAGCTGCAACAAAAAAACAAAAAAAAAAAAAAGAGTAAAAAAATGAACATAACAATAATTAACAGTGACTATAGCATAAACCCTGGTGGTTAAATTTTGTTAAAGAGAATTATATGATTCGTCGCGACATGGTATGATGAATCAGTGAATTTGAATGCGGCTAGGTTTTCCGGTTAAAAAATAATATTTAGAAAAAGGAAGTAGTTACCATGTTGATGATTGGTGTGTTTGAACTTCAAGTGCCGTCGATGAAGTTGAACGATTCAAAAGAGCAGAGTGGGAGAGAAAGCGGAGGAAGGAAAGAGAACCCTCACTTTGTGATCGATTGATTTCTTGATTCTTCTTTATTCCCCTGTATTTATAGAGAAACTTAAATTTTAACGCAGAAACTGAGAAATTGAAAAGAAAAAAAAAGAAGAGAGAATTGGCGAGAATTGAAGAGAAGAAAGATGAGAGAGGTTACCAGGAAGGAAGATCTGAGGGTTTGAAGAACTAAAACCTCTGAAAAGGGCACTGGGCGTGTATTCTAAGAACACTTTTAAATCAATCGAAAATGTTTATTAAAAAATTTAAAATGTTCTGGACATGTTTGTTAAAAAATTGTTCTAAAATTTAAGAGCTTAAGGTTAGTTAAATAAATTTTGTTTTATCAGGGACCAAATCTGCTAGCAAAATTTTTATAAGGATTAAAAAAATCTATTAAACTTAATCATTTTAAGGACTACACTTAAAAAGTGATCATTTCATAGGAATCAAAAATATATGTAACTTAATTAATTAGCTAATGTGTTTTTATTTATGAATAAAAGATGTGCTAACAAGTGTTTAAATGTGTTGTTTAAAGGGTCTATAATAAGAAATTTTATCAAGAAAGTAAAACACAAGTAAAAGTAATAATACACACCTTCATATATAAAAGTTAACGATTTTAATTTTTTAAACAATGTATAAAGAGTATCCACAATGGTAGTAAATTAGTAAAAAAAAAAATCCTCAAATGGGTAATGAGTTTCACGTGTACACATATTTAATTTATAATTTTTTAATGAAAATAGTAAACAAAAAAAGTCCTTAAATAAATCCGTCAATACATACTTAAATATAAATATGTTTATTTAAACAATAAATTAAAAAGATCAAGAATCACATGAGTTTGAGATGGTGGAACCAACTTTTATCTTCTTACTTTTCTATTTTAATCATAGGACTCGTTAGTTGGTCCCTTTTATTTTATTTTTATTTGATAAAAAATATGGTCATGTTAACGAGTGTTCCCGGACCACTCTTTAAGGATTCCAAAAGAAGAAACTATTTTTATTAAAAAGTCAAATATTTTGATTTTCGATACAATAAGTACACATATTTTCATGATAAGTTACCTTTTAAAGGTCTTAATTAGTGCTCGGGGGCACTGGTTAACATTTTCCTAAAAAATAATAGAGGTGGTAAGAGAAAGAGAGTAAAAACACAATTAAAATACGAAAGAGTTTAATGTTCAAAAATTATCTTAAAATGATTGTAAAAGTAGTAGCATTTATCATATATGCATGTGATTAACCAACATGTTGACTCAAACAATGTTCAAATACCTTAAAATTTCATTACCGGTCAAACTTCCTTTTCTTCTGACATTTAATCAATATGCTTTTCTTTTTATGAACCATTAGGCACGATCCAGCAAGTTTGGTATACAAACCGCAAAACTTAAATTAAATTTGACATAAATATTGTTATTTAAGTTTTTAAATTTGTTCTCATCCCAAAATGATGAATATAACTTCAATGACAGTTAACTGTTGTTGCGTTCTGATTACAATGGTAAAACATATAAGCTTAGGATTTTTTTCCTCGCTGAATCATTCGTTTATTCACACATTCTTTTGTTCATTCAAATCATTGAAAAAAATCATTCATTCATACGGAAATAAAATGATTAGACATGTCTTACAACAAAGCAAATTAAGCCTCAAACCAACATTTTTCATTTACAAACAAATAAAAAAAACCAAATAAAAAACTATGTGCCTTTTCTTACCTCAAACGTTGCCTCGGTAAGGAAATTTGAATATGTAGTGGCTTGCTGCATCTCAGCTCGAATCCTGACCAAAACATCACAGAGGTCTTCGTATGTCTGACCATCATGTTGGATTTTAAGAGGGTGTTTCAAAAAATTTAATCCTCTTGGCAAAATAAATCTCAATGAAAACGGATTTTGATTAAATCATTAATCACAAAGAACAATAAATCACAAATCATAACAAAAGGATACATGTGTTTATCTTTTGAAGTGTTGATCCTTTGAAGTCGAACTCAAAGAGAGTGAAGGATCACAAGTATTGCTTGATGACAACACTTCTACTCAATCCACGCGAACAACTTTCTTTCACTCACAATGCTAGCTACTTGCGAATGAAGGCTTAGAGAGAAGGGGCGGTTTTAAGGTTCGGAAAACTAGGGTTTTTGAATTAGGTTAAGAATGTCTTTTACTTCTACACAAAAGTTATATTTGTAGAACCTCTTGCGTGCTCACCAAGTCAGACGTTATTGGGCTTGTACAAACCCAATAACTCATGCGCGTGATATGTTAACTAGTTAGCTTCACTTACTAAACACACCTCCAATATAAGTCTCACTTATTTATCTAGTTTAACTATCATTTTGTGTGTAATCCTACAAGTTATGGTACGATGACAATAACATCAAATCATATTTAATACTGTAAACAATGAGCAGTATCTAGCAACACATCGCTGCTACCCAAATGACAAGAATGTCAAGTGATACGACGAAACCTTTTTGTGATAAAGATATCATGCATTATTACCCTTTTGCCTTTATGTTTATATTGAACACAAGACATAACACCTCATCCTTGTCCACTTCAATATTGGGCCTTAGACATTTTTCATGTTACGTATGAGGAGAAAATTTCATCTAGGCTGCTGATGTCTCTCAACATGATTCGTGGAGCACCCATCAAATAACTTTGTAGTAATCCTGTTACGAATAACGTTTGTACGACAACAAAGTACTCACCTCCTACATCTAGGGTACACATCGGTTTTAAGTTAAAAGGTGGAATGCATCACTTGTTACTATGAGAATAACTCATGACATTTACATAACTTTCTATGTAGTATTCTCACGACGAGTCAATCCAATATAAATATTACTCATAATATTTATATTTATGTGAAGATTGAATAACTCTTTATCCATGATCCGTGAGATGTGATCATCAGTCTACCCACTATATAATCTTTATGTTTTAATGCTATATCACTTCATAATTTTTTTTGACTAAAGATGCTTTATAATACTGTCTTTATATTTAATGGGGTCTCACAGTTAAATTATATCTAATATTTTATTAAACAAACTAATTATTTTAGAGACTTTATTATTTTGAAACAAAACAAAATAAATAACGAAGTTTCTTATTATATATTCATAAGTATATATATCAAAGTCTTGATACATAGACAACACACAATCGATACAGATCGAGTATTAGGGCTTACTACAGCACATCACACAACCCCTCCTACGTCATGCACTCTTGATCTTGATGATGCTTAGTGAAAAATAAATAAATATTTGTGCTTAGGTTTTGAGAGAAAAGGGTGTTAGAAAAATTAATAAGATACTGAAAGGGATGTATTTGTGTAGGTAAATGGAGGAAAGGGTAATTTTGATACCTTTTAAAACAAGGAGGTATATACGAGTAAAAAGTTCATTTTTTTTCATTTAATTATCTTAATTTTTTTGGAATACTAATTATATTGACTAACGAATAGACATACATTAATGTGACTATCTATCCGCTTTTTCACTATACTTCATAATATATAAACGAAAAGATATTAATTTTTTACATAGTATGATTAAAAAATTTAAATGAAATTAAAAAAAAAACTTTTAATAGTGTCAAATATTATTTTTTATTAATTTCAAAAAAATATTATTTTTTATTGTAATAATGATGTTGTTTCTATTTTAATAAGATTTAATATTATTTTATTTAATAATTAAAATAATAAAATAAAAGTGATAAAATATAAATTTAATTGTTTAAACAAATGATAAAATTGAAAAAATTAATTAAAGTGAAAAACTCACCCAAAACATTTATCTCCTCTATATGTATATGTGTGAGTAAAGATTTTAAAGATTTATAAGTTATAACCACCATTTTTATTTTCTAACCAATTCCTGCATTCACAAAGGGTATTGGTGTAAAAAATCCCTAAAAAAAAAGGGTATTGGTGTGATCCAAAAATGACGTTAACAAGGGAACCCTACTAATCTGCATGATCTACCTGGTGCGCATATTATTAGTGGAAGTGGAAACATGACCATGACTACGATAGTGATTTGCTTATCACACACAATTTTTTTAGGGTGAGTTTAATTTGTTAAAAATATTCAACAATTTTATCATATCCAACAATTTTTTATTTTATAGAATATTGAATGAACAAACGACTATTTTGATATTTTAAATAACTTATATTTAAAATAAAAAGTTGCGAAGTTGTTTAAAGAGAGACAAACTTTTTTAGTTTTTGTCATGTTCATTGCCTCAAATTTTGTCCTGTAATCCTATCTTTGAACTAATTTTATAATCAAACATAGTGTAACGAAAATTGTTTTGTCCCTTATTTCTTTTTAAAAGATCAAAGCATCCTCAAACAATTGCTTATTTTTTCCTTTAATAAATTCAAATTTTAATTCGTGAGAAGTCTATTCCATTCTACAAAATCTAACTCTCATTCAACGCAACGATTATACTCAAGCGGATTATGAGCTCTCGATTCAAACAACAACAAAAAACTTAATCGTCTTTCACACAATACTCACAATTTAGAGAGCGTGTTTATTTTTTTGTCAAATTGTCTAATTGTTAGAATTCATCTTTTAAGATAAAACAAGTATGGTGTTCGATGTTCGAATTTTGACCTTACATATATTATCCACATGTATTATCTAATATCTTTACCAATTAAGATAAGTTTACAAAGACATCTCATATTTAGTGTCCTTTTATCGAGGATGTTTCATTTTTTTTTGATTGAATATCTAGATTTTTTTTAGAGTAGCGAATATCTAGGTTGTTTTTGTGTTTCCTCATAAATTAATCTCGCAAAAGGCAACAATATCTGGATAGTTGTGCATGCATTAGAAAAAATATTTAAATGTCTTAAAATAATTCAATATCTTTTCCAGAAAAAAATAATAATACTTGTTCTTATCACATTTATAAGTAACTATTACCTTTTTTTTAAAAAATTTATCAAATAATTGATGTTTTTAGACTATATTATAATGCAGGTGCATCGATTTATTTAGTGAATTTGAAAAGAAAATATTTACATATAAGTATGATCGGAGGGAGTAATTCAATATCAATAAATAATCGGAGGGAGTAATTCAATATCAATAAATAACTGATGTATCTAGACTATAATATTATAGTTCAGACACATCAATTATTCAATAAATTTGAAAAGAGAATATATACTTATAAACATGACCCGAAAAAGTAATTTAATACCACAATGTCTAATTTATATTGAAAGGTTGAAACCTCTTTCCCAAGGTACATTTGTGAGAATAGTGTAAAGTTCAATGTTTTGCTTTATCTCGCACTAATAATCTAGTTGTTGTTAATTTGTGCCCATAAAGAACTAAAATGAAATTAAAAAATAGTATTCTTTGTATCCTAAATTATATGATGTTTTGATCATTTTATATAAATTAAGAAATGTAATTAATGTTGTGTCGAAAAGAGAAATTTTAAGGGATTTTACAAAGTCATCTTTCGTTAATGGTATATAATAAATAAATAAATAAATTAAATAATTGAAATAAGATAGAGTAATAAATAATTGAAGATATAGTAGGAAAAATAACATTAAACGTTTCATTTGTATTGTAAAACGACTTATAATTTATGATAATTTTTTCTCTCCAAAATGACTTATAATTTAAAATGGAGGGAGTGTATTTTATAATTAAATTGAAAATATAAATTATAAACTTTCAAAAAATTGAATACACAATTTTTAATACTCCCTTTGTCTCTCTTTTTATGAGAACATCTAAAAAAAACAGGTAATAAAAAAAGTTGTTGGAATGATAAAAAAAATGGGTTTACGGAAATTTACTGGAATAATTTAAATTATATAAATATAGTTTTTGGAATAAAAAATGTTGTCTCTTTTTATATAATTTAGATTATAGATTTTTATGTAATTTAAATATTAAAAAAATATATATTTTACTTATGTAGAAAAATTATATATAAATCTATACATACTTCTTCTTTGATAGAATCTAGACATACTTTTGGTAGTACTAATTGCATATATAATAAATAAAAAATTAATATTTATTTTCCGATAAATACATTAAATTTATAGGTGTGAAAGTTCTGACTCTCCGTGTGGCACAAACAACAGCTCAAGCAAAGCAGAAATGGACCCAACGTCAGCAAACACACAATAGACACATAAAAATACAAACTCTCTCTAATTTCCACAACTCCAAGTCTCCATTAATCAACTTTTCTTTTCTACATTATAATAAAATGTCACAAAGTCCAATTAATAAACAATTTCCTTTATTCATCATCATTAATATAATATGTAAATAGGTGGTGCCACTTATTTTATTATATTTATATTTAACTTTAAGCATGATTGGAGCTGGCAATTGGAAGAGATTGAATTGGATAATGGTTTGCGTTGAGAATTTGGTTCTGTATTTTTTGATGGTGAGTCACCAAGGTGGCATGTCTTTTTCGGAAAATAAATAAAAAAAGCTTCATAATTCTCATATATTTTCTTTCTACTATTTTAAATATTTATCTTCCGAGGAAATCAAGGAAGAACCAAGTACGAGAAAGAGGTAATCAAATCAATACATAACATAACAGCTTTGAACTATTGGAAAACAAGTTGCTTGTGTTGTGCTCCTTCTATATCGGTACTGTTTTTTTTTTTCTTGTTTTGTAATTATTTTTAGTTTTGCTTTTGAAAAGTGTGTATATACCTATTTGACTTTTGCTTTAACAAGGCATTTTATTGATTCTTAGTAGCAGTTCATGGTATGTGTTTATTGATTGTTTATATGACTAAATGGCAGGACCAATTAGTTTTTCTATAGAACATGGATCCTTCATCATCTTCTCAATTTGTTTCCTCAAGAAATATTGGTGTATATGATCCTATACACCAATTTACTATATGGGAAGAACATTTGAAGAGTAATGGTGATTTAAGTGTATATGAACCTGAAATGAAGTTAAATAATCAGGTCCGTATCCAAGTTTACCAAATTTATACTTGTCTTATACGATAATGACTATTTTTCTTCAACTAATTATAGTCAGGGGATGCTTCTTTTGGAATATTGGGAACATATGACCACCAAGAAGCTAACAAAGTTACTAATAAGGTAAGATTGTGTTGCTACTTGCTTGGTATCGTGGTGAGTTTGGCAAAATCTCAGTGAGCTATCCTGATTTTGCAAAAGCCACACTTTGTCGCTTCAACATAATCAAGGTACCACATTAATTTTGTTCAACCCACCGTCATATCAAACATGTATGGACTATTTTCTACAAGGGGACCCCTAGATACTTACTGCATGTGCAATGTCAAGTTCAACTTGATCCTTTTGAAAGAAAAAAAAACTTCAATCACATTAATCCATTTTGGAAAAGTTGACCAATCCAAAAGGACTAATGCGATAAATTTTTTACTTTCAGAGACCATTTTGAAATTTTGTTAATGAAGGAACCAAATTGCTCAATCAGTATTTCATGGACTAAATTGTTGATTCATCCCATTCTTTCCTTATGCCTCAAACTTTGTAGAAACTTAGAGTGACATCGAAAAGCATTTTAGAACCACGTTTTGGACTCACTTTGCACTGCAGATTAGGAGGGTCCCCTGCTTCCAAATTTTGGATGTCTGGCTTGCGTTTTTTTTATGCTTATAAGGTGATGAAACATGCAGATGCAAAGACGTCTCGCACAAAATCGAGAGGCTGCTCGCAAGAGTCGTTTGAAGAAAAAGGTTTGGACTTTTATACTTCATACATTCAAAGATGTACCAAACAAACAAGCATTTGATTTCTGACATTTCATAACAGGCTCATATACAACAGTTAGAATCGTGTCGTTTAAAGCTGTTACAGGTAGAACAAGAGCTAGATCATACAAAACAGGTAATGTGAAGATGAGTTAATAATATACTCCTATTTTCATTTTGTTCAATATCTACTTGTTTTTCTCTCCTCATTTGTTAATCTCTTGATGCAACAAAATTGCAGGGATTGTATATTGGTGGTGGATTGGATTCTAATAATTTAGGTTTTGCTGGCTCTGTAAATTCAGGTTTGTTTGTTATTAAATTCTGGTTCTTGATATTGATTTGTCACTGCTCTTATAAATGTGGTTATCCTATGATGAAATCACTTTTTGTTTATTTTTGAATCATTTACATACTCTTATAAAAAAACTCAATAACCTACAAAATCAACTAGAAGGGCTAAAGCAAACTTTGAGAGAATCCTGTAGGATATGTGCTTTAGCCTTTAGTTTGAACCTTTTTGCATGCATGGCCTTTTCACTTTATAAAAACTTACTGCAGATAATATATTTTGGTGGTGGTCCTAAACTAGGGCTTATTGGCCTCACCATTGGGCCAGCCCAGCAGCTACTCAAATCCTGTTTTAGCAATGACCTCACCGCACATTCAGATACTCCCTCCTTTCCTTTAATGTAGAATTTTTTTGTTTCTATTCATTTATCGTTTTCAAAATTCAATGCAACAATAACTATTGTTTAGTTAAGTACACTTAACTATTTAATGCAGGGAGAAATGATTGGAATAAGATAATAAAAAGTAACAATTTATCAGAGAGTACTACTACTGTGGAAATTTTTTGGTGTGAATTCAACCAATTTTGAAACTCTGAATCCAATCATTTCTTCCAAAATTTCAGATTACAATGGCAAGTAAGCTCGCTATTATGTACCTAGTGGCAGTACTGTCACTATGTACAACTTTCATGAATCTAATTACAACTATAATATTGCTTAGAAAGTTTTTAAGCTGTGCAGTAAAGTTTAGACACTTCTTTCATTCTGTTCTGGTTGATATATAATATTAGCTTTGGGCTCTCCTTGAGCATGTTTTCATTCTTGTTTTGAACTCTATCCTAAAACTAGTTTTTGGACTCTAAATACACCTAATTTACAGAAATAACAACTTTTAAGATGGAGTATGAACACTGGGTGGAAGAGCTAAACAGACAAATGTTGGAATTGAAAGGTGCTTTAAGTGCTCATATCAGTGATATACAAATTGGGGAACTTGTAAATGGCCTCATGAATCACTATTTCAAACTATTTTGCATGAAATCCGATGCTGCAAAAGTAGATGTTTTCTATGTTATCACTGGCATGTGGAAAACAACAGCTGAAGGGTTTTTCTTGTGGATCGGAGGTTTTCGGCCCTCCGAACTTCTAAAGGTAACACCTAATCGATATACTTGATCAACTTGGGGTTATTTATTTCTGTTGTCATATTTCTACCATGGCATAATGTATGTTTGTGATGAGATTTGCAGGTCCTGGTCCCTTTAATTGAACCATTGACAGAGGAACAACGGTTTGATGCCTATAATCTTGAGAAGTCATGCCGACAAGCAGAAGATGCCCTTTCACAAGGTATGGAAAAACTACAGGGAATGCTTGTTGACACAGTTGCAGCAGGACAACTCGTTGAAGGAACTTACATTCCAGAGATGGATATTGCAATAGAGAGGCTGGAAGCTCTGGCTAGCTTTGTGAACCAGGTAATGTATGTTATATATTTCTTTGTATAATTTAGATTAGATGAGGTTTTAACCTTGTCAATGTGTGACACAACGGTTATGAGTTGCGGAAAACAATGCTGATCCATGGCAAGAGTATAAGTTTTATCAGAAGTATGCATGGCAAGAGTATATTCCATTAACACAAATTACCACATTAAAAAGGTTAAACTAGGCTACTAGAAAATTGAACCAATTAAGTTTATTATTGTCAAACAGGCTGATCATCTTCGACAGGAAACATTGCAACAGATGTCTCGAATACTTACCGTACGTCAAACTGCTCGATGGCTGCTTGCTTTGGGTGAATACTTTCAACGCCTAAGGGATTTGAGCAAACTTTGGACCAATCGTACTCGTGAACCTGCATAGTCTTCATGCAAGAGATAGAGCAAACTTGTAATTTTAGCTCCATGATCATGATTATGACCCAACTTATCAAGTGTTAACGTTCAAAAAACCATGTCCAGGCCGGTTGCTTGCAAAGTTGTGCATTATGAAGTTGTAAATATAACTCCCCATTTATGAATAGGTGATTATGGTGAATCTATTGATATTCGTAGTGTAAAATGTGTAGTATAATTTAATTGCAAATCTGAGTGTTTTGAACATCAATTAAGCGTTTCATCCTAGACAAGTTTATTCTTCAGCATGCTCACGTAATCACAACAAAGTAATTTTTTCTAGATGTGTTTTGAATTTGGCAAGGAAGTAAAATATGATTTTCAAACATTAAATCTAATTTGCCGAGCTTGATAGAACAAAATTTGAACCATTGATCTTTAATGAACAATCCCAATTTACATAACGGGTCAATGGTTTCATGATCTGAAATTTAGTCAGCAGGTATGCATGCGAAGTCGTTATTTCCTACAGTTAAATTTAACATTATCTATAACTGATTGCAGCCTTTTGATGCCATGAAACCCAAAATATATACACTAGTCCGCATTCAACTCATAAATAATGTACCAACTATCTACTAAAAAAAAATAATGTACCAACTATAAGAAGAAAAAACCCTCATCACAATGGGGTGAACATTTCATTATTGGTAAGAACACTTCTGAATATATGTTTACAAATGATGTTGCCATGTAGCAATTTTCCGCCATTATCAAGGAATTTCTTTTATGCCAGCAGGATGCATAATCATTTCACAACTTTGTCATAGAATAGTCCAATGCATCCACAAGAAAATCTGCAAGCAAAGAGAATGGTAAGTGGAATAAGACTTTTGCTGGATTAAAGGCTTCAATATAAAATCTGGAACTTGCATCTCAGTACAAGAGAGAGATGAAATTCTACCTGCATCATCTTTACTGAAACACATTGGTGGCTTAATCCTGAAAACATTTCCATGCAGTCCTCCTTTCCCGACTAGAATGCCAAGCTCTATAATCCATATGAATGTAAATAGTTATACTACTTATTTGAAACATATTTTAGAAAGAATGGTCTTACATGCACGATGGAATGATAATTGTCTCACCTCTAAGTTTTTCGAACAAGACAGCAGTTTCAGCCTTTGCAGGTGTCTTGTTTTTCCGGTCGGTAACAAGCTCTACCCCCAGCATTAGTCCTTTTCCCCTCACATCACCAATGACTGAGAAATTATATAACAACTATGAGAATAATAATAAAAATTGCAGCAACTTGAGAAACAGTTTTTGTTATGATGCAGGTACATGCTGACTATAACATATCATGAACAGTTACTAGGCTCAAATCAAGTAATTAGATCCCTCAACCTAAGAAGCCATGTACATAGATAGCTAGAAAGTGCAAGAATGCCATAAAATAACTGTATTACAAAATTAATCATTTCTAAGATGCTATATTAAAAAATGACATACTGTCATGTCGTTGCTGAAGTGATCTCAAACGCTCAAGCAGGTGAGAACCAATATCAGCGCAATGAGCCTGCCGCTTCTCGTTATCCAGAACCTTCAGCACTGCAAGTCCGCCGGCAGAACATACGGGGTTCCCACCAAATGTATTAAATTGAATCTTCTGGGCCATCACACTTGCAATTTCTGGAGTTGTCACTACAGCTCCTAATGGCAAACCATTGCCAATACCCTATTACAGAACAATATTAATATTAGATACAATGGAATAATTGCAGAAGATAAAGATGAAAAGCTAGAACAAAATATATTCTAATTCTGTGATTAAAATATAGCACAAATAAAAGTATACTATAACTAATAGATAGCAGAACAAAAACACATCAAGCTAAATTTTAAGGAAAAACATGAAATTTAGCTTTACAGATACACATGCATGCTTAATAAACCTCATTAGAGGCAATGTTGCACTTCAAATGCATAATTAAGGTGCCAAGGTTTCAGGAACTAAATAAAAATATAAGATTTTTATATATATACCTTTGCCATTGTAACTATATCAGGGATAACACCCTGTGTCTCGAATCCCCAATAATGGCTTCCTGTGCGACCAAAGCCCGTTTGCACTTCATCTGCAATGCAAACACCGCCAGCCTTGTGTACGATGTCATAGACATTTTTTAAATAACCAGGTACGAGTTCAACTGCTCCTCCAACCCCCTAGAATAAGCCATGGTGAAAAAGTAAATAAAAAAGTAGGCCAATCTAATTACCACCTTAAATATTGAACAGGATAGATTATACTACATACCTGGATTGTTTCAGCTATAAATCCAGCAATTTTTCCTGAAGTCCCATAGTCAATATGGTCTTGGACATCTTTGGCATAGCTATTGGCATCTGCACCAAAGACTCCACGGTATGGGTCTGGATTCATAACATGATGAATTTCACCCTAAAAGAATCAATGCGTTGTCAAGAATAATTTATGGTTTGTTAGTTTTGGCATAAAAAAATCAAACAGAAAATCAACAATGTCTGAATTATATGTGTCAAGATTAAAGTTTGCCTAATATCTATGATCAGCCCACAGAGGTCCAAACGCTGGTCATAAAAAATCAAATGAGAACTAACTTTGATTGTATTAAAAGCACACTTTAAGTTTGGTTCCCAAATCTTTGAAATGAATTATGAATAGCTGCAAGTCCGTAAACATCACATTTAGGAAATATAACATAGTTGGCTGAATCTATGGGTACAGTATACTGTAACTTATAACACCTATTGGATTCAAAAGGGCCGTATGCAGGATCAATTGAAACAAACCTCAGGAAGTGGGTATTTCCATGTGTTAAGAGCGGTGAGACCCATTGTACTAGAACTTCCCCCATGGTAAGCATTCCTTAGAGAAATCATACCAAGATTACCGGTATACAATCTTGCCATCAGCATTGCCAATTCATTTGCTTCCGAACCAGAATTTACAAAATACACAACCTGCAATTCAAAAGTTGACACTTACTTTCCACATTCAATCAAACCCAACACATTATAAAACTGAACAGTGCTTTCACCAATGAATGCATGTGATGACATAACAAACCAGAGGCATCATGCAATCATATAATCATCACAATCCATCATACTTTAAGATTTCCGGGCATCTTGGCGGCCAACGCCTCAGCGAAATCAGCAATAGCATGGTGTAGATAAATAGTGGTTGCATGCTGCAAAAGTTGACTTTGCTCAAAGATGGCATTCAAGATATCAGGGTGACAATGTCCAGCAGAAACAGTAACAATCCCAGCAAAAGCATCAAGGTAACGCCTTCCAGCTTCATCATACAGATATTGCATCTTGCCCTCCACAATATTCAACTACAAAAACATCATTCATCATCAATTTCTTCTACTATAAAAATAACAATAAATGAAATTAAATTAACGAAGAGAAATGAGTGTGATGATAGAAACTGACGGGTTTTTGATAGAAATGGAACAAGGAAGGACCAAGGAACTTTTTTCGTTTGGCGAATACTTGATCAGCGGATGGGCCGTTATACGGATGAGGGTGGTGATCGAACGGGGGAATCTGCGGCGGAGTATCGATGGTTTGAGTGGCGGTGGCGGAGGAGGAGGAGGAAGATGATCGGAGAGAAGAGAAAGGTCTGCATGCAAGTAAATCGGAAGGGTTAGGTTTGGTTGTTCTCTTGAGTAAAGATAGTAACGCAGCCATAGTTGATTGAAGATTGGGTTCTGAATTCTGATCTATAGTGTATATATAATAATAATAGTAATAATTGAATTGAATAATTATTATACTAATTTAATTAACTTTCGAGTCACAGACACTCTGGCATGCATTTAAAAAAAATGATCTTATCATCATCCATTCATTGCTTTGATTTCACTTTTAAGCTCAAAATGAATGATATGATAGTCTTTTAATTGAAATTATTATTATTCTGCTTAGGGAAGGAATCTAGTCTAATCTAGTAGTAGTGGAGTATATTTCCTAGTAGTTCTTTCTGGGTACGTCACATTACATTACATAGTAGTACATATTACTATCTTGACGTGGAGTTGGTATCAGCTCTTTACGATGCGACGTTACTCGTGACTATTCCTCTACGTGGACCACTTCTAAATATATTCTCTTCTTTTTGTTTTCTTTTTCATAGGAAAACTTTGTTTTTGGGTGAAAATCTAAGATAGAGAAGATTTTATGGTTAAAAAAATTAAGGCAACCTTCAAATGCAACAAGAGGCTTGGCTTCACATTTTTTTTTTATATCATTTTATAACTTTAATATGAATTTCTAAGTTTTATTTTTTATTATACTTTATAGAATATCAAGATTTAATCATTTAAAATAGAATTAAAATATTACCCTTATAATGCAAATACAAATAATTTTAGATATATTATAATCTAACCTAATCTTATATATATTTCTATTTTAATATTAAACATTTTATTAGACATTACACGTGGGTTTATCTTGTCATGAAAACTAGTTTGTTTTATACATCTTGGAGACTCAACTACTACTATCATTTTGTAAAAAAAACACTTGTTGAAAAAAAAAAACTGTTAGTACTATTTTCTTAAATAGTTTATTAGTTATAAATTTACGTGAATAAGTGGAATGTCTAGAATTAAATCTCAAACTCTTGATAAGTTACGATGAAACTACCAGTACTAAGCTAAGTTAAGGAAGAAATTATTAGTATTATTAATCAATAGTTTTATTTTGGGTTAATAGGTCTTTACCCTTAATAATATAGGTCATTTTCGGTTTTACACCTTGTAATTTTTTTGATTTACCTCCCTATAATTTTATTTTAATTTGATTTACCTTCTAATAGGCCAAAAAAAATGAAAATTTCTTGAAAAATAAAATAGATTTTTGTTTGGCATATTAAGGAGGTAATTTTTTTGACAGGGGATGAATCAAAAGAAAAAACCAAAAAATGACTTATATTATTACATAAGGGTAAAAATTTATTAACCCTTTTATTTTCAAGGATAGTATTAGTCGAGTTAAATAAACGGATACCTCTTTATCTTTAAAAAAAAAGTGGATACTTCTAAAAAAAATCAGATACATCATTCTATAGTAGATGTGGATATGGCGGTGGAATTGATGTTACGATAAATTTGTGATTTGTTGGCAACTTGACAGAACCACCCGTATTGTCTCATTGACGTAGAGAGATTATCATTAAATCAGAAAGTGATGCATGCATCAAACAAGTGAAAGTGTAAAATCAACGTTATCTTGGTATCTAGAGGATTGATTTCTTTAATATTAATCAACTAATTTCGTCTTAATCATTTGGTAATCGTAAACCGTCTCCTAATTTAATTACTACTATGTCCTTCGACATTTAGTCTGCGATTGCTGGTTTGTAACGATTTCAAGTCCTTAAGGTAGTAATCAAATGCAATGGTCTTCTAAAACAAATACTTACATATTCAAGAAAGTCCAATCATACAAATACCTTAGTTTTTCTTTTTTATATAGAAAGAAAATAATTATACAAATATCTCAGCGCAATAGTACTAACACAACAAATATGTATGATCATCAACACCATCATTGATAAAGACTTCCTTCGTAAGTCATTGATAGATTTACTCATTACTCTTCAGCAGCTGATCCACTCTTTTGGCTTGATCATAGCACCAGAATAATCAACACCATCATTAACAAAGACTTCATTTTGTACTATACCATATAAATTCAAAATCGCTAAGATGTTGTGATTATTTATATATAAAAGAGAACCAGTTTAACCTAGCGTTGTGTTTTCCCTGCCCTCTCTTCACAAGCTACCGCCACCCAATAATCCAATTTATTTTCTTCCGATGTAGAGGCCGTTTATGGTGGTGCGACGAGCGGCTTAAGCCCTCCGCACCACCTACCTCTAAATCTGCCAATGGTCTTGTACGGTGGTTTTGGCGGTGATTCCGACGGTCGATCTCTTATGGAGACCTGAAATGTGTTGCGGCTCTGTTTCTCTGCCGTTCAACACCGATGGCTTAAGTTTGTCTTTTTGGTATGTGGTGGTTGATACCAGATCCGTTTTATTTCTTGCGGTGGATATAGGTTTTGTTTGCTCGCAACGTAGGTGGTGATGGATCGGTCACGTGGTGATCTATGTCTGCATATGATCTGTTATGGTTTTGATGGATTTTTTGTTGTGTTTTTGAGGTGGTTCGTGGTGGTTTCCTTGGTGGTCTTGATACTTGGTTTTTTGTGGTGGTGTTCGTGGTGGTTTTTGGTGGAGATGCTCGTGGTGGTTTTTGGTGGTAGTTATGTTTTTTGTGGGTTTTCTTCATCGGGTTTGTTGTTGATGGATTTTTCAAATACATGTTAGACGGTGTTGCTTGTTTCAAGAATTGAGCTATCAGTTCATTGTGATTTTGTGGGGTGATATGTGTTTTCTAGGTGGTGATTTTTTAGCGTGTTTACATGTGCTTAACTGCGCTCAACTGCAGAAGAAAAGCAAGGTGCGGTTACACAAGTTTTTGGTAGGTTTGATGATTATTTTGGAGGGGTTTTGCAACGGTTTGACATAAGATTTGTTTCTGCTATTGCGCGGGTTTTTACACTTTAGTTTTTGGAGATGACTTCTTGGTTTTGGTGCTTATTTTTTATTGGCTTTGGGGGCCTCATGAGAGGGTGTTTTTGGTTTGTTTGTGGAAGTTTGAGGGTGTTTTTGGTTTGTTTGTAGAAGTTTGTATTTGATGTATGGTTGTTTGTTCGGGTGTACCGCATATATACGACACATTTTTCCCTTGTATGTTTCATTTGTAAGTCATTGGTAGATTCGCTCATTATCCTTCAACAACTAATCCACTAATTGGTTATCAACTAGTCAAATAGCAGCAATTAGCTTCGGCAGCTGCCAGACCTTTGAAGCATTCTCTTCATAGACCATTGTACCCTCAAGAAAAGGGATTATGTGCAGAAAATACCTTACACCTATGAACAAAATTGAAGCCAGATGAAACCTAGTCAGTGGTTATTTATAACAAAAAAATAAAGGATAAATAATAAATATTTTAACGTATCACCAAACCAGAAAATAATGGATTGAGCATTTACACAACAAATTCATCCAAATAAAGTAGATAGAAAAGAGATTCAAACACAATTATTTATTTGAAAATGCCTAAAAAAGGAGGAATAATTTTGGCTAGGAAAGTCAATATAATCCTATCTTGACTTGTGTGACCAGTGTAACATTCACATATTTACAATACCGAGCTTACTCTTATATCTTTTCTTAATTATCCAACATTCAACCCCATACAACATCGTAAATTTTATAGTTTCTTTTTTCCTAGGGTATCCTCTGCGGTTGCAGTGACATTATTCAAATTAAAGTTTACCAAACTTATCATGGTGATGACTGGTAGTGAAACATTACAGACCACTGTGGAAAATAAGACATGTCACTCTCTTATTCTGGTTTCGGCTGCCCTACAATATTAACTTTTAAGGGAGTTATGTTATATCATCCAAGATGAATCATTTAATTTCAAGGAAAATACATTATTGTAATAAATATGGGAGGAGGTCCATTGAATTTAGTAATGGAACGATCATGTAAAATAGAATGTGGGAGAGCTTATGGCAAAGTGATATAGCATACCACTTCACAAGTACTGAGCTGCTTTTATGGAAGTCATGGATGGCCCAATAAATTCTCGGCGTGGATTGTCAACTATGTTTCTAGTTGAGTTTTTGCAAACTTGTGTGGATTGTTTGAATCAGTTCCAGCATTTGCAGATCCCAACTCTGACGCTATTACCAAGGATTTTATTTTATGATCGTAGGATGCCTAATCATTTCACAACTTTGTCATAGAATAGTCCAAGGCATCCACAAGAAAATCTGCAAGCGAAGTGAATGGTAAGTGGAATACAACTTTTGCTAGATTAAAGGCTTCAATATAAAATCTGAAACTTGCATCTTGCATCTCAGTAAGGGAGCAAGGATGGAATCATACCCGCGTCATCTTTGCTTAAACACATTGGTGGCTTGATCCTGAAAACATTACCATGTAATCCTCCTTTCCCAACCAGAATACCAAGCTCTACAATCCATATGCAGGTAAATAATCAGAGTCATCAGACTACTTATGTGGAACATATATTCGAATGTAACGGCTTTATATGCATGATGAAATGATAGTTGTCTCACCTCTGAGTTTTTCAAACAAGACAACACTTTCAGCCTTTGCAGGTGTCTTGTTCTTTTGGTCTGTAACAAGCTCTACCCCATCATCAAGCCTCTTCCCCTTACATCACCAATGACCGGCACATTACATTATGAGAACAATCAATTCAATTGCAGCAACCAGAGAAAGTCTTTATTGTAAATACATACATAGATAGCTAGAAAGTGCAAACATTCCACGAAATAACCGTATAAACATTTCTAAGATATTATATTAAAAATGACATATTGTCATGTCGTTGCTGAAGTGATCTCAAACGCTCTAGCAAATGAGCACCAACATCAGCACAATTAGCCTGTCGCTTCTCCTTATCGAGAACCTTGAGCACTGCAAGTCCTGCGGCAGTAGATACAGGGTTCCCACCAAATGTATTAAAGTGAGTTTTTTGGGCCATCACACTTGCAATTTCAGGAGTCGTAACAACTGCTGCTAATGGAAAACTGTTGCCAACCCCCTAATACAGATTAACATGAGATACAATTGAGTAATTGCAGAAGATATGAAAGATAAAAAGCTAGAACAAAATACATTCTAATTCTATGATAAAATTGAAAATATAGTACAAATAAAAGTATACTATAAATAAAAGATAGCAGAACAAGGTATCTTGAGCTGAAGCTAAGAAAAACATGAAATAAAGCTTAAAGATATACATACATGCATAATGAACAAGAACAACATTAATAGAGACAATGTTGCACTTCAAATGCATAACTAATGTGCCAAGGTTTCAGAAACTAATTAATAAAATTATAAGATTTTGATATATACCTATGCCATTGTTACTATATCAGGAGTAACACCCTGTGTCTCAAATCCCCAATAATGGCTTCCAGTGCGGCCAAATCCAGTTTGCACTTCGTCTGCAATGCAGACACCACCAGCCTTGCGAACAATGTCATAGACACATTTTAAATAGCCTGGCACCAGTTCAACCGTTCCTCCAACCCCCTAGAATAAGCCAAGGTGAAAAAGTAAATAAAAAAAGTAGGCCAATCTAATTACCTGATCACATTAAATATTGAACATGATATATTATATACACACCTGAATAGTTTCAGCTATAAATCCAACAACTTGGCCGGAACTGCCATAGTCAATATTGTCTTGGACATCTTTGGCATAACTGTTAGCATCTGTGCCAAAGAGTCCATGATATGGATCTGGGTTCACAGTATGATGGATTTCACCCTAAAAGGTTCAAAGCATTGTTATGATTAATTTTACTGTATCATTATCTGAAATAGAAAAAGTGAATATGACATTCACAACGGTATGATTACAATCAGACTAGATCAGAGCTATCACTTGCAAATATATTTAAGGGTTTGTTTGTTTCTGCATAAAAAAATTAAACAAAGAAAATGACTGAAATAGATTTAAAGGTTTTCAAAGTTGACCTAATATCTATTATCAGGTTGTGAAGGTATAAAAAATCTAAATGAGAACCAATTTTGATTATACTATAAAAACACTTTAAATTTCGTTCTCAAATCTTGAATTCAGTCTTCAAGTGAGTAAAACAAATTGACAAGAATATGAATTACGAACAGCCGCAAGTCTACAACCACGACATTGAGAAAAACTAACGTAGTTGGTGAAATACACATGTATACTGTAACTAATAACTCCTATTGGAATTTGAAAGTGTCATATGCAGGATCAATTGAAAATTTTGAATATTACAATGAAATACGAAGAGACTGACAAACCTGTGGTATTATCGGGTATTTCCATGTGTTAAGAGCTGTTGTACCAGTAGTTCCTCCAAGATATGCATTCTTTAAAGAAATCATACCAAGGTTACCAGTATATAATCTGGCCAGCATCATTGCCAATTCATTTGCTTCGGAACGAGAATTTACAACATGGACAACCTGCAATTCAAAAGTTTTGACAATTAAATTCCACATTGAATGAAATCAAATAACACATTATGAAATTGAACACACACAATGTTTCTCCAATGAATGCATAACATAAGAAATCAGAGGAATCATACATCATAGTCATAATTCATCATACTACAATTAGAAAACACAAGTGATGATAATCAAATACAAGATTCACCGATTTCCCGGCATTTTGGACGCCAACGCCTCAACAAAATCAATTAGATTTTGGTCTAGATATATAGTGGATGTATGATGTAAGCGTTTCATCTGCTTAATGGCTACATTCACAATATCAGGGTGGCAATGCCCGCAAGAAATTGTAACAATCCTCGTAAAAGAGTCAAGGTAACGCCTTTCGGCCTCATCGTACAGATACTGCATCCTCCCCTCCGCAATATTCAGCTACATACATTGTTCAAATTCAAATTCCAATAAAAACATCATTAACTAATTTCTTCTAAACACAAGTACATATAAATTAAATAGAAAAAAAAAGAGTGATGATGTTTAGAATGTGGAAACTAACGGGCTTTTCATAGAAGTGGAACAAGGAAGGAGAGAGTGAAGTTTTTCGCTTGGTCACTAATTCATCAGTGGATAGTCCATTATGCGCCTCGAGTTGGTGATCAAACGGAGGAAGCTGCAGGGTGTAGTGATTGAAGAGAATGTTCTGATGTATGTGAGGAAATGGGAAGAGTTGAGTTTGGTCTTGAATAGTGATTGAAATGTAGCAGCCATGGTTTATTGAAAGATTGTTTGGTTTCTGATCTTTCTTTCTTTTGTTTGAATAAGGGTTCTGATCTTAGAAGTGAGTGAGTGAAGTGAAGCCGATTAGTAGCATATATATAATACCTATTGAATCAAGTTAATAATTTCAACACTCAAGTGATAGACAATGACATGTGAAAACTGAAATGATGATGAGAAAGAAAGAGTGTATCATCTTTATCATTATTGCTTTTTTCTAGTACCTTTCTTATCAATATTAAGAAAGTGGAGATAGTATACTATACCATCTTTTCTCTTATTTCACAATCTTCTTCTAAATAAGGAAGAAATCTAACTTCTAATTATGGTAACATATTCATTCATTCATTCATCTTAACAATCATCGGTGACTATGCTATGCACAATTGCACATGGATGGACCATGCAAAACCCAAAGGCACTATAGGACATTTGTTCACGGTCTTGTTTTTTTGCCACTGTACCAAATTGTTCACAGGTTTCGTGTTTCATTATCATTTCTGTTTTATTTTTGAAGTGTCAAAATTGAATTTAAAGCTGAGTTGATTGAATTAGTAGATGGTTCACTCGTATCTCAATAAGAATACGAGTTCAATTTTCGTTGTATCAATCTCTTTGATGAGTAATTTGTAAGTATCTCTGTTAGTTTATTGAGCATTTAGGTCTGTCTATGGTGAGTCATGGAAGTCCAACTCACATAAACTTATTTTTATACAAAATTTGTTGAATTGATTTTGATTTGATATTTTGAAAATGAAATAATTTTGCCTCCAAATTGATTATCAATTTATGATTTGTAACTTTTGAATTCAAACATAGTTTTATACTTAACTTTGATGTTCAATTTTTTTAACTGCAGAACTAGACACACATTATGACTTACTTATGCATCTTTGTAATCACATTAGATTTGACAAGATATTGGTGACATCGTGATTTTGTTGAATATTTTAAAATGTAATTTTGACAAATTAACCACAAAATCAAACATACATGGATTAAAATTAATTTTTGTACAAACAAATCTATTAAGAAAATAACATATTTTATATTTAAATAGGACATCAAATTACTCTTATTCACTTTTAATTTTTTTGAGTAATAAAAAAATACTTCTATTGTTTTGTCAAAAAAATACTCTTATTCTTATTATTCTCAAAAAAATCAAAGTGGATTGATGATATCTAAAAAAACAATACATAATTTAAAAGAAAAGATGTTCACGGGTTTCATGTATAGACATGTGGGAATGGGCACGAAAGAAAAGAAAATTACTCTTTTCACTTATGAAATTGTTCATTCACTACATTAGCGGCAACTAACTGTCGCTCGACATTTTTTAACAGTAGTTAATTGCCACCGACCTTTTTAAAATTGACAATAGATGTTACAGAAACACGAGTATTAAACTCAATGAAGATATTGAACTCTAAACAACTTCAGGAAATTCTATTCCAAGTTTCAAGCACATAGCAAAGATGGAAAAAAACATGAAGAGCAAAGAAAGGTAGGAAAATTTATCCTGGTCCATGCGCCTTGCGCGCTGTTGAAGAACATACAAGGAAGTATCCCTATTGCGTGCAGCGCCCACCATGTTGTTGAAGACTTTGCCATGTGTTAAAAAAGTAGATTATGCGGCGCGTTTAGGTCCATATGTGGTGCATGTGCGGTTACGAGAAAGTGCCTATTTATTTGATTTTTCACCTAGAAACAAGGGTTCAAAATCCGGACTGCTGAAAGACATGGAGGTGTGATCCCATCAACTAGATGTGGTGTTTTTCAGTCTTGGAAATAAGATTGAAGCATAACCGCAAGTGTGCCAAATGGCACAAGTAATAAAGAGTAGTAAAATTGTACGCAGATGGATTGTTGTTTTCCACTCGGCAATTTAACAATACTTAATAAAAACTGTAAATTTGAGGAGGGGGTGTGAGTTATGGACTGGTTTGCAATTTGAAGATAAAATAAAACTAGAAACAAAATGATGACAAGCGATTAAAGTTTCCTGAATCCCCTGTGTACTTGTTTGGTCAATCTAGGGCCTAATTTTCAATTTGAGATTTATATTCACGAGTTTAAGAAAGTAGACCAAGTCCAGCCACAATATGAGATCTAATCTATCTAATGTATTTCTTAATACGTCACTTTGATTAATTTTCTATTTCTAGGTCAATAAATCTAGATCATGTTACAAAAACTAGGGATATTAGTGACAACCTAAGTTCAATTTAAAGTTGATTAGAAATTGAAAAACATTAAGAATAAAATATATTAAATATACATAATTTGAATGGAATTTTTCTCGATCAGTCCGGTCCAATTTTAACAACATTGACTACAATCAAACGTTTAACCATCATACGGCAGAAGCTATCATCAACAAATGACACAAAACTTAACCAATAAGCGAAACTATAGCCTAATGTTTTACCACTTGGTAGAAGGACAATATCATTGCTTAATTATCTATAGCAGAAGTTTCACATCTTAGCTAGCATATTCAAAGGCCAGAATCAACATCAAACTGAAAATATAGAGAACCCATCTGAAAACAAAATGCTTCTCACATTTTTTTTTTAAAGAGTAGTGCAATTAATCCAAGGCTGAAGTAGCAAAACAGAGTCATCAACATCATATTCAACATAATAGAAAGCTTGCACAAAACCAATAAGCTGATATCCTTTATTTTATTTTATTTTTCTTATCCTAGAATCATAAACTAGACTTCCGAGAACCAGATGAAAAAGGAAATTGAATCAAAGACTCATAACCGAAAATCATCAAACACAATTGATCTTGGAACTCTAGAACCCTATGATTTGAGAGAAAAATAAATTGATGAGGAGAGAATCATCGATCAATCTTGCAATTAATCCGTGATGCTTGAATAATCAACATCATTGTTGTCAAAGACTTCGTTTGCAAGTCATGGATTTACTCATTACTCTCCAGCAGCGACACCTTGGTTATCAACCAATTAACTTTAGGAGTTGCTAGGTCTCAAGCATTCTCTTCATAGACCATAGTACCCCGAAGACAAGGACCCCGAATTCCCTGCATTATTAAAACATACACAGTTTTATGCAGTAGTTAATCCTCGGTCACTAATTGAAACCAAATGGTTCAAAATCAGATTACAAATACACTAAATCAGTTCTGTTAATCCTCAATCACTAATTTGAAACCAAATGGTTCAACATCAGATTAAAATACACTAAACCAGTTCTAAACAATCTCATTTGTTGATTTAGATCGGTCGGACCAGATCGGTAATACATTAACCAAAGACAACGACTATTGTGCACGAACAATTATACCAATGAACAAAAATGAACCTAGTCAATTCGGGCAAAACTATACAAATTTTAGAAGGAAAAAAAAGAACATAACCCATAAGAAACCTAGTATATGGTTATTTTTAAGAGATTCCACCATATCTTCTATAATACAATCTATATCACCATTCTCTCTAATGATTACATTTCTTATCCTATCTTGACTTGTGTGACCAGTGTAATACTCTCATCTTTACAATACTAAGCTTACTTTTGTATCTTCTCTTAATTATGTCCAACATTCATCCCATACAAGATTGTAGATTTTATTATAGTTGTACAGTATTTTTTTAGATTGGATGGTACTTTTTCTTATCATAAATTACACTTGAAGCATGTTAAGCAATGAGCACCAGAAACTTCATTGGTATGCATGTGGTTCATTATATACCGGAAAACTTGCAATGAATAGACAAGAAGAAATCATATTAAGAAAAGAAAAATCAAATACTATAATTGTGAAAAATATTATAGAGTATATTTACCTATATTTTAAAAAAGAAAATGTTGTTTCTACATTTTTGAAATTGGCTAGGCGTTGCTTGCCCCTGGGTCTAATTGGGCCTAACGCACTAATCTCGCTAACTAAGACTTCATCCCCCAACAAACAAGGGTGTCAACATGTGGTTACTACTCAAAGGCTCCATTTTTAATGTAATCTATCCCGTTCAACACAGGCGACGGGCATCAAAGGGGTGGGAGCCCTCGTAGCAGTACCTGTTATTGCCCTTACAAATAGAGTGGCATCTCTTTCCCGTGCCGTTCCAGCCTGTTTCTTGTGCGCGGTGAAACCCTCCCTGTTGTAGAGGATGAGGCATACTCAGATGAGTCCCTAAAAGGTTTTCTGAAAGTGGATTTATCCCGTACTAAACTACTTTCGTTCCTTAGCACAAGTACTAAATAATATAAACCCTCTTGAAAACTCTATTGCTTCAAAGAAAAAGATTGGTGCAAGGTTTCCCTACTACCGTGTCATGGCGATATCTGCCTCGAAACCCTCGGCTTGCTTCGTCTCCTAGGATCATGGCATTTGGGCCTTAACTTAAAGAAGGAGCTTACTCATATTAATGTGCAGCTGAGTCCCCTTGATTGATTCAATCCTGCTTGAAGTCAAGTCAGGGGTCATTCCAAGGGAAGGATTCATTCGAAAGCACAGATTCAGTCCACCCGAATGGTCGAGTGCCAATAGATAGATCAAGTAGGGGCTTCCCTTTCCTTGCAATGAACCGAGTTCGTGCTTTGGGATTCCTTAACAAACAAAGCGAGTTGAGCACGAAGACTTTTTCGGAGATGACTTCTGTCAATAATGTCACATGAGGAACAAGTGAAAATTTGTTCCTCTGAAGAATTAGTGCAATGTAAAATAGAACGGGAGAGCTTATGACAAAGCGATATATCATACTACCTCACCAGTGAACTGGGCTGCTTCTATGGGCGTAAAGGAAGGGCCAATAAACTTCCAGCTTTGTTGCTAGCCAGATGCACAATCATTTCACAGCTTTGTCATAGAATAATCTAGGGCATCCACAAGAAAATTTGCAAGCGAAGAGAATGATCAATGAAAAAATACTTTTGTTAGATTTCAATATAAAATATGGAAGTTGCTACTCAGTTAAGAGAGTGAAGACATAATTATACCTGCGTCATCTTTACTGAAACACATAGGTGGCTTAATCCTGAAAACATTTCCATGCAGTCCTCCTTTCCCAACAAGGATGCCAAGCTCTTCAATTCATATTCAGGTAAATAGTTAGACTACTTGTTTGGAACGTATATATTAGAAATAATGGCTTTATATGCATGATGAAATGATATTAGCCTCACCTCTAAGTTTTTCGAACAATACAGCCATTTCAGCCTTCGCAAGTGTCTTGTTTTTTCGGTCGGTAACAAGCTCTACCCCCAGCATTAATCCTCTTCCCCTCACATCACCGATAACCGACACATTATATAACAACTATGAGAATAATCAACAAAATTGCAACAACCTGAAAAACAATCTTGTGTAAACACTTATGATGCAGCTACATGCTAACTAAAACAAATCAGCTAAGAGGCTAAAATGAAACAATGGAGATCCCCCAACCTAATAAAGCATGTACATAGATAGCTAGAAAGTGCAAACATGCCATAAAAGAACCGTATTACAAATTTAACCATTTCTAAGATATTATATTAAAAAATGACATATTGTCGTGTCGTTTATGAAGTGATCTCAAACGCTCAAGCAAATGAGAACCAACGTCAGCGCAAGGAGCCTGACACTTCTCCTTATCCAGAACTTTGAGCACTGCAAGTCCCCCAGCAGAACATACAGAGTTCCCACCAAATGTATTAAATTGAATCTTTTGGGCCATGACACTTGCAATTTCTGGAGTTGTAACAACAGCTCCTAATGGCAAACCGTTGCCAATATCCTAATACAGATTAACATGAGATACAATTGAGTAACTGCAGAAGATATGAGAGATAAAATAATAGAACAAAATACATTTTAATTCTACGAAATTAAAAATACAGTAGATGGTTTTTCATTTGCTCCCTTTTGTCTAAAAAAAATAGTACAAATAAAAGTATATTATAATTACCAGATAGCAGAACAAGATATCGAGCGCTGAAACTAAGAAAAACATGAAATTAAGCTCAAAATGTATGCATGCATGCCTAATGAACCTCATTATTAGAGACAATGTTGCACTTCCAATGCATAACTAAGGTGCTGAGGTTTCAGAAAATAATTAATAAAAATATAAGATTTTGATATATACCTTCGCCATTGTTACTATATCAGGAGTAACACCTTGTGTCTCGAAACCCCAATAATGGCTTCCTGTGCGTCCAAATCCAGTTTGCACTTCATCTGCAATGCAGACAAGACCAGCCTTGTGCACAATGTCATAAACATGTTTTAGATAGCCAGGTACCAGCTCACCCGCTCCTCCAACCCCCTTAATCAAGCCATGGTGAAAAAGTCAATCAAAAAGGTATGCAAATCTAATTATTACCTTAAACATTGGATATGATAGATTTTATAGATACCTGAATTGTTTCAGCTATAAATCCAGCAACGTTTCCTGAAGACCCAAAGTCAATATGGTCTTGGACATCTTTGGCATAACTCTTGGCATCTGCACCAAAAACTCCACGGTATGCCTCTGGATTCATTACATGATGAATCTCATCCTAAAAGGTTCCAACTATTGTCAAGAATAATTTTATTGTACCCTTCTTAAAAAAAAAAAATTATTGTACCATCAATAATAGAAAAGTGAATATGGCGTTCACAACTGTATGACTACAACCAGAACGGTTCAAAGTTAGTACTCGCAAATATATTTTAATGGTTTGTTTGTTTTTGCATAAAAAAAACTGAACACAGAAAATGTCTGAAACATATTTTAATATCTATGATTAGCTTGTGAAGGTCCTAACATTGGACATAAAAATCCAAATGGAAACCAATTTTGATTATGTTAAAAGCATACTTTAAATTGTTTCTCAAATCTTAAATTAAAACTTCAAGTGAGTAAAACAGATTGATAAGGAAATGAATTGCAAACAGTTGCAAGTCTGCAACCACAACAGTCAGAAAAAATAGCATAGTTGGCGGAATCCATGTATACTGTAAGTTGTAATTCTAGAAGGAAATATTGTGATGAGATATGAAGAAACAAACCTGTGGAATTGGGTATTTCCACGTGTTTAGCCCGGTGAGGCCCATTGTGCTAGAACTTCCCCCATGGTATGCATTCCTCAAAGAAATCATACCAAGATTACCGGTATACAATCTGGCCATCAGCATTGCCAATTCATTGGCTTCAAAACCAGAATTTACAAAAAATACAACCTGCAAACCATAAGTTGACAATTACATTCCACATTCAATCAAACCTAACACATTATGAAACTCAACACACGCCAATGAATGTATAACATAAGAAATCAGAGGCATCATGCTATAACACAACAGAGCTGATAATCAGACACGAGATTATGAAATTGACACTCCACATTCATTCAAACCTAGCAAATTATGAAATTGAACACAACATTTCTCCAATGAATACATAAAATAAGAAATCAGGGACATTATACAATCATACACACAATTTATTATCATAATTCATCATATTACAACACAACAAAAGATTGACTCACTTTAAGATTTCCAGGCATTTTGGATGCCAACGCCTCGGCGAAATCAGCTATAGCATGGTGTAGATATATTGTGGTTGCATGCTGCAACAATCTACTCTGCTCAAAGATGGCATCCAAAACTTCTGGATGACAATGTCCACAAGAAACTGTAACAATCCCACCAAAAACATCAAAGTAACGCCTTCCAGCCTCATCATAAAGATACTACATCTTCCCCTCCACAATATTCAGCTACACACATTATTCAAATTCAAATCAAACATCATTCATCAATTTCTTCTATACACATAAATAATAATTAGGTTGAAATATAGTTTATCGTCCCCAAAAAAAATTGATTTTAGTCCCCGTAAAAAAAGAGTGTTTTTTAGTCCTTTTTTTTTGTTTGACAAATTTTGTTTAGTTGTTGATCCTTCATGGCCAATTTATGTTGATATTATGTCAAGTTATGTCAATGTATCATGTCCAAGTCCAACCCATGTGTGTCCATATTATGTTCAAGAAATGTCTTTTGTTCACTATGTCAATCCGTCATGTCCAACCCATATGTCCATCCTTATTTTGGTCAAGAAATGTCCTTTGTCCAAATTATGTCAATCTATCATGTCCATTATGCTCAAGAAATGTCACGGATATGCCAAAATTACGTTCATTAGAGACCAATAACTTATTAATCCGATGATAATTTAAGTAAATATTGAAAAAACATGTATTTTCGCAATATGACAAATAAGTAAAAGTAAATTAAAAAAAAAAAAAGTAGATAGTGGAAAGTACTGACGGGTTTCTGGTAGAAATGGAACAAGGAAGGAGTGAGGAACGTCTTCCGCTTGGTGAATTCTTCGTTGGCGGATGGTCCTTTATATGGATTAGGCTGGTGGTCGAACGGTGGAATCTGCGGCAGTTGGATGGCAGAAGAGAAAGCTCTGCTGCATGAGAGGAAATGGGAAGTTGCTCTCTTGAGTAGTACTGATTGAATTGCAGCGGCCATGGTTTGAAAGAATGAAGATTGGGTTATGATCTTTCTCTCTTTTGTTTGAAAGGGTTATGATCTTAGATAGAATGACTAGCATATATATAATGTTGAATGAACTTAATGATTTGGAGTCATAGCCAGACACTCACATGTGAATGATTTATCATTATTGCTTTGTTTGCATGGCATGATAAGAAACTGGAAACAGTACTATACTAACTTTTTCTCTTATTTCACAACCTCATTCTCAATAAGGATTAAGGAAGGAATCTATTTTCCATTTCTGGAAACACATTCATTCATTGATCCGTGACTGAACACACTTCCAAAACTACATCACGGGTCTCGTTTTTTCCTTTCTTCTTGGTAACATGTCGTGTATGCTTTATTTTATTTTCGAAGGTGTCAAAGTTGAATTTAAAACGCAGGTTCGCAGCGGGATTGTGGTTCAACTTCCGCTGTTAGACAACATCTTTGACAAGTAATTCATAAATACTTTTTAAACACTTTTTAATAAACTTCGCTGAAAAAAATTAATTTGTTTTTAAAAAATTAAATGATTAACTAGTTTACTTTTACAAACATGAAAGACTAACTTAAAACTAAAATTACTACTCGAATACAAGCTGTAGATTTTAAAAGACCCCCGATATACATTTGGTGTGTGTGATATTGTTTTGTTGAATTGTGTTTGTAACTTTGATTGTGAGAATAATATTAATATAATAAATAAACAAAAAAAAAATGATATAATTGGCGTGAAACATATTTGAATTTTAAAAAGTTGCATCATCAATGAAATAAAGGATTAGTGTATTTTTTAAGAATAATGTGGTATAATAGACATCATTTAAGAATCATACTTTAGATTCATCATCAAAATATTCTCTAGCGCTAGATAATTTATTCCGGAAGTTTTACCCTATACCCCTAATTTTTTTCACCCTCACTCTCTCTGACATTTCCTAATCTATATGAGTTCACCCCCACATGACCCTCCATTGTGTATTTTCCGGAAACCTTTTTTAATCATATCTGGTATGTAATTTTGTCTTAGAAGAAACACAATTCCGTAATATTCAAACCGGAACACATGAGTTTTCCGGTGTATACACAGAACAACACAGGGATATGCATGTAAGCCTCCTACGACTTTGCAACTCCAAGAAAAAAGGCATAATGCAAATCCCCAATCGTGAAGCTTTGGACTAGCTAGACTTTCCAGTATATTTCAGCTATTCTCACAGAATAGTGGAATCACCATCCTTTGACTCTAAAACTTCACTTTTTATGTCTAGATTCGACATGGTTTTATTTTGTGATTCTGTATTTCAATAGGGACAGCCTTCCCTTCCAAGTTCCAATTCAATAGAGGATAATATAGCATCTGTAGAATTTGAGCTGACAACAAACTGAGGTATCGTGGCATCTCCACGATCAGAGTTGATGTTCCACATATTTGAAGCTTCAACAATCATAGTTTGAAACGGAAATTTGGAAACCATTCAATCAGAAAAGTTCGAAACTGAGATCCACAAACGTCGTATTTTCGTTTTCCAGAAATATTACCTCACCGACAAACGGATCATCATGAACACTATCAAACCGCAAAGAAAAATTGAATGATATCTGAATTTGAATACTCACTATCATAAGAAGATAAGTAGGAAGATGAGATGCATTCTACAGCTGGAAAACTTCCAATGTGTTTTCCGATAGGCTTGCAGTTTTGGGGGGTGAACGGGCAAGTTTTGGAGAAATATCAAGGAAAAAATTGGCGTTTCACTTTATTTAGAAGGATAAAATCGGCAACTCACGTAAAATGCAGGGGTGAGGGTATAAATTTAGGGGTATAGGGTAAAATTTCCATTTATTTGATATCTTAACACAATCAAAACTATTTCAACTGGACTTCATATGATTCCCACATATAATTTTCATACAATATTTTAAAATAAATAAATAAATAATATTAAAAAAAATATTATCGCATATTTGGCACGAGGGTGCACACTAATTCTATACGTAGTAGATTCCTTCCAAAAAAAAATCTATACGTAGTAGATATGGCGATTGAGTTGATGTTACGATGAAACTGGAAAACTCACACCAAGTCAAAGATCAGGGGTATGTAAACTTCTTTTCTTACGCATAGAGGATAGAAGGAGAAGAGGATAAAGCAAATGGATGAAAAGAGGCACCTTATTGACGAATTGTTTTCTTTGCTTCTCAGTATCCATTGGCGCCAAAATTCAAGCACAATAAGCCTTTCCTCTATTCTGAGGTACAAGACGGCAACATGGCTTACCTAAGCAACTTTATAGTATCGTTTTTAAAATATTGTTTTAGTAATCAGGAACTAACACAACTAATATTTGCAACAAATTATATTACAGTATTACATTATTAACCCATCGTTTCCAGTACCCGTCCACAAAACATTTCAAGTTAGCCTTGAAGCCTAGATTTCAATTGCACCAGTATGATAATTGCACGTGAATAATCAACGCCATCGTTGATAAAGACTTCATTTATAAGTCCTAGATTTACTCATTACCCTTCAGCAGCTAGTCCACTCTTTTGGCTTGGTTATCAACTAATTAGCTTTGGCAGATGTTAGGTCTGAAGCATTCTCTTCGTAGACCATAGTAACCCCAAAGACAAGGGATATTGTGCAGAAAATACCATACACCTATTAACAAAAGTGAACAGAGGAAACTTAGTCAATGGTTATTTTATTTGTAGCAACAAAAAGGATAAAAATAATATTCCAACTTATGACACCAAACCAGAAAGTAATGGATTAACCATCTACTCAACAAATTCTTCCAAATGATAGCAAAGATATTCCCACACAATTATACATTTAAGGAAAATGTTAAAAGAAAGAAGAAGGAAAAAAACTTTTATCATTTCTTAGAGGAACTATAACTACCATAGACTTTTTTTTGTCTAAGTGGAGTTAGATGCATAAATCAAATGATGCCATAATATCCTATCACAAATCATGTCTAACAATATATAATATTTAAATCAAAACCTCTAAATGTTTTGACAGCTATAGTTTTTTTTTTCCTTTCTATCTTTCTCTACCTCTAAGTCTCTAACTATTAAATTATTCTTCATCCTTCATAACTCTTCTCTACACACAAAACCAACTCCGAAATTGGATGATACTTTTTCTTATCACAAATTACACCTGAAACATGTTAAGCATTATGAACCAGAAACATCTATGATATGTCTGTGCTTCATTTTAAACCAGGCAACTTGCAATGAATAGACAAGAAGGCATAATAAGATGAACGGACACAGCAGAAGCGGGAAAAAAGGGAAGTGAGCATAATACACGAATGCTAAAACGATATTCTGTTGTTTTCACAATACCATAAATAAATCAATTCAGACAAACTTGTTGATCAAAAGACTGACACATAATAAAAAGATTCTGAGAGTGGAAGATGAAAAGGAAAAAATATCAAAAATGTTTTCTGAAAAACAAAGAACAGTGAGCATGGGAGATATGGCAGTGAGCTAAACAAATTAAGTATAAACCGCGATAAATGTAATCGTGGTAAGTGGCAAGAGGAAGGACGCTGAACTTAAGTCACAAAAAAATCCTCTTTTAGGCACTATTATTTAAAACAATATTTGTTTGATCATATGATATTATTCATATATAGTTTCTTTTGTTTCCTAGAGTATCCTCCGCAGTTGCAGAGACATTATTCATATCATATTTTACCAAACATATTATGGTGATGACCAGTAATGAAACACTACAGATCACAAGCACACATCATTCTCTTATTTATTCTTGTTTCTTTTTCCCTGAGAATAGTAACTTTCATGGAGTTATATCTTCGAAGATGAAGCATCTAATTTCAAGGAAATGGCACTATTATAATAAATGTGGGTGGAGGTTCAATGAATTAATAGTAACATAATGATCATGTACACGGAAGTTAAGATAAATCAAATACTATAAGTGTGAAATCTTATAGTTGATATTTACCTGTAATTTAAAAAAGAAAATGTGATGTCACATAAGGACCAAATGAGAACCTATTCTTCAGAAGAATCAGTGCAATGTAAAATAGAGTGAGGAGAGATTATGGCAAAGTGATATAGCTAGCATACCACCTCACAAGTGAACTGAGATCCTTGTATGAAAGTCATGGTTAGACCAATAAATTCTTGGTGCGAAATGCCAGCTATGTTTCCAGTTGAGTTTTCGCAAACTTTTGCGGTCTGCTTGAATCAGTTCCAGCATTTGCAGATCCTGACTTTTCCGTTGAAGATCCAATGGCACCCAAAGCATCCAAGAAGAACCTCTTATTAGGGATAACACCATCTTTATCCATTTGCTTTAGTAATTTATCTAATAGCTCCTTGGAATTTGCTTTAGTGTATGCCTTATAAAGAAGTTTATATGTTGATGCATCCGGAAATATTTTTATGCTTCTAGCCCTTGCAAACAGTGAATCTGCTTCTTGTGGCAAACCATTTATGCAGTAAACATCAAGCATAGCATTTAGAGTTGAAACTTTTATCGGAACTTTCGACTCAATCAGTCCATCGAACAATTCTACAGCCTTGGAGACACAGCCGCATAAGCTGTACATATGGATGAGACTCTCGTGCGTAACAAAACTTGGTGTATAACCCATGTCAGTCATATTTTGGAAAGCATTTTCTGCTTTATCCTTTAGCCGCGCCTTCCCATAGTTCAAAATCATTGAGTTGAATGTAGGCAGTGTTGGTTTCTCCTTGGAGCGTAATAAACTCTTAAATACTTGTTCCATCTTATCAAATTGTTGTTTTTTCCCATATGAATCAATGAGCAAATTGTAAGTAATCAAGTCAGGCTTAACCTGATTACTCTTCATTCGAACAAGCACAGATTCCATTTCTCGGATCATCCCATTTTTTCCATATCCATCCATCACACCATTGAAAGTGTAAATGTCCGGTGAAACAGAACTCTCATCAAGATCTTTGAACAGATAGTTCACTTGATTCACATCCCGAGCCTGAGCAAAAGCTCTCAGAAGAATATTGTACGTAACGATGTTTGGCTTGCACCGTTCAGTTGTTTTCATCTTCTCAAAGTATCCAAGAGCTTTGACCAACGCCTTTGACTTGTCCCGCGAATGAAGGTGGGCAGAGATAAGTGAATTATACACAGAAGTATCGGGGCGACAGCCAGTGTTGCGCATCTCTGAGAAAAGCCACATAGCCAGCCTAATTTGGCCTTTCTTTCCCATAACTGATATGAGTTTTGAGTAAACCCCATTGTCCGCAATATACCATCGTTGTCTCTGCATCCATCTGAAAACCTGAATTCCAAACATCGCTACTCTTAAGTCAGTCAGTCAGTCACATGCAGCCAAGCCAACCATTGACATTATCATTTTGGATGGTTAAAAGTTAAAACAGTATGAATACATGGTTAATTATGTTCAATAAATGATTAAGGAATATAATTATAAATAATTATAATTAAATAACAAGGTGTTGCTACTCATCAATTAAAAAAGAACACAGTTTATTTATTGTTAAGAATTGAAAAAGGACATATTGATATAGAGAAAGAAAAAGAACCTCAAGGCATTGAAGCCATTTATCATGTTTGCCAAGTTCTTCAAAGAGCAAGAAACAGTGTTCGGTTCTGACAAGCTTCACATATTTGTTCAATGTTTTCAGCAATGGCTCTTTGTCACTTATCTTCCGTGTGAGCAAACGAACAAGCTCTTGGGTTTCGGATTGGTCGGTTGATTGCTTCCTATTTATACGGGTCGGGTTGGGCCCGCATGAAATTCGGGTAGGTATGGTAATGCGTGGAAATGGGTAGTAATAAGAAGAAGGAGTGGAGAAAAAGATAGAAGACATGGCAATAGGGATCGGGGAAGATGGAGAATACTCTGTTGTTTTCACTCCAATTGAGAGGATAGGTTTTTTACACCATAAAAACACTGCCAACTAGTTATTTAAAAGAGGGTTAAATATATTTCTTTAGATGGACTAAAAACATATTTAATCCATTAAAAAAAATACAGTAGTAGTAATTAAAATCTGTATTCTTTTTTTTTGAAAGATGATTGTGAATTTATTTATGTTTAATACGTTGTTGTATTTTGTTGTTGAAATTGTTAGGTTTCATTTTTGTCGGTGTTGTATACTTTGATTTTATGATATATTTTTATTTTTTGTGTTATAAACACGATTCAAATTATATAATTTAAAAGAAGTTAAATTCTCTAAAGCACACTTTTAAACACAATATGAACATGTTTTTAATTATATAATTTAATCTTTAGAGACCTTGTCAGCAAGATTCATAGATAAAAAAACAATAGTTTTGAAAAGAGAGAAAAAATAGACCAACGGTTGAGATGATGGCAGAACAAACAATAGCAAAAAAAGTTCAATAAATGATTCAGTTGCGTGCAAATTTACGCATGATAAAAAAATTCTTGAAAATATTTAAAAGACCTTTTGCATGATATATTTCTGATTAGGGTCTTTATCCTGCCCAAATAAATGGTTGTTTGGCCCTGCACAACCAATTAATTGTATTAGGCAAATGTTTTTTCCGACAAGTGTTAGGTTAATGCTAATATATTTCTAATATGTTGTTACGCAAAAAATTTAAAATTCAAGATACGATATGGTTGAGATACTTTTATAAAAAAATTAAATTTAAACTAGATTAAAATTCAAAATAAGAACTATAGACTAAAATTCAAAAACAAAAAATAGGCGCAACACCTAAGCCAAACTGACATAGAACAACAATAAAATTGTCTTCACTTGACAATCAACAATACTGGTGTTCTAAAAACAATAAAAAAAGACAAAACAGATAATGAACAACAACATAAATATAGATAATGAACAACAACATAAATATAAATATAAGTAATATTAAATAATAATGAAAGTGACGATTAGTCAATTACATATATAATATATCTAAAAAAAGAGAACACTATTACTTAATCCATTACATATATCTAAAAAATAATAGAAATATCACTTATCTCATGTGTATCGGTGCTTACCGGTTTTCCACCGACTATCCCTCGCATATCCCCGATGTATCTGAAAAGTATCGAACAATTGTTTTTTCTTTAAAATAAAATTTTATCTTCGGATACTCTCTCAATACATATCGGGCGTATCAAACAGGTATTGGTGCATGATACATATCAGATACTGGTACGTCATACATTTTATTAAAGTATATGTGCTTCATAACATAGATGAAATACCATATATTTGGAGATTGAGAGACCATAAAAAAAAACTCAAGAATTTTAAGTCTGAAAATTCATATGCCGATTAACCAAAATGACAAAAATGAAATGAGAGAAAGATAAATGCTCAAACGAATACCTGAAATCAAGCTAAGGGACCAAAAGCTTGTTAAAAAAATAATAATAATTAAAGGACTAAAAATGTAATTTCGCTAAAATATAATATATTTTATTTTAAGGTTAAATTTATATTAGTAGCTACAAAATCACTAGCTTTTAAGTTTAATCTCTATTAAATACAAAACAAGTTTTTTTTTTCAAAACAGAAGAGTTGTTTTCATTAAGATTATGTGTATGTTTGATTCCACTTTAAAAATGACCAAAATTGATTCTGCATATATATATATATATATATATATATATATATATATGACTTTTGCTAGAAGACACCTTTTATGAGGTGTCTTTTAGCAAAGTTATAACTAAAAAGTGGAAATCATATTATATCTCCTCCACCTCAATCTACGTCTTTTCCTTTCTTCTATTTCAACCAAAAAAAATAAAAAATCCCTTTCTGCTTCTTCTCTCCCATATGTTATTTTTCAATTCCGATTTTTCTAATTCTTAGCAAGGCTTGCTCGATGAATCCACTGAATTATTGTCGTTCACTGGTTCAATTTTTTGAGGAATTTGGGTTTAGAGTCCGCGATACCAATTTGAATTGGAAAAAATGTTAAGTGTTTTTTGAAATTTGCTTAGAAGATGAACAATTACAGTGATTCAATTAAATCTATTCCTTCTTCAATTAAGGGTGTGTTTGTTTCAGCTTAAAAAAAATAGATTTTATGTTAAAAGAATCTAGAGATTTTAAAAAAAAATCTGAAATTATTTTTGTTTATCTACTACCCATAAAAATCCATTTTTTCTAAAAAATGAATTTTAACTTGTACATGTGTTACCTCCTTATTGTTGAAAAAAATAGATTTTGAGAAAAGCTAATCCTAATAGCTTTTCATTTTATGATCAAAATAGATTTTTTTGATAAAATGATTTTTTTAAAAATCCTAAACAAACACTTAAAAATGAAAAAAGTGATTTTTTTAAATGAAAGAATAGATTTTTTTTTGGAAAAGATCCAAAACAAACGCACCTAAAATTGACTTCTTCAAAACTGACTTCTCCTTGGCAAAAATACACCTTCATTAAATCTATGCCTTTTCCTTTGCAAAACTGACTTCTTCAATCAAAAAAACTATGTTGCTTCGCTATTTCGATAACCCTATTTTTTTTTATTAATTATAAATCCCAAATTCAAGATTTTCTAATCCTGGAAAATTTATGTTTTTTACTTTTCTCATGATTAACCGTAAACACCTTCGTTAAATCTATACCAAGAATTTTTTTTTTTTAATTTTCTGGTGAACCCTATTATACCGGGGTAATGTTAACTAGTGCTCCTAGTTAAGGAGACTAATAAAGAAATTTTGTATTAGAAATTGTTAAAAAGTGATATGTTTAACTTTTTAAAAGTCAAAACTTTGTTGTATTTAAATAAAAGTTTCTATTTTTTACTTTTTTAACTAGTGCCCCGGGGCACTAGTTAACATGATCCATTATATATATATATATATATATATATATATATATATATATATATATATATATATATATGATTGGTTTTAACATGATTCACCATACTTTGTTATATTTTTTCATCAAAAGTTACGTGCTTACATAACATCGTAGTTTTTTTAGAGGTACATAACATCGTAGTTGTTAGTAACAATGCATGGTATCATCTTAAAGTTTCACATACCTATTTCTTTCTTCATATAAATAATTATGGGAGAAATTCAGGGATGAATCCATAAATTTTGACCACTAGGGACAAGATTTTATATGTTTATATGAAAATTATAATATACATACTATAATCATCTTCTTTATGTGCCACCATTAGACAATTCACTTGTTGAGTTGAACAACATTGGAAGAGTTTCTAACTAGAATATTCAAGACTCAAACTCTAAAATCAAACATAACCACAATTGTATGATCTGAACTTTTTGAAAATATGACAAGATCTAAAAGTTTGTTTGAAAGCGTACTTCTCTATTATAATTTAAAGAAACCAACATCACTAACAGTGGTGTAGACTTTCATAAATAAACTAACAAGCTAATAGATCATAAAGACTAAATTTCATTTTGATATCTAACATGACCATTTAGAATTATAATTCTCTGCCATGTTCTATATCAATTCTATTTTATAATAATTTTTTAAATATGTCAACAATTGATGTAGGCCGCTATTCCCTAAAAAAAAGGCCGATATGTTTAATACATAAAATGTTTTAAATTTATGATTTAACACAATGTAAAATTTATTAAGAATAATAGTAATAAAAAATATTATTTATATTCACTTAAGTGTGTCGGCCTGGTAGATCCTGTTTGGATTTCTAGAGAGCTTAAAGCACCGAGGTGGATCAACACATTGAACTAAGAACCACCACACAAGTGAATGTTAACACTACATCTTCATCGGAAACTTTAAGACATTAGGTATATGGATTGTCCCATTTATATGTTGTTCAACATCTATTTTTCCATGTAATATGAGACTTCTAACTTACACTTAATGCATTAACAAATCTAAAAGACTTTTACAGTGGCATGTAATCTAACATTTTTAGCCAAATATACTTTTAAAAAAGCTCTTGTTTTGCTATTTAAACAAAATGGTATGAGTTTGGTCTAGGATAGGTCATACGTCTCAGACAGTCGATATGGCTTTCTCAACCCTAGCTACAAGTTTAATGAAGATCTTTTCTTATTTAAATTTCATCCACATTAATCCACACTTCATATTTCAATCACGAGCGTATGGTTCTAAAGAGATTCTAACTAGATATATTGCCTAAGGGCTTATTATATTGTTTGGATCATCCTTATCTTACAAGTTATTTTTATATAGATGGGTTACGCTCGTTGTGACCAATTTTTATGAATTTTGTTCTCCACAAGATTTTAACAACTAGGTGTAACACTGTTATATAAAAAAAAAACTAGGTGTCATACTATTCACTATTTACATGTTCATTTGTATAGGATATGCTAGGAAGTTCAATGGATACTTCAGCAACAGCAATTGAGTGGGCAATTTCAGAACTACTAAAGAATCCAAGAGTGATGAAAATAGTTCAAAAAGAGTTGGAAACTGTGGTGGGTATGAAGAGCAAAGTGGGGGAATCAGATTTGAACAAGTTGGAGTATTTGGAAATGGTAATAAAAGAAAATCTTAGGCTCCATCCAGTGGCACCCTTATTAATTCCATACCAATCCTTAGAAGACTGCATGGTTGAAGACTTATTCATACCTAAAAAATCATGGGTCATTGTGAATGCATGGTCAATTATGAGAGATCCAAATGCTTAGATTTAGAGCTGTCAAAACGAACGGGTCGGCCTGTTTAGGTCCAACCCTAATGGGCTTCGGGCTTTATCAGGTCGGGCCAAAAAGCCCGGTTGAAAACGGGCATGAAAATATACCACCCGAGCTCGGCCCTCCACGGGTCGTGGGCTAACGGGCTGGCCCGTATTAAAAAATTTCATGGAGTTATGTCAAATCGTCGTCGTCGAAATAATATTACGGTGGTCACGGTCAATGGTGCCAGCATCGAAGGGGTTCACAACATCAGGGCGGAGGTATTCAATCATTTCTCTAATCATTTCAAACAAACCAATGTGGAGCGGCCAGGTGTGGCCGACCTTCCTTTCCGAAAGTTGTCTGCGGCTGATGCCGGACACTTAACAAGACTGTTTTCGGATGGTGTCAACTTTGGATTCATAAAACAATTTTGGGACTTGTTGAAAGAAGATTTTATGAGATTTTTAGTGGAATTTCATCGGAACGGTAAACTAACGAAAGGTGTGAACTCTACTTTTATAGCCTTGATACCGAAGGTGAGCAGTCCACAACAATTGAATGATTTTCGCCCAATATCTCTTGTTGGGTGTATGTATAAGGTGCTCGCGAAAGTTTTGGCGAACAGACTTCGAGGTGTGCTTAGTAGTGTGATTTCTGATTCTCAATCCGCCTTCGTTAAAGGGAAACAAATTTTAGATGGGATTCTTATTGCAAATGAAGTTGTCGATGAAGCTAGGCGGCTTAAAAAAGAACTTCTCTTATTTAAGGTAGATTTCGAAAAGGCTTACGACTCGGTGGACTTAACTTATCTGGATTCAGTCATGAGTAGCATGAACTTTCCAACTTTGTGGAGGAAATGGATATCAGAATGTGTTGGCACGGCCACAGCGTCGATTCTTGTCAATGGAAGCCCTACAGAGGAATTTAAGATGGAAATGGGTCTTAGTCAAGGGGATCCGCTATCTCCGTTTCTATTTTTATTGGCCGCTGAAGGGTTTAATATCTTGATGAAAGCTATGGTGGAAATGCACTTTTACCAGGGGTACAAGGTGGGCTTCAATGGGGAGATGAGTCTCACGCACCTACAGTTCGCTGACGATACCCTAATCATTGGAGAAAAGAGTTGGTTAAACGTGCGCTCCGTGCGAGCGCTTTTGCTCATGTTCGAGGAAATGTCTGGATTAAAAGTCAACTTTCACAAAAGTATGCTTACGGGTGTCAATGTTAATGACTCTTGGTTAGCGGAGGCGGCGCGGGTCATGCATTGCAGAAGGGGATCCATTCCGTTTTTGTACTTGGGACTTCCGATTGGTGGGGATTCTAGAAAACTAAGCTTTTGGAAACCTGTGATAGACCGCATAGTTGCTCGCTTATCTTCCTGGAATAATAAGTTCTTGTCTTTCGGTGGGCGTCTGATACTGTTGAAATCTGTCCTGTCATCGCTTCCGGTTTATTTTCTTTCCTTTTTCAAGGCTCCCGCAGGTATAATTTCTCTTATCGAATCTATTTTTAAAAGATTTTTTTGGGGTGGGAGTGAGGACAATAAAAAAATTGCTTGGATTAAATGGGATGACATTTGTGTCCCAAAGGAGGAGGGAGGTTTGGGGGTTAGGAGGCTGAGAGAGTTTAATTTGTCTCTGTTGGGGAAATGGTGTTGGAGGATGTTGGTGGAGAAAGAGGGGTTGTGGTACCGTGTTCTAAAAGCCCGTTATGGAGAGGAGGGTGGCCGTTTGATGGAAGGGGGCAGACATAGTTCGGCGTGGTGGAGGATGATGAGTCTTGCTCGTGAGGGGGTCGGTGAGGGAGTAGGGAATTGGTTCGATGGGAATATCCGAAGGGTGGTGGGTAACGGTCTAGATACTTTTTTTTGGTATGATCATTGGATCGGGGAGTCGCCTTTGCGACACAAATACCCTCGTCTATTTGATTTGGCAGTAAATAAGGAATGTACGGTGGCTGATATGGAGAGTGAGGGTTGGGAAGACGTTGGAGGGGCGTGGGTGTGGCGAAGGCGATTGTTAGCATGGGAGGAGGCGAGTGTGAGGGAGTGTTCATTGTTATTACATGGTTTTGTTTTTCAGGATAATGTTACAGACAAATGGAGATGGACTCTTGACACGGCCCATGGTTATTCGGTACGGGAGGCATACCGCTTCATTACCAGCATGGATAGTACTCTGGACAGAAGTCGTGTTGACAAAGTTTGGCACAGTTACATACAAATAAAGGTGTCTCTGTTTGTGTGGCGTCTTCTTCGTAATCGACTTCCGACACGAGGCAATTTGTTAAGAAGGAATATAATTCAAGAAAATACCTCATTGTATGCGCTCGGCTGCGGTGTAATCGAAACGGCTGGTCACTTATTCTTATCATGCGGTCATGCTTCTACTTTGTGGTCGTTGGTTTCATCTTGGTTAGGCTTGTATTCAGTTTATTCTAATGACTTACGACAGCATCACGTTCAGTTCTGTTCTATGGCGGGACTCCCCCGGTATACACATTCTTTTTTTACAGGTATATGGTACGCCTGTGTTTGGGTGATGCGGAAAGATAGGAACAAACACATCTTCCAAAATACGGTCTCGACTCCTATTCTTCTCCTGGAGAAAGTCAAACGCAACGCTTTTCTGTGGATGAAAGCAAAGAGTTCTTCTGTTAATTATTGTTATTATGACTGGTGGACTAACCCGCTCCTTTGTATGGGAATGCACCAGTAATTTTTATTTCTTTTTGTTTTGAGCGTGCCTCTCTCTTCAGGCACCATGACATTTGTAAATACTTAGCGGTGTTGCGCTTTTAGTACATCTTGTGATGGGCGTTTCATCCGCAATATTAATATATCTCATTTTAGCTTGTGCAAAAAAAAAAATTACATTTTTTTTATAAAAAAAAAAAAATACTATAAAACACTCCTATAATTTTTTTATAAATAATATTTTTAATATGTTTAAATAATGTGTAGCACAAAAATAAATGTGAAACATTTTCGTACACATGTCGTAAACTAAAACGGCAAGGAAAACAATTTTAAATAAATTATATTCGTTATGATTATAAATATTTATATATATTCGATCTTTAAAATTATAAATAACGAAACGAGTAAATATAATTTTATATTACATTTATATTTGTGTTATTTGATTGAATTTTCACTTTTATTTTTTACTTTGATAATCAACTAAGTAAATAATTATTTGAAAGATATATATAATTTATTATAGGATTTTTTTTGTTAAGCGGGCTAATGGGCTACCCGCGGCCCGTTCGGGCTAGCCCTAACGGGTACCGGGATTTTTAGGACCGGGTTAAAAAGCCCTAATAAAATTCGGGCTCAATATTTAAGGCCCAAGCCCTATAATTAATCGGGTTAAACGGACCGACCCGTACGGCCCGGTCCATTTTGACAGCTCTAATTGGATTGACCCAAAAAAGTTTTGGCCAGAATTGCAATTGGGTCTAACTGTGATTCGTTTGGTGGTGGCTCAACTTGTGCATTGCTTTGATTGGAAATTGCCTAATCATATGTTACCAAGTGATTTGGACATGACAGGAATTTGGTCTTACTATGCCTAGAGCCAATAATCTAATTGTCATCCCTACTTATCGCCTTTGCAGGGACAACAATTAGATTAAGTATTTGTTTATATAGTAGATAATTAAGGGCTTATAACATAAATGTTTATCTTATAATTACTTGTATACAAGCTTTTTCAATAACAAAATATAAAATAAAGCTAAATTGTTTTCATTTAATATAAGTTGCTTTTATAAACTCGCATATGTTATGAATTGTTTATATAAATTCTCTCAATCGATCTCACAAGTTTAACAACAACAAAAAAACTGTCATACAAGTGTTTATGCCAATAATAAACTTTAACAAATCAATTTAAATAGATCCTAAAGGACATGTATAGTTGTCGTTGATATTTATGTTTGAATAAGACTTGCATATTTTTTTTGTCCTCTGTCACCGATCGGTCTAATCCAATAATTATTAAAAATGTGTTTGATCTACTAAATAGTAAGCACTAGACAAACAATATAAGATAGAACACCACTGAACAAACTTTTCCGATATCAAATATTTTTTAATCTTATACGATTTTTGGTGGGGAAAAAACTATTTTGATATTTTAAACACTTATACATGGAACAAAAAGTTGAGACGTGATTCAATAAAGTTCTCAACATCCAACATTTTAAATACAAAACGTGTGAATGTGCATCAACGTTCTCAAACATCCAACATTTTAAATACAAAACGTGTGAATGTGCATCAACGTTCTCAAACATCCAACATTTTGCCATGGATGCATTCAACACATCCGCGTTCGTTGAATCATGATTGAATGGTCATAACTCTTAAGTTCAGTATTTTTAGTTTAAAAGATACTTAAAACTTCTGTAAATATTGATCATCTAAGTTTGATGGAATGATAGTCAAATGTGTGAATGTTACCAAATTTTGTGTGAGCATACGACAAAAACTTGGCTGTAAATGTCGGTTGAATGGTGGATAGATCGGGATATCCGCCTACATCTTTAGATACAAATATCTAAGCATTTATTAAAGCGTAATGCTAGATTAAGCGAAAGCATTTATATATCTTCTAGCATAGTTACAATTACTTGCCCAAAGTGTCTTTCTTGCCGCTATCTTGTGCAGGCCGAAATCATTTAACTTCACTACAAAACACTGACTGCAATTACAATCACATGAGATAACTATCTACATGCACTTCCACATGTCACGTTAACATATTATGCGTTAACATTATTATCATCATCAAAATATATAATACTATGTAAGTTTTTTTGTCGTGGTCAAAACACAATTGCTTTCATCACTTGGATTATATAACCCCATATTTGGTTCTGTATTAGCCAGAGATTGCATTTGGCACTTATCATCATGATTTTGATTTGTATATCAATTTTTCTAGTTTCTCTTGTCTTTCTATGGCTATGGGGAAACAAGAACAAAGCAAAGAAATTACCACCAGGTCCTAAAGGGTTACCAATTTTGGGCAGCCTTCTAAAATTAGGTGCAAACCCTCATCGTGATCTTCATCAACTATCCCAAATATATGGACCAATCATGCACTTGCGCTTAGGTTTAATACCAACCATAGTTGTTTCATCACCTCAAGCAGCTGAACTTTTCCTCAAAACCCATGATCTTGTCTTTGCGAGTAGACCACCACATTTGGCAGCAAAAATCATCTCTTGGGACCAGAGGAACTTGAGTTTTGGTGAATATGGTTCTTATTGGCGAAATATGAGAAAAATGTGCACTTTAGAATTGTTGAGCCATGCAAAAATAAATTCATTTAAAACCATGAGGGAACAAGAACTTGACCTATTGATAAAGTTTCTAAAAGCTAATGATGGAACAACGGTTGATTTAAGTGCTAAAATTTCTACACTCGCGGCTGATATGAGTTGTAGAATGGTTTTAGGGAAAAAGTACATGGATATGGATTTGGATGAGAAAGGGTTTAAGGCTGTGATGCAAGAGGGAATGCATTTAGCAGCTACTCCTAATATTGGTGATTATATTCCTTACGTTGGATCACTTGATTTACAAGGGCTAACTAGGCGTATGGAGGCAATTGGAAAAATCTTTGATGACTTTTTTGAGAAAATTATTGATGAGCATATCCAATCAGATAACAAAGATGATAAGAATAAGGATTTTGTGGATGTTATGCTGGGATTTCTTGGTACTCAAGAATCTGAATACCGTATTGAACGACCCAATATCAAAGCTATTATGCTGGTAAAATATAGTTGAGCTTAATTCTCTTCATGCTTTGTTAATAATGTTTGTCTTCATAGGTTACATGCTTACATAACATAGTAGCTGCTAGTGACTGCATTATATCATCTGAAAATTTCACATGTCTATCTGTCACACTATTAAGACATAAGAATAAGAATTTTGTTGCTTCTTTGCATGATTTTTACAACTAGTTGTCACACTATTAACTTTTTACATGTTCATTTTCATAGGATATGCTAGCAGGTTCAATGGATACTTCTGCAACAGCAATTGAGTGGGCAATTTCAGAACTAATAAAGAATCCAAGAGTAATGAAAAAAGTTCAAAAGGAGTTGGAAATTGTGGTGGGTATGAAGAGAAAAGTGGAAGAATCAGATTTGGGCAAGTTGGAGTATTTGGATATGGCTATAAAAGAAAGCCTTAGGCTCCATCCAGTGGCACCCTTATTAATACCACACCAATCCTTGGAAGATTGCATGGTTGAAGAATTTTTCATACCTAAAAAATCAAGGGTCATTGTTAATTCATGGTCAGTTATGAGAGACCCAAATGCTTGGACTGATCCAGAAAAGTTTTGGCCAGAGAGATTTGAAGGAAGCAATATAGATGTTAGAGGGCGTGATTTTCAGCTCATACCATTTGGGTCTGGTAGAAGGGGTTGTCCTGGATTGCAATTAGGCCTAACTGTGGTTCGTTTGGGAGTGGCTCAACTTGTGCATTGCTTTGATTGGAAATTACCTAATCATATGTTACCAAGTGATTTGGACATGACAGAGCATTTTGGACTTACTATGCCTAGAGCAAATCATTTAATTGCCATTCCCACTTATCGCCTTTGCAGTGACAGTGATTAGGTTAAAAGACAAATGTAGTTGACATTGATATATATGTTTGAATAAGACTTGTAAAAAAAATTCTCCTTTTCATAGTTTGAAATTATGTTTATATCGATGAATGAATTGTTTTCTTAAATGTAATTTATATATAATATATAATGGTATATGCTTTGAAATCCGTATTTATTGGCCCTATAAATAATTTGGTTTTTTCAAGTGTCATTTTTGTTCTTTTTTAGTTGAGAAAAGATCCTCTTTTGAGTGTCACAAGACATTTGTAGGATATTAAACAATGACCTTCTTTATCCATCGATAAAAGAGGGATAACATAACCAACACAGAGTTGACATAAATTAAAGTTATTTATTTATTTTCTATTATTTTTAATGCTATATAAATACATAGTTTTGATTGGGCCAATTCAGCCTGAATAGTGTTACCTATCTTTTATTGATTGGTAACAAGAATTTCCCTGCTCAAGTTAGATGTAGAAGTCAATTTTTTATTTTTAAAACCAACACTGATGAAGGTAGGTGGTGTCAGGGTGGACTAGGGTTCAAACTTCAAAGTTACAAATCTTTACACTTGACACGAGATCTCTTCTTCCCTTCTGTTGCCTGACTATATATATTTATAATTTATAATAGTATTTAACTGAGAAAAAACCAAAATAATCCAACCCAACTCTTGAGGGTTGAGCTTTCTTGCCGAGGAATCGGAAGACAGGTCAAAGGAGAATGCTTAAACACTCTTGATTCAATATAAATGATAACTATAAATAATATCAACTTTCAACATCTTGTCAATGCTGTCGCATGAATTTTGTAGGCCTCAATTATCACATTTCCCTTATATATATATAGCATAATGGACACTAGCACATATCATTGCTAGTTAGGTCTAATACAATGAGATTTTTGATACCTGTTATGTTTTTGTTTCTCTTCTTTACCTTCAATGTGACATTTGCTGTTCAAAAGGGATCATTTATCAACAAAGATGCAGTTTTGGCTACTGGGAGTTCTGCCACTGTTGTGAGTTTGAATCTTTTTCCATTGATTGTTTTAATTTGTTTGAGTATCTATATACAATTTAAGTAACTGGGTTTTTATTATGTAGAGAAGTGTTGGGTGTGAAAAGCAAAGGGGTGAATGCAATGGAAAAAATGGTGGGTCTGAAGAAACTGTTTTCGAGAATGAAGACTACGTTTATACCAACTCTTTACCTTAGATCACATCGCATAGTTTTGCTTCTGTAAAAGGAATTCATATTTGTTTAATGGAATGTTTTTCTTGCCAATATCAATTAAAAGTTTCATTGTACCAATTTATGCACCTCAGTTACAAGTATAGCTTCATGATGTCAAATTTATTGGAAACCATATCATACTATATGGTACTCATAACAATAAATCCTAAACTAATTCCTATATAATTTACTATTTACTGATACATATATGAGTTACTAAAGAAAAACAATAGTAAGTGTTACTTGACCTGGCGGATATATTTATGGAAGGAGAGCGGGTTTGTGTTATTGACAAAAATGTGGCTCGCCAATTGGCTACCTCGGACCCGATCCTTTAAGCAAAGTAATGAATTGATAAAAAGAAGCCTCCAATATAACTGCAACTTCCAGTTGAATGTTTTTGCACAGCTGATGTCTCAAGATGTTTGGCCTACTACATTGAGCTCCTGATTGATGCTCTGAAGGTTAAGGTTTTAACCATGAACTTAACATGGGCAACATGTTCATCCTATTATCTGCAATGAGCCAAGTTAAACCAAAAGGCAATGAGACAAGTTACACAAAAAGAAATAAGTTGGGGCATGTCAAGGACCTCAACATGTTCAACAGAAGCCAATAAAAAGAAAAAATCTCCATCTTAAATCTTGCCAAATAATCCTTCAGATTACCTAATTGAAATTTTTGCATATGATCTTAATATGGACGTTTCATGTTTTAAATAGTATTTTTCAGAAAACTGCAATATTCACCTAGTAGTTGCTTATGCAGTCCCTGTAATCAGTCGTTCCCGTTCATCTAACTTCTTGATCTTCACAATGCCTAAGAGAACTTGAAAACCAAAGATCGCACAAAAGAAATATGCTATAGTGGCAGGAACCTGAAAAAGACAAGATGCAACTAATGAATGAAAAAGTACAACCAGATTATCAATTAATTGAAGTGATAATCACCACAAGAAAGACAAGTGAGATGATAATATCATACTCTAATTGAGTTGAGTGACAAAATTGTTGCAAGATTTATTAAGCTCCCAGCACCTACTGCCTGTTAATAGACAAAAGGGAGGCATGAGTATGCATTATCCAAACAGTTTTTCTAGTCTGTCATATTCAAATACCATACACTCACCAGAAGAGTTGATTATCAATAACATGCATGTGGTTTACAATAAATACATGCATGAAATATCCTTGTGTCAAGAGTCAATATACACATCCATCACTCACTTATCGCTTGAAAAAAAAAATATAAGATTCTTCATATTGTTAAAAATAGTTCATACTTTTGCAACATGAAAACCAACACATACATCCAAGGTCACTCACCAATTTCTCATTTTTTTTAATCAAAAGTTAGTAAAAACAGAACTACAATAATGTAAAAGCAGGTAAGCTTATTTAATGCAAGCATGGTCACACAACAAACAACAGTTACTTGCAGTAGATATAAGTTTGAACTTTGAAGCCCATAAAAGCAAGAATGACAAACATGAACATTTACAGGTTATTAACACATCCAAACCAAACCCCAACAAATAATTATATTTGCATTCCCACTGTTATTAGACAGCTTCACTCACATTCCCAATTGTTTTCTGCACAGTTGCAATGCGTTGGAATGCTCTCTCAGATTCCAAAGCTCGGACTCTAAGCTTTAGATCACCTTGCTCCTGTGGGAAAATGAAATCCATCAATATGTGATCTAGAATATCAGAAATCCGAAACAAACAAAAGATACAAATCGAATAAATAACTCAAATTATGTCAACGAAAATGCAATACAGACCAAACGCTCGATAACGTTAGCCAGTTTTTCAACCCTGTCAGCCTGTCTAAATAAGTTGTAAAATGCTTGAGATTGTCTGTCCCATCTCTTTTTGATGTCCTGTATATATAGAAGAATGATAAGAAAAACGAAATCATAATAGCTATACTTAGACTGAATTCATTCATGACATAACAAGTTTGTGACTTGCCTTTATGATAACTTCAACTCCTGCCTCACGGAATTTCAGCAACTCCAGAGCATAACTACAAGGCTAGGAGGTAGTTGTGTTAGATATGCAACACAAATAATTTGAATACTTCAATTTTATTGTAGCACACTGGAGACCTGAAAAGCCAAGAAACAGAAACAAAGCAGGAAAACAAAACTATGCACGAGCACTAGCTCCTCTGGGTAAATATGTTCCAATTGCATAAGCTAGAATTCCGATCCTCAAGGGAACATGCTGCATGCAATCCTTTTAACCAATCTCTAATTCAAACTCATATTAACCATGTGGTTGGTGGTGCACAATTTCCCTTTGGCATAGGTTTGATTGAAAAGAAATATAAAAATTCAAGTTTTAAAAGTTTACAAAGTATGAAGACAACACTCACGGTTTGGCAATCTCAGTAATATCAAAACGGGGGTCAAGTCCCTTTCCAATGCCATCCAAAACTGCAGAAAAAAGTTAAACTATTATTTTGCAGTTACATGCGTAGAATATGCACAGTAGGGCATTAAATTCAGTATATTTACCCGAGAAGGCTCTAACAACAAATGTGAATGTGGCAGGAAACCGGAAGGGCTGGTCTGCTGCAATGGACAATAAATCTTCGCCTGTTTAAAGGATGAGAGTTATAAGTGAAAAGCCTCTGGACTGCATAATGTTATTGAACTAATAGCATTTTTTCCCCAGATAGAACCCAAGCTATGTTTGGAGTTTAGACCAATGTTTCAAGAGGTCAACTTTTGCCCAAATATGGTTTGGGGATCTCCCTACTGAAATTAAACATTTCTTCATTAATCCTCACCCCATTTATAACCTTCCCATCATACCTATCTACTATATCATTTGCTATTATCCCTAAGATTGTTCAAGAGTACTATCTCATTCAAGATGGCATAACAACCATTGATAGGATGTTTGCTTCGGAGGAAAATCTGAAATGAACCCCCATTCTCCCTCTGCATGGCAAATCAACATTCGGTTGTCGATCAGTTTTTGCAATCGAAGTGGACCCTAAAGAATAGGTGGATCAATGGAAGCTCCTTTTGTGGCAAAGGATATACTAAAAAATTTGTCTTGGAATATGAGGATGTCTTCGCATCGGTTTCGCAAATGACTTCTGTTTGGCTTTCGTATCTACGCCTACCAAGAAACATTGAGCTTTACATCATTTGAACAGTAAAAATTTCTTCCTAAATGATGAGCTGGAGGAGATTTACATGAAAGAACCACCACGGTTTGTTGCTCAAGGGGAGTCGGGTCTTTTCTGTAGATCGTTTGAAGTCATTTTTTGAAAAGTCACACTGTGTTTGATTTGGAAGGTTTAGCAAGGTCATTCAACAATTTGACTTGACTTTTGAGGAATATTCGGTATTCTTAAGATGATCACCGTTGCAAAAACATATTTATTTGGTGGTGTATGTAGATGACATTGTTATTATAGGTGATAATCAAGAAAGGCATTAATGACCTGAAGTGGCGTCTATTCCAACACAGACAATCGCACGGGCAAGTGATGCTATTTCTGAGAGACAAGGATGCTAAAACACAAGCCGGTTGAAAAGCTTCTTCTTAATCAGGGGAGTTGTGTTCAGACCTAGGTACATACGAAAGATTGGTGGGAAAATTAAACCATATATTTTGAAAAAGACAAGATCGGGTAACGACGCTAAAAAACAAGAAGCTGAAAGAAGGAAAAAAACCTTAATTAACTAAAGTTTTGTAGATAGATCTAACGAATGTTTAGGCTTAATGCTGCAACCCCAAAGGCATGAGGATTACTCATGCTTTATAAATACTACATTGGTCATATCTACAATGTGGAATGTCAACAATCAGTTTAAACCAATGGCCAGTAGCCCAAACACTATATTCTTTCCCAAGAACTCACCTATTTTAATAGTCGCATATAGCCAACTACATAAGCAATAATTGGAGTATGCATACATTCGAGTAATCTAAACCTAAAGATAGACACATTTTAATTACCAATAGCAGCCAGACGTTCTTTCTTCTTCATTACTTGTTCTTCTTTGCTTAATGGCTTTTTGAATCCAACTTCAGCTGCTTCCATCTCTTTCTCTCTCCTTTGTGCAGCCAGGCGTTCTTCAAAACTAAAGAAGAATAAAATTAAGAGCTCAAAGTCAAAGATTGCATAAACAGCTGATATAGTAGTTCAGTAGCAAAAGCAATCCTAAACCAAAATATTAGCGAGGAAAGAAAATATAAACCTAAAATATCGACAAGTAGTCATGAATGTGCAGTAAAAAAAAATCAAAAAATATTACTATTTCTTCTTTTTTGTGAAAAAAGTTGCTAATTTTGCAAGGACAGAACAAGTCATAAACCTTAATGAGGACTACGGTGATACTTACATATTACCTATCAATGAAGCCAGCAGACAATAATCATACCTAAGACCTTTGAGTCGAGCAGTTTGAACATACCAGTAGACCCAACCCTAATATCGCTATATTCCTCACATGACTAATCAGCAAATGCAAGTGCTTCAGCCTATGATGCATAGGTATGGGTACAGTACCCGGTACGGCGGGTAACGGTACGTAATACGCCAAATTTTAAAAAATGAAGGTACGGGTACGTTGATATAAAACTTATAAAAAAAAAATTAAGTTAATTACTACACTTCTATTATCTTCTTGTTTCAAAGTTTTACTTTTTTAGTGCACCCCTCAACTATTTTCACAAAGGGAAATGTTAACTTGTGCCCTCAAGCACAAGATAAGGAACCCAACATGGCAACTTTTTATTGGAATGTGTGCATTTATTTAATTTTTGAATTTATAATAAATAGAATACACAAAATTTGAGGGAAAATAATTTTGGTTATTTTTCCACCGCCCGTACATTTTTGCTGCACCAACTACGACGAAACAACTAAGTAAAAATAGGTATGCAAGTTACGAGTACCGTACGTGTACCCAATACGGATGCGTACGTGTACCCAATACGGATGCGTACCTGGTACCGGTACTTCTCCATGTTTGGAGTACCCATGCTTCAGAGGCTTCAGCATAACCCCAACTAACGAGCAAAAGTTTTTACTGCCAATATTATATTTTCCTATTTATAAGTTTTTAACACTTTTCTAGTGTTCTTAAGCAGCCTGTGAAGGCACTTAAATCAATCAATTATAATCCATATAGCGATATTCACTTATAGAAAAACTACAACTGAGCCTCTCAACGTTTGCACTTTGGATGTATTCCCACTAAATTGGTTCAATAAACTACCTATTGAGGAAGAACTGTGCTGTTCGTCTAACAGCAGTCATATCTCCAGTTGGGACAAGAACTCCCATCTGAATCATTGCGTCAAGGACCTGCATAGGTGCATAAGCTTCATTTAGTAAACTATTTAGATTCAAAAATGAAATTTCATGCAAGAGTGTTCAAGACAATATGGGATTGGGACCCCATCCAGAAAAAACAGTATCATTACCTTATCTGGACTCTTCTCATAAACTCCATAAAAAGCTTCGAGTAAACCTTCTCTGATATTTTGACTGATACTGTAAGATGCAACACCAATCACAGTTGCAGAGGCAGTCAGCTAACTAAGCTTAAAAAGCTCAATCTGTAAAACTGTATGTCAAATATACAAACGAGATACATACCTTCCCATCATACCAAAATCATAAAAGATCAACCTTCCACCATTGACATCATCGACTGCGATATTTCCAGGATGCTGCATGGACAATGTATATATTAGTTACCCACAGGAAGCGTCTAATCGGACTTCCTGAAAGATAAGCATAAAATATGAGAACTCATTAGTCCTTGTTATCAACCCCAAGGGAAGCTGAGTTCTAGTGCTCCAGAAGCTTCCCGAGGCAACAGATAATAATCAATAGGACACAAGCAGCATGCTGCTGAAACCATGGGCAACAGATGCTTGAATATTGCAGTATTAGAGTGTATTCCAAAGTAAACTTAGCACATCCGCTTCAGTACACAGTTATCTAGCTAAACAATCTAAAAGATTCATTACAGAGAAAGAACTCAAAAACAATTCTAGAGACAAGAACATACAGGATCGGCATGGAAGAAACCATGCGAGAGAATCTGCTCTAAGTAAGATTCAACAGCATATCTCCCTAGCCTGTGGAAGATAAAGAAAATGTTAAAATAATTTGAATTAACAGATACTACCATCGGTAGTTAAGATGCACACACAAGTAAAAGGTAACATGCCAATAGTGATTTTGTATACAGTAAACCAGATTCTATTAACCTTTTCCGGTCAACACCCAGCTGATCTAAAGCTTGTATTTTGTTTATTTTAATCCCTGGAACATACTCCATTGTTAGGATCTGCATCGGAAAAAATAGTTAAATTATGGATGAAGAATAAAGATATCTAAAGTAACAATCGAAAAGATCTATATTTCTATATTTCTGTAAGAAATAAAGGTTGAACCTGTGGCGTGGTATAATCCCAGTAAATTGAAGGGACTTTCACATAATCCATGTTCTTAAAGTTGCTTGCAAACAGTTCTGCATTAGCAGCCTCCTTGGTGTAATCAATCTCCTGAAAAATGTTTATTCGAGTCACATCAACAGGATCAGATAAAGTTGAGGTTGTGCAGAGAACACAAGCAAACATCGTACTGAAACAAGGAAAAAATCTGCAGCTCAAACCCGGCCCCCAATCCCAACCTGCAACTATTGCTAAAGTCTATAAAAGTCCCGTTGTTTATATGTTGTCTAAGTTCCAACCCTTAAAATTAATCACATCATTCACAGTTTCAGATAAAAATGAATCACATATGAAATGCTCAACAAGCATGGCCAACGCTGAAGCATTTCACTTACACCTACACAAAAAAAATCCTAATCTTCCATTTCATGCCATTAGCTATCCAGGTAAAATTGTAGGCCACCTTATCCCTTCTGTGAAAACAACTCGGCTAATATTTTTAGTCAACTCCTTTCCTATTTGAATTAAAAGCCTCTTATTCAACGTTCAGAAATCTTTAGTTCCTCACTATGAATTTGATATAAAAAGCCTTTCATTACCCAAAAAAAAACTTCCTTGGTTTTCCCATATGCCATTCCAAAAGCAGAGCCAACCTCTTAACCCATTCCATTCACCTGAACCTAATCAATCTCAATATGAGTAGTATTCATACGCAGTTTAATTTACCCATAACAGATTATACCAATTATAATGAGAAACATGACATATGATTTTCTTCAGTTGATCTCAAGTAGAAGAGAGAAGCAACTTTCTAGAGTATCATCACCTGATATAAAACAGATGCACACTCGTCATAAATAGCAACCCAATCCCTCTTTGCACCATCTGATTTAGGATCAATTTTTTGAAGATATTCTGCAATAACCTGGAGAGAGAAAAAAAGACACAAGTATCAGTGTTTTATGAAATTCTGCGAGTCTTCAAAGGTTGGAAACCCTATTATTAAACGTCCATCATGCAATGGGAAAAAAAAAAAAAGAAAAAAAAAATTACAAATCGAGAAGACTTGTCAATTTATGCAGGTTACTAAAAGTTATAAGATAAAGCAAGAAGGTAATAAAATTCTCAAACAGTAATGTTAGATATGTACACAGCGTCAAGTATAACACTGACCCTCAGATTTTTAAGATCAATATCGAAAAGATCCTTGAGACCGGGCCTTTGCACCTTGATAACAACCTCCTGTCCCCTTAATCTCGCACGATGAACCTGACCTGCATTGCGGAAAAAGATAATTCATTTTCCTTTCTTCCAAGCAAATATTACATCTAAAACCTAGGTACATTTAATCAGGTTTCCTGCTTTGATTGCATGATTTCTATTACAAATGCACTGAAAGTAAAACATAGATTACCAAGACTTGCAGCAGCTATTGGCTCATAGTCAAACTGATCAAATATGCCAGCTATAGGAGCTCCAAGCTCTTCCTCAACAATAGCCATAGCAGTCTCTGAGGGAAATGGAGGAACTTGATCCTAAACCAAGAAAAACAGGTAATTCAGACCTAAAGAACTGCAACCTTAATATGTTTTTCTCTTCTTGATTAAACCTTTTTAGTTTTATCCTGCTGAAGATGGTTTTATCGTTAGTTTACTAAACACAAAGTGAAACATTCTCAACCCCGTTAAATTAATCAAATGGCACTAGCCAATAATTGCTTCCGAATTAGATAAGCAACATTTACAAGTACAATTCAAGAATACGAGGATAACAAGGCCCCCGCCCAAATGAATTGATAAGAAAATATCACAGAAATTATTAGAAAAATAGGGACTCAATTACAACAAAAAACAAAAAAAGTTTAAAGTTTCATATTAAATGCCACAAGAATAGTCTTGTAAGTGCAGCTCGGTTGGTAGCTAAATGGACATTAGTATGCAGGGACCGGGGTTCGAATCCCGGATTCCCCATTTCTCCACACTCGTAGTGTATCGGTAACCATTGAGCTACTTGACCAAAAAAAAAACACAGGAATAAATATCCAATCTGAGGTCATGACTGCATGTATTAAAAAGATTCAGAGAAGATTATCAGTAAACGGCACACATTTCCTTTTTTTTTTACAACAATTAGATTATCTGAATACATAAGATTATAAAGAGGTTAAAAGATTAAAAAAAACTAATAAATAATCATACAATAACATATTGGATGCATCAAAATCCAGTTTAGAATATCTTCATCCCGGGAAATGATCTTATAAGTACTATTAAAAATTCCAACCTAACCTGAAGTTCTGACAATTGGTCAACATATTCTTGAGGAAGAATGTCCACTCTTGTGGAGAATTGTTGGCCAATTTTGATAAATGTAGGACCTAATCGCAGAATGCTTTCCTTAAGCCATTTGGCAAGGGTTTTTCGCCTTAAGGTTTTCTTTTCCTCGGTCATTCCTCCTGAAAATAATATCTTTGAGTCAAATAATAAAAACAGTCACAATGCTGAGATTCTTCAAACTTTAATAAAGACACTTCATGATTCCAAATGATTTTATGAATAAACAAAATTGAAGTTTACCTTACTGCCCCCTTTAAAAAAATGGTAATCTAAGGTATACTCATGCACAACGGCAGAGACTAATTCATCGAGTTACCTAAGATTCATCTACGGGAGTAACATCTCCCAACATATGTTTTTCCATACGCATTGGTCAGAGGTTACCCATCTCCCAGCATCTATGACTTGTGTCAAACCGTGTTAGTTTTTCACTTCAAACTTGGACAGAGTCGGATTAGTCTATAAGCTTATAGATATTTCAGTTAGCATATAGATATTTACTAACAAGCAAAATGAGAATGCTTATTGAGATGCATAAACTAATTCCAACTCATACAATATGGTGATACTTAACAGCATGTTTCCAATGGTTTGGAACAATAACATATATTATAATATATGGATGAGAAACAACAAACCTTTATAAGAGAACTTCTGACGATTCAGCCAAGACTTGAAGATAAATTTAATAACAAACCCCCAAATTTCCAACGTTCTTTGGATCGTCGAGTAAGTTTTGAATCTGCTCCAACGACCTCCAGGCGCAACCGCGACCTACAAAAAAGAAGACAACAAAATCACACATCTAGCATTCAATTCTTTGGCCTTTTTTTTCTTTTCAAAATCACAATCCAAATCATCAAACCTACCAAGCACTGATACAGACACTGAACACGAAACGTGGACACCAATTATAATGTAAAAAAATAAAAATGTAACTACATACTATCACTATGCTAATATAAGACTCGAGAGACGTGTTCAATTTGAAGTGTCGGTGCTACATAGCATCAAATCAAACAACATTGCACAATCATACATACCTCAACCTGTGGTTCACCATTTTGTTTGAACCACGCATCTTCTTTTCCAATCTCCTCCAACCTCTTCTTCCTCCCAACTTCCTTCCTTTTCGAAGTTTCAACAAAATCTTCAACAACTTCCGCCGCCACACCATTGCCATTCACATACTTCACCAAGCTTCCATTTCCACTACCATTAACATAACCTCTAACAGAACCATTGCTACCATTGACAACACTTCCGTTTCCACTCCATTTCACATCGCTCGCTACTCTTTCTTCAACCAATGCACTTTCTTCCTTCACAGCACGAATTGGAGTGCGAAGAATGCAAAATCTAGAGTTAAAACGACGACGTTTTGGTGTAAATTGAGGAGCAAGAAAATTGAGTTCGGTTAAGAGTAGAGAAGATGAAGAAGCCATTGATAAGTGTGGTTACTAAAATGAGAGAGTGAGGATCAAACTCAAACCCTAGTTTTCATGGCGCGTGAGTGTGATTTGAAGAAGAGAGTGTGAAATGAAAGAGTGGAAGCACAGAAAGAAAGAAAGAAAGAAGAAGAATAGTTGAATATTATTGAAGCTGAAGAAAACAAAGACAAAAAACAAAAAAGTGGAAAGATGGAATATGATAGTGACACGTGGCAGGTTAAAGATGAGCTATGAAGGTTTTTGGAGGAATGTTATTGGTGCGGAGATTTCGCGGGTTGTGTCCTCAGCCACACAAGATATATTTCTTCCGTTGCGTGGTCGTTACTGGTTAGTTTAGTTGTATTGATTGATGATTTGACTTTTTGCACACTTTCTAGTACTTTTGTTTCACACTAGTTCTAGTGTGAATTGTGATGCAATTCATGGCTACCAATCCAACTAGATCATACTCGATCCGTCCCGGAATAGATGATCCGTTTGAAAATGTACAATTTTGACATAATTTACTTTAATCATATTTTTTACTAGTATAAAAAGATAAATAATATCATATAAAATGTCATTAGATTTGTCTCGATGAGTATTTTCAAAATATCAAATTTTCATATTTTTTTTCTAAGCTTAAATGTGTGGTTAGTCCTTGCATTTTCACCTAATTTTAGCATTGGTCCCTGCACTTTTTTGTGTTTGGCATTGGTCCTTGCACTTTGAATTTTTTTTGGCTTTAGACCTTCTGTTAAATCTCAGTTAAAAAAAATTCAAAACTAACGGTGTGCCACATGGACCAATGAGGACAAGCCACGTGGCACACTAAAAGACAAAAAAAATTATAATTAAAATATTCCGAGCATTTAATTCATTATTAGTTCTTGCACTTTCAACGCTTTTGTTATTGGTCCGTACACTTTGGTATTAGTCCTTAAACCTTTTTTTTTCTTTTTTTAATATTTCAATAATATTATTATGTTTTATTATTATTTTGTTCATTATTTTTATTGAGAATAATTCTAAAAAGTAAATAAAAAATATTTTTTAATGAAAATTAAGCTTAAATCTTATTGCATTTTTCTCTAACTATGATGTTCCTGCTGCTATCTGAGTTATGTTCACGGGAAATATTAGACAAATTATTGAAATTGATGAAATAAGTTAATTAAAATTATATGTTATATTCTAAAAATCTTCAAATTAATAACAAAATATTTACAGTTAATTATCATTAAGGAGAATATTTTTTCATATATATTTACTTTGCAAGGGAAGATAATGTATATTTAAACATAAGATGGAAAGGGGAGATAAATCAAGGTTCTCTTAGTGTAGGAAAGTGTAATTTACTTTGAAAATGATTCATATTAATAAATAAATCCTTAAATATTTAATAATAACTCAAAAATACAACATGACCATCATTTTAAATTTACATGTTTAACGGCTAACCATTCTCACCACATATTTTTTAATTTTTCCCCTTTTCATACTGTTGTGTTTGCCTACTAACCATACGACCGACCAATGTCATATTCCACAAATAATGATAATTTAAACTTTAAAGGTGATTCTCCATTCATAGATGCCTTAAGCAAGGGGACCCGCTAGCTCCTTTCTTGTTCTCGTTGGTTGCGGAAGGTTTTAGTGGTTTGATGAGGAAGGCGGAGGCCTCTAACTTGTTTGAGGGCTTTGTTTTTGGCGATAATGACTTAGTGGTTTCCCACTTGCAATACGTCGATGACACTCTTTGCATTGGGAAAGCTTCGGTCCAAAACCTTTGGACTATGAAGGCGGTTCTTCGTGGTTTTGAATTGGTGTCAGGTTTGAAGATTAATTTCTCTAAGAGCTCTTTGATATGGGTTAATGTCAGTGATGAGTTTATGTTGATGGCATGCGACTTTTTGAATTGTAATGCGGGCTTAATTCCTTTCAAATACTTGGGCCTCCCAGTGGGAGCTAACCCAAGAAGGATGGTGACTTGGGAGCTGTTGATTGAGAGTTTAGGGGGTAGACTTAATACATGGGTCACCGGTATATAAGTTTTGGTGAGAGAATGGTCCTTTTGAATTCGGTACTTAGCGTTATGCCTATTTTCTATTTATCCTTCGTGAAGATGTTGGTTCAAGTATGAAGGAAGATAGTTAGGATACAAAGGAAATTCCTTTGGGGTGGTGTTGGAGGAGGTAAGAAGATTAGTTGGGTGAAGTGGAAGTCGGTGTGTCAAAAGAAGGAGAATGGGGGAGTGGGGATTGAGGGATATTCGGGTTATGAATATTAGCTTGTTGGCAAAGTGGAGATGGAGGTTACTTGATGGGGAAAATGTGTTGTGGAAAATTGTGTTGACTAAGAAGCATGGGGTGTGTGTAGGAACCTTGTTGGATGGTAATTTTATTCGGTGGCCGCGGTACTCTTCTCTTTGGTGGAAAGACTTAGTGAATTTAGGGGATTTTGGAGCACCTAATTGGTTTAATTCGGTGGTGTCTAGAAAGGTGGGTAATGGTTTGGCAACAAGGTTTTGGGAGGATAGGTGGATAGGAGATAAGTGCTTCCATTTAAAGTACCCTAGGCTATATTCCATTTCAAATGATAAGGACGCCTTGGTGGGGGAGATTGGTAGTTTTTTGGGCGGTGGGACGAATTGGAATTTTCATTGGAGAAGACACCTCTTCATGTGGGATGAGGAACTTTTAATAAGTCTCTTGGAGGGTATGGTGTGGTTTCAAGCGGAGGATGAGTGGAGGTGGAGCTTAGATGATACAGGTGCGTTTTCAGTCAAGTCGGCATATGACGAGTTAGAGGGTTTGGTGTTGAGTGAGGAGTTGTGGTGGTTTGAAGATAAAAGGGTTTTCCAACAACGTGTAAAACTTCGGCACCTTCAAAAGTATTGTCTTTTGCTTGGAGGGTTCTCCTTAATCGTATCTCAACCAAGGATAATTTGGCTTTGTAGAACGTGCTACCTCCTTAATCATATCTCAACCAATGATAATTTGGCTTTGTAAAACTTCGGCACCTTCAAAAGTATTGTCTTCTGGTGTGGCTGGGTTTGGCAGCGTTTGCCTGCAGCTGATGTTGTTGTGTGCTGCCGTTTTCTGTTTGGTGTTGCTGGGTTCGGCGGCCAACTGTGTTCTCTATCTTGGGGGATTGCTGTTATGGCTTTCCTTGGTGTTTGGTTTTTTGTACTATGCTAGGCGTGTTTGTTTTTGTTGTGGGGTGGTGCTCTTTGGATTTTCGAGAGTGAGGCAGGGGTATGCCTGCCCAATGCAGGTATATTTTTGCCTCATTGTTGAAGCCATGAGTTTTGGGTGTTCCGTATATATGCGGCACCTTGTGTTTGTCTTCCGTTTTATTTTATCCGCAAGTTTGTTGTGTGTCTTGCATACTCTCGACGTGAATAATATTGGCCGTTTCAACAAAAAAAACCCATATTGGCGATTTAAACTTAAAAAAAATTATTTATAAATTTTTTAAGGGAGTATTTTTAGAATTATTTTCAATAAAAATAATGAAAAAAATAAACATAATAATATCGTTGAAAGATATTGAAAAAATAAAAATTAAAAAAATAAAGGGTCACTAATACCAAAGTGCAGAGATAAATATCAAAAAGTGCTGAAGTGCAGGGACTAATACCAAAAATTTAAAATATATTTTGAATTTTTTGTCTTTTAGTGTGCCATGTGGCTTGTAATTATTGGTCCACGTGGCACATCGTTAGTTTTGATTTTTTTCTTAACTTAAACTTAACATAAGGACCCATGTCAAAAATTTTACAATGTGCAGGGACAAATGTTAAACAAAAAAAAGTGCAGGGACCAATGTCAAAATTGGATGAAAGTGCAGGGACCAATAACACATTTAAGCCTTTTTTCTAATATATTATTCAAGATATTTAAACTCAAAATTATACATTGGTATGCGTAATTGGGTCAATTGTGTCATGTATTAAAGGACGAGGGAGTAGTACAAAATTTGGGTTGGTGTGTGTTGGTCCTGTTGGATATTTGTTTCGACGGCTACCAATCCAACGTACAATTTTAAAAGGAGTCCACTTATGAAAATTAATAGTGAGGGTTTTTGTTTACCATTATAAAATGGTCGTCATTCATATGCACAAGACATATGAATCAGTTACTTTTTTATGGTGCGTTGAGTAAAGGAGAAAATGTTTTTGAGTGTCTTGTTTTGGATAATAAAACTACCATGTACATATACCTTTGTACAATAAGTAAGACTGTATATGCCATAACCATCCATATATGCGTAAGTGATAGGCCGACTCCAGCAGAAGCCTGAGTGAGAACGAACGAAGGATGGAAAAAAAATAAAAGATAAACATGTCCATAGGCCAGCTATTTGGCACACACCCCATTAAGGGAAAATTGTTCTTCTCCCTCTCAAAATTGATCATTCCCTTAATCATGCCCTACTTGAGTTAACCCACGCTCAATTTTTTCAACATGAATTAACTCACGCTTGACATTTTTCAGCATGAGTTAACTCAAGAAGGCACGTGAATAAGCAAAAACAAAAGAGGAAAAAGCAATTTTCCCATTAAGGTGGGGGTTGGGCTAGCATGTTATTAGCCCAAATCATATTGGGCCTATCTTGGTCCAATCCTAAAATATGTGATAATTTACTTTCTCACCCTATATGTTTTTCGCACACCATTCATATTTTCAATTTTATCACCGTTGAAATTATATAATCCGAACCCAAAAAACATGATTCAAATTATATAATCTGAAACATGTTTATATAAGCAAATCTCATAAATTTCTCTCATTTCAACAATTACGAATTTCTAACCTAAACTTCTCCAAATCTCCCAAAATTCAAACCCCGTCACACTGTGCCATTATTAAAGTTAACTTGATCTATGTCATCGCATTTAAAACATCAAACAAAAAGTTAAGTCATATTTCAATCATTATCACAATGTTTTAATTTCTTCAAACATCGGGAGCCTGACATCCTATTTTTAATAAAGACTTAAGTTTGACTCGTGTGTATGTCTAAACAATTGATAACTTATGCACCATGTCATTAGAGCATCCTTATTCATATCATCTAATTTGGTTGCTTAAATGAACCCCACCCAATTTTTATACTATTTCATATTTCCATAACTTAACTATTTTTTCTAAACATCACCTATAAAAAAAATGGAAATTGGGTCCCACTAACCCCACAATATATAAAATATATCTAAATACATTTAAATTATGCACCTATTATTATTATTATTTAAAAAAAATCAATAGTAAAAAATTGGAGACATAGACTCGTTGAGGGTTTGGCCACTCTCATTCCATACCAATTACCCAAGATCCTCTAACATAAGGTCGCTGGTTTGCGTGTAGCCACGGCATTTGTAAGGCGATATTGATGCTCTTAGTTGCTTGCAACTTAGGCACCATATCATTTTGTGTTAGACTATATGTCTTTCCTTAGTAGAGTAAAAAAAATAAATTAAAATCATATGTCTAAAATCTAAACTCTTGTGATCATGAATTACTCTCCTTTGTATGTCATTTTGCAATTTTGGAAGAAAGATTACACTTTATCTGGGATTAGAGAAATGCTCTCAAAATTATTCTTTGAACTATACTTGAAATCTTATCAAAGAGTCTGTTACTGTTGTGGTGATTCTAGATTAATCTTCTCATTCTTTTGTGGACTGAGGCAATTTTTATCATTTCTTTCCTACTACACATTTTCTTGTTAAATTTTCCCTTTTTCTTTGCTATGTTCCAAAAATATCACTTGGTTAGATCTTCAACTTATATGAAAGCATTTAAATCCATTTTTTACCAGCAGCTATTTCCCATTGATGACATGGGTCTAGTATATGAATATTAAGAAATGGCATTACATTTTTTAACATTAAAACTCAGAGAATCTTAGGCTTATTATTATATACGGCCTGCTATAGGCTGCCACGGTTCCTAGCTCCAGTGCAACATATTTCTGATTTTTTAACACGATATTATTTGACTTTCTAGTTGTCTCTAAAAGCCGGCAAATTGACGAGCAGAGATTTGCAAATGGTATATATAAAATAACTAAAAATATATCATAGGCTATAATATCTTCAAATTGTTTGATTCAGTTGTCAATAATAATCCAGCTACCAACATAAGCACAAGTGAATACTATTTATATATAATAGAACCAATATATTATGTGATCATCAATCATGATGTAATCTCACTTCACGTTTTTAGCTACGTATCAGCAAACACAAACAAATATTTTTTTAAACTTTAAAGAACAGAATAAAAACGTATATGCTTATAGTTAATGTATACTCACTTGTCCAAACTTGCTTGCAAACACGGTTATTAGTTTATCGGCAAGAATAAATAGCATAATCAACTTAATTTGACATCTAAAATAGGTTAATATTTTGGATTTATCATTTTAACTTATACATGCAAGAGTGTTCCAATTAAATCAGTGAATATTAGCTGGAAGATGCAGAGCACTTTTTATGGACAACTTTACTTGTTCTTAATGGAAGGAAGATATCCAACTAGAAGTACAGCTAGCCACCATACAAGTTTACCACCAAAAAAATAATAATACTAAACAGATATTTGCAGCAAACATATAAGAAACCAGAAATTGGTGAACAACCAAAATAGAATCTAAATAATGAGATATTGCTGAATATTTCTCCTCCAATTAACAATGGGTCTGTTTGGCAAGACCAAGAAACAAGCTTATAGCTTATAAGCTCGTTTGACCAAAAAAGTTCTGTTTGGTAACAATTTTTCACCACGAGCTTATAACTTATTTCACGAGCTTATAAGCTATTTTTCAGACGCTATTCCAAGCAGCGTTTTAGCTTATAACTTATAGCTTATTATCTTTTCTTCCATTTTTACCCTTATTATTTTATCCAAAATTCAGTTTTACCCATTATAATTAATTACTACCCTTTTTCTTTTAAGATAATTTATTACTACTCTTATAATTTAAAATAACACATTAGTAAGAACAAATATGCCTCGTGACCTTAAGAACAAATATGCCTCATTAACTCGTAAAAAAAAGTGCCTCGTTAACCATTTTTTGTTTTTGAAATATGCTTTGTCAATACATGTACAGTGACTATATACTAATTCACTTTGTATAAAACACATTTTTTGTTTTTGAAATATGTTTTGTTAATATATGTTGATACATGTGCAGTAACTACATTTTGTTTTTGAACTAAATATACTTATAAAAGATTGTTTTAAGTCTATTTAACTCTCCCCTTGCCAATAATGCATTTAATTGTTTTATAAAGTAAAAACACTTAAATGAAAATAAATGTAAAATTTAATATATAATATTAAAAATATATTAGATTAATAAATTTAAATAACTTAAAAAGAATTACAAAATTCTAAACACTTGAATATAAATTGATATAAATTTTATTATGAATTAAGAATACACTTTTATGTCATTTGATATATATCAGCTAGTTGAACTGCTAGTTTTACCAAACACTTCAACGAGCTTATCAGCTATCAGTCATCAGCCATCAGCTATAAGCTATCAGCTAGCTTATCAGTTATTCGCTATTTTTACCAAACAGAGTCAATATCATATATTACACTAATTGTTTTAGTTGTCATTTTAAAGTTACAACCAACAAATTTTGTTATTCTTTTCAATATAGTATCATTAAAATTTTATCACAGTAAAAAATCTATTCATTAATTTATTTATTTATTTCTCTGTAATAAATAGTTAAAAATGCTATTGAAAAATTAATAGTTAGTCTAACATTGAACTTTAAACAATATAAATATGAATAATTGTTTTCTATAAAATAAAAGCGATAATTGAAGAGGACGAAGTGGATAATACTTGAAACTTCGGATGTTTGATGCAAAAATTAAACTCAAGTTTTCTGGAAAGTGTTAGTTATTTATAAACTTAACTTATCTTTCTAAAATTATATCCTAAAGACCAAGGTTAAAATAAACTTTCTTTATAAATTTATTTCAAATAGGAAAATATTTGGTAGACCCCGAGTATATATGTATTGAGAGATTATTTTTTTTAGAATTGCTACTTTCAGCGAATTTTTTTGTCCTGGCATCATCACAATGCTTGTTGGTTATTTATGTCTCATCCACCTCTTTACTTTGCTACCCCATGTATTCAATCAAGTCCTAAATCCAACGGTTTAAGAAAATCCGTGAAGCGCTCGTGATAAATTATTTCCCTTGACATAGCATAGCTATTTTTTATTTTTTTTGTTGAAGAACCGCATTGGAAGATAAAATGATAAAGAGATATAATAAGTTGATAATATGATTAATAGAGATAGAATAAAATGATGTTGAATGAATGTAGAATTTTTTTAAACGTAAGTATCATTGTTGTTTCAAATATTATCTCTACTCTATGTAGATGTAGGGGTTGAGTTTTTGCCTACATCATGCTTGCTCGATTACATATCAATTTTTATGAATGGCATATTTGAAGAATTCTCCTATTTTGACTTTAAATTTCCTTTGGCCAACTACCATCTCATAATTCACATATTGACAAATTTGCTCTTTTTATGTGCGTCATGTTTTATTATGCATTTAATAATAACATACCAACCGATGTGCCTTTGTTAGTTGATTAATTAATTTAGTTAATATAATACTGGCTTTGACCCCAAATTTTTCCCAATCTTTTCAAACTATAATAGTTATTCTTGTGATAGTGAATTCATTTAACCATTTTCAAAGCCACAACCAATAATTGAATTTTGTATATGCAGCTTGCATCTCTAAAATAGTATCTATAGCTAGGACTTACGTAATAAGAGCCGGTGGATATATCATATACGTAGCTTCAAAATGTTCCATGTGTCACAAGCCTGTTTGATAGCTTCTCTCTTATGATCGGTTCTGATATTTTCTCCTCATAATCCTGTTAGTGCGAGACTTGACAGGTCGGAACTGATCAAATAACCAAGCCAGTTATAGATATATTCGATGCAGGGAAATGCAAAAGCTACAGTGTCACATTTGATCTATATATTGTTATTTTATTTCCCTAACTTAACTCAACAATAGATAGAGTAGAGTAATATAATTTAAAGTATGTACTGGTTTTACATTTTGAGAAGACAAAATTAATTTTAATATGTTGGAATGTTCTTATGTAATTGATTTTAATCTAAAATTAGAATTTGATATTTTTTTTGGTTCGATTTGGTAAAAAGCGGATATTTGATAAGCTAACTGAGAGCTAATGAATTTATAGCTAATAGTAGATAAACTAGTTGATAGTTGCTAAGCTAGTGAATTGAATCTACCGTGTTTGATAAAATTAGCGGTTAAATTAAGTTATAAATGTAAAATGACACAAAAAAAATTATAATTAATATGTATTTTTTCTTTCAATTAAAATAATAAGGTAAAATTGATTGAAAAGGGGATATGATATAAGCTCAAATGATACTTGAATTGATTAGCTTATAAAAAAGAATATAAATTAGCAAAAACAAACAATATAAACTTGTGAATTTTTTTTTATGAACTATAAATTGTTTCTTATCAGTTCAGAAATTGGTGTTGTCAAACATAATAGCTGTTTCTACGATTTTTTTTTTCTTCTGAAAATTATTGTTTTGACTCACTTTTATATTCAAATATGTTCCATCAAAATTAAGTTTGTGACCATAACCAAATACATATATAATTGCATTGTTGGTCATGTGGAAAAGAAGAAAATCGGGACTGAGGATTGAGATGCCTCGAGATGATACTGTCCAGCAATTATGTATGTGATAAAAGAATCTCAATGAGACAAAGCAACACAAAAGCAAATTTGCAAAGTGAAAGCATATATCCCCTTGTGCCTCATTATTTTTTAAAAGCCGTACAAAAAATAACATATGCACTAGTACGAATAATTCACGTTATGGAGTCTAATTAAGAATTCCAGTCTAATTAAAAGCCAACATCAAGTGCCATATATACATGTCTTGTAGTAACTATTTCCACAATCATTCTCTTATCATTTAGTTTGAAAAATGACTATTTTGATGTATACTTGTTGATCCATCTGGAAAGACTTTTCTCTTTTCACCAAGTACGTACCACAGCTAAAGATGCCAAAACACAAAGATACACCACTTTGAACTTAGTCCAGTAGTGCACTGAATAAGTTCCAACTTATACTTTGAACTTTGCTGCCTCTTTCATTTTAGCCTTCAATAGTTGATTTAAAGAGTGATTGGATCTTTGATGACAGTGTGGTCATGAAAGTGCTATGACCCACTTCTCTTAAAATAGTGCGATCAGAAAGCGGTTCAATATATTTCAGCCCAAAAAATGTTATCATCGTCAAATCATAAAACAAAAATAGTTCTACTATAAATAAATTATAACACAACAGAAATGAGTTTGGTGGTTGAAATAGGAGAGTTGTAAAATGAGTGACGAGGTGATCGAGACTTTCATCCACAATCACATAATGCATAATTACTAACAATATTAACATCGATCATTTTAAAAAATAACTACAAAAGACAAAATACTCATTTATAAAATAGACTTTTTTTTTAGGAAACATTTATAAAATAGACTTAAAATACAAAATACAAAAATACTCATATTTATTTCCTACTAATAAATAAACACCATCTCTTTTTTCACTGTACTAAAAATAAAGTATATAACACAAAAGACAAAACTACTCATATTTTATTCTCATAACTACTCGTATTTTATTTCTCACAATAAATAAGTACCATTTCTTTTTAAAATTGATTTAGCTTTATATGTATTGTTAGTGTAAATTTATTTTGCAGATACTTTTTTAAACTCATACTAATTTTTCACACCAACCAAGTCACCACAAAATTGCAAAATGATATTTAATTACAAGACATTACCGGTGGTTTGGATGTATAAAAATTAGTATAAATTATTAAACACACGCATCATAAACAAGGTGTTATCTCATTTAAAATTTCCTTCAAAAAAAAATCTCATTTAAACTTTCAATTTAAACTATCTGCTTATTTTCAATTGCTTTCATATTTATTTTATTTTATGACCAAGCAAGTCCTATCAATTGATATATAAAGACCATCCTTTGTGATCTTCCTCATCACCCTTTGCTTACTTTCCTTCCAATATTATTCCTCATAGATCATAAACACTTTATCTTCTTTTCCATTTTAGATACATTTCCCCTAACTTTTCCTCCCTTATTTAAAATACCACACCACCTAAATACACTTGCACTCTCAATATTAATTTCAATATAATTATTTTATATTATCTCTCTTGTTAATTTCAATATGTCAGGTAATAAGAGAAACCAAACAAGTCCTGTAGGAAGTCCAACATCAGGAAACATCTCAGACAGTTCATCATCAAAAGAACAAGACAGGTTCCTACCAATTGCTAACGTGAGCCGTATAATGAAAAGGGCACTTCCAGCAAATGCTAAAATCTCAAAAGAAGCAAAGGAAACGGTTCAAGAATGTGTCTCTGAGTTCATAAGTTTCATTACTGGTGAAGCTTCTGATAAGTGTCAGAGAGAAAAAAGGAAAACAATCAATGGTGATGATCTTCTTTGGGCTATGACAACACTTGGTTTTGAAAACTATGTTGGTCCATTGAAAGTTTATCTTAATAATTATAGGGAAATCGAAGGAGAAAAGAGTAATTCTAGTGCTACTAAACAAGATGATCAATATGATCATAATTCTTCTTCAATTGATGTTAATGATGTTGGTGGTGGTGGATTTTATTCTCAAGTAATTGATCATGCTCCAAAGAGGTTCCAAGAGATTAATGGAGGGATTGTGGATTATAGAGTAATTGGTCAAAGTGTGGTGAATGGTAATAGTGATGAAACAGAACATGGAATTGCAAGTGGTAATAGAATCATGCCCCCAAACCTACGTTACAGGGTTGAATGGTAGATAGATTACCAATGTGCAACAAGTTTGATTCCTTCCCCATTATTATATTATGTTTATGTTTAATAATAGTATTTTATTGTAGTAAATCTGTTTGGTGATTGGCTAGATCGATCAGGGATGATTTAATCAGTTTGATTACTTCAAATCTAACGATATATATGTTGGATTTACGTGTTAATTTTATTTGCTCAAAGAATATTTACATATGTGAATATAATCATAATGATCAGCCATCAAAAATCTGAAAGGTAATGGCTGAGTTCATCCTTTTCATATTTTTTGGTTAATAGCTTGCAATCATCGACGATTAATTTTGTTGCTGATTAGAAGAAACATCTGCCACCAAGGTATTGAAGAGTTGGCAACATACTATCCATCAAGAAAAGAATACGATTTTAATTATTGAAGTAGTCTATTTAAACTATGGTCCAACAGACTCTGAAAAACATCACGTAAAATGTCTTATAAACTTATAATGACTTAAGTTTTTTTTTCTTCTAAAGATGTAACATTTTTTAGAGTCGAGCTTAAGAATGACTTAATTTTGGTTTATAGAAATAAGGATATTTTAGAGGTGATATATGCATAGTTCAAACTTAAGGATGACTCAATTTTTATAATAGAGCTATAACTTTTTTTTTAGAGGTGATACATATGTATAATCCAAATTAACGACTCAAGTTTAATTTATATAAAGAAGATATGATAAATTGTTATCATAATTGAATAAATTAAATATTATTTAAAAATATATTTTATATCATTTATATTTATAACTAATTCAACCACTAATTTTGTTAAATACAAAAAAAAATTATATCCTATAAATCACAAAAAAAAATAAAAAAAAATCAATCAGAACTTATTTGTTACCACTTACCAGCAATCCCGTATAAGTTAATATGCTAACAACTAGTTATGCGTCTATTACCTATTTTTACTAAACAAAGCTTTTGAGGTGGTATTTTAATTTGACAATTTGTACGCTCGATAATTCAACGTGTACTCATGCATTGACATTTATTAAATTAATAGTTAAATGTTTTATTTTTTAAAATTATTTCCTTATCTTTTAAATTATGATAAGTAAAATCTAATTTGTTATTGCTTATGATGGTGAATACATATTGAATATTTTTACAATAAAATATAAAAAAAATAGTATGATGCATATAAACAATAAAATAATATTTTTTTTCTTATGAAATGATCTTTTATAAAATACAAAATTCGACAAATAGTTACTTGATTTATACAAATGATCGTTAATTTATTAATCAAATTCACAGTTTCGTCCTTTTTATTCTCATCTGAGATTCACATTTGCCACCTTATTAATTAACAGAAGTTTTTAACGTCAAATACTAAACTAATTTAGAGATTACTTTATATTTAATAGTGAATCAGAGACCTTTATAACAGCAAGGTAAAGTTAATTATGACAATTTACTCCATTTTAATTCGTTAATTAAAAACACAAATGAGTGGCACCTTTCATGGCCAAAAAAAGTAAAGTTGAGTGTTAAAAGGTGTGGCACATCACATTCCCGCTGTTTCAACTTCAATACCCTAAAGATGTTTTCTTCTTCGAATCCGGCAAAGAAACCGAAACTTGAGATCGAAACAAACTCTAATTGGCTTGAACTTCCTAAAGACATAACATCAAACATTCTAAAAAGGCTCGGTGCTGTTGAAATTCTTACAAATGCACGCAATGTGTGTCCTTATTGGTGGAACATTTGCAAAGATCCTTTCATGTGGCGTGAAATTCAAATGGGAACTTTTCATCTTTGCTTTCAATATGCTAATGCTGGTGCTACTGATCTTGATTATTTGGTCAAGCTTTGTCAATATGCTGTTGATCTAAGTTCTGGTCATTTAGAAAAAATTGATATTTTTAGATTTGGTTCTGATCATCTTCTCCAATACATTGCTGATAGGTAACCCGTTGTTTTCAACAATATTTGTTTCTTTTTCTAGTTTTTTATTTTCCTTCTGATAATTGGTCAAGTTTCAATTTTTATTTTTCTACTTAAGTTAAATGGATATAACATGTTTTGTGTATTGTATGATGTACTTGTCTAATTTGATTGTTGATTATTATGCATACTTTGGTTGGTACTTTGATATGCATTTTTGTCAGATTTTTATGTTTTTTATGTCATTTGGAATGTTATGCTTTGTGTATGAGATTATGAGATGAGTACCCCTTGCACTTTTATTTCTAATTGAAACTCTTTGTTGTTTCTAAAATTTTAATTTGGATGTGTTCGAAATGTAGAAGTCGAAATGTTTGTATTTTTACATATAGTGCCATGTATCATACTTTTAATGTGTTCTTCTTAGTCCATTCGTCATTTAATTTTTACAGGGCAAGTAACTTAAGGCATATACAACTTGCTTCATGCATGAGAGTTTCAGATGAAGGATGGTGTGAAGCTGCAAAGAAATTTCCCCTGTTAGAGGAGATTGACATTTCACACGGCTTCCAAACTAAGATATCTCTTGAAGTTATTGGCCAAAATTGTCCTTTGTTGAAATCACTAATATATAATGGGATGTCGTATGGAGGCCGCAGCAAGTGTGATGAGGCTTTTATTATTGCAAAGACAATGCCTGGGCTACGCCATATTGATATTCACAAAAACCCTCTCACTGATGATGGGTTGCTTGCTATTTTTGATGGATGCCCTCTTCTTGAATCTCTTAACATTGTAGGATGTTATAATCTGGATTTCGATGGAAGCTTGTGGGAAAGGTTGCATAATCAGATCAAAGATTTACATATCAGGGAGTGCTATCCAGTCCCTTATTATCAAAACTTTGAACCGGTGTGTGTATATGTAGATTCAAGTGGTATTTCTTATTATGAAATTGTTGAGAAGTTTGTTGATCCCGAGTTCAAGGACGAGGATTCTGATGTTTAATTTGGACCGAAGTGTGTATAAGTCTTAAGTGACGAAATGAGGAAGTGAAGTCTTAAAATAATGAGCAAGTTATTATTTTCTTTTTGGCATGTCTTCCATTTTCAAGTGGAAATTTCAAATGTTATTATCCTTGAAGAAACTTGGATGTTAATGTTGTTTTAAAGGATTTTTGTGGAAGACATTACCAGCTTGTACGCAGGCATATATAGCTTGCATTTTTTTGGTCAATGGTTTATTGGCATGTTTTATTAATGTTGAAGTTTCCTTTTCTTTTTCATTTATCGAATGATTCTGAAAGCGGTGTTTTATTTTACTTCTCTTTGAAAAAGACTAATGTTTAGTTTTACCAAAATTTCTCAAGGAAACTAAGCATGATTTGCTCACTACTATTGTAGTGTGTTTAGTTTATATTTTCCTCGGCAGATCAAATCCAATTTACCAGTTTGAGAAAGTTCCCGGAAGTAAGGAAAATTATTGACAGTCTGAGAAAATTTTATTTTTTCTATTTAGTTGTTGCATGGAATTTCAGGTTTCCATTGGATCATATTAGACAGTAAACTGCCGAGATGAATATGATTTTCCAATTGGAAATATTCTGTTTTTTCTGTTTGTTTTCCGACAGCAAAGACGAACATTCATAGATTTTGAAGAAAGGTTGTTACAAATGATAGGAGGAATGGTATTAGGTACAAATCCCACCCAACATCTAGAGATGCAAGCCAATCCATTAGTTGCTGTATTATTGCATCCATCTACTGACATGAACTCTGCTAACATTGTTGTTACAAAAGGCCTGAAATTTAAATTTTTGAATACATAATGATTTCTTCCTTTCCAAATCTTTCACAAAGTGAACCAGAAAATCTATTTGATCTTTTTTTCCATGGGATCCAGATTGGCAACATTCAGTTGTTAATTAGTACTCCCTCTCAGTTTCTTTTTAATCGCTAATTTTTAGGAAAAATTGCTCTTATTTGTGTCTTTGTCTTCAAACTTTAAGATAACATTAATTATCTGTACATAGGGGAAGGAAGATTGGTTGGGAGGGGAAACATACGGTGTTAAGTGGCAGATATGGGGAGGGAACGTTTAGGAAGAAGCTTATTATATATAGGTCTATTTCAGTATGTAATGTCTCCTTTGTCTTTTTGTTGAAATTAGATACTGTTTAGGACCATGAATGTTACTTTCATAAAATGAATTTAAACAGTAGTTTTTGTTTATAAATACGATTGTTTTACTAGTGGTAACACTCATGGTGGAAAGTGTTATTAATACCACGACCTAACTCATCCTTACAAAACCGGCTTTAACGGTGAGAAGTGCCTCCTTTTTATAAACTCTTCTCAAGAATCTTATATATCCGATGTGGGACTAAATCTCACCGAGTGTTGGCCCCTAACACACCCCCTCACGCTTAGCCCGGCCCAATGGGCCTGAAGCGTGGACGATGGACCCGATAGGCTCTGATACCATGAAACGAATATCGAGACCTAACTCATCCTTACAAAACCGACTTGTAAAGTAAGGAGTGTCTCCTCTTTATAAACTCTTCTCAAGAATCCTATCTATCTGATATGTGTGACTAAATTCCACCGAGTGTTGGAGGCTGACAGAAAGATTGTTTACTTCCCCCTTCTCTATGTTTGCTGAACAACTGCCTCCCAATGACGTCCAAGGAGAGGGGAGGGGGCTCCATTAATTTACGTTATTTTCATTTTCCATTGAACTTGCATGTTCATGCTTGATTTTCAAATGTAACCTTTCTTTCGGAAGAAAAAAAGTAGAATTAGCATTTAACTCTATAATGTTTGATTTTCCAATTTCTAATGAAGCGCTATTGATATGAGATTGCTTTTAATACCAATAGATCAAATGGAATTAAAGTGTGATAACCTAAAGATTAGCTTTGAATGAATAATGATGTGATAAGAGAAATAATGGATACCTTTAATATATTAGCATCATATATATATATAGTGAAATATGATCTCTTACGACCTGAAAAATAAAAGAAGAAACATACAGACCTGAAAAATAAAAGAAGAAACATACAATAATAACTTTAGTACAAATGAAGAATAAAAAAACTTTGTTAAATATGAATATGATATCAATATAGAATCATGGTGAATACATTCACAGTTTGAGTGGAATTGTGAAATGTGTAGGAATGAGTGGATATAAAGGAGGAAAGTGAATCTGAAAAGATTATGCACTAAACTTTATCACTTTGTGGGTTATGATGAGGAATGTTAACGGATAATCTTTTAGGTTTATGGACGTTTCTTTTTAATGAGAGTTGAATTAATTTCTTTGTGATTTTATATATATAATTAGACATTAAATTGATATAGTATAGTATAGTGGATAATTGGAAGGTTTTAAGAGAAATTATACGTTTAATTGATATAGTGGAAAGTTGCAAGATTCAAAAGAGTGAGAGAACTCTTTCTAGAGTGCCACGTAAGCACAATGAAAGTCTAAGAACAATCCAATGTTCTATTACAAAGTCCAAGACCCTAATAATATAGATAGATAGATATAGATAGAGAGATAGATAGATAGATGGTACTGCAATTTTTCACACAACACACTAAAAGATGAAAAAAAAAAAAAATCAAAATGTTGCAATATCATGGTGGCATTTTTCTTCTTTTTTGGTATAATAATAGACTGCCATTTTTCTTATTGATCAACATCACTAACAATTTAAATTTAATAAATGTTTTTTTTGAGGGAAAATTTAATAAATATGTTTTCCACATTGTTAGTGATAAGCTCAATTATTCGGCAATGATGATGGAGTTTCTAGCGAACCCACCTAGAAAGGCGACAATTCACGTTCAGAAAATTGAAGATTTTACATGGTTAAATTCGAGTTACAACCTAATTCTTAAGCATTTACGTTCTCATTCTATGATTAACTATTACTTCAAAACTCATCGCACTACTTTTGATTCTAACCTCAAGTTTCAGAATCCCAAGTATTTATCTATGTTGAACCATTTCTGCTTGTACTTGCCTGAGATATTCCCAAAGCTCAAGAAAGTTCTGTTTTTGGATGATGATGTACTTGTGCAGAAGGATCTTATTGATCTTTGGTGGATTAATTTGAAGGTGTTGTATATTTGAGATATTTCAAAAGTTATTTTATTTTATTATAAATAAATGTTTTAATTAATTTTATTGAAAAAATTAACTTTGTTGACTTATGCATAAGAAACTCATTTTGACCGAATGTCACGTTGGCATTTTACTATAATTTGTGTAACTCCTTTTGAAATATTCTACCTATTTAATAGGTGATATTTGTTAGACTTAATTATTTTTCAATGTGCTTTAGATGTGCCAAATGAATTTGATTTGTGGTGTGTTAGTACGCTTACCAAATTTATTTCTAGAATAACATTTCTTAAAATATTAAGATGAGAAATTTATTCCAATGTATTTACAAAAAATAATAGTTGGTTAACATTATAATATTCTCACCTTTTTTGGGAAAACTACTTTCTATTCCCGGAAACATGTTATACTAGGAATAAAATTTAGTAAACTTGTAACAAACACATACATATATAGATTTTTTATGACTTGAAACAAATACACCCTTAGTATTTGTGTATGTGTTGATCAGTTTCCTGAAAAACAGTAACTGAACGTGCACAATCTTACAAATATTTTCATCGGTTATTATCATTAATAATTAATATATATCATTGTCTTTTATGGAAAACGGTAATCTAATGGGGTTTTTTTTTTTTTTTTTAACTCTTAAACTTTGTTTTTCACTTTATGTAGAAAAACATCTATTCTTCCTTTCTTCCTTCAATTTGATAGAAATTCCAAGTGTCTGAGTCATCTGGGCCTGTGTATTTCTCGTGTCTTGATAGACTCGGTATAATTATCGCCGAGAAAACCTGTCGTATTCTGCTTAATCATTTTCCGGTCACGCCGCAGGTTTATTTCACAGCTTGTTATTTTGCTTAATCATTTTCCGGTCATCCGCATCAACAATCTAAGAAATCAAGACCGGAGACCATTATAATCCATTTGACAATGGCAAACAAGTTGTTGATTCTATTGTTCTGATTGTTACCGGTTCTTCGACAATGGTCACCTCATAACAGTGTGGTTTTTTATTTCTCTCTATCCTTTTACACATGAAAAATGTGGGGTTTGCTGACTAAATGAACCAGGTAAGTTTACTTAACCAATCTTGATGTAATTGTACTGTATGTTAAAGATAAATTCCTTTAAACTGTAAAACTCTTATTAGGTTTTTTTTTTTTTTTTTTTGAAACAGCATATAATATAAAGGCCATGCACAAGAAGTGCAAAAAGGCACCAAGGACTACAAAGGAAACTCAGCCTGAAGGACCCAAAACTCATGCGCCTTGGACCTCCTAACAGCCAGCAAAATAAAAAACCAACAGCAAGCCAAGACAAGGAAACAGGATGAACGTAACAGCAAAAAAACAGCTTTGTTGAGCGGCTATTAATAACACCAGCACCTGCACAGAGCCTGCGCTCTGATCACCAACCAAAACTGATCAAACACCAAACCCGCCCCCTCCTAAGCCAAAACCTCCCCAAACTGCAATCAACTCCCCCGAGACAAACAATCCCTCGGATTCCAACACCATTCATAGAAAAGGCAAGAAGCGATCCGTAATCTAGACATAGACCAACACCATGATACCACTTTAATATCATCCACCACCTCATCAAAATTCTTGAATTGGTTTTTAAAAATCAGGGTATTCCTCTCGGTCCAAATCATCCAAATCGAAGCGTGCCAAATCAACCAAAAGGCTTTCCACAAATGCTTCGATTTTACCTCCTCGCTGCAACAAGCGAATTGAAATAACAAGTTTTGAGGTGTAATAAAATTAATACCCAACCAATTTAAGACCTTACGCCAAATCAATGAAACCACCTCACAATGAAGAAAGAGATGAGTTGTCGTCTCCTCCCCTACACCACACAACACGCAAGTAGAAGAGTCCCCAGGGGTAAGACACGCCGAAAGCAAAGATTAGATCTCGTCGGAATGCGATCCAAGATAGCCATCCACGAGAAATCCACTGCTTTAGATGGAGCCGGGATTTTCAGCGTTTGAGAGTGTATATTTCATCAAACTGTCATTTCAGTTTCATATCACTAAACTTTCTATTTTGAAAAAATGGTATGTTTGTAATTACTTTGAGTGAACTACTATTAATGGAATAAACTTTATTCAAAATAATTGAGATTCATAGAATAATAATTCTGGATAAATTTGACTTGTAAGATGGATATCGTTAAACTTCAGTTTGAACATAAATGCATTTGTTGGTTGATGGAGTATTAAATTCAAGTAAATAAGTTATTTTCATAAACTATCTTATAAACTTATGAACAATGTCATAAACTAATTTTACATATTGTCTCAAACGATCTCACAAAACTTAAACTTAAATATCTATACTATAAATAAATAAAGAAAACAACTCTTTTCAGCTCTTTTAGACAAAAAAATTCTCTTTTCAAAAATGTCTTCAATTTAATTTTCTATACAAATAAACATGTAATAAATAGATAAGAATAAATGTAACAAACATGATGAATATATATATATATATATATATATATATATATATATATATAAATAGAAATAGCGAAAAGACAGACACATGATTCGATAGTATAAAATAAAGTAAACCACCTGTATATGAGTTTAGCAGAAGGAAAATATTTTCTAGAGATCGTTTCATCAAATGAATTTTTTGTTTTGTTATGAACTATACATTCCAGCGCAACAGGGAAATACATTGTTTTTTTTTGTTGAAGAAGCAAAAATGAATTATATATACCAATAATACATGTTACATTGTCAGCACAAGGCGTGCCAACAAAAAGCAACTAAAGTCACAAAAAAGTTTACACAAAAACACTTAACAAGTGTTCAAACAATCTAACGGGCATGCAAGCCAATTGTGCACCCCTAACGCATAAACAACATTAGCTGCCTTCTTCCACCATTACAAATGAAATTTTATTTTTTCAACCAACTGATGCATGTCGGTAACCTTATTTTGAAACAACATGTTGTTACGTTCCGACCACAAAACCCAAACACACAAAAGCCACAACAACTGCATAAAAGATCGCCGAGACGCTGATCCACATGTCAGATACATAAACTAATGAAAATTTCATGAATGCCTGAGGGGTTAGCCCCAGACACCCCTATCCAACCTCTGACAAGTTGCCATAACTCACTGAAAATATTACAAGAAACAAACAAATGTTGAGCCGTCTCCACTTCTCCACACCCCGAAACACATAGATGCGCCTCTGATGAAATAATCCCTCGAACCAACAAATTAGATTTTGTAGGCAACCTGTTGCGGAGAAGTCGCCACGCAAGGTGAGTCACTTTAACTCGGAACATTTTTGTGCCAAATGGACTTAGTAGTAAAATCTGTCACCTGATTGTCATATGTTGTAAGCATATGATACACACTACGGACAGAATAACCACCATTGTCAGATGCCAATTTCATCTGTCAGAGATCGATACCTGCAAAACAATGTCAGACAACAACAACCTACACTCCCGAACCAGTTCCACCTCCCAATCCCACAACCTCCTACGCCACTGTCAAACCTCTCTCCTTTCTCCCAACCCCGACGCAAACATTCCCCCCACCAGACAGTTTTTATGAACACTTAAATCAAACAGACGCCTAAACCTCACCGCCAGCGGAATTCCTCCTACCCACAGATCAATCCAAAAAAATGTATCCATACCATCCCCCACCTTCTTAGAAATACACTCTTTGAACCACCCACCACCGACTCCTCCCCCTCCATCTCGAACGTGCGCGACTTCTCTCTACCAATGAGAAGACCGCCGCCCCCTTCCTTCAACATCCTACCTTCCTGACCATATCTAGCAACCAGCACCCTATACCACAAACTCTCTCTATCAACTAACAACCTACAACACCATTTCCCCAACACCATTCCTACATTGTTTCGTTGAATTCGATTTCGATAAAAACAATTAAAAAATGCATTGTTTTGTTAAATATTATAAATTTTCAGCTTTATTGCCCATTCGATCTCTCTCCTCTATACATTTGTTAGCCTCACTTTTTAGTAAAAAAAATTTAAATTTTTTCTTTCTTTCTTTCTTTTTTGAAAAAAATCAAGTTAATATCATGTTTTTTTTTTAAAGAAGGTTAATATCATGTTAATGTCTACGAAAATTGTTCCGATATAATATGAAGGGAGAAATTACTTCTATGTATGGAAAAAATCGGAAACATTTTGCCTTTGCTCCATTTGCCCCATTTACAATCATGGATGTGTGACACTTGTCAAAAGAATATCCAATGGTTGAAATTAAAAAGGGAAAGATGAGTAACAAAACAAAATCCCTAGCCTACTATTCACTTTCTCCTCCGCGTTCCCTTCCCCTCACCACCTGTAACCAGCCTCTTGCCGCCCCCCACCGCTAATCACTCCATCGATTAGCCGTCGATTTGTCTCATCTGGAAGTTGCTGTGGTCGTTATTGAGTTAGGTTCCATTTTAGTCTTCGATGAGTTCCATTTTTGTTGGTGTTTTTTTTCTTTCCAGATTTAGGGGGATGTATTGAATTAGGATTTTAAAGGACAATTTTTGTTTAAAAAAGTCTTGAGGATTTTAAAAGACTTTGCAGGATTTTGATGATTTTAAGAGACTTTGCAGGATTTAATTCATAAGATTTTAAAGGATTTGAAATGATTTTAATGGATTTCAATAGATTTTATGAATTTCAAGGACTCGTTGAAGAAAATGATTATAACACACTCTCTTTCACAAAATCAAAAAATCGAACACACTCTCTTTCACAAAATCTCCATGCAGACTCTTTTATTTATTTTACTTTTTTTTTACGGGAGAGCTTGCGAGAGAGGGGGGGAAACAAGAGAGTGAGAGAGAAGAGAGAGGGGGAGGGAAGAGAGAGGGAGAGAAGAAGAGAGTGAGAGAGAAGGGATGCGAGAGAGGGGAGAGAGATATATAAAATAAAAGAAAAAACAATCCTAAGAAATCTCATGTTTTCATGAAAGACTTTTTTATGCTAAAATTTCACTAGAAAATCTCTCAAAATCCATCAAAATCTGATTTATTAAACAATCCTTCAAAATTTGAATGATTTTGAATATCACAAGATTTTTTTTAAATGATGAAGAGTCTTGATTGAATACCACAAGATTTTTTTAAATTGCAAAGAGTCTTGATTGAATACCACAAGACTTTTTTTTAAATTGGAAAGAGTCTTGATTGAATACCACAAAAAAGTCTTTTAAAATCCCTTAGAATCATAATCCAATACACCCTCCTTAAATTATTTTTCGATAAGGATTGTATTTATCTTGGGATAGTAAAGCAAATTCTCTTTTGTGTTGTAATTAGAAATCAGTGTTAATATTCTTTTGGTTATTATTTTAGATTTCAATGGGAATTCTCTTTTGCGTTTTACCTTGTCAATGTTATTATTTGGGGGAAAACAATTTAGATCTGGAATTTTTTTTTGCAAAAATTTGCAAGCGTTTATCAATTTGGATTAAAAAAAAAAAACTACCTTAGACATGGTTGAATTTGCCGGAACGTGAAATGTAGAGATATCAATGGTGAAAAGGTTTAGTCGAGTAGTGGAGACGAACAATTCAAATCCAGATAGCAGTCCCATTTGAAATAGGCAAGATTCTGAAAAAAGATTCAAAGATTGTGTTTCTAAAACTAATTACATGTGTTGTTTATTGTTGCCTTTTTTATTTTAATCGTTGGATATTTTTTTGCCCACGTGTAATACATCTATAATGATAAATGAGGTAAATGGAGCAAAGGCAACTGGAGCAAAGATGGATTCGAAAAAATCATAACAATCAAAAGTGCGTTTTTGACACATGTTTGCATGTAAATCATCCAATTAGAGAAAAAAATATTAACCTTATTTATCCGTAGACCATAAACATATTCTTACCTTTTTTTAGGGATCATATACTCTTACATGAAAGTTGCATCTTATAAAGATCACTTCGCGTTGCATTTATTTAATGATGAAAGTGGTTAGGAACTCACTCCATCTCTAAATAATAAACCATCCGATCACTAATATAAATAAAATTTTGCATTTTAGGTTCATTCAATTAATAATGTGTATAGTCTTTATTATAAGTCACATACATTATTTAATAAATGTATCTAAAATTTTGATTTTTGCTTATAATAATGACCATAGGGTGTAGTCGTTTAAGGTTTATGCACGATTATTAAGAAAATGATTAATTGTGTTAATTTTGATGATAAAATTAGTATCATTTACTAAAACACCCTTATGAATTGTAGTTTTGTTGCAGGCCTCCATTATGTAAGGTTCATATTCGCCGTCGCTAGCTTTTGTTGCGTTTTGGGTTGCTTGGAGTTTGGGTGATTTGAAGGTGGGTGGTTTTAGAGCTGAACCTGAACATGTTTCCTTTTCTAGCATGATTTTTGTTTTCACGCCGCACATCTTGTCAAAGGCCTTGCAAATTTGTGTTCTGGATGTTAGTGGGCCGATACTTTTGCTTCAAGATCGGGAGTTTGTATCTAGTTGCAAGTGTGTGTGGCAGATTTTAGTGTCTTCCTCGGTGGCTTCGGAATGAGGGGTACCTGATTTGACTATGGAGTCTGGTGGGTCGATCGTTTTTTATTCGAGATTGGAAGTCAGTGCTTTGACTCAAGTTTTGTTTTGGTCTTATTTGGCGTTTTTTCCTCGGTGGAGCGGGGAGAGGTGGTGGAAGCCGAATGAGTGTTGGAGTAGGTAGGGTGTGGCTCAGCTATGCGGAGGTGAATAGGTTGTTTGATTTGGGGAGTTCTTGTTTTTTGGTGTTAGCAGCGGCGATGAGTGTATATGAATTTTGTATACGATGGTTGCTTGCATTGGAGTTTGATTTAGGTGGTGAAGGTTGAGACATTAGTTAGGTGTTGATTGTATTTGTGTCTTTATTGGTGTTTATTTTGGGTGTTCCGCCTATATACGGCGTCTTTGTAGTTTTTGATTTATCGGTTTTGGTTCATCTTGAGCAGATATCTGGTTTTTAATAAATTTTACTGTTTAAAGAAAAAAATGTAGTTAGTGGAGTAGTTAAGTTTGATGAAATTCAATAAACAAGGGTATAATAATGAAAAAAAATAATAAATGTTGCGTTGATATTTTAAAGTGACAATTATTTCTTTCTTCCTCTTTTAAAAAAAATATTATGAGAAAAAGAAAAAATGGTAAAAAGACAATTATTGTGAGACGTAGGTGGTATATACAAGTGTTTATATTAAAAAAAAAATTGACGAAATCAAAATGGGATATATTAACAATGGCGATGAGAGCTCCCTAGTACAAGATGTATCAAAGAGTCCACCCCAAAAGGCAAACCGTCTTACGGCTTAAAAGGTGAGTCAAAATATATTAAATTATTCTTAGATTAAAATTCATAGAAAATTGTTTTTTCTGGTCTAAATCGTCCGATGATTCTCAGAAAAGTATAATTCTGAAATTTGGTCCAAAGTAAGTAAAATCAAATCAAACATCATTTCAACCAAAATTTGAATTTAGGTTCACCAAATTATTTGTTCTTAAAAAACGTTTTGAAAAGCTAGGCATCAGGCAAAGATAAGTAAAGTCAAGACAATTCATTTTAATATCTCGCTCTCCTTTTTTTATCTGACCAAGCATCAGACAATCAATTCAGAATTGAAGTTAGGCATGCATCAGGCAAATCATGCAAGACTTCACTGATTTTACAACATATATTACAGTTGCTATTACTGAGATGTTAACATGATGACCTATTCTTTAATGAGGTGAAGTTTATAAGATTGGTTTTGTTTGTCAAAGACCAGAACATCAATGATAGTCAGTCTCAAATGATTTACTTTTCACAAAAATAATCCAACTTTGACCTTTGACCAATTTTACACGTTCTCTTTACTTCTTGTAGAATTTGTTTTGTAGGTTCCTTCGCGAAGAGGACAATTGATTTCTATTTCGAAACAAAGAAAAATGAAACTCATGTCACCATACCAGCAGATAAAGATGTGAGGATAAAATAAATTATTTTATCAATAGATCAAAATCAAAACTAAAACTGTCATACATTTAATTTAAAGTAAAAAATAGTACTCTTATGAGAAAACTAAGACAACTAGACAAGCTAAGAGCAATGCGAATTGCACCTCAAGCTGCTCATAAATTACCCACAAAATGGAAGCCAGAAACATGTCTCAATTATCCTCACCATCTAGTTCACATATCTAGGATTTCTAAACTACAAGTTTACATTGTATGTCCCTATTGGACATTAACATAGGTAAAGAAAATTTGATAGAGCACCAAGAGCCTGATAAACTCCTTTCCGTAATACCTGTTTATGAATGGAGACCGCAATCAAAGAAAAATATATTACGAGCGTAGGTGCAAGAAAAACTCATTCTGAAATAATCAATGGAAATTCAGGGAGTCAGTGTAATAAACTAAATATCAACGATCATCCTGCCTTGGATATGGATATGTCCATTCCTAGGACTTTAAGACATAAGTTGAGGGATTCAATATTATTTCATTGGAAAACAGTTTATGGAACGCTCATAGAGCCGATTGTTTTGTTATGGATTAAAATAAAAATAATTTTCGTTCCTTCTTTGTTTCCTTTCTCCCTAGTTCCTCCTTAGTCCTTACATCCTTTCCTCCCTTTCATCCTGGTGCCATGACTTTCACCTAGCTACGTTTATCCCTTTTGATTTCTAAAACTCTACTTGAGTTTTGCCTTGTCTTCCTCGCTGGTTTTATCCCTCATGTCTATTCCCTTACGAGTTGTTTCATTCTTGCCCCCTGGTTCTTGATCCTCTGACTGTTTTCCCTTTGATCCTCGTTGTTATCCTCCTTTTTTGAGAGTGTAGGTGAATCTTTCTTTGTTTCCTTTTGTGTGCATCTGTTTCTCCTTGCTATTTTCACTTGTTACTACCATGGATATGGATCTCAACCATAACAAAAATAGAGCTCGTGGTTCCATTATTGATCTCAATAAGGTGGCTCCGATTCAACCTCTGAATATCTCCAGTTATGCTAAACATAGTGCCTCTGCTGCTGGCATTATAAAGGATCAGCTATTCCTGCAAAAGATTAATCAGCAAGTTTTTCAAGAAAATCTTCAAACCAATAAGAACAGGTTAGTGGGAAAATTCATGTCTGACAAACCTATTCACAAGGGTACTCTACAAACAGCTTAGCCAATATCTGGTGTGATCCTATGGGGTTAAAGATCACTGATCTTTCTGAGAGTTACATTCAAGTTATTATGGAAAACGAGGATGACCTCATACGTATCCACAAAGGTAGTCCTTGGATATACAGATACGTTTGGTTTGTCCTTCACATATGGGATGGGTTGTCAGATTACAAAATTGGATTTTCAAAACATCCCAGTGTATGTTCAGATTTGGGAGTCCCCCCTGCCGTCAGAACCATGCAGATTGGAGCAAAAAAAGGCTCCAAATTGGGTCAAGTTTTGGAAACTGAAGCATATCAATACCCAGATAAGGTAACTATAATCAAGGTTAAAGTTCTTCTAGATATCAAGAAACCGGTTAAACATGGCCTACACATGGGAAACCACAACGAAGAGACTTATTGGATTGATTTTCGCTATGAGAAACTACCAGGATTTTGCTTCAATTGTGGGCTGATTGGCCATTTAGAAGACACCTGTAAAAGTAGGATCAGATATGACAGGAACTCAGGCGCAATTAACCCACTAGGCCCTTGGTTATGCTCGAATCAATACGGGAGAAGGATTTTTGAGCATGGAGAACGGAGATTCAGAAGTAACCCGCTTAAATCTCCAAGTTTTGGCAACATCAGTCCCATCCATAAGGAGCTTCTAAGGAAAATGGGGGAAATGGCTCTCAACGGTAAAGGAAAGGTGCAACAAGACGCAGGTGGTAGCTCAGATTCGACCCTGGAAGAACCCAAGCTGGGGGAAGGGTTCAATAACACAAGCTCCTCAATTACTACTCAGATTGCTACGAATAAAAAGAGGGTATCTTTAATGATAGGAACTTCTTCAACAAAAAAAAACCATAGCTATCAAGAAAATTCAATTTGTAGATGTTGAGGAAGAGGACCAGCTAATCTGGGCTAATACCAAGGATGGTAATTATAGTGTTAGGTCAGGGTATTATAGCGTAAAGAATTGGGAAAGGACCAGACAGCCTAGTTCTTCTAGAGATACACGGACAATGATACTCACTGGAACACGCTATAGAAATCTAGAAACACTCCTAAGCAACAAACGCTGGTGTGCATGGTGATTAAGGAAATGATGCCGGTCAGGGACCTTCTTAGCAAAAAAGGTATCAAATGTAATATTCTTTGTCCTAGATGTCAAGCTAACTATCAACCATTGTTTTAAAGAGTGTGAGTGGGTTAAAAGGATTGGATTATTCATATGCTCAAAGACAGTGTTGCATATATGATAACCATCATTAACTTAATTTGGTTTGCTAGAAATATCAAGATACATGAAGATAAAGAGCTAACTATTCAGGATACAACCCAGAAGATATTCAGTAGCATCAATCAATTTAGGGAACCACGAAATATAATTATTAATCACCAAAACCTCCTCCTCCTCCTCCTCCAAAACCACCATCCGCACCACCACAGTACAGGTACAGAAGATGTCAACACCATTCTCCCTTCATCATCATCCACCACCACCACCTCTGAAACCGGAACCGAATTAACTGCAACCACTGATCAAGAACAAGAAGACTCAACCACGACCACCTTTCTCCAAAGATTCGACAGTAATCGCATTGTCTCTCAATTTTTTCGCATTTTCTATCTTTTTCTTGCATTTTCTATCTCTTTCTCGCATTTTCTTTATCTAATATTATTATTGTTGGTGTTGTTGTTGTTGTTGTTGTTGTTCTTATTATTAATTTTCTTTCATTTTTGATCACTTTTTATAGGTGTTCCACCTAATCTCGATTCGGCCAAAGGACGTTAACGAGTGAAGTACATAGAAACAGCTCAAAAAAAAATAAGAAAATAAAAACAATCATTCCCATATGTAGTTTATATGTAGTTTTATTTTTGTCATGTTTTTTTTATCGTACTCGTTAGGAAATAATTTGTTGAGAGATTAGATTATCCATGATTTCCATTTTGTTGTATTTTTTTGGCATTTACAATTTCATTGTAGTCGTAAATGTTGTAGGAAATAACTCTGTTGAGAGATTTACCGATTATTAAAATTTCATTGTATTCATAAATGTAGGAAATAACTCTGTTGAGAGATTATCAGTAATAATTCTCATTTTGTTCTATTTTTCAATGTATTTGCCATAAAATTTCAATGTACTCATAAAATGTTGTAGGAAATAATAGTGTAATCATATCATATGAATGAAATAATGTTATGATAATCTACCAAGCCTAAATAGATGTTTGGTATAAAATAAAATAATAACAGATTTATTTCTATGTTTTATTTGGTGTAATTGGATTTAATTCATGCTATATATGATATAGTAAAGGGATTTAGTTTCAAACTCAGTTTGCAAAAGTTTTAAATTCAATTTGCATAAAAGTTTTTAATTGTATCATCTGATACAATATCAAAGATATTATGATGTTGTCATGTAGCTATCAAGTGATGGTTTTCTTCTAGCTTCAAAACGGTAAACTAAACTCGAGGCACATTGGTGGATGATGAAGAACTTATATGTTGTGTTTGATTTACATTTCTTTTATGTTTGTTTCTACCGTTAAAGTGTTGAGCGTTCCTTGATTTTGTTATGATGGATAGTTTTATTCTTTTTTATTAAAAGAGATGGATACAATACTCTTAGAATTCTTTAGGGATCACATAAGTTGAATGTCTGATTACTTGAAATGAAGCCAATGATAGCCAATGTAAAAATTGCCTAGCACAGTTTGGTATTATTGTTGTGACAAAATTTTTACAAAAAAGTCTACTATTTGAAGCAATCTTTGCACATAAGATTTAATTCAATTAGCAAATAAGTTTTAAATTTGAAGGGTGGGGAAAATGAAAAGAAACTAAAATTTATTTTATGATAGATCAAAATCAAAACTGTCATACATTTAACTTAATTTGAAGGAAAAAATAATACTTTTATGAGGAAACTAAGACAAGCTATGAGCAATGTGAATTGCAGCTCAAGCTGCTCAGAAATTCTCTACAAAATGGAAGCCAGAAACACGTCTCAATTATCCTCACCACCTAGTTCACTTATCTAGGATTTCTGAACTGCAAGTTTACATTGTATGTCCCTATTAGACAATTACATTGTTATAGAAAATTTGATGGAGCACCAAGAGGTTGCCTGGTAAACTTCATATAGAACACAATACTGGCAAAACGCCATGAAAATTGCCATTGTAGTCTTGGAGCTTAATCAAAGAACCTCATGAGCCTTTCCGTAATACCTGTTTATGAATGGAGACTGCAAGCACAGAAAAATATATTATCATTACACTGTAAGGTACAAGAAAAACTCATTCTGAACGTAATCATTTATTTCACTATAATTCTGGGGCGTAAGTGTAATAAACTCTATCAGTGGCCATCCTGCCCAGGATATGGATATGTCCATCCCAAAGACTTAAGACGTATGTTGAGGGATTCAGTATTATTTCGTTGATATTTTCTTTGTTCTATACTGTTTGTGCTCCTAACTATTTACAATCATCTCTTGATCCAGTGAATTTCTTCAACCAAAAAGGAAAAGGTCATATGTTAGAATGCCCAAATACCAACCTTAACGCCTGACACATCAGGCGCATCTGGAGATTGAACGGGGTAGAACTTATAAAATCTCATTGTATCAAATGCAGCTTTAGTTTCTGCACTCATTTCAGCAATGGCTTTTTTCCGCGCTTCCCTTGCCTACAAGAGAAAAGAAGGTTAAAAACGAAGAAAGCAAAATAATATGTGCAGTGCATCAATATCACAAATCACCAAAAGTACCTCTCTATTGGCTTTCTTTGCTTCCCGAACCTTTTCCCGGACAAATTCCTAAAGAAAGAAAGTGATCAGCCTGACTTGTAACTTCAAAGACAAGAAAAAAATGAATAATGAATCAACAAATATCTTTACTTACCTTGAAGGCATCTTTTTGTTCTTCTGCCAGCTCTTCCGCCTCAATAAGTTTATCAGTAAACTCCTGCAGGATATTAAACAAACAAGTGTAAGAGACCTTTGACCATTATTAGTATATTTCTCTGGTTGCCCATAACTTTAACAATCTCGAGTTGAAGGACAAGTAAGAGGAGAAACATTGAAACACATCAAAACAGTGACAAATAAAAGAATATCTTTAATCATATGTCTAAAAGTCCCATTCCTACACCAGATAATTTAATATTTCCTAGAACTCGGTAACATAGAACAGGCAGGCAATTAAAGTCAACAACGATGATTGTAAAAATAACATGCAGAATAGCATTAACTTCCAGCAAAATAATACCAAGATTCAAAAAAAGGCTATTATAAGCTGCAGAAGGATAATACTTTCTAAACTGCAACATATCAGGAAGGTTTGACAACAGGATAAAGTGAATTCATTACCTCAAGTTCATCTAATTCCCAATCAAATTCACAGAAGACCTGCAACAAGCAATACATAAGTTACATATAGAAAACAAAATATGGAACTAGCCATGCTGTAAGAAAAAATATCCCAAACAACCCAAAGACCGTCAATCCTATTGGATAGTTTTTGAATCATAATTACCGGCTTTGGCTCAACTGGATATATTATCGGAACCTCGGTGCTTTGTTCAAATTCATCTTCCTTAAATGGCTGATAGAAATCTGTGGAAACAATATCACTCATAAGCAACTATCTTGATAATAATAAAAACATTAACTGATGATGAACCAGCATGCCTCATACAAAATGCACCACAATTCAAATAATACTACAGTCCACAACACTCCATCATTCTCACTTTATTGAACTATGGATTCAAATTCTATTAACTTGATCGAATGGTCGGTTTATTGAACATATGCATGTGAGTAACTATTCTAAAGCCAGAAAACTTACAGGGCAAGCAGTACTCATACTTCTTTAATCTATCCAATTTCAGGTGTTTCAAAGCCGACCTGTACAACATATTATAACAGCATAAAAGCATATTCACAAATTTGCTACATCAAGGACAACAGGTCAAAGAATGTGTAGATAAAAACCTTTGAATGCTAACAGCAAAAACTAATTAAAGGGTAAATGGAAATGTTTTCTGAAATTTACACTAGATAAAGTACAGTTGCTATTCAACATGTGTGTACAGGAGTAACAGGGAGTCATGACTATCTGAAAAGAGAAAATGCCTCTTAGTAAGAACGGTTTTTCCTTAGAGATATACAAATGAAAGTAATTGACTTGACTACATATAAGTGATGGTGTGCAATTACTTTCAAAGCAGTTTTTACATATACCCAACACATGTATTGTTATGTATTTCTTCTTTCCATACCTACCATCATAGCAATATTTCAGGACATAAGAACGACATTGTTTCAAAATACTTATGATAGTTTTTGGGTACAAGTGGGAAAAGGGTATAATACAATTACCGATACATATTTAATAATTTATGACAAAGATGAATAAAAATCAGACAAAAGTACAATAACATTATTAAGAAAAAAGAAAAAGGAATAAAAAAATATACCTTCTTTGGGTGCAACGCAAGATGAATATTTGAGACTTCAATCTATCAACTTGGCTATCTCTGTTAAAGACATAAATTATACGAAGAAGTTGAGTGGTTTCCGAGGAACAACTATTTTCTCTTTTGAATGCAATTTACCAAAGGAACCACTAAAACTGAACTAATAAACAAATCAGGATGAATACCGTTGCTCCAGAGGAATGTACGGAACCCAGTCCATTTTCATTTGCTTCATAGGAATTATCTCTTCAGCCTCTCTCTGAACTGAGTTAATCCCAATTTTATCAGACGGTGGAAAAGGTGATACAACCTGTTACAGAAAGGAGTTGAAATAGTTTAGAGTTAAAATCACAATGAAAAAAAAAATCAGCTCATCAAAATTGAAAGGTTGATTCACCATGTAAAACCGATATCTCTACACTACACCTAACAACTGAACATATATCTCTACACAACACCTTAACAATTAAACATTTAGGATATGATTCTGTGTCGATAACAAACAAACAAGGTCCCACAAGGAGATAAATACAAACTACAGGCAGAAGAAAACATATAATAAGTTATTACTAACAACAGTAACGAAAACTGTTTCTCCTTTGGGTGGGAGCCAGTTTAGGGATCAAGCAATGTTGTGGTCAGAAGAAACCTATTTGGAAGCTCAAATTGTCCAAATTTAATGAAGAAAAAAAAAAATACTGTAATTAGTTTATTCAACGCGTCTTCATGATACACGTAGGCAACCCAGTGTGAGAACTTACCGCGACAACAACAGGTATGCAGACAACTTTGTTTTCCCCTTTATGCATGACCAGTTGAGCTGCAATCAACAACAGGAAGCATAACAATGTAAGATAAACATGACCAAATAAGGGGGGTTGGCTACCAAGCAAATTAGTTGCCTAACCACTTCTCAAAAATGACAAAAACATAAAAGCAAAATTGACAAGCTACTTACGCTCGGTACAACCAAAGAGGTAAACCTTCTTTCCATACAACAAGCCACCCTCTTCAAATGCATTCTGAAGATAAACACAAAAATCATCAGCATTTCAATCAAATAAAGCAGTTAATGTCACTCAAAAACGAAAAATTAACAAAAATCCAAGCAGCCCTAATACTCACTTCTAGGTTAGAGAAATTCCACTTGATTTGATACACAGCATCCAATTGGTCCCACTGAAATCACAAAAAATAGTATAAAACAGTGAGCAAACAAGAACACGAAACAAATTTCAACTCATAAAAAAAAAAAAAAATCAAATAAATTCAACAAACCTCAGTTCCAACAGGGAAAGTTTCGAGCCACAAATCTTCCTACAAAATTGATATCAAAAACAAAACAATAGAGATGTCTCAGTTAGGTCTAATTTATTCAAATGATGCAAAAACCCTAATTAATGATATAAACGAAATCGCAAACATTAATTACCGCTTCTCCTTAATAATATTAATAAACAAAAACGATTAAGTTAAAAACAATAAACAAAAACGATTTTTCCTCAGCATTAAAAGCTACACAGTATGCACAGCTAAATTAATCAAAAAATTAACATGAATTATGTCAAAGTTATATTAAATAAAAACATACAAAACCGATAATAACATTAACGAGGTGTAGTTTAAAGTAGAAGAACGAACCAAATTACGCTTATCTTCGAAGTATTCAGGTTCGGATTGGGGTTTAGATGTTTTGAGGCGTTTAGCTTTGGGTTTGGTGATTTTGTTTTCGTTTTCTTGAGACGAAGCTACAGGTTGGGAATCATCGGTGTGCTTGGTCTTTCTCTTAGCACCTTTCCTCATTGCGATGGTGTTTGCGTTCGAATTCGAATTCGGAAAAGTGAGGCGAAGAGAGAGAAAGCAAAAGATAGGGTTTTGAAGGGGGTGAATCGAAGGCGCTAGATCCGGATTCAAATCGATACGAAAAGACACACTCTTACATTTAAAAGGTATATTTATATATAAATTCAAGGCGTGAATATAACGCTTATTTTTTGTTGACCAAAAACAAACAAAAAGAAAAACGCTTATTTTTTGGGTTTAAAAAGCTCGTAAAAGCAACGCTATCCCTTCTTTTTTCGGTTGGACTCAAAACACGGTCCATTTGTTTGATAAATTTATAGAGTTGTCTTATTTGATCAACTATTAATACGATAACTATTGGACAAAAAAAAATATTGAGAAAATTAAAATTTTATAAAAAAAAAGGTATTGACACGAAAACCAAAAGGTTTAATAACAGTTTTAGCCTCCTAACTTTCTCAAAATTGTGATTTTAGCCCCTTAAGAAAAAACTACAAAATCGCCTCCTAAACTTGCATTTGTGGCAGTTTTGGCCGCCAAAGCCAATTTTGACTCAGTCTACGCTGACGTGGCACCCTAAGTGAGGTGTCACGTGTTATATTTTTTATTTTATTTTTTTGCCTTGGTGGGTCAAAACTGCTACAGTTGCAAAACTTATGAGGCGTTTTGTAGTTTTTTTTTCTTAGGGGGCCAAAATCGCAACTTCGTGAAGGTTTGAGGGAAAAACTACTATTAAGCCAAACCAAAACAATAAAGAGAAGGTAAAAACATAATGTGAGTATGAGAGAGAAAGTTGTCACAAAAGTTGCCAAAAAATAATTGTACAAATATCATTTCTCTAATTTATATGATAACCATGTTTTATTGTCACAAAAGTTGCCAAAAAATATTTGTACAAATATCATTTCTCTAATTTATATGATAACCATGTTTTAAAAATGTGTGTGTGTGAAAAACCAAAATAAAATATATATATATATATAATGTGAATATGAGAGAGAAAGTTCTCAATAATTGTACGAGTAAATATCCAAATTTGTTCTTGAATTTGCAAGGATCAGTTAAATTCATCCCCTGATTTGTTGAAATATTACATTAGTTTTTTAAGTTGTCAAATGTCAATTAAATAGTCTCTCTTTCAAGTTGGGGTGTTAACGGAGCTGACCAGGGACGGATCTAGAAATTTCAAGAAGTGGAGTCAAGCTCGTTTATCATAAATATTTATACAAAAATATATAAAACCATAACCATTAAAATGACGAAGTCATTATCATTAAGCAAAACATTGAAGATTAGAACAGGTATATGAATGTATATCAAAAATCTAAAGCACTTTAGTGTCGAAGAATTGCAATTGTTCTCTTCATGGCTTCATATTTTAAAAGTGTTGTAAGATTTTTTTTTCATTTTAACACTATCAAATATAGCTTAACTTTTTATCTTCTTTCTACTCGATAGTGAGTTAGTAACCGGTTTTCTTTTAATATTTTTTTTCGAGCATTTGATTTGGTTTTAAATAAAATCCAAAGATTGGTTAAAACCAAATTATCTAGTAGCTAGTATTGATCCACTTTTTCAATGTATAAAGTAGTACTAGTGTTTTTAACAAATAAAATATACTCCCTCTATTTCAGATTAAGTGAGTCATTTGCTAATTTTACATATATTAAGATAAATGCATGAATGAAGGAGAGAGAAAAATTGTTTTAAGTGTTCTTGTCACGTATTGATGCATATTACTCCATTATCATAAATGCAAAGTGAAATATATTGAATTGGGAGAGTGATGAAAGTATTACTAATTAAAGTTGTAATTGAAAAAAGTAATTAATATTGTAATGAAAAGTTAGTTATTTCAGGACAATATTTTTTACAAAAGACTCACTTATTATGGAACGGAGAAAGTAATGGTTTACATCTCTATCTCTATCAGTGACGGATTCAGAAATTTTAATAAGTGGGGTCAAGTTATATCATAAAAATTTATATAAAACTTTATAAACGCGTAACCGTGCGACAATTATACAAGTTATATTTGTAATTGCACTAAAATGTTGATTTTTTTTAGAATATTTATCCATTTCTAGCCGAATATAAAAAATATAACCATAATTAATTATTTTTCACCACCAATGTAGCGTCAGTCACAACTTTTTTCAACAAATATAAGAATAATTTATATTATAATAGTAGTTGTATGGTCTTGCCAACGATATGCTTTGAGATAATTGGGTAAAGATTTTATAAAAGAAAATTTTATCTTAAAAATAAGCATTATTTGTATTGATATAATAATTATAACAACTTTTTATAAAAAAAAAAAAAAAAAACTATTACTTTTGATTTATTAACTAGTGCTCTTAGAACACTCATTAGGATCCTTTTTAGTTTTGTAATTTTTTATAGTGTAATAAATAGACTATGTGAAGACAATAATATTATATAAAGAAGGGTCAAACTAAATATATATTTAATTTTGAGTTAAAAATACAATACACATGTGAAAGCAAGTGGGGTCGCTTGACCCCATTGCCCCCACACTAGATCCGTGCCTGATCTCTATCTCTATTATAAACATTTACCTTGCATAAAAGCAATACTACACATGTCACTTAAGAATGAAATGACTCATTTAATGATTTTCTAAGAACATATTCCTCTCATAAAAAAAATATTCCTTCTCATTTTACACATTATGATGTATAAATGCTATTAACTTGAGCTATTTTTTTTATTTGTTTCATAGTTAGGGAGAATGTTTTTCAATCTAAAAAATATGAGAACAAAAATCTTGAGATGGTAATTGCCTTCTTCCTGATTGTAATAAGGTAAACACATTCAAATATTTCATATTTTTAAATTACCGAAGGTTTTGATGTGTTAATATGGTGTTTCATGTCTATGACAGTGTCTTATAGTTCTATTCTAATAGCTCATGCATCTGTATTTATGTACAGAAATTTTATACATTTAATTTAGATATTTTTTCAATTGTTATTCCTATATTTGATTCTCTAAGGCCAACTCAACATCATTGCATATTGATGTATTATATAATAGGTTTATTAACTTCTTTTCTGACTACTTTTTATAGGGTGTGTTATTGCGTAGCAGGTTAATCACGCGATTTGGGCAGAGAAAAATAATACAAGCATATAGCACTATACAAATAGCTTACAATAGTCAATAAAAGAAAAAACTGAATATCCAATCCAGTGCCTATAAAACTATCAGTGCCAAAAGAAAATCCAAGAAGGCATATAAAGCTAAAAACCATAACAAACAACTATACAAACATATAAAACAGGGAAACTCTAACATAGATCCTTGCAACTCCAAATACCTTAATTTTAAGTTTGAACTTTGAACCAAAATTTACTTTCAAAATATTATTATGCAATATTCAAATTCAACATCATGATCATTTGGATGGTGAAATATTATGATAATCATGTCAATAGAAAGTGATGAAGAAAAAAAGAAATAAAATGAATATTCAAATTTAAACACCAGTTTTAAATATAAAAAAAAAATCATTTTTCTATGAATATTCCAATTTATCTATTATTATAAATGAATAAGAGTTTTCCTATAATCACATTAATGACTATTGATTTTTTTTTTTGGATGCAACTATTGACTTTTGCTATGATTCATTTTTAAGATCTTTAAACTTTCACTCTTTTTACAAAGGTGAATCGATTAACAAATTATTATAGTAATTGATTTGCAATTATGTTGTCATTATGATTTGTCATTTTTTACATGATCCTCTTATTAATTTACATGACCACCACTACAAGAATTTTGGTTTTTACCGATGGATATAATCTCTTAGTAATGCAAAAAATCCTTCATTAATATGCATTACTGACGGATTTATGATATCAATTAGGAGAATGTAAGAGAATCGTGAAGTTAGGTAGTACTATTGTTAGGTTTTGCTCCGTGTGTGATGTGGAAAATGACAATCGATCATTTTGACAATGCATTGTGTTGATAGATGCATATGGATATTTTTATTAGGATGAATATATCGTAAGAATCACATTTTATAGTTACTCTAAATCTTAATCTTTAATCTTAATATCGATTAATGGATATGATTTTCTTAAGAATATAAACTAGTCCACTGAAATTAGCACTAGCGATAATCAAAGTTATGGGATCAAGTTTATATAAGTTAAGTGACCAAATTTACTGGTATTAAAGTTAAGGGACAAAATTGAATTTTTAAAATAAGTTAAAAGGTCGAATTGACCAGTTTTAAAGTTAAAGGACCAACTGAACCATTAAAATAGATTAAAAGATCAAAGTGATATTGAAGCCATAGAAAAACATTATTCAAGAACATGTAAAAATCATATAATTATATAAATAGAAATAACAGCAACATTTTGAAGATTCCTTCATAAAAAAAACATTTTGAAGGAGAATTGAATGATATTAATAGGTCTACATGTTCCTCTTTTTTTTTTTTTTTAAGTATGGTAACATGTCTTTGATTCATTCTTCTTGCCATTAATACTAATAGTAATATTGTCAATGAAGACTGATTCAATTGGTAATGAGTTAACTCAACCGCAAGATCGTGGATTCAATTGCGTGAGATTCACACTTGACGCATTTACATCACTCCCTTAAGTGTGAGATCATCTGCTTATGTGGTATAGGAACATAGCCAAATAGGGTCAAACGAAGGCACACCATGCTAAAAAAAAGAGAGTTGTTGGTGCTTTCATGCAATAAGAATTTTGTTCATTTCTTTCATGGAAAGAGAGAAAGTAAATTAAAAAATGAAAATTGTGAATAAGGATTTTGAACACGATAGAAATGATAAGAAATAGAAAGAAAAAAAAAGGTGTATGATTTACCCATCATAGTATAGAGAATATAGTAAGTTGCTGGTAATTTTATGAGTTTATTGAAGGAGTTGAAGATTTTTGTGTAATTATTTTACCAAAAAATTATACTCAATTAAAATACACCACACATCATGTTTAAATGTCTAATCTCTTCTCTATTATAAACATTTGCCTTCATTTTTTTTAAGAGTACATGTAGCATCTTCACATTCTCCATCTCATTTACTACTTTTTTTATCATCCAATTAAACTGAATCATGACTCATTTATTTTTTATTAGTCAATCAAGATGGATCATGACTCATCAGTCAATCAAAATTAATCATTCCATGATTTTTTTCTCCTATATATAGACAATTTGTTTTCCATTATTTTCATGTGTCTCTTCCCCCATAAACAAGTATTTTCTGTTTTATAAAAGCATGAAAGTTTAATCACTTAGTTGTAGATTATGGGGTTGATTTTATTTTTTATTTGCATCTAATTGCTAATTGTTAATGATACTTTCTCAGGGTCTCATTGGAGAGCGTGTATTTACATTCCACGACTTCAAGATGTTCAACATGAGCAACATTTTTTTTAGTCAAGACAATGTTTTTTATTTGAAATAGAATCAAGATGTTAGAGCTTAGATACCTTATGTTAATTGAATATTACTTAATGAATTGATATGTCAAAAAACTAATCTCAATAAATTGATTTAGCCTTTATCTATATCTATTTTATAAACATTTTTCTTGCACAAATGTTATATTACACTAGTACTCTTATTTGATGAATCCTAATTGATGCTTTTAAACACATCTCCCGACATGTTACACATCATCCTAAAGGTTGCATACAATTGGTTCACGTCATCTAATTTGGACAAACCTTTTCTAATAAGAACACGTCTTAACTTCATCTTGATTTACTATGACGACTTTTCACTTATCATAATTTCTTCAATAAAATAAATCAAAAGCTTCAATCAGTCATTATATCAAGTATTAGACCATCCGTTTATGGGATCTACCACCAATAACCTATTATGCTTCCTCACAAAGTCATAGTGGGATATGATATTATCCTTGAACCTTACAGGGAAGTCAATATTGGTGTGGATCAACCCATTGGACAGAGAGAAGCCACACTTGAGAATGATACTAGCTTGTGCTTGGCACGAGTGTGCATATTAGAGGATTGAGAGAGTTGCTGGTAATTTATGGTAGCTCGTGCTTGGCACACGAATGTCCATATTGGAGAATGGAGAGACATGTTGATAATTTATGGGTTTCTTGAAGAAGTTGGAGAATTTTGAGTAATAAATTTACCAAAATAATTATGCTCAATTAAAAAAAACATGTCAGAACATTTAAAAATGTCTATTAAACACATATTTTGTTAACTCGGCATAATACATCAAATTTTTCTATGATTAAATACCACCACAGACCAAAAGTGAAGAAATTTAAAATAATAAAGATTAATTAAAAATATTGCACGAAAGCGAACAACATCCAAAACCTTAAAAATTAAACATCTACTCTGATATTGATCATCTCACTTATATGTTTCTCAACATCTACGTACTCTTGCATTCAATGTGAAACTTTAAGTAAAAAATGACATATTAGCATATCTCTCTTTAGTGTGAGATTATCTACGTTTGTGATATGGTGACATAGCCAAATAAAGTCAGACAAATGCACATGGTGAAAAAGATGGAACAATGGTTGTTTCATAGAATGATGTATATGTTCACATCTTTCATGAAAATAGAGAAAGGAAATTAGAAAAATAAATAATATGAAAAATTAAATTGAACATGAGAGAAATTATAAGGCAATAAAAAAAACAGTGTGTATTTTGCTTGTGAAAGTATTGCGAGTAGAGTGAGTTATTGATAATTTTAAAGATCAAAAGTGATAGTGTTTGAAATAATGGAGGTTGGATAAAAGCAATTGCATGAAAGTGAATGACATCTAAAAACTTCTATTTAATATAAAAAAGAGAAATGATGTTTAAACAACCATTTTATGACAACTTTCTCTCTGATACTCACATTGTGTTTTTACTTTCTCTCTCTAATATTTTACTTTTAATATCAATGTCTATATTTCTTTGTATTTTTTTTGTTGTCCCATAATTTGTCCCAACAAATGGTTGTTCAAATAGTTTTCTTCTATAAAATGTTGAGCAAATGATATCCAAAAACCAACAAAACAATTTATCGTAATGTTAGGAGTTCTGAGGAAGCCTGCAATGACTTGGATCATCATATTTGACTAAAAGAAACCCCATAAGTGACTTACACCATATATTCATTCAAAACTTTAAGACATTAGGTATATTAGTCATCTGACTTATACGTTGCTCAATATACAACCTTGCATGCAAGTAGAAGTTTAACTCATACATGACACATTAACATATTTTTTCTTCGTGTGAGACTCTATGTATCTATGATATGGTGAGATAGCCAAATAAGATCAGAGATACCGCATGATAAAATATGCAGGTTGGGAGTTGTTTCATATAGTGATGTCTTTGTTTCTTTATTTTATGAGAACATAGAAAGTAAAATAGAAGAATAAAGAAGCTGAAAAAGGAATTTGAACATGGAATAAATGATAAGAGGAAAAACTAAAAATATTGTGTTTTATCTGTGAGAGTATAACGAATAAATTAAGTCGCTGGTAATTTTATTGATTAGTTGAAAGAGTTAAAAATTACCGGATAATTATGCTACCAAAATATTAGACTCAATAAAAAAATGTTATATCAATTTGAAATGTATAATACGCATATATTTTGTCAACTCAGCAGAAAACGTCTATATTTTTTCATTGTCAAATCCCGTCAGATACTAAAAGTGAAGGAATTTGAAATAATAGAGGTTGAATAATGAATATGGATGAAGGTGAATGACATCCAAAAACTAACATTTAAGATTAAAAAATTAAATAAATGACACCCAAAAACTAACAAAATAACTCATTATAATGTTGCGACTTCCGTGAGAACCTACATAGGGATGTATCATCATATTAATCTAAGAGCAACCATACAAGTGAGATTGACATCGCGTCTTTCCAAAGTCCCAAAGCATTAGGTATATGGATAATCTCCCTCACATGTTGATCAACAACTACCCTTGCATCTAATGTCAAATTTTAACTTACACTTGACATATTAACATTCACCATTAAGTATATGACTCTATGTGATCGTGATCCACCACTAAGAACCACTCCCTTTCCCCCACAATGCTGAATCGGGATATGATACCACTGTTGAGCCTTCTAGAGGAGTCAACACTAATGTTATTCGACATATTACATAAACAGCAACCACAAAAGTGGTAATGATACCTCGTCTTAATCCAAAATTTGAAGGCTTAAATATATTAGTTTTTTCACTTATTTGTTGTTCGAACTCCACTTTTAATTCAATATTGGCTTTAACCGACACTTGATACATCATGATATTTTTTCTGACAAAATTTTAACCCGTGCTTGTCACGACAGTCCATACTAGTTGTTTATCTCAAATGTATAATTTGAGTCATGTGCGGGCAACCTAAAAATTAAAGTGGGGTTAAACATATAAAAATATGGTATCATTCGTCAAAAAGTTGGCAAAGAGTGGGGTGAGCTGACCCCAAACCCTTATACTGCATTCATGCCTGGTGCTAACGTGTTCTATTAACCTCTCACAAGACTTGTCATGTTAGACGTCACACAAGTAGGGAATAATTTGGTCTAAAGTGACAAAATTTTCAAAGACCAAATTGACTGATTTGCAGAAAATTAGAACCTTGATTTGCATAAAATGACTGTTACACAACAACTTTTTCTTCCCCAAATTTATAAAATTGAAACCATAATTTTACAATTTGTAATATAGAGTCCAAAATCCCCAAAAAAAATTTCAAGCTTTGGCGTTCACATTGAATCTGAAATGATGGGTGGTGGACGTATGGACAAAAACAATTATCAAAGTCAGTATTCATCTTCAAGCTAATGTATTGATTAAGTATTAAGTATTTGATAGTCATTATTTGTTTGTTTGGGTTGTTTAACATGTTACTGTATTGTACTAGGTATGTGTGTAATATTGTAATGAGAAAAGGTAAGACGAATTAGTGCAACATTTATGTCAAAATATTTCCATCAAATTGGTCCTTAAATTATTTGTCTATGTATCAAATCGATTCCTCCATTATATAAAAATATCATCAAATAAGTCTTTGAATTTGTTAAACATACGTTAATGTGATCTTTGATGCATATATGTGCAGAACAAAGTAAAAAAGTAAACAAACATAGTTTAATTCTTGAAAATACCATCAAATAAACCATAATCAAGTCATTGCACAACAAGTGCAGGAATATTACATATGCAAAAAGCAACCCAACTATGGGAGCTTAACGAGTCATAAGTCATACATTCCATGTTCTTAAATATTACATAGCCAAAAAGAAATCCAACTATGGCGGCTTATAACTACTTTACTCAACCAATGAATTCTCAAATATATTGGTAACAAACTCCTTATGACAAACTTGTGCCACCAAAGATGAGAAACAAGGTTGGTCCAACAGATTAAGAGGTTTAAAGCAAATTTTTTAATGTGGTCTTTAAAAATAGATTGTTTAATAACATATTCATATAAAATCAATTTTGTGTGGACCAAAATTTGAATTCATGATCAAGAGTAATTGAGACCTTTTTGGTAATCAGTTTAACTATGTAATTGTCTGTAACTTATCTACCATATAATATACGTATAAACAAATTAATATTTTAGAGGTCTTTTTTTTCATCCAAAATTTTGAGGCCTAAACCCTAGCATGGGTTGCTTGACCCTTAGGCCGGCCCTGGTGAGAAGGGCTACATGAAGATCAAAGAATAACAGAATAAATGATGGCAGTTAAGAACCTATTAGCGAGAGTAACATGAAGAAAACTTACAATAACACTCAATGTGGCAAGCGTGGATTGTTTGGTCATAACAAAAGAGGTTGTGTGAAGCAAGATGTTTTTATGAGACCAAATGATCAGATTAATATTGAGCCTCAAGAACGAGTAGAGGGAAATGTGGCAGGTGTGGATAATGATGTGCAAGAGAATGTTGCTGCTACTGAGGTGCAACGAGATAATGTTGTTGATAATGATGCTCAGGTTCAAAATACTGAAAATATCGTTGCTAATGAGGCAGTTCATGTAACACCCCGAAATCCCAACTTAAAAATTCATTTATATAATCAGAGTATATCGCAATATTCAGGATGTCACATTTCATAAAATCTTTAAACAAAAAGAATAATAGTTTATTCCTCATCTTTATTCAAAACGTAGCAGCGGAATCATAATTCAAACTCTTTAAAAAGATTAGTTCTTCGCACTAATGTCATAATTAATTCAAAAACGATACATAAAGGAATAGAAACAAATGATAATCCCCATCCCGTTACGTATCAGAGCTCCTAAGGCTCCACAAGGACCACTCACATCGTCAATCCTACGCTTGGTCACCTGCACTTGCCCACGAGGCGGCAATTCCAACAGAAGGGGTGAGATTCACAAAACAAAACATTAAACATATAATTCCACAATTATATTTAACAACATAACTTCATTATCATAATATCACAACGACAGTCAAGTAACATCTTAATCATAATCAACGTCATAAATCCACATCTTAGTCAACAATCTTAATACGACTCGGTAATGCGACCTCGACTCGACAATGCAACTTAGACTCAACAATGCAACTTAGACGTCTTAATCATGCATGTGGTACCATATTGAGTATAAATATACTCCTAGGGCATAAGCTCTCGTCACTGTTTGAGCATAAAAATACTCCTAGAGCATAAGCTCTCGTCGCTATTGAGCAAAAGCTCCTAGGGCATGAGCCCTCGTCTCTGGATGCATATGCATGGACTCAACTTCTTAACTCTTAGACATCTCAAATGAACTCCAATAGTTTGGACCATAACATCATAAATCTTTAACGACACATGCAGCTTTTATTTATTAACAACATAGCAACATGGCAGCAACGAATCATCACAAGCATTCACATACATCATCTCTTATAATTCAAGGAAAACATATACTAATGCATAGGTCACAATAACATATCAAGTATCAGTTAACAGCTCTACATTTATTCTTAATATCTCAATCTTAATCTAGACCAGGGTTAATCTCATAATCAATTGTGCGACAAGAGTCGCATTATTCAAAAAAGGTAGTCTGATACAGGACTACTCGCTATGGCGAGTGGGAACCCTCGCCTCGCGAACCATCAGGGGTAACTTGCTGTGGCGAGTTGGGTTGCTCGCCTTGCGAGCTTCAGGGGTACTACTCGCTATGGCAAGTAGGTTGCTCGCCTGGCGAGCCATCACGGGTAGCTCGCTATGGCGAGTGGGGTTGCTCGCTATGGCGAGTGGATTGCTCGCCTCGCGAGCCCGCTAGGGGTAACTCGCTATGGCGAGTTGGTTGCTCGCCTCGCGAGCTGGTGAAGAGCACTCGCCGTGGCGAGTTGACTGCTCGCTGTGGCGAGCTGCGACAGAACAGATACGGGGTTACGAGGGTTTCCACCCAAAACCCCAAATCTCATCCTAAACCTTCCAAATTTCGACTATGATGACGTACAAGGGCTATTCTATGGTCTGTAAACAGTTTCCTACGTCAACGGTACAATTTCTCATCATCTAACCATCAATTCATCACTTTTTAACCTAATTCTTAGTTCCTAAATTCTCATGAACAATTCCTAAACATGTTAACTATAATCATGAATCATAAGCTTAATGAATTGCAATGCTAGGCTCACCCTTACCTTAGAAAATTGAGCAGCAGCCTCTCTTGTTCTTCTCTCCTGCTTTCTCCCTTTTTCTCCAAAAACTGAATTGTACGTACTGTACAATTCTAACCTAGTTTTTCTTTTAATATCTTAACCTAATTTCTCTTCTCACACCAAAACTTACTCTTTCCCCTTAACTTATTTATTTATCTTAATTCCACGAAACTCTCTAAATTCACAAAACAACCCTTCAACATATTATTTATTTTAATTTCAACCCTTATTCTATTAAATAATAAAATAGACCACCTAATACAATCACAACATAACACATAAATCACATGAATATATTCTAACTCGACAAATTAATTAAATAATTGAGACGGACGTTACAGTTCATGTCATCAATGATGTTGCAAATGAGACAGTTTTTAGACAGGTATGACTCATAAAAAATAAGGATCGATTTGATAGTAAGTTCTATAATTTAGCGACTGATTTGATTGAAATTTTTAATAATTTAAGGATTGATTTCATTAATTTTATTGCAGGGTAGAGATGGCAATTAGACCCAAGCCTGATGGGTACCTGCAAAAAATGTCCACAATAGATGGGGTAAAAACTTGTTTTCATGAGTCCAGACTTTTTGATGGAAATATTTTGACTGAAAAGTTGCATTCATTCATCTTCAACCTTTTTTTATTACAACATTACACACACATAGTATAAATAGTAGCATGTTAAACAACACAAACAAACAAATTATGACTATCAAATACGTAATACTTAATAAACCTAAACTCAAATTATGGAACACCAACATTCAAGTACTCTCACATCACCATTAAACATAGAGAGCCTGGAGATGAATACCGACTTTGATAATTGTTTTTGCCCCATCATTTCAGATTCAACATGAACACCAAAGCTTGAATTTTTTTTGGGGACTTTTGGATTTCGGATTCAATAAAAAAATAGGTTTTAAAAATTTTTGGAATTAGAGAAGAACATTGTCTTCAATTAATGGAATATTTTTTTGGGATTTTGGACTCTAGGTTACGAATTGTAAAATTAGGGCTCCAATTTTATAAATTTGGGGAAGAAAAAATTGGTGTATGAACGACCATTTTTCTGCAAATCAAAGTTTCAATTTGGTCATTGAAAATTTTGTAATTTTCGACCAAATTAGTCCCTACCTGTATGACATATGACATGACAAGCCTTGTAAGAGGTTAACAGAACACGCCAACATCGTTAACACCCCAACTTAACGGAGGGACTAATTTGGTTGACATTTGACAACTTCGAGGGCTAATTTTGATAAATTGGAGGACAAATTTGACTATTCCTTAAAAATTCAAAGATGAATTTAGATATTTACTCATAGTTGTACAAATATACTTTCTTATATTTTTTTTACTACAAACAATGGTTGGCTTAATAAAAACTTAATGGAAGGTAATAACAACTGAACTCAAACACAAAAAGAAATTTTCAACCCATTATAGTTTAAAAAGTATTTTTTTAAACATAAAACTTATAAAGTTATTTATATTTTTAAAGCGTTAAAACACTTAATGAATTAGTCTCTGCAGTTGCATGCACATAAAATATCTGGTTTACAGTATAAAATTCCTTAACAAAGCACTTATTAAAGATTTTAAAATTTGAATAATTTATAAATTTTATTTTGAAAAAATTACTTTTTAGCATAACCCAGACACTTTAATTAACTTATAACAGTCATCAATTATAAGCTATAAACTATAAGCCATTAGTCATCAACCATCATCTATAAGCTATCAGTCATCAGCTATAAGTTAACACTCATCAGCTAACTTATCAAATATTTGTTATTTTTACTGAATAAACAGAGCCTAAATACATTTAATAGACCCTAAATACATTTAATATTATTTCTTCATATTGCTAATATAATTTTGCACCACTTTAATTTTGTTTATAGACTTACACCACCTATTAGTTATTTGGGCCTAACAAATGATTAATCAAATAGAACAAATCAAGTTTATTATTCAACACGTCTATTCCGAAGGTGAAAATGTTGCTTTATCTAAGTTACTTTTCCATCCCAATTAAAATTCTTATTAAAATATACTAAAAATTTAATTAATAACTGATAAAATAATTAACAATTTAATTGCAATTTAAGAATAGTAAATACTTTCATATTTCAGAATAGTAAATACTTTCGTCAACTGACAAATGGCGAATTTGGCAAAGAAATAGATTTGTTATGTTACTATATATATATATATATATAATATAAATAGAGAAATAGAGGGTTCATTGTTTAGATAATAACGATTAATAGAATAGGAAAAGTCGGAGGAGGAGAAAAGGAGATCTGAAAAAGCAATGGGGTAAAGGTAAACCACTTTGCTTTTTAGTTCCTATTTTTTAGTTATGCTCTTGTGTTGTGTTGGTAAGTAGAGACGTTAATATTATTTTTGGTTTAGTGGAACTTGAATTTTTTAATTAATGCATTTTTTGTCTTTAACACCACACCACAACACGTGCAAAGCAACAAACATTTTTAGCAGGCATCCATCTCCATATGATTCCCAAACAATGAGTTTGTCGGATTTCTCTCTTTCTTTGTTTTTGTTGTGGAATTCAATTTTTCCATCGACCAGTATGAACTTTGAAATCAATATGGTTTGAACCATTCATTTACAAACCACAACATGCATGTATGGTTTATCATCTTATGTTATATTGATTCATAGTATTTGGATGGGGGACGCATGATTTTTATGATAACAAAAAAGTTAATGATACTGTGGTCTTTTGTTTTGACTAATCACTGTATTTTATGATGCGGCCTTGTATTATGATTATGATTTCATCGTTTCTTGTTAAGTGTAGGTTTAAAGAGATGTTGTATTCGGATGGGGGTGTCAACATTAGTAACTTTAAGGGTGAACTTCATCATGGCAACAGAAAGTTCATATGGTCAAATGGATCAATATACGAGGGTGATTGGGTTGATGGAGAGATGACAGGGAAATGACAGATTGTACATGCATCAGGAGATAAGTATGAGGGTGGATTCTCTGGAAATTGCCGCCATGGTAATGGCACCCAAGCTTGGAAGGAAGGAAATATCTACATTGGAAATTGGAATAAAGAAAAATTAGATGGATGAGGGATTATGAGTTGGGCTCAAGGTGATGCTTTTTATGGCCGTTGGACGAATGGTCTTGCACATGGATCTGGAGTTTATATATCTGCATATGGGAATGTCTACATTGTAAATTGGAAAGTGGTAAAATGGATGGAAAAGGGATTTTTATTTGGGCCAATGGTGATGATTTTAATGGTTGTATGTCAAATGGACTTAGACATGGATTTGGAGTTTATAGATTTGTAAATGGGGATATCTAAATGGGAAATTGGAAAAAAGAGAGAATGAATGGAAGAGGGATCATGTGCTGGGCTAACGGTGATGTTTTTTATGGTTGTTGGTCAAATGAATTTATACATGGATATGGAGTTTTTAGATTTGCAAATGGGAATGTCGACATTGGTAACTTCAAGAGTAAAGTTATCCATGGCAACAATATGTACACATGCTCAAATGGAACAATGTATGAGGGTGATGGAAAAGTGACAGAGAAAGGATTGGCAGTATAGGCCGTTCAAAATCCTGATGGATATTGCTTATGTCCTGATTCCTCACCTGATGAGCGCCCTTTGGTTATCAAAAGGAAATATATGGAAGGAGTTCTAATTGTGGAGAAAATTAGACAGTACTCAAAAGTAACGGATAATAATAAGAACAAAAAACAAGAGAAATTTAGTGTGAAGAAAGTAAAGAAAAGATCGTGTATATGGACATATTTAAAGACCATCAAAACTACTATCTGAATACTAACATGCAACGTGGCATCATGTAAATTATTTGATCTTTAAAGAAAGCATTGTGGAAAAATTGATGTAGCATTCATTGTTACTAGTATTATCACCTTTTTTTTTTTTTTTCAAATGTTTATACTTCATTATTTTATAATCACGGCCTTATGTAGAAAATCATTCGACTGATAAATTAGATGCCTCAAGTTTTTTAAAAAATTGTATGGTTCGAAAAGTTCCATGAAGTTAGAGTTTATTTATATTGTATTCATATGTACTTGTTGCATTTTTGTGTGTGAAGGATATGTACTTGTTGCATGTTTCCCATATCAAATTAGTATAGAAATAATCTATAATATAAATTATTTGTTTAATATTATAAGTGAAAAATATGAAACACTTGGAGAATGATGTGATATTGTAAGTCTCACACCGAGTAGAATGGGATGCTTGGTGGTGTGTTTAAGTGGTTTGGTTCTTCCTCTTTGGTAGTTGCTATTAAGGTAGGGTTCCCCAAGGGGCTTGAATACTTCAAAATGATGTGATATTTTGTTGAAGAAGTGTAGAGTTTTTTCATGCATTCTTTATAAGAACCTGCAATTTTCTTATAGAAATTTTTATGTACCTTATTTGTTATTTGTTGAAATTTTGATTAGGATGGTGAATTTCTAATTAGGAAACCAAATTTTTTATTTATGACATTAGTTAATCAGGCTGCTGAAATTTTGATTGCTAGAGCATCTAATGGATACTAATATGGTTTGATAGGGCCAAACCCAATTATATATTACAAATTGTTAGCTTCCAAAAATAAAATTTGGAAACTTTCATATACTTGTGTCTTTTCAACTATATTTTGACCTATGGCAGAGATGAATAGAGTCTGAAAGAAAGTTTTAGTTCAATGTATAGTTGTTCAGTTACGAAGTAGACGTCCTCACAAAGTATCGGGTTATTTTATTTTTAGGTTAAATAAGTTTTTCGTCCTTATAAATATAACGATTTTTTATTTTAGTCCCTAAAAAATTAAACTAACTGTTTTTATCCTCACAATATTTTTTTATAATGGCCACTTTATATTCATATGAATGTCAAAAGTATAACTCTTTTATGCTCAAATTGTATTGATGTTATGTCCGTTTATTATGTTCAACTTTTATATATTCATAGTATGTTCAAAAAATGTCAAAATTATATCCATTATGGACCAAAAACAAAACAAAACATGTAGTGAGGACGAAAACATCCTATTTTTATTTTTTAGGGACTAAAATCAAAATTTGATATATTTATAGGGACGAAAAACTTATTTGACCCTTTATTTTTTTTATAAAAAAGAACTCTTGGCGTATTAGGGGAAATATCTGATACTTATAAGGATACGACAACAAAAATCGTTAATTTGTGCATCACATGTACTCAATGTTTGTGGCATCTATTCTCATATTCTATTCACCCGTGTTTTATTTATTTATCGAGATGAAGATGTAGAGTTAGGAGTTTATCTTTCAGTTGTTTTTAAAGTCAACTTTTTACATTTGGACCCTATTCTGCAGTTTCAATTTTTGAAATTTTTTTCCCGCCCTTGTCACCAAAAAAATTGATATATCCTAGTTTAATATTATTTATAGAAATGCCCTTTTCTTTATTTTAGTTGGCGAACATAACCATTTATTCAAGTTTTTTCTGACATTCTACGTGTTCTGCAAATGAAATGGCGAACAAGATTTTTTCTTTTATGTTTTTTTCTCGTTCTTCATATGAAATGGCGAGCAAGATATTTTTTCTTTTAGTTTTTTTTTGTGTGATATCTTTTAAATGGCGAGCATGCCATATTAACATATTTGGTGCCATGAACATATTTTGTCAAACTAACTGCAACGTGTGTAATGTGAACAACCCTAGCTACTTGCTTGCTGTAACTTTTTTAACTTTCTCAATGCTACCACGTTGCTTTTTATACAACAATGGCATGCTCGCCATTTCATATGATGAACAGGAAATAAAACTAAAAAAAATAAAATCACGTTCGTCAGTCATTTCATTTGCAGAACCCACAGGATGTCCAGAAAAAGCCTACAAACTTGCAGAGAATGTTTAATAAATGGTTATGTTCGCCAACTAAAATGAAGAACAAGGGCATTTATATCATTAATATTGAATTAGGGGCAGACATATCAATTTTTTTGTTTGATAGGGGCAGAAAAAAAATTACATCAAAACACAATATATCTTATATAAGGTAATAAATAAGGTTTTTTACTCTTTTTTTTTTTATAGTTCATAATATTTTGCTCCTATTGTTATGGGTTATTTCTGCTATTGTTGTCGATTCATCCAATTTTAATGGTATCGAACAAAATTTTTAACTGATAAATGAAATGATATTATGAACTAGTTTTTTAACCGATAATTGAAATGATATTATAGATAAAATAATATAAATGAAGGGGTAAAAATGAAAGAAAAAAAAACAGCCTACAATTGTGTACTCCCTTTATATATCGTTGTAGATTTACCGGCACAAATTCTCAAAAAACATCTCAACATGTTGAGTGTTAGAGGTGACAAACATCTTATTCCCATTTTTCCTTTAGTTGAGACTTCAAAACATTCATCATGAATCCTATATCAAAACAAGTTTTTTATATCTCTATTCCTTTCATAACATGATAGCTTGAGATTCCTTGTAGTTAGCAGGTTGTGTGATTGTTGATTTTTTATGGTTGCTGCCATATTTATCATTGGTTGGTACTTGTTGCAATTTTTTTCTTTGTGTATGAGATCCTTGTTTTGTTAACTTAGGGAGCTGAATGCAAATTTGTAGCTTCATTACATAGTTAAATCATTGAACACCTTGGTGAGCAATTATGTCAACATTAACACTAAAACGTGGTTACATAATCTTTTTTGAGCAAATTATGTCAACGTTAACATTTAAAAAGTTGTGAATGTGGAAGAGTCTACACTCCATCTTTTACTCAATTGCCAAGTTGGAAATGGGGAAAGATTTGGTTGGGAGTTGAGTTTTTAGTCCACCCTAATTCTTTCATCCAATTAGAATGTTCATCAGCCGAAGGTAGCAGTAAATTGTCAAAAAAAGGTTTTTGGCATACTTCAATATGGGTATTTTGGAATACGCGTAATGGGAAAAAAATTTAAGAGACTAAGGATTTTGAGGTGAATTCGATCGTTGAGGAAATCAAAGTTTTACCTTAGAAGTGTGGTTTGAATAATAGACTCAATTGTTCTCCTTGTATCTATGAATTGAGTTGGTTTCCGGGTGATTATTTTGGTCGATAGCCTTCATTTTTCTGTTATGGATATGTTGTTGGAAGTGGGCTAGTGGTTTGGGCCTGCATGGTGGCTGTTGTGGGACTGTTATGCAGGTTTTTGGGTTGCAGTTAGTAGCTGTGTTAACCGGTGTTGATTGCCTAGCCACAGATTCCAATTTGGGTTTTCTGTCCTCTGTTTGTATTCTTTTGTTTTTGGTTTTTGGTAGGTGTTTTTTCCTGCTTTATTAGCAGTGTTGTATTCCCTTTCTTATGCTCGCCTGTTTCGTCTGGTGACAGTGCATTTGCGCCAAATAAATATTGCTGTTAAAAAGAAAAACGGACCTGACTTTCTTCTAAGTTCTCATTCTCAAAAAACTGAGAATTTCGGCTCATTTAAGAGAACACAAAGATTATGAAATATCAGCAGTTATGAAGCATTATTTATCAAATAAGCTGCATTCTCCAATCTGTGCTCTCCGTATGCTAGATTGGATAGATTGGTTGGATGAATCATAATCTGTTTATCATCCATCATACTGGGATTTGGATGAAACGTTTATCATTTGTCCAACTGTTTATTATATGTATGCATATATAATATATTGATGTATTATAGAATCAATATTGCTGTAAAATTTGTATATCTTATTTTATTTACAATTATGTAGGATGTATTTCTAGGATAAACTAGAATTTGAACCGCACACTAAGCAGTGAAATTTGAGAAAAAACATTAATACGAATTTGTCACGGAGTTTCTATCTAAGAATTATGGGATGGCGAAATATTTGTTCACAATCTTCCTAAATTTGGTTTATTTGGTCTTCCATTTTTCTCTGTGCCTTTGAATACGAGTAATGTTTTTATTTTTTGAAAGGATTATGAGTAATGTTTAGTACTATGAAACTGCCACTACTATATGATGATGATCAAATAAAATATTTATTATATGATATCGAAACTTGTTTGGTAGAAAGGAATTATGTGCTCATGCGTTAAGTCATTTGGTGTCTGCTGATGATGTTCCGGGGATCACTATCTCTCGCTCAATCTTATAAATCCTGCTCTTTACCCAAATGGTTATGCTCATTCTTAAAATAAATGTCTGAATTGTCCCTGCGCAAGTTAACATGCGCTACATGAGTTAAGTCACGCGACGTGAGTTAACTCACGCTGGGTACTATTTTCGTTCAAAACCCAGCATGCAATCACAAAGCTCCATTTTTTCTTTCCCTCCACCTCCAAAAACCTAAAGAGTGCGAATTTTTGGGTCAAAATCTTCATTCTAAATCATTGCAAATCGTCAGGAAGCAAGTTTCTACGCTCATCAAGGATCAAATAACAGGTAATGTACCGTCAAAACTCTTCCTTTTTTCCTGGTTTTTCTGCAAGATTTGTCAGTTTTTTAAACTAGGTGATAGGGCTCAGCGTGAGTTAACTCACGCTAGTTATATAGGTTGCGTGAGTTAACTCATGCAGAAGGTTAACTCTAGCGTGAGTTAACTCACGCTACTATGATGCCCAAATTTTGAAATTTTGCGCCACTTTTTTTTACTTGCTTTGCTTGCAGCACAAGTTGTTTATTTATTTTTTTCTGGGTTTTTTGTTTATTGAGTAGACATTGAGTGGCATGGTTGAAAATGTGACGGAGCAATGGCTTTTTGAGTTTTTAGATAGAAACGCCGCATTCGATGAACTCATGTTTAAGGAGCCGAAGCCGCCAAAGAAACCAACAAATGAGCAAAATCATATTACTTTGGACATTCCGGAAAAGCCAAAGCAAGAGATCGAAGTCATGGATGAAGACGAAGAATATGCACTATCACTACTCTAGTTAGATAGGTTATGACATTTTTAGATCGGTCAGTGTTTGTCCTATTTTTTGTGGTATTACTATAACACCCCATTTTCCCAACACATAAATAATATAAAATAAATCAGAATTCATCACAAACAGATGTCACATTTCGTTCTTCAAAAATCATTTCATCATAAATAGAGTTAAAATTCACTATTTAATTAAACAACTGCTTTCAATAATTCAAACAATTTCGCAGCGGAAAATATTCAATGTTTAAACAATATTTGACACTAAGGCCTCAACATCAACAACATAATAAAATTCCAAATTCAAAAGTGGTCCAACATCAACTTATAAAAAGATACGTAACACAGAAAAATAAAACACATAAAAATCTCATCCTGTTACGTATCAGAGCATGACTCCTAAGACGACACGAGAACTCAACTCACATCAGCAGTTACTCCTAGATATCTACATGTTACCCACGTAGAGGCAACGTTAAACCAGAAGGGGTGAGATTTCACATTCAGTAATAATAAACAACAATTCATATAAATGAATCAATTAATATAAAACAACAAAAATTCATATAAAAGAATCAATCAACATAAAACAACAACAATTCATATTAAAGAATCAATCAACATAAACAACAACAATTAATCATCAACAATGCTTCATACTATTCCAAACAACAATTCATATAAAATAATCAATCAACATAAAACAACAACAATTAATCATCAACAAGAGTCAATCCACATAAAATAGCAACAAATCATCATCAACAATACTTCATGTAATTCCAGCTACAATCATCAATTAACTTCGTTCAACAATGCAACAACAATGACTCAACAATGCAACAACAACGACTCAACAGATGCAATATAATTATACATGTGGTACCAATAGAGCGTCAAGCTTATTTCGTTAATGTCGTAATTCGACTTGATAGGCTACAGCCCCCTTCGCTACAACTCGAGAGGCTACAACCCCCTTCGTTTGACAAATTCTTATGCAATGATACTACTTAAAATGCAACAACGACGACTCAACAAATGCAACAACGACGACTCAACAATGCAACAACAACAACATCAACTTCGCATCACAATTTCACAATTAATCAACATTATTCTTCGCAAATAAACAATAATTTCATTCACACACTTATAATTATGAAACTCAAGCATGCATACCTTAATCGAAAGCGCTTCAAAAACAACTCAAGGACATAACGAAATAATTATTAAAATACACCTAAATTCATCATTAAATACGAGAATCACGTTCTGAAAACCATTCAAAATCTGGAACATTTTCAGTTTCGAAATTGCGCTAAAATCCAAACTTTAACTTCACCAAAAATCATAATTTTTAACACAGCAGTTCCATTCTAAGTTATTCCACAACAACATAACTCACATCCTGGGCTAGAGACTATTATTATAAGGTAGCTCATCTCGTTATCTTTCCAACGCTTCGAACGGCGTACAAATCAGACTCCCGGAACTCAAGTTACGAATTTTTGAAATTTCTAAAATTCAGCACTAACACAACTACGGGCTTGATCACTTTTTGCGCAAAACCCCCAATTTCGACAACCCAAATCCCAAAATTGATAGGAAACATTACCTAGGGTTACCCCATCAACTTCTTCACATTAATTCATGGGATTACTTATACTTTCAACAATCTAATTGAATTCAAAACTTAATTTCTATAACAACACAAATTCAACAACAACAAGATTAAACTCTTTTTCAGAATTATATACTTATGATTAAAGAAGGTTAGTCTCACCCTTACCTTAGATTGGTTGAATTTCTGAATTCTACAAGCTTCCTCTTTTTCTCCCAAAAACCGTTTATACAAGTTTTTCTCTGTTTTCTCTTAAAACTGTTTTTGTTGCAACCCTCGTTCTCTAATGCTCTCCTCTATTTATAAATAATTGGAGTTTGTTTCTCACTTAATCTTAACCTAACAAACAAATTCCCCTTATTCCTAACAAACAAATCTTAATCTTAACATAACAAACAAATTACCCTTATTCTTAAACTGCCCTTATGCCTCATTAATCTAATTTAATTAGATCTCCTTCACTATTAAAGTCATAACAAACTACTAATAACTACCAAAAAATCACCCAAAACATCACTCATTGCAATTATTCAAATAAAATATATAAAAAGACTCTAAACTCGATAGAATAAATAAATAATAAAAATGGGGCGTTACAATTACACCCGGACATATTTTTTGGTGGCCGTTTGTGTAATTTGGATATTTATGGCCAATATGTAACTAATATTATATACTATATAAATATATGAAATGAATTATTTTGGATTGTTTACGTGCCATTAAGTGTGTTTAAATTATTACGGGTCATTACCGACAAATTTGTAAAATTTGGACCGTTTATGTGTGATTACGTGACTGTGAGAAAAAACAATGTTTTTGAGCAATTTTGATCGATTATGTCGTATTATCCAATAATCTTGTTAAACTGACGTAATTCAGTTAAGTTATGAATGTGGCGTGATTACAGGTCATTCTAGACTTTTTCCAAGTCTCTTCAGTAACTGGTTGCATTTAATGCACATTCTGCTGTCTAGTATGAACGTGAGTTAACTCACACTAGTACAAAGGACAACGTGAGTTAACGTGAGTTAACTCACGCTGCAACTAACACTAGTGCATGTTAAGTCCCGCAATGTGAGTTAACATACGTTGTCATTTATACTAACGTGAGTTAACATGTGTAGGGGTATATCCGTAATTTACTTTGGGAATGAGCATAACCATTTGGGTAAAGAGCAGGATTCCAATCTTATTGCAGATCTTTTGTCTCGGGCTTAAACCATCGTTGTAATAAAAAAACAAAAAATAAAAGAGAGAAAATAACGAGTGTTTCTAAAGTACTATTTAAAACCTTTAAATGATAACTTTTTATGAAAATTTGTAAAGAAATTATGTGTTCCATCATTTCAAATGTCAAACATAATTATAGATTGATCAAACTCTAGTGAAGCAAATTCTGAGTATATGAAAACAAAAGAGGATTAAAATCCCGAAAGAATAATTAATAGACTCAATATTAACAGACAAAATTTAAAATTGATATATTGCAACGCAAAATTAAATAAATATAGTTAAAGATAAATCATTTTTTTCTTCAACTTACTTTTTACCAAAATCAATTCATTCAAAGTTAATTTATCACTACCTCGTAGAAACAAAACACTTGCTAAGGCTAAAAGTATGGATATGGCCCAAGTAAACAACCACAAAAATGAATCATGAGACTCACTTTGACACCGAGTGAATGATGAGAAACTAATTAATTGTACCATAAAAATAAAGAAAATGCTAACTTGTGCTCTGAGGGCATTGTTAAAGCATTTAAAAGTAACAATTTTTGCATTGAAAATTGTACGGTTATGACTTTAACATGTGTTTGACTTATATTTTCAAGACATAATTTCCTTAACAATGCCCTTAGGACACTTGTTAGCGAGACCTACAAATAATTATGAATCTTTCTCTACCTCATACTAATGAAGAGAATATATACAGTTTACATTGTCAACTTTCCTTCTTTTTTTCCCTATTCTTCTGGGTTGCAGGATTATCGGATTCAGACATAGAATCAAGACCAAAACATTTGAGAAAAGCTACTCTTGCTAATTTGAAATAATAACAAGGATGAAGGAAATACAGTGATGAAGCCTCCCCTTTTGCAATCCCTTCTACCTCTCTCACTATCTCTCTGCTTGTTCTTGTAGGTATCTCCCCTTTAATACTTATGTTCTCTACCGCCTGCCAAAACACTTTCTGTTAATTATTGCATATACCCTACTCAAGCACATTATTATTATTTTTTCTTTGTGCAAAAGAAGAAGAAAAGTTAACTGCAATGAGCCAATTTCAGGCTTTAACATGGTAAGCAATCAGAAATGCCAACTCAACCGTAAATATCTAAAAGACATCAACAGTTTTTTTTAATACTAAATTCAACAGTAAAAAGGTCAATTTTGGAATAAAATTGTAAAATTTAAGAGCTCATTTGGTTGTATGGCGGGTTTTTCACGTTTCACCGAAGAGGCGGCAAACTTTCCGCGTTCAAGTAGCGGCTAGGTTGTCTAGCTTCTGTGAAATCGCGGGCAAAACATGGTTGCGCGTTCATTGTCTCCGACACCAAACCAAAAAGAGCACTAAAATGTTGGTTAAGCTCAAATGATCAATGAACTTTAGTACCAAAGCTCGAATTGCTCAGAATTAATGAGTTTGATATTGGGTGAAACAACTTTTAACCATATTTTACTTTTCCCCCCTATTTCCAAAATCTGGATCATAACAGTCCTTCCTTTCAAACGGGGACAAAATTAAGAGCAAGTAACACTGACCAGTACACCCTCCGGCTGTTGCTTATAATAGTGACCGGAGGGTGTATACAACATATCCAAACCTAACCGAATCAACACCAGGTGATGTTGTTTGCTACTTTGCTTGCATAAATTGTAGTTTGAGTTCTGCTCAATATTGTTAGGTAAAATAATAGTAAGTTATAATGTATTGTTAAACACTACATGAGATTCAGATATGTTCATGGCTGGTGACTTCTGGTCCTCAATTCAGAGGTCAACACTTTAAAATATATACGTCATAAAGCGGAAATAGATCCTATCCTCTCATACGTAAATCACACATTAGAGAATCCATTTCCTCATAAAACATACCAATTCAAAGTTCCTTTCTCAAATTTTTCTAATTTTTGTTTTGGTTAATCTCTGCCTACAAAAGAGCATGGACCAGCTACTATTACTATTCAAAATATATGACATTTACATTCATTCATTCACCTAATTAATCAGAGACATTTATATCCTCCCAAAGCTTGAACTTTTTTAACATATGAAATCAAAACAAGAGCAGACCACATCAGGGGTGGCGGTGGATTCATTCTCCATTAGATCAGACATAGATCAGTCTTGAAGATAGTAAAATCTAATTCAAGAATTTATATAACTTTGAACTTCAATGAATCAATAATATATAAGAAGTTTAAGATAAAAGAATATGTACCCGTGTGATTTGAAGGGGATGAGTATTAAGAGTAACAGGAGTGGAGTGAAGGGTAGAAGCAGAAACAGCAGTAGTGTGATCTGAAGCAATGATGGTGATGCAAAAGAGGAAGGCAAGCAAAAGAAGCAAAACTAAAAGTTGAATCCAAATGAGCCATGGAATTCTGAAACCCTCCAAGAACAGCTCGTCTCCAAAATCAAACATATATAAATTGAAAGCAAATTTAGATAAGTTTGGGAGTGAGGTGAAAAGTGTTTGGAAGAGACAAACACAAAATGTTATTGTTGATTGAAGTGGAGATTGAAAGAGGTGTATCACAGTGAGTGGCTGGCCATATAATACTATTAAAATTTAAAAAATAAGGATAAGAACTAGACACCGACTGGACAAATATGACTTGTGAATAGAATAGACTCGTCAAAATGCTATGAATCCAAGTACCCACCTATTATGGGATGCCGCGAATACAATAATTTTTAGAGGAGAAAATCTATGGCAATAAAAGGCAAAAGTTTTATTTATTCAACTTAACTAATTTAATGATTTATAAACATTAAAATAAATAACTTTCTTTTTGACCAAAATATTAATAATTAATTTATAAACATTAAAATCTTAGCTAAAGATAAATATCATTTTGACACACTCACGTATTAGATAAATTCACCAGCGATGCTATATGTCTCAAAATATAGATCACGTTTATTACGTAAACCCCGAATTTGGTGGAATTCACCCCACCAGTAGTGATAAACAACCAATCACATACAATCGTGAATGTTCTTTGAAGTTTTTGTTCGCTGGATTTAGCATTTTTCTAAATTCACATTAAGATGTTGATAATGGATTGGTTAAACTTTTTTTTTTCACCATGCTAATTGGGCTGAGTCAAAAAGGTATGATTATTTTTTAGCTTACTTGTTTATAGTCCGCTTCGAACTAAAATATGAGGTACCAAGCCAGTGTATTAAATTTGATCCATTTTCACAACTCTACATGATAAGCACCAGATCTAAGATCCATGGTCTGAGAGAGGTAGTGATGATTTTGAGTTGTCGACCTTCGATTAGTAACTTCATTCTTCTTCGGAGGAGGGTGGTGTACATGCAAACACCCTAATAGTCAAATAAAAATGCGCTGAATATGTGAAGTATTTTAGAGTAAAAAAGTGTGTACTTGTAAAGATGTTACGGGTTAGCCTTTATAGTGAGGAGTTAAGGTTTATAGCCTTCAAACCCTTACCTACAGAGTTGTCCTAAGTGGACAACTATTGGCATATTATGACAAGCTAACCTTGAATTCGGTTTGAAAAGCCCATATTAGTTTACTCATGAGCCTGATTGAATCAACGTGGCATCAAAGTTTTTATTACATTGTATCAATAGGGACCTGATTAGTGCATCGTTAGGTTATTTGATTATTAAGAGGTATAGTAGTACTTATATGTTTTGTAATGTTTATTGACAAAATATAAGTGAGGGATGAAACAAACAGTGTGAAGTTTAATTAGTTAGTTCATTTATGTCTTTTTTTGTTCGACTTTAAACTCCTCATACTCAACTATTCCTTCTCATATCGTCCTCCATATATCTTGATGTCTCGAATAATGGGAGATCGCCGCTAGTCTCTAGCCCCTGGTGTCTCGCTCATTTAGCTAAAAAAATAAGCATTAAGTTCCAATGTGTGATTGTAAACTTAGCCTCACAACTAGCATCTACAAGTGCTCTTACTCATGTGTCTTACAAGGAGTGTCTTGTTATACCTCAATTTTTTACCTAAGATCCCACCGACACGTGTCATACACCGAAGATACACCGACACGTGTCCTCTGACCCTGATCAGTCCCTAATATTTTCAGTAAAAAATTTGACAGAGAGGTATTTAAAAATACCTCGTTTTGTTTCCGAGCCCACAATTTTCTTTTTTTCATTAGTCTTTTTATTTTTAGTTTTTATTTTAAGTTAATTACCATCTTTTATTATTATGCATTTTTACTTTGTTTTAGGTTAATTTTATTTATTTACCTTTATTTTTTTATCTAGTTTGTTTTATTTTAAAAATCCAATATGTCCAAAAAAATTGTCCGAGTCCCATTCGCGTCCAACATTTTTTAATGTCATTCAAGCCCATTCAATGCACTTTTAATCAGAGTTCAATTTCTGTCCAATTTGAGAATTTCAGAATTGTTTACGAAGGACAGCAAAATTCACGAAGCAAATTTCAATAAACAAGAACCTGCAAAAGAAATCAGGGACGCACAACACATCAAAGGGATCAATTTCTCAAAAAAAACCAACACACATAAACCTGCGAATTACAGTCAGAAGCCAGTTTCACAACCTTCACAAAAGAAACCCCAGATAACAGCAACAAAATCGTACCATCATCAACAACAAAAATCCAAAGCTATACAAGCCAAATCCAGAAAACCAATCTTTTCCAGTTAGCACAATTCATACCACAATCACCAATCCACAACAAATACACAAAGGTAGATTCACCCCTTTAGATCTAGGTTTCCTTTTTTATTTTTTTGTGTTTTGTGTTGTTAGTAAATAAAAACAAAAATAAGAAGTAGAAAGGAGAGAATAGAATCGGAAAAAGAAAAAGAAAGAAGTTGCAGAGAGAAAAAGGAAAAAAAATGAAAGAGATGGGGACGGTGGGGTTACTTATGTAACCTTGTGGTTCAGCGCGTACGGTGCATGTCTTACCATGCACCCCCGCCCCTGCTAGCCTTCAGATCTTGATCCAACGGCCTGCAATCATGCCTTCTTCGATCATATCAGGGCCCTTGATCGAATCAAGGGCCCAGTTTATTCCCCTGCTTTATTTTATTTTTATTTTATTTCATGTCTCATGCATTTTTATTTTATTTTGCATCACATTTTACTATTTACTATCATCATATGCATATTTATTTTTTCGTCATTTATCTTTATTGCATAGAATTAAAATGTATTTAGGTTCAATGTAAATTATAAATATAAAGTGTGTGGGGGGTGCGTGTGCGTCTTTTATTTCTTTACTGCTTTATATATATTAAAAAATGCAAAAAAAATAGGTTAGCGGTTTTGTGGTGATCCAACGTCACTACAAAATCCACGCGCTTTTATTTTTTATTGTCACGTTAGTTTATTTCTATTGTTTCAATTAATAATTAAAAAGAACAAAAACATGCAAATAATAAAAAAAGTCACAAAAAAATCATTTTCATAATAAACCTTGATTGTCAATCAAGTGACGTTCCATTTTCGTTTTTTTTCCTTAATCAAATTTCAATTCATTTAATCATACTTCAAGTAATTTTATTTTAACATAAAAAACACAAACAAATTCTATTTTTGCCACTTGGCTTTTACATTTTAAAACCTTTTTTCAAAATTAATAAAAAAAAACACATAACCAATCAAACATCATTTTTAACCCCGAACTACGAGGTTTTGATCTCTCACGGGTACGTAGGCAAAGGATCATGTCCTTCCAAATCATAAAACATGTAGATAATTAGGTCTTTGTTTTCTTAATCATTTTAAATTCCATTTTTTCAAAACTAAGCAAGTTATAGCATATTAATTAGATAAAACCTAAGAGGTTCCCGTAAAATACTACGGACATAAAGGGTGCTAATATCTTCCCTTTATGTAACTGACCCTCGAACCCTAAATCTTTTCAAATATGGGGTAGTTTGAACTTTTTTCCCCTTTTCTTAAAAAATTAAATGTTCAGTCGTGAAATAAAATAGTGAGTTAAAAGCTAATCAAAAAGCCTTGATCTCCGGAAAAATGACGCGACATTTTAACTAATTACACGTCAATACAATAGATTCGTTTTCGCAAAGATTGGTGTGTCTCATAAGCATTTTAACGTCAAATATCATCTTAAGTGTTTGTGTATATATTGTTTGTTTGTGTAAAACTATTTGAACTATTCGACATAAAAGTAAATGAGTAGATATATGGCTATTTCGCTTGGGGGCAGAGATATCAACCAAGCGTAACAGCTGCAATCTCTTGATTGATTAACAGATTCTAGCTTTTTAAACGAAATTATCACAATCACTCGACAATATCATTTGTGTCCAAATGATATCGTTATGTCTAAGGGATTATTTAAATGTCGATTTCCCGCACATTTAAACAATCACAAAGTCGATTGGATCGTTTAATCTACGATTTCCCAATCGATTAAATGACCCAAAAGCATTAAGTTCTAGATAAAAAGTGATTATCAAATATTAACATCTATGTCTAGAGTGATAACTTAAGATAGATTGTTATTCTATTTCTTAGATCCAAAAGTATTTGTCAATATCCTTTTGAATCTCAATAAAACATTAAATACAAGAATAACAACAATATTGAATAAATAAGCTAGAACCATATATTAAATGATCAAAAGATTATATAATAGCTTGTTTGAATACCTCAAAACCCACAAGGGTAGATGTAGCTACATATGTCTATGATAGATTTGCAAAGGAAGAAGAAGAGATGAAGATTCAATGCCTAGATCCATGATGTCTCAACAAATCTTGGGTTGAATCTACTCCTAACTACCTTGCTTTGTGTTTCTCTCTAGAAAATGTCATATTCTCTCTGTAAAACCAGAAAAATCTAATAAAACAGTAGTTATCTCCTTTAGAAAGAGAAGAGAAAACTATTTATATGGGCTGTATTCGAACCGGTTCGCTTAAGCGAAGAAGCGATCGCTCAAGCGAACGGCAAGGGAATATTCCGTTGGCCACTAAGGAGCTGCCACGTGGTCCTGATCTTCAGAAGTTTGATGAACTTCGCTCAAGCGAACAGTAAGCGTGCTTGTGAGCGAACTTCCTTTTGCTCTCGACATTGTGTACGCTTAAGCGAACATATGATTTTCCCTGAGCGTTCATAAAGCGTGCTTGTAAGCGAACATGTTGTTGCTCTCTGAGATTGGTTCGCTTAAGCGAACAGTGGTCGCTTAAGCGAACTGACTTTGGTTCAGGAGCTTCTTTCTTGGTCCTTGCTTGTCATTTCCTGCATGAATTGGGTAGAATCAGGCATGTAAAGCACAAATGGTAAAATTACAACAAATGATTGCTTTTCCTTATATAACTTGCAAAACAAGTCACTAAAATGCCTAGATTAACACATAAAATATTATACTTTTGAACACCCATCACTAGCTCGACCCAAGTCAATAGATCAATCTCAAATTGCACGTCAGAGAAGCATTAAGAATAGGAATAAAGACACTAATATAACAAAATATGATTAATTATAGCCAATGAGACTGAATCTTTACATTAGATCCGTGACTAATTACACTTAATCTCAACATAAAAAGAAATTTGCTACACATAATGTATAATTTTCAAGACATGGTAGAGAATGTTGAGATGTTGCATCACCTGGCTTGATCTACAAGCCTTCAATGTCACCACCCCATTTTTGCCCTTTAACTATCTCCAAAGACCATCCACAACAGAGCACTCTAAATTAGGTGCTTACATTTATTTTATTTGTCCACATCACTCATTTTACGGTAATACTTAATAAGCACTACTTTTCTCCAACCCAGCACCTCAAAATAAATTAGTAAATAGATCTAACAAATAATTTTATATCATTACATTTTAACAACATTTATTTATTTTATTAAGATTTATTTAAATGAGACCCGTGAAAAATGAAGAGAGAGAGAGAGAGAGAGAGAGAGAGAGGTTGCTTCCATAGCCACTCTTCTCCGTAGCCACTCATATATTATTCTCCACAATGAGGGTGCGTATTTAATATGGTGTTAAATAGGTTAAGCACCTACCATTGTGGATGGTCTAAGCTTGCTTTCTCTAACTCAGATTTTGAGTCAATGAATGAAAGCGATGTTGTGATCCTCTGTTTATACATAGGTTATGGAATTCATCCTTTTTGAGGTGTTTTTTTAGGGCGAACAACTATTTATACTTTAATGAAATTTTGCCACGTCAACTAAATGGAATCTTTTAGACCGTCTTTACTGACTAGATGGGACCTTTTATGCTCTAATGAAATTTTACCACATCAATTAAGTGGCGGAATTCATGGGATAGGTGGGCATACGAATGAGTTAGCATTTTTCGTTTTTTTTTTACTCTCTCTTAGGTTTTATCATTTTCCTAAACATAAATCTTTCTCGTATAACATTTAAAGTTATTTTCATAACCTATTAAGAAATCTATGAATCCCTCGAAAAAAAGAAATCTATGAAGAATGTCTAAATCACCGGTGTATGAGTTTAGCAGAATAATTATCCTTTATACCATTAGACTACTCACTAATTGAAGTATTAGTAGGAGAGAGTCAATCCATAATAACGGCAAATTAAGCATATATAATATAGGAGGAGAAGAAGGAACAGGACCACATAGTTTTGTCTGATACCCGTGTGTGCTACGTATCCAACTTCTTCTCCGCAACTGCCTGCTTACACGTTACTACTACGACTAATACTATGACTTCTTTTGGTAATATTCAACCTTCAACGTTCGTTCATTCATTCATTCCCTACAACTATACCTCTTCTCAAGTCTCAGACTTTCACTAACAAATAAATTGATTCTTTAATGGCATCTGCAACGCGCGTGACTAACTACGAGCTCCGGCCACCAAAACCATCATCCTCTCGTTCCCGCCCCAGAAAACCCGGTCCGGTTCAATTTTCAGTCTCCAAACCCAAACCAGCTGAACCTGAAAGCACTAACACAAACATCGTTCTACAGCCGCGGTTATGCACTCTCAGATCATACGGTTCCGATCCAGTCGGCGCCGTAATCAAGACTCGTAAAGAAGAAGACATGCAAGTTACCGATGACGTGTCCTCCTTCTTTGCCACTCTTTCCGAATATATTGAGAGTTCTAAGAAAAGCCAGGATTTCGAAATCATCTCCGGCCGCCTCGCCATGGTAACAAAACCCTAACACTAACACATGTGATTACATTTAATTATATCATTATTCTTAGTTTATTATCGGTGTCAAAATGCCAGTGTCGTAGAGAAACTAATTGTTGCTTTTTATTGATGTGGTGGTGCAGATGGTGTTTGCGGCGACAGTGACGGTAGAGTTGGTGACGGGGAATTCGGTGTTCAGGAAAATGGATGTTGCAGGGATAACGGAGGCGGGTGGGATTTGTTTGGGTGCGGTTACTTTGGCGGCAATGTTTGCTTGGTTCTCAAGTGCTCGTACCAGAGTGGATAAAATTTTCACAGTCAGCTACAACTCCTTCATTGATTCGCTAATTGATCAAATCGTTGACGGTTTGTTCTATGATGATAGCGAGGGTGAACTCTGATTCATCATGGTTTGAGGAGGAATCATCTCAATTATACATATCTATACGTGTATATGAATATCTAGGCTATAGTATATAGAATAGAACAGAAAAAATGATCATGTTGCTAGCATAAACATGAATGATCATGTTGTAGAATACTAATAATGAATGATACGCGACTTTAATATTTAATTTGGTGTTGCTCAATCTCCTTTGAGCATGTTCATAGATTGTAAGGTTAGCGGCTATAATCATATTTTGAGATCAATGAAATTTTCATTATTCAATTTAGTATGGTGTCGTTTGATCAATGTAACCAATTTCATTTTGTGGTATAACATTGATTGTTGTTGTAATTCATTTTTGAGCTATCCTTAAATCATATTTTTTACTCGTCCTTCCAAGTATTACTTCAATCAAATACTGAATGTCTAAACAAGTTATTAGATGGTTAACGAACTTCATCTAAAGACGAATTGTTTGGAAGAACTTGGGTTCGTTTGGTTGAAACAATTCTTGGTCACTAAACTCTAGCTCTAGAGGTCACCGGAGTCCTTCCCTTTGAGAAAAGAAAAGTTACCACAAAAATTTAAAAAAATGGCTATACAAATGTACATGTTTTGCTTGGAAACTTGAAATACTTATCAAGAACTTGAATGCTATGCATTTTTATAAACAAGAAAATTATGATTTTAATTAAGTTTGTAGACTTGGCTTATACATTTGTACTATGTATGTAAGAGCTTATAATAGTTTAATGTTGAACTATGATGCACTTTCGATTGTTTGAATGCACTCCAGTACACTTGCCTTGTTTGCCATCGATGCCATTAAGGCTTCATGGATCGACTTGTTGTTTTTCAATAGAGAAGCAGCAAACAAAACCTGCAAATATAAGCTTTTTAAGAACAAAAATGCATAAACGTGAGGACAAAACCTCCAAAAATACGAGCTTTTGAAATATATCTGCAATGCTAATTTGTGTCTAGCTCTGTGATATAGAAGAACTTACTGCCCATCTAGTGAGATTTTGTTGCTGATCTTTGCTTAGTTGTGGTTTGGTTCTGTTTATAAACCTCTGTAGCAAAATATATACTTTTTAAAATTAATATTTGATTCAATAATACTGGTGAGTAGTTTAATAATATTCACATATTTTGAAATAGAGGTCTCAAACCTGGAGAGTGAAAAGATCAGCAGATTGACCAACAACCTTGTCATATGTTAAACCTTCTGCTGCCAGTCCAGCCATTGATACAACAGCCAATCTGAAAAAACAAGCAATAACAACTTTACCTATTTCTTCACATTGGTACTTTGTTCTTAACAAATTACTACGGATTAGGATAATTTCTTCATTTTATTATAGTTGTGACATGTCTTATGATTCTTAATTTTCACCACATTCCGTGTTCGTGTCATATCATATAAGAGTTTTCTAAACTAGGTGTATGTTTGGATTGGTGTCGAATTTCACAAAATCATGGTGCTACCGTGATGTGATTTAAGAATATGTACTAAAGTTTCCTAGTAAATATTCTACCAAAAATGCAGTTTCCTAGTAAATATTCTACCAAAAAAACAGTTTCCTAGTAAATATACCTATCTATCTCCTTAGCATCAAGCTGACCACTATAGAGAAGCTTTTCAAGCCTATCGTCAATGAGATTGACATGCTCTTTTCCAATATCCAGTGAATATCCCAAAATGGGTAAGCCAAGCAGATAAGCAACTAGAAATAGAATGAACAAAAATAAGAAGCTGAGTTAGAGTCATGATGAAATTGATAAGACATATATGATATATCTGATACTTTGTGTATGAGTATCAGCCATAAAAGCAATAGGGCAGTACTCAAAAAGTGGGCTGCTTCATGTCTAGCAATCCTTTCTTGATAATCAGGAAAAACAACTGAAAAGCTGCTAATAGCTGCTTGGAGAAGCCTACACTAGCATATTAATTAGAGCATTAATGCCATGGCAAACACTGAAGAGACGGCATTCTTGCTAACTTGTAAGCGTAGTTCTTACCCGGGAGATGTGCTACCTATACCCAGTACCACTAAGGAAATACTCCCAATCAAGTATGGTACAAAGAAGCCCCAATCCTGCATCAGTCAACAAGCATTAATCACAGATGATAAATGAGAGAGTTGATGGGAAGTAAGAAGGTGAAAACTATTGGGAGCAGAATTATTTTCAAACAAAACTTATTTTCCATTTTCTCTTTGTTATTTAGGCATAACAAGCAAGTTAAAAGGAATTCAGTTCTAAAATATTTACACTTTTCACATATCTACCAACGAGATTCTTAAATATCTGTTTAATAGTCATAAGCTAAATGTATGAGCCCGTCAACTTCAAAGAGGAGACAATTCTAAACCCTAAAAAAAGCATAATGCAGAAAATTATCACTATTGCTAACAATTGTTCAAAAGAAATGGAATATAGTATGTAGACTAAACTTGTGATGCAGGTGAAAAAGGAAATTCCATTTTGGCTGCTTTTAACTCTAATTATCTTCTTGAAAAAAAACCTCTAATCATCAAGATATCATTTATAATCCATAAAAGACTACAAGCCTACCAGGCAGCCAAATGGCCTGCCATACATAATTTCAAGTTGTAGACTACATTACGTGATATGTCTGCAGTATGACATTGCATTTGTGATGCTTTTGAAAAACACGAAAAAAATATACAATTTGATGTCGCGATGAAGCGGATGCACCTTGATGCAGACTTCAAAGTACTCAGATAAATTTGGAATGGATATACAATGTGCTCGACTACGACCACAATGTGAAACCATGAATGCTATATCCACACTTACGAATAACACTACTAGACTTCATCATATTTTTAAAAACAGGTTATCATACACAAGATCATCAAACAGACATACGAAGCAACAAAGAAGAGTGCAATGGATACATACCCCGGGAAGCTGGCCAGCCAGAATACCCAAGAATCCAGTTGTTCCAACCACAGTAAAGAGAAAAGCTGCCTGCACCACAAAAATTTGTGTTATATGTTGTACTTGAAAAAACTTAATTCTCAAGAAAGTCATATGCCATGTATAATTCCATTTGATACTGCAAAAATAGAGAGAAATTCTGAAAACTCACATCATTTCTGACACTAGGAATTGCAAGGTTCTCCGCATTTTTAATCCCTAAAGTTGTCAGCTCTCGAAGTGATGTCTGTTGCACAAATTTGGAGATGTCAAACGAATAACAAAGCTTGCATATGAATTTTTAAATATTTAACAAGTATTTTACAAAATATACTTGACCATGAAAGACCGATACATACGCGAACATCAAACATGATGTAAACATCAATAAGAATTTAAGAAAATTGATTCAATGTAACAATATATGTCGTGGACACGACAGTCCACAACACATGTAAGATACACCCTCAGTCTAAAGTGAAGTGTTAGTGTTATACAGGTGCATTCCTTATTTATTGCTATGTCCATTGGCATTTCAACATTTATAATAGACACTAACCGTACGACGTGAAACATATGGCTGAGAACTCCATTTCTTGGCCCAACCAATTTCACTCAGTTGATCAAGCGCCTCTTTAACTGCATTGCTATCTTTCTGCACAAACGCATTTATTTACATACTTGTTAGTTCAGTTATATTACCCAAACGGTATAAATAACTACCATTTCAATGGACAATGGATTGAATATAATTTCAAGTGGATTATGTTAAACATATAACCAAAAAATATCAAACTTGAATTTGAAATTTCGAAAACATTCATGTTCCCCATCATCAAGTATAACCTCGTCTATTTTTTATATTAATTCAAATAAAAAAAATGTTATGTAATGGTCAATTAGACAATTACCTTGGCAATGGCAGAATCAAGAGTGTTGAGGTCGACACCAGGAGCAGCAGAGGAAGAAGCTTTTGTTGTGAATTTAGGGAGGTTGATGTTGAAGCATGTTTGATGGTGATGATGATAATGGAAATTATGATTATGGTAATAATTATTATAATATGGTTTGGGTAGAGATGATGAGTAAGGCATGGTTGTAATCCACATTATTATCGCTTTGTTATCTGTTTTCGCTCTAAATGTTCCAACCTTATTGGAGGGTGGAGGTTGCAGCAGATAAGAAAGGATTTGAGAGTTGAGAAGTTTTGTGGGACCAATGAAGAAGAAAATAAATAAAAGAAAAATTTGTTGAGAGTGGGATTTGAACCCACGCCCTTTCGGACCAGAACCTTAATCTGGCGCCTTAGACCAACTCGGCCATCTCAACTTTGTTGATAATATAATTCATATATAGATATTTTACCGTAACGGATACTTAGGTGGGATTAAAATATAGTTTTTGATCAAGTTTGGTGGATTAATAATTTAATAATGACTATGATCAAGTTATTTTGACATTGTTTTATTTCATTTTTAATTTGTATTTTCTTTGCCTTTTTAATTTGTATTTTCTTTGCCTCAAACTGAAATTGATGTTTGCTCATTCAGTGTTAGACAAGTTATCTATTAAGAAAATTGTTGGATAGTACGAGACACACTTAAACGAAAAACGACAAAATACATAGATGTTAATGGTTGTTGTTTTAGACCGTCGTTTTTATCCTCATCCTGTTTCTATATTACCACACTACCAATAAGCAATTCTCATATACTGATCGGATATTGTATTTTTTTGGGAAATATTATATGTTTTTATTTATCATCTTAACTTTTTAATATTATGGAGAAATTGTAATGCACACAGCCACAGACACAGGAAGACTACAACCAATTCCAACAAAGAAAATTACCTAGTATTATGGAGTTTTATTCGGTATCAGTATCTTGCAGGCAAAATTTCTTTAAAATTTAATTTATTTTACAATAATTAATCTAAAAAAAGTAGCATAGCATTAATTGATTGAATATTGAGTATCTACCCAACAAAATTCAAGAGTATCATCCTTAAAAAAATATATAGAGTATCAGGGTATTCACAATAATTTTTTTTTTTTTTATGTTTCATGTGTAAATATTTAAAAACATCAAATAAAGCGGTGATTTTATAATTAAAAGCAGATACAAAAGGATCAATACACGTTATCCCCTAATTTATATTTATAGTTGCAGTTCAATCTTAATCTAATAGACTAAGTACTTTGTCCCCAAAGAAATGAAAATACAAAACTAACTATTTTTTCTTAGGGTTAATATGTATTTACCCCTGTAATTTGGGCGAGTTCAGGTTTACCCTCTGTAAAAAAATAAGTTAAGATTTCAACTATGTAAAATAAGATTATTTGATTTTAGCCCCTGATCCATGTGATTGTGCAGAATTGCTGACGTGGCGAATTGAGTGGCATGCTGACTGTATAATTAATTTTGTTTTTCATTTTTTAATGGTACACAAGGCATCTGTGCCTATTTTTTTAATTTTTTTTTTAAAAAATCGTAAAAACAAAAAAATTCAGGATTTTTTTTATTATGAAAAATATTTCCCAAAATTTTGAAAAAAATACTTTCCGAAAATTCCAAAATTTATAATTTATGCAAAATATATATTTCAAAATTTTTTAATTTTTCATAATGTTTTAAAAAAAATCGAAAATTTTGAATTATATATTTCAAAAAAAAATCAAATTATTTTCGAAAATTTAGAAATATATATTTTTCGAAATTTAAAACTGATATTTTTTTTCGAAAAAGAAGTTTTTTTAAATTTTCTCAACAAAAGAAATCTAGAAAATATTTTTATTTTTAAAAATCTGGATACAAATTTATTTAAAAATTGAGAATAAAAAAAATCTGGAAATTTTTTTAATATTTAAATTTACTCTTACCTATTTATTACATGTGGTATTTGTATTGAAAATTGATGTCATTTTTGAAAAGAAACAGCAGGTCCAAAATAACTGAAAGGGATTGTTTTCTTTATTTATATATATATATATATATATATATTTCCCAAAAAATTATATGAAAAATACAAAAATTTCTAAACTTACTATATTTTGAAATTTTAAAAAAAAATCCAAATTAAATTAAAATTTTAAAAATATTCGAAAAAATAACAAAAGCTAATTTTTGAATGTTTATTTTTTTCTGAATTTTTTTATTTTTTGAAAAAAATCTAATTTTTTTTTCTTATTTTAAAATTTTTTAAAAATTAATTTTCAGTTTTTTATCTTTTTAAAATAATTTTTTAAGTCATTGCACACATGTCAGGTTTTAAAAAAATTAAAATTAAAATAATTATACAATGGCGTGTCACGTCAACGTCTGGATGAGGTCAAGGGTGTTTTGTAGATAATCTTCATATTACAGGGTGTTTTGAGAAGAATCTTCATATAAATGAAATCTAAACTTTTTTTTACAGGGCGTAAACCGGAATTCACCCAAATTACAAAGGGTAAAGACATATTAACCATTTTTTCTTATATTAAACTAGTTTTTGGTGAACATTCATGTGAGATGATGTGGCGAAAGACTGGAATTTGCCCATGTAAACAAAAGAGGCTAGAGAGTATGTCGAAAGATAAATGAAATCGGTTAAACTCAATTAAGAATGTACTGTACTGCTTGCTAAACATTCCTCAAGTTAATAATGTCTTGTTAACACCACTACTGAAGTTAAACATAACGGTTTATAATCTCACTCGTGCAAATGAGAAATTGTTTCAGAAATAAAACATTATAGATATATTTGTCAAGAGAAAAAACATTATAGATATAGATGACTAATGTGTGTTCCGTTCCGTAGATGTATCTCGTATAGAAACAAGCAAGACTGAAGCATGAAAACACCAATCAAGACTATGGGAAGCCCAAATAGAAGATAAAGTGTCAGTTTACAACATCCAATCTCATACAGGAAGTCAGTCACACATTAACTGATCAACCGAACTCAATTTACAGAAAAAACTTCGTCAACTAGAATACAACAACAATTCTGTCTTATCCCACAGTGGGCTCGTCAACCGGAATATATATATAGTATATACATCAATGATAAAAAAAAAACCTAGAAATTCAAACTGTTGCTATTGGCTGTCACATGAAGCTTAATTCCGAACAAAAATTATGTATAAAAAATGTGGCAAGCTACAATTTTTTTTTTTATTTTCACACTTAAAACAACACTGTACAACAGCATGGCCTTAATTGCAAACTGCAAATTGAAGGAAAAAAATATAAACAATCAAAACACGAGTGCGCCAAATCGCACCACTATCTTGCATAGCCACCATCTTCTGCCTTTAAAAAGTTGCCAATTTGCTCTAGCGCCTGCAAGATACAGAAGAGTTATTAGATTCACATCGCTTATACAGAACTTAGATTCAGCTTTAGCATCCATGAACATTCCAGTTTGCCCAAAGCTAACAAATTGAAATAGAGTTAAAGGCATGAGGCAGAAATTGTGCAAGACCTCAATTGCAATTTCAGTTGGAGACAAATCAGACGCATCTTTTCGGCCCAGTTTTGCTGCTATATCTGCGCATAAAAAAAAGCACAGCATCAGAAATTGCATTTTGATTGTTATCATATAGGAAGCATGTAACATGAAGGAATAATGTGTGTTGAGCTTCACAAAAGATTGTAAAGCAACAAGGTCACTCTTTTTTATTGGAGAAGGATCTATACAGTAACATGAGTTTTAAATGTTTTATTTTGAGCAATCTTGAAATACTAATTGATTCAGAACACCAGGACAAAAAATTAAGCTTCAGACATCACACCACGACAGTGTAAATACATACAAGGTGTCTTTCCGTTCTTTCTTACAGAATCTGGATTATTTTATCAGTTTTAATTTCAAAACAGAGGAAAATTTAGACATACTTTCTAATGAGACTCTAGCATTGGCGTTGGCATAGAATTCACCTCTCTCTTCAAAAAGAGCAGACAAACGCATCAAAGCCTGCATGTGAATTACAACTGGTCAAATTATTTTGTGAAAAATATTTTTTATGCAAGTTTGGTGACTAAAATTATGGATAATTAATATAATATGCTTTGTCACACACAGAAAATCCTATTGATGCAAAACAATTTACCGCTGTGTATGCATCTCCTGCTTCATCGTGTAGAAGAGGGCGAGAATTAGTTCCTACAGCTGCAATTCTTTTGGCCAATGCTTCCACTGGTACATCTAACCAAACACTAATTCCCTTGTGCATATATTTCCTGGCAATCCATTCCCATACAAATACATGTAAAGATGAGGAAATACTTAATCAAAAAAAGTGAAGCATAAACTTTCCTCAATACTATTAGTATGTTAATTTTTATACCAATTAATAGGCCGCACAACAGCACCTCCACCCGTAGAAATGACAAGTTTATGCATCAGGGACAGCTTATTCAATGCCTCAGTCTGAAATGGTAAACAAACAAATGAATAATGACTGTGTGACAGAACCATAGGCTAGCCGGAACAATTCACAATATCTTAGTATCATAATAGTCAAACAGAATAATAGGAGTTAGGAGATACAGTAGTGACTTCTCCGCACATGTCATCATCAGACAGTATGCTGTTTAACTTTATTAACATCGTATTCCAGAACATTGTAACAAGCTTTTATTGAAGGACATGAGTTTTTCAACTTACGTTAATATCAAACTAACTGCTACATAAACTTGATGTAACAGTTAATATGCTTCAGTTCAGGAATTATGCCATGAACTCCCCTGCTAAAAGACATGTTACTTTTAATCTCTATAATTGTTTGGTCTCAAGCAACATGTCGAGTCACTTGATAGAGGGGTGTACATCAACACATGGTTCATAAACTGAACTGATTTGAACCATATTAATCAATGTTTTTAAAAGCGGACCGGAGGTTGAACCGTTGTGACCTTCGGTTCTCGGTTGAAATGGTCCAACCGGTTGAACCATTATAGAACCGGTTGACCCGGATACTAAATAAATAATATACAAATAAAATATAGTGCTAAAATTAAGTGGTAATTAAAATAATTTTTTATTTTTTTTTGAAAAAATTAACAAACAAATATATAAAATATCTATAACAAATAGAATAAATAGTAAGTTAACAAAAATTAAAAGCAAGATTTGTCAAAAAAAAAAATTAAAAGCAAGAATATTGAATAAAATAGTTTAAAAGAGTACGGATGATGAGCCCAAGTAGAAGTAGAACAAAAGTGAGCCCAAGTTTAACCCTAGGAATCCTTTATCATTCAAGAGTTAAATATGTAGAAGTAGAACACAACATCATTGCTGCGCAGCTTTGCAACAAAACACAACACCACTACTTTTCTTTCTTCAATAGTTCAATTGACTGCTCCATTTTCTTCTTAACAGCCTCACCATGACATATGAGATCTGCAGTTTCTTTTCTCTCCATCTCTTCTTATTTTCTTTTTTCTTTTTAACCAAAAATCAAATTCTTCTTCTTAAACTAACATGTTGTGTTCTTTCTTCATCTATTCATTCCAAGATCTTTGCTAATTTTGAGATTTAATCTTAGAAAAAAGAGAGAAACGAAGGAAGAAAAAAAAATTTACAGAAAGAGAACTTTTTTATCTTATTTTCTGGACCGGCCGGTTAAGGAAAACCGGGACCGGTTCTGGGTTTTTTACCGGTTTGTCCAATTTTGTTCGGTTCAAACGGTTTTACTCCTGGTTTTCAAGACTAGCGGTTTAAGAGAGCAGACCAAGCCGGACCAGACCCCGGTTCCCGGATGAACCGGACGGTCCGGTCCGGTTTTTAAAACACTGATAATAATGGATCAGTACCTTAAAACCACTTTAGTAAAAATTGTCATCAAGTGACTCAGCATGTTGCTTGAGACAAACCAATTATAGAGATTAAAAATAATGTCTTTTTATCTTTTAGCAGGGAGTCCATGGCATAGGCCCTGGTCACTAATCACGCACAACACAAGAAGTGTTATCAACATGTTAGTGCCACTATAGCACCTATTTGATAAATTTTGTACTAATAGCACATTCCGCGACGCTGTAGCGAAATAGCGCTGCTATAGCTGTTATTTAACAACACTGATGACAACGCCTTATGAGATACAACCAGTAAGCACCTAATTGTTTCTTAAAACCTTTTCAAGAGAGGAGGATTTGTTTTAGGGAGTAAGCGTAGTTACTAAAATGTTATTTCAAACAAAGGTGGGGGTGTAGAGATAATCCAAAACTAGAAGCCAACATAACAAGAAAGCAAATGCCTCTAGACCTAGACTATAAATGTAAACTATGTCTCATACCCAGCTGATATGATCATATCAAAATTAATGCTCTGTTGCCAAACCTGTAAAGTTGGAGTTAAGATCCTCTCCATTTCAACAATTTGGAGAGATAAAGACACATAAAAAAAGTAAAAAGTAATTAATGATGGTGGGACCTACTTAATGGTAGGACCCACTACTTAATTTATGTCTCTATATCTCTCCAAATTGCATCTTCCGTTTATTTTTATAAATGGGGAGGATCTTTACCCGTAAAGTTGGACAGGGTGGGCCACCGTCCATCTGTGACATGGGTGGACAAACAGGCTCTCATATTGTTAAAGTAGAGGACAACTCGCTCCTAGTAGCAAGCTGGTAAGAGGGGGTGGATTCCGCCATATATGTACAATCAACCAATATAGAGGTCACACTTTTTCCATGCCGATTTGCTGTCTCTACAAACTAAATCAATTTACTAGCAGAAATCCTAACTGGTTGAAGAAATATTCTTCTATTTCAACAAAAGATCCGTAAATGTGGGACGGACATTCCACTGACTTGGTAAAAGAAACTACTTAAGCTAGTTATACAAACTACAAGAAAATATTTTGTTTATTTGGATTCTCTTTGTTTTGATGTTCTGTATTATCCTGCCTGTGACACTGCTAATGGTAGAGCACCATCATGAATTGGTATTTCAGCACACATCTATGTAGCACTGACACTTCACATCGAAGGCATGTCTAGTGTCCGACGCGTGACAGTTTGCGACACTGACATGACATTGACACATGTTGTTACATTCAATTATTCGAATTTATCAAATTATTACCGGTGTCGATGTGTCAGTGCTTCATATTGATCTCCCATCTCCTTGGAGCAGCTTAAAATATATAGAAGCAGAAAATAAGGGTACTGAAATTAAAGAAATAGGAACGTCTAAACGTTCAGACAACTTAAGAAAAATTATCAACACTAAAGAATATGAAAACTCGAAACTGTCCTTTCCAACTGACCTCCTTCTCACGAAAGAAAGATTCTCCATAGAGCTTGAATATATCAGCTACAGAGTTTCCATTAACCTCTTCCTCAATCAATGTATCACTATAACATACACATGAGTAAAAAATATAAAATCAGCAAGACCTATAATATGGCCATGAATCAAAAAATATAAAATCAGCAAGACCTGTAATATGGCCATGAATCAAAGTAACTGTTTTGCAATAGGCGGATGTAGTGTGATGATTACACACACAAAATTAATATGCTTAAACGAAAGGCGTTTTCTGGTCCCCCCTTCGCCGGGGGGTGCTTGTGGGGGGGGGGGGGGGGGGGTGAGAGGCCGCTATTTGCTTGCTTCTCCTGTTCGCTCTAGTTCACCTGGTTTACAACAAGGACTCGATTCTATGTCCAAACATCACATGCCAGAAGATGTGGTCACCACCGGAAGTGAAGCTTCTGGCTCCCCCTTTTTTTTAATTTCCAATTCCTTCTTTTCGTTCTTAGCAAATACGAATTTCGACTCGAGGGAGTCCCGTTACACAAGATACGAAGTCATCAATCAATGGCATGAAGGAGTTCAATCAGGAACAGCCAATGCTTCGGCCGATTGGGTTGGAGGGGCGACCGTCCGTTGAACTACCAAAGAAAAAAGGGTAAACCAATGTGATCATGACATTTTAGGTGCTTGCGATGGGGCGGATGCGACTTCCCTTATTGCCTATTCAAATGGTGTATTTGGTCCCCAAAAAAAAAAATTAAAAAAATGCTACACAATTTAATATATGTGTGTGTGTGCGCGCGCGCGCGTGTGTGTATAGTGTGATGATTACACACACAAATGATATTGTTTCTTTATTGCCTATTCAAATGGTACATTTGATATAAAAAATAAAAAATAAAATCAAATGCTACACAATTTACATGTTTTGGAAACTCATCTTTCCCTGTGAACAAAGACAAGAAATAAATATATACTAACCAATCACAAAATGAATAGCTAAGCGCTTGCGACATAATTTTCCCCACAGTTGTCTTCCCAGAGCCCATCATTCCTGCATGTCAATTTGAAAGTATTTTGAATGCCAAAGTAATCATACTTGTATTGCATGCTGGGTAATCACGAGACATCAACCAAAGAAACTGACCAACAACATATATACAGCGCCCACTTAAATACGGCAGAATCTGTTGCGATCTATTCTGCAATTTTATTGGTTCAAGTAAGAAAATGGTATATAGATACTTAGAAGAGCAACAAAAACTGAGCTGATATTACCATCTGTTGATGGTTTTGCTTAAAAGAATGGAAGGTTATAACATCAACTAAAATGAATGAGCTTAAATTAATTAAAAATGATGAAGAGCATATGCTATTACCTCCAGAATCAACTCTTCCTCAAGGGGAAACTTATGCCCTCCAGATTCCAATGTTGAAGCTATAAGAGTAATATCAGAAACAAAATGTAAGGATACAAAGTGGGGAAGCACTTCTTTTAGTCGGTAACAAACTAGACCTAGTATGAGCATATTAAATAAATCTGCTCAAACACCACACTTTTCCTAGAAATATGCAGTAAATTCCTTTTTTTTTTTCAATTAATCACCAGAAGTAAATGCTATTCAAGCATCAAATGGTAAAAGCTAGCTTAATATTGGCTAATGTAATTATCAATTCAACGTGATAGAAAATATACTCTCAGGTGCCAAGCTGGTGTGACTATTAGGGGAGCTTTGGGTAAACACTTTAATTAAGTGCTTATTATACAAGAGCTCATCATATGACAAATTTCATAAAAGCTTAAATTCCATGAGCTACCTGTGATTGGATATAAATGTTGCAAAAGCTGTTTGTGTTCTCTGACATTTGTTTTAGCTGTTACAATAGAACGTAACAGTGGATGGAAGGGACCAAAAGTTATCTTAAAGAGCTTATTGGATTAAGGTGAAAACAGTTTAATGTCTGAAAAAATGACGCAGACACATACATCACAAAAGTTATCTTAAAGAGCTTATTGGATTAAGGTGAAAACAGCTTAATGTCTGAAAAAAAATGACGCAGACACATACATTGGGACACAACACTGACACGCTAACATCAACACTAATCAGAAGGAAGAAAAAAGATGAACTGACACCACATGTCAACACCCGAACACACTTTGGATTAGAAGTGTGTCGGTGTTACGGGCTACACATAATTACTCAAGGTAATGATATATACAAATAAACCATTCTAAATACAAATAACATTCAACAGAATTTGGAAGAATTAACGTATTAATGAAAGAAGCGTCAAGTGATTTTGGTTTCATGGAACAACCTAGTGTCTACAAATTAGCTTAAAAAGCCAAAAAAAAACAAAACCTCACATTAAATAATGACAAAAAAAAACTACACTTTCAAAAACAAAAAGGAAAATGAATAAAACAAAAACAATGTCAACTATGAGCTGTGTAATTTCCCTAAAAAAAAAAAAACTATGAGCTATGTAATTAATTGGTTTGAATTAATTAATGTTTAATTATAGCAAAACCTGGAATATTGTTATAAGAACAAGCAACTTCCATAGAAACCTTCTTGCACCGAATCGTCTGAAGCTTTTTCAGTTTACCGGTCCGACTCAAAGAACAACCGGTCATTCTCACACAATTGTCGGGCCGGGTCAAAACCGGTAGATGCAACATTTGAACAGCTTTAGCATCCATTACATACAGCGGGAATACACAGTAAACACTGAAACGAAGGTGAGTTTTCCTCAATTAACGATCCTCGATAAACTAAGGAATGTAAACCGAAACCAAAACGAATAATAATAATCGAAACTGATAAAAAAAATGATAGAGAGAGAGGTACTGAACTGACCTGGTAGATTTGTTTGAGAAATGAAAGAAAAAGAATGGAATGGAAGCAAAATCTGATTGGAATGGATGAAGGTGATATGATGAAAGTGTTGGTTAGAGTTGAACCGGTTATGATGAAAGTGTGAGTCGTGGAAATTGTTTATTTTAAATTTTTAATGTAGCTTGGCTTATATGCGCACAAACAAATAAGGTACAGCACCCCAACTTTCACTAGTAGCCACTTTATTTTAATGGAGCATTTGTCGGTCAGTTTTTTTTTTTTACAAACTTTATTTATTTTTATTTTTTGGAAAAAAACCTTTATTTTATTTGTTGGATAAAGAAAAGTTTATTTTGTATATGTGAATATACCTCAATTTGTCTATGATTGTAATATAGAGGTGTTTCAAAAGTAATGATTGAAAATTTAATTAAAATTAAAAGTTGAAAAAAAATTACAGAAATTAAAACAAAAAATTAATATATTTATAAAGTTCCAAAATATATTTAACCCTTAAATTTAGTCAGAAATTCAAACCACAAACGAATAATATCAACGGAGGAACAGTTGTTTTCATTTTGAGTGCTATTTGACTAATAATATGAAGATTGACAACTTACCTACTAGGATCCAATATTGGTGGATATCGGATAGGTAGCAATTGTGGTAGGTGGGGTATTAGACTGTTTTTCCCTTCCTGATTATAGGTTTTTTTTTTTCCTTGTCAAATTATAATGATGCTTTGTTTCCTTCCTTGGTTTTTTTTTTTTAAGATTAATAAGTGCTCTAAAGGTATTGTTTAAGGAACTCACAAAAAGAAAATATGTATTGAAGATATAAGTCAAAAATTTGTTAAAATCATAACCGTACAATTTTTAATGTAAAAGTTGCTACTTTTATATGCTTAAACAATGTCCTTAGGACATTGTTGACATTTTCCTTTATTTAATAATTAAATGGATAGTTATATTATTGCAAAGAAAAATATATATTGGCACGAAAATTAAAGTAATAGAGAGAGAAAGTAAAAATATAAAATGAGTCTGAGATAAAATTGTTAGAAAATGATTGTACAAATATCATTTCTCTTTTAATTAACGTAAACCCCAGTTTTTTGCTTTTGTTTTGAAGAAGATGAGTGTTATTTCTATACTCCTTTTGTCTCAAACTAACTAAGCATTTCGTTTATTTTGTATATATATTAAGAAAAGTGTATAAGTGAAAAAAGAGATAAAAGTGATTTTGAATGTCCTTGTTATGTATTGATACATTTACCATTATCATAAATATGGTGCATAGTTAGAAAAAAAAATGATATTTTGAAAAGTCAAATAAGTCAATTATTTTGGAATAATATTCTTTTACAAACGGGTTACTAATTATGGAACTGGGAGTATGAACTTCAAATTGTTTTATTTAAGAATTGAATTCAAATTGTTTTTAACGGTTATTTTCGGTGGAGCTAATTAATTATTCAACGTTTGTGATTATATAAATCATTTTGAAAATACCTCTATCTATATTTTTACATTATATATAAAGTGAGATACAAATGATTTTTTAACTTCCAATTATATATTTAAATAAAGTTTTTTATAATATTGTTGGTAGACGAGAAAAATACATGCACATGGTTTTAATCAAAAAAAATTATATAAAAAAAATATTGTTTGAAATTAAGGGTGGATATGTGTAAGGCCTAGCGTGGCTATAGCCACACTAACCCGATCTAAAAAATTTATTTTACATTCAAACACATTCTCAAAAAACTATGAAAAGGATTGATGCTTATTTGACATGTTACAATGCGGAAGCTTTGGGAGGCTATAAATAGGGTTGTTTTCTCTTTGAAGAAAAGTGGCGTTAAAGAAGTTGGAGAGGGTATAAAATCAACCTTTTAGAGGTGTTTTTTAGCTAAAAAAAAAAGAAGAAAGAAACACTATGGCTGTGTTTAGTAAGACAAATAAGTTAGCTTATAGCCTCTTAGATTAGCTTATAAACTCGTTGGATGAAAACGTGACGTGTTTGGTAACAAGTTTTTCTCATGAGCTTATAGCTTTTTGTGAAAAGCTATTTCAAGTAGCTTTTTAGCTTATAGCTGGTAGCTTTTTATACTTTCTTCCATTTTTAACCTCATTAATTTAATTTTATTATATTTTTAATAAAAAAACAACCCACAATCATATATAACTACTCACTTTTAGTGAGAAAAATAAAACATAACTACCCATTTTTTATATTTAGGTGCAACCAGCATGTTGCACGTTATTATTACCTTGCTCTATTTTTCTTATTACCTCATGTTGTAGTTTTTTATATTTTTCTTATTACCTTGCTCTTGATTCATGTAAAATAATTATAATTTAAAATAAAATATACAATAAATAGTGAAGCAAATGTTTAGTAAAAAAAATGTTAATTGAATTTATAAAATATATTTATCATTTTAGGGATGAAAGTAATTTGAAATAAATTTAAATATTTAAAAAGAAATAAATTAAGTAATTTTTTATGTATATATTTTATAAAAAATAATAATGTCCTTTTATGTCATTTTATACTTATCAGCCACTTCGACGACTAATTTTACCAAACACGTTATTTTTAATAAGCGAGCTTTTCAGCTATAAGTTATCAGCTACCAGTCATCAGCTATAAGCTAACTTTTCAGCTATCAGCTAGCTTATAGCTTCTTTTTACCAAACAGAGCCTATATGTATTATGAGTGATTTTCAAACCCACCTCTTTATTTTATATCTTAATTGGGTATTGGTTTTTCGTGGGTTGAATGCCCCTTATATATTTTTCTTCGATTTGTAAATTAAATTTTATTCGCACTTTTCTCCTTGGAAATAAAATTTTGTCATAAAAAAGGGTCATGCACTTTTATTTGATTTTTTAAAATCAAACACAAAAAAGTCAAGTAAAAAAATTATAGATTTTGTCAACGAGTGTCAAAGAGCACTTTCTAAGGATCTTTGATTAGGAAATTATTCGTTAAAAAGTTAAAAAATTTCAATTTTTAATTCATTGAATGTGTATGTTCCAAAGTTTCAAAATCATAAACTTATTTTATAGCCTTGAAGAATGTCCTTAAGAGCAACTTCAACGTCATTTCAGAAAATGTTCTAAAGTTTCAAGAACCTATTATAGTTCTATGTCTCATTGGAGTTGGCTGGCATGGAGGACATGTTGGAGAACTGTTCTTTAGAGAGAACAAATTCTAGCATGAAAAGGGTCAGAAAAAACATATAAAAGAGAGAGAAGATGCAAGAACCAAAAACCCAAAAACATCAAATAACTTAAATTCCAAATTATATATTTTCAATTGGAAAATCACAAATCAAACGACCAATTTCATCATCTTAAATCCAAGTTTCGTTTTTTTTTCCTTCAATTTGAGATCTAGGTTTATTTTTCTTCCATACAAGTTTTACTCTTGATTTTTTTTATCTTAGATTGGTATGAAACATGCGAGAAAACTGTTAAAAAAATGCAATAACTAGGAAACTACCTCATGTTAGAAAAAACAAAGATGAAAGAATTAAGAAAAAAGGAGACAACAATGGCAGTTGAGGAGTTTTGAGAGAATATGGTATACTGGGTAGTCTCAAAACATAGTGTAGATGGTATCCATCCTGAATGAGCTACATTTGTTAAGACTATCCTAATGCTGCAAGGAGAAAAACATAAGTTATTTGCCCAAAAATAAGAATCGGCAAGAAAGGATGTGGAACGGGCAATTTGGAGTGCTTCGGTCTCGATTTGTGTTTATACGTGGTCCGACCCGTGCTTAGCACATGGCTACAATCAAACATATAGTATATGCATGCATCATATTGCATAATATGATCGTTGAATATGAACGACACACGTATGATTGTAATTTTGAGTATGATAATGTAAACAATGACTTGCCACAACTAAGGTATCCAATGGTCCTCGTCCTGATTTCACTACATATTTGCAAAGGAGAACACATGTTTGCGAAAGAGAAAAACATCGACAATTGCAGGGAGACTTGGTGGAACATATTTGGTCAGGTTTCAGACATGATAATAATGAAAATTAACATTTCATTTTTTTATATATATATTTCTATTTGTTTTAACTTGTTATCAATAGATTATGCATTTCTTTTCATAATTAAATAATATAAGTATTTTTTTGTTATTTAATATTTTTAGAAAAAATAATATATAAATAAGTATTTTAATTAAAAAATATTGAAATAAATAAAAATATGTGGGGTCAATTATAGGACCCTATTATGTAAATTAAGAACACAAATATTGTTCTTTGCATTAGAGTTAAAATGGAAAAATGTTCTTAATACATATGTAGTATCTTTGGACCCCACCAGAATGCCTAAAGAACACAAACATTGTTCTAGCATTGTAGATGCTTTAAGAACATCCACAATAAAGACTCTCAATTTGAAGTTCTTAAATAGGTCCCACGTGTACATATAACTTTTTTATAATTTTTTAATAACGCTACCTAATAAGCACTCAATCATTTCAACAGAGGCCCTATGACAAAAGGTTTAAATGAGTCATATCAATAACTTTTCATCATTTACATTCCAACAATATAATGATCATTTTAATAAAAAGTAGTGTGAAGTTCACATAAGAATGAATGTCTTGAGTGAGACCTTGGGTCTTAGAAAACCCCAAAAAAAAAATCCCTAATAGAAGTACATTTGGCCATCGGGTTCTTAAATGGTTAGGACATCACCAATATGGATAGTTAATGGGTGATATTGTGATTGGTGACGTTGGTGATATTGATCAACCATAATCTTGCAGGTGTTTTTCTTCTTTTTCTCTTACAAAAATGTTTTATTTTGTTGCACATGTAACATTGTGGTTGACCAATGTCACCAAACACAATATCACTATTGAGTTAAGATCCACTTGTGTCCGTTTGTTTTGGTTTTTCAGTAATAAGAAGTGCTTCTACAAACCTCAAAGGTGGAAATTGAGTTTTCAATGTTGTTTAGTTTGACTTTTCAAAACTGCTTCTATACTCCAAACACAATTTTTCTTAAAGCTACAATTCCTAACTTTTGGCTTTTTTAGAATCAATTCTACGTTAAATTTTATATTTTGATTATTACAACCTATTATTTTCCTTTATTGCCCTTTATCAATTCTCCTTCTTTTTGCTTTGTAATTAATTTGATGAACCAAAATTAATAAGAAAACTCAACGAACCAAATTAGCCCCCGAAAAATGTTTATGGTCATGATTTACCAAATTTTGGATTTTCCTTTACGGTGCCCTCATCCAGATTTACTATATTTTTTCTTCTACCTTTCTTTTACGCTATATTTTATCATTTTTGACAACTAACTCTAGTATTATTTACCTTAAATATATTTTATCAAAAAATATAAAATATATGGACAAATATTTTGTAAAAAAAATTAGTTTAATGATCGTATTTATTATGTTTTAAATTAATATATAGAAAAATTATTTATTTAAATTAAATAATATATCTACGTTTAATATTCATCTACATATACATTCAACTATGCACATTTACTTGAATTTAGCTATGTCTATTTTAGTAATTATACATTCAAAAACAATTTTGATAAAAACTATCCAAGCAACATTCAGTTTGTTTAATCAATTCTCCATTATTGTATCCAAACATAAATCAATTCTCTCAAAATCAATTATGTCATAATCAATTCTATCTAAAGCTGAACCAAACATACACTAAATTTTTCTCAATTTCTACCATTTGAAAAGATACAACACGTAAAGTAGATGGTATGTCATATCATTAAATATGTCTCACAATCATTAATTATTTTCAAAAATTTAGGTGTTTATATCTTTCCAAATGATAAAAATGAAGAAAAATTTAGATGGAGTGGATCTTAACTCGGCACTGTTACCCACCATTAGTAAATGAAAACAACAAAATAAGAATTGCTACCTTTTTCACGTTGGTAAACTAAATAGATGGAGTGAGTCTTAACAATAACACGTGCTCACCAACCGCGCGCCAATTACAAGGTTGGTTGGTGGAACTAGTGGAGCAGGCCCTACGGACGGGAATGGATGGTGTGGTCTCCTTTTTCTATCTTTTCAATATTTTTTATTTGGTACAAATTTTTTCATTGTTTTTAACGTGCCTTTTTATTTTTTGTTTTTAAAGAACTGAACTACTGATGTGCCTTTTTTATTAATAAAGATTTTTATCTATAATAATTTGAGTCCAATAGAACTGAACTACTGAGGTGCCTTTTTTGTTTTTAAAGAACTGAACTACTGAGGTGCCTTTTTAATATTCATCCCCTGAAATCGTGGAACGCAAAATTTCAAATAAATAGAAATAACATTGAGTTTAAATCAGGTTGAATAGTTTAGAATGCGGTCGGATTGGTGTTGAACCTTACATTCCCGCGTCTCTATTAAGTGGTCAATATACACCTGTTGACTATTTTCGATCTTCCACCTACATCCATTTAAAAGGGTTTGACGTGAGGGGGTATATCACATGAGAATGAGTATCTTATGTGGGAATGATGAGAATAAATTGCAGTCATCAAAACTATGACTCATTCTAATGTGATACCCATTCTCACATAAGATACCCATTCTAATGTGATATGTCCCCTTTGACGTGAATTCCAAACACTTCTCCAAACAGAACTAGGACTGTAGCTTAGAGTAGCATCAAAAAAAGAAGTGCGAGGAAAGTACATTGCTTTGAAGATTCTTGACACAAATGAATATGGTTTTGACAGAGAATTCCATTCCTGCTTAGCTACCATGGCTAAATTAAAGACTTTAAAATTTTGAAACCCCTTCCAACCGATGTCCTTAGGACATACCACTCTTTCCCAGGCTAACCGCTTAGTGTCTCGGTTTTGACTCCTTTCCCCACACCAAAAGGCATTAATCATCTTTTCAATATCGTCGATGACAGAGTTAGATAATACATAGATACTCGTGAGATAAGAGGGGATTGCTTGGAGCACGAAATTAATCTTCACCTCCTTACCCGCTATAGACAAAGAACGACCACACCAAGCATTAATTCAATTTCAGATACGATCCCTAATAAATGAAATAATTGAACTTTTAAGATAAAGTTGCGAAATCAGATACCATCCATAACCAACTGCATAATCTTTCGAATGTTGTGAAATCTAAAAAGAAACTCTATCTAAAACCTAAAAGTATCATTGGAGTGATTTTTTTTTGTTAACCATTTGATTTTTAAGAAAAATGAACCTTATTAATATGAAGTTATGCTGTAAATTAAATAAAGCTTTGTCAATAATTGTTCTTACAGAAAAACTAAACTCAAATTTTGCCAAACAATTCATCTAAGAAAGAAATTAATTATTTGATGTAAAAACCTAAAAGCATCAGCAGAGGGAGTTTTGATAAACAAAGAAGTGAAAGAACAAATAAAAAATAAAAGGTTTTATCAAATCAAACGGCTAACCCGTTTAACCCGACCCGAGGGTACCCGTTTAGGGTTTCGGATCGTAAGCAATTTGGGGGGAATATAAATAGTAAGCCCGGGAAGAACTCATCTCCCACTGTCTCTTCCTCTTCTTCATTTCCTCATTCACTCTCTCCAAAACCCTAATTTCCTCTCTCCGTCACACCATCCGCGTCTCATCGTCCTCTGCGTCACGGTAACTCTTTCGTTATTTAAGTTTCTTTCTTTTTTAATGCAATAACTTGTGATTTTAACAATAAAAATAATAATAATTTACAATGCTGAAATGTATTAATCTAGGTCATTGAAGCAATGTCACAAGAAAATATGGAATCCGATTGCGAGGTAGATTTACTGGACTCTGATGACGAGACAATGGAGCAAAAGGAATCACGGTTAGTTAAAACTTGTGCTTCTATGATCCTTTCATCTGATTATTCCTTTCGTCATTGCGAGTACGGCTCAATGAAGAACATCATGGAGTGGTTAAGTCAAGATATTGTTTTGCCTCCTCCCGATGTTGTTGAGGATTATTTCTTGGATTTGTACACTGAAGAGAAACTCAAGCTTAAACAACAGCTGGCTACTATTCCTAATAGGATATCTTTAACTTTTGATCTGTGGGAATCTAACACTGCTGAGACTTACATTTGTTTGACCGCTCATTTTGTTGACGCGAATTGGAAGTTAAATAGTAAGGTTCTTAATTTCTGTCTTGTTTTACCCACTGTATCTGAGATGTGTGAGAGAATGGTTGAGTTTTTTAATGATTGGGGAATAGAGAAAAAGATTTTCTCTCTCACTTTAGACGATTCATTTAAGAATAAAATTTTGCAAGAACAATTTCAAAATCAACTTGTTTTGCATAATGGGTTGTTATGTGATGGGGAGTTCTTTCATGGGCATTGTTTTGCACGCGTTTTAAAACTGATTGTTGAAGAGGGGTTGAAACTAGTTAGGGATGTCATGTGTAAAATTAGAGACAGCATCATGTTTGTGAGGCATTCAAAGAGTGGAAGGGAAAATTTCAAGGAGTGTATTGCAAAGGTTGGTGGTGTTGATTGTTCCGTTTGCTTGCATCTGGACACGACTAAAAGAGTGAACTCAACTTATTCGATGCTTGAAAGTGCTCTTAAATATCGGCGTGTGTTTGAAAGTCTTCACTTGTATGATGATAGTTATGTGTTATGTCCTTCGGTAGAAGAGTGGAAAAGAGTATAAAAGTTTTCTGCATTCCTGTTGCCTTTTAGTGAAACTGCCAACATGATTAATGCCACAACACATCCCACTTCCAACTTGTATTTTTTGCAAGTTTGGAAAGTCCAATGTGTTTTAATTGATTGTTTGGGAGATCAAGATGAAGATATAAAGAGAATGGCTGAAAGGATGCTGACCAAGTTTGAGAAACATTGGGACGAGTATAGTGTTGTTCTTGCCTTGGGAGCGGTTCTTGACCCAAGGATGAAGCTTTCAACATTGGCTAATTGTTACTCCAAACTTAATGCATCAACCTGTGAAAGGAAGTTGCAACAAGTAAAGAGCAAGTTGTACATGCTATTTGACAAGTATTCTAGCAAAAGTACTTCTTCTTGCGTGCAAAGAACTACCCAGGACCAATCTTCTAGCATGCCATTTCAAAAGAAGGTAAACTCTTTATCTGATGGCCTATTTGATGTAAGTTTATATTTTTTTAATTGGCAATTTTCTTTCTTTCTTTAATTTTTTTAACCCCGCTGCTTTCCTTTTCAAATATGAAATATAATAGGAATTGAAAGTGCACCATCAACAGCTTGTTGCTGAAGCTGGGAAATCTGAACTTGATGTTTACTTAGATGAGTCAAATTTGGATTTTCGTTGTGATGAAGATATGGATGTATTACAGTGGTGGAAGAGTAATAATAATCGATTTCCAGATCTATCAATATTTGCTTGCGACTTGTTAAGTGTTCCCATTACAACTGTCGCTTCCGATTTTGAATTTTGCATGGGATCACGCATCTTTAACAAGTATAAAGATCATATGTTGCCGATGAATGTGGAAACTAGAATGTGTACTCGCACCTGGCTGCACAATTTTGTTAACAATGGTAATTTATGGAATTTGAATGTAAATAGATATGATTTTATTGTTTTGATAACCACTGTTCAATTGAATTATAAACCTCTTCAATTATGATATGTAGATGGAGAAGATGATGGCGATGACTTGGAAGAAATAATGAATGAAGTTTATGTTAATGAAGTTTATGATTTTGAAGATGACGACAATGATGGTGATGATGATTGATTTGCTTGTATCTATTTAACTTTGGTTTATAATGTTTCTTTTGGCTTTATGGTTTGCAAAATTAGAACTATATATGGTTTATGTTATGGTTTCTGGACATACTGGTGGATTTAAGTTTTAATATTTTGTACTTGTAGACATGGTTTTAACTTAGGTTTTATGTGTATTTGTTTACTTTCTAAATGTTGGATGAAATTAGTATGCAATTCCATGAGAATGGAAACAAATTTTAGGTATTGTTCTTGCACCTTTTTTCACTTTGTTTCTCTCTATCACTGCTATCCTATCTATCTCAAATGCATCATATGATTTTATAGCTGTTACCAACAAAATGTGGATTCTATTTTCAGCAACTTTTGCATGTTTTATTATTGAAAGTCTGTCAGATTTTGTTGTAGTTCAGTGTTGTAGTTGCATATTGTCATGAATGATTACCAATTAATATGTATAAGTTGCTTATAGTTGCATATCAGAAGTTGCTAATTATCTCTTTTTTCCTCTAGTTCTATTATTTCCTCCGCAGTCTTCATATTCCCTGCCAATAAGTGTTTCTCCGCCATTTTAATCATAATATAGTCTACCCCTAATGGTTTAGGTGCTTACACAGTAATTGTAATCCGGTCTACTAACATGTTGGCTAGAAGACAGTGGCTCTTAGTTTGTGACTGTTGAAATAGGCCACCACATTTTATGGTTTAAATTTTTGTTTCAAATGTTAATTGCATTCTTGTTAATTACTTATGAACAATGTCCTGTTCGGGTTAGCTCTGAGTTTTTAGCTGAACCATGAGTTGTTTTGCGGATGTATTTGAGTTTTGGCCCTCTTTGATCTCAAAAAATAAAATAAAATATGAAAACATCGACTTTAATCGAAACTTTGTTACACGCTATCCACACATCAATTATCCAAACTTTGGTAAATTGATCGCTTCGTCCTACCATAATTAATTTTTTATTTTTATTTTTGAAAAATGTTCCTACCATAATCATTAGAAAATAAACAGTATGCATTATAAGTAATATTAGAGTTGATGAACTAACTCAATAAAAATTACTCCCTCCTCCTTCTCATAATAAGTGATTTTTAAATAAAAAAATATTGTTTCAAATTAACTGACTGAGAATTAATTCTATTTTTTTAATTATAACCCTAAAATTAATTCTATTTTTTTAATTGTAACCCTAAATGGGAGAATTACTGAATCCATAATAATATAAAAATTAGAAAATGCTAACGAGTGTTTCTCTTAATACATTAATTAAAATACAAAAGTGATAAGACAAAGGTGATAAGTTTATATTAAAAAGTTGTATAATTGTGCATTGACAAAAGTAACAAGTTATAAATCTATGTGATTAGCGTGCTGACCATATCAATTTGACAATGAGATAGATAGACCTGCCATGTCAAAATAATTTCGTATCTATTACTCCCTCCGTTCTAATTTAATTGAGCATTTTGCTCATTTCACTAAGAAAAATATATTAGTGAAGGAGAGAGAGAAATAATTTTAAATGTCGTGTTTGTTTACCGTGACAAAAATAATTTTAAAAAATAATTTTTAACTTGTTTTTGGACACAACTATATAATTTTTTTATTACAAAATTACCATAAAAGACACTGAAATATGAAAACATAATGATGCATTTAAAATGTTATTTTGTTTTTAAGATACATTTCTCCAGAAATATTCAATTATATTTTCTCTCCCTTCTAAAAATATTAATTTTATTTTTTTGACAAGTTTTATTGCACACTTTTTTTTTGACACATTTAATAGACTTTTTTTTTATCAATTAATCATACTTTTTTAAACTAAAAAAATGAATTGATAGATACTAAAAAAGAAAAAATGGAACTGATGAATCAACGGCTAACCCGTTTAAACCCGACGCGGGTGCCCGGTTTAGGGTTTTGGAATTTGGAGTGAAAAGCATTTTGTTCCTTTGAGAGAGAGAGAGAGATATATAAATGGAACTAACTCACTCACGCCAACATACTCCCCGCCGCTTCTCTCTCCGTCACTCCGTCCGTCTCTCCGTCATGTCTCCGCCGTCTATATACGGTGACTCTCCATCTTCGATCTCTCATGCGCAGGTATTTTGTTGTAGAAACTCATCCTTCATTGAAGTTTCTTAGCATTCTATTTCAATAATATCTGTGATTTTAAAAACATGATAATAATTTACAATGTTGAAATGTAATCTAGGCCTTCGAAGCGATGTCTCTAGAACAATTGGAAACTGGTGACGAGGTAGATCAATTTGATTCGCGGTTTCTACCTATATGTGCTTCTATGATCCTTTCAAATGATTTTCCCTTTGAGTTTTTTGAGCGCGAGGGAATGAGGAACTTTATGAAGGTCTTAAATCCAAATATTGTTTTGCCTCCTATAGATGTTATTGAGGCTTATGTCTCTGATTTATACATGAAAGAGAAACTCAAGCTTAAACAAGAATTGACTACCATTCCTAACAGGATATCTTTAACTTTTGATATGTGGGAATCTAACACTGCTGAGACCTATATTTGCTTGACTGCTGATTTTGTTGACGCGGATTGGAAGTTAAACAGTAAGGTTCTCAACTTCTGTGTTGTTTTACCCACTGTAGCCGAGATGTGTGAGAGAATGATTGAGTTTTTGAGTGATTGGGGAATAGAGAAAAAGATTTTCTCTCTCACTTTAGAGGACTCATTTAAGAACAACATTTTGCAAGAACAATTGAAATCTCATCTTGGTTTGCAAAATGGTTTGTTATGTGATGGAGAGTTCTTTCATGTGCATTGTTTTGCACGCATTTTAAAACTGATTGTTGAAGAGGGTTTAAAACTAGTAAGTGGTGTCGTGTCTAAAATTAGAGAGAGCATCTTGTTTGTGAGGGATTCAAAGAGTAGAAGGCAAAAATTTAAGGAGTGCGTTGAAAAGGTTGGTGGTATTGACAGTTCAGTTCGCTTGCATATGGACATGTCTATGACTGTGAACTCAACTTATTTGATGCTTGATAGTGCTCTTAAATATCGGCGTGTGTTTGAAAGTTTTCACTCGTATGATGATGATTATTTCTCGTGTCCTTCGGCAAAAGAGTGGAAAAGAGTAGAAAAGATTTGTGCATTCATGTTGCCTTTTCGTGAAACTGTCAACATGATTAATGGTGCAACACATCCCACTTCCAACTTGTATTTTTTGCAAGTTTGGAAAGTCCAATGTGTTCTTATTGATAGTTTGGGGGACGAAGATGAAGTTATAGCGAGAATGGCTAAAAGGATGACGGGCAAGTTTAAGAAATATTGGGATGAGTATAGTGTTGTTCTTGCAATGGGAGCGGTTCTTGACCCACGGATGAAATTCTCAAGGTTGGCTGATTGTTACTCAAAACTCGATCCATCAACTTGTGAACGTAAGTTGCGAAAAGTAAAGACAAAGTTGTGCATGCTATTTGACAAGTATTCTAGCAAAAGTACTTCTTCTGGTATGCAAACAACTGTTCAGGGCCAATCTTCTACCACGCCATTGCAAAAAAACTCTGAGTCTTTATCTCACGACCTATCTGATGTAAGTTCATATATATTTTTTGAACTAACAATTTAATTACTTTCTATCTTGAATTTGTTTAACCTCGTTGCTTTCTTTTTCACTTGTGAAATACAATAGGAATTGAAAATGGACCATCAACAGCTTGTTACCAAAACTGAAAAGTCTCAACTTGATTTTTACTTAGATGAGTCAGATATGGATTTTCTTGGTAATGAAGATATGGATGTATTACAATGGTGGAAGAGTAATAATAATCGATATCCCGATCTATCAATAATGGCTTGCGACTTGTTAAGTGTCCCCATTACCACTGTGGCTTCTGACTTTGAATTTTGCATGGGCTCACGCGTGTTTAACAAGTATAAAGATCTTATGTTGCCGATAGATGTGGAAACTAGAATTTGTACTCGCAGTTGGCTGTACAATTTCGTTAGTGATGGTAATCTATGTAATTTGAATGTAAATATATATATGATTCTGTTGTTTTGATAACCACTGGTCAATTACATTGTTAACCTCTTCAACTATGATGTGTAGATAGAAAAGACGATGAATATGATTTTGAAGAAATAATGAATGAAATTGATGGTGATGTTGGTGACAAGGATGGAGAAGAAGATGATGAATGAAGATGACGATGATTATGATTTATTTGCTTCTATTTATTTAACTTTGGCCTTATGGTTCATAAAATTAAAACTATACATGGTTGTTAGGTTATGTTGTTTAGACTTGCGGGTGAACTTAATTTTAAATGCTTTTAATTGTAGACTTGTTTTTAACTTGTAATATGTGGATGTGGATTTGTTTGCTTTCTAATGTTTAATGCTGGATGAAGTTAGTCTGTAGTTCCATGAGAAAGGAAAGAAGACTATGATCAAATAGTAATTGTTTTTGTTCCTGTAAATTGTTCTATATTATCAAAGTTGTTTTCACAAGCTATCTTGGAGAAATTATGAAAATAAGCCAAAAATAGCTTATGCACATGTCATTAGTTGTTTTCATAAGTCTTCCTGAACAACAGTGTTACAAGTATTTATGTTAGTAGATGAACTCAAATATGCTATAATCCAAACAGACTCTTTAACTACTTCAAGCAGTTTTTGATTTCTCTGAAAGTAAAAGGTTTTAGGTATTGCCCCTGCTAATGTATAAGTTGCCTCTACTTCCTCTATTATTTACTCGTCAAAGTGACTGCAAAAACTGTCTCGTTTTGCCTCTACTTCCTCTATTATTTACTCCCCAGTGACTGCAAATAAGTGATTCTTTACTTTTGATCATAGTAAATTCTCCATCTAATGTGTACCGAAGTTAATTTTAGCCATCTAGTGGTTAAGTGTTTGATATAATCAGAGATCTGTAGTTGTAACCTGGTATACTATTGAAGTATGTTGGCTTGATGACAATTACTCTAAGTTTGTGACCGTCGAAATAGGCCACTATAATTCATGGTTTAATTATTTGCTCCAACTGAACTAGAAATGCTTATATTGATTCGTAACATCCTGCGGCTAAGATGATGAGGAGTATGATATATCATTGCTTAAGTTTGTATCCAAATGCTAATATGGTACTGTAATATGGAATTGCCTTCTTTCTTGATGTTAGGATGCGTTTGAAGTTCAATTAAAGCTCATACGTATGATATTTCATAAATATGGAAGAGCTGTTTTTGTGTATTGAATTCGATGGTTGCTGCTCAATAGGCAACTCAAAATTGTTCACTTGACTGAAAAAAAGCTGATCGGAGTTACAAGAATTGGAATTTAGACTTGATTGAAAGCGAAATTGAGGGGTCTATTGAGCAACTTTAATTGAATTCATTTATTTAAGATAGACAATCCTTAAATGCAATTTAATTCTTTGAAGATATTATTTTCGTAATTGTTTTGAGGAGAAGAAACTTTATGTTGTCATATATTAACGCAAACGTCTAAATTTTAATATATTGTAGTATTATTATTATTTTGGTAAAAAATTTATCCGGTAATGTGCTTTAAAATAGATTGCTTCTTCATAATAACAAACTCATTGATTTTCCAATAAAAGAGTAATACATCCTTGTTGATCGGAAATTGCTGCATCAATGTTTCACTTCAGCTCACCTTGGACTGGTTTGAACCAATAGCTCTTTTCTATATCTGCTCCGTTCCTGCCATTTTTGTGTCCAGTTGCAACATATATGCTCTTTCCAGCTTGTTGCACCAGTGCACTTCTATCCACAAATTTGGCGACTCCATTGCCATGCTAATTGACATTTAGACAGGTTTAATGTGCGCTTCTATCCACAAATTTGGCGACTCCAATGCCATGGTAATTGACATTTAGACAGGTTTAAAGTGTTCCCACATTTTTTCGATTTGCCTTTTCTATAAACACCATAATATCATCGCTAATTTATGGCAGAATTGCACCGATTCTATATTGAAAATAGCGAAAATCATCCCTTTGAATCCATCAACACACGGGAACCATTAGAGCACTGCCTTCCCTAATCCAAATTCTAACTAAACATGTACAATTTACGAGCATCCAAAAGAAGTTGCTCAATCGGACTCCTAAAAAAGTTCACAAAGGGACACTCTTTCGTGCAATTCGCATGACAACGGTGGAGATTAACTCTGGTTGGAAGGCATCCTTGAGCTGTTCTCCATGGAAAAAACGTAACTTTAGGAGAGCCGGATTCAATCCATTTGAGCCTAGAGCCTTACTAGAATGCAATTTGAAAAGGGCCTTCTTGAACTCCTTAATTCTTAATTCGGAATGAACAAATTATTGTATTCCTGTTTAATTTTAGGCCTCAAGCATGACATGACACTACGGGGTCATAATCACCATGGAATTGAAATTTCAAGTATTATGTAGAACGTACGGGCACCATTGAGCATTTTAAAAGACAACTAATTGCAGCAAAAAAAAAAAACGATGTGCACCCATGAATATAGTGAATGAGAAAAACAAGGCTATGAAGAGAAAGGAAAATAACGATTCTGAATTGTTAAAGATTCTTAGGATTTATTTTGTTAATTAAGCTTAGTTAATAGTTAGTGAAGTTGGAAGTTAGTTATATAATTGGTTAGTCCATTGAGTTCTATAAATATGTACTAGTATGTCCTCGTTTACCATCTTTTATTAATCTATTCATTTCAATAATGAGTTTTTATGAGTATCTCCCACATGAGTACTCTTATGCTTGCTATCTTGCTTATATCTATGATTTTTCTCCCTATAATTCCATAATTCTTAACATGAATCAAAAACAAGGAAAAAAAAAGAATGGAAGGAAGAGGATGATCACCTTTTCAGGGGGATGTAACAAAACATCAATGGTGGATGTCATATCTCTATACATTTTAAGTTTTTGTATTGGTCTAACACATTCTTATAAAATCGAACATGTAAGGTAAAAAGTGTTAATCTTTATAAAATCTAGTTATACTTTACCTTTAATCCACGTGGAATTTGGATTTTTCAATATATAATACTAATGACTTTTCATAGCTAGAAAATAAAAATTGTTCACCACATCACAAAAACAAAAAAATGCAGCAATTTTACACACTAAAGTTGATTCTACCACAAAGCCACATTTTACAGCTTAGTTCTCTCAAATGGATTCTAGATTTTGAAATGTTTGCCCACACAAAATATTCTCTGATTTTTCTTTACTCTTTTACTCATTAACTCTTTGTTATTGGGTTCCTTAAAAAAAAAACTTTATTGTGTATAAAGCATTTTAGTAATTACACCTTTAAAAGTAATTTGATTAAAACTATCCAAACAGTATGAATCCAAGTGAATAAATTTTTTATATTTGTATCCAAACATAAATTAATTTACGATCAATCCACTTTTAAATAAAATTAATTCTTTTAAATTCAATTTTATCAAATTTAATTATCGTCACTACATAATTAAATATACATAAAATTTTCTTTTTATGTTGGAATAATTATGTTATTGATGTAAAATAATCTCGGTCGAAAAACTAATCACCTCTAATGAAGTCCCCCCTCACAATCAATATATTTTTTTCATCAACAACGTTCACATTTGTGACATTGCTTAAGAAAATAATTATATTTTTTATACAAAATCAAAATGAAGGACGGCTAACCCGTTTAGCCCAACGGGTACCCGTTTTAGGGTTTAATTTAAAAGTAACTTGACAATTTTTGGGGGAATATAAATAGTAACCCCGGGAACCTCACTTTCTCAGTTTCTCTTCATTTCTTCCTTGCCAACGCTCTCTAGTAATCTACATTTTCGTCCCTCGGTGACGGTAACTTTCTATCCATTGTCTCGCGCGCTGCTATTATTTTTGTTGCTGTTGAAACTCTTTTATTATTGAAGTTTGTTAGCTTTTAATGCAATAATAACTTGTAATTTTACAATGCTGAAATGTAATCTAGGTTATCGAAGTAATGTCACAAGAAAATGTGGAATCTGATAGCGAGGTAGAAGGTCAAATGGAATCACGGTTAGTACATTTATGTGGTGCTGTGTATAAAATTAGACAGAGCATCATGTTTGTGAGGCGTTCAAAAAGTCAAAGGGAAAATATTAAGGAGTGCATTGAAAAGGTTGGTGGTATTGACAGTTCTGTTCGCTTGCATCTGAACATGACCACAGGAGTTTACTCAACTTATTTAATGCTTGAAAGTGCTGTTAAATATCGGCGTGTGTTTGAAAGTCTTCACTTGTATGATGATAATATGAGTTATGTCCTTCAGCAGAAGAGTGGAAAAGAGTAGAAAAGATTTGTGCATTCTTGTTGCCTTTTAGCGAAACTGCCAATATGATAAATGGTGCAACACATCGTACTTCCAACTTGTATTTTTTGCAAGTTTGGAAAGTCCAATGTGTTATAGTTGATAATTTGGGAGATGAAGATAAAGATATAAAGAGAATGGCTGAAAGGATGTTGACCAAGTTTGAGAAATATTGGGAAGAGTATAGTGTTGTTCTTGCATTGGGAGCGGTTCTTGACCCAAGGATAAAGCTTTCCACATTGGCTTATTGTTACTCAAAACTTGATGCATCAACTTGCAAAAGGAAGTTGCAGCAAGTAAAGAGCAAGTTGTACATGCTATTTGACAAGCATTCTTGCTAAAGTACTTCTTCTGGCGTGCAAAGAACTATTCAGGACCAATCTTCTAGTGTGACATTGCAAAAGAAGTTAAAGTCTTTATCTCAGGGCCTATTTGATGTACGTTTTTTTTGTTTTGTTTTTTAATTGGCAATTTTCTTTCTTGAATTTGTTTAACCTCATTGCTTTCCTTTTCACGTGTGAGATATAATAGGAATTGAAAGTGCACCAACGGCAGCTTGTTACTGAAACTGGAAAATCTCAACTTGATGTTTACTTAGATGAGTCAAATTTGGATTTTCATTGTTATGAAGATATGGATGTATTACAATGGTGGAAGAGAAATAATAATCGATTTCCGGATCTATCAATTCTGGCTTGCGACTTGTTAAGTGTTCCCATTACCACCGTCGCATCTGATTTTGAGTTTTGCATGGGCTCACGCGTGTTTAACAAATATAAAGATCGTATGTTGCCAAATAATGTGGAAACTAGAATGTGTACTCGCACTTGGTTGCACAATTTTGTTAACAATGGTAATTTATATAATTTGAATGTAAATATATATGATTTTATTGTTTTGATAGCCACTGTTCAATTTAAATATTATCCTCCTCAATTATGGTATGTAGATGGAGTAGACGACGATGATTATGAAGACAACTTTGAAGAAACAATGAACAAAGTTGACGGTGATGTACAAACGGAGCAAGTGTCTATTGATTTTGATTTTGAAGATGACAATTGATCTTCTTGTCTTTATTTAACTTTGTTTTGACTTTATGGTTTGCAAAATTAAAACTATATATGGTTGTTAGGCTATGTTTTTTGGACTTACTGGTGAACTTGAAATATTAATATTTTGAAATGGTAGACTTGTTTTTAACTTGGTTATAAGTGTATTTGTTTGTTTTCTAATGTTCAATGTTGGATGAAGCTAGTATGTAAATCCACTTGAATGGGAACATATTTCAGGTATTGGTCTTGCACCTTATTTCACTTGGTTTCTCTCTGTCACTGCTATCTTATTCTTATATACCTCACATGTATCGTATAATTACCATAGCCGTTACTACCGGCAAAATGGGGTTTTTATTGTTGCTTGTAGTTTCGGCAATTTTTGCATGTTGCTTTCTTATTGAAAGTGATCCTGTCAGCTTTTGTTGCAGTTCAGTGTTGTACTAGTTGCTTGTTGTCATGAATGATCACTAATAAATATGCGTAACTTGGTTATAGTTGCATATCAGAAGTTGCTCATTGTCTCTTTTTTTCCCTCTCTCTATTATTTCCTCCTTAGTCACTGCCAATAAGTGCTTCTCCACCATTTTGATCATAGTATATTCTACTCCTAATGGTTTAAGTGCTTACAGTAATTGTAACCTGGTCTACTGACATGTTCTCATTAAGACATTACTCTTAGTTTCATAGTTTGTGACCTGTTGATATAGGCCACCACAATTTTTGCCTTCAATTTTTGTTTCAATGTTAATTGCATTCTTTTTGGTACAAATGTGTTTTTTGACCAATTTTGGTACAATTGTGTTGCTTTGGTTTACTAGTGGAATGCTTATAGGCAAATAGATAACAAAAATTGTACTCAATTGCAAAGTCTCTGGTATGATGTCTTCTCCGTAATATTGATTGTGACAGTGGACGAAGTTTAATTATGAGCAATTTCTGCTCGAGTAGCTGTGTTTTTTTGCTGATGTAATTGGAGTTTTTACTCTAGGCTGATTTATGTTGTTTTCTCTTTTGGGCTTCAGCCTTCTTTGTTCTAAAAAGAAGAAGAGGTAATTGCTCTATCGCCTCCCCATTTTTGCTTGAAAATCCCCATGTATCGCAAGATAATTCCCGATGGTGAAAAATGTATCAGACAACAAGTAAGTTGACATTTTTCCGACTAAAATCTCTCGAATTCTACAATCTGATAGACCTTTCTTCTAGTTTGAGCAACCTGGGTTTTAAACAGCAATCGTCAAAATACGAAAGTATCAATCTCAATGGAAACTTTGTTACACACTCCCTTGTATCAATTAACCAAACTTTAGCCGATAGATCGGGTTTGTCACAATTAAAAAGTAAACAAGGTTTGTACTATATATAATACCAGAGAGTTGATGGACTGATAAATCCTAACAAGGTTTGGATACTTATCAATATTTAGTTTGTGTAAATTCAATACGGTAGGATTTTTAAAACTAAACAAATGAATTTATAAATCCTAAAAAATATATAATTGAATTGATAAACTAAAGACTAATCAAAAAACAATTTCTACATACAATCGAAAATTCAAGATGTACATTACACCCCGTCTTTAAATTAGTAGTTAAATATTTTTTTTTTTAACTATTTCCTATCATTTAAGATTATAATAACTAAATATTAGTATTTACCAAAAAAGTGTCGGGAAAATATATATATTTTTTACTCACATTAGTGAATATTGATATTTTTTATGATAAAATGTTAGATAGTTTAGTATCATTTTTATAAACAATATATATTTATATTAATTTTATGAGATTTTCTAAAACATAAAAGTTAATAAAAAAAACTCATTATTTCAAAAAATAATTGTTAATCTTTTGATTTAAAAAGTAAATGTATAGATAGACTTCAATTTGTGAATGTATCTTAGAAGCTCTGGAAAGAAAAAACTTGATAATAAAATTCAAAACTCATGATATTGAGCTAAAATCAAACGGCTAACACGTTCAGCCCGCCTAACCCGTTTAACCCGACGCGGGTACCCGGTTTAGGGTTTTGGATATAAATATTCCAAGCCCTCATTTCTCATTTTTCTCTCGCTGCCTCTCTCTCCGTCAAGCCTTCGGCATTCCGTCTGCGTCTCTGTCATGCCGCCTTACTCTCCATTCCCGGCGCAGGTTTTTCTTATTGCTGTTGAAACTCTTCCTTTTTATTCAAGTTTTTTTAGCTTTTTATGCATTCATAATAATAATCTGTGATTTTAAAAACATAATACTAACGCTGAAATTTAATCTAGGTGTTTGAAGTAATGTTACAACAAAATATCGAATCTGATCGCGAGGTAGTGCCTATTTGTGCTTCTATAATCCTTGAACATGATCATCCCTTTGATTTTTTTGAGTTGGCGGGAATTAGGAACCTCGCATCTTGCTTAAATCCAAATGTTGTTATGCCTCCTTCAGATGTTCTTGAGGCTTATGTCTCCGATTTATACACGAATGAGAAACTCAAGCTTAAGCAAGAATTGGCTAGCATTCCTAATAGGATATCTTTAACTTTTGATTTGTGGGAATCTAATACTACCGAGACTTATATTTGTTTGACTGCTCATTTCGTTGATGCGAATTGGAAGTTAAATAGTAAAGTTCTCAACTTCTGTCTTGTTTACCCTCCTACTGGAGCTGAGATGTGTGAGAGAATGGTTGAGTTTTTGAGTGATTGGGGACTGGAGAAAAAGATTTTCTCTCTCACTTTAGATGATTCATCTGAGAATGACATTTTGCAAGAACTATTGAAAACTCAACTTGGTTTGCAAAATGGGTTGTTATGTGATGGGGAGTTCTTTCACGGGCATTGTTTTGCATGCGTCTTAAAACTGATTGTCGATGAAGTGTTAAAACTAGTTGAGAGTGCTGTCTGTAAGATCATAGAGAGGTTTTGTTTGTAAGGCATTCCAAGAGTAGATGGAATTTTTTTAAGGAGTGCGTTGAAAAGGTTGGTGGTCATGATAGTTCGGTTCGCTTGCATCTAGACATGTCTATGAGAGTGAACTCAACTTATTTGATGCTTCAAAGTGCTCTTAAATATCAGCGTGCGTTTGAAAGTCTTCACTTGTATGATGATGATTATGATTCATGTCCTGCGGCAGAAGAGTGGAAAAGAGTAGAAAAGATTTGTGCATTCTTGTTACCCTTTGGTGAAACTGCCAACATGATTAATGGCGCAACACATCCTACTTCCAACATGTATTTTTCGCAAGTTTGGAAACTTCAATGTGTTTTAGTTGATAGTTTGGGAGATGAAGATGAAATTATAGCGAGAATGGCTAAAAGAATGATGGGCAAGTTTAAGAAATATTGGGATGAGTATAGTGTTGTTCTTGCAATGGGAGCGGTTCTTGATCCACGGATGAAATTTTCAAGATTGGCTGCTTGTTACTCAAAACTAGATCCATCAACTTGTGAACGGAAGTTGCAAAAAGTAAAGACAAATTTGTACATGCTATTTGCAAAGTACTCTAGCAAAAGTACTTCTTCTGGCGTGCAAACAACTATTCAGGGCCAATCTTCTACCATGCCATTGCAAAAGAACTCCGAGTCTTCGTCTCTCGACCTAGTTGATGTACGTTTATATAGTTTTTTTGAATTAACAATTTAATTACTTTCTATCTTGAATTTGTTTAACCTCATTGCTTTCTTTTTAACTTGTGAAATATAATAGGAATTGAAAATGCACCATCAACAGCTTGTTACTGAAACTGGAAAGTCTGAACTTGATGTTTACTTTGACGAGTCAGATTTGAATTTTGGTTCTTATGAAGATATGGATGTATTGCAATGGTGGAAGAGTAATACAAATCGATTTCCAGATCTATCAATATTGGCTTGCGACTTGTTAAGTGTTCCCATTGCCACAGTGGCTTCTGATTTTGAATTTTGCATGGGCTCACGTGTGTTTAACAAGTATAAAGATCGTATGTTACCGATGGATGTGGAAACTAGAATTTGTACTCGTAGTTGGCTGTACAATTTTGTTATTGATGGTAATCTATGTAAATATAAATAAGTGTATTGTTTTGATAACCACCTGGGTAATTTATTTATTAATCTCTTCCATTATGATATGTAGATGGAGAAGACGACGATGATGACTTTGAAGAAATAATGAATGAAATTGACGGTGATGATGGTGACGATGATAGAGAGGACGGTGATGAATGAAGATGATGACAGTGATGGAGAAGACGGTGATGATGATTTGTTTGCTTTTATTTATTTAACTTTGGCTTTATGGTTCAAAAAATTAAGACTATATATGGTTGTTAGGTTATGTTTTCTGGAGTCACTGTCACTGGTGAACTTAATTTTGAAAGCTTTTAATTGTCGACTTGTTTGTTTGTAACTTGTAATATGTTGATGTGGATTTGTTTGCTTTCTAATGTTTAATGTTGGATGAAGTTTGTTTGTATCACCAAAGAGTGGTAATTGTCTTTTTTATTGTGTATTGTTTATATTATCAAAGATGGATTGGTTTAAAAATCAATCCTTATTTGTTTTGTTTTATTTTGTTCTGATTTTGGTTATATCCATATCCAAACCATTACTGCAAAGCGATAAACATGATTTTGGTTTTAAAGCACCTGGCTGCATATTTAATTTCTTTCACCTTTGAACACTGCTAATATGTAACAATGACCAACCATCTGTGTTAAGCATGAAGTCCAACAACACTCCAAACATTAAAGTAGAAAAAATAGCACTTTCAAGCAGTAGAGATTCTTGTTCTTGCAAAGTGCTATTTGGGTTCCATCTTTGGTCCCACTATTTTACTAAATCTGTAATTTTGGACCCCCTATTTTTTTCCATCCAATTTTGTTCCACTGTTTTACTATATCAGCAATTTTGGCCCCTCTATTTCACCTTTGATTTTTGATGATAATCAAATATTTTACTTTCTTAGATAAGAAAACTAATTAAAAATAAATAAATTAAAATGTCAGAACTAAAAATTGAATGAATGAAACAAGATTTGGGGATTTAAGTCAGCACATTCGAACGAACTCATTTCTCAGTCCGTGACTCTCGCCATCGCCTCTCTCGTCTGCGTCTCTGTCATATCGTCGCCGTCTCCTCCGATGTCTCACGCACAGGTATTCTTTTGAAACTTCCCTTTTCAATTCAATTATAACAACTTGTGATTTTGAAAACGTAATAATCATAATTTACTATGATGAAATGTAATCTAGGTCGTCGAAGCAACGTCACAAGAAAATATGGAATTTGATAACGAGGTAGAACAAACGGAATCACAATTTGCGGGTATATGCGCTTCTATGATCCTTGCACATGATTTGCCCTTTCATTTTTTTGAGCTCGAGCTAATGAGGAAGTACACTGAGTTCTTAAATCCAAATGCTGTTATACCTCGGACAAATGTTATTGAGGCCTATGTTTCACATTTGTACACGAAAGAGAAACTAAAGCTTAAACAAGAATTGGCTAGCATTCCTAATAGGATATCTTTAACTTTTGATTTGTGGGAATCTAACACTGCTGAGACTTATATTTGTTTGACAGCTCATTTTGTTGACGCGAATTGGAAGTTGAATAGTAAGGTTCTCAACTTTCGTCTAGTTTTCCCTCCTATTACAGCTGAGATTTCTGAGAGAATGATTGAACTGTTGAATGATTGGGGAATAGAGAAAAAGATATTTTCTCTCACTTTAGATGATTCATTTGCGAATAATGTTATGCTAGAACAATTGAAAAATCAACTTTGTTTCCGAAATGGGTTGTTATGTGATGGAGAGTTCTTTCATGCTCATTGTTTTGCATGCGTTTTAAAACTGATTGCTGAAGAGGGGTTAAAACTAGTTAGTGGTGTCGTGTATGAAATTCGAGACAGCATCATGTTTGTGAGGCATTCAAAGAATAGAATGAAAAAATTTAAGGAGTGCATTGAAAAGGTTGGTGGTGTTGATAGTTCTGTTCGCCTGCATCTGGACATGTCTATGAGTCTGAACTCAACTTATGTGATGCTTGAAAGTGCTCTTAAATATCGGCATGTGTTTGAAAGTTTTCACTTGTATGATGATAATTACCAGTTATGTCCTTTAGTAGAAGAGTGGAAAAGAGTTGAAAAGATTTGTGCGTTCTTGCTGCCTTTTTGTGAAACTGCCAACATGATTAATGGCACAACGCATCCTACTTCAAACTTGTGTTTTTTGCAAGTTTGGAAAGTCCAATGTGTTCTAGTTGATAGTTTGGGAGATGAAGATAAAGTTATAAAGAGAATGGCTGAAAGGATGATGAGCGAGTTTCAGATATATTGGGATGAGTATAGTGTTGTCCTTGCACTGGGAGCAGTTCTTGACCCACGTATGAAGTTTTCGACGTTGGCTTATTGTTACTCAAAACTTGATCCATCAACCTGCAAACAGAAGTTGCAACAAGTAAAGAGAAAGTTGCACATGCTATTTGACAAGTATTCTAGCAAAAACACTTCTTCTGGCCTAAAAGGAACTACTCAGGACCAATCTTCTACCATGCCATTGCAAAAAAAATTAAAGACTTTATCTCATGGCCTATTCAATGTAAGTTTATATATATTTTTTGAATTAGCAATTTAATTACTTTCCACCTTGAATTTGTTTAACCTCATTGCTTTCCTTTTCACGTGTGAGATATAATAGGAATTGAAAGTCCACCAACGGCAGCTTGTTACTGAAACTAGAAAATCTCAACTTGATGTTTACTTAGATGAGTCAAATTTGGATTTTCATTGTTATGAAGATATGGATGTATTACAATGGTGGAAGAGAAATAATAATCGATTTCCGGATCTATCAATATTGGCTTGCGACTTGTTAAGTGTTCCCATTGCCACTGTTGCTTCTGATTTAGAATTCTGCATGGGTTCACGTGTCTTTAACAAGTATAAAGATCGTATGCTGCCGACGAATGTGGAAACTAGAATCTGTACTCGCAGTTGGTTATACAATTTTGTAAGCGATGGTAAACTACTATGTTCTTTAAATGTAAATAAATATGATTGTATTCTTCTGATAACCAGTGGTCAATTTTATTATTAACCTCTTCAATTGTGATATGTAGACAGAGAAGATGACAAAGATGACTTGGATGGAATAATGAATGAAATTGACAATGGTGAAAAAAATAAAGCAAGCGTCTAATGACTTTGATTTTGAAGATGACAATGATGGCGGTGATGATTGATTTGCTTGAAATTATATAACTTTGATTTATCATGTTTATTTTGGCTTTATCTTTTAAATTGTTAGGATATGGTCTGGTCTGGTGGACTTAAATTTTTATGTTCGTAATGGTAGACTTGTTTTAACTTGTAATATGTGGATTTGTTTGCTTTCTAATGTTTGTAATATGTGGATTTGTTTGCTTTCTATGAGAAATGAAAGAAGACTATGATCAAACAGTAATTGTCTTCATTCTTGTTAATTGTTCTCTTTTATCAAATTTGGATTTGTTTGAAATCAGTCCTTATTTTTGTGTTTATTTTGATCCTGGTTTTGGTTATACCAATCTCCAAACCATTACTCCCAATCAATAAAGGTGATTTTGCCTTTAACGGTCAACCATTTGTGTGAAGTATGAAATCCAACGACACTCCAACCAGTAAAGTAGAAAGAATAGTACTTTCTAGTTGCAGAGCTTCAAGAATACAATTACAAGGTTTGTTCAACGTAGCCTATGCATGCATTAGAAATTGAAACAGTTCATAGATTTTTGGTTGCAACTCTAAACTTTAAAGGATTTTAACTACTTCTAGTGGTTTTGGCTTCTCTGAGATTAAAAGTTTCCAGTATTGTCTTGCACCTTGTTTCACTTGCTGCCAATTGTGGTTGCGTTTTTTCATTAACCCGAACTTTCTTGTCCCTGCTATCCTATCTATCTCACATGCATCATATAATTTGAATATATGTTTCCATTCCACCAAAACGTGGCTTCTGTTACTGCTTATGGCTGCAGTAGCTCAGATTTATAGTTTCCTGTTGTCATGACAACCAACTGATGTATAAGTTGCTTATTGCTTATAGTTTCATATCAGAAGTTGCTCACCGTCTCTTTTTTCTTCTAATTCCTATAGTATTTACTACTCACAGTCACCGCAAATAAGTGGTCCTCCGCTTCGGATCATAATAAATTATCTACCTAATGTTTATTAAGGGCTTAATATAATTATAATTAGAGATCTGTAAATGTTATCAGGTCTACTGATATGTTGGCGTGTGGAGAGTCTAAGTTTTTGACCGGCCGCCACAACTTATGGCTGTATTTTTCTTTTTCGTGATTGGGTATAGTTTAACTTTTTATTTCAAAGTTAATTGCCTTCTTTTTATTATAAGAAATTAACTGAAGAAAAAATTTGTTCTCAATTGTAAAGCCACTAATGTGAAATCATCCTCCTCAAATAAATTTAAAAGCGTCGATTTTAATTGTGACTGTATCGCTACATTTTGATACGTGCATACTTCCTCCGGCAGTAAAACATAACTGTTTTTTTTTTGTTACACAGTAAAACACAACCATGATTAACTATTTGCACACTTATTAATATATCTAGTTTTTCTTTTGAATTGGTGATAAATACAGGAAGGCACATACTCTAAAATTATTCTAGATAGTTGGTATGTAGCCACTCCTTCAGCAAGTCCAGAGTACCCGAATACCTCCATTATACAACCATGCCTCTCTGTTGCTCTGAATATCATTTATACAGGTAGAGGAAAAAACGTAGCTAACTGCAACTTTGACATTGTTGTTCTTGCTAATTCAAGAAATCATTTCATTATTTGATATCAAGATTATAAATATAAGGTCATGATACTGCGTTGTTTATTTGTATACATAAAATCCCGGTTAGAAAAAGAAATGTGGTTCAATTTATGGTAATTTTTAATCAATAAAGTTTTTGTTCAATCGGATTATTTGTATACATAAAATTCCGTTTAGAAAAAGAAATGTGGTTCAATTTATGGTAATTTTTAATCAATAAATGGATTAATTTTTTGTTCAATCGGATTATGTACACGGTTCAATTTTGTTTGATGTACGGGTTATGGAAGCTGCAAGCAGTGGCAAAGGCAAAAAAAAAAAAATGGATAGATTACTAAAATAAACTATAATATATAAACATAAAAATTAAGTTGTAATTGATTCGATATGTACTCATAAGTTGATATGTGAGTTGAAAGATGACGCCATCAAGACAACAAATGGTTAGTTAAAAACTGTGCTTCTGCAATCCTTTCACAGGATTATCCCTTTGATTTTTTTGAGCGCAAGGAAGTGACCAACTTCACACAGCGCTTAAATCCAAATGCTGTCATGCCTCCTATAAATGTTATTAAGGCTTATGTCTCAGATTTGTACACGAAAGCGAAACTCAAGCTTAAACAGGAATTGGCTACCATTCCTAATAGGATATCTTTAACTGTTGATCTGTGGGAATCTAACACTACCGAGACTTATATTTGCTTGACCGCTCATTTTGTTGACGCGAATTGGAAATTAAAGAGTAAGGTTCTCACCTTCTGTACTGTTGATCCCACTGGAGAGGAGATGTGTAATGGTTTTAGTATTCTGGAACAGAAAGCAAGGTAGCAGTAAAAGGAATTAAGACTAAAAAATAATAACTAGGCTATTACTTCAATATTCTTCTCTGCTTTATTTATGATGCCTTCATTACATATATATATATATATATATATATATATATATATAGTACTATCTTATCCTAGGATTCTAGATTAGTACATATCTATTCAGCACATGCATATCCACAATTCCTGGTAACGGTATTGTGACTCATAGCAGAGGTCTTTTCTAGCCTTCTAGAACTTCTTAGGGACAATGTAGTCATTTAGGTACTTGAGCCTTCCAGTCTTCCTCTTGGCCCTTAATTGAGGCATGGACACGTCCTCCTCATCAGCAAAGTTAGGATCAAGTGCTTGATCCATGACATTCTCCACGTCTTCAAGAGGCACCTTGTCCTCAAGGTGGAAGTCCGGGTAAGTAGCAAGAATGTCCTCATAAGCCTCCCAAGTAGCATCCTCGGGGAAGAGCCCCTGCCATTGAATTAAGACACGGTGATCAGCCATGGATGCTCCAAGCTCCCAGTCCAGAACCGCCAACAGAGTGATCACAGGCTGGCTGTTGACAGCTTCAGGTGGGATTTCCAGACACACAGCAGATGGATCAGAACATAATTTCAGCTGGGAAACATGAAAGACAGGGTGAATTTGACTGGAAAGAGGCAGTTTTAGCTGAAATGCAACCTCACCAACAACGTGCTCGATCATAAAGGGACCATAAAAGCGTTTTGAGAGCTTGTGGATACGCCTTCCTACCACTGAGTTCTGCCTATAAGGGCGTAACTTGACAAACACCATGTCACCCACTTTGAACTGATGAAGTGTACGCTTCTTGTCAGCTTGCTCCTTCATGGTAACTTGTGCTTTGAGCAACTTGTTCTTCAAGGATGCTAAGATGTGTTCCCTGTCTACTAACCATTCATCCACAACCTGCAGTGAACTAGTACCAGCAATATATGTAGCCAAGTTTGGAGGTGGCCTACCATAAACCACTTGAAAGGGGGATACGCCTGTAGAAGTATGAACTGAAGTATTGTAGTGCCATTCAGCCCAATGTAACAACTTGCTCCATTGATGTGGCCTGTCATGAACAAAACAATGAAGGTATTGTTGCATCACCCTATTTACTATCTCAGTTTGGCCATCACTTTGAGGATGGTATGCTGTAGACATCCTTAAGCGCGTACCATTGAGTCGAAACAGCTCCTGCCAGAAATTACTGAGAAAGATAGGGTCTATGTCAGAAACTATGCTCCTAGGCATCCCATGTAGTTTGCAAATCATGTTAGCAAACAATTCTGCAACCTTAGCAGCTGTGAAATGAGGAGGTAATACGCCAAAGCGTGTTGCTTTAGATAAACGGTCCACAACTACGAGTATTACGGTATGGTTTTGGAACGAAGGGAGCCCAACAATAAAATCCATAGAAATGTCCTCCCAAACCTTGTCGGGTACGGGCAAAGGCTGAAGTAATCCGTAAGGGGAATGGTTGGGAGGTTTGGTTTGTTGACAGATAGAGCAAGCATTCACATAAGCAATCACATCGTTGCGCATACCATACCAAAAAACACTTTCGCGCAATCTGCCAAAAGTTTTGTGTATTCCACTGTGTCCTCCCAGATAGGACGCATGAAATTCCTCTAATAATGCTAATTTTAGAGAGGATGTAGCCGGAATAAACAGTTTCCCACGATAGAACAACAAGCTATTGATTATGGAGAATTCTTTGTGTGCATCAGGTTCAGATTGTACCTTTTGTAACAGTGTTTGGAAATCTGTATCTTCTTTCAGCTGATCTCTAAATTTTTGAAGAAATTCCCAATGAGGTATAGTGAGGACTAAGCATTCCACGCGAGAGAGAGCATCTGCTGTAACGCCCCCTTTTTATTTAATTATGTTTAGTTAATATTTGAATACTTTTACATGATTTTATATTTGATAAGTGATAATATGTTTGTTATTTTGTTTAGAAATATATTTGTTATAAATATGTTTGTTATTTGTTATAGATATATTTGTTATAAATATGTTTGTTATTTGTTATAGAAATATTTGTTATTTTGTTTAAGAATATATTTGATATTTATTTGATTTATTATTTTTAGCATAAGTATTATTTGGCTTAGTTGCGTATATATATATATTTAAGAGAGGTACGTAGTAATATTATTATAAGAGAGTTTAGTGAAGTAAAATAAAATAGGATATTTTATTTGGAGGAGTTGTTATGTAATTTTAGAGAAGTTGAGGATTTAGTGGAAAAATAAGACAAGTGGAGAAAAGTTATATAAAGACGGAATTAGGTTAAGAAAAACATAGTAAGCGTTGTCAGAGTTTTGGAGAAAAAGGGAGAAAAGTGGCTAGAGAGGAGAGACCCGCGATTCTGCAATATTACCAGGTAAGGGTGAGCCTAGCTTCGATTATATTAACATGTCATTCATTGTTTATGATTAACTAAGGGATTGGGAAGAGTTTTGAGAGAGTTCTTAAGATAGGGTTTGATTAATGATTCTCGAATTGAATATGTGTTGAAACCAAAGAAATGGTATTAGATTGTGTTCAGGTCGATTTTAGGAGTGTATAACATCATTGTGAATCATTTTGGGTGATTAAGGGATCAAAAATTGGGTTTTTGGAGTGAGAACTGTTCTTTCCCGTAAACGAATTCGGCCACCGATTTTCTGAAAGCCAAAACTGGAAAAACACTCACTTTTCACCCGTTTCTGTTTTGAATTAGCTTTAGGTGTAAACACGAAAGTTGTAGGTATGAATGTTATCTTTTTAATGATGTTGGTTTGACTTCTAAATGATTTATAGAACTTGAGTTATGGTTATATTACTGCACGTAGGTCACAGTGAATATTTATGAATTTCAGCACAACCATTCCCGAATTTGAAATGAAAACTGGAATTGATAGGTACAGAATTGGTCTTAGGTGTAAACACGAAAGTTGTAGGTATGGATGTTAGATTTTTAATGCCGTTGGTTTGACTTCTAAATGATTTATAGAACTTGAGTTATGGTCATATTACTGCACGTAGGTCACAGTGAATATTTATGAATTTCAGCACAACTTTCTCCGAATTTGAAATGAAAGCTGGTATTGATAGGTACTGAATTGGCCTTTGGTGTAAACATGAGAATTTTAGGCAATTGAGTTAACTTTTTAATGACCTTTGTTTGACTTGAAAATGATTCTTAGATCTTGAGTTTTGTATTTCTAATTTGGACGAGACTTTGGGGATAGGGTCGTAGATAGTAATAGAGATGCCCTAAGACCTGTAATCGAATCTGGAATGATGCTGTAAGATGCTTTTAATTGTTGGCGTTAATCTATGATTTATATGTTTGTTAAGTGAGTTATATGAATGACGTTTGAATGATATTGCAATGATGAATATGTGCTGTGAATATGTGTTAAATGTGCTGAGCTGCTGCCATGTATTGTTATAATTGCATGTGTCGGTCAAGAGTCGTAAATGATGTTAAGATGTTGTGTGTAACTTGTTTAAGTTGCAAAAAGTTGAGTCCATGCATTTGCATAATTTGAGACGGTGAAGCTTTTGCTCAAAGCGACGGTGAAGCATATTAATGCTTAAAATGGTACCACATGCATGATGTTTAAGATGTCAGAGTTGCATAGTCGAGTTGCATTTGTCGAGTCTTGTGTCTAAAACGTTATGAGATGATTTGTTATGTGAAGATGTTTTAAAGATGATTTGTTATGAGAAAATGTTTAAAGATGATTTGTTATATGTAGATGTTTGAGACGTTTCTGTTATTTGCGATGATTGTTGTTGTTGTTGTTAAGCATAAATGTTTGAATTATATGTTAATATAATTGTTGTGAATCTCACCCCTTCTGTTGGAATTGCCGCCTCGTGGGCAAGTGCAAGTGACCAAATATAGGTTCGACGTGTGAGGATTTTCCTATGTGATGTCATAGGAGCTCTGATACGTAACGGGATGGGGATTACTATTTGTTTCTATTCCTTTATGTATCGTTTTGAATTAATTATGACATTTATGCCAAGAACTAATCCTTTTAAGGAGTTTTGAATTATGATTCCGCTGCTACGTTTGAATATTTTTATGATGAAGAATTATTATTCTTTTTATTAAAGAGATTTTTATGAAATGTGACATCCTGAATATGATATACTCTGATTACATGCATGAATTTTTATGTTGGGATTTCGGGGTGTTACATCTGCCACTTTATTTTGCGCACCCGGTTTGTATACGATCTCATACGAGTATCCTAGAAGCTTGGCGAGGTAAAACTGCTGTTCAGGCGTTTGGATAATTTGAGTCATAAGTTTCCTCAAACTGCGTTGATCCGTATGGATAGTAAAAGTGTTGCATAGTAAGTAAGTACGCCACTTTTTGACTGCAGATGTGATTGCGCACAACTCACAAACATAAGTGGAAGAATTCAAAAGGCGCAAACAGAATTGTTTACTATAGTAGCAAATGGGGTGACCTTGTTGGATCAGAACAGCTCCCATACCCAATCCAGAGGCATCTGTTTCCAAGATAAATTTCTCCTGAAAATTGGGTAAAGCTAAGACAGGGGCTTCTGACATAGCCTGTTTAAGCTTATTGAAGGCATTCTGAGCTTCTGTTGTCCACACAAATGCGTCCTTCTTCAATAACTCTGTTAAAGGTTGCGCAAGAGCTGCAAGAGCTGCGTAATGTTGCACAAACTTCCTGTAAAAACCTGTCAGCCCAAGAAAACCACGAAGTTGCCTCACATTCTTTCGGTTTGGCCATTTCGTCATAGCCTCAATCTTAGCCGGATCAGGTCCAACTCCTTCTGCAGAGACTATGTGACCCAAATATTCAATAGAGGATTGAGCAAAACTGCATTTGGATTGCTTCAAGCAGAATGAATTTTCAGCTAGACATTTAAATACCACTTCTAAGTGTTGAATGTGCTCATCTAAAGTTGGACTATAAACCAGTATATCGTCAAAGAAGACGATGACAAAGTGGCGTAAATAAGGAGCAAAAATCAGATTCATGGTTGCCTGGAATGATGACGGAGCGTTGCTTAAGCCAAAAGGCATGACCAGGAACTCATAATGGCCTTGATGAGTGCGGAATGTTGTCTTGTGGATGTCGCCTTGATCCATTCTAATTTGGTGATACCCGGAGCGTAAATCCAACTTTGAAAAACACTTAGTACCATAGATCTCATCAAGTAATTCATCTATGGCTGGTATTGGGAAACAATCCTTCACAGTCATTGCATTCAAAGCTCTATAATCTACGCAAAACCTCCAAGTGCCGTCCTTCTTTCTTACTAGTAACACCGGCGATGAGAAAGCACTAGAGCTATGTTGGATAATGCCATTGGCCAACATTTCCTTGATTTGGGTCTCGATTTCTTGTTTTTGGAAATGTGGATACCGATAAGGACGGACATTGACTGGGTTACATGGGTGGATAAGTGGAATTTTGTGGTCTATTGGCCTTTGTGGGGGAAGGTTGGTGGGGGTTTGGAATAAGGCTGTATATTTCTGGATAAGTTCAGAGATTGGGGGTTCGACACTGAGAGGAGAGGAGGTTGTGGTTTCAGTAGGTATAAGTTGCATATGCATACATGTGTCAATGACATCAGTGTCGACGAGGCGTTGTAACTGATGGAGGGAGGTTTCTTCTGGACACGGTTTAGGAATGCCGGAAAGATGGACTGTTTCGCCATTTCTAGAGAAACTCATAGTGAGTTGGTTGTAATCAGTGACCACTGGCCCTAGAGTTTTAAGCCATTGCACTCCAAGGACTAATTATGCTCCCCTTAAAGGTAACACAAACAAATCTACCAGAAAAACATGAGAACCCAAATGTAATTGGATTTGTGAACACATAGCAGTGCACTGAAGCTCTTCACCATTCCCCACCAAGACCTGAAATGAGTTGGACGGTTCAAGCTTTAAGCCCAATTGCTTTGCTACCCGGTCCTGTAAAAAATTGTGGGTACTCCCACTATCTATGAGAATAGTAACTGGGTTTTTGTGGATCCGACCCATGACCCGTAGGGTTTGAGGAACGGTGTGCCCCATCAAAGCATGAAGGCTAATTTGAGTCGGGTTATCCTCAACTGAATCTGGATCCGAATCAGAATTCTCAGCAACCAAAGCGTGTAAGTGTGAATCGGTTGGTTCCTCTTGACTTTCCGGCGCAACAATCAGGATATGAAACATGCGTTTGCATCTATGGCCAGTGACGAATTTCTCGTCGCAGTTGTAACATAACCCCTTCTCACGACGGTTCTGGAGCTCAGCCGGAGACAGGCGTTTGATGGACGGTGGTGTTTTGGGTGGGTTGACGGATAAGGTTGGTTTGAATGATGGTGCGGGAGTGTGTGATGGTGACGGTGATTGATAGTTTGGACGAGGGTTGTAGGAGGAGCGGTCTAGGGTTTTCTCTTCTTGCAGTTTTGCTAGACTGATGGCTTGAGAAAGAGAGAGTGGTTGGAATGCTTGCACCTCCTGGAGTATCGCCGGTTTCAGACCAGATATGAAGCAACTGAGGTAAAAAGGAGGAGGAAGACCTACGATCCGGTTGGCGAGAGTCTCAAACTGGGTTTGATAATCCTTCACTGTGGTAGTTTGGCATAGTTTGAACAAAGCCCCCTTTGGATCTTCATATAGCGACGGGGCGAAGCGGATCTCGAGAGCTTGAAGGAACTCCGGCCATGACACCAACTGTCCGTTGGCATGCATCCATTGGAACCAAGTTAGCGCCTCTCCCTCCATGTAAAATGAAGCGATTCGGAGCCGTTGTTCATCCAGTGTACGATGGAAATCAAAGAATTGAGTGATTTTGAAACGCCAACCAAAGGGATCTGACCCATCAAAACGGGGTATGTCAAGTTTGATGGAGGTGGAAGGAAGAGGTGTGATATCGGAGTACGGTGGAGGAAACCCCGGCGGACCAAACGGGAACGGAGGCCATGGAGTTCAGACGTCAGATCTGAGATGTTGGAGGTGATATGGTTTTGGAAGCTTTGTTGGTTAAGAAGGATTTGGTTGATGGCTGCGGAGAGATCATCGATTTGGTTGGGAGAAGAGGAGCTCATGGTAGCAACTCAATGAAAGCACCAATTTGTAATGGTTTTAGTATTTTGGAACAGAAAGCAAGGTAGCAGTAAAAGGAATTAAGACTAAAAAATAATAACTAGGCTATTACTTCAATATTCTTCTCTACTTTATTTATGATGCCTTCATTACATATATATAGTACTATCTTATCCTAGGATTCTAGATTAGTACATATCTATTCAGCACATGCATATCCACAATTCCTGGTAACGGTATTGTGACTCATAGCAGAGGTCTTTTCTAGCCTTCTAGAACTTCTTAGGGACAATGTAGTCATTTAGGTACTTGGGCCTTCCAGTCTTCCTCTTGGCCCTTAATTGAGGCATGGACACGTCCTCCTCATCAGCAAAGTTAGGATCAAGTGCTTGATCCATGACAAGATGTGTGAGAGAATGGTTGAGTTTTTGAGTGATTGAGGAATAGAGAAAAAGATTTTCTCTCTCACTTTAGACGATCTGAGAATGACATTTTGCAAGAACTATTAAAAACTCAACTTGGTTTGCAAAATGGGTTGTTATGTGATGGGGAGTTCTTTCACGGGCATTGTTATGCACGTGTTTTAAAATTGATTGTTGAAGAAGGGTTGAAACTAGTTAGTGATGCCGTGTCTAAAATTAGACAGAGCATCTTGTTTGTGAGGGATTCAAAGAGTACAAGGCAAAATTTTAAGGAGTGTGTTGAGAAGGTTGGCGGTGTTGATAGTTCAGTTCGCTTGCATTTGGACATGTCTATGAGTTTGAACTCAACTTATTTGATGCTTGAAAGTGCTCTTAAATATAGGTGTGTTTGAAAGTTTTCACTTGTATGATGATAATTATGAGTTATGTCCTTCGTTAGAAGAGTGGAAAAGAGTTGAAAAGATTTGTGCGTTCTTGTTGCCTTTAAGGGAAACTGCTAACATGATTAATGGCACAACACATCCTACTTCAAACATGTATTTTTTGCAAGTTTGGAAAGTTCAATGTGTTTTAGCTGATAGTTTGAGAGATGAAGATGAAGTTATAAAGAGAATGGCTGAAAGGATGATGAGCAAGTTTGAGAAATATTGGGATGAGTATAGTGTTGTTCTTGCATTGGGAGCGGTTCTTGACCCACGGATGAAGTTTTCTACATTGGCTCATTGTTACTCAAAACTTGATGTTTCGGCCTCTGAAAGGAAGTTGCAAGAAGTAAAGAGTAAGTTGTACATGCTATTTGATAAGTATTCTAGCAAAAGTACTTCTCCTGGCGTTCAAAGAACTATTCAGGATGAATCTTCTAGCTTGTCATTGCAAAAGAAATTGAAGTCTTCATCCCACGGCCTATTTGATGTAAGTTTATATATATTTTTGGAATTCACAATTTAATTACACTCTATCTTGAATTTGTTTAACCTCGTTGCTGTCCTTTTCACTTGTGAAATATAATAGGAATTGAAAATGCACCATGAGCAGCTTGTTACTGGAAAATCTCAACTTGATGTTTACTTAACTGAGTCAAATTTGGATTTTCGTTGTTATGAAGATATGGATGTATCACAGTGGTGGAAGAGTAATAATAATCGATTTCCAGATCTTTCAGTATTGGCTCGGGACTTGTTAAGTGTTCCCGTTAACACTCTCGCTTCTGATTTGGATTTTTGCATGGGCTTGTGCGTTTTTAACAAGTATAAAGATCGTATGTTACCAATGAATTTGGACACTAGATTTTGCACTCGCAGTTGGTTGTACAGTTTTGTTAGCGATGGTAATCTATGTAATTTAAGTGTAAATACATATGATTGTATTGTTTTGATAACTAGTTGTCACTTTAATTATTAACCTTTTCAATTATGATATGTAGTTGGAGAAGATGACGATGACTTTGAAGAAATAATGAATGAAATTGACGGTGATGATGATGACGATGATGGGGAAGACGATGATGAATGAAGGCGATGGTGATGATGATTTATTTGCTTGTATTTATTTAACTTCGGTTTTATGGTTCAAAAAATTAAAACTATATATGGTTGTTAGGTTATGTTTTTTTGATTTTGAAGGCAAACGCCTATGGTTGATTTGCTTGTATTTTATTTAACTTCTGTTTATGATGTTTGTTTTGGCTTTTATGGTTAAAAAATTTAAACCATATAAAGTTGTTAGGTTATGGTTTGTTGACTTACCGGTGGATTTTATATGTTTGTGATTATGGACTTGTTTTTGACATGCAGTATGTGGATTTGTTTACTTTTTAATGTTGGATGAAGTTAGTATGTAATTCCATGTTTAAGGAAGCAAGATTATGATCAAATTATATTTTTCTTTATTCTTGTGAATTGTTCTCTTAAATTGCACTTTCAAGTTGCAGAGCTTCTAGCTCTTGCATTTGGCTTTTGTGTTCCATCTTTAGATTCTCCAAATTTCCTTATTATTAAGTCTACTGGCATTTAGTCCTGTCATTGAAGAGTATACAATTACAAGGTTTGTTCAACATGGCTTATGTACTAGAAACTGAAACAATTCATAGATTTTTGTTTGTACTTGTAACCCAAAAGGTTAATGATTCTTACTACATCTAGTGGTTTTGGCTTCTCTGAAGGTAAGAGCTTCAGGTATAGTTATACCTTGTTTCACTTGCTGCTGATGGTCGTTGCTTCTTAGCATCAATACTTCCTTTCTCTCTGTCCCTGATATCCTATCTATCTCACATGCATCATATGATTTTAATAGTTGTTTGAAACATTAAAACATGCTACTCAGATTTCAATTAGTGAGTTGGATAGTCACATGGTAAAACATATGTATGGGGTGGCAAAGCGTCTAATGATTTTGATTTTGAAGTTGACGACAAGGGTGATTATGATTGATTTGCTTGTATCCACTTAACTTTTGTTTATGAAGTTTTTTGGCTTTTATGGTTTAAAATTATAACTATATATGGTTGTTAGGTTATGGTTTGTGGACTTATTGGTGGATTTTGAATGTTTGTGATTTGGACTCGTTTTTAACTTGTAATATATCCTTGTTAATACATTTTAGTGGTTTGGTTGTGAGGACATTTTATATACAATCTCGGGTTCGAATATGGATCACCACATTTTTTCTTTCTTGTATGTGTGTTCATTTCAAAATGTGTTGGCCACTAGCCAATAGCAAAATAAAATAAAACTTGTAATACGTGGATCTGTTTCCTTTCTAATGTTGGATAAGGAAACAAGACTGTTATCAAATTGTAATTTTCTTTATTCTTGTGATTTGTTCTCTGTGATCATTACTTTAGATTGTTGATGATAATAGAAGTGGTGATTTATGTAATAATTTTAGGTCATGAGGAGGTTCGAGTGGGCATTACATTGCGCACACAATTGAAATTTAACACCACTTATATATTGTTTGGCATTCACTTTTATATCCAATGTAAAACTTTTACTCACACTTAGTGACAAATAATATTTCAGTAATTTATTTTGCATAATTTTTTTAGTTTAAGCTGTTAATTTTGTTTTTGAATTCGTACCCTCTCTCCTTTTTTGTTGAGATTTCTAAAATAGTGAAAGTCATCGATACTTCTAACGATAAAACAAATGTTAGTTACCATTCAAAATTAGAGTACAAATGGACACAATGGTAGCAAGTTAATTTTTTGAGAAATAGTATTTGTACAATTTATTTGTGACAATTTTTGTATAACTTTCTCTTTTATAGTCACATTATGTTTTAACTTTGTCTCTTCTCTTTTCTCTCTTTATTGTTTTTGACTAATAAGAAAAGGAAAAAATAAGGTTATCGTAAAAGTTGTTAGCAAATGGTTGTCCAAACATCATTCTTCTAGTTTTTTAAAGACACCGCAATCTTGATGAATTCAGTATAAATTATCCATGTAGTTATAAATTTAATGAATATAGTCATATCAATAAGTTGTTTTTTCATACATTTACAGAAAAGCTAAGCACATCATCAATTGTAGACGCTAAACGCATCATCAATTACTTGTAAAGATCCTTTACAAAGTAATATTCCTCGTGATATTTTTTTTTATTCTTTTTGGGAAAAGAGAAGGAAACAAATTTTTTGAGTTGCAGAGCTTTTAGTTCTTGCATTTGGTTTTTGGGTTCTACCTTTTGATTCTCCAAATTTTCTTAAGCTTTATCCCAAACTATTTTGACTATTTTGGATTTTAACTCTCTATTTTGAAATTTCAAATTTTAGTCCTCCTATTATGTATTTTCCAGGATTTTGCTCCCCAACCACATTTTAACTCATTTTCGTTGATGTGGTAGTGCTTATGTTGATTATATAATTTATTTTCTTATTCACGTGGTTAATTGATATTAATTATTTATTTTATTGTTTACTTTTTAAAATTCAAATATATTTGATAAAAAAAAGTATATGAAAATTCAAACAAATAATAAAAAACAGTAAAAGAACTATAAAAATGCAGAAAAAAATACTAGAAAAACATCGGAAAACAAGTAAAAGATACCAGAAAAATGCAACAAAAAAATCAGAAAAAAAAACAAGAAAAATAGCAACAAAAAAAAAACAAGTAAAATAGAAAAAACAATCCCATCAAAAATACATGGAAAAACAAGTATTTTTATTGGAATTTCTTTAATATTTATCTGATATTTTTGTTGCACTTTTCTGGTTTTTATTTACCGGTTTTATGGTATTTTTCTTGTTTTCCTATAGTGTATATTTTCTGGTTCTTTTTATTTATTTTTTATTATTATTAATTGAATTTTCATGTACTTTTTATATTCAAAATATTTTTGTAAAAAAAAAAATATTCAAAATATTTTAATTTAAAAAAAAAATTAATGTTGATTAACTAGCTGGACAATAAAATAATATCATATCCCTTCAGAAATAAGTTTAAATGTGGTTGGATGGTAATATCAAGCACAAATAGGAGGGCTAAAATCCCAAAATTTATAATAAAGTTGTTGAAATTCAAAATTATTAAAAATAGAGGGCCTAAAACTGCATTTAAACCATTTTCTTATTATTAAGTCTACGGTGAAGAGTATGAAGAGTACAATTACAGGGTTTGTTCAACATAGGTTATGTACTAGAAATGGAAACGGTTCATAGATTTTTGGGTTCTAACTCTATACTCTAAAAGAATTATAATTAACTACGTCTACTTCTAGTGGCCTTTGGCTTCTCTGGTAGTTGGATACCAGATATTGTTCTTGCACCTTGTGTTCACTTGCTTGTGACGCGGTTGCTTCTTAGTATTATTCCTTATGAAGCACGGACAACCTTGGATTAGACGTGTTCTGGTGTCGGATACGACACATGTCTGACACTGACACTTGTAATTACATTGAATTATGTAAAAAAAATTAAAATTATTAGATATGTCGTCGTGTTACTCTTAGTATCTGTATTGTATCCGACATCCGTATTTGCATCCGTACTTTATAGATTTATTCCTAACTTTCTCTGCCCCAACTATCTCACATGCATCATATGATCTTGTGTATTTTATGAATTGCTTTTGATGAAGAATATAATGTATTAGTACTTGAGCAAACATCCAAGAATAAATTGGTCTTAAGGTATCTTTCTTTGTTATCATCAAAATAATTTTGGATCATTATTTCTCGACCAACTTGATTTCATTTAGACAACTAGTTACGTAGTCAACACACCTTTATATTTGGTTAATTATGATTAATGAATGATTAAGTTTAGGGAATTATAAGGGGTTTGATGGTTTGGGGAGGAACAAAAGGATTAGAGTCGTCAAAAGTTTCCGAACTCAACTCTCCTCTCTAACAAAAATACCAACTAACTACTAACATTTATTATATATAAGAAAGAAAAAAAAAAAGACGAGTTATAAAATGGTTTGAGTATGGAATCAACTCTTTTCTCTCTCAAACAAAAATGACAACTTAATATTAACATTGGCTTTTTTAAATGAAAAATAAAGCATCTATTTAGTACAATTAAAAACGATTTTGAACATTATTAACTACAAATTTATATGTCCAAATATACATATATTCATTAATCATCCAAATTATCTTAAAATATATATGGTTTTCACGTGTCAAAATTCACATGATATTCATCAACCATAATTTGTATTCAAATATATATTAGACAAAATATAATTAATGATGTTAAAAGTGTTTGATATCAAATTTGGTTCCCTCTAATATGCAACTTTAGGTGTTAAAATATAATTTCTCTAAAAACTATTATCGCATCACGAAACAGTATAATACTCTTGATAATACATAACAAATAAATTAAACATTATTTTGTTGATAAAAAAATATAATAAAGGTTTGACTTAATGGTAAAAAGACAAGTATTAAATTTGAGAGGTTTTAGATCCGAGTCCTATTAATACTTTTGTAGGAATTTAAATGCAAATACCTTTGTAAGTTGTCTTGAAAATGTCTTCACCGCCTTGAATTAAGATATCATCCTCCCACCTTAAACTTTTATTAGAACAAAAAGAAAAAGAAAAAAGGAAATTGAACTTAACCAAAAAAAAAAAAAGGAATTGAAAGAAAACACATAAGATAAGATAAGATGAGCTAAAATTAAAATGAACAATGCTATATCTCTAAAAAAATAACATCAAGAATTCTTCAAGAATAAAGAGCAACCAATCACAATGCACTATTTGCCACAATTCAATGAGGTGTGGCTAAAAAATAGGAAGTGAACAAATAAATCATGCAATTAAAACTTGCCAACTGTTTCTTGAAAAATTCTTGATGCTATTTTTCTAGATAAATAGCATTTTCCAATTAAAATTAAACGGCTAACCCGGACGGGTACCCGTTTTAGGGCTTAGGATCGTAAAGGGGGAATATAAATAGCAAGACCGCGTACCTCATTTTTCACTTTCTCTTCTTCATTTCGTCACTCTTGCCGCCGTCTCCTTACGGTGACTCTCCGATGTATCATGCACATGTATTTTCTTCAAACTGTTTTTTTTTTATATTTTTTATATAAGGTTCTTATCTTTCAATGCAATGATAACATAAAAATCCGTCAATTTATTCTCTAACATGTTAACTGATTTTATATACTTTAGGGTCTATTTATTATATCTATATAATTTAGGGACTAAACTGACGATGAACTCGTAGTTTATTCCAGCATCTCATTTTGAAAACGTAATAATAATTTACAGTGCTGAAGTGTAATCTAGGTTGTGGAAGTTATGTCACAACAAAAAATGGAATTTGGCGACGAGGTAGATCAAAGCGAATCACGGTTTGTGGATGCATGTGCTTCTATGATCCTTGCACTTGATTTGCCCTTTGATTTTTTGGAGCACGAGGGAATGAGGAGGTACACTGAGACTTTAAATCCAAATGTTGTTATACCTCCTACAAATGTTCTTGAGGCTTATGTCACTCATTTGTACATGAAAGAGAAATCTAAGCTTAAATAAAAATTGGCTACCATTCCTAATAGGGTGTCTTTAACTTTTGATTTGTGGGAATCATGCACTACTATGCCTTACATTTGTTTGACCGCTCATTTTGTTGACGCGAATTGGAAGTTAAATAGTAAGGTTCTTAATTTCTGTAGTGTTTACCCTGCCACTGGTGGTGAGATGTGTGAAAGAAAGATTGAATTGTTGAATGATTGGGGAATAGAGAAAAAGATTTTTTCTCTTACTTTAGATGATTCAGTCGAGAATAATGTGCTGCAAGAACAATTGAAATCTCATCTTGGTTTGCACAATGGGTTGTTGTGTGATGGAGAGTTCTTTCACGGGCACTGTTTTGCACGTGTTTTAAATCTGATTGTTGAAGAGGGGTTGAAACTAGTTACTGATGTCGTGTCTAAAATTAGAGAGAGCATAATGTTTGTGAGGCATTCAAAGAGTAGAAGGGAAAAATTTAAGGAATGCATTGAAAAGGTTGGTGGTGTTGATAGTTCCGTTCGCTTGCATCAGGACTCGTCTATGAGTTTGAACTCAACTTATTTGATGCTTGAAAGTGCTCTTAAATATCGGCATGTGTTTGAAAGTCTTCACTTGTATGAGGATAATTATGAGTTATGTCCTTCGGCAGAAGAGTGGAAAAGAGCAGAAAAGATTTGTGCATTCTTGTTGCCTTTTTATGAAACTGCCAACATGATTAATGACACAACGCATCCTACTTCCAATTTGTATTTTTTGCAAGTTTGGAAAGTCCAACGTGTTCTAGTTGATACTCTGGGAGATGAAGATGATGTTATAAAGAGAGTGTCTGAAACGATGATGAGCAAGTTTGACAAATATTGGAATGAGTACAGTGTTGTTCTTGCATTGGGAGCGGTTCTTGACCCACGGATTAAATTTTCAACATTGGCTTATTGTTACTCAAAACTTGATGCATCAACATGTGACAGGAAGTTGCAACAAGTAAGGACGAAGTTGTACATGCTATTTGGCAAGTATTCTAGCCAAAGTTCTTCTTTTGGCGTGCATAATAACTATTCAGGGCCAATCTTCTAACATGCCATTGCAAAAGAACTCCAAGTCTTTATCTCATGGTTTATTTGATGTAAGTTTATATATATTTTTGGAATTAACAATTTAATTACCTTCTATCTTGAATTTATTTAACCTCATTGCTGTCCTTTTCACATGTGAAATATAATAGGAATTGAAAATGCACCATGAGCAGCTTGTTACTCAAACTGAAAAGTCTCAACTTGATGTTTACTTAGATGAATCAAGTTTACATTTTCGTTGTTATGAAGATATGGATGTTTTAGAATGGTGGAAGAGTAATAATAATCGATTTCCAGATCTATCAATTATGGCTTGTGACTTGTTAAGTGTTCCCATTGCCACTGTCGCTTCTGATTTTGAATTTTGCATGGGGGCACGCGTCTTTGAAAAGTATAAAGACCTTATGCTGCCTATGAATGTGGAAGCTAGAATCTGTACTCGCAGTTGGTTGTACAATTTTGTCATCAATGGTACTTTATGTGATTAAATCTAATTGTGTTGTTTTGATAACCACAGGTCTATTTAATTATTAACCTCTTCAATTTTAATATGTAGATGAAGAGGACGATGACGATGACTTTGAAGAAATTGTGAATGAAATTGACGGTGGTGAAAAAATGGAGCAAGCTTCAAATGATTTTGATGATGACGGCGATGGTGGTGATGATGATTGATTTGCTTCTATTAACTTTAATTTATGATGATTTTTTTGCTTTATGGTTTAAATTAAAACTATACATGGTTGCTTGGTTATGGTTTATGCACTTACTGGTGAACTTATTTTGAATGTTTGTAATTGTAGACTTGTTTTTAATTTGTTATTGGGTGGATTTGTTTGCTTGCTAATGTTTAATGTCGGATGAAGTTAGTATTATTATTCTATGAGGAAGGAATCAAAAAGGTGTTTCTCAGCATAGTTTTAAAAACCGGACCGGTCATCGACTCGGCAAGGGCGTCGGGTCACTGAGTCAATGATCGAACCACTGGATCAATGGTCGAACCGCATGACTAACTCGGTTTGAACCGAATAACTCGATCGTATGACTCGGTCATGTAATTTTCTTGAATAAGTACTAACCTGAATTGAATCAGATGATTTAGTCTCTAAATAAATTACATACTTAAAAACAATATCATACTAATTTAATTTTCATTTTATAAGTCATACTACATTTTCATTTGTTGGTATCCGTAAAAAATAAACATAATTGTTAATAGTTGAGGTTGTAAAAAAAAATAAAAAATAACATTGTTTTCTTATTTTTGTTACACAGGCTATGAAACATTAAAATTGGGCTTATATTTGATAAGCCCACTAGACCACAAACCCTAAATATCCACATAACAGATCAACATCAATTTAAGTCACCATCAGTGCAGCAAGCATCAGCCGCCTCTCACAACAACAACTGTGCTGCTAATTTGTTTTTTCGATTTCTCTACTTCTTCTTTGCGTCTTCAATGAAGCCTATTTGGAGGACCATCTTCCCTTTCCAGTTTAGGATCGAGTTTCTTTGAACTATTTCTCTTGTTTTCTGTTCTTTTTAAGCCGAGTATTGAACCGATCCGGTTCTGTAAAACGGCCGATTCGCCGGTTTTGACCGGTTTTCGCCGAGCCACGCCGGTTTACGCTGGTCCGATTGCATGTACGATCCAACGATTAGATCGAACCGATTACCTCACCGGTTACCGGCCGGACCGGTCCGACCGGTCGGTCCGAGCCGGGTTTTAAAACTTCAGTACATTGATAGAAACCTAAGCAAATCGTCGTCATTGGTAGATACCAAAACTCAACAATTACAAGCTCAATTAAAATTTCGACTTCACGCATGTGGTTGTAAAATTATATGTAGGCTATCGAGTTCCAGAATATACTCAAACTAAAACTCCTCCTAAAATAGAAGAAAATATCTACCATATGACAAGACCAATGCTAGGAACAAACACTCGTTCACACATACTTGATCAAATAGATATTGAGCCACATCTTTACACTATTCTAAGTTTCTTTTTTGAAACAATTATATTCTTTATTACTAGGCGTTTCTTTAACACTTTTCATTTTTTAATTATGGAAAATGCTAACATTTGTCCATAATTACATATAGTAATATTGTCTTAAAAATCGTGCTTAAATTTTTGATGCAATTTTTATTTTTGAGTTCATTAACATGTGCAGGTTAGCAAGACCTTTTAATTATTTAGAGGGCAAAATATTACCTTAAACAAATTAGATACCGACTCGAATATACTTATTCGTCATTAAAGCTATTTTCACATTAACTTCACCCAAAAACATTGTTGATGCCACACATTCGCAATCACCTATGTGATTGTGCCTAGATTTGTAGCGAAGGGTTGCTGCTCCATCCTCATGGCATGGTTGATACATTCTTCTTTCTCTAGTTTGTTGTTGTAGCTATTCCTATAAAGATAGGGAAGAGGTAAAGTGCTGGCCAGACAGCTGAACATGAGTGTTTGTGGTTTTTAAGAAAAGGGGTAAATTGAATAGCTAATTGCATTGATTTAATACACAATCATAGTTTGTATAATATTGGAAATCAATCAAAATTTCGCAGTATATATATTTTGCTGGATCTAAATAATCATTTTTACTTGCAATTAACAATACTAAACTCTTAGAGTGTGTTTGGATGGGAGAATGTTTTGAGGGAAAGTAATGTTTTAAGGGAATTTAAATACTTTGAGGTGAATTCCATTGTTTGGATAATAATTTGAAGAATTTTCAAAATGATGGAAATTTATGAATCATTTTGTTCAAGTTAAATTTAGAGAATTTCAAATGACACCTAAAAGTTAAAAATTTCAAATTTCTTCAATGTTATATTTTTTCAAAATTTTCATTTTGGTCCTCAAATTTTCCAAAAATTTCAATTTGACCCCGATAAATATCAAAAAAATTGCAATTTGACCCCTCAAATTTTTTGAAATTTACAACAAATTTCAATTTTCAATTTTGGCCAAAAAAATTCAAATTTATAAAAGTTGCCCAAAAATGATGACAATGAAATTTTTTATCACTTCATCCAAACAAGAATATTGAGAAATGAAAGTAATAGAATTGAATCATTTGAATTGCCTAGAATTCTAAATTCTTTAAAATTTCTCGATTACCTCGTCCAAAACACTCTTATATTGCTCTATTTAGCAACACAGACATTTGCATTCCAAAAGTTGGATCATAATGAGAGACACTTTGAATATCCATGTATAACCATTGATGTGTTATGATGGGTTACAAGGATGAAGAAGAGCTGTTGAATGTTGACTCCGACGATAATGGTGAGGGTTGTGGAATAAAGTTGGTTGCGTGTGTGGTGCAGTCGCATAAGGCAGAGGGGAAGTGGAAAATAATGATGGGTGATTTGAATAGGTGTTGTTGGATAAAGGTTTCGACTCTTGGTGCTCGAGTTTCATGTTGATTGAACAGTGGAGATTGAAGTTCATCGCCGTGGTGTTTACAAAAGAGAAATGCTGAAAGTTGTTTTACAAATCAATCGCAAATAGAAATAAAAATATCACAAAAATTTCAATTTAAAAAATGAGATCAAGTCCAAAGAGTTGTCAGCTCAATGGTAAGAATTTGATTTTATAACTAAGTTGACATGTTCAAATTTCACATGAAAAAGTTGTCAAATGGTCATTAACGCTACCAATATTAATAAATAATTTCATTCCTCAATTTAAAGAAAAAAACAGATATCGAAATTGTTTGTTATCATTCTATATCACTAAATAGCACTTTGATACTGAGACTATTTTTCAAACTCATTGATCTTTAACATTGATGTGATCCTGCTTTCCTGCATTCAGATAAGCGCTCAGGAAGTTATATCCTAAATCTATAAATAAGGAGGGAAAGACTTGGCAATTATACTGTCTTTATTTGCTAGGTTATGTCAGGAAAGTGGAATGTTGCTCAATCCTATAATTGGCATATACATGTTTTTCTCTGTTGGAGGATTTCTGAACACTAACACAACTACAAAATACACAAATATAACATTTTTTATTAAAAAGAAACAAAGAGAACAATGAATCGAGAAAAGTTATTTTGCATCCTTGCAGCAATAAAAGAATAGTGACATTAAAAGATAAAGCAAAAATGTTGGGGTCCTCATCCACCTCCCCCTCTCCCGATATCAAATCTGAGGCATCTCCAGCAGTATTTTGTTCATCCATATTAGAGTTTTGTTTCTGTCTCTCAACCACCAATTTAAAAAAAGAAAGATCTACAACACCGAAAAGTATATATTTTACTCAGTAGAGTTTTATTCCCTCATCAAGGAGTATATAAAGAACAATAAACCATTCTAAACTTATAATTAACCATGAAGTAGAGTAATCAACATAGAAAAGTAACTAAAGAGTCTAACCTTTTCCACGAATATTCATGGCATCAGATAACAGTAAAGGATGTTGTCGCTCTTCGCTTCTTGTACTTCAACTCAATTTGATGACGTGCTTTATCAGGGAAAAACTGTTGTATCATAGTAAAATCTGTGCCAAATTGCCTGATAGCCTATGTTTAACAAATGAAACCCAAAAAGACAATTACTACGAAAATATTAACTGCCAACATGGTAAGAATTATGCAAATACCTCATAAAACATTTTAGTATCTCGTGTTGACCATTTTCCCCTAGGTGCCTTCTCCATGAAAGACCGGTAATTCAATAAAGGAGCAGTTAATGTAATCTTTTCAGGGGCTTGATCATCCTCATCCAGGTCTCTAAATTCATCGTCGGAACGGAAAAAAAATACTCCTCTTTATAATTAGCATCGGCCTCGTGATGAAAATCGTCATCACTGCATATAAACATTTTGAGATGTGAAAACTATATAGAATACTGCATATGACTCAACAGTGACAGTAACAATAGCCAGTGGATAGTATGAAGTGCAATTCCTATATAAGCTGCGAAGGTGTTACTGTACCTTTGATTGGTGGAAGGTGTTCGTTGATCATCCATGACGCAATTAGTTAATTGAGTTTCACTCAATTCAAAATTTGATGCGTTGCCTTTGCCAGGAATTGCAATTCAAAATTCTTTTATGTTATGATTTGTTTGAAGCTGTTGACTTTCTCTTCTTTTAACAGTACTTGCATTGCTTCTTATTCAAGTCAATAATTTTGAATTTCAGCTGAGAATTAGCAAAATGTGTTGGGTAAAGTATAGAGAAATGCTAATGAAGGCCTTTAGGAGACTTTTAAGATTTTAGATAGTAAGTTTTCATCGAAACTTATGAATTCAATACATCAAAAGTTTAAATGGTAAACATTTTCAATGAATAGTTTTTTTAATTAAAGATATTTAAAGAGTACTTTTATGACACTCGTTAACAAAATTCATTTATTAATTGTATTAACGTAGTTATTTTTGTCAATTTCATTTTTTTAGGTTGTTAAAACCAAAAATGAAATATTTGGTCGAACTCATGATTCTATTTTCGACAAGGCGGATGAGTTATTTCGACATACTACAAAGTGTAAAGAGAGACCAAGAGTATACAGACTTCGACATGCTACATTTTCGACAAAGTGATTTAATATATTTCATGCATGTGGTTAATGATTATTTTTGTGGGAAAAGCTTGGTGAAAGAAAGAAATTCTTGGCATAGCACTGTGTGGAGCATGATGTAGCAAATACTTTCTTATGCAAGATCTAATGTCTCAATTTTATTACTATGGACTTGAATACTTCGACATAGACATTGTGGTAGTAATAATAATAAGGTAAAGTCGAACATGCGGTGACAAACAAGGCTGAAGTGCATTGAAGATTATTTCTTAGTGTCTTAGTGCATGAAAGTTATTTCCTAGTGTCTTAGGAAGTTATAGGAAGTTATTTCTACTTTTAATATAGACCATAGGATTTAGTGGTAGTTTTCTCTACAAGGTCTATATATATCAGTTTGTAATAATAACAATAGGTTGGTTTCTTGATTTCTGAAAACTCTGCAACACCCACACGCAGCGTGAGCAATCGGGTTCAGGAATGGACAGAATGATAGATTCCAACCACCCTTTACATTCCTGCAATTTAATATCAATGTTCTTGTTTTACTTTCCTTTTTCTTTTGCGTTTCTTTTCATCTTTATTCTATTTCTTTTTCTTTTTAACATGCTCATTTGAGCAATTTTCTATCATGTTGTCATGAGACAACTTGTTATTACAAGATGTTGGATGCATTTCTGACATTAATGTTCTTAAAGAATGCATGAAGTGGTGTCATAAACCGCGAGGCTTGAACGATCCCCTTTAAAAATACATTTGTACCATCGATGGCAAATGAAGTTTACATTACCAAAAATCGGTGTAAACAAATTGGCACACCCGGTGGGACCATTTCAAGTTTTGCGCGACCCAACACTTTATATGCATAAAAAATGGTTGTTTAAGCCATGTTTAAAAACTTTTTCAAAACCTTGGAAAAAAATTTCCGTTGTAGTTCTAATATTTTATGTGTTTTAAAAGTGGTGATTTAATCTTTATGATTAACAGTGTTCTAGAAAATTTCTGGATATATATGTCAAATTATTACCATAAAAATGGTTTTTGAAACCTGAAATCGAAATGGTTTTGTTTTTAAACCATGATCATATGAAATGCTTGAAAGTTTTACAAAGATTGGTATTTTAAAGCCAAAATGAAATGAAGAATAATTGGTTTTTAATCTTGGCTAGATGATTTAAATTGAAAAGCCAAGAGTCTGGGTTTGAAAATAGGTTCGATTTCTAAAGGAACAATACCATGAACATAGTTAATTTGTTCTCTTTCAAAGTCATGTACAAATGGTGTTCGTTCTTCATATTTTATTTATGATAAGTGCTAAATTGTACAAAGGAAAATTTGAAGAATGACAAGAAAAGGGTAACGTGTAAAGAATCAAAGAAGATACAAATAGAGTTCGACAGAAATCAGGCATGACTTGGTGTAAAATTGATGGATGAACAATGGTTTGTGCATTTGGTTAGTTGGATCCTTCATAATAATTATCATTTCCCTTTATTTAATTAGTGGTCTTGATTTTCTAAAAGTTCATTAAAGCCAATATACCAAATTTGAGTTTGGCTTGAAAAGATGAAAAAGAACTTTTGATGAAGTGGTCGAAGAAGACCATACATTGTTCATTTTTGGTATTATGTTTCAAAATGTTATTCCTCTCATGTCTTTCGAGAAACAACATTTTGGGGGGCCTCTGTTAAAACCAAAAATGAAATATTTGGTCGAACTCATGATTCTATTTTCGACAAGGCAGATGAGTTATTTCGACATACTACAAAGTGTAAAGAGAGACCAAGAGCATACAGACTTCGACATGCTACATTTTCGACAAAGTGATTTAATATATTTCATGCATGTGGTTAATGATTATTTTTGTGGGAAAAGCTTGGTGAAAGAAAGAAATTCTTGGCATAGCTCTGTGTGGAGCATGATGTAGCAAATACTTTCTTATGCAAGATCTAATGTCTCAATTTTATTACTATGGACTTGAATAATTCGACATAGACATTGTGGTAGTAATAATAATAAGGAAAAGTCGAACATGCGGTGACAAACAAGGCTGAAGTGCATTGAAGATTATTTCTTAGTGTCTTAGTGCATGAAAGTTATTTCCTAGTGTCTTAGGAAGTTATAGGAAGTTATTTCTACTTTTAATATAGACCATAGGATTTAGTGGTAGTTTTCTCTACAAGGTCTATATATATCAGTTTGTAATAATAACAATAGGTTGGTTTCTTGATTTCTGAAAACTCTGCAACACCCACACGCCGCGTGAGCAATCGGGTTCAGGAATGGACAGAATGATAGATTCCAACCACCCTTTACATTCCTGCAATTTAATATCAATGTTCTTGTTTTACTTTCCTTTTTCTTTTGCGTTTCTTTTCATCTTTATTCTATTTCTTTTTCTTTTTAACATGCTCATTTGAGCAATTTTCTATCATGTTGTCATGAGACAACTTGTTATTACAAGATGTTGCATTTCTGACATTAATGTTCTTAAAGAATGCATGAAGTGGTGTCATAAACCGCGAGGCTTGAACGATCCCCTTTAAAAATACATTTGTTACCATCGATGGCAAATGAAGTTTACGTTACCAAAAATCGGTGTAAACAAGGTAATATGTTTGTTTTTTAACTCAATAAAAATATTTGTAAAGGTTGTCCCTGTGAGCTCAGTTGTTGGTTGTCCATGTGACGATCTTTTCTACTATAGATGTTACCCCAACTCTTTCTAATGTAGTCATTTCTAATTCTATCATATCTTTATGTTTGTATTGTTCTTTACCATCCAACATTGTTGGTCTTACTGTTGTCCTTTTTCCCTCCAACTTAAACGGTACTTTCGCATCACATAAAACAACTAAGACACTCATTCATTTCAACTACCCAACTTAAATTCAATGGTTTACTTCTCCTTCTATATTTCTGTCGTTTTGTACTTAGACCTGAGATATTTAAAGCGTATAATTTGTGGCAGGATCGTGCTGCACCCTCAATATACATATAAAAAGAAAACAAAGATGTGCCACAAAAAGGACACTCCCAAGTTATATACATGCATACATAGTGGAGGAAAGATATATTATTATATTGAATGGATTGGTTGACCTTATTGTGGCAATATCAAAATTGTTGTTTTTGAGTTCTGCTCTTTACCGAAACAGTTTTACTCGTTTCCAAGTGAAAGGACTACTATTTTGCCCTTATGTGACTTAACTCACGCAACGCGAGTTAAGTCACGCAGCGTGAGTCAACTCACGATGTGTTCTATTTTTGAACAAAACCCAGCAGGCAACCGCAAAGCTCCATTTTTTCTTTCCCTCCACCTCCAAAAACTCAAAAAGTGCGAATTTTTGGGTCAAAATCTTCATTCCAAATCATTGTAAATCGTCAGGAAGCAGGTTTCTACGCTCATCAAGCATCAAATAACATGTAATGTACTGTCAAAACTCTTCCTTTTTTTCCTGGTTTTTCTGCAACTTACGTCACTTTTTTGAACTAGGAAAGGGCTCAGCGTGAGTTAACTCACGCTAGCTGTGTGGGCTGCGTGGGTTAACTCACGGAGAAGGTTAACACTAGCGTGACTTAAGTCACGCTACTGCGATCCCCAGTTTTTGAATTTTTGCGCCACTTTTTTTCCTTGCTTTGCTTGCCGCACAAGTTATTTATTTATTTATTTTCTTTGTTATTTTTTTATTGAATAGACATTGAGTGATATGGTTGAAAATGTGGCGGAGGATGACGTTGAACCTAAACCGGCCAAAAGCAAAGCTTTCGGCGTAGCATCTGGCGATATCAAACCAACCAAAGATGTGGAGTTAAAAGTGAAAATTCTCTTCCAAGCTCACATTGTTCACAACCAAGCAAAACCGGTACCTACCAGTAACTTTGAAGAAAAGCCTAAATCGGTACCTACCGGTGTTCGTGTTATTGAAGTAAACACCGGGTCATTTTTTAAAACAAATGAAAGATAGAGAGATCGTGAAGAATTACTTGATTGGGATCGTCGACAAGCGGCAAGTGTCGGATTTATTATTTCTATAGATAAATCTAGTACGATAACACCATACATGACGATGCAATGTGAAAGGAGTGGTGAATACAAGTCACCTAAGACGAGGAAGAAACCGAAGCTTGAAGGCACGGGCTCAAGGAAATGTAATTGTCCATTTAGGTTGAAATGCTTCTTTGAAAAAAAAACACAAGATTGGTGGATTGCAATGCTTTGTGGAATTCACAACCATGATTGTGTAATTTGGACCGTTTGCATCGTTTATTGGTGATTATGTGATTGTGAGAAAAACGATGATTTTGTTTAATTTGGATCGATTATGTCGTATTATCTAATAATATTGTTAATCTGACATAATTCATTTAAGTTATGAATGTGGCATGATTACGGGTCATTTATGTTGAACCAATACTCTGTGTAGTTACTGCACTGCATATAATGCAGTTTCTGTTGTCTGCTATGAGCGTGAGTTAACTCACGCTAGTGCAAATGTCAACGTGAGTTAACTCACGCTGCATTTAACACTGGTGCATGTTAACTCACGCAGCGTGTGTTAACTTACGTTGTCATTTACACTAGCATGAGTTAACATGCGTAGAGGTAGTTTGGTCATTTTACTTGGGAACAAGTAAAACTGTTTGGGTAAAGACCAGAGCTCGTTGTTTTTTATGGTGCGGGTTTTAGCACAATGATGTTAGAGAGAGAGATATCAAAATAGAAGGATCTTATATTTGTAGGCTAAAAATTTAACGAAGCCTAAGCAAATCATACACTGATGGAGCCTAAGCAAATCATCAATGGTAGATACCTACACAACTCAGCAATTACAAGCACATTTAAATCTAAATCTGTAGACATGTTCTTTGTAGTAAATAGAACTCAACGGTCTTGTATATGATGGTTGTGAATTTGAAAGTAGGCTAATGAGTTCCAAAATAGCATGGATATGAACTATGTGATACTCACCAACCATACAATTGTTTGAATCATGTGCATTACTGATTCATAAAAAATAATTACCTTGAAGCATTCATTCTTCATTTTACACTCACCATACAATTGTTAAAATGAAAAATAAATTATTGACCAAACTTTCAAATCAAAGTTATGCATGCATCTTACAAGAGACATTATAAATATCGTGGGACTACGAAACTAGAAGTTGACGAAGTAACTTCACATATCAATCCGCAAAAAACTAAAATATCACTTAAACTTCAATTTAAAAAATGAGATCAAGTGCAAGAGGTATTCACCTCAGCGTTAAAGGTTTGACTTTATAACCTCAAATCTCATATGTAACAATTGTAAAATGGTCATTAACGTTTCGTTATCAATAAAAAATTTCCCCTTCCCCGTTTTTTTTTAAATGAGATCAAAATTTGTGGTTATTATTTTATATCACTAAATGGCACTTTGATACTGATACCATGCGTCTTCATTAATTTGTAATTCATCTTCACTATCGTCAGATTGTTCTGGAACTGGATATGCCATAGAATCTTCTTGATCTTTAACATTGATGTGGTCCTGCTCCTGCTCAGCTATTGCAACCTCTTCCTGCACTCAGATAACAAGAGTCTTTAAAATTAGCAAGGTCAATATGGGAAATATTAGACTTCAGAAAGTAATAAATGTATCGATTTAATCAAGGATATCCTACATCTATAAATAAGTAGGGTAAGACTTGGCACTTATAATTATCTTTATTTGCTAGGTTATGTCCGGAAAGGTTTAACGTCGTATCACATACAATATAGTAAAGTGGAATGTTGCCCCTTATCCCTCTGCTACATAGAGTATGAGAGAGGGGGTACTGGAGGAAGTGGAAGGGAATAACATCTCAAGCGATAATTAGAATAACTGGCTTTCCTTATAATAGTATTGATGTTTATCCGCTGGAGGATTTCCATAAAAAAAATACACAGATAAAACATTTTTCTTATCAAAAAGAAACAATAGAACTATTAATTGAGGCAAGTTATTTTGCATCCTTGCAGTAATAAAAATAACTCGGCCAGCTGAACTTCAAAGCTAAAAATGCTCTAGATCTTGTGTAAGAACTTTAATAAACGAAGGACTGAACCAAGTAAAAATGTTAATTTTGGTAGAAGGACCAGTTAAGTTCCACACTTCCACCGGAAAACATCATGCAATAAGAATATTTATTTGATAAATAAGGAATTTTACAAAAATAATTACCATAAACCATGTGCATCAAAAGAATAGTGACACCAAAAGAGAAAGCAAAACTATGTGCAAACCTTAGTTCCAGGTGTTGGGTCCTCATTCTCCTCACCCTCCCCCAGCATTAAATCTGAGGCATCTCCAGCAGTATCTTCTTCCTTATTAGAATTTTGTTTCTGTTTCTCAACCACCAATTTAAAAAAAGAAAGATCTACAACACCGAAGAGTATATATTTTATTCAGTAGAGTTTTATTCCCTCATCAAGAAGTATATAAAGAACAATAAACAATTTAAACTTATAATTAACCATGAAGAAGAGTAAACAACATAGAAAAGTAACTAAAGAGTTTAACCTTTTCCACGATTATTCATTGCATCAGTTAACAGTAAAGGATGTTGTCGCTCTTCCTTCTTGTACTTCAACTTAATTTGATGACGTGTTTTATCAGGGAAAAGCTGTTGTATCATAGTAAAATCTGTGCCAAACTGCCTGATAGCCTATATTTAAAAAATGAAAAGTTAATTTATTGAAAAGGAAGGTCCTTCCTCCCATCCCCCTTCCCCAAACCCAAAAAGACAATTATTGTGTGTATAACAGTGTTTACGAAAATATTAACGCCCGACATGGCAAGAATTATGCAAATACCTCATAAAACTTTTCAGTATCTCGTGTTGACCATTTTCCTCTAGGTGCCTTGTCCATGAAAGACTGGTAATTCAATAAAGGAGTAGATGTAATCTTTTCACTGGCTCGATCATCATCATCCAGATCTCTAAATTCATCTCTAAATTCATCGTCTGAACCAAAAAACTCCTCTTCATAATTAGCATCAGCCTCATGATGAAAATCCACATCATGATGAAAATCCCCATCACTGCATATAAATATTGAGATGTGAAAACTACATATAATATTGCATATGATTCAACAGTGACAGTAACAACGACAAGTGGATCGCATGAAATGCAGTTTCTATATAATTTTTTTTTCCTTTTTGTTCAATACTACTGAGAAGAGGATGTTGTGGTCCAAATGCATGTATGAATACCAAAAAAAGAAGGACCTTTGATTTATATCCCTAACATTTTACTCACTGATTCTCATCATAAACTGCTGCAGGGAAAAGGACTTGGTGTGTTGTCCTCTGAATGATTCTGATATAGATTTAGTATTTATAGTAGAGCTACAGCTGTAAATCTAGCAGAATCAATTATGGCGGTTATTACAGCTGTACTAGCTCCTAAATTTGGACTGAACAAAAGATTGCTATATAAATTGCACTGTGTAATTATACTCTCATACTGTCACATCTACCATCCTCCATGCCTCAGCCCACCTGAACCAATTTTTTGAACGATGAAAATAATGAATTTCTTGACAACATGTCAATCCATTTATCGAAATATTAACTTTCTGAACGACTTCATAAAATCATTGAATAAAAGACGCAGTGTATGCCATATGATGGTTTCGGTGCAGGGCATTCACATGTCTCTAACGACAAAAACAAAAAAAAAAACAAAAGAATTTTGCTTTGTTAAGTTATTTCTCAACATTTTCAGGTACCCTTTACTTCAAAAGCATGAGAGTGTACGAATCACAGATTAAGTACAATTGTAGTATACAAGATGTTTACAGTGGTATACACTAATTTGCAAAAGATAAACAGCGACCAGAAAATACATGTAGAGTTTTGTAATTGTCTAACTGAAAGCAAGAATAGGAGTAACCAACTCTAACTAACTCTATCAAATAACATGTATACCTTAACTTCTCAAGCTACTGACTACGCTATGTATACTCCGATAAATACACTCATAAGCTGTGTAGTGTTAATGTACCTTTGATTGGTGGAAGGTGTTTGCGAAGTTGTTGCCTCCTTTTTCTACATAGAGAAACAAACGGAACAGTTGGTGAAATTTAACCCACAATGTCGATTGCTAGCATTGTAACACAATAGTTATAGTTGAGAATACTCACCGCCAACCGCTCCTTATGTTCTGCAAGTAAAATAATATCCCTAATAGGTATTGTTCGTTGATCAAGATAGTCATTTTCCAGCAGAGCCTTGTCCACTATGAAAATGAAAATACTTTCACAATAAGCATATAATATATAATCATCAGACAATAGTTAAAAAAAATATATAGTTTGACAAGTTTACCACATCTTTTTCTTCGCCGAGATGCATGGGGGAACTTCTTAGGAGGTTCTTCAGTAACCTTTTCTGAATCATCATTAGCCTTCTTGCGTTTTTTAGATGTTTTTCCCTTTTTAGCCACTGATTTCTTCTTTGAACTTGTTGATGCGCTTGTCTTCTTTGATGAATAATCCACTTCGTCTTCATCGTCATTTTCTTCAAGTTCATCTCCATCAATAACATAAGGAGGGTCGAGGACATCATCACCGTCAACAGCCTCATTCAACGAGTTTTTAGTAGGTTTACTAGTTGCTTGTTTTCTCGGTTTCCTTGAGGTTTTACCACCTTTATCCTCCACACCAGCAATAGAAGATATTTTATGCTTCTTTAGAGATTTTTTTCTCTCATTTGCAACCTGAGAAAGCTTGCGAATAAAATTACAAATCATCTACAGTCAGATTCACAATCAAAGAAGTGAAGGAAAAAAAAATGACAAATCATAATAACAGATTTTTACTTCTTTCTCTCCAGTATTGTCTTGCTGCAAAAGGTCAGTCAATGTGGGACTATCTTCAGAATTTGTCAAGCCTTCATGCCTTGGAATTTCAGATGTTGGATCAGTGCCAGATTTCATGGATTGATAATCATCATACACATTGTCAATGGGGCAGTTAGGATCAGGATTCAAGTCTGCACCTTCCTGAAACCAATAATAACCAGGCCCATTTTTATACCAAAAAATTATTATTATTATTTTGGCATATATTTTAGGAATTTCTCGTATCCAATAAATCGCATAATCTTCACCTGTATTTCCGACCTACTTTTGCTATTGTATCCTGGAAGGACAAATTTTTCCTCCGCGCCATTCACATTGAAAGATTTAAGATCTGGTTTTGCTGCAAACAATTTTCAAATCACTGCTAAAGAATAGGTAATTACAATTGGCTGAGAGCCAATTAAGCATGAGAGTGAGAGAGAGAGAGAGAATAAATGGAAATGTAAAACAACCGAAACTCGTGCAAGCTAAAGAGGAGTTTGAAAAGTGTTGATATAATTTGATAAACCGCAGCGCAGAGGATTAATAACTCACCTGTACCAGTTGCATCTTGGTTGAGAATGTCATCGAGTGATTCTAGCCCGGAAAAAATATCTGCATTCTATATGTGTAGGTACAAAATGTATCATTACTAGAAAATCAATGAAACTGAAATAATGATAGTAAATATAATTTTACCTCTGCAACTGATTTACCAAAGCTAGAAGGAAAATCTCTAGTTCCATCGTGAACTACAGACTCTGAAGGCATAGCATTCAGGGAATCAGAATGGGAAGGAACAACTGATTCCAAGCTTCTATTATCTTCAGAAAATGGAATACCTGAGCTTATACAATCAAACTTATTTGATAAATAGGCTGTCCTAAGAAAGCCTGAAGTGTGAAAAGGTAAACTTATCATTTGTGCAAGTAGGCAACTCACCAGATGAAGCAGAAGCTGATGTATTGCTGACTCTAGGTCGTGGTTTAATCTTGGGCTGAAACTTTTTAGCTACAATGAAAACAAATACAGATAATTTATCTTTTCAGGTATGTGAAGCAAATTTAAAATAACACCAATATTCCTAACCCTTTCCGGTTCCAGGATCAGGGAGGACATCACTGAAAGGATCCAGCTCGATTTCCGCAGACAAGACCTGAACATAATATCCACCAAAAGTTGACTAAACTCATTCGAAGCAGTGAAATACATGGTAAGACACGTAAGTTCAAAATTCTACCTCTCGCACTTCTCCAAACTCAAAACTTGAATGTAAGTCGCTCTCGGATATTCCATTGTTAATGTCGCCTGAAGTGCTTTTGAAGCCCGCGTTTAGGCTAACCTCTAGTGAATTATCAATAACTTTCAAACTCTTGTTGCTGTCAAGAAATGAACCTTCCCCATTTGTAGGCAGTTCTTTGTTACTACCTATGGTTGAGTCAGTAGTAGATACAGCAGTCGCATTATTCAATACATTCTCTACAGCATTAGCAGGGTGAACTGATTGCCCTGTTACTGAATCACATGAGAGATATGAAAGGAATCAGAGTATGTGTGATTGACTTATTTAAGCTTATCTACTATGTATATGTTTGGCTCTTCGGTGACAAAAATTGATTTTGAGTTAATTGACAATGTAAAATTAATTCTGATTAAAAGTGAGTTGAAGGTGTAGTGATTTGTGTTTGGATACATTCATGTAAAAGTGGGTACTATAAATTTGTGCGTAAAAATCAATTCTAGAATCAAAATCTACAAATCTTAGCTTCATGTAGAATCAATTTTGCAGGCAAAGTCAATTCTACTGGAAAACAAACAAACATATCAGAATCACTCTACACCTTCAGAGTCAATTTTAGCCCCTCTAGAATGGGAAACAAACATGCATTGAAATAATCACTTGTAAAACTTTTCAGGAGAGCTAATGTAGTATATAAGTTGTTTTCAACTTATTTCCATAAACTCTATGGGATAGCAAAGCAAATGACACTAATAGCTTGTAGCTTTTGATAAATACAATGAGAATAACATAACTCACCGTTATTGACATCGATATCAGCATTATGAGAATCATTTTTGGGAGAAATTGGTTGAGATTCTTTGTGAGCGGTTGATGATGATGTAACATTGACATTGTCCACATCTTTAGACGAAATTGAAGATACATTCTTTCGAGGCGGTGGTTGTTTGGGTTTAGCCTTAGGCGCAAACCTGCTAACTGGTCTCGCTGTACAAACAATACAGTAAACAAGATTCAATACATTGATTAAAAATACAAAGAAGAAGAAGAAGAAGAAAAGATTCAGATTCCATTAACAGTTACCACGTGTTGTAGTAGTAGGAACAATATCATCAAAAAGATCATCCATGACGCAATTAACTAATTAGGTGTCACGCAATCGGTTGATTGATTGAAATCACGCGCTACCGGAAATGTGGCGAGCGAAACTCCGGTCGCGTTTTCCGGCAGGTCGAGAACAGTGCAACTCCGACTTGTTTCAGATACAAGAATAGCAAAGCCGCAGCGGTTGCAGTTTTTTTTGTTTGATGAATTTGTTGGGAGCTGCTGGGTTTCTTTTGTTTTAGGGTTTTAATTTTTTATTTAACATCTTCGGTTTACACAGCTTAAATGGTAAATAACTGGAAAAGTGTTGGGCCAGGTCGTGGGTTCGAACCACAAAGCAGTTCTTCTTCTTAACCGTGCAATTCTTCATTTAAAATATCGATAGCTTTTTTCAATTTTTTTAACGTGGTTATTTTTGTCAATTTAAAGTTTTTCTTTTTGAGGTAGTATTTATTGAATTTAATCGAAATATAGCTCCTTCTGCTATATATACGAGTGTCCATGAACCATTTTTCAATCTATATATATTATCAAGCTAATTCATGAACCAAGTGAGTCGAATCATGTACACAAATTTAACTTTTAGCTCAAATTTAACTCATTTGGCTTTGAATCAAGTTCCGAATTATGCTTAAGTTGAGTCCGTTCATTGTTAGTCATGTATCGTCGATATGTATGTAATCAAAGAAACACACGAAATTAACATTAATAATGGCTTATATTGACCAAACTTAAGAGATTAGTGTTATTAATGCATGTTACAAAAGAGACATGATAAATATACTGGGACTTAATTCAAAGTTAAAAAAAATTCATACAGGACTATGAAATTAGAATGGCAATTCAAGTGATTTCAAATGGCGAAAAACTAAAATATCGCATAAACTTTAATTTAAAAATGAGATAAAAATTGTCGGCTATAGTTTGTATCCCTAAATAGCACTTAGATACTGAGATCATCTTTGTAACTCATCATCACTATCATCAGATTGCTCCGGAATTTGATTTTCCATGGGATCTTCCTGATCTTCAACTTCTATGTGGTCCTGCTGAGCTGTTGCAACATTTTCCTGCATTCGGATAACAAGAGTTTTGAAAATTAGCAAGGTCAATTATGGGATAAGAAATATTAGACTTCAAAAAGCTACAAATGCATGGATTTAATGAAATATATCCTTAGTCTATAAATCAGGAGGGAAGGGTTGACAACTATAATTGTCATTATTTGCTAGGAAGGGTTATGTTAGGAAAGGAATAACGTCGTATCACGTAGAAAGGATAGTAAATTAGAATATTGTCTCCTATCCCTCTGCTGCATAGAGTACGAGAGACTTCTGGAAGGAGTGGAAGGAATAACATCTCGAACAAGAATTGGCATAACTGGCGTCCATTTATGTTTTCTCATTATACTACACCGGTTTTTCTTCCTTGTGCTTTTCCTTTTCTCTCTTGCAGAATTTCTGAACACTAACACAAATAGCAAATACACAAATAAAAACAACTGGCCGAAAATGAATGTTCAGAAAGGCAAAACGTGCATGGCGCTACATCAGCGTTGGGATTATCACAACTCAATTCCGCACTACTTTGCCGTGATTGCATGCTAAGTCCCGTCATTGACAATATAGCAAGCAATAAGAAAATTTCTTTGATAAATATGACATTTATAATCAAATTATCATAAACCATGTGCATCAAAAGAATAGTGGCATTAAAAAATAAAACCAAACTAGCAAAAAGTGCATACATTAGTTCCATGTGACGAGTCTTCAACCACCTCCCCTGGCATGAAATCTGAGGCATCTCTAGCGGTATCTTGTTCTGCCTTGTTAGAAGTTTGTTTCTGTTTCTCGATCACCGATTTATAAAAAGGTACTACATGAGAGAAGAGTATAGATTTGATTCATCAGAATTTTATTCCCTTGCCAAGAGTATATTAAGAAAGATAAACCATTTAAACTTATATTTCCCGATGTAGTTAACACTCTAACCATGAACAACACATAAAAGTGAAAAGAGTTTAACCTGTTGCATGATTGTTCAAAGCATCGTATAACCACTGTAAAGGATGTTGCCGCTCTTCTTTCTTGTACTTCAACATAATTTGATGACGAGTTTTACCAGGGAAAAGCAGTTGTATCATTGAAAAATCATTGCAACAACTAACAGCCTGTGTTTAAAAAATGAATAGTTAATTGATTGAAAAATAAAAGCCCTTCCCTCCCATCTCCCCTTCTCTAAACCCAAAAAGCGATGTGTCTACCATCATTCAAGAAATAACTATGCAAGATATTGTAAGAGTTATGAAAATACCTCATAGAACAGTTCAGTATCTTGTTTCGACCATTTTGCCCTAGGTGTCTTGTCCTTGAAAGATTGATGATTATATAAAGGGGTGGTTGATGTAATATTTTCATTTGCTCTAATAACAATCATCTGAACCAGAAAACTCCTCTTCATTATAAGCATCCTCATCAAGAAAACCCCCGTCACTGCATGCATATAAACATTTTGAGAAGTGAAATTTAAATAGATATTGCATACGACTCAACAGCAACACTAACAACAGCCAGTGGATAGCGTGTACGATATTTTTTTAAATAATGTTTTCGCTTTTCCTTTTTGTTCAATAATACTGAGGAGAGGGAGTTGTGGTCTGAATGCATGTAGTGCCTTGATGCATACCAAAAATAGAAGGACATTCCATCAATATCCCTAACATTTTACTCGCTAACTCTCGTCATAGACTGCTGGGAAAAGGACATGGGTTTCTGAGTTTTAGAGAAAATGAAAGTGGGTCAGTAACAAAATGGTATGTTGTTCATGGAATGATTCTGATAGAGATTAGTATTTATACATGAGTGGATGCTGCAACTAACTAACTAACTAAAAGAATCAGTTATCAGTTATCACAGTTATTATAGCTGTACAATAGTGCCTAACTTGGGACTAAATAGAAGATGGTTGTATAAATTTTACTAAGTAATTATATTTCCATACCGTCACGTCTATCATGCTCCATGCCTCAATATAATTTTACAATAGTGCACTTCTTGACAACATGGCAATCCATCAGGTCAAAAGAATAATTAAAAGAATTTCGCTTTATTAAGAAAAGTTTCTCAATATTTTCAGATATCTCTTAATTTAATAGCATGAGACTGTAAGGATCACATTGAATTATAGTAAATAAGATGCGTATAGTGATATGCACTAATTTGCAGCATAGCTGTATACTATCAGATTAAAAAAGGTAAACATTGACCAGAAAATAAATGTGGCATTTCTGTGATTGTCTAACTTAAATCTAACAGAAGGGCGGTGACGTAGTGTACCTTTGATTGGTGGAACATGTTTTAGAATTAATTGCCTCCTTTTTCTACATAGAGAAACAAATGGAACAGTTGGTGAAATTTAACTCATAATGCCCAAAATGTCAAATGTTAGCAATGTAACACACTAATTATAGTTGAGAATACTCACCGCCGATCGCTCCATACCTTCTGCACGTCTAATAATATCTCGAAGAGGTAATGTTCGATGATCAAGATAATCATCTTCCAGCAGAGCCTTGTCCACTATGAAAATGAAAATACTTTCAGAATAAGTACGTAAAATATAATAATCATGGACAACAGTTAAAAAATTGCCTGATAAGTTTACCACATCCTTTTCTTCACCGAGATGAATGCAGGAACTTTTTAGGAGGTTCTTCAGTACCCTTTTCTAAATCACCATTATCTTTCTTGCGTTTTTTAGAAGTTTTTCCATTTTTAGCCACTGATTTCTTCTTTGAACTTGTTGATGCTCTTTTCATCTTGATGAATAATCCACATCATCCTCATCATCATTTTCTTCAAGTTCATCTCCATCAAACTCATAAGGAGGGTCGAGAACATCATTATCCTCAACAGCCTTGTTAAATGGGTTTTTAGACAGTTCACGAACTGCTTGTTTTCTCGGCTGCCTTGAGGTTTTACTACCTTCATTCTCCACACCAGCAATAGGAAATCTTTTATGCTTCTTTAGAGGTTTTTTTCTCTTGTTAGCATTCTGAGAAAGATTGCAAATAAAATGACATATTGTTCGGAATTCAACAATTGAATGGAACTTTTACTAAGAAATAGGAAACAATGGGAGATAATCTCTCCTCCGAGGGTTTCCCCTTTACAATATTCAAAAGATACTCTCTAACTAACCTTTGTGTTCTCCTATTTATACACATACTCTCTAACTAATCCGAGTAACTAACTAGCTGACTATAACAACTCTTAACTACATTAACCACTCTAATTAGCCATTATTCTATATCCTAACGCAAATCATCTACACAATCAAAAACACAAATCAGAGAAGTAAAAAAGATGATAAATCATAATAACATATATTTGCACATGTCAGGTAGTGCTTATTTTGAGGAAGAAGAAAAGCTGAAGCTTTGAGTTGGTTGAGAGAGCAGCTGAGTATAATTTCTTTGGGGATAGCAGCTGGTACAAAGCTGAGCTATAATCTAGAGTTGGTGATTTGGGTGTGAATGTGTGCTGATGTTGTGGTGTGGCCTATTCTTGTAGGACATTGGAGATTATTTGGGCACAAAATTGGAGAATAATTCTGCATATTGTTTTGATATAGCCCAGTCACAGAGACTGTGTTGGGATACCAAGAGAATGGTTGTGATAAATAGGTCAGGGTATGTAATGAATTCAATTGTCTGTTTGATGGCTTGAATATATTTAATACAACAAGTTGTGTCATTGTGATTATTCATGAGATGCGTCTATGTGGATACAATTCTTTGATTGAGAAAGAAGTGAGCATACTTGGTTGGTTCTGTTCTGCTACACACCGCAGAAGTTTTTTGGCTTGGAAATTAAAGAATGAAGGTTTGGAGTGGTGCAATTGAATTTGGTATAAGTGTAGTGTGAGGTGCTGAGTGCAGAAGTTTATCAGTGTGCAGCAATTTGACTGATTTATGTAATCAAATTGTAATTTGCCTTTCTTAGGACTACTTGTGGACTGTGGTGATGACAGGATATTTAGTTATTAAATATTAATACAATGTTGTGCTTATTCAGAAGAAAAAAAATCAGGTATTTACCTTTTTCTCTTCAGTATCATCTTGCAGCAAAGAATTAGCCAATGTGGGACTATCTGCATAATTTGTCAACTCTTCTTCATGCATTGGAATTTCAGATGTTGGAACATTGTCGCTTTTGAAGCCCACGTTTAGGCTGACTTCTAGTGAGTTATCAATAACTTGCAAACTTTTGTTGGTATCAAGAAATGAACCTTCCAAGTTTTTAGGCAGTTCTTCCATCCTACCCGTGGTTAAGCGAGTAGTTGACGGAGCAGCAACATTATTTGGTGCATTCTCTACAGCATTAGCAAGGGAAAACAGGTTGCATTATTAATATAGAATCGCATGATAGATATGAAATGACTTAGAGCAAAATAAAACAAGAAATGGCTAGTCATACACCTGCTAACACACCTGTACAAATTCTATATGAAGAAAATCAATGTTGTCAAATTCTCGAGTTAACTCTTAGGAATTTATAATTCTAGATTACAAAAACGAGTTTACTCGCATGTACTCTTATATTTATTTGATAACTCTTACTATGAGCTAAAGTAAATTATGATAAAATCGGCAAACTCTCAATTTTAAACTATGAAGCACATACTTCGACACGGACTCCTGACATGACACAACCATGGACACGTAGGCGCAACTAATTTTAAAAATATAGGACACCGACACCAATACATACATATTTTTTTATTTATTATAGTTAAAAAATATATGAACATTATTTATAAAAGATCTAAACTGAGAACTAATATATATATATATATATATATATATATATATATATATATATATGTGCACATCTAAATTGAGCAATTTGATACACCACAAAAATGTTCTAAAACAAAATATGATAACTTTTACCTTATTCATCCATCTACTATACCAAAAATTAAAAAATGGTGTTATCGAATTTAATATCTTCAACCCCTTCATTGATGATCACTACTTTGACACATCTTTTAAGCCTTATAGAAATGTAATGTAAAATAATATACATAATGCAGAAAAGAGGATTCAGACATGAAAGTAATGTAAAATAACATAACTAACCATTATTAAGATTGATGTCATGATAATTATCGACCTCATAGAAGAACTTACAGCAACATTCACATTAATCCTACCTTTAGATGAAATTCCCTGTTTCGATTTAACCTTAGGTGCAAACTTGCCACCTGGCCGAGCTACAAAACAAAACAGTTTATTCCTTTGATTAAAAATAAGAACAGGATCAAGTTCCATTATTGATTGATAGAGATTAACATTTACCACGTGTGACAGGAGCATCGGATAGAACATCATCAAAAAGATCATCCATGAAGTAATTAATTAATTGATTGATTAGATTTTGCTGCTAATGTAAGCAACAAAGCGTGTTCTTCCAACTAACTGGACCTGAGTGGAGCTCTGTTCTGTTGCGACGTAATTTCCCGGCGGCGATTATCGCCGTAGCTGCTGCGTTTCTGTTGATTTGATGGAGTTATCTATTTTATTATTTAATTAGGGTTTAATAATTTAAAAAAAAACGCTTTAATCAATTATAAGATCTATAGCCAAGCGGTAACAGCTTTGTTTTTGCTTTGGATTTGAAGAATTGGGGTAGACTTTCCACCCATTTTGACAAGTATTGGTTAAAAAAGAAGATGTTATATACAGGGGTGTGCAAATAACTTGGTTAACCATAACCAAATCAACAACCAAACCCTTCCATTTTTTAAAACCCAGCCCAAAAAACCAAACCTAACCCATTTCACATAAAAATGGTAAATTGGTTCACAATTGGTTTAAAACCCCTTAGAAACTTCTTCCAAATCAGATGCATATCCCTTCTCTCTTTCTTGGATAGTAAATTGAATTTCTTCTTTCTTTTTCACATATCAACACGAGATTCTCAGCAACATGCTTTTTGGAGATCGTAACACGCTTATGACCTTGAAAGCTTCTTTTTCACAAACATGAACAATATGAACTAACAAGTACATGTACGTTTATGGCAAATCCTTTTCCGATCTCATCCTTGTGAGTAAAGCCGAAGAGTCTCTGGTATGTGTTTGGCCTTGAAGAAGAAATGGTTCCGATTTTGATTTTACAACGGCGGTGCTTGATATGGATAGTACTGAAGATGCTTGATACGAAAAAATGTGGATGGAGAATTTTACGGCGGCGGTTTATGGGAAGAATAGAAATGAAATGGTGGTCATAATTTGTGATTGAAACGGAAGTTAGGTGGAGAGGAGAGAGAAAGGGTTTGTGAGCTCTATGGAAGATGTGAGAGAGATGAAAGGGTGCAGTGCAAGTGTTGTTTGTTATCTGGCTTTAAAATGGGATCCATATTAAAACCGGTTTGATTTTGTGAAAATCGGTTCTAAACCGGTTCCGAACTAGAACCGAACTGGTTTCATGAGAAACCGGTTTTTGTTGAAATGGGTTTAAAAACCAAACCATAACTACAAATGTGGTTCGGTTTGGTTTGGTTTTTAACCATGCACGCCCTTAGTTATATATTTTACATGCTTTTGTAGTGTTTTCTATCAAGCACGAATACTTCTCATATTTGGTATGTCTCAATGTCATATATGTATTGTGTCCGATATGAACACGACATCGACACATAGGATTATAATGAATATACAATTTTCTTAAATTATTATCGATATCGACGTGTCTGAACTTTATAGTATTTTTAATAATATATAAGTCTTATTTACCGGCATGTGTAGGCTTTATTTTTCTTTATTTCTTAATTAGCTTCAAATGTCAAATACTTGAATTTACAATTTCAATGCTTTTTTAGTTCACTATGTCGCACGTAGACTTCAAATCGGAGAATAAATAAATCAAAAGTAATTAAAAGATCCACTACATATCCAAAAATCAATATACATTCCTCAACATACTTATAGCTGTGATTGCACTTTTCAAGTTCAAATAATAAAGACGTAGAAGATGGCATGAAATCATTTAGTTGATACAGATGAAAGTTAATACAAAAATATTTAGACAATGAAGGGGGTCTAAAATTCACTTTCCAATCCTTCACATATTAAAATTACTGTCGTTGGTTCCAAATTACAATTGGTTCTCTTCATTGCAATCATCTAAACTTAATCAAAATTTTGCAAGTGCAAATAGAATCGATACTATATAATTGGTGACTAATTGACTCCATTAACAACAATACGCCCTCATAGCAGCAGGCTGCACAAAACTAAAAGAACCCAACCATGAACATCGCCTACTCCCCCAACAGCAGTGGGCTGCGCAAACACATACCTGGGTTGTCCACAACAGACCTTGCAGGAACAAACAAAAGTTGTTAATAGCACCCTCCAGCCTACACTGCACACCAAGAATATATAAAAAGAAATTGGAACTGTGAACAAAACTACGTAACACCCCCAAAATCTTACTATAACTACACATACCATGCTAGTTCATATTCATACCCTTGACCGAAGCATGTCCAACATTTCGTACACTAAATATATTATGCAGTCGCATTTCCATCGATTGATAAGAAATTGCAGGTATATATTAAGATAAGGAAAGCATCAAAATTGTAACATCTTCCTTCAAAATAAATAAAAAAATTGTAACATCTAAGAGAGAACAGAATAAGGGGAGAAAACATTGATAACTAACTAAAAGACAGGCACAATACACTTGCCATTAAGTCTATGATTTCTCTAAAATATAACATGATCTCTTTTGCCATCTGCTAGAAGTTTTCATAGAGTGAAAATCAAATTAATGTATATTTTCAGAATTAGAATAATAAATATTGCAAGACAGCCACAAACCCAGACCAGAAATAGCAGCAAAACTGGTACAAAATCATACCATAACAGAAATGCAGGCAGTGAACTGCATAACAACAGGAACTCCCAAACAGCCGAGACAAACCCCACAAATTAATGTAAGTTATGTGGATTGCAATAAGATCTGCATATGCTACCAAAGTCAGTTCAGGAAAAAAAATTGCTATCATATAATTTGATGAGGTAAAACTTTCTGAAAGTATGAAATCAATAACATGTATAAATGATAGATCATACAATGCTAGTTAGCTTATTGCACCACAAAGCAAATATTGAAAATCAACAGAAGCAAACAATACATGGTTCTTTAATTTTCAATGCAAATCATGATGGCTTGATTTGAGAAGAATGCTTGCAAGAACAAAATGGACAGATGCATAACTAATCAAACTCCTAAAAATCAAAGTTTGATCTGTTGCAATGAATTTATAACCACTTTCATCAGGATTCAATTTTTTTAGTAATTCATAATTTTCAATTTTATTCATTTCAAAAGCATCATACTCTTCACTCTCTCCATAGGCTGTAGATTAACCCAACAACCAAATCTGAAGGAAGTAAATTAGGCTCATATCATGAAAAGATCATAGTAAAAAAAAGAACACTTTACATACTAAAAATATTATAAAGAACATCGGCCAAATCCTATTAAATTGAAGGAAATACATAGAAAATAATGTAGAAGCCTATATTTTAAGAAATAAAAAAAAAGCAAAAATATTAAACAATTCTGAATTGGCTTTCAAGACAACATTAAAATTTTGCTTATGATCACACAAATGCGGTCCAATATTAACTAGTGCATTTAAGAGAACATATAACTTTCAAATACTAACCAAATATTTTAACTCAAATGACAAAAAAGAGAATATCGGATTCATTATACAAAATTGTAAAATAGTCCTTGAAGTTATTCAACCACTACAGTAAGAGATTGAAAGTTTTTAGAAAACGACTAGCGGTCATCACTTACCCATAGATATTTGACATTGTAGCCTTCAAATTTGATAATTTTAGTGTCAAAATCAAAGAAAAATATACCATTTAGCTGCTCTCATATTCACAGAGAATGATATGATACCATACGATAAGCACATGTAAGAATTACCTCAATGGTGGAAACCGAATCGTCAGAAAAATAAGAAGGCTTCACGATTAGGTTTTCCGATGCACTCTTCAAAGGGAAATAGTTATTGTCAAAAACTATTAAAATCAAATAACCATCTATTTAAAAGCTTTAAGCCAGGAGTCTAATTCATCTATCCAAACTAACAAAACTATTTCTGGAGAGAATAATAAATTCACCTGGCTCTCATATTGCTGTCAGGATAGTAAATTCTCTCTGTGAATACACCGCTGAACACCGTCCAACATCAAAAGCATCCCTCTGCACTCAAAAAATGGCACATCAAGAAGAATTGACAGAAAGCAATGAAAAAAAGAACAAACACAACAATAATTTTATATATGATTCCCATGTTAAATTGCAACTGCTGTTATTGTTTTTGCACGGTTAGTTTTAGTGAAAAAAGGGCACTAAAACTTAAATGAAAATTGCACGAGGCTCTTGCACACAGGGTATTGAATTGAGATAGAAACACAAAGAAAGAAACGAAATGCAACAGCTAACAATGAAAAAAAGAACAACTATTCTAACAATGAAGAAAAAGCTGTAATTCACACAATCACATATCAAAATCAACGATTTTCAAACCCTAATGTCAAATTCGAAAATAGCAAAATTCACACAATCAATATGTACATGAATTGGTGGGAGAAAGTGAGTTACCGGTGACAGTTACGAAGGTCATTTGTTGTTGTGGCAGCAGTTGAGGAGCCGGCGAGATGTGCGTGGTGAGAGAGATAGATTTTCTGGCGAGATGTGAGAAGAATAACCCTACGTGTTGTGTTAGGTCCTCGTTATGAACGTCAAGACTCATAGCCATGGATCTGCCGCCGAGTTCAACGCCGGTTAACAACGAGGAGATGATCCAGAAGGGAGGGGATGAGGAAGAAAGAAGAGAGAGGAAGAAAATTCAGAGAAAGATGGAATGGTAAATAAAAGATGGATTTGAAGAGAGATAAATTCTTCTTTGTTGGACAATTAAAAGAAAAGGTAACGTGGAAGACAAAATGGTAAATGAATATAAATAAGAGTAATAATGCATGTTATTTACGATGCAAACAATAAGTTCAAGGGAATTTGAAATTCAAATTTGGAAGAGGGAGGGCGCCAGATTAACCAAGTAGGCCTGCATTAAGTGTGGTTAGTTGGGGCAAAATGTGTTTAGCGCCAAATAAGCTAGTTTTAGGGTTTTGTTTAGTATTGTTTGCAAATGTATCTTTGGATTAGATATAAAGATAAATAAAATAAAAAATGAATGGAATGGAATGGAACCAATTTCATTCCATACCACCCAATCCTTCAATTTGTCATTCTCCCTAATTTGAGGTGTATCAATGGAATAGAATTCGACCATTAAAATATTACCATTTTAACCTTATTTTAATTGTCTCTTCCTCTACTCATCCAATGCTTATTCCTGCCCATATTCACTTTCTTCTTATGTGATGTCTGTTAGTTTCTTCTTTTGTGCGTGTTTCTTCCTCACCATCAGGCACGCAAAGTACTCCATTTTACGATAATATTCCAGTTTAGCGTTTTTTATCTTCTTTTTGCTCGTTTTTAGGTGAAACATCAAACATATATATAGTCTGTGATCAAAGATTGATTTTAGTAGTGTTGGACTACTGGTTCTTGTTGCTTTTAGGAGGCTGATTGCGATTCATTTGGGTATTGGTGGTTTTTTGCTTCAAGGCTATTTTGTGAGATGTTTTTTTATCACTGTTCTGATGTGAAGGTATGTATATATATATATATATATATATATATATATATAACGCACCAGTGAAAATTAAAAAAAACAAGGAAAAAGATATATATATATATATAAGCTATGTAATTTTCTTTTTACATAACAGTTTGTTTTAAAATAAGGGTGTAAACGAAATAAAAAAAATTATAATTGTTCCATTCGGTTCACTTTCTAAGCAACGGAATGGAAAATTGACTCCACTCCGTCTTAAAATAACCAAACAATGGAATGGAGTGATCATTCCATTCCGCTCTGTTTCATTCCATTCCATTGTATTCCATTCCACTCTGCTTCATTCAGTTCCATCAATCCAAACAGAGCCTTAAGAAATAAAATAGTTAAAAATAAAATTTAAAAGTCTTTAAAACTACACCACTCTCATCCAGGTATTTAGGCCGTGAAATTAAATTGATGTATTTTCTATAGTTTATAGGGTCTTTTTGGATTGACTTTTGTTTTTGAGGTTACGTAAAACAACTTATGCAAATAAATAAGTTTTTATATATTGATTCATAAGTTTGTCAAAGTAATTTTAAAAATAAATAGTTTATAAAGATGTAATTTTCTTTAGTAGAAACTTATAAATTAAAATAAAAACTTATTTATTTGCATAAACTGTTTTTCCTAAGTTAAAAAATAACTTAATCCAAACGGCCACATAGACCTTATAGTTGGTTTTAACAGTTTTAAAAAAGTGATAGTTTAAGAATCAAATTAACTTTACTCAAATCTTTAGTAAACCAACATCTCTAACTTAAGGAGCTTTTTTTAGGGGTACTCAAGGCACTTTACAATAGCTCCTTCATATAATCAATGTTTTAAAAACATTTGTTATCACTATTAAATAAATATGTGAGTCTAGCTCCGTTGTTAGGGATATTGCATATTATATGCAGGGATCGATGTTTAAATCCCGAACACCCCACTTCTCCATAATTAAAATTGTGTGAGCTATTTCCACTAGATTACTTAAAAAAAATGTGTTTGAATATATATTTAACCACCCTATGTCATTTTACTATCAACTAGACGTCTAACTGTACAAGAGAAATTTTGCTTCAAAGATAACACTACCAAGTTGTTGTTTTTTTCTTGACAAAAACACTTATCAAGTTGTTAAGTTGATGTTGATGTAGATAACTCAAAAAAAATGGGAGTAATTAATAAATAAATGAAATAGACCGCGTAGAATTTAGTTATAATAAATTTTTGTCCACAAAAAACTTAGTAGAAATGTGTGTAACAGTGTAACACTCTCAATTAAAAAATAAGTGAAGCGGGATAAAAGTGTAGACTATAAAAATTAAAATATATTAAAAACAATGCAATTAGTATTGTTTGTTGATTGGAAAAGCCCTTCTTCTTATGAGCAAAATCCTTAGTGCCATTCTCAATGAAATTAATCAATTGTTGACATGTGCATCGCACGGATTTATTGATAAGGGACTGGCATACGAATAATAAAATGCAATATATAATTGCTAACGGTGAAAAGAACAGATGATAATCTATAGTATACAAAATAAAACACTTCATAAAATGTATAAAATCTGAAAATATTATAAAAGAAAATTTGGCAATCCTATCAATAATTCGGTAAAAGAATCATATATTTTGGTATGAGAGGAAGATTGTAAGGTCACGTCCTTCCATTTGCAAAATTAAAATATCAAAATATATGATTCTTCTGTTGTCTGTGTAATTTACCACGATTTAGGTATTATTTTTTCAGAGAAACACAGTCAGTTTAGGAATTGCTATATATAGCCGAGTTTGCATGGTAATCAGGGTAGCTGAGTTTGCATGGAAATCAAGGAATTCTGCTTGTAAACATATTAAATAAGTGTACCACAACTTGTCAAAAAAAGTCTAGAGAAACAATAGATATATACAAACGATGATACAACAAGATAGGAATGAAAAGCTCAGTGAGGAAAGATATTAGGGATTGCTGCATTTTAGAGGAAATTTGTTAGGTTAAATTGTTGTTAACCTAATGCAACATTTTAGAGGGAAATTATTAGGTTAAATTACTGCAAACTTAATAAAATTAATAAATTTGTTAGGTTAAATTATTTTTAGAAGGAAATTATTAAGTTAAGTTACTACAAATTTAATAAAATTAATAAATAAGGATAAGAATTTTGGACGAAGCTATTTTCCAAGTCTTGCAAAATCGATTCTAATAAAAATGACACGTGATTTATCAAATTTAGCCCCTGTAATGACATGTATGTGGTCATGATTTTCCAAACATCTAAATAATTAGCAATGAAATTATTAAGTTATGAATGATTTTTTTTCCTCGATATAATTAGATCATATACAGAAGGTGTATGGCATAAGATACAGAAAGCGGAGTAAAGATAAAGAAGATCAATAAAATGCAATTCCTTTAAAGTCAAGCTAAATATAATCTCAACCATTAGAGAGAGAAACACATATGATCAAGTGTACGAGGATCCATGGTTTTCAAGTTATTGAAGCATCTTGTACAAAAAATAATAATATCTTTAAATATAGATCAAATTGACTCCATTTTATGAGTGGTAATTGAGGATGATTTCTTATTTCCTTCCTGAACTCTAGAGGTGTACATGGTTCGATTTGGATTGGGTTTGGCCAAACCCAGGACCTGAACCATACAAGATACTCCGGTTTGGGTGAGGTAAAATAACCATCCGATACACTATAGAATGGGTTTGGGCAAACCCACTAATTTCCGGCTTGGGTTGAGTTGGGTAATGAGTTACCCAAATTATTTTCTTATTTTGTTGTTAATATTAAATGACTAAATGACGAGTCCTCATATTTTTTCATAGAAAGTACTCAATTTTTTTATTTTCTAAAAAAGTTGTATAACATATTATGACTATATTTTAGCGTAAAATAATAATAATTGATAATATTAAATAATGAATTTCATCATAAAATACTTGCAGCAAACTAAAGTTACATGACATAAAATTACATTAGCATCAAAACAACCAAAAAGTGCAACATCCGGATTCGTAACTCTAGCATGTTTTAATTTTCGATACAGATGATGTTTTTTGTCAATTTTGAAATTTAGACTTGATTTATGACCAAAATATATATATATATATATATATATATATATATATATACATATATATTGAAGAATTATGACCAAAATCTTTTGTGTTCTCCTTTTTCCCAATGAAAATAAAAATAAAAATGTTGGCATTATTGGATACGTGGGTTTGGGTATGATTTTACCCGAAACCCGTTATTTTTTATGGGCTTTTCATTTTTTAAACCATACTGACCCAATTACCCAATTCAACCCACTTCTTTGAATTTTTTTAAGTGGGTTTAACCGGGTTGACCCAACCTATGTACACCCTTACTGAACTCCACATAGTCATGCTCAATGAAATCTAGAAAGAAAAAAAACTAAACATTGCACAACCAATTAACCATTATACATTTGGACTAAAATCATATGTATTTCAAGAGGAAATACTATCACTAAAGAAGGCAAGGACAATCACATGATATCATTGAGTGAACCTACGTAGAGTTTAAGTCAAAATAAAGAATGAATATGATTTGATGGAGAAAACTGCTATATTTAGTCTACCAAACGATGATAAGTGGCTATAGTATAAGTAATGTAATAAATTTTTTACTAGGTATTTAACCCGTGTGTTGCACGAGTTTTATTAAAATGTGCTTAAAAGTGTTTTTTCATAAGTGTGAAAGTTATCGGAAAAACTGAAAATATGTGTATAACTTTCTCTTGTCTTATAACCCCCCAAAAAAACTTATCTTATTTATGGAAAGACGCTTAAATGGATCAAAACACAATTCTCGTCGAATGTTTAAAATAACACAATGAGCATAAAATAACTAAAACAAAATTCAAACCATTCATTCAACATAGATAGTTTAACATGAACTCAATTCATTACTTCAACCATTAACTGAATTTAACGTAAAAACAATTAAAATTTAACTTCAATAAACAGGATAATCAATTTTTTATCAAACCCTATGTGTTGCTTCCGTGATGAATGGATTTGAATGATAATGATAATAATAATGTGTTTTTTTTATTAAGAACTCTAATTATTTAGTTTATGTTTTCATATTTTTAAGATCCTGAAAACATATATTAACCCAAAAATATTTTAACAGATACTTATACGATACTCCTCAGATACACAAGGATACTTATAAGATACTTCACATATACCTATCATAGAAAAAGATGAAGAGTAAAAAAGCGAGACAATATTGTAAACAATCAATAGAGATGTATATGATTCAATTTTAGATATGTATCACTAGAATTGTTTTTCGATGAACCATTTAAAATTATACCTGCTGTGGATGAAGGTAACGAGAGGGAGGTGATTCATTTAATCAACATTAGATAAACTTTGTGTTGAGTTATTTCAATCAATGTTCGTTTTCATCAAGTATTTTACATACATATAAGTTTTAGCCGTATTGTATCTTAAATTTTTAAAAATGTGCGTATCCACGTACTCGTATTGTTTCCGCACCTGTATCCGTATTCAGGCATCCTAGTATACTATATTATAAATGTATAAAAAATATAATAAAACATTTTTTACAAAACATACATTTATTATAAACAAAGGTAAAATTTGTCAAAAAAAAAAAGAAGGTAAAATAACATTAGCAGACGTAGTCCCTTAAATTAATATTGGAAACAATTTAGTTTTTTTTTTTCCTTCTTTCATGTAACGGTGAATAGAAAGAAGAAAAAAAACATAGATTAGAAACATACAAAGCGGGTCATGGGCCAAATGCAGAGTTTCGGGTTAAAAAACCCGGGTCCATTACATTACATAGATTTATTTCCACACAACACAGACACTGTCCTCTTGTCAAAGAAAAAACTAGGGTTTGCATTTCGTAGCAGCAATGGCGCCGACGAAGGAGAGAGCACCTAGGGTTAGCCGAAACCCTGATTTGATCAGAGGAATTGGAAAGTTCTCGAAGTCACAGATGTATCACAAGAAAGGTATCTGGGCTATTAAGGCCAAAAACGGCGGCGTTTTCCCTCGTCATGATCCTAAACCTAAACCCGAAACTGCTTCTGAAAAACCACCAAAATTCTACCCTGCTGATGATGTGAAAAAGCCTCTTCGTAACAAGCATAAGCCTAAACAGACTAAGCTCAGGTTAGTTTTTGCTAAATCTCTCTTTCAGTTCTTCTTATCATTTTAGGGTTTATCAGATTTTGTGCTTTTTATCTCATGTTATTTCGATTTATTTACATAGTGTTGTTTCTGTGAATTTGATATTGTAATTACTGAATGCTGATACAATAATAGACTTATAATGATTAAGTTAACCACTTTTTTAAATAAGTTTTAGTTCATTGAGATTGCATGATTTTGATATTTGCACATGATTTTAATTTTTGTCTTGTGTTGTGTTGGGTTTTTTTGTCTTCAGGGCAAGCATCACTCCTGGGACAGTGCTGATTCTTCTTGCCGGTAGATTTAAGGGCAAGAGGGTGGTGTTTTTGAAGCAGCTTCCTTCTGGATTGCTTCTTGTAACTGGTAACTTTGATACTTTTGTTTTTGTTGCTCTTGATTGATAAGGCTTCATGTAGCTGATTTGTTGATTTTGTCCATCAATTAAATTTACGATCTTATTCTTTATATGTACTAGGTAAATCAAATTTAGAAATGTTGATGAGATACAAGGGTCTGTTTTGTTTTGATATTGATATACAGCTTATTTGCAGCTTATATCACAAAGTGCTTATCATATATAAGCTCAAATTAGCCAATTCCCCAATATGCTCTGATAAGTCAATACAGATAGACCCATATTCATGTTTTAACTCATAGTCAAAGGTGTCTTTTGCTGTGTTGTCTTTCCATTAGTTGACTCTAATAGTTATGTTTGGATATGTTCTTCCAAGGCATACTTTTGATTTTGCAAATTAAGTGTCCAACTGATGTCAACATTGAATATCATGGTGTTTTTTTTAACAGGCACCACTTGTCTTCTGTGTATTGGCTTCTCTTCACTTGTTTTTCTTACTTTGCATCTCAGGTCCCTTCAAGATCAACGGAGTTCCTTTGAGACGTGTGAATCAGGCCTATGTGATTGGTACATCAACCAAAGTCGATATCTCCGGTGTTAATGTGGATAACCTTGATGACAAGTACTTTTCAAAGGAAGCCCCAAAAAAGAAGAGCAAGGGAGAAGGTGAATTCTTTGAGTCAGACAAGGAGGTGAGTTTTCAATCTTCATATTCATTGACGTTTTGTCTTGTTATGCTCATTGCTTCTGTTGGCTGATCTGTTTTTTATTTTTGATTGCAGGAGAAAAAGGCGTTGCCTCAGCAGAAGAAAGATGACCAGAAAACAGTAGACGCTGCATTGCTAAAAGCTATTGAGAGCGTTCCAGACTTGAAGACTTATCTTGGTGCCAGGTTTTCTCTCAAGGCAGGTGTGAAGCCACACGAACTTGTCTTCTAGTTTGGAGTGAAGAGGGATGCTATGCTTGCGTTTTATAATTTTTTTAATGGAACTTGGTTTCTTAACTGTAATATGGAATTCTGCTGGAGATATTCCTTCCTGCAATTTTGCTATTGTGAACGTTTTTGTTGATTTTATGAATTTTAGTTATTGTGAAGTTTCACTCGAGCATGCCAAAGGAAAATTTTGGAGTCAGAAAGTAGATAGAATGTTCCTTTTTCTTAGCAAAAATGATACTTATATTCCCTGCCCCTTTATCCGAGGCAGTGTCTTGATAATAACCAGCTTATTGAGATGAAGCTGAAAAAAATTCTTAATGGGAGATGGTACTTAAGGTATTTCAGGTTTCACCTATTTGTACCCGTTGAAAAAATGATCAAAGTGTTAAACTTAAGTTTTAACTGTAGTATGTTTTTACCGTGAAATACTGATATATGCTCAGTTTAGAGTGGGAGACCTTGATAGGTCTCCTACTGTGAGCGAGTAAGAGCAAATTTTCATAGCCATTGGCCTATGAAAGTGTATGTATCTTACCGTATACACTCAATACATTTTTTCATTCTCCCAGTCTCTCTCCCATTCTCTCTCTCAACAACTTAGGTGTGCACCAGTAAGAAGAAGAAAAATGCACTCTTTTAATTGTGAAAACACTTTTTTTGGTTGTAATTTTTTATGGGTTTGTTCTTGTTTGCATATATGTATATATTGCAGATGTAATTCTTTGATGAATATGAAAGTATGAATCCTGTTGTTAAATTCTTTTTTATGTTCGTGCCAAAGCTAGGCATTAATATTTATTTTGAGAAACCAATTTGCATCAAAGAAGCATGACTAGTGGCTTCTGCACAGCCTTTCTATATACCTCTTGAACTATGTTTCTTAAAATAGTTACATCATTAGCATATTGATATGGACTAACACTTGTTCCAATTCCTTTTCCACACAATTCGTTACCTGCCCAATTAAAAAACAGCATAAATTTTATAGAATTTTCCCTTTTAATTTTATTTTAACAAATAATAACTACAAATGTTTATATTAAGATGTTTATTTGTTGACAAATGGTTATCACTTTCAATTGAACTTGGGATTTGTGATGGGGATAATGAGAGCCTTAAGATAACCATCTTGAATTAACAAATGAAACATTTGCTTACAGAGTTCCCAACCGTGAATAGTGTAATTCTTGCTAACAATATAAAAGACTAGGCATTGGCGAAGTTCCAAGCTGCAACAGCAGAACCAGGCTTCAAAAATCTTTCAGCAAGAGCATTTATTTTATCCAAATATAAGGGTCTTGTTAACGATTGCTACCGGTGCACTCTTTAAAATTTTAAATTTAGAAAATATTTTTAAAAGGTCATAACAATTGCTTCCGGTGCACTCTTTAAAATTTTAAATTTAGAAAATATTCTTTAAAAGGTCAAATGTTACAAGTTCCAATGCATAAAAGGTCAAATGTTACAAGTTCCAATGCATTGATTACACATTTTTTCATAAAAGAATTACTATTAATGGTACTTAAAAAGTGTCATGGGGACACTCGTTAACATTTTTCGTATAACATTAACTCTGAAATATACCTACCATTAATTAATGGTAAACTTGATAAAAAATAAAATAGTCAAGCAAGATGAATCTGTTGCGTAGACACACAATTTCTTGTTTTTTGATAAATTTAAAGAGAGAACTGATTTTTACCCTGGAAAAAGCTATTTAGCTCATCCCATCTTTTCATTGGTAAACACCCTATAGTGAAACCAAACAATTCATTATGGTTCAAAACAAATGGAGTACAAGATTGCTTATTATCTTCAGTCCCATATGTAAGTTTATCTTGCAAGGTACCACCCAATCTAATTTTCAAAGGTAAAAAGGCTGCAAAACATTCAAAGGCAATGATAACTTAATTAACTCTAACAAAAAACAATGAAACATGAATTATTAAATTGCTGTGAAAATAAAAAACAGACATGTGAATTTTCTCTTAACTCTTGGTGCATTTAACAAAATATTGTTCTCGAGGTCCTGCACTCCTGCATGGGATGAAAATTATAAGATGTAAATTCTTTCTTTAACTTCTAAATTTGTAGTTTCAAGAAAGCAATGAAACTATACCAGATTAAGCAGAGAAGCCTGGCCCCAACTGCATTTTCCATAGTCGCATTTATGAGGCGGCCACCAATCAAGAATTGCACACACAAAATCGTTATCAATACTTCCAATAAGAAAACTTACTTATTGAAATACAATGTGGTTTTACTCGCTTCAATTCTAAACAAATTCACCATAGTATAAATTGACTTTGTGTAATTTTTACTGTCATTGTTGAATGAATTTAATGTTTTTATATGTTTCTCTATCATTGTAGTTTTCATTGTTTCTCACAATTATTTAACCGGACGGAGGCTACATACATACTGAGAATTGGTAGTTAATCATTTAAGGTGTCTGTTCTTATCCCTCTGGCTTCAATATTTGTGACAAGTATTGCTTCGCAGTTAGCCAACAGCTTGATTCCAAAAGGAGTTGAAACCACTACGGTATGAGAGGCATTCAAACAGCACTAAATCAATTATTTGTACTACTATCTATTGATGCTTTGGTTTCAAGTTTCAGCCATAGAAGACAACCCGAGTAATCTCAACATCTTGTGTCATCAAAATCTAACCAAACTTCCATGCAATAATTTTTCATTCTTTTGCTTTGTCATATTTCTGTAGCGTTAGTTGTAAGATCAACTGGTCATCGAAAGCATACACATGTCTCTGTTTGATCTCTGTGGCTCTCACTTGTCAATAAAAGGGTCATGGAATTTCCTCAGAATTCTTTTTTTGTTGAGTTCTTTATATTAAAAACAAGAAAGAAAGAAAGAAAATCGGATGAAAACTTGTTACAGCTGAAATGGCCATAAGCATTAAATGTGTGAGAAAAGGACTCACTATCACTACCCATGGCAACAAAATTGAATGTCACTTTAAATTTATGATAAAAATTACAATCTTCATAATGAACGGAATAGTGCATTGGGAAGATGCAGAAGCAATCAAAATCCTAGTGCTTAACCCTCCAAACAATCTAACAGTAGTATTTTCCTTTATTCGACTATGTTTTATTTTACCATCAACTATCAAGGGAAGCCAATTTTGTGTCTCACCTAGTGGCTAGTGCCATTGACCTAGCTAGCTGCAAGCTAAAGTAGCAGAATTTGGTATAAGAGCAAAATGGTGCCTGGACTGCTGCCCCTCCCTCCCACCCTCAGGGTCACCCCTGACCTCACCCAATATCTCTTAAGAATCAAAATTTTTATTCCACTGAAAGTGAGTATATAAACCTAGTACTATCTGAAGAAAAAAAGGAACATTAAATGTTCAACATTTGTGCGTGATTGCTGGTTATCACTCTTTCAACAAATTAGAAATGACTAATCCCCCGAAGGAGATTTGTTTATCACGAACTCCATCCTAATTTACAAGAAGAAAATTTGCTTTAGGAACAAAAATAAACGAAAATCAATAGGCGAGGAGCGTATGAGTTTATTCTTTTTGGGTGATTGGGAGCGTATGATTTTATTCATTATATGATTTGTATCATCATATTTTGCCTTCATCATTTGTTATATATTCGTCACGGGCACCTTTTACATGATTACTACCTTTACCACTAATTAAGTAGATCGATATTAAATAAATTTCAAGCAACAATAACAAGTAATTAATTTAACATTGAGAGCATCACAAACCAAAGTTTTTTTCATTTCAATTGTAAATCAAGAACAAAGTTATCACATAATGAGAGGCAGCATCTAAGCAATTATCACTAAAGGACAAGAAGCCTAACTCCCCCTATCCACAATCTTCAGAAATCTATGTGGAGGGTTGTGTACATAACCATAAATATCAGGCTTTCACACAGCAGTTGAAGTAGCTGAAGAAACTCTTCCTTGTCTGCCAGGAAAGAAAAATAGTAAATAAAATAAAAAGTATGCAAAGATTTTGAGCCATACGTAATGCACTCATATTTAGTTACATATTACTTCAGACTTACGGAACTACAAATGCACCTAAGAATTAAGATCAATCTTTTGCAGATCTAGAAAATGAATCTGATATGCATCAAATTAGTATTTTAATGGGTTTCTTTATACTAGGTTTCTCATAACCACATAAAGGGAGATATCCCCAATGACACATACCTTGTTCTTATAATGGATTGCCCTCTTATCTATGAAAAGAATGTAATTGCCCAAACATCATCCATTGCATGTGCATCAACTAGAATTATGTGTTTCCTAGGTATCTAGTATCTACATGATAAATAACAATTTACATCCATATCGTCTTATTTTACATCTCTTTCAAACCTGTTAATCTGGGTCCCACTAATATATATCCCTTTATTTTTTATATGGGTCATGTTAACTTGTGTCTTTAGGGCACATGTTAAGCAATCTAAAAAAACAATTTTACATTGGAAAATACAATATGACACATTTTAAAAAGTTGGATGTACGCCTTTTAATATGTATATTTCTATAACATATATATAACTAAGCATGCCCTCTTATTTTTTTGGCTGGAAAAATACGTGGATAAGTTTCCACGACATTATTCTTCAATGTAATCTCCATATTCCTAAGTTTATTCCATTTTATATTTTCTGTCCGAAGTCTTAATGTTCTGTTAGTGACATGTCTAAAAGAATAGTAATGTCTAAAATGCGTTTATTCTTTAATAGCATTCAATCCATTATAATAAAGATTTGTAAGGCTAGATTCATCCTAAATATCAAATCCTAATACTAGAAATTAAAGGAGAATAATAAATATATAAAGAGAAAAAAAATACATTTATATATTTGTTTATAAATATCAACTCAGTTTTAAAATACAAAGGATTAATTGACCGGCCCTTATCTGGGCTGAGAGGCATGCAATTCAACTAGAGCTGTTTGAAAATGTCAATTGTTGGAAAAATTCTCACACGTTTATATAAATTATTAAATCTCTAAATAAAATTAAAAAAAGAAGCTTGAAAAGAATATACTTACAGTTGGAGAGTGTGTTTGATGATAGCGAGGGGTGTGTTGTTGGTCACTGCTGCTGACAGTGTTAGCACTGCTGGAGGTTGAATCCATATTGAACTCTTCATCATTGCCAAGACTTGCTCTTGAAATATTTGTTTTGTTTTGTTTCCTTGTTTCCCTTATTTTTGAGAAATCAAGTGAGTAATCAGGTACTTGCCCCTTCTGATCCCAATCCCCAAACTGTGGTACTGATAACCAACCTCCATTTTTCTATTTTAACAACATTCAATGTAATATAATAATATTAGCCTTATGGGATCATTTTCTATATCACTTATAATAATGTTCTGTAGACCAAAAAAATAAGAATATGCAAGAGTATAAACGAGTTTTACACACACATCTAATTAAGATCTACTATTTTCTTGCATAAAGTCACGTTTTTTTTAAGGGAATGTTCCTATGGAGCGCATAATCCCATTTGTATTAGTATATTTTGAATTTATTTTATTTTATGAAGCGAAAAATATTGATTTTTTTATTAAGAAATTATATTTATAAAACATTTTATAACAACTATTTATTATTCTCATTCTCCATATTTCTCTATCTAATGCATTTGTCCCAGAAAAATATGGAAAAGAAGTTTCTCCCAAAGTTGTAAAAATAATAGTAGTATAAATATAATTATTACTTTTGTTGGAATAATGTCTATTTGAACGTCCAAAATGCAACAACTATTTGACAATCTGTATAAAAAAAAATAATGAAAGTGTCAAACCATTTATAATTAATGATATGACTATCAAAGAGAGAGGTAAATAATTAAAAAAAAGAACCAATGATGCATATTTTATAAATGAGCGGTGTTGGACAATTTTTTTTTGTCAAGATAACAATTATCCTTTGATTAATAGTTGCCATCCATCTATTTTTTTGTTTTTGTTTTGGAAGAGGTGTCATCATCTGACTAGTTTATACACCAACATTCTTCAAACTCATTTATTTTTTATATAAAAAATATTTAATATAAATTACTATTGGTTAAATAAAAAGGCCCATTTAGAATTATTTTTCATGAACCCCGACCACTTAAAAAAGGATTATTTTCAAGAATCTTACAAGTACGAAAAATAAATCATTATCTTCATATAATACCAAAAAAATAGAAAAGAATTTATAATAATGAATTATGATAATTAGACAAAAAGATATCCTAGTGATGAATCATGAATTTGACTATTTCATTGGTTGGTTAGTGAAAGGAGTGTATGTCATGGTTGGTTACTTGTACGGCAGCAACACTGTTATCATCGTTTTTCAAAGCATCTAACTGTAGGAATCTTCAACTAAACAAAACAACAAAAATTAAATAACAAAAAAATTTGGCGTGGAAAAATATTCTGTATTGCGTCACTAGCACTAACACCAGGTGAATTTCAAAGATCCAAAAACAAAATAAAATGATTAATAAATCTAAGTCGGCATAAAAGAATAAGAATAATCGAATTTGTGTATATGAGCGTTTAGTATAACAGATTAATAATACAACGATCACTATGTGGATGCATGCCTTTATAACGAACAAATGAATAGTAATATCAAATAACAGTGGATTTCAATTGAAAGGGTTTGTTAATCAGTAATTATGTTTAACAAAAATAGAGTTTTGAAAATTTAAAGGAACAAAAAAGAAAGACTCTGTTTCCTCTGTTTTTGGTTCATATACATGTGATTTTGCAAGGTGAAATAGAACAGAAGAAGCATGTGATTAACAAGAGAGAGGGGAAGTAACTAACCTCTTTGCGAGCATCCATGAGTGTGTGTGTGTGTGTATTGAGATCTAAATTAGATGAGAAAGGGTTTATTAATAGAGTGAGTGAAAGAAAGAAGGTAAAAGCACAGGAAGAGAGGTCCCCAGTTTTGTGATGCTGTAGCTGTTATTGAAAACCACTGTACAATGAATATTTGATATGTTCAATTTAATCCATTCGTCACCTTGTCATGTGATATATGCAACAGAAACTGTGTGTCCCTTTTTTAATTGGAAAAATGTTGGGGAGTCTAAAGTGCCGATAGGTTAAAGATTTAGACCACTAAAAATAGTACTTGGTGACTAGCATGGTCGGTCAATGTCATCAAATACTATGTCACTCAAGTGCTTCCTCTAAAATATTTTGATACCACTTTTTTTATTTGTGGTTTTGTTAACATTTGTTGGGAATTTTGGAGAGGGTCGAAAATGTCATTAGGTTAAACGTTTAGAACCATTAAGATATTTTGACATCACGTCTTTACTTTAAACCTAAAACATCTAATTTATGGTTCCCCTCTCTTATATATTAAACATTTTCTTAGTTTCTAGTCGATATGGAATTTAACTACCCACACTTGAATTGCAACATAAAAATAATATAACTTGATCTTGCTAAAAGTGTAACCCTTAAATGCGATGATAATATATCTCGATATTTGATTCACACACAAAAAATATTTATTATTTTTAAAACCATTTTTATATTTTATAGAGATTGTTACCACATCCGAGAAGTTTGAAAGTCTCGTATAATTGGAGTAAGATAGGAGCATTGGAGTAAATTCTTTAGATTTAGTCTTTATAATTCTTTAGAGAGTGTTCAAAAGAGAGTGTTGCTAGCATTACTCATTTCAATAATACAGTTTATCTTATTGTTCAAGAGACATCCCATAGTATTTCACTATACGCTCTCAACAACATAACTAAGTTTCATATTGTTTGGTATCGTCCTCTACTTCTCACAAGTAATTAAATGTCAATCGCACTCATAATACCACTACTTATTCTTTGGCTTGCGTTGGTTTAATCTAACATTCATTCAACAACTTTATTAAAGGATTACTTTGTAATGTCGAAACATCTAGTGTTATTTATGTTGGATTACAAGGCCTTTACTTGAGTCACGAGCTCTCCTGCAATTGGGGTTAGGGGTGTGCAAATAACTTGGTTAACCATAACCAAATCAACAACCAAACCCTTTCATTTTTAAAAACCCAGCCCAAAAAACCAAACCTAACCCATTTCACATAAAAATGGTAAACTGGTTCACAATTGGTTTAGAACCAATTAGAAACTTCTTCCAAATCAGATGCGGATCCCTTCTCTCTTTCTTGGATAGTAAATTGAATTTCTTCTTTCTTTTTCACATATCAATACGAGAGTCTCAGCAACATGCTTTTTAAATATCGTAACACGCTTATGACCTTGAAAGCTTCTTCTTCACAAACATGAACAATATGAACTAACAAGTACATGTACGTTTATGGCAAATCCTTTTCCGATCTCATCCTTGTGAGTAAAGCCGAAGAGTCTCTGGTCTGTGTTTGGCCTTGAAGAAGAAATGGTTCCGATTTTGATTTTACGACGGCGGTGCTTGATATGGATAGTACTGAAGATTCTTGATACGAATAAATGTGGATGGAGAATTTTACGGCGGCGGTTGCGGCGGCGGTTTATGGGAAGAATAGAAATGAAATGGTGGTCATAATTTGTGATTGAAACGGAAGTTAGGTGGAGAGGAGAGAGAAAGGGTTTGTGAGCTCCATGGAAGATGTGAGAGAGATGAAAGGGTACAACGCAAGTGTTGTTTGTTCTCTCGCTTTAAAATGAGATCCATATTAAAACCGGTTTGATTTTGTGAAAATCGGTTCTAAACCGGTTCCGAACTAGAACCGAACTGGTTTCATGAAAAAACCGGTTTTTGTTGAAATGGGTTTAAAAACCAAACCATAACTACAAATGTGGTTCGGTTTGGTTTGGTTTTTAACTATGCACACCCCTAATTGGGGTATTAATTCTATTCTTATGGAATGTGATTCTCAGACTGTTATTCAGTGCAACTCTTCATCTCCTTACTCGACATTTTTTCGTTGAAGCATATTGAGATGAAGGCTAACTCTTCTATTAGTTTCCATACCAGTTTGGGTCAATGTTGTTACTTCTCATTAACTCCTAAGCTTCGATTAGATGTAATGGGGATAGTGTCTTTAGATTAATTCCTTACTTTTTTTTCCCCAATTTTAATCTCATAAATAAACGTGAAATTTAATTTTATGGATGTGGGTACTAGTATAAAACTCACTTTTTGAAATTATTAATAATTTTCGACCAAAGAAAAAAAAGAAATTATTAATAACTGAGGCCTTTTATTATGATTTAATTTACGAATGGTACCACTCATGTCATTGACACGCTATGCTTACAAATCAGATCACGCGAATTGGACACTTTGATTTATTATATTTTAGCAAATAAAATTCAACGAAAGGAGTGGGAAATGGAATGTAGTGTAGTGTGATGTATCCCTCCATCAAACCATCACCATCCCTTCACAAGGGCTTCAGTGTCTTCTCTTCTTGTATTGGTTCTTTTGGACGTTGTTGAGCAGTGTGCAACGTTGGATTTGGCGTGTTTTCTTTCTGGCTTTACTTGCATAATAGTAACTATCTTCTTTAATTCATTTCCTCGTCCTCACATGTTAACATGGTTATTGGTTAGTAAGACTATAAAAGATTTTTTTTCTTGTGTTAAACTTCGATATTATAGAAAATGTAGATTTTAATCGTGAGGTAAATCAATATTGACTAATCAATCAATGACAATTTTAAATTTGGATTGTTCCGGACAATTTCTCTTTAATGAAATTAAAGTCTGAGTTTATACCTCCTATAACAAGATCTAATATAGCTGGATCATGGTCTAACATTAAGGAGTTCAGTTGAACGCGAAAGTAACAACGAGTCAATGTTTCAGAACCACAAAAGAGTGAGACGTCACATTTTCATCTAAAACTTTTAAGTATTAAATATACGAGTCATTTATTCTTATATCAAACATTTGAATCATTTATAGACGATATGGAACTTTTTTTTTGAAAGAAAGATACTTATAGCATTTCATTAATAATAATAGTTTCAATACAATGTGAGATATCATAATAAATAATAGGACTAGCTAAGGATGTGGTTTCTCTAGCCATAGCATGAGCCGTCGTATTCGCTTGTCGCATAATGAACTCGACCCGAGAGTTTGTAAAAGAGGTGGAAAATATGTCTCTGCACACATCAATTATATGGCCAAACTCTGTAACATCGACCGTGCGAGAATGGAAAACATCTCGTGTGATTTTTGAATCAAACTCAAAGTCTATAATATCAAATTGCATGTCTTGTATTCATTGAAGAGCATGATATAAACCCAACGCTTCACCCACTGCTACGAGATAGACTTGATCAAATTGCAACACTTTAGTTAGCAAAAGGTTCCGGAGTCATCCCAAATACACACGCTGATACCTGTCCTCTTAAATTGTTCTGAAAAAGCCGCATCTACATTACATTTGAATCTTTCATTGCTCGGTGGTGTCCACGTCGGCTGAACAGAACCTGCTGGTCTGTTATGGAGATGATCTGAAACTTAACTTCTCGCATTCAACAATTAATATCTTATTGGATTTTAAAATTTACGTTTTGTAATAAAAAAAATATTACATCAGAAGGTTAATCTGTCGACCTTCTTAGGCAAGGGAAGGGCCTTGCTACATGCTTTAAGGATCTTAGCTCTTAATATTCTTCCTGTTTTGTGTTTCAACTTTATGGATTGTAGTATTACCACTGTTGTGAAAGTGAAAGTTTCATTGATCCTTAGCATTAATAATTGTAGAAACTTGTTTGTGTACGGAGAGGAATTTTGGTGTGAATATTATAGTATAATAATTACTCAATGGATTTAATTCAAAATCACAAACTTTAGACTAATTGATAAATAGTAGGTCCCGGGTTGATTTTGGAATAATTCTTGCCTTAATAAATGTTATTGTTAACGAGTGTTTTCGGGATACTCTCTAAGGATTCTAAATATTTCGATTTCTGATGCATTGATTACACATATTTTCATAAAAATTTATCATTTGTCTTAAAAAGTGTTTGGAACACTTATTAACATTTCTCATTAATAAAAAGAAGAGTCGGCCCTTTGTATAAAAAAAAAAGGAGAGGAGCCGGCCCTTAAGTTAACTAAACTTTACTAAAATGATGATGTGGTAGAATAATTAAATTGAAAATGTTTACGACCTTATATAACTTATGTGTGACTAAAATAATTTAAATGACCAATCTGTTACAAACCTCAAATTTAAAGAACTTATGGTGTAATTTAACCTATACAATATTAACCACAAAAATTGATATTTGTATAAAAAATTTACTGACAACTTTTAAAAAAATTATCTCATACTTTCATTGTATTCTTACTCCTCCTCCTCTCTCTCTCTTCTTTTCTGTCTATTATTTTTTACCAATAAAAATAAAGAAAAAAAGGTTGTCTCAACAGCTCTCATGGTTATACAAATATTATCACTCTATTAATAAGTAATGTGCCAACGATGAATTAGTTCAAAGGTTAAGAAATTTGAAGACCTTTAGGCTGAAGCTAGTGATCCAATCGGAATGGAAGAATTCACCTTCTGTGGTCTAACACTTCGAAAGAGATTACTCATCGACACTGTTAAACACTAGTGAAAACTCCATACTTGTATAACATAGTAACCAAAAAACACTTTATGCAAGGTTTCTTTAATTGTAGAAAATGACAATCGGTTATTGTTGTTAAAAATGGATCAAATTGATTGGTTTGTTGAATCGTAAAATGGGACATTTCACAGTAAGTTCACAACCAGATTTAATCGAGTTGAACCGTATTAAATCAGTTTTTTTTGCAATAAACAATCATTTCATAAAACATATGTGAGTAAAACTTGAAACATAAAAAACGACAAGACATAAACTAAGAAGCATAGCAAGGAAGATGGAATAGTTAAAACCACCGTGTATAGCCATGATGGCTTTCGAGAGCGACACTCAGATGTGGTTTCAACAATTGAGATGCCAACCCTATCAATTCAATGATGTGGTTATTATAGATGTAAGTGATTTGATTGCCTTTCATACTTTTTTTTTTTTTGAGAACTTCCAGCATATGAATCTAATTAAATTTATTACTCATAACATAATTAGAAAGAAACTTGAAGCATGCGAGAACAAAAAATGAACTTACTGGCCTGATAGTGTCTTTAACTATTTATTCTTTCTAATTAAGTTGCTTTTTTTGTAATCATATTATATTGCTCTATTAATTCATGATGCATGTTAATTAGCTAGTTTTCTATCAAAAACATTGAATGAGAAAGCGTTGCAACATTAATTGGTAAAATGTACGTAGTAAATTAAAGAACAAAAAACTTTATGATAAATAAATTGTTTCATACAAATACAAAGATAGCCAATAACAGCATCACAAGTTTGATTAAAATGACCCTAAAGAAGGAAAAAATATTTTGATCAAAGTTCTGCTTTAGAATCCTCATCAGAATCTGTAGTGTCTTTCACCTTCTCTTTTGTCTTATGGATTGTTTCTCCAACAAATTGCGCTGCTGATTTAGCAGTTCCTTCAACTGATTCTTTGCTTTTGTCAAAACTCTTCTCAACTGCTTCTTTCATTCCTTCATGTTCTGCATTTCCCCTGAAACTGAAAAATAGATACACAACAATACCTATCTACATTACTATTCATATATACACATTAAATTGGGGTTTTACTACATTATATACATGGTAAAATTATAGTTTAATTTAGTTATTAATTTATAGTTTAAATTTGATACACCGTCAACAAATCATACATATGTCTTTGATACTTTAGAAGTGGTTAAATGTCTTTGATAATTTGACAATAATGATTGATTAATATTGTACAATTATTGCAAAAGACTAATGTGATTGAATATTTTTCAAGGATTTAATACATAGACACTACTATCATTGTAAATTCATAAAAATGATTGGTTTTAATCGTTACTACATTTAAATCCTACATGGTTGTAATTTGTTGACACCATATCAACATTAAACTATTTTCAACTGCAGAAATCAATATAAAATTCTATAAAGTGTAGAGATCAAATTAGATGATCCTATAATCTCGAAATTATATTGCTGATTCAATCCTAAAAATGAGATAGACTTTTGTGAACCTTGTAACTTACTCCAAATTTGGTGGTGAAAACTGCATCTGAAGATCATGAATGACAGTTTTGATTTTCTCCCAAGAGCTTTCATGGGATTTTTTAAGCAAAGAAAAGGTGTCAATTAGTAATTTGGAAATACGTGGTTGTTCTGGAGAATCTTTGGCCACATTTTGGCCACCTTCATCAGCAGGGGTTACATGATGGAATTGGAGAATAACCAAGATACCAAAAAGAAGAAAAAATAGGGTGGTTCTGCTAATCAATTTATTTTCCATGCTAATGTTAATTAAAAACTAATTGTTCAAGGTTAGAGAGATAGAGATATGAGAAACTTATGCCAAAGTATATGGCTGGTTTGGTAGTTAGCAGTTTGCACAACCTCTCCTTCTAACACGTTCTACCTATGTGGGACTTCCATCTTGCATGTCGGCAATCCATATATTTGAATATTTCAAACACGGTTTTTTCTAAACTGCCTTGGAAAAAATTGGTGGGTAATTTACCCAAACCAATAAAAAACATCCATGTGTACTTCATTATAAAAATTATCAAATTAATTAGATTCTTATTCCTATCCAACCACTCTTTTCTTCTTTCTTTCAAATGTTCATCATTCATCATTCAACCAAGAATTGAATCAAGGTACACTCACTCATCATCATATAACTTAATCACTTAACTGATACATCTTTTGTGAAATGAATTGGAATACAAAATTGTCAAGGTATTAGATGAAAATTGTCAAGGATAAATGTAATGCTTCTATTAAATATTTTGTCTTTTATATGTAAAAAATTGGTTAAATATTTGCATTCCGCTCGATGAGGATTTTATTTCCTTGTATCTCGATGTAAATTTTTATGTATTCATACGAGAAAGTTAATATGACAAAATTTTGAAAACTAATAACTATTTTTAAAATATCAATGTTAATGTAGTGTTTTTATTAAATATTTGTTTATTTTATTTGCAAAACAATGTTAAATAATTGGACTACACTCGTCGCAAAATATATGTGCTTATATTGCGGAAGCAATTCTTTATGTAGCGGTATGAAAAAGTCGATTTCATAACTCGTGATTATTTTATCGTTGAGATACGGGCGTATTTAAAAACAAATAAACTTGAATTCAACGAAATCATATCTTCCACCAAGACATTCATTGGGGAAGTAGGAGCCCTTTTGAAGAAAGTTATTTAAGAGAAGATGAATTTTTTTTACTTCCGGAACAAGTAGCAAAAAATTGATTAATAGTTTCATATCTTTATTATTTTTACTACCGAACCCGTCTGTTCGCTCTTTTTGGGTCATTGAAAGTTAAAAGTAATTTTGAAAGAAGAAAAAGTCAGCTCAGCAGAGCCAAAAAGAGACAATATTTTGGTCCATACTATTTGAACCAGAAAAAATGGACAAATTTCATTCACCCAAATAGTATGGACCGGATATTATATATTTAAAACAAATACGAATGATTCCATAATAATTCCAAAATAAAATAAAATTTTGTTTTTTGAGATTTTATGATTCCTGTGATTGAGAGAACGTGAATCGGTGAAAAGATAAACAAATATTTATTTTGGCAACTTGATTTCGTAATCAATGATCCAAGAATAAATATTTTATCTCACATAAGTTAAGAGAAATCACATATGATAAGAGTCACACTTTTACTTTCTAATTGCACCTTTGCAAATATTTTATCTTAGTGTATCGATGATAATTTTCCTTTTATTATTCCTTAAGATCTCGGGTCTGATTCTTTTTTATACCAAATCGGGTGACATATAGTTTAAATTCTACAAAAAAATGGGTCATGCTAACTGGTGCCCTCGAACACCGGTTAAGGATGCCAAAAAAGGATGTTATTGCTAAAAAAAGGAATTTTAATTATTACTTTTTATGGATTAATTACACAATTTTTAATGCAATAACTACTATATAATTTCCTTTTTTAATATCTTTAACCTTTGTCCAGGGCACCAGTTAGCATTTCCCAAAAAAAATTCCATTATATTATTGATTACTAGTGTAACACCCGACGTTCCCTGGGTTAAACAATATAATTAGAGGATGACAAAAATTAAGTATGCATGGTATATGGAAGTAAAGTTCACCATGGACCGGTACAGAATGAATATCTTAATGGGTATGCACGAATAAAATAAAATAAACCATATATTAAGTACCTGCAAATTAATAGATGCACATGCAGATAAAATTTAGTGCACTTAGTACATAGAAATAATATCAAAGAATAACATAAGCCTCACGATAATTAGGTTTATACTTGAATAGTTTGTCAGATCGACTTACACCGAAGATTTTAATTTCCGAAATTATTTTTCTTGCTTCGTTCTTATTCCGATGAGGTCATATTCAACAGTCCGATTGATTATATTTGATTCCGTTAGTCAGTTGGGTCCGTTTTAATCATCGGAGTAATGTCCTTCCATGTTGACTAGGTTTCTAATGAGATAGTTTGTCAGATCGACTTACACCGAAGATTCTGATATTTGAAGTTCCAGTTCTTGCTTTGTTCTTATTTCAACAAGGTCACATTCAAATGTCTGATTGATCATATGATGTATCAGTTAAGTGATTAAGTTATATGATGATGAGTGAGTGTACCTTGGTTCGATTCCATGCATTGATATTTTTTATTTTTAATGATTTTTCAAAGCCATTCTTAATTGGAAGAATGAGAATGGTTGAATGATGAATGATGAACATTTGAAAGAAAGAAGAAAAGAGTGATTGGATAGAAAGGAGAATCTAATTAATTTGATGATTTAAATTGTAAAATGTCATTAATTTTAAAATGGGATACATGCAAAATAAAATAATAAATGTTATTTTTATAACGGAGTACACATGACTGTTTTTTATTGGTTTGGGTAAATTACCCACCAATTTTTAAAGGTAGCCTAGGCCTCACCTTCAAACACGCTAAAATTATTTGTCCGAACATATAGACAAATAATTTATTCGTTTCTACCTTTTCTGCATGATTTAAAATGTTATAACTTCCAAGGCTAAGCTCTTAAACAAGCTAGCACCTAATGTTTAAACTATATAACTTATTTCAAAATTTGCTAAATATATAACAATAAATTATGGATATGATTCATGACGTTTGCATTAGAATAAATGTCAACATCAAAGGTACCATAGTTGTTGAGCAAACAACTCATATTAGATTTTTAGAATATGATGTAATTAATTTAAAAATGCATGCTAACTGGAAGAAAAAAAAAAACAAAACATGTAATATAGACTTGGCCTTCCACAGCAGAAGGATAAAATCAGGTTCACAATTCGAAGTTTACAGAACTACAAATTACCCTAGTTTGTACCAAATTTTTCAACATTTGTTTGCTTGGATCATTTGGGCACACTACGTAAAATGTCTTGCATTTTGTCAATAACATCGCATCTTCACCCATATCTTGCCTTTGGGAGGAAAAAAGAAAAATCCCATCCAAAATCCTAGAACTTCTGGAATCCATGTTTGATCAAATACAACCGTATCTGAAGATTATAAACACCAACTACATGTTATATGTCCAAACAGAAAATCAGTAGCCACATCAAGTAACAAGTCTGCAATGACATTTTGAAACTTGCTTAGAAAGAGTTTTGCCAATTTTTCTTGTCTCCTCAATCTCGTCTCCAAATTGATCTGTGTGTTGATATGAAACCAAGATTAATATAATGATAATAATAATCAATGATATATTAATCGTGAGAAACAAATTCTAAAAAGCTATACGCATTGCGATAAAATTTACCAATAGGTGAGAACCCAAATAACCAATTATGAGAGCATACGAGAGCTTGCAGATTTTCTGAAAACACACAACTTCTATACTTGTTCAAAATACAGTTTCCAGGACTAAAAGGAGATTCTGATGCTACTGCGATTAATGGGATGCTCAATACATCCCTAGCTAACCTTGCAAGGATATAATACTCTTTCTCATTGTCTTTCCAATATTGTAAAACATTTACATAATAACCTCTGTCTCTCTCTTTCAAATAAAGATCAAGTTGAGTCACACCACCTGCATATCTTTCTTGCCTCTGCTTTTCAACATATTCCTATGACAATTTAAATCAAAACAAACTACATATTTAAGAATAAAGATAAAAAAATAAAAATAAAAAGCTGAACAAAACATAGACATACACGATACTTCAAAAGCAAGTCCGTCTTCCTTTCCCGAGAAGTAACACGAGGATCCCTCACAGGTAATCTAATTGAAATTGATGCAACTTTGTTGGCATATTCATTAAAAAGAGAATATAAAGCTTTCCTCACATTGCTCACCTTATCTTTTACTGTCTTTGTATCATGACCTAATTTTTCGTACAGATACTTTAAAGATTCGAACTTCAAACGAGGATCTAAAACACAACCAAAAGCAAGAATCATGCTATATTCACTCATATACTTGTCAAACTCATTCGACATCTTTGAAGCCATATCTCTTATCTTGTCAACTTTGCTCAACATCATTTTTTTCAATGAAAACTCTATCCCCAAAACATGATCTAAATAAGTATGCAATGTAGGATGAGTAGATTCAGAAATTATGTTGGTAAGTTCAAAGAAATTATTCAAGAATGCACAAATCTTCTCTCCTCTTTCCCACTGTTCACTGGATGGGCAATAGCTATATGTTGTATCATTTAAACCCATGTGTTCAAAGGCACTGCGATATTTGATTGCATTCTTAAGCATCATATAAGTAGAAACCCATTTACTAGACACATCCAAATGCAAGCCATCGCTACTATCACCGCCATCAACTTCTTCAACACATTGACAAAATTGTTTCAACCTAGAGTTTGACACACTCACATACTTCAAACTGTTCCTTATCTTGTCCAATACACCACTTACTACCTTTAAACTCTCTTCAACCATAAGGTCCAAGACACGAGCACAACACTTAAAATGTTTTTCTAGAGATGATGCCGTTGCCAATGTGATGAAAGTTCTCAACAAACTATCAAGCGAGCAAAGTTGAATTTTCAAGTTTTGCAAGTTGGCATCATTAGCTGAAACATTATCCTTAGTAATAGAAAAAACATTTCTCTCTATTCCCCATTCCTGCAAACAACCAATCACCTTCCTTGATAGCTCAAAATTATCATGTGAAGGGTTGAAATGACAAAAACTCAACAGTTTGACAACCAAATTCCATTGATCATCCATAAAATGAGCTGTTATAGTAATATAACCACGAGAAGAAGTCCAAACATGAAAGCTCAAACACACTCCACCCTTAACTGCAGCCAGCTGTTTTTTCAATTTATCCTTTTCAAGCAAGTAAACTTTCATCACATCAGCGACAACATTATCTCTAGAAAGAAATCGAGCCTCATTAAAAGAAGCAAATTTGGTAAATGCCCTAAATTCATACCACTCAACAAACTGAAATGGAATGTAATTTTTTATAGTCATTTGAGTAACGGAATCACGAACCATCCTATGATCAATTATTTTGAGCTTGAAATGCTTGGCAATACGAGATTTCATAATCAAAGAACATTTGGTAATATGTTGGTCTAGATGAGATATACCTGTCCTTCCAGAAATAAACTGTTTCCCACAAGTTTTACATTCACAAAGTTCTTTACCATCTGCTTCAATTTTAACAAAGTAGTTTCAAACATTAAACCTTTTAAGCTTCTTATTTGGTGGTTCATGATCACCATCAGAATATGCCGAGTTACTGCTCTCACCAATAAAATCCATACTGCAAACACGGAAACACTCAAACTCTACCACATTCAAAACTCATTAGCATGTATAGCAATATGCAAAAACGACAACCCTGAGGATTAATGTTACTTGCTAACAAAGAGATAACGAAAATGCCAAAAGAATTGTTTTCATTATTTTAAAAATTGCATCATTTCATGTTCTCTACATGAACCAAAAGAATTGTTGGTTCATTTTACGAGTGGGACTAAGCAACCAACGATGGATTGATCCAAGCGGTAAGGAGGGAGAACTCACTTTGTGTGTCCCACGTATTCTCCAACGGAGATCAGTGATTGCTAAGCAGCGGTAACATGTATGTAAGTTGTAACTAATCGCAATCGGCAACAACAATAATAAACTATCAATCAAATACCAATACAACAACCAAAGCGAACCTCGGTGTGAGCGAAAATGAGGATTTTTTACAACAACCGCGGTTTCATCTTTCTTTCTACTTCCTTCCCGCTCGCTAGTTGGTGCCAGATTTGGGCTTAGACAGGCATATAGGGCATGACAAGTTTTTTTGTATCAACATTTTACACCTCCATATTTCTTAATTACTACACATGGTTGAGAAGAATATTTTTATTTTTTTTACATTCTAAATTAAGATTTTAATTACATATGAAGATTAAAATAATGAAATTTAATTTAATCAACACATAATTACGTTGGTTTTGGATTTCCAAAGTGTTAGTTCATCCCGTATTGTGAGCAAGTTCAATGAAGAATATGGCGGCGGAAAGCTCATCTTAAATAACATATTATATAAGGTATGCATAATAAGAGGAAAGTCAAAAGAATGACATTATAAAATCAAAGAAGGAAATATGTTTCTAGACTTTTAGCCACCGTCAGGAAAAAAAGTTTGTTCGGATCAAGTAAATGTTCATGAGACATTTCTTTGATGCAAAAAACACGAGAATTGTGCTTCTTTTAAGTATTCGAAATACATGTCAACTAGATCACTTGGATGTAATGGCGTTATGACAAATGTCCTTTCAAACAAAATGTGAGCCACCAAATTGCAAAGCATGCATATGAATGCCCTAAGGTAACACAATACAAATTATGAACCACCGCAAAACACGGGGCCAAATGATACCAAAAAAATCACATTAAAAAAAGATCATTAATATATTTCTCCTTCCTACACCCTCTTATATTTGAAAATTAAAATAATGAAATTTAATTTAGTCAACATACTAATTTTCAGACCACTTTCCTACTTATCAACACGTTTATTCTCCTTTTAAAAAAAACACATTAACTATTCAATGCGGAAAAAGAAAAAAATTCGTGGCAATTAATTATGTGAGGCATTTGTAAGAGTAGTAAGCTTCACATTTGGGAGAATCAATCGAAAGAAGAGTTTATGGGAGTGGATTTCCTCCAATGTGGTTTTCTTCGGTTTCCTGCGGTGTGGGAATTTGCAGCATTAAATTTATTATCTATCCTATTTTTAAATTTTTAACATTTATATTTTCAAGTATTTATTATTGTTCAAAGGCTATGATTTAACTGACCCTCCAGCCAGAGAGGATCCATTCTCAGAGTTTATTTAAAAAACAACTCTGTCACGGTTAAAATACTATAAATTAAAATTGAGTAGATAGACATGTGCATTAGAGACGAATTTACGAATTTTGTTATTGCTAGAACGGAGGGCATTCTCCGATCATTTTAGTTGGTGAGGGACAAACGATTGATCTACTATCAACCATTTGTTGGGTTAACAATTCATAGACGGATTGAACTATTTTTAAACTTGATTTTGAATTAGGTGTAGATAAATTTTACTCCACAGGGGAATATGTCTTCGAAGTTCAAATTTTACTCCATTTGTTTGTCCTCTCTTTTATTCAATAGCTCTAGTTTTTAGTTTACTAGGAGACAAACAAAAACTCATTAAGTATTTGGCTTGACGTATCAACAATAAACTCCAAATTAAGTGGTGGAACTATATGTCTTGATTTTGAAAGGGAGACAAAAATTGTACCAAGAGTACACTTAAGAGTATGAATTCAAATAAGGTTATGATATTTAAAACATTGAAATGTTAACAAATGTGTTCGAGATATTGGTTAATAAAAGAGGCAAGTTTACATCTGAAATATATTGTATGTATAATGCAGACAAAACAACTTACTAGTATATTTTCAAGATAAATTTTATTTTTTATGTATTTCTTTAAAAATGTCCTTAAACACTCGTCAATAAAACCTTCAAAACATTGACATTTGAAGGATTATTAATTTTTTTTTATAGTTGACGTTTGAGGTTGTAGTATCCCCGTTCTCATCATTTTAATTTCATCGTCACCAAGAAAATCTACGTTCCTCGTATTTTATTTTTATTACAAGCACGTTTCTCAGGTTGAAGCATGAAAAAGACTACTAAAATAGTCTTGAAAATTTCCAAAAACCTGCCATGCAAATTAAACGATGACTCCATTATTTGTTTATGCAACTACCCACAAAAGGTGTTCCTAAGGTCAATTTAAGACATGGAAAATCAATCTTTTGTTTTTTTGACAAGTGGAAAATCAATCTTATTTGCATGGTATTGTTGACATTTTCAGTGGCAGGAAAGGAAATTTATGACATAAAAGAATAGACCATGTATCATTTATATTCTGCACAAGCTTTCAATAAGCAGTTCCTCCTCCAACAGAGAATGCCTCTAAAAAATGAATGAATAAACGAATACACCATCTCATTCCATGCAAGAAATAGAATACATCAGTGTAATAGAAGTGACCAGTTACCAAATTCAAAGATCTTCAAACATTAATGAAAACCCATGGGTAATAAAATTTGAGGAAATTGTACCTTGTATTATAAGACTAATCATCTTCAATAAAATTTTAGGTGAAGAAATGGACCATGCAGGTGCAGGTATTTCATCTGAGAAATGTTTTCTACTAATCAACTAAAAGGAGAGGTACGAGAAAATTTAGATGAAAACCCATGGGTAAATTGTGGATATGATTCAGGAATTTTGTGTTCATGAATAGATTTGTATAATAAGGAAATATCATTGTTGAGTAAACAAATCATAATAGATTTGTATAATAGAACAAGATAATCTATAAATCTGCGATAACCGGAAAACATAACAAACATGCAAATATCCTTCCAATCTATCAATCTTCAGTTTTGTTCTCGTGGACGCAATGGCATTTTGAGTCTTGCTTAGATAGATTTATGTCAATTTTTCTTGTTTTCTCAATCACATCTCCAAATTGATCTGTGTAATAAAGTAGCGACCAAGGTTAGTATAACGATAATAATCAATGAGACGTTGTTCGTGAGAAATAAATTCTAAAAAATTACTCCCTCCGTCCCTTTACATTTTTCATATTTTTTAAGAAAAGTTGTCAGTGTAATTAATGTGTTTGTTTTGTGTATTAATATTACCAAATTGTCTTTTGTTTGTATGTGTATTAAATTTGACTTTTCAAATTTCAAGGTAAGTTAGTAGTATTAATTAAGGGTATGTTTAGGAAAAATATAATAAATACACCTAGTAATTTGAAAAGGAGTTTACATTTAGGGACAAAAATAAAATCAAATAGGTGGTTACATATAGGGACGGAAGGAGTATAACAATTGCACAGTAAATTTACCATTAGGTGTGAACCCAAATAACCAGTTATGGGAGAGTAAGAGAGCTTGCAGATTTTCTGAAACCATACAACTTCTATACTTGTTCAAAATACTGCTGCCAGGACTAAAAGCAGATTCTGATGCAAATGTGATTATTAGGATGCTAAACACATCTCTAGCCATCCTTTCAAGAATACCATATTTATGACCTTTGCACATCCAATATTCTAAAGGATTTTTATAATATCCCTCTGTCTCTTCCAAATAAAGATCAAGTTGAGTCACACCATCTACATACTTTTCTTGCCTCTTTATTTCAAGATATTCCTATGATAATTTAAATCAAAGACAATAAATATTTAAACAGTAAGACAAAACAAAACAAAAGAGTTGGATAAAACAGAGACATACATAATACTTTTTTAAAGACAATTCCAGATTCCAATCCTGAATTGAAGTAGAAGAAAAAGGATCCACCACATATAAACTACTTGACGTTGATGCACTTTTGTCGGCATATTCATTAAAAAGAGCATATACAGCTTTCCTCGCATTGCTCACCTTATCTTTTACTGTCTCCGTATCATGAGCTAATTTTTCGTATAGATACTCCAAAAATTTGAACTTCAGACGAGGATTTAAAACACACCCAAGTGCAAGAATCACGCTATATTCACTCAAACAATTGTCAAACTCATTCAACATCTTTGAAGCCATGTCTCTTATCGTGTCATCTTCGCTCAACATCATTTTTTTCAATGAAAACTCTATTCCCAAAATATGAACAATATTAGTATGGGACGTAGGATAAATAGATTGAGAAGTAATAGTTGTAAGCCCATAAAAATCCATCAAGAATTCACAAATTTTCTCTCCTTTTTCCCACTCTTCACTTGATGGGCAATGATTATATGTTGTATCTTTTAAACACATGTGTTCAAAGGCACTGCGATATTTGATTGCACTCTTAAGCATCAGATAAGTAGAGACCCATTTACCGGACACATCCAAAGGCAAGCCATCGGTGCCATCACTGCCACCAACTTCTTCAATACATTGACAAAATTGTTTCAACCTAGAGTTTGACACACTCACAAACTTTAAACTGTTCCTTATCTTATCCGATACATCACTTACTACCTTTAAACTCTCTTGAACCATAAGATCCAAGACATGAGCACAACACTTAAAATGTTTTTCTAGAGATGGTGCTGTTGCTGATGTGATGAAAGTTCTCAACAAACTATCAAGCGAGCAAAGTTGATCTTTCAAGTTTTGCGAGTTGCCATCGTTCGCTGAAGCATTATCCATAGTAATAGAAAAAATATTTTTCTCTATTCCCCATTCCTGCAAATAACCAATCACCTTCCTTGATAGCTCAAAATTATCATGCGAAGGTTCCAAATGAGAAAAATTCAACAATTTGACAATCAAATTCCATTGATCATCCATATAATGAGCCGTTAAAGTAATATAGCTACGAGAAGAAGCGGAAGAAGTCCAACAACGAAAACTCAAACACACTCTACCTTCTATTTCAGCTAGCTGTTTTTTCAGTTTATCTTTTTCAAGCAAGTAAACTTTCATCACATCATCACCAAGACCATATCTAGAAAGAAATTGAGCCTCGTTATGAGAAACAAATTTGGTGAATGCCCTAAATATATCCCACTCAACAAAGTGAAATGGAAGACGATGTTTTATAGTCATTTGAGTCATCGATTCGCGAACCATGTTATGATTGAGCTCGAAGTACTCAGCAATACGAGATTTCATAATCAAAGGACATTTGGGAATATGTTGGATTAGATGAGAGATACCTGATCTTCCGCTACAAGTAAACAGTTTCCCACAAGTCATACATTCACATATTTCTTTTCCATCTTTATTAATTTTGACAAAGTAGTTCCAAACATTAAACATTTTAAGCTTCTTTTTCGGTGGTTCAGAATCACCATCACCAAAATAAGCTGAGTTACAAGTTTGTAAAATTTGGCATTCATTCCCAACGCCACATCTCTCACTGTTGCAATCCATACTGCAAAAATAGTCAAACAAACATATAAATACTCAAAACATGCCACATTCAAAACTCATTAGCGTATACAGCATTACACACAAAGACGAAGCTGAGTATTAATTTTACTCGCTGACACCGAGATAACAGACTATTGAAGTGAACAATTCTGTGTTTTTTTTTTTTTTTTTAACAATAAAAATGACATAAGAATTATTTTCATTGTTCCAAAAAATGCATCAGCCCTAGCTATCATTTCATCTTCTCTTCATCAGAATGGTTCACTTATAAAATAAATACATAATTTATAAAATGAAAATAGAAAATGTTTTCACTAAGTATATAACTAAATATTAATGATACTTAGTTTAATTCAAGCAACTAATCGGCATCAACATTTCAATATAGTATTACATTCTAAATTAATAGTAAATTTATAATTTTAGGGTAACGTTAACCAGTGCCCGGGACACCACTTAAGAACCAAATATAGTATTACATTGAAAATTGTGTTGTCAATCCTTTATATTAAAGTGTCTTTTTTTAATTTATAATTTAAAATTTTTTCTCTATGACTTTTTTAACTAGTGCTCTGAAGACACCGGTTAAGATGATCCGTAATTTTATACTCAAAAACAAGCAAAACGAACCTGGGAGTTGGGAGAGAGAGTGAGCGGAAGGGAAGAGTGAGTGAGATTCCTTCCCGCGAATGGGGAAAATTTCGGGTGCGATGCGGGTTTTGGGCTTGGAGTTGGGACAGACCTATAGGGCATGGGTAGTTTTCTTTTCTGCACCCCTTCAACATGTTTACTTGTCAAATCAATACATACTTTCTCCCTTCTCAATGATAATAAATTATCATAATTTTGGTCCAAAATGTAAATATTTTTTTGCCTAAATTTCTTATATTTAATAATGTTATTTTACTTGATAAAAATAATGATAATTACAAAATGCATTCCATTTAATTGAAATTTTGTTTTGAAATATCCTTCTATATAATAAATGTCATGAATGGTAATTTTGATTTTTTTTATATTTTTTGTGAATTCTACCTAACTAAATTATTGAATAAAGTTTAGTTTATTTATTAGATCGAGCAACATACATTTTTAAAAAAATATTATTGGACTAACATTACTTTGATCTTGGAACTAGACTCAAATCTCTTAAGTTAAGGTTTGAAGTTCTAGCCTTGTGGGTGAAAAACAATAAAGTTGAGAGGAGAACCCTACTAAAGGTGACCAATCAAGTTCTCCGACAGGAATTAGTCATCGAACAAAATTAGTGAATGTTTGGCGCTAATAACATAGTTTCTTATTTTTTGAGTGAGTAACATAGTTTCTTATAAAACCTTTATATTAAGAGTTCAACTTCCTAGTTATAATTTGACTCCATAAAACAGTTATAATTTGACTCCATAAAACATGTTTCAAAAGTTAATATTCCAAAGGTGTTGTTGTGTGTTTAAGCGTTCGGTTTTTAATTTTCCAAACGCTCTTTTTTAAATATATAAATTTTGTGGTCAAACTTCTGAAACATATAAAAGATCAGAAGGTTCAAATATATAAATCTTGTAATCAAACTTCTGAAGCATATTAATGTCTGAGGCAAGTAAAGATATTTTTAAGAGTCTAATTTTTAAAAGGTTTCAAAACTTAAAAGATGAACAAGTTTGTGTCATGTTGTCAACATAAAACGATACCCTGCGATGATACTATATCGAATATGATAGACCACTATTTTATCTTCTGGATAGCAACGTTTGATTGGCCAATTTTTAGCTTTCCTTGTAAGGTTCTGTTTGTAATGAATATTTGGCCCATTCGTATTATTGGAAGAAGAAAAAGAAAATCCAATTCTCATTCAAGAAAGAGAAGAATTAAGTCTAATATAAAAATCTTATACGATATGCAACCTATCCATTCATTTAAAAACACATCAGTGTAATAGCAGTGACCGAATACCAAATACATAGATCTTCAGACATTAATATCCGAGCGCTTTGTTCTAGCTGAAACACTCATATCTAAGGAACCAGACAAAGAAAATCATGGGAACTAGCTTTCAGACACTAAAACTGGCTGTTGAGAATAGAGCATGGGTGGTGGAGTTAGATTGCATTGAGCAGGAAGTGGGGGAAGCATGTTATACTTGTACGAATCACTGCTTTGACTACAATCAACGATAAACTCTGGAAGGAATGACATAACACCTGAAAATAATTTAGAAGAGAAGCAGAAAATACTTTGTATTATAAGACTGATCATCTTAAATAAAACTTTGATCTATTGAGAAGACCTCTGAGGTGAAGAAATGGACCATGCAGATGCAGGCATTTCAACTGAGAAATATCTTCTCCTAATCAAACTAAAAGGAGAGGTGCATGCAGAAAGAAACAAACCAAATCAGTTGTCCTTCCAATCTATGAATCTTCAGTTTTGTTCTCATGGACGCAATGACATTTTGAAACTTGCTTAGACAGATTTATGCCAATTTTTCTTGTCTCCTCAATCCCATCTCCAAATTGATCTGTATGTTGATATGAAACCAAGATTAATATAATGATAATAATCAAATGATATATTAATCATGAGAAACAAATTCTAAAAAGCTATACGAATTGCGATAAAATTTACCAATAGGTGAGAACCCAAATAACCAATTATGAGAGCATATGAGAGCTTGCAGATTTTCAGAAACCGTACAACTTCTATACTTGTTCAGAATACAGCTGCCGGGACTAAAAGCAGATTCCGATGCTACTGTGATTAATGGGACGCTCAACACATCTCTAGCCATCCTTGCAAGGATATCATATTTACAACCTATGTAATTCCAATACTGTAAAGGATTTTTATGATATACATCTGTCTCTTTCAAATAAAGATCCAGTTGAGTCACACCACCTGCATACTTTTTTTGCCTCTTTTTTTCAAGATATGCCTATGAAAATTACAATCAAAGAAAAAATAAATATTTAAGCAGGAGGACAACAAAACAAAAAAGTTTCAGAAAACAGAAATATACCTGAAATTTTATATCAATCGACTCCATCTTCCTTCCACACGTTGTTGAAGAACGAGAATCCATTAAAGAAAAACGAGTTGAAGTCGATGCACATTTGTTGGCATATTCAATAAAAACAGTGTGAAAAGCTTTCCTCACATTGTTCACCTTATCTTTTACTGTCTCCGTATCATGACCTAATGTTTCGTATAGATACTCCAAATATTCGAACTTCAAATAAGGATCTAAAACACAGCCAAATGCAAGAATCATGCTATATTCACTCAAATACTTGTCAAAATCGTTTGACATCTTTGAAGCCATATCTTTTATCTTGTCATCTTCACTCAACATCATTTTTTTCAATGAAAACTCTATCCTCCCAATTTTTCTTAAATGAATCTCGGACGTGGGATAAGTAGATTGAGCAATCATAGTGGTAAGTCCATAAAAAATCTTCAAGAATTCACAAATCTTCTCTCCTCTTTCCCACTCTTCACTCGATGGGCAATGGCTGTATGATGCATCCTTCAAACACATATGTTCGAAGGCACTGCGATATTTGATTGCACTCTTAAGCATCATATAGGTAGAAACCCATTTACCGGACACATCCAAATGCAAGCCATCACTGCCATCGCTGCCACCAACTTCTTCTACACATTGACAAAATTGTTTCAACCTAGAGTTTGACACACTCACATACTTCAAACTCATCCTTAGCTTGTCCAATAGATCACTTACTACCTTCAAACTCTCTTGAACCATAAGATCCAAGATATGAGCACAACACTTAAAATGTTTTTCTAGAGATGGTGCTGTTGTTGATGTGATGAAAGTTCTCAACAAACTATCAAGTGAGCAAAGTTGATTTTTCACGTTTTGTAAGTTGTCATCATTAGCTGAAGCATTACCCATGGTGATAGAAAAAATATTTCTCTCTATTCCCCATTCCTGCAAACAACTAATCACCTTCCTTGATAGCTCAAAATTATCATGTGAAGGGTTGAAAAGACAAAAATTCAACAGTTTCACAGTCAAATTCCATTGATCATCCATAAAATGAGCCGTTAAAGTAATATAACCACAAGAAGAAGCGGACGAAGTCCAACAACAAAAGCTCAAACACACTCCACCCTCAATTGCAGCCAGCTGTTTTTTCAATTTCTCTTTTTCAAGCAAGTAAACTTTCATCACATCATCAGCAACACCATATTTAGAAAGAAATTGAGCCTCATTAAACGAAACAAATTTAGTGAATTCCCTAAATTCACTCCACTCAACAGACCGAAATGGAAGATAATTTTTAATAGTCATTTGAGTAATGGATTCACGAACCATCCTATGATCAATCTTTTTGAACTTGAAATGCTCGGCAATACGAGATTTCATAACCAAAGGACATACGGGAATATGTTGGTTTAGATGAGAGTTACCTGACCTTCCACCACAAGTAAACACTCTCCCACAAGTCATACATTCACACATTTCTTTTCCATCTTTATCAATTTTGACAAAGTAGTTCCAAACATTAAACCTTTTAAGCTTTTTCTTTGGAGGTTCAGAATCACCATAATCAGAATATGCAGTTTGTAAAATTTGGACTTCATTTCTTACGCTGCAATTCTCACCAATGCAATCCATACTGCAAATTGAACAAACACGGTCAAAATCTAACTGATTTAAAACACATTAGCGTCTATAACTGTACAAAAACAACGATGAAAAGCTATTAAGCATCGGTGGTACAGAAGTGCCATTGCCTAAATTCTAAAATAACCATCAATTTAGTTCTTAAACTATGGCCCTCTCTCCAATTGAGTCCCTAGACTAAATAAATATAATAAGTAGTACTAAACTATATGAAAATCTGTCAGTTTAACCCCTAATATCTTAGCAACAGGTTTGGGAAAAATTAATGTATTAATATAGTTTAAGTACTTTTGTTAAAAATATATATATATAGATTATAATGTATAGATTAATGTATTAATATAGTTTAATGTATAGATTAAAGACAAAATTGATGGTTAAATGATAGATTATAATTTGTAAATAAGCATCAACATTACACAAAATCCAACCCATTAGAAGAAACAAACAAATCAGCGGCAAACAACGAAATTGAACTATAAACAGCAACACATGACAGATTATAAATAAAATAAAATAAAATAAAATGACGAAAGAAACGAAGCGAACGAACCTGGGAGTGGAAGCTTTGGTGTGATGAGTGAGAGAGAATGGTGAAAATGAAAAGAAAAACGCTCTTGATCTTTTCTCCTTCCCGCTAATGGAGTGGGACATGTGGGCTTCAGTGGAATAGATTTCCCCCTATATTCTGAAATACTATTGTTTTTTGCACCTCTTATTTGTAATGCACTCATTTTTATAGTTCCTACAAAATTATTTATTTTTCGAAAAATATTTATATCTTTCCAATTTTTCTAAAATAAATCAACATAAAATTCTACGTGGATACAAATTTATGGCCGGTTTAATTTGTGAAAAATATTTTTTATTTTAATTTTTTAGATTATGTCTTCATTTTAGCTTGTTAATATGAAGATGATAGACTTCTGAAGTGAATGATTATAATGGAGAGATGATAAAATGCTAGCAGTGAAAATAATTAAAAAAAATAGTTCTTTTTTCATTTTCATTGTTTCGAGAAATGGAAGAGATGTTTTCATTTAAAAACTTTGTTTTCTACTTGTTAACAGGTAAAACTAATATAAATCTTAATAAATAAAAATAGAAAACATTTACATAAACTAATATATACACACACCTATACCTATTTGCATCCTCCGATTCTCAATAGAAAAAGGAGTCTTGGTAATCTGAAATTCGGTGGAAAGATAAGTAACGATTGACTAAAAATTGTTTTAAGAGGAGTAATATTTGTACAACTAATATTAGACAACTTTGGTAACAACCACTTTTTTTCTCTTGTGATTGGACAAAAATAATGGAGAGAGAAGATAAAAACATATGTGAGTATGAGAGAGAGGGTTGTTTCAAAGTTGTCAAAAAGTGGTTGTACAAATATCATTTCTCTTGTTTCAAACATAAATCAAACTTAGGTTGTTCCGAACAATTTGAATGTAACCTTATATATGGTTTGTTGTCTATTTTTCATTTCAAACATAAAGTTACATATGAATTTGTTGTTAACTATATTCCTAAATGTAAACATCTTTATAAATATTATGCCTAATTTTTATCGTTATGAACTTAGTAGTATTATATTTTGCAAAATATTATTTAGTATATTACGTAAATTTGTTAAAACAATTGTACCAAAAAAATTGTTAAAACATATCATTTAATTCTTACGAATATCATGCCAATTCCATGACACGACAGATTTTTAAAACAATGGATCTAGTGATAAAAATAAAAGTTCAATTCCAATTTATTGAGTTTAAGATCAATCAACAAAAGCTGTTTCAAAGGACGATTTAAGACTTCGAAATCAATCTTATTAACAGAGTGCAATGCATAGTACTAAAGGCAGAAAAAGAAAGGTATTATGTTAAAGAATCGACCATATATCATTTAAATTCTCCCCAAACTTTGAACAAGTAGCACCTTCTCCCCACGGAGAAAGCCTCTAAAAAATGAATGAATCAGTGGACAGGTTACCAGTGGAACAAAGAATCAAAACAAACATATAACTTCGCTCCATGTAAGGATACATATCAGTGCAATAGCAGTAACCAATCACCAAATACAAAGATCTTCAAACATTAATATCTGAACGCTTTGTTCTTGATGAAGCACTCATTTCTGATGAACCAGACAAAGAAAATCTAGGGTAACTGTAGCTTTCAGAGACCGAAACTGGCTGTTGAGGATAGAGTGTGGGTGGTGGAGTTAGGTTGCGTTGAGCCGGAAGTGGGGGAAGCATGTTATACTTGTACGGATCACTGCTTCGACTGCAATCAACAACAGTAAATTTTGTAAGGAGTTGCACAAAACATGAAAGTGATTTAGACGAGAAGCAGAAAATACCCTGTATTATAAGACTGATCATCATCAATAAAACTTTCATCTATCCGCTGAGAAGATATTTCATCTATCCGCTGAGAAGATCTTTGAGGTGAAGGAATGGACCATGTAGGTGCAGGTATTTCATCTGAGAAATATCTTCTCCTAATCAACTAAAAGGAGAGGTACAAGAAAATTTAGATGACAACCCATAAACTTAACAAAAAATAAAGGATAAAGTTGTCAAAGACATCACTGACCATGCGGAAAAACTTAATCACAGCCTCCTTATCATACCTTGCTTCTTTTGCTGCCTGTAGTCATCCAACAAAAAAAAATTAAAACTGCTATAAGAAGAACGAACTGGATAGCTAGCAATTATTAAATGAATAAATAAATAAATAAATAAGAGGCAGATTTATACATCAAATTCTATCAGATATGATTTGTTACTTCATAAGCACAACTGATACGTTTTAAATGACAAAATGAGAAATCAAGATTCTCAAATAGTATAGCATCTTAAGTTCAAACTGTTCTGAATACATCACAGTGTGCAATGTAGCAATGATTGAGCTAAACTCATTATCCATAATGAGTGGCTATAAAGAAAATATGATTCAACACACTTCAAGATACTACAGTTAGCAATACAATTTTGCGTGTGTTTGGTTCAGCGGTGGAAAAAATTGATTCTGACATAATTGATTTTGATAGAATTGATTTTGGTTAAAAGTGATTTAAATGTGAATTGATTTATGTTTGGATACATCAATGTAAAAGTAATTCTTATTAAGTCATGTAGTTTGGATAGTTTGAATCAAAATTGATTTCATGTGTATAATTACCAAAATGGGGTATTGAATCATTGATATATATTATTTATAATTTTGATAAAAGTTTTTTTTTACAAGAATTTTGGTAAAAATTAAAATGTATATTTCTTTATCTCCTCAAAAATTGCAATTTTATTTGATTTTGAAACCATTGCCTCCCATAAAAAATAAAACAATTACCTTTTTATCATTTTTTTTTACTAACATTTAGTTTTTATTATTTATGTTAGCTGGGCCGGTTTGTGTAATAAAAGAGAAAATAAACGGGTTTTTGTCCCAAGTCCTCCTTCATCCCTAACCTTGAGATCTGATACTGTTAGAACGTGGTCGCTGCGCCGGAAACTATAGACAAATATACAACAAGGTGTAGATGAGATAAAGGGTCGGAAAAAGAAGCAATACAATGAATGTTGTAAATGGTGTTTGCAATAAACATCAACCAGCAAGAAAAGGGTAATAAAGGAATAAAACAAATCTTGTAAATCTCAACCACTAAAAAAGGTGGAATCGATTTTGGTCCAACGCAGAAGCTCCGATTCCTAGCTTCTGCCAGAATCGATTTTAGAAGAGAGAATCGATTTCAGAGTTGAAAGCCAAACAAGATCACACAAGATAGAAACCACGTCAAAAGGGTCCAAACGTGCGTCTGACCGGCGGAAACGCGAAATCAAACACGTACTTTAACCATTAGCCTTTTGATTTTGAAAATAAATTATAGATAAAAAAAAATCTACTTCTAATCTAGTTTTTTTTTTTAAAAGGGACTTCCACTTCTAATCTAGATAGATGGCAACAAAGTGAAGTGTGAAGTTTCAATGCAAGTATTTCATAATATTCAAACATTGAAGAAACACAGATGGTTGAAAATCACAGGACTTTTAAAAACGAGAACACTATGTTTACTTGATCACATGGTATTTTTTGTAAGAACACTCTATTTAACAGTCTTTTTTCTATTTTATTTTATTCTATACTTCATCCGTTCCTATTCATAAGACCCCTTTAGAACATTTGTTTGTCCCTGCATATAATACTACCAATTTGTCTTGGACTATGAAAAGTCACGATCAAATGTGTATATACACAAAGGGTAATTTAGTAACAGGCATACACAAATTATACATTCATTACACAAGAATTTTTGTTAATATAAGTGAAAAGTGCCTAAGGGTCTTCGGACGGACGGAGTAACCTATTCCACATTCTCTATAGAAGTCTATATATCAATATTTACGTCTATTTAGATTTTTTCCTACTTCTATTTAGAATTTTTTTTGTTAATGTACTGTATGTTGTCCTCATCAGTCAAATAAAGCAGATCATTTCTATGGGAACAACTGATCAAAAGATTTCATTATATCCCTTCTAAAATAGCTCTATTTCATTTTCATCTGATATTTTGTAGATACAATCATACAAATAGTTAAATACCAAGTGGATATAGTAGAGAGTAAAGAATCCTTTTCTTTTTCTGCTATTCTAACTAACGAGAAAAAAAGAAACCTTCTAAACACGAAGTAGAATTAAGGTCTTTGTAAGTAATGCTAATAACTGCTCACACGATTTGAATTAAGTAAGATTAGTAAAAACAGGGGGCAACATGGAATAGCTTTTTTTTAATGGGGATCTCATAAAATTCCACTTCATCCATCATCTAAACTCTAAAGTACTGTTTCATATACAGTGATAAGGTAAAAAAAAATTGTAAGACTCGTTTAATATGTATTTGTAAAATACCAGCCAGCTTTAAAGTACAGAACAAACACAACTAGAATTTTGAATTGCCACTATACTGGTTAATACTTGAAACTCGTTAGAAATTAGCATTAACATCAGAATCATTCATGGAGGTAGCATATCATCTAAAGCATAGAAAGTGGCATCTCTAACTTGTAAAAGTGACGCAAAAAATTTAGTTGAGGCACTTACTGCAATAAGGCCTCCACCACCAGGAAAACTCTCAGTCAGTGGAAGCTCCTCACTGGATGGAAGCAAACCCTGCTTCTCGACCCATTGGCGTGCAACATCAACAAGATTCCCGCTGCTTCCTCTCATACCCTCTTTTGCAACGATATCAGCTTTGTTACCAATAACAATATAAGGAACAGGAAGACCACCAGGGCCACCAGATCCCAAAGGAGCTGAAAATGTCCCGGTTGCAGCAATCTCAGCAGCCCACTTCTGCAAACTAGTCTTCGTTCTTCTCTGTGAAAGATCGTGAACAAAAATTACACCTGCAAATGAAGTTCAAACAATAACTACTTCCTTCAAATCTAAACAGGTATACAGTTTATAAAAAAGAAACAATAGGAACTTTGTTACTCACCATTAATCTGTGAATAAAAGAGAGATCGGCAATCTTTATAACGTTCATGTCCTGATACATCCCACAGTTCAACAAAGAAATCTCTCTCAGAATCACCTTTGAGGCTACTTGAAGAGCTGCCGGAATTTCCATAAGTAGTGTGCTGGAAATGAAACAAAGGATGTTCAGTGAAGACTTTGAATTACAGAAACAGTGTATTCTCTTGTGTAACCCTGTAATGTGAAATGCTTACCTTCACATCCACTGTACAACCAATTGTCTGGGAAGGACGAGCAATGGGAGAACCTTTAACGATAAGGTGAACTAAAGAAGACTTCCCAACACCTGCAAAAATGAGAAAATATTATATATCTGCAATTAAGATATCTCTGAAAAATGGTAATAGAGAGAATCATAAAGTAGGGGGCAGGGCAAGCAGTCACAATGTCACGTGCTCAGAAGAAGGAAAAAATTCTTCACTAATGTTTGGATTCACGTCCGGATCCTTTTTCTCACGTCCCAAAGTTTTTTTGACATGAAAATAGTGAAGCTACTATTTGTAGCTTGTGGTTGGATGGGCGTCTGAAGCAATTTGACCACAGTTCCAAACACACTATTCATCGTTTACCTACAGTTGACTAATGCACATCTAAGGGCATAAGTTTGGACTTGGGAAGTACAATCAATTGAGCCTAAGGATAGACAACTTGAGGACAGTTTGGTTTAAGAAAAATGATTCATATTTATATTTTCTGTTTTCAATAATTATAAAGTGTCAATGTCATCTTATTTCCATCTGACTTTCTGTTTTCCGATATTTATTATACAATAAATGGTAGAAACGTCATTTTTTTATGAGGTGAATCAGGAAAAAGGTGAAAAGAAAATATATACTTTTGTGATTATTAGCAAATTAAGAAATAGAAACAGTAAAGCAGAAAGTATTTCATCAAATCAAGCAGGCATTAAAGAGCTATTTTAATGCACTTGACGCAACAATACCAATAAATACAAGAGCACTGCTATACAGTGCGAAGGAATTTATCACGAATGCTGATGTGCTCAATGAAGATAGGTTCTAAACTCCGAAACTGGTGGAATAAAAGCGGTGGTTATGCTATAAGTTTGGTCAAAGCAATAAAAAACATATGTCGTGGGAAAATTATTCCCTATCTTATAGCATTATTCTAAATACAAAGCATGATTTAATTTAAAAGCTTCAGAGAAACACCAGAGTTTTTTCAAATGCATATTCCTCCATGACAAATCTGAGGCAACTTAAGCCTGCTGTATAAATGGATTATAAGCAACAACTATTTATATCCCTAGTAGTAATAATCAACATTAGATTTTGATATTTTTCCCCAGAGTTAATTTATAAAAATAGTTTTTATGTAAGAGTCAACACACACAGCTATAAAAGCGAGGTAGCTCGTGCTCATCATTTATGTCAAATGTTGTTATTCTCAGTTATCACGCCACACTAACTCCGCTCAGCTCCTGAACTTAAACCATTTCAAAATCAAATAATACTAAATTTCCTCACAGGATTTGATGTTAACATAAAACCATCTAGTCGTTTGCTTTGCAGTCTCAATAAATTCAAACTTCGTAGAGTCAAAACCCATATACAAAGTTAACCTACTGTCCTGAAATATTTGATTGACTGTGCTAATTTTCAATAACTTGAATGCTTCCAGCATAGATCTCGAAAGTACGTCCAAAGAAATTGACATTTGTCAAAGCACATAGCGTTTCTCGGAAACTTCCACCATCTTCCTACTTCTAAGTTCTAAAGCAGACTACATAAATGTACTCTACACGCTTGGCATAACACACCATATGTGATGGCTAATTTTAGCAACACAATAACTCTTAAAGCCTCAATCAAATATTATAACGGTTACATCACAACGACTATTTTTCTCTGTCCTCTGATCAACGAGTTTCAGCGGCACTAGTACAAAATCCCAATGGATTTCTAAATTCCAAATCCAACCTCCTTCACTCAATCGACTTGACTTTTTCCACACGACACAGTCTGGAAATTTTCCATCCCCACTAAAAAATCACAGTAAAATTAAAGCACAAAGCTCTTCTAAGGTAAGCTGGTTTCTAAGGTACATAAATAAGGTTATACTTGTAATGTAACCACCAACTGAGTTAAAATCACCATATATTTGAGATTAAATTAGACTAATTGTGAACTTACCATAACTTGCACACTTAAAAAACAAATTCAATTTAAAAATAATTTTTTCTTCCAAAAATTATAAATATATCAAATTCGGAAAATTGAACATATGCTTAGTTACACTATTGCAGGAAACAAAATTGATTATAAATTTTTTGACATGTTTGAAAGTTATCGAATAAAATTGATTTTGCCTCCAGAGTTAATTCTTACTTAAACCTAGAGTTTAGAGCTTTTATTTCTACAGTTGATTTTTAGTCTTAAATCTAGTATTCCACTCGCTTTTAACAAAAATCAATTCTATCAAAATGGAACATAACCAAACACAGTTGTTAAGAGCGAAAACAACAACAATAACAAAAAAGGGAATAAGAATGAAGAACCTGAGTCACCAACAACGAGCACTCTGACTTGTCCACAAAGCACTCCACCGTTATGTTCCTTATTCTCCCTCTCACGTTCCCTCCAGAACATGATTTCCAAACCCTCCAGAACTAACCAACTTCTTAACAATGATTAATAACAAGAACCCTAAACACAGACTCAAAAGCTTTTTAATTCCACTAAACATACACTAATCAAGTTCCGTCAAATAGATTCAACCACCAATTTTTCAAAACAAATGTCTGGAATTTCCTAACAAAATCCATGTCACGTGAGAATTAAAACCCCATAGTAACGCATCTTCTCTGAAAAAACGTAAGAAAGTGAGATAATGAAATCAAGAGCTTTAGCGATGGATCTGAAGAGAGTGTGGTGTTGTTCAGTTGAACGAGATTGATTTGGATGTATGGAGTATCAAGGAAGAGTAGAAGAAAGAGTTGAAAAATTTGCAGAAATTGTTTGGATCAAAGGAACCCTGATGAAGGGAAAGAACTTTGAAGGAATGATGCGATCTCGCTTCTCATTCGTGTAACCCACGCGATCAAATAGCACGTGATATTAATATATCTTCTTTTTTAAATGTAATGTAAAATATCCTTATTTTTTTAAGGGTGGAAATAGGCCGGGCCGCCCGTCAGAGGCATATGGCTCGGCCTATTAAAAGTCCAACTCGGTCTATTTCGTTTAATAAATGAGTTAAGCCTGAGTTTTTTAAAAAGTCTATTAATTTAATTAAATCGGGCTTAGGCTTATAAAAAAACTTATCAAACCTATCAGGTCGCCCGTATATGAGTGTATTACATTTTTTTCACATCTATTATTTATATTTATGTATGTCAAAATAACTATTGATCCTTCAAATTTTCATACCACAATTATTATTTTTCATTTTTTTTATTTCGTATTAGGGATACAACACAGCTCTTGATGTTTCGTACTGTATGGAAGCTTGTTAAGTTATCATATAAGACTCATATGGTTATTTGTTTTGTGTGAACTGTTAAGACTTGGTACTGATATGCCTAAGGTCAAGTATGATTATTAAATTAAGTTTGAAATTCTTGCTGTCATCAGACATGATTATTCTTGAGTTTCTAACCATCTATAAATTTTACAATTGTATTTTATTAGTTTAATTTGTATCTAATTAATGTTGATCTTTATATTAAATATGTTGCACAAATTAAAGGAAACAAAAATTGATGAACATACTCTGTTTGAAAATTGTAACACAAACTAGGCTTTTAAACATGCTAATAGGCGAGACCAGACTTTTAAAAAGACCAGGTCAAACTTAAAATAAAGTCTTTGACAGGTAAAAAGCCAAGGCTTAGGCCTGAGTTTTTTCAACCAGGTCTAGCCTTTTTAAGTAAAGCCTGACTTGGCCCGGCTCATTCCCACCCCTACTTATTTTATTTATTTAAGGAAATCTCTTTACTTTTTATGTGAGTTTCGTTAATAGACAAATCAATGATGTCGCTCATAGTTTAGCTAAGGAAGCCCTATATGATGTTGATCTCTAAGTTCATCTTAACATCCACTTTGTATTTTTAGTGAACAATATCTTATCATCAAAATTGTGCTAACTATGTATTTTATACTACATTCCTTCTGTACTGTATTTTATACTACATTTCAGTGGCGGAGTAAAAAAAAATGGTTTGGATGGGCCGTTCAAACAAACTATAAACAATAAATATATAACTAAATTGGTAATAAACTTTAAGCATGAAGTTGAAATTGCAAAGTTTGACTAAAAAGTTTGGGTGAATGTTTTAAAAAAATAAATTACATAGTTTACTCATGCTATAAATTATGAATAATTGGTTTTTATAATACAACTTATAATCGGGGGAATTTTCATTTGACAAGACAATATCAAAGAGATTTGAAATTTCAAAAAATTAGAAGGTCTATGAACCTCTGATAACCAACCAAGTATAAACATAAAAAAAATCACATATGTCACTTTTGAAACAGCCGAAAACCTAAACTGTTGAAAAATCGTTTAAAACCTCGTAAAATAAACCTATGATTTTTAGCTTTTTAATTTTTCAGATGGGCCACTAAACCAATTAGTGCGGATTTGAATTTGCCGAGCACAAAAATCGTAACAAAATTGTTTGAAATCTCGCAAAATAGACCTATTGTTGTTAATTTTTTAAATTTTTCGAGTGGACTATGGTCCATCCCAGCCCATGAAGGGCTACATTCCCTTAAAAAGAAGATATTTAAACTATTTTTTATTATAAAGGAATAAAAGTTTATACTGTTTTACCGACTAAAAATTTTTATTATTAAAAAATAGTATAAACTTTTAGTCGGTAAAACACATATTTTCCAACACACTGTGTTTTACCGACTAAAATTAATACGACCCTCGTATAATTTTAACGAGACTCATGAATTTCACTAACAAAAGAAAATATGTTAAAAAATGTATGTTCTACTCTCTACTCGATTGACTATTTTTTTTTTTAAAAAGTGAAGCGTTGTCCAATGGAATAAATCAATATAATTTATTTTTGAAAGAGACAAAACCACAATACAACTTTATAGGTGTGTTTAAGGCGCATCACATTGATGGACTCTTTGTTGAATCTACTTTAATGTGTTACCGAGGTGCGTATGGATCTTTTTTTTTTCATTGCGCTAACAAGTTCATTTGTTGAAACCGTTTGACCAGTTTCAACCGGAGAAGTAAGCAAAACACGAAAAAAATATCATTAACAAACGTTTATAACAACATAGATTTGCTACAAAATAAAATATTACTTCCCTCTTGTGTACATTATTGTAGAATGTTTATTTTCAAAATATGTTTTAATAAATTGGAGACAATGTAACTCAACTAGTTCAAACTAAGGTTAATGAGTTGGAAGTTCAGGGTATAAGTCCTCACAAGGAGAAAAATTTATGATTTTTTTAAAGAGGGATAGGTGCAATTTTTAACAATGAAAATACTAACAAGTGAATCAAATTAATAATAATACCTTGAGAATTGTATTGTCGATTCTTTAAAAGTAAACAAAAAAAAATCATCACAAAAGTTCACTTTTTCCCTTACCCTTGACAAGACCATTTGTTAGGACCATCCTTATAATAAATCAATGTAATCAGTGCTAAAAATATGAAATTCTACCCCTATCAAACCCTGAAAAAAACATATCCCTTTAAAAGAAATATTGGTTTCAAAGCACAATTCAATAATCAATACACTACATACACAATATTTTCGTTTAAATGCAAATGTAATGTTTAACGTTTTTGTAGCATTAACTTTGAAGCAGCTTTGTACTCTCGTAGTTTAGATTTTAAAATTTGTATAAACTTACATCCATGTTGTAAATCCAAACCCTATTTTTATTGAGACAATCCACTTCTCATAAGTTGTTTACATTGTTTTAGATATGGATATTCCCTTCGTATATATATTTTTTTGAACAAGTTTCCTACATATATTTTCAATTTAGGGGAACCAAATATTACTATATATTCCCTCCCTTTTCCTCCAAAAACCTCGACCAAGCAAACCCAAAAACAAATTCACTTTCATTAATAAATAGCAGGGGGTGGAGTATGTTGAGTCAGGTTAAGCTTTGCAAGGTTTGAGCATGGCCTATCAACAGAATCAAGGTCTAATCCTGACATGTAACTTGTAGTTGGCTTATTTTTTGGACATGACATTGCCCTTTTCAAAGTTTTATACGACCTCCTAGCTTGTTTAAATGTATTTTACATATGAACATATTTAAACAAGTAATCTCACTAATCTTTAAATATGATAAACTATTCACAAAAAAATATAGATTGGCAAGCTAACAGACCAATAAGATTAAACTTTTATGTGATGTTTAACATAACATTTTAAAGATCTTGATTAAAATACGATGCGATGTCGGATTTCAATTTTAGTTTGTAATAATACATTCAAACATACGAAAAAATAATGTAGATTTCTAAGTATAAAATGCAAAAGTTCCTTGTTCCACCAAGAGTTCGGACCTTCCTATGACGTGAAGCTCATCATTGTCTTCCCACAAGAGACAATATTTCAAAGTGAGGCGTTCCTTGTTCCGAAACTTGTGTATCCTGTTATCTCCTAGCTGAATCTCACATGCACTTATTCTTTGTCTGTCAAAAAACAATGGCCTGTTGGAACCTCCTTGACATAGGTGGCATTATTCAAGAGTTACTCCACATCGCAAATTCTTTGCAACAAATGCTTTTTGACTTATTTAGCAAACTCCATGGTCAACAAAAACAACTAGCAGTTATGACCCTTTGGAGCTTGTGGAAGAGCCACAACTTGTTACGTTGGGATGACATCGACACTACTCCAATTACAACAGCCACTCGTGCCCAAGACGTCCTCCATGAATGGAGTTGCGTTCAAAAAGTCAAGCTTCCGCCGCATCACGATGATCAGCCCCTACTTGGGAAAAAACTCCCCACGATTCAATCAAGTGTAATGTTGACGCAACTTTTCTCAATGGTAACTCGGTAATGTGTTATGATTTATGCTTTCGAGACTCTTTAGGTCATCTTCTCTTTGGTAAGTTCGATTTCAAGCTCTTGTCGACCACCGTCTTAGAAGCTGAAGCTATAGGGTTTTTGGAATCCCTCAAAATGGCAATCTCCAAAGACCTACGCAATGTTGCTTTTGAAACAGACAACAAACTTCTGGTTGATTTACTAGGAAATACCAATCCTTCACTTAATGAAATTGGTGATTTAGTTTGGGAATGTAGAACTCTATTGTTAAGTAATCCCGACTATGCAGTGTCGTTTGTTAGGAGGCACGTAAATAGTGTGACTCATAACATTGATAGAGCTCCTCTATCTAATCCTAACCCCTATGTGTTTTATAATGTTTTTACTAGCTTGTACTCTCTCTATTTATGAATGAAATGCATTAAGTTTTTCTTTGCTAAAAAAAAATGCAAACGTTACCAAATTTTTAAATTTAATCCAAAATACAAAATTTATTGTAATAATAATAATAATAATAATAATAATAATAATAATAATAATAATAAATTATTAATTTTTTCTTAAATAGGTTGGCAGTCCAATAATATTTTTTTATCGCTCGTGATATAATATTGAGTTAATATGTCTTTACCCCCTGTAATTTGAACGAGTTCTGGTTTACCCCCTGCAAAAAAAAAGGTTAGATTTCAACCCTGTAATATGAAGATTCTTTCATTTTAGACCCTGTCCGTATGATTGTGCAGAATTTGATGAGGTGGTGCGCTAAGTGTCATGCTGATTGTGCATATATGATTATGTGGCGCGCTGACTGTATAATTAATTTTGTTTTTAATTTTTTTAGGGTACACGTGGCATTTGTACTTATTTTTTTTAAAAAATAATATAAATTCATTTAAAAAATAATTTTTGAAAGTTAAAAAATTTAGGAATTTTTCTTTTTCGAAAAAGTATTTTCCAAAATTTTTAGTTTTTGTATAGAAAAACAAACTTTTTAATTTAGAAATAAAAATTCGAACTTTTTTCAAAATAAAAATTATTTTATCTCTAATATCTTAATTTTGAAAAAGACTATATATAAATTTCGGAATAACATTTTCAAAAAAAAATCTGATTTTATTCTAAATTTTTAAAAAAAAATTTGTATCTACATTTTGAAAAATTAAAGTATTTTCCAGAATTTTTTTTTTTTTTTGAAAAAGTCTATTTAAAATTTTGATTTTTTTTAATTCTGATATTTAATTTTTAAAATAAAAAAACAAATTCGAAATTTAAAACATATTTTTTTTTAAAAAAAAAGGTTTTTAAATTTTTTCAACAAAAAAAAATTTGTGTAAAATATTTTTATTTTTAAATATCTGGATGCTATTTTTTTTAAAATTTTACAAAAATTTCAGATTTTTATTTCAAATTTTTTCTAAAATATTTATAAAATCTTTTTCGAAATTAAAATATTTGAAAAAAAAAAAATTTATGAAAAAGTTCAATAATTTTTTTCAAAATTTAAAAGTTTGTTTTTTAATTTTATACAAAAAATAAAATTTGGTAAAATTTTTGAAAAAAAAAATTCCTGATTTTTTTATATTTTTTATTTTTCAAAAATTATTTTTCAATTTTTTTAAATGAATTTATATTATTTAAAAAAAAACAGGTACAAATGCCACATATACCCTTAAAAAAATAACAAGAAAATTAATTATACAGTCAACACGCCACATAATCAGATATGCATAGTCAGCCTGCCACCTCATACAATTCTACACAGTCATACGATCAGGGTCTGAAATGAAAGAATCTTCGTATTACAGGGTTGTAATCTAAACTAATTTTTTACAAGGGGGTAAACCAGAACTCGCTCAAATTACAGGGGGTAAAGCCATATTAACCCTATAATATTTTTAGCTTAATAGACTTGTTATAAGATCTCCTAAAAAAAAAAGACTTCTTATAAAGTCTTGGCATTTCTCTCAAAAAAAAAAAATAAAGTCTTGACATTTTTCATCTAAAAAAGTTTAACATGCGGGCTAGGTTGTAATAATTTAGGAAAATTGTTGTTGACATATATGCAAAGGCTTAAAAACACCTGTAAAAGATCGAAATGTCCTCTCGACAGTTAACTGTCGAAATTCAATTTTATCCATCGGCAGTTAACTATCGCGGAAACATCGGCAGTTAACTACCGCGAAAATCTAAGTTACAAATGTCAAAGACGTTTCAGTTTTTTTAATTAATGGTATTTATTGAAAATGAATTAAGAGATTGAATTGAAGATAGAATTGGTCTATGGTATAATGGACTTGGGAACATTTGTTTTTTTTTGAAATTACTAATTTATTACTATTAAATCTTAGTTTTATTTTTAAGGATTCTATTAACGATTAGTTATTGTAATTAAAAACTTAGGCTACTATTGACATAAATCATATATTTTTCTTTTAATAATCATTATGTAAATAGTATCTGCCAAATTTCTAACCCCTTAAATTTTGACATATAATTATAATTATAACCCCTTTAACAACAATTTCATTTAATATATTATATCAAAATACTATTACTATTTTTTAATGTGCAAAATAATATTCAAATGCTTAAATTTAACACTCATCGAAATGTTTTTTTTTAGAAGATTTAAATGCTCTTTATTTTTTTTGTCAAGATTTAAATGTTATTCTTATTAAGATATATATGCATAAGTATAATACTGCAATTGTTTGAAACATACCAAAATAATGATTGAAAAAAATTAAAATCAATAAATATTAATAATGGCAATTTAAGGTTTTTGCAACAAAAAAAAAACCTGGTTTGATGTTTTCGCGGCAGTTAACTGCCGAAGTTTCCACAGTAGTTAACTGCCGATGGATAGAATTGAATTTTGTCAGTTAATTGCAGCTGGTTGACTTCCACGACGGTAAGTTCGATGTCGAAGAGGTATTTTGGTCATTATTAGTGTTTTTCACCCTTATGAAATATGTACCCAACAATTTTCATAATTTAGTTCGTCCGATCAATCGGGTGCATTAGCCGGTGGATAACGTCACATGTCCAACTAACTCTTTATATTTTTCATTAAAATAGAAATTAACCCTTGACAAATCAAAAAGACACTTGCGTTTCCGTCAAAAAGAAAATCCAGCGACCAAACTACGCCTTTCATCTCACTGATGGTGCCACCGCCACCGTTTCTCCGCCGGCACTCGCACTCGCACTCGCTCATTCAACCCAACTCAAACCTTAAAGTCGTCTCTTCTTAGACGGTCCTTTGCTTATTTGCCACATATCCAAGCTATTACTCGTCAACTTTCAGGTATTTCTCTTTAAACAATGCTTCCTTTTCAAATAAAATAAGAAGAAACACGCTTCACGATATATTTTGACGAGTTCAAATTCATAGCATTTTTTAGGAAGAAAAAAAAACGATCATCATATATTCTTTGCGTGATCATTTCATTTCACTGTTATTAGAATCAAGAGAGCGTTTCATTCTTGATGCATAGTATGTCTGAGGCAATTGAGGATGAATTGGGAGGAAAAAAGGTTATCGATGAAGAAGAAGAAGAAGAAGAAAAAATGAGTGTGGAAGAAGATAAATACGGAGGTGTTATTCTAACTGTCCACAAGTCTATGGATTCTTCTATCTTTGCTTCTAAATTGCAAGATTCAGTCTCCCATTGGAAGCAAGAGGAAAAGAAGGGAATATGGATTAATTTGCCAATTCTTCATTCAAATCTTGTTCATTCTGCTGTCCAGGTATACATTCTTTACTTCACTGCAACATAACTTACAACTTGCATGTTCGCTCACAACATAGCTTATAACGTTGACAGCGTGATGTTTTAACAAAATGAACTAATATATGTATCAGTGTCAGTCGGACACCAAACACTCCTTCAATTAGAGGTGTCGGTGCTACATAACTTACGTAGCTCTGATACTCTAAATTGGAGTTGTGTCTATAATGTTGTTGTATTCAATCACTTCTATTTTTTTAAATTATTATCGGTGATTACATATAACTAGTGTCCTTACTTGCATCTATGTCCGTGATTCATAAGATAAAAGCAACTGCATAAGTGATTTGGTTATATGAGGCATCTCCCTTACAAAGTGTCTGAATGTGAATCCTAACAATTCTTTTTTCCTATTTATTTATTTTTTTATTTATTTTGTAGGCTGGATTTAAGTACCATCATGCTGAGGCAGATTACTTGATGCTTGTATATCAGATCCCTGGTACCTCTGTTAGATTTCCTGCAAATGCTTCACATCGTGTTGGTGTTGGTGCTTTTGTTTTCAATGACAAGAGGGAGGTAAGTAACCTTTCACTGGTTCCTCGTTGATTTCTCTTTGACACTAATCATTCACGTTTGAATTTTCTATGTCATGCAAAATACATGTTACAAATTAATCTTAGACCGATCATATTTGGATAACTTCATACAAAATTATCTTCTTGCAATGTGCAAACAAATAACCGTTGTTTGCTAAAATAATCAAATGAAAGCGAGGTAAATGTATAAGCTTTTAGAAATGTATAAGGATAAGTATTCAGGAAAATCTGAGAACCAGTCAGTTCAATTTTGGTCTTTGTTTTTTCAAAAGCACGAAAGCACAAAGAACACATAAGGATGTATATATTAAAAAAATTGGTTGATATTCCCAGACTCTTAAACTTCTATGTTTTTGGATAGCTTTCACTAACATTTTGTGCAAGGGCCAATTTTTTCTTTGACTACTTTACACCTTTTTGGCCTACTATGTGAACACATTTCCAAGAGGCCAATTCTCTTATTTGAACATGTGGTTTGAGACACCCTATGTGATACTGTATAGTGTATAATATATCTCTATCTTTATCTTTCAGTAACTTACTTTTCGTCACATACAACATACACTACAACAACACAACAACCACCAAATCTTATCCCACTAAGTGTAAACGGGGTCGGCTACATGGATGAAATTACGCCATAATATTCTATCATATACCATATTTCGATCCCACTCATTAATCTCTGTATCTTTCTTAATAGTTTCTCATATAGTTTTTCTAGGTCTTCCTTTGTCTCTAGTGATTTGACTACCCTCCATCCGATCTACTCTCCTTACTACATAATCAACATGTCTTCTCTCTAATTGTTGTCCAATTTCGATGATCAATTGAACCATCATTTCCCTTGTTTGTCTTTGTTCCCTGACCAACAACTTGTAGTCCTTTATTACTTATGTGGTTTTTATATTGCTTGTGCTAAATAAAGTCGTGCTTTATAGTCTGATAATACAAGTCCCTTATTCTGTTTAGATCGTCTTGTTTGATTTGATAGGTGCTCGTGGTTCAAGAAACCAGTGGTAAATTTGGAGGCACGGGTGTATGGAAGATACCTACTGGAGTTGTTGATGAAGTATGATAATTACAAATTGATTATTGATCAGATTATGAAACATTTAAAATTATCTTCTACATTTTAAATCTATTTGCAGGGTGAGGATATTTGCAATGCTGCAATTAGAGAAGTTAAGGAAGAGACAGAGGTAAGCAAACATGAACTATATAATTTAAGAGTATTTTGCTTCTAGTTTGTTCAAATAGCAACAAACTCTATAAATCAAATTATAAATTACGCTTTGTCAGTTTTTTTTTGTCTCTGACAGAGTTATTAATATTTTAACCAAGTATTCATCAAAATAAAATATGATTAACTATTAGTTATATTTATATTACTCCATTGTACAGTATACCATAGTCATGTTCTATGGCCTTTATCGTGTTCTTTAACACTTCTTCTTTTAACCAAAGCCTCCGCTAGTTATTTCACAACATAAAAGGACTATGTTTCTTTCTTTTAAATCTATTACTTTTTGTAATTTTATGAAATATTCTTAATGAATATTCTTCAATCTTCATCACATCATGTCATTTCTTTAACTATATGTTTTCCAGAATCAGTTTTTTCTGCACTTGCAAACAATTAAAGTCCAATCAGGTTATGGGTTTGACTTGGATCTTGTTTTGGCAAACATTATGTTATTTGAGTTTATTTTCTTTATAGTTTATTTTCATGTGTTTTCTGGACCTTCTTAAAGTCTCATGCCGTTACTTTTGTTCTTCCTTTAGATAGAGACAAAGTTTGTTGAAGTTTTAGCATTCAGGTAATAGTAACCCACTAACTTCATCTACTAGCATGTGGTGTGAATATTGCCATACTGTTTTTAATTGTTTCATATGCATTTTACTCAAGAACCATCATATTGCTATGCATATAGTTTCACAAATTTTCTGGCTGAATTCTATGGCATGTGACTGACCTGTATTTTCTCCTTCCTTTGTCTCTTTGGTATCAGGCAAAGCCATCAATCTTTCTTCCAGAAATCAGATTTGTTCTTTGTTTGCATGTTGCAACCTCAATCCTCTGAAATTCAACGTCAGGCCTCAGAAATTGAAGCAGCTAAGGTATTTATTTGTATATGTTCTAAAGGCCATTTGAAATGAATCCCACTAATTGAGTGGTCATCTATTGTCATGTCTTTTTTAATTTTTTTTTTCAATTGATATGTTTCAATTAATTAAAAATATCACATTTTTTTTATTATATTTTAGAAACTTTGTAAAGGAAATAGTAGAAACGTGTATTTTGTTATTTCACCATTTCCTTTACACAAGAAACAAAAGCAGTAATATGATACTTTCGCTATTATATAAAAATTATCAATTGAAAAAGAAAACAAAATATTAGACTCTTGTAAAGCTATATGTCAACAAAGGTTATATGTTGATAATCTATCCTGAAATTGGTACTTGCAAAATTTGTAAAGTCTTGAGTTGTTTATAACCGGTGGTAGCCATTCTAACATAGTTTGTTTTCTATTCAGTGGATGCCAATTAACGATTATGCAGATCAACCTTTTGTGCAAGAAAATGAGCTCTTCGATTTAATTGCGAAAATATGCTTAAAAAAGTTGGATGGCAGCTGCACTGGTTTTTCTAACTTTTTATCCACAACATCTTCTGGCAAAAAAGCTTATCTGTATTTTAACAATACAGATATTGCTAGCCATTTGTTAGCTTCCAATCATGAGCAAGCTAAACATTAAGCTTGCTTTGTAAGCCTCAATGAATATTTGCTTCCAAGCGCGCATAAAGCCTGGTTTTAATATGACGTCATCTTACTGTTTGTACATTTTATATTGTCATCCTTTGTGTAAGGAACTGTTGTTTTACTAGTTCACTTCTTAACTACACTTTTAATCTTACACTTTCAATTTTGAATTGCAATACATAATAGATGTCTCAATGGCCATCATTGTATATTTAGTCAAAGTAATAGCCAGTTTTTGTTGTTGTTGTTGATTTTAGATGTTTGACCCATTGAAGTTTACTAGAATTAAGTATTAGTAAGGTTAAGTTGAGATTGGTTTTAGAATGAATGGAGTATTTTTCACACGCTTACTTAAGGGCTTATACAGCTTGAGGGAAGAGAGAAGTAATGGGCGATGAAATACGGTGTGATGCAAATGAGAGAAATAAAGAGATGTAAAGGTCGTATGAAAATGAGATGTGTGAAAAGGTCTTATGAAAATGAGATGTGTGAAAATATCATACCTCTTTAACTTTAAGTAAAATAATAATGAGAGAGAGATATTTCAAAATTGCTTGTACAATCTTATTTGAATGTGTTGTTAGAGTAAATGCCAATTTTTATATTTATATAGTTGAACGTACTTGGTAGGGGAACATCCTGAATTTTTCTGTTTGTTAAGTTCAGGACCCTTGAATTTGGATCTGAAATGTTAAGTAGAGTAAACAGCTCCAATTTTTGTAGGAATTGAGCTAAGGGTTGCATTGCTCACAGTCCCCCCAAAATTCTGAAAATGCCTTTATACATAACCATCGGAAGCTGCGTTCTGATGGGATCAGAAGTTACGTTCAATATATGCCTTTAAGTATTCTGAATGCTTAGATTACGGGTAAGAAGTCCATACATTCATTTTTCACTTTTGAAGCACTCTTTATACAAAAAAAAACCTCTTTATACCAAAAAAATGCTAAACCTCTTAAAGTAATTCCAATTTATTTTTTCTTGGCTCGATACAAATATTTTGATTTGATTAAATATGGTAAATAAATAAATTTATTTATAAATTTTACACTTAAATACTTATTGTGCTTAAATGTATTTAAAAAGATATATCGATTGGTATATGGCATGATAAATTAGTTTAAATAAAGGGTTTGTGTCTAACATGTGCAATATTGCACATGTTAAAGGAACTAAAAGTAGTAACTTTACATTGAAAATGAACAATTATTTATTAAAAATTATATATTTAATATGAAATGCACAAGTTCTGATACAATACTACTGTTTTAAAAACTTTTTAATATGTGCAAATTTGCACATGATAGAAAAACTCTTATAAATGATAAATACTAAAGTAAAAAAATACATAAAAGCTATACACTCTTTATACTCCCTTATCTTATTTGTAAGTAAAATTTAGTTCAACAAAAATTATGTATGTCATTCAAATTTGTTGACTCAAATGTCTTTTGTAATAAGATTAGAGAGTGTATCCGCGTAAGCTTGATAATGGCATTGCATGATATATGCAAGGGACACAGTTGAAACGCCGAACATGCTACTAATTCATCTTAAGAGTGAATTTTTAACCACCAAACTATTTATCTAAAAAAAGAGTATATCATGCTATTGTATTATTTATTTATAAAAAATTGTGGCGAGGATTAAAGTGGATAATAGTAATGATGTAGTATCCCTCTCAAAAAATAAAAAAATAAATCACGTAGTATCAATCAATATTAATCATAAGTTGGCTTTTTTTTTTAGGGGAATCATAAGTTGCCTTATTCTATTTATAAAAAAAATATCATAAGTTGCCTTACAAATGGGGGGCACACGTGTGCAAATACATTAGCTGAATTGGGACCTTAGTATTAGTAAGGAGTGATTCAAATTTTCACTACTTCCATTCCACCTTAATTAAGTCGGTTCGTTCCTCTGCTCCTTCATATCTTTCTTTACTTTAAATTGTTACAACATTAATTAAGAATATCTTTAGTATCTTTTTAAGTTATAGTAGAGTATCTTTTACCATTATATTGTTTATTTTTATAATGATTTGTTCTTGATTTATGATTGAGTGAGTCTATGTACCTCCATTAATAGAGATTACTATTCAGTGTTTTGTATCAAGTTTTATTAAACCGGAGCCTCAGAAATAGAATCCTAACTTGTTGCTTAGACATGGTGGCCATCAGAAATATTCTGCTTCTGTTTCTTTGTATTACTGTTTTTACTCCAATTCTGCTTTACACTTACACTGATCGTCTCACCGCCTTCAACTACTCCTCCGGTGTGTTTCTCTTTGTTTGCTTATTGAATTCAAATTTTTTACTTTAGCACACTAACCTAAATTCTTTGTTTGTTTTTACTTTCATTTACATGTATTCTGCAGCTGAACAAGAGTTTGTTCATAATATAACTACTTTTGTAAGTAATAGTATTTTTAAGAATTATTACTACTTTCATTGTTTATTTTTGGTTGATTGAGATCTTTGAATTTGTCGAATTTCTCTTGTTATGTCATGTTAGCTTGTTGATCAAGCAAACTCTTCCCATTTGCATCTGCTACCGGAGGTAAAATTTTGTAGCTTACACCTTTACTTTCTCTGCTACACACACCTATCAACAAACTTATCTGCATATGTGGATGAACTCCTTGGTAATTTAATTTCCTGTTGAAATTTCTCATTTTGATAACAGGAAATCTCTACCGTCCTTCAGAAACCGATTAGGGTTGTGTATCCAGAGGACTCTTCAAACAAATAATTTGCCTCATGATATAGTAAGTGACATATTGATTTGCTTCTGATCAAACATCGGAACTATATAAGTGACATATTTACATCATGGTATTGTTTTGCTTGTTATTGTTAGTTTGTTCACTAAGGGTACAAAACTTTCCTTAGGTTTCTGGTCATGCTAGGAAATTTATACTTGTCTATTTATATGAGTAGGCTGTGCATCATTTATCAAATATAGTATTTAGTCTACTTGCTTTAATTTGTTTTCCTATCAGGAGTTTAAATCTGACTGTATTCATATCTCAAACACACTTCTTAATTATGAAAGAACACCTGTTCGTGTTTAATGTCCTTTGGTCAGCATGATGGATGCATGGCGGCTGAATGCATCTTTGTCTGCACTTGTGGTTAGAGTTAGACACAATTATTTTATGCAGGTGCTATCATGGCAGTGTAAATACAACACATGCATGTTGGTTGGATTCAATATTTCCATCCATCACTCCATTGCTTTGGCTTTGATAAATATGTATTTTGTATAAGCTAGGAAAACAAACCTTAGTGGTGATTGAAATTTTCTTCTTTAAATTTGGTTCATCTACTTTCAGCTTACTAAGCAAGGGAAACAACATATTGAATCTTCTAGCGAAGTAAACAATGAAGGACCCATATTACAAGAAACGATTAAGCATAATGGGAAGACATCATCTGATGCCCTGGTGCGGAAACTAAAGGATCAGCTCATCCAAGCTAAAGTTTATCTTTCCCTTCAGAAAGTAAAGAAAATTCCTCATCTCACTTGGGAGCTTCAGTTACGGGTCAAGGAAATTTCGCGAACACTTGGAGATGCAAGCAAAGATTCTAACTTGCCAAAGAAGTAAGCGAGCCTTTAAAATCTTCATGTCATCAGGATTTTCCAATTTTATTGTAACTATTAAGTTAGTTTTTTTTTTAAATGGGGAGGGGGGAATTTTTATTAATTCAAGTAGCACTAATTGCCATTTTACAACTGTCCCCAATGGGATTCGAGCTCAACATCTTGAGGTTACAAGGCTACGCTTTAACCACTGAGCTATCACCTCACGTGTCAGCTACGTCGTTAGTTATTTCATCTTTAACTTTATTCTGCAGCAGCATATAAATATGTTGAAGAGTTTAGCTCAGCACTGATCTACATTTTATTCAGTTTAAACTTATATTTGTAATTCTTCTAATGCAGTGCAAACGAGAGAATGAAGGCAATGGAGCAATCATTGATGAAAGGAAGGAAAATTCATAATGATAGTGCCACAGCTGTGAAGAAGCTTAGGGCTATGATCCACTTATCAGAGGATAAGCTTCGAGCGCACAAGAAAAAGAACTTGTTCTTAACACAGTTGACAGCAAAGACACTGCCTAAAGGTCTCCAATGTCTTTCGCTGCGCCTTACATCTAAATATTATAACTTGAATTCTTCTCAGCAACAATTCCCCAATCAAGAGAACTTAGAAGATCCTGGACTATACCATTATGCAATATTCTCAGATAACATATTAGCAACAGCCGTTGTTGTGAATTCTACTGCTGCCCATGCTAAGGTAAGTTATTTTCACAGGGTTATTTGGTATACCTTTACAGTTAAATTGATATTCTCTCAGTTTTGTCGCAAACTAATTTGTTTCCATTTTATTTGGCCCCGTGGTAGTGATGAATAAAAGATGGAAAGGAAAACACTAAAATGTTACATTTTTCTTTCTGATCAGCATCACTATTAATGTAATTTTAATAAATTTGCAGGATGGCTCAAAACATGTTTTCCACATTGTTACTGATAGGCTCAATTATGCGGCAATGAGGATGTGGTTTCTAGTGAATTCACTTAGAAAGGCGACAATTCAAGTTGAGAATAATGACGATTTTTCGTGGTTGAATTCGAGTTATAGTCCGGTTCTTAAGGAACTAGATTCTCTTTATATGATTAATTATTACTTCAAAACTCATCGTGCTACTTTTGATTCTAAACTCAAGTTTCGGAATCCGAAGTATTTATCTATTTTGAACCACCTCCGCTTCTACTTGCCAGAGATATTCCCAAAGCTCAAGAAAGTTATGTTTTTGGATGATGATGTAGTTGTGCAGAAGGATCTTACTGATCTTTGGTCGATAGATTTGAAGGGTAACATAAATGGCGCTGTCGAAACTTGCACAAAAAGTTTCCATCGCTTTGATGGTTACCTCAACTTCTCAAATCCTCTTGTTGCAAAGAATTTTGACCCTCGTGCTTGTGGATGGGCATATGGTATGGATGTTTTTGATTTAGTCGAATGGAAGAAGCAAAACATCACAGAGGTGTACCACAACTGGCAGAAGCTGGTAAGCACACTTTAATTTACTTTCCCAAAACATCACAAAATTGAGTGAAATGCATCTGCTGTTAACTTGTCTAACTTTTTTTTTTCTTCCAATTTTCATTGCTGTTTTTCTTATCGATTTTTCCTCTTTAACTAATCTGACTACAGAATCATGATAGACAACTATGGAAGTTAGGAACACTGCCACCTGGTCTTATAACATTTTGGAAACGCACTTTCCCGCTGAACCGATCTTGGCATGTCTTAGGTCTTGGCTACGACCCCAATGTCAACCAAAAAGATATTGAAAGGGCTGCTGTAATACACTATAACGGAAACTTGAAACCGTGGCTGGAGATAAGCATTCCGAAGTTTAAAGGTTATTGGACGAAGTATGTTGATTACGGCAATGTGGATTTGCGAGAATGCAACATCAATCAATAATAGGTCTCACAGTACCTTTAGTCGTCTAAGTTTCTTGGTCTTAGGCTCTTAGCTATGGTCAGTGTACCTTATAGGTTGCAATTCCACCTATGTAAAGATTCCACTTTGTAGAGATTTATTTATTTATTTATTTATCATTCTTTTTGTATATATTTCCTCCTTTACATTAGTGATTAGTCCTTTTTTGAATTCCTTTATAGAGGTATGTTATCCATGTATGCTTAATTGGTTGACTCGTGTGCTAAATATATTTCCTAACAAAGTAACCATTTTCATTTCTCATTTATATATTGACGTACACTAGAAATAATTGAAAGAAAGAAAGAAAGAAAGAAAAAGAAGATGTGAAGAATACAATTTGAGAGGGGGGAGGGGGAGTTAAAGCTATGACTAATTATATGCATCAGAATGCACAAAAGAGATTTGGCTGCAGTGGGAGGTAAATGGAATCTCATGGTTATGCACACCTTCATAAGTTGTTATCACATAGCTCGAATCATCTCTATCTCTTTCCACCCTTTTCTTCACATTACATCCCACACTTGAACATTTGTAGTAGTTCCTGTGTCATCATTAATTGAATATTTTAGCTTGTTAGTATTTGCTAAAAAAATGTAGTAACTAATCTTTGGTGTATAAAAAATGTACAATTTGTTAAAGACATATAAAGTCAAAACAAAGGAATTGTTATGTTGTTCTATTTCAGAATGCTTAGCCAAATCTCGTTTTTTATCATCTAGCTAACTTTAATCAGCCAAAAATGAAATTTCAAACTGGGGTCCATTTGTGAAACAACCTAACTAATTTATGTTAAGACAGAGTAGTCCCTATCTCATGCCATTAGTCAGCACTATGACCAGCAGCCACAACATTATCTAGCTACCTGAAGTACTGCCCGTCCACTGGTTAGTTTAATAAAAGTAGCTTAGTTAAGTTAAATTTCTAAAGCTTATATTGAATAGTAGTAAAAAAAAACAATTAATGTTTTATTACTATAAAATGTCAAATAGTAAGAGACATATAAATACTTTAAATGTGCAACTTATTATGAGATTGATAGAACATTAATTAATTTGTTCAAAACAATTGATGAGATGTGTGACATGTTCCGTCATTTTTTTAAGTAGAAAGTTTACAATTTACCATATTCTTCCTATTGAAACATTAATTTGTGGTGTTTTAACAAAGTCATAAACATGAAAAATCAGACCAAGTTAAAAACTCACCACCAAAAAAAAGACCAAGTTAAAAACTGAATTTCTAATCACTAAATTAATTAACAAATTTAAAAAAAAAGTTAGTAAAAAGACATAAGTTAAATTTTAATCCGAAATGAGTCATCAACATTGTCGATCATTGTTAGAGTTTTAAATAATTTTCAAACTTCAAAGTACAATAGACTATGCAAGATATTTCTCCATTCAAATACAAAATGAAAGTATAAGGTGTAAAAAAATTAAGTTTATACATAGTATTTTCCTTTTATTACCTTAGGTTAGGACTGTTCTTCACGGACTTCTTCCCGTACTTCCTCCACTTGTATCCATCATCCATAATCTCAAGCTCTGATCTTGTTCTAAAGGCTACCTTTGGCCCCACTTCCCCCTTATTTCGCTTAATCCCATTTTTGTATTTTCTGCAAAAACATTATTCCCCACAATCCAAAATATGTACACTTTATTAGAAAGAAAGAAAAAAAACTGTAATGTTTATACAAATGAAGTAATGAACCGATGGTTTATGCTACATTAATTCTTCAATAAATAATAAATAGTCTTACACATTATATAGTACATGATTGCATTTCCTTAAGGGAGCTTTGTTTATTGTCATGATTTCTTAAAACCGATTCCCACAAAGAGTACACTTTTAGACGAGAAAAAAATACATTTTTGTTCGGGTTTAAGAAACTATTTTTTTTTCTTCAAAAGTGTACTTCTGAATGGAATCGGTTTTTAATTTTAAATGAACAAGATTAAAACAAATTAAGGGAGAAGGAAATTACATGTTATTGTTCTTAGAGGTTGCATCATTGAATTCTTGATTGGCATCATTTAATGTTACCTTCTCTAATGATTCGGTACTTTGTGACCGAGATTCTTGATCAAGGTGATCAATACAAATATCATCAAGCATAAGATAATCAGATAGTATAAACTCAGAAGAGGGATTAGGAATCATATGAGTAGAGTGAGCAAAGTTTGGGGTAGCATGAGGGTTTACAAAATAGTAGTCCATTGCATAGATAAACTCAGTTATGAGTTGTGGGTATATAAATGGTAGTGTGTGCAATTGTGCATATATTATTTTGTTTTTCTATGACTATAGCCCATTGATTTCTATATATATACTATATTGAATTATTATAAAATAATGCTAGCATCTTTATTGTAGAAGGATGAAAATGGTGTTTTCTCTAATATGCTTTTCTGTTGATCGTTCCAATCACCTTCCTAGATGGATTCCATGAAGCTTCCTCTATTATCCACGAGACCACTATAGCTTGGACTTTAAGGTGGCGTCATTATGATGACGTTATTCTAATTGAGGCCACTCCTACTGTCTAGTATATATCACCAATATTATTGTATTTTCCTCATTAGATTAGACATAAATCAAAATACATATTGAATTAAAACTATACTGTATGTTTAGCCTACGTATATTTTGGGTATTAGTTGGTCTCCTAGGTTGATAAAATTTAAATTGGTCCCTAAGTTACTAACATTATAATAAGTTATTTATTTTAGTCATTTTTTTTTCTAAAAATAATAAAGATCCACATATGAATAACTTTTAAAGATATTCATGACCGTCTTCAACTCTTTAAAAGTCTTGTTTTAATGAATTTATTTCCTCGAAATTCATGATGTAGGTGTTGGTAATGCACAAAAATACATGCCCTTCAAATTTTGGATGTCGGAATTTGGACCCTCAAAATTTTAGATATCATAATTGACATCAAATAAACAAATTTGTGGGTTATTCTACCAACACATTGTGTCCTTTTATAAAGAAACTTATATCAATTGGTGATGAGAAACAACTCTTCATGAGTTTGTAACAATGTTTCATTTGAACAAATATAAATGTGTTGAGGATTTACCATTTTTCATTGTTTCTTTCATTTTTCTTCATTAGTTGTCGGTCTTGACGAGCAATCATAAAAAACTTCTGTTGATCTTTGTTTCTTTTAATAGTTTATCGGTAAAATTCATACACATTAAATACAGAGAAACAAGACTGTGAGAGCATTGTGAGTTTAACGCAGATGTCTATTCCCATATTTATTATAAGTCGGAAAAAATAAAAATAGGCATGCTCTTATCTTTTTCACTTTACAGATAAGTTAACGAAAAACTTTTCTTAATTGTACTTATTGGATTTGGCGGCTTGAAACTTAAACGAAATCAGATCACAAAATGTCTTTGACTGATATTGGGATTGCTTTTTGCACCCATGTATTTCGTATACACCTGTCCTCTTTTTCTTAATTTTATTCTTTTTTTTGTTGGGAGTAGCATTCACAAAATAAAACATACTGAATGGGAAAGTACAAGGAAATAATTGAACCGATAAACACATTGACTTTTGTTGTAAAAAGAAACGTGGACTTCATTCACCTAACAATTTTTTTCATCAGCCCCACCATAACGAAGCACGCCTTGATTATTGGTTAATTAATAATCCTATTACTCACCCAGCAAATATACTCCATTTAACGTGCGAGACATTTTTTTTTAAAGAGCAGTGCGAGACGGTTAGTTTTGGTTGGCTACAATTATTATTTATCTATTCAATAAAAGGTTGCTAGAATTGTCGATGAACTTAACTCAACTTTTAGACACAATACATAATATACGCAGATGTTAAAGTTCGAACTCTTGACATCTCATTTCTTTATATTTAAAATGTATAATATATTTTTCGTTATCTAATATTGATGTTAATTGAATATAGATAGGTAACTTTATCCACCGTTTGTTGATGAATGATGTAGTTGTCATCATAGTTTAAATGGTTGAGAGCGGGACTTTTCATCTAGCTTTATAAAATGATTAACCCCTTTATGGTCCATATTTGAAAACAAAATTCAATACATATTTATTCATTAATTGGTGTTAAATAACAATAGACTATAATTTATGTTAGGGTTCGAATCCCGAACACTCCACTTATTCTCTTAAAAGAAGAAGAACACCAAAAAGAAAAAATATTATAATTTATCACTAAAAAAATAGATTATAATTTATACCAGTAATTATTTCTGATAATTGATTACTGTCAATTCATAATTGATTACTTAAATAGTTAATCTAACTTTTTTTTTAATAGAACTTATATTCGTGAGTAAAACTGTAAAATCTTAACTATGAATTGTCAATTGTAGTTGACACTATTCAGAACTAGTTAAAGGCTCAAAATTCTTTGCATATTGGGTTCAAAGTACTAAGTCTCGAATACCACTAACCAAACATACTCAAACACAAGAAATACTCAATTACATAGGGATTTCAAATCCCCTTCGTCTTATCCAACCTCAACAGTTAACCATGAGATTTTTTCATACCGTAATAGTTCAATGGCTCCTAACCAACGACAAAATCCTTCGTTGATGGTACGTCGTAACGGCGCCTCATCAATTTCAAAGTGAAACTTTGTCAATGCCTATAAAAAGCATCTTTCATCATCATCAAGGTATACAAATTTTATCCTTTCAACACCTTCACTTTTTTTGCTTTTATACTAACTTAAGCGTGAATGTGTTTGCATGTACCTCTCAACTTACATCTTGAAAGATGCCAACCTATATCCTCATATCTAAAATGATTAATGATTATGCTAACATCAGTTATTTATGGCTAGAGTTCAATTACGAAATTTCTTAATCGAAGTTGTTATTTCCACGGGTATTGCTTGAAGATCGTATCTTCTTTAGTCTATAAGACTGAAACTCCAAATTTTACTCGCACCAAAATAATGTAAACATTATTGCTGTCGCTTTTTCTTCTAAGATACATATAAGAATAACCGATATAATTGCACCAAAAGCAAACAACTGATGTAATACAATCTAGGATTGTTTGGCTTCGATATCAAATTTCAACAACAAAGCATTGTTCGGAAGGCTGTAAGATGTCAACAGTCAACACATTTTCAAAAGAAGCATTACAAAACAAAAAATATAACCGGAATTATTATTGTTGCTAAACGTAACTTATTCACGACTTACAAAGAATTCCAAGTCAACAAAAATCGTGTGAAGTGCAAGTTAATTAGTCGAATAAGATTACACAAACAAATTTTACATAATAAATTCCAAAAGGATTTAGCCTTCCATACCCACCTATCCTATTCGATTTTTTCAAAAGTGAGAATGAGAAAACTAAAGCCATTTGCCAAGTCAAAGCACATATATGTCATCTACTATAGTACTCCCTTCGTCTCATTTTAAATGACATACTTTGAAAATGTGTACACATATATGTCATCTACTATATAACATGTTTTGATAATATATTTTTACTAATATACTAAGACAAAATGTAGCACATAAGATATTGTTGGATTTATCTCGATGAATATTTTAAAAATATTAATTTTTTATAATTTTATCTAAAAGATTTAAGTTTTCTTATAAATAAATACCCTTTCATTTGGTTATGCCTTGTTACTTTCTGCATAGTGCTGGATTTTATAGTTAGCGTAGGCTTGACCGACACTATTGTATGTATTTTTTGGGGAAAAATTAATGTATGTTTTGATTTTTTTTACAATGTTTTGGATTTTTCAAAATGTTTTAGGAATTGCCGGAATATGTTCCCGTATATTTAGTGTGTAAAACCTGAAGGGCGAAAGTGAGATTTAAAAGAAAAATGAAGATAAAGGACTAGGCCGGTATGGGTACCAAATAGAAGTTTCTACTACAAATGAGATTTAATGGTTTAATGTGGAGAATAAGTTTTTTTTGGTTATTTATTTATTTTTTGGTTACTTGTTATGTGGTCAATAAGTTTGTACATACTGCAACTAATTTTACTTACACTTACACACATTAAATAAAAAAAATGTAAAAATAGAAAGTTCAAGGGACATCACATGTCGTGTCTCATGTGTGTCTAATTAAGATTGTGGCAAAATATTACATCGATGATAACGCAAAATATTATGAAGCAAACAACGTCAATGATAACTTCAGAACTACCATAAAAAAACATAGAAAGTTTAAGAAAAATATATAATGGATACAACAGTTTTTTTAGGAAGAGTTTAATGTGATTTACGACATGACTGATTTTGACATCGATTGAATTATATTTTGCCTCTAGAATTAACTTTTTTATCGATGGAAAAAGAATGACAAATAAACTAATCAACTGTTTTCCCAAAGATTTTAGAGGAGTCGAACGGTTAATAAAGTGAGAACTGATTGTGGCGGAGAAGAAGTCAAAGTATTTAATAGATTGACATCCGTAACCCTAAACTTAGCTAGCTAATCAGTATATTTGTTGTCTTCCTTCCTTCGAGGTATGAATAAAGGAGATCAAGAGCTTCTTAATGAGAGAAAAATAGTTCCTTGGAAATTTAGAGTTATGAACATCTTCGGTAAAATTTAGAGTCGTTTTAGAGTCATATTTCAAAATAATATACCTATGACCAGGGTCTCATGTCAACTAAGTCTCGCCAAATGGCTGAGAGTCCAACAAACATATTAAAAGTTGTATCATAAGAACCGAAATAATCATGAATTCAAATCTCATTAGAGTCTCTCAATAGGCCACCAAAACTTGTATTCCATGTGTTGTCAAAGGAAGAACCATCCACAACGACTACTTTGAGGTAACCAAAGGAACTAATGTAATTTTAATTTTAAATTAAAATTTGCAATCTTTGTCTCTAAATGTTTCTTTTACATTCAAACTTATTTTACATTCAACTCATTCATAACTAAAATCAATTGCCTCTAAAAAAACTAAAATTAATTTAAACAAAATAATGATTTTTTGTCGCCACAAAATAATAAAAAAAACACAGAACTCAGCTGACATTATTACCAAGAGTTTCATTCCCGATGGTGCAGCGCCTCTACCTGATCGTTTAGTTAGATGGAGCAGCAACAACCACTTCTGTCACGTGCTCAATGTGGATGGGAGTTGTTTGGGCTCGCCTATCCGAGCCGGGTATGGTGGGTTAATTCGCAACAATGTTGGTTCTTTCATTGTAGGCTTCTCCGGCTTCCTTCCCGATACGTCATGCGTCCTTCAGGCTGAGCTTACGGCTATTCTTCAAGGGTTACAGTTAGCTATAGACATGGGCTTGGAAGATCTGGTTTGCTTTTCGGACTCCTAATTATCTGTTAATCTCATGACAGGTGACAGCTCCAAGTTCCATCTCTATGCGGTGCTCGTTCAAGATATCAAAGATGTAATAACTTCACGTAATTTTGCCATCCAGCATACGCTCAGAGAGGGTAACCAATGTGCTGATTTCCTGGCCAAATTAGGAGCTTCTTCGGATAACAACTTCATGGTCCATTCGTCTGCTCCTCAAGATCTTCTCGGATTGCTTAGAATGGATGCTGTGGGAACTTACTACCCTAGAGCTTGAGTTTCTTTTTTTCTGTTTTTCTTCTTCTTCTTGTAGTTTGTTAGCTTTGTTACCAAAAAAAATAAAATTAAAATTAAATGCCAGCATCATAGCTCCTCCAAAAAGTATGTTAAAATAAATATCATCACATAATATGATAATTCTCAACTGTCACAAAAAATCCAGCTAAACCTGTCTTCTTCTTTAGATCGAACAACTAGAGGAGGCACGCACGTATATAATCCAATTTCATTATTAAACTTTATAAGTCATCAAAAAAATACTTTATAACACCCTTTTCTTTCATTGAATATAATAACGTTTCGCTGTCACTAGAACGTTGGTTTTAGTTGTCAAAATTCACATGATTCTCACCTTGCATCATTCAAATGCAGATGATATACACACAAACAAAAAGTGTTATTACTTATCATCATTAAAGAAGAATCAAGAACAACCTCCAACACGGGATTCCCTTTTCTCTGCAACCATTTTTTTCCTTCATCTTTTCAATAACTTCACCATTCATTGCTTGATATTGAAGAAAAGAAAAACATTGTTCTTTCTGCTTCTGTTAAGTGCTTTTGAGTTTTGAATCTCAAACATGGATATTTCTAGTTCACACAGAAAGAGAACTTTGCTTAAGGTCATTGTCCTTGGAGATAGTGGGTATGTTTTCATTTTTTCCTTCTTCATACGTTTTCATGTCATTTTTATGATATTATTATTACTACTTAATGGAGTTGTTGTTATTGATAAATGTGAATTAAATTTTGATATTTTGTTTCAGGGTTGGGAAGACATCTTTGATGAACCAGTATCCATTTGGCATTTTCCATAAAACAGAAAAGAAAGGGAAAAAAAAAAGTTAAAGTTTGTTATTTTTCTGATTTTTAGTGATTCGTTGTAGGTGCATTATTAATTCCAAATGATTAATTTTTTTGGAGCTTTTCACTGTCTTCCTTTTTGTTTTGTTCCTTTTCTAAAACGACCAAATATGAGTTGGCAATCTTTTACTTGTGGGGAACAGTATTTCAGTCCAGCTGGCAAATAATAATAGATCCTTTTTTACTGTAATTTTGTTGAATCTCAAAAGTGTAGTTTTGAAAAATTTAGGTGTACAATGTGATTCCATCAAATTCACATTCAATCTAAACATGTGCTAAAATTGGTTATGCGAACAATGAATTTTTAACATAAAATTACGGTATCTCAATTTGGCTTTCAATTATAGAAAATATATTGTGGAACATTAACTTTGAATTCAGATATGTGTATAAAAAATTTAGCCAACAGTATAAAGCCACAATTGGAGCTGATTTTGTTACAAAGGAGCTACTAGTTGATGATAAACTCGTAACCTTGCAAGTGAGTAATTTTAATTTTCATTATATAGTACTTTTATTTTTATGGGGTAAGAGAATGATAAAAAAATTACAATGTTATGGCAGATTTGGGATACTGCAGGACAGGAAAGGTTCCATAGTCTTGGAGCTGCATTTTACAGAGGGGCAGATTGTTGTGTTTTGGTATATGATGTAAATATACAAAAAACATTTGATACGTTAAACAACTGGCATGATGACTTTCTCAAGCAGGTGTGTTTTAATTACACGCTGTTTTTTCGCTGCTAATCTTTTATACTTAAATAAATGAATTGAAGGGATGGTAGTTTATAGAAGAGAAATGTTTAAAATCATTGGGATCAAATGGAACGGCTTAACCAGTTGAAACAGAAACTAGTTAGTTTGATCCCTTGTAGTTTTTCTAGGTCTACCATTACCTCTAGTGATCTGACTCCCCTCCATCTGATCTATTTTCCTTGCTACATAATTCACGGATCTCCTCTCTACATGTCCAAACCACTTAAATCTATTCTATAGTTATTTATTTATTTATTTGTATTCCGATACAATCGTGGTTGAACTGATCAAATCAATTGAACCATGATCCGGAAGTCTCACCGATCCGATTTGGTCCTATTAATGAAATATTGATAGAGCCAACTGATTTGAGTATGTAATTTTTTCAAACCGCTAACCATGTGATGTAAAATTGATCTCAGGCAGATACAGGCAATCCTGATGCATTTCCCTTCGTATTACTTGGGAACAAGGTCGATGTAGATGGTGGAAACAGTAGAAGGGTATGTAAATAATTAATCTTTTTATTTTTTACCAACATTAGATTAAAATGTTATAATTGAACCTTTTTCATGCAAAATGTTCACCATTTGCCTTGTCAATTGTTGCAGGTCACGGAGAAGAAAGCTAGGGAATGGTGTGCTTCTAGGGGTAACATACCATATTTTGAAACCTCTGCAAAAGAGGGCTACAATGTTGATGATGCATTTTTATGTGTTGCTAAAGTTGCATCAGAAAATGAACATGATTTAGACATGTAAGAATCTAGCTTTCATTTTTCTTGATCCGCTTTACTATTTTTGAATTCAACATTCATGCTTCTTCTTATATTAATTAGGCTAATAAGTTTACACAAAAAATTAGGCAAATAATAAAAATCCAAATCCTGTTGGTGACCAATATTGTTATTTCTCAGCAGTTATTTTCGTGGAATCTCTGAAACCCCTTCAGAAGCAGAACAACGAAGTAATTGTGCATGCTGAAGTTGTCGTTTAAGGATGAATGAATAAATTTTAAGGAACATAGTTTTGTTCTTTGGTACAGTATCTTTAGTTGTTTAAATTGTGTTTGGTTCAGGTTCAATGGGTTTCTAATTTTATTGTCCGTAAGCATGGATAACCCTTCTGTTTTTCTTTAGGTGAACTTGTATTATTCAATCTTGGTGGTTGAATTAAATATTTTTGTAACATTTTTATGTATTATATTTGCAATTAGTAATTGTATTTTATGCATTACATTTAGGTAAAATGATAATAATTCAAACCTCTATGAATATTGTTATAATTTTTGGCTAATTATCATTCTGTTATTTTGTTTAGAGATTAATTTGTGGATGCATTCAATCAAATTACACTATAATGATTAGCTAGATGAGGTTTTGATCATTGTCCTACTTCTCTTTTGGTCTATTTTTGAGAGGTTCTCCTTTTGTTCGTAAAATGATAATAATTCAAACCTCTATGAATATTGTTATAATTTTTGGCTAATTATCATTCTGTTATTTTGTTTAGAGATTAATTTGTGGATGCATTCAATCAAATTACACTATAATGATTAGCTAGAAGAGGTTTTGATCATTGTCCTACTTCTCTTTTGGTCTTTTTTTGAGAGGTTCTACTTTTGTTCTTGTTTCAAGGAGGGAAGTCACAAGTCATTCTACAAGACAAACAACACCAAGAATCAAGTCTCATCCCACTAAATGGGGATAAGGCTTGCCACAAGTTGTTCTGCAAGAATTTACAAATGAACACTTTCAATTCACTCCTCTGATGTAAGAAAAAACAAAAAAGTTCATTCCCATCTCAAGAGCACGCATAATAAGAAACTCAATGTCCAAAAGTTGCAATGATGCATTAAATGTCTTACCATAAGCATTTACATATCAATCGTGATAAAAGTTCTCCTCTCTTACAACGTTATTCCGACATACGTGAAAATGTTATAAGATAAGAACACATAGCAACTATTTTTATGAATAAACGTAACGAGTTGCAAAAAATACCGCACTAGTTAGTTAAATTCTCTCGTATTACAGCGAGTAGGTTAGAGTAATGAATTTCCAGTTTACCACTAATGAAAGTAATTCCATGATCGATGCATCAACAGAGAAAGTGGTTCCGTAGTTAGTAGTTCTGCTGGTCCGGTATTTATATTATATTGTTCAATATTTATCAACAATAAACTGATGCACCACAGGCCACAGCAAACAAACAGAAATGAGAATAACAAACAAATTCAGTGACTTTCTTCTAGACAATTCCTATAATGTGATTGTAATAAAATCCTATAATTACTCCGAAGTATTGCTTCGAACATTCACCTTAGTATTGTAACTATTGTCTATAAACATGATTTTACATTTCTGCATTAAATGATTTACCACATCCGCAAGTTTGTGTCGCATTAGGATTCTTGAAATTGAAGCCTCCCCCGATCAGAGCATCACTGTAGTCTAATTGCATTCCAAATACGAAGAGTAGGCTCTTAGGATCACAAACTGCAAAAACAAACAGAGAAGCCAAATATGTCATGCAGTGACTTAAAGAGTTTATGACTTGACAAAATTTGGAACATGGAGTGCTGCAGTTGGCATGTTAACAATAGAAATACACAGAAAAGTCTTCTTCTATCAAAGTCACGATATTTTTTCCTGAGAGCCATAAAAAGCAACCTTCTTTCCATAGAGTTTAAATGTTCCTTCTTTTGTTTGCCAAATATAGTAAGCTTAATTACTACTAAAAGCAACCCAAGTGCAGAGTTTAAAAAAGCACGATATTTTTTCCTGAGAGCCATAAAAAGCAACCTTCTTTCCATATATGTCATGCGATAGAGTTTAAATGTTCCTTCTTTCGTTTGCCAAATATAGTAAGCTTAATTACTACTAAAAGCAACCCAAGTGCAGCTATAAAAAAAGTTTCAACTGCTGTTCAACCACCAATTGCTGCAAAAACCAGTAAACAAAAGCTTAAAAGGAACTGAAGATAATGTGGAGGCAGGGAGGGATTTATGTGTATGTAATTGGGGGTAGCTGCCCCCACTTATATAGTTGTTTGGTTAGCAAATGTTGATGATTTTACTTTTGTATCTACTAAAAATTAAGCATCGCCCCCACTAAACTTTGCAATCTCCTATTTTTAGCTCTATATACACTTATTTGTAAAAGGGATATCAAGTTTTAGTGTAGTCTCCTTAAAAAAATAAATAGTGTAGTAATTTTTCTAAAAATCATTCATCATCTAACCTATTTTATTAACCATTTTGTTACTTCTTTATCCTAACAAATAACATTTTTTTTATAAATAATCTTATAAACTAATGATAATAATGTCATCATTTTCATATTGATGCATTTTATATAAAAATGAATAGCATATGATCTTTGCCTCACATCCTGAAATTTCTGGACCTATCCCTGTGTGGAGGTGACCAAGCTTTCAATCAAGTCAAGAGTTAAAAAAAAAAAATCCTGCTTAACAAAGTGCTGGCAGCTGGCTTGCATTTCATAAAAATAATACTATGACAGATTACACTTTGTTGATACATGAAACAAAGATGGATATGATAGTTGGACGATGTATCTACGAAGATTAGTAAATCCCTATCAGAGAACAAAGTTTAATTTGAAATAGAACCACTCGGTTTCTGGTACCATTGAAGTACAACTTTGATAACACTTATGCTTGGTTGAATCTCTCGCTCTCCCAAAGAAAAACGAGCCAAATATTTATACCCACGTTGAAACAAAACAACAACAACAACATAAGATGATAATTAAGATATTCATCAATACTGGAACCCGTATTACATTTGAAGATATTGGATGTAGCTAAAGCATATGAATATAATTTAATCCCCCACCACAAACAAAAGAGAAAGTGTGCAGGAAGAATTAAACAAGTTAATAGTTAATGATAAGAAATAGAATAGGAAGACATACCAATTACAAAACCTTTGTATTCAATGATGGAGTCATCTGGCCTTGCATTAGCCCTGTCCTCAAAATCCATTGTGTATGACATACCAGAGCACCCACCCTGTTTGACACCTATTCTTAAACACAGATCTTGACTTCGTTCAGACCTCATCTTATTCAAGTGATTCAATGCATTGTCTGTAAGCGAAATTGCAGGTGCCACGGCCCCAGATGCAGGTGCAGCTAAAATACAGAATGAAAGCAAATGTTGAATAAGTAGGTGGAGATGCACAGCACACTAGTATATATAACAAAAAAAACTGAAGTACTTCACAACGAACCCCGACTAATCCGAGTGTAAAGATAATGTCTAGTTATGATTCGCAGTAAAGATAATTGCTAAGCCTAAGCAATAAACTGATTTCAACAAAGAGATAAGAAATCACCTATGTAGCATCGGTGTTTGACACAAACACATGTGACCGTGCTTCATAGGAAATAACAAAACATAGAAAAATTAATTAGGGTAGGAAGAGATCAGCTGGGGTGGGGTTATGCAGAAAAATGAAGGGGCTTACCGGCAGCAATAACGGAAAGTGATCGAATTGAGAGGGGTTTAGGGCTAAAGCGGCGATTGAGAATTGGAGTTGTAAATCGAAAAGAGGGAGAGCTATGAGTGATTGGAACGCGAACGAATTGGGGAGAGCAGTGCGCGGTGGTAGTAATTGCAGAGAAAGCAGCACCAGCCATGTTTGATTTGATTTGATTTGATTTGATTTCTGTAGAGAACAAAAACAAGAACAAGAACAAGAACAAGAAGAGAACGTTTCCAATATGTTCTTGTTTTGTCCCAATTTGGTGCTGATCATGTATTTATTTCGATGCGCAATTATTAAGGCCCCTAAATTTTAAGTTCACAAGCTTTGTTTTTTCACAAAATTTAGATAAAGTTTTTTTTTTCTTTTTTTCAAAAATTAGATAAAGTTGTTTAGAATTTGTTCTTACTACTTTTTTTTTCATTTAAAATCCAAGCTTTAATTTGCAACATCTTAATCTCCACTCATCTTAAATCCCCCTCTTCAATTGATAAAATAAATGAAGTATGCAATTTAGAGAAATAGAAACAAAAAATAGACCGTAGATCCTACCACAAAATGGATTTCACTATTATTAATTATTCTATACTTTTTTTTTAAAAAAAATTCTATATTTTTATCTCTTTTTTATTTGGTGGTTTCCGGTTGAACTCTCAACATTGCATACATTATGTCTTATCAATTGAGTTAATCTAACTGTGCGACTAATATTTTTATCTCTTCGAATAAATAATACAAAAAGGATTATAAATAGAGGGATCCTAAATTCTATTAACTTCACGACTACAAGCTACATCTTTTCTTTAGGTAAATGTGATTCTGATGTCGAATTAATTAGCTACAACGCATATTTAACTTAAAAAATTTCTTGACCGAAAAAAATAGCTTAAAAATTTTACATGGTGATTTTCATACTTCCAAATATATGGACACGGTCTTTTGATGATGACAGTCCCTTCAATCTCGTATATAATTTTGTTTTTTTATTCTTTAACGAAAGTGGTTTGATTCATAAGAATAAAAAGAGTTATTTGAAAACTTGTTCAATAAGAATAAAAAGAGTTCCTTTGAAAAAAGAGTTCCTTTGAAAAAAGAGTTATTCGAGAACATGACATACCTCAGTTTTTTGGTTTTACAGAATGTCACACTTTAGTTGAAGGATAATTTACGAATACGTAATACAAAAATAGTTAGAATTTTTTATATTTTAGACCATTAAAACATGCATTTTTTATTGCTTATATTTGAGATGGAAGATGATTGTATTATAACTATTCAATATAAGACCAATGCTAAATACCGGTAGCAGCTATGAAATCAAAATCAATCAATGGAATAAGTGATAAAAGAGATACACAGATTCAACAGAAGATAGAATAGGATATTTTTTTAGATAGACGAAATGACAATAGTCGTTAAAAACTCACGCATACAAAAAAATACTATCTATATTAACAACTATTAATAAATCATCCATATTGTGTTCATGTTTACGTGGTATTTGAATATTCATGTTTTTTATTAATAATGATTTTTGTTTCAAATACACATGTGAAAATTTTCTTTATTCGCATTCGAAATTATGGTTAATTGTGTTTAATAATTGGTCAATTATATTCATTAATTATTAACTGAATATAATTAATACATATTAAAACCATGCTAACCATCGTTTTGTCAAAATTTGATGTCAAAATTGTTAATTAAAAACATCATCTCTTTAAAGAGTTCAGGACATATCCGATTTTGATTTTTCAGTTTATGCATGTTTCTTTCTATTTGAGATAACCATGTCGATATGTATGAGGTTGTTAGCCGTTAAATATAAGTACCTCTTTCAATTGAGATTTGAACATTGGTTTTTCACATTGCGGAAGTCTGACATTTTCCGTTAGACTTCACTCTTATTGGTACTTGTATAAGTTTTCTTTTCGTGTTAACTCTAGGATGACATTCAACCAAGATGCTTATAAAGTTCATTCATATTCCATTCAATAATGAAATCCGAGTTCATGTGAATGATTTGTTTTTAAATAAAGTTCATTTAACATTTGAGGTCAAACATGGATTGTACGTATAAAAGTTCATGACACCAGTCTAAACATATACTTTCCCCAATTTCAATTATAAACAAAATTTCTAATTTACTCAACAATTAATATATTTAATATATAATAATACATATCAAATACATTATAGTTATTGAATGAATATAAAAAGTGAACTTTTACTTATAATTGAGCCCTAATCACAGTGGTCTTTACAACTTTTTGGAATAAAAAAAGATAGAATGAAAAAGAAGGAAGGGACTTATGTTTGAGAGAACAAACCAAGTTATTGAATTTAATGGTTAACATGCAAATAGTTTGAGGGAAGGAAAATTCTACGGTGAAGTCGTGAGAATGACTTTTTTGGTGAAGTTAACCCTATGACCAATCATTGAGCATATTGTCTTCCTTAATCAAAATTCATCTTTTCCAAAATTTACATTCTCGAACCCTAAAACCGTTTCCCTCCAAAATTCATCTGCTTAATCAAATCCCTTTCTCTCCAAAATTCATCTTCTCCAAAATTCATTATGTTGTAATTCAATATGTCATATGTTTCAAGTTGGTGTTATGTTGTAATGAACAGAAGCTATGTTGAGGCTTTTAGCTATTCGTGCTAACCAAACAGTACCATAATCATAAAAAACCCAATCATGATTTGATGTTTTGAGAATCTCAATAGTATCATCTTTAAGATCTTGATAAGCTTGTTCAAGTTTAGTGGAATGTCCATAGTGTTTTCTGCACCTGGTGTGAATTGTTCTACGTGTGGTAAAAGCAACCTTACTAATTTGATAAATGATTCAATGATTTTAGGTATTTTGGCAAATGAGAGATATAAAGAACAAAATAACGTTTTTAAAGAAGTCAGTTTCCTGACTTCACGATAGAAGCGCCCTTGAGGGAATCCAAGTTTGATTATTTGGATGTAACAATAGTTAATGGATGGTTAGAAGGAAAAAAAGAGAGAGAACAAGAACCGTAGATTTTAGAATAATATCGAACGGGTGAGATAAGGTAAAAGCTATTGATGAGGAATAGGGTGCACCTTCACTTCACCATTGAATAGAGAGAGAAGAAGAGAATCAGCATCACAAACAAAAACAAAGAGAAAGAAAACCCTAACTCGCGTTACAGAGAAAGCTCATCATCATCATCATCAACCATGGCACTCGCTTCTCGCCTCGCATCCAAATCCAAATTGGTTTGTTCCGATTTCTTCTATTCATTCTCGCAACCGATTGCATTTCCGCTCTTTTTCATACTCCAGTTTCTGATTTTCATGGCATAAACTCTAATATTGGGATCTGAACAAATTTCGTGTTTTATCCGATTCTCAATTAAACTATTTGAAACAAAAAATATTTGTTAAATTAACTAGTTTTTTCATTGGATTTCCATTGTTAAGATCTCAATTTTTTTATTCCCTTTTGTCTAATTAGGTTATTATTTTCTCTTATCAATCGCGTATTATAATTTTCTGCATCTAGCTCATCAATCATCATTAGCCATGGCCACATCATAATTTTTTTCCAGCTAATTATTTACTAGTTGCATTGCGGTCACTCAAACCGAATATAATCTTATGGTTGATATGAGTTATTTGTTTAAATTAACTGTGATGGGTTCTTTAATCTATGTACTGATTTTTTTTTTTGCTTGAATTGTGCCCAATTTTCTACTCTTGGTATAGCTGTATGGTAGTCAAATGCTTCTGCAAAGGGAGTTTGCTGTTCCGGTTCGTCACTTTGCTAAAGGGTCCGAAGGGTCCAACAACCTTCCTGCCCTTAAGGGAGATGGTGAGTTCTCCTTTATTTTAGACTTATATTTTTTATATTATGAGTATTCGTAGGGATTTTGTGACTGAGACAGCTATAGGCATGTTGGTGTTTGATTCAATAGTTGTTTGTCTATTCGTGTTTGTTCAACTTAAGCTGATTTATGCAAAGAAGAAAAGGAATAGTCACTTGATTTTGAATATAAATTTTGTGCTTTTCTATGTCACTTTCTGAATTCTGACAATATACACTTTAATTGAATGACTAAAGAGATGCTGAAGAACATTTATTTGGAAGTGAAGAACAAATTCGAGACAGCCATCGGAATATTAAGGAAGGAGAAGATCACCATAGCTCCAGAGGATCCAGCCGCTGTTTCTCAATATGCGAAGGTCATGAAAACAATCAGAGAGAAGTGAGTTTCTCCTTTACCTTGTTTTTATCATAGTCTTTCTTCTCGGTTTACCAGCTTATATCTCATTATCTTTTAAACATTTAATTTTTGTTATTTACAATACTTTAATTATGTTTTGCCTGCATTTTGTTGTGCATTCTGCAGGGCAAACTTGTTGTCAGTGGCTCAAGATGTCATGGCCGACATTGATATAGAGACACAAGATATTCCTGATGCTCGAACTTATCTTTTGACCTTGAAGGAAATAAGAACCAAGTGTGTGATGTTCTATTTTACTCTCCATTTTTAACTAGATGATGTGCATAAGTATAAGTAATGTGCATTATTATTACTTTTTAACTAGATCTTTGTTTTTGTGATATGTATTATAATATGATTATTTCTAGTCAGTTTACCTTTCTTCTCATTGTCAAAGTGCTTTCTCTTAAGGTGGTGTCTAACATGGACAAGCGGTCTTTGTGGTGATGCACACCATTTTTCTACTTATCGATTGAGGGTTTTAAGCAATTCTGACATACTCCAACAACACCATAGTTTTCTCCCCTTCCCTCCTAGTCACTCTGTATCTGTCCCACGATAGAACCACCCCACACCTTCTACGTCAAAAATACTGAAATTCCAGTAGTGTGTTTCAAATCAAATATTTTAGGAATTATATAATGAAAATTGTTAAGATTATTGCTATGCCCACACCCACTTTCTCCTGCCAAAATCAAAACAATCAGTATCAAAAGAAAGAAGGTAACCTATGAAACAGAAAAAAGAAGAGAGAATGTAGGATAAGCTTAAGGAACCAAGAAAACAATAAGAGAGAGATACATTCATAAACCCAACTCCGGTTCCACCTGGAGCATCTCCAGTGTTAAAGCTCCGGCACTGGCGCCAACAACAGGACTTGAGGACCATGATATCATTTCAATCGAGATTTAGGATATATGGGGAAGGATTTAGCATGGAAGGAACACCATAGAATCTAGCGAGACTCCAAAATCAAATGATAGATGAAATTTGTGCGCAATGTACCATTTAATGTAGTTGTGTCTGTTACACAACGCCTTCTTTTAAACATGCGGTTCTTAGAATTGTCAAATCACTTTGTTCTTTCCTCAAAATCATGAATTCCCTGAATTGTTATTATTATTATTTACCCGATTAGTTGTCCTTTTCAAACTTATGTGCGTGCATATGTTTTATATACTACAAATGAGAGAAAAGGGAACATGATGCAGACATCCCTTGCAACAGGTTACATCAGGCTCTAGTCACATTTGCTCATATATCTGGGTACATTTCTTTTCAGGAGAGGTCTTACAGATGATCTTGGAGCAGAGGCTTTAATGTTTGATGCGTTGGAGAAAATTGAAAAGGATTTAAAGAAACCCCTATTGAGAAATGATAAGAAAGGAATGGACCTTCTTTTGGCAGAGTTTGATAAGATTAATAACAAGTAAGTTCATATTCCTATATTGTATCTTTTCAAGCTTTTGTATGTAACTATTTTATTGTTTATGTTTTCATGCAATTTAACGGGATACTTTCCATATCTTTGGTGATTTTTAAATATTATTTTCTGGTATAGTTGTATTTCAGTATCCCCATTCTGTTGTAAAATGATCATTTCATATTATGCTGTAGAGGAAACAGTTTTTTGTGATAAAATGTATTTTTGTGTAGTCAATGTCGACCGACTCTTGTAATTTATGAAGGTATTTATGTGTTTTCGTTCTTTCCAAATATTGCATTTTGTGGCTGCTTGTTTGGGAATTTTATAGTCTATCCTCTATGTGTGGAGTGGTCAATTTGTCCCTTTTGTGGATTCAATTTAGTTGTTGGAATGCTAGCTTTTGTTTGGGTAATCTAAATGTTTACTTTGCTAGGGAGGATTCTAAAGTGTTTAATTATTTATCTTCATCTGAGCAGAATGAATTACTGGGTTATAATTACTTTACTTATTTTGGTTTTCCTCCTGTTGTTTTTTCACCCTTTGATGGTGCCATCTTAGACTTGGAATTCGTAAAGAAGAATTGCCAAAGTACGAAGAGCAGCTGGAGCTTAAAATAGCCAAAGCACAACTGGAGGAGTTGAAAAAGGATGCTGTTGAGGCAATGGAAACTCAAAAGAAAAGGTATTACTCACAACACCCTTTTTTAAGAGGCAAAATAATTACTCACAGTACCATTTCTAAGTTCTAACTTCTGTATCTTTCCCTTCTCCCTGATTCTTCTGCTTTTTTTTTTTACTATAACAAAAACACCTTTGTTAAGCACATGATACTTGCTTTTATTTTCTGCCTGATTCTAACTTTGAAGATAGTAGTATAAAATGTCCCTATGGCTTTTGAATTTGGAATATATGAATTTCATATGGACCAATTGATTATTTGGAAATAGGACTATTGTTATGGTTAGAAACACTTTTTACTCGTTTCACTACGAAGTAAATAAAATTTTAAACCATTATATGATTTATTTTTCCTTGTCTGCCATTTCAGGGAGGAATTCAAGGATGAGCCTGCGGCGGTTGACGTCAAAACTTTGGACATCCGGAACTTCCTTTAAAATGTCTTCAACGTATTTTTATACATTATAAAATATTGCATTCGGATAAATGGTGAGACCATGTTTCTTCAATAAGTAGACACCAATGAAGCCAGTTTGAAGATTCTTGAGTTTTCAAGTTCTTTTTTATTCCAAACTCCTCGTGAAATCTGGAAGTTGAAGTAATCAAATGATCTGAGTTTTTTTTTTTTTCTTCAAGTTGTTTTTCCCGGATTATTCTTATTAATGTGATGGGTGTTCCCAATTTTGATTGCATCCATCTATTCTTTGATATAGGCATCCGTCATTAGAGTATTTTAAATAATAAAGTATTTGAATTCACAAGAGAGAAGACTGGGATGGTTACATTTTGATTCATAATTTGTGGATATGATCATCCAACATGATGATTACTTTCATTTGAAAGCAAATTGAAAACCGTGTTTATTTAGATACAGTATAATCTTTACTTCTGCTACTATTAGAGATCCCTCTAAAAATATTGCAGGGATTTTTTGCCCTTTTTCTTAACAATTTTTACTATTTATGGATGCTTATAAGTTCAGGATTAAGTTTTTATTTTACTGGTCAGAACATTACAGTTTATGGCTGATCTAAATTGTCTATTTTTTATTTTTGATGGGGTAAATTTAGTTATGAGGGAGAGGATGCTGTACAAGACGCTATGAATATATTTATGTAAATATCTGAATTTTGGAGTTCGCAGACGTGCAATTGTTCTGATTCATCCTTCGATTAATAGCACTCCAAACAGATTTATGTTTCCCGGGCATAATGATGTAATGATTGGGTTGCATAACTTAGTTGGTAGAGACGATACAATGTAATTTGTAGGGGAGGTGGTTCGAACTTTAGACACAATAGGAGGAGTTTGAACTTCGGATACCCAATTCAAAGTTAACCAATTATTAGCCTTAAAGTTAAAGGGACCAACAGTATTTGATAAATAATGTAACATTAGGAACAAGGATTTTATCCGTCAATTTATTATGAAATTATGAAAAATAATAATTAAAGGAAATTTAGTTTAAATATGTTTAAATTAATTATATTTTTAATTGAAGTGCCAACTATAAGCAAATTAAAATGTCTGATATGAACGGAGAGAATAGTGTTTAAGATTTTCTTTTGAGAATTGTTTTTTTTACATCTATCGTTTTTTAGAAATACATGGAAATGACCAAAAACACTCCGGTGGTAGTTAACCACCGCTGACTAGAAAATCGGTGGTAGTTAACTACCGCTGGATTTTTGGTCCTTTTCATGTGTTTTTAGTAGGGGTGTACGTGGGCCGGTTTGGGTTGGGTTTGGCCAAACCCAAAACCCAAACCATGTAGGGTACTTCGGTTTAGGTGAGGTAAAATGTCCACCCGTTAAACTATTGGGGCGATTTGGGTAAACCCACTAATTTTCGGGTTGGGTTGGGTAGTGGGTTACCCGAATTAATGTTTGCTTCTTTTTTTTGTAGTATTAAACCAAATGACAGGTTATCATAATTTTTTCATAAAAATAACTCAAAAACTTAAAGTCATTGCATGACATAAAATTACATTTAGAATAAAAATACTGAAAAAGCGCAACATCTTAAATTAGTTAAAGTCTTGGCACAAGAAAATAGCAAATGTTCAAGAGACAAATTGCAACCACCAAGTCAAAATACACCAAAATCATGTCTCGTCAAATTACAAAAAAGAGCCCAAAACATAACAATAAAAGAGTCTTGATGTCAATATTAACATTCCCCACAATTCAAAAGAGTCCTGACTTCATCGTTTATATTCTCCATCTCCATCAAACTGTGATAATAAAAATTAAAGCATTAGTTCATAGACTACCAATTTGTTAAGAGCCCTAAACAACAAAAACTAATCAAACAACAATATGTACAGGATGTATGTTATAAATACTACATAGGTGATAAACAACCTTCATTAATATGTAAGTCAGACTCTAATTGAAGGCACATAAAAAAAACATATAGCAGCAGTATGCAACTGAAAAACGTAAACAGAGTAAGCATATAAATCAAGAAATCTAATTGTTGCTAGCTAGTAACCTATAAGCATAAAGCTAATCATCATACAAGACACTCTTATTACCACAAAACTCTAGCAAAACACACATAACAGACAAGAAATAGATTACCCCATCAACAGCAGGAACACCAATCATGCAAGACAAAATTAGTACAAACATGAAACCAGTGGCGTATCCAGGACCTTGAGTCAGGGGGTGCAAACTTTTGATATTTTTTTTGTCAATTCGCCTTTGAAATTAACTTTTGAGTAAATCTCCTTTGTTACAATACTTGTGTTTTGTGTTCATAAGTAGGAGTCGGAAGTTAATACCTCCGAATTTTTGCGGATAAGAAAAAAAATTCATATTATGCAATTTGAACCTTTTGCAAACTTGTATATAATTTATTGTCAAGTTAATTACATAACTATATCATCTATAAACAAATTAGTCTCGGAATTACATTCTTACAATGAAATTATATAGTCCTAGTATATAAACATAAAGATCATGTTGCCCAATGTTATTCAAAAATTGAGATCTTTTTCTTTATTCACAAATTCAAACGGTATAAATGTCCGATTCCTACAATTTTATAGGGTGAGTTGGTGATTTACTTGCAAACTTTTTAGTTACATTAATAAATATAATATTTATGGAACGTCGATTTTTTTGTGTATCAACTTTTTTGATATATATGATTTTTTATTTTTTCGGAATTAATATATAAGATATGTACATAGTATATGTTAGATCTTTGAGTAACATACAAATCAACAATGTAGTTTAGTGGCTTAGCATTTTAAAAACAAAGTCAGAATATGAGTTTGAAACAATGGATTCACACATTTGCCTTTGGGGAAAAGATTAAAACCAAGCAAAAATATAAGAATAATTGAAGAAGAAAACAACAAAATCATTTCATTAAAAGAGCTAGTTACTTTATGCAAAGCTGGTCAGTCCCTAGCACTGAAAAAGCATAACTGCCTAATTATATACTCTTCGTATCATGGTGAGAGATGAACTTTGGATCAATGGTGCAAATTGAAAAGTTCAGGGTGTGCAACATAGTAATAAAACATAACAATATATGCAGTTTTTGAAAACCCAAGGTGTGCAGCTGCACACCCTCACTGCTGAATAGATCCGCCCCTGCATGAAACAATGGTATTAGATTTTTACCTAGTTACTCGTCAAGCGATTCAGCTGCAAACTCCTCGAGACCATTCAAATATGACATTTCTAATGACATAAAAAAACAAAGTAAGAATAAAAATAAAAGATAAAAGCTAAGAAATAGTTAATACCTGTTTCAAATTCCAGCACAAGGTTTTTTGGGCCTTGTCAATTACCCTGTTTGGATTCTTAGGACATTTCTTATAGTGGTTATTGAGATGTGAGGTTCCATGTGTATTACCTTCAGCATCATATGTCGTATTACAGTAAATACACTTTGCCCTCTTACCGACTGGTACAAAATGATCCCAAGCACGAGAACGTTTACGAGTTTTTCCGACGTCGCCTGCCTCTTCACCTTATAAGTCATGATCAGAATCAACATCAATTAGATTTTCCACAGCATTTGTAGGAACTTCATCAACATTCATGTTCTCCTGCATTAACAATCATGTACAGGAGTATTAAAATTAAAGAGAATCGAAAAATCAAACTATTAAAGTATTTTTCAGTTCTAGCTTTTAAGAATAAATCATGAATGGTTTAATGCTAAATGAGTGACAAATAATTTTAAATTTTAAGTTAAGACATTACTTCTAACTTCAAAGAGAGTCTCTAAATTACTTACAAGATATCATTCTTAGAAAATAAATACTATAAATAAACATTAAAAAATATTGATATGTCTACTTCATATCAAGCACCTTTTGTGCAAACTAAGAAAAGAAATGAACATGGGTTAGAGATAGTAGTGTCAAATTAGCCACAAGAAGTAAGCTTACTTTGATGATGCAAAACAACTGTGGATTGAGAAAAATGGTATGCTGGAACGAGATATTATTGTTATGCAAAGTGTGAAATGAATCTTTCATAAATAACATGTTGTATATTTAAAATGAATTTTAATGTTAACAAAAATGAATGTAAACCATGTTGTTAAGATTCAAATCAATTAAATTAACATGCACCCATTAAAAGGAAAACAAGAACCTGACATGAAAAAAATACTTACCATCTTTGATTGACGATGCAAATGCGATGAGAGTGAAAGGGGAAGTGATGTAAACACAATGATGAGAGACGAATGAGTCTGATTTTGGTAGATGGTTCTACTGGTTGGTTAATGTTTGTCTGTTTATATATTGAATTGAACATTGAATTGGAAATTGGCAAATTGAAATATGTATCGGTGGATCACCGTTTGGAAACTGAACTTATTTATGACAAATTGGAATTTGTATCAGTATCAATGATCCTTGAAGGAAAAAAAAAATACCAGTATCAAAGTTTGAAAAAATTGGAATCTGTATCTGATTATTCATCTTCCGGGTTAAAATGGATTTTTGAGTTTGGGTCCGGTTTTACCCGGAACCCATATTATTTTATGGGTATATCAATTTTTAAAACCACATTCATCCATTTACCCGGCCCAACCCGTTTTTGTGGTTTTTTTTTGGATGGGTTTGACCGGGTTTTCCTGGTTGACCCAACCCGTGTATACCCCTAGTTTTTAGGAAACAATAGACGTCAAAAAGGTAACCTTTTTTAGGGTTAATTAAGTAATTGGTTCCTATAAATATTTAGAGTTTCGTTTTTAGTCCCTACAAAATAAAATTACATTTTTTAGTCTTTATAAAATTTTCTGTCACCATTTTTAATTCTTATAATATTTTCCATCAGCATTTTCAGTCTCTATAAAAAATTTCCGTCAACATTTTTGGTCCTTAGAATGCTTAAAGAAAATGTCACAAGGACTAAAAAATATGATTTTATTTTGTAGAGATTAAAAACAAAATTCTAAATATTTATAAGGACCATTTACTTAATTAACCCTTCTTTTTATGGATTCAAAATATAAGTTATACACTAATGATATAAAAAGATGTTTAATTAGATTTTTATAAAGTATTGCTAGACTCGATGATACAAAATATTTTGGAAAGTAATATTAACTCAAAATATTAAAGTAAAAAATGTTGCTAAAAAAGCTGAACAAAGTTTGTCCGAAGAAAATAAACCCAAAAACCCATATCCATTTTTTTTACATAACTTTAATCATCTTTTTTACAAAAAAAAACCAACCATGATCAAATTCCAACTCCGTACCTAAGCAAAAGAAACAAAAATTCGAAGAAGAAATGGTGAAAAAAGATGAAGATCATTTGATGTTGTTGGAGTTTGTGGTGGATTGATGAGAGAAAATAAAGAAGTTGACATTATGATGAAAAGATATTGAACATTTTATAGATAAAATTATGAGTTTTATGATGATTTTTTGGATTTTTTTATGAATTTTGTGGATTTTTGGTTTTTCAAAATAAAAAATGATAACAATGTTGACATTTTATAATGTAAATGATTAAATCGGGAAAAAAATAAATATAAAAGACGAAGTGTGTTGTCTGGAATTAAGTTAAGAAATTAATAGTGTAATTTTACCAAAATTATATATAACATTAAATTTGAATTCTATCTGAAAAGCAGGTTGCACGGTTTATATTTTTGATAAAGCTTGCTTGCATAGTGAGGTAAGTAGTGAGTGGCTGTCTGTTTCTTGTTTTCCTAACATAACATAATGCTAAGTGTTACCATTTTGGTTTCTTATTCATTCTAAGATGTCCTTCCAACTGCAACTGCAACTGCAACTTCATCTTTCTTCACATGTGCTTCAAACTCAAACAAGTAATTGTTTCTATGCTCAACACTACTTTCCCTCTACTAATCTTTTTCCCCTTTCCTATTCTTCTCCATGCTCAATCTCAACTACTCTCTCTTCACACACTACTACTCCTTATTGCTTTCCTCCATCATCATCAACAACAGTGGACTCCGACATGACGATGGATGAGTCGCCGGTGAGGATGGTGGCTATAGTTGGCCATGGAGCTGTCAGCCCTCTCAACTCTGCTTCTTGGGAACAAGTCATGCTTCATACTGTTAAGTATCCTATTTCCTTTCCTCTCTCTCTCTCTCTCTCTCTCTCTCTCTCGTTTTGATGATGTCTTTCAACTTTATGACAATTAAGCGTTTTATTAGACAACAAGTACTTATTAATATCTATAAGCTATTTATTTTATTACTTGGATATATTACTGTTGACTAATTTTTATATGATTAGTTGCAAGGTATTTTTATGTGTGTTTTTTTTTTTGTGGAGAGAATATTGAAATAAGTTCTTATTAGTTCACTACCGTTGTGTATGCTCCAAGTAATAAAATAAATTCTAGATGTTTTCATATAAGTTGTTTCCATAAGCTATCCCAAAGGGATTATGGAAGTAAGTGGAAAACAACTTAAGGACATTTTATAAGCTATTTCTATAAGCTCTCCCAAACATTTGATAAACTCAAATAAATAAATCAAAACATAGCCATAAACTCAATTAAGCTTACGCAAATTAAAAAACGAGTCTTATAAGTTTAATGCCGCAACTATTTAATCCGAGAGTTCTATTTAGGAGAGTAGTATGCATATAGTGAAATGGGAAATTTACTGTAGCTTGTGATGGAGAAGAAAGAGAAGTCATAATATAATAAGTGCACATAAAATAGTAAAATTTGGAGTACATAAAGTTTAGTTTCTTACTTAGTTAAGTTTCAGGGTAATGTACTTTAGCAAATCATGGATTGTGTTGAAATAGCATGATTCGTAAGGAAACACAAGCAACAAATAGACAAATCTTATTCTGAATTTGCTTCTTATCAATAGAATTCTCCTCAAAGATTTGAGAATTAACTAAGAAAGTATGAAGAACTGATTTAGAACTTGCAACCTGCAACATGTCTTTGGATTTTCAACATCCAAAGATGTTTATTAACATAGAAAATAGCTCTATTTAATGAATATTATAGAAATTGAAAAAGAGATTTGCTCAAAAATACCTGAAGGATCTCTTTTCTTTATTTATAGGCAACATTGTTTTTATCATTTCTATCAAGTAATCCAACCTAATTAACTACTATATCATAACCGTTTTAGTCAGTAAAATCATCAACCACATATTTCTTTCATTTAATCAAGTGTCGGTGCTTTTGATCTTATTCTTATAGCTTATTCCTTTCAAATTTGTGACTGGAATATTTCAGATTTGTGACTGAAACATTCAGCTTTTGCCTTAATATAGAATGTAATTCAGATTTGTGACTGGAATATTTCTATTTTCATGTGATTCATCTTTTGCTAGACCTTTAGTGTGTTGTCATAATAGTTTGGCCATAGGGTTAGTTTGGACTAGTTTCTTGCTTATGAGAGTTTCTCAAGTAAAATAAGTATCTTGTTCTTCATTTTATGAAAAAAGCTCTCTAAGTTCTTAAGTGCTAACGGAGAAGCTAGATGATAGATGTTTATGATAAAATTGAGATCCAAAAGCTAATTTCAACTTATGTCTAAATCTATCATTCAAGGGATTGTTTGTAGTCATTGCAAAATTCTTTCAACTTTTCTTATTAGTGTTTATTGAGAAGCTTATCAAAAAAGGCTCATACTAACAGATTTAACATTCCCTTTGACCAGGCAAAAAGATTGAAATGGGTTGATGAAGGGTACGAACTTCTTGTATTTACCGACGAGTGCATTCAATCTAATGAACCACTCCAGAAAGAATTACTGAAGGCTGATATATTAGTGATTGTTGCTGTTACAAACAAAGAGTCGGTTAGCTGGATTAAAATCAACAGCAAAACTATTGAAAATGTAATATGCTTTGACTCTTCACCAGATTTGAAGAACAAATTAGGAGGCTATGAGATTCACAATGAAGTAAGGGGAAGTATATTTGGAAATATATTGGGGAGTTCCGAGGTAGATAAAACCAAAGACACATATGAAGTAGTGCAAACCGTAACCGAAGCATGGGAACGACGTAGTTCCGATGATATACGGTTCTGTTTGCTATTATTAATCAATGCCTATATAAGGCCAGTTCCAGTATTGAAGAACTTGAGAGCAAAGGGTTTTTCTACTTTAAATTGTATGTTGAAGAACTGCGGTCGTCAAGTACTTAATTGCTTGTTGGATCCTAACTGTAGAAAAGCTCTTCAATGTCTGAATAAGTGCAGTCCTGTTGATCAAGTATGTAATTACCGATGCATCGCTTCATATGAAAGTGCGAATCTGGAAGCCTTTTCGCTTTGCGTGTTACAGAAAAACAACTGTCTTGAGTTGGAAGCAGAAGTCCCTACCAAGCCATATGTGCCTCCAATGGTGGAATTTCGCGGGCAGAACTTGAGTCATGAAATTGCAGAAGATTTGTTTGTTGGTTGGTTAGGGAGTTTGCAATGGAGCTGGCGTGTTGTAGCGGGGCAGAATCCAGCATATGATCAATTCCCTTGTCAATATCAGCTATTCTATAGAGGAAAAGCAAAAGGGTCATTTTGGTATGAACCGGTATTTCAGGTAAAAACATTTGAGGGCCAAATGGTATGGAGGAGGAGAAAATATAGGGTTAAGAGAGGTAAGTTATATGGCACATTCTATTTCAGTGTATTAGATAATGGAGTTATTTCAAATGAGTTTTGGACAATTGTGGATGTAGCTAATGACCTTAGTTGGGGTTTGTTCCACTATCATGGAGCTGCTAAAGCTGCAGGGCAGTCTTATACTGGGGCAGTACTTGTTAGTCCAGATGGAGCATTTCCAAATGAAAGCGAGAGGACGAAAATTGTTGCTGCACTAGAGAAATGTGAAATCAAAGAGTGGGAGCTTTTCTTTGTTGACAATTGTTCATGCATTGATCCTCCATTAGGAACTCCAGAGGGTTCAAGTTTTCATTCTGTAGTCCCAATTAATGATCCAAATTGGATGAATGTGTGAAGCTCTCATTTTATTTATCTTCTGATGCAATATTCGATGCTAGTTGATTTGTTATGTTGCTGCTTTTCGTCCCAAAATTTAGTTATTAGCAATAAGCTTGTTATCAGGGCCTATAATCGAATCATGTATATTCCAGTTCTATGATGAATGTTGAAATGAATGCATCGTCTCAATTTGACCATTGTAAATGTGGGAGATCAACAGTCAAGATCTCAACATTATTTCCTCCATTTTGTTTTCCATTAGAAAGAATCCACTCACATTGAAATTCAGTTTGTAGATCAGATATCCAAAATGCATCTTATAAAATTGATATGTACACTCCGACATTTATTTTAAAATGTTTACATACTTTTTTGAAGTATACTATTTGTCTTGTCTTTTATAAAGACTGTTACCAAGTATATACCATTTGTCTTCTTTTCCATAGAGAGCTATGTTCTAACTTTAAATTGGACCCTTACAAATTGAAAGTGGAATTGAACTCTTTGGATTAGTCCGTTTTTGAATCAATCCGATCCTGAGTTTTAAAAAAAAAAAAAAGGAACTGTGGTGCGTAGCTGATATTTTGATGATTAGAGCTCCTCTCATACAACCATAAAACTCTGAATAAATCGCCAGATCAAATTTGTTTCCTAATAACTCTTGGAAATAATGTGTATAAAACAATAATATAGTTCCTCCACCAAAGGGAGAAAAAGAAATAAAAAAAACGGGAATTGCCTTAAAAACAAAGGAAAAAATTCAAGTATAGCAGCAGTACAGAATCCTGTACTTCAGATTAACAAAAATGATTCCACTTAGCCATCAAGAACAAGACAAGGAGATCCAATATATCATCTGATCTTGTAAGACATTCCCCCTTTCTTCAATGTGGGCATGTACTTTGCGGTATTGCTGCTGTTCTGACTCCTAACCAAGACCAACAATGCCTGACATCGGCATGACTTGTTCTGCAATGCTTCTTCTCTCGGTCAAGACCTTTTCCTTTCCTTTTTACTTGATTTATGGCTGTGATTGTCCATATGCCGCTTTTTATCACTCTTATGACTTCCATTCTCATTTTCAGACTTTAATTTCCGGTTCGATTTTATACTGACAAGACCACCTGTGGGTATTTTTCCACCAGTATTTTGCAAAGCATTGTCAAAGCTAGATTCTCCGTCTTCAAACGCATACCGCTGGAGCAATTCAGGAGTGAAGAGAGAATCTGATTTTGCTTTCATATCGTCCTATACAGTAATCCAGTAATGTTAAAGATAAGAGCTTCTAAAAATTAGATGTGGAAAGAAACAAGGATGGGTATTATCTTAGGATCCTATGAAAAATAAAGCAAATGATGGAAGTACATACCTCAACTTGTTTAGCCCCATCGTTGAGGTCTTCATCCACAGAAACACTAAGAGGTTCCATGACAATCTAGGGACAAAACAGAAGAAACCCAACAAAGAGGGGGAAAAGAAAAACAGGCTCAAGATTAGTGAAGGATAAAAAGCAAAGCTGCTGCAAATTAGTAGAATTTGTGTCCCTACATACTGCAGCACTTGCATGTGAGGATTTCATTAACTCAACTTGCTACGGAATTCAGTGAAAACATCAAGCCAATACACAATGTTCAACCATTATTAACTTACGTCTTTCAGCCGTGGCATGGTTGATTCGATCTCCTTGAATGCAAGACCATGTAGATATTTGTAGAATTTCTTCATAACCTTTATAAATAGAGACAATATTTGTTGCCTTTCCAACCCCATTTGTCCCTGTTAAACAGAAGTACTTGCACAAATGAGAATTAAGTTCCATCTTTTTGAAAAGGCACCAACAGGGAAGTAATTAAACGGGAAAAATACTTCTACTTTACGGGAAAAAAAGATGGTCTCTTCAAACCTCTTATAATATCAAGCAATGAATTTCAGAGTTATTCATTGATTTAATAGACAATTTGTTATCATAATGAACTGACCAATGTAAATAATAAATTTCAAAAGAATGAGGATAAAATTTTCAGCAACATTAATCAAGTAATGGTAGTCAGCATTTGGTTGTCCTTCGTCACGTGGCTGTACAATACATATTAGGTAGGTGCTAACTGCTAAATAATCACAAGATTGTGTTATTTCAACGAAAAATGTTGCAAGTTAGTGAGCAGACCTCAATGTGCGAAATGTCCTGATTCTGCAGGCCTGTGCAGAGTAACACACAAGCTTGAGCATGTGATAATGTAACTGGAATCTTCTCTTGGAAGTACAGGTGTGAAAGTGCAGGAACTAAATCTAAAATCTGTCAAAAAATAAATAAAAACAAAGGTTAAGAGCATACTTAAAAGCACACCACATCAAAGGCCTAAACTTAGAGGTAATTATTACATCACAACTTCAGTTATTTGTATACGGTGCATAATGTCCAATGTTACAACATAAGGCAACCGTCCTGAACCATTTTTTTGGCCATTTAACTGAAGGCAGGGCTTCATCTCATTTTCTGATTTTGGTCCATCACAATTCTCACATATTGATGCTCATGAACTTGAAGCAAACACAAGTGAATATTAATTAAATTTGCATGGCCATTTCAGTTTATCCAATCAAATTTTATAACACAAACTTAAAGATATATACCTCTGTAACAGAACAATCGTGTATAGTTAGGGTGTTTGGGGGAAGGGGTAGAAGCAAGATGAAATTCTATTTTAAATGGAATCATCTATTACCAAGAGAGAGTGAGGACTGCTAGGACTTAAGAGTGGAGTATACATAGCAAGTTTACAAGACCAAAAAAGTATCAGACAGGTCATCAAGAAGTAAAAAGAATGGTATCCATCATTTGAGAAATTACCATATGAAAGTCAGCAAGATTGTCAACATAAGCCTCTAGTCGCTTCATATCATGTGGTGATAAATTTTCTTTAACTGATCCCAAAAATTTGTCAGCGGTTGTCTTGATAGGCTCTTGCTCCGTAAAATTGATTTTTGGGTCTATGATGCTGGATACATTATTGAAATAAAAAGCACTATGAATAAAAGGCTCTGTGCATAAAATTTTATATGTTCTATTTTCCTTTTAGGAGCATGTCTCATCCGCAGGTTATGCACTTTTTCTCCTCTAACTTATATTTTGAAAGATAAAATGAGGCGGAAAATCTTACTCATCAGCATGATCTATTTGTTCTTTAAAAAAAAAAAATATGATCTATTTGTTAATAACTGTAGACTCCTATAACTCAAGGAATTCCATAGTCCACGTCAGATACCAAATACTAACCTCATAGCAAGCTTGTATTGCATGCCACGGAAAGTGGAAGCCAGAAGTTTAGCAAATCTTTGCCTAAAATCTATAAATAGCAAACTAAATCAGAATTTCAGAGTATGAAGCATGAATATGGAACATAGGGATCATAATGGCAAAGGAAGATGAACCCACCCTGGTAAAATGGACCAAAAAAACCGAACTGATTTGATTCATCAACTTCAATTTCATCATTATTCAAGGGTTTCAGGACCATGCATGAATGCTCGCCAGTCACGTTATTCTAACAGGTCGAAAACAGTATATTAATTGATTGTTGATAAAAAAAGCATACATAATCACTGGTTAAGACAAAAATAAAGCTTAACTGGAATCTGGCCAATGTAGAAAGGAGCAAATTTATGCTTCTTCCAAAAGCGAAAGAGGTCCAAGGTTAGGCCAAAGGAGACGCCGAGATAATGGAGCTTCTCCGGGCGCCTTTCACGCAGATGTACTAGCAAATGAGGAAGATCTGTTCTGGGTTTTACATTTTCTTCAAGTAGTGAAACCTGAATTCATAGTAGCATCATAAAAATGGAAAGCATGTCTTGGAAAGATAAACAGTGATATTCTGAAACTCCCCTCTTAGAGACAAACTCAAGGTGTTCACCAACGTTCACCCACCCTTAATTTGCAGAGGGAATAATAAAACTGTATTTTCAGAGACTGCTGAAGTTGCTTAGAGTCTGTTATTTAACTATAATTAGAATATTCCAGACCTCTCTATTTTAGAGTCTCGTCTGGGAACTCAGCATATAGTCTTAGTAAACTCATAATAACAGAATACACATTTCAGTGACTACTCTCTTTTATGTCCTCCTTACTATTTGTAATCTTCTCTTTCTTTTATTTAATCTCTTTTATAAATAATATAAAAAGAAAAAACTAGACAGGATGAAAAGAACAAAAGAAAAGCAAAAGTTATCCTTTTTCCTTGAATCAAGAAAGAAAGAGGAAACACACAATAAATCATCAAGAAAGCAAAGCCCTGCTGCATTGCCTGCAAAGAACTCCTCTAAAAATCCCATTAGCTGAACACCATAGAGATGCCAAGGAAAATTTGTTCCATTTAAGGGGCAGCAGCAAATATCCTAAAAAAATTCTCCCATTTGTCTACAACTATAAACAATTAATCACTGCTATAAAGCATTGCCCTTACCCAACATTATCTCAAAATTATGAAATGCTTTCTTTACTAGTTGAATCTTCGTCGCGATGCTAATCAACTATACTACTCTTAGATAGCTCCCATATGATATACATAAGTTGCTGAGACAGAGCAGAAATGAACAGAACATTATAAGCAAATAAAAAAAAACGACTTTAGAAGTAACATACCTTCTCTGCAGCTTCTGTAACTGTAATTTGTGGAGTGTGCACCTTATCGTCAACATCATTCTCAGAGATAGACGTAAGTTGTCCTTCATAATAACTGCAGACAGGATGTAATAAGTGATTAATACATGATGTACTGCTTAATATTTTAATATATTTAAAGACTAAATGCAGACCAAGTAGAAGCATATTTTATATTTACGAAATAAGGAACTGAGAAAACTGCACAGTTGTAGACAAGCTAAACCATATTATTTTGGTAGCACCATGCATGAGGCTCACACTATTTTGAGGGCAAAGAGCAATTTATATGCACAGCCATACTCCAAAAAAGTAGATACTATTCCTGTGACCAAAAGCCACGGCCATGAAGTAGCAGGGCTACTTTCTTGAACTTGAAAATGGAGTATCCAGAGATTGTGTGATCAGATCACACAGGAATATACATATATAAAAGTTTGTTCCCGTGTTCGCTTTTACCATCCAATACTCCGCCTCATACAACATTTCAAGTCTTATAGTTGTAACCTGAAATTTTATCTTAAGCTTGAGAAATATCTTTTTGACTTTATCACATAAAACACTTGAGTTGAGGCCCTCTTCCATTTCAACCACCCCACAAGAATCCGATTGTTGACATCTCCCTCTGTTTATGTCATTTTGTACAATTGACCCGAGATATTTATGTTGTGACTTGTCGTATGATACAGTATCTAACTTTAACCTTGAAGCTAGGGCTGCTTTGCCTTTTTATTAAACTTATACACCATACACTCTATTTTACTTCTACTCAAACATAAACAATATGCTTCTAAAGCTTGTCTCCAAGCCTCTTAACCTTTTGTTTATTTATTTCATCTTTCAACTCCCACGTGGAACTATATCATTTGCAAAAAGCATGCATTTCCATGTTGGCTCTTGAATGTGTTGTGTAAGTACATACAAGACTAAGGTAAAATGAAATGGGCACAAAGTTGACTGTTGGTATTTCTTATAGTTAATGAAAATTCCCGCGGCAATGTGCTCTCACACTATTCGTGGTGCTCTCGTACATATCCTTCATAGCTTGAATATAGTCAATCCAAACCCGTTCCTGTTCTAGGGTTTTCCACAAATCTTTTTCGACGCCTTGTCAAATGTTTTCCCAAATCAATGAAACCATCTGAACATCTTTTTTTATCCCTTTGATATTGCGTTGGGAAGTAAAGTGCTGCCATGGTGGACCTCTCAGACATTAGATCAAATTGATTATCAACAATTTTGGTTTCTTTTCTTAGCTTCCACTCAATCACATTTCCCGTAACTTCATAAATGGCTAATAAGTTTGATCCCTCTAAAATTGAGCAATTTAAAATATCTCCCTTATTATTATAAATCAGATTTGAAGTGCTTCTCTCCATTCATCCACAATTTCATTTGACCTAATAATCTCATTAAAAAAACTGCTAGCAAACTAATATTGACCCCAAATCAATATTCAATTAAAGAAATTGAAGAGCACTGAATGCTCTTGCAACAACTTGAGTAACACAAGCTAAAGTGAACATTGCTAAGTAAGAAGGAAACTAGATGCACTCACCGTGTTAAAAGCTCAACTGCTTGAGAACCATATCCAAGCTGAAATAAAAGAAAAAAGATGGAAGGTAAGAGGCGTGTTACAACTTTGAAAGAATTGGGTTAAACAAAACCATATGCCAAATCTAGAAGTTACCCTCATTGCACTAGGATGTGTGGCAATGCGAACAATGCGAGCGCCTGAAAGTGAAGGAAAAACTGTATCTCGGAACTGCTCACAAAATTTCCATGGTATTTGATCTCCACAAGGTTGATGACCATGGCTCAAACTTTGGATAGCTGACTGACGAGATATCTGCCCCTCAAGGCAAACCTGTGAATAGAAGTTATGGAATGTAGGAAGTTACAACAAAAGGACAAGCATGATAAACAGAAAGACGGGTTTCTACAATCAATGAAAACTTATTAACATTTTCTTAAACTAAACAAACCCTTGGGTTCTATCAAAAGAGAGTAAAGCAACCTAATGCCATGAGGATTATTTATGGGTAATGTCAAAATATGCAAACCTGGATGACACACAAAATATCAGGAAGTTGATTCTTCGATTCATCCACCGGTCCTGTCATACAAATATTCTAATTCAAGTCCTGTAAATTTAAACATATGAACAAACAAAAAAAACTAGAAGGAAAATCAAGCATACCAAGTAGCACAAATAAGTGGTGTGCTGGAGCATCTGCCATCAATTGCAGATCATTTGGAGAATTCTTGTAATGCGATGCAACATATAATGCCATCATTCGCTGTAAGAATACAAATAGTTTGTTACAGCATAAACGTGACAATATTAATCACAACCCACCCAACATCATTCAGTGAATCTGGTTTTACCTGCAAAAATAATTCACTATCCTTGTGGTAGGAAAAGAGAGTATCCCGATTGACATAGTATAGATCACACTCACTTGCTGGAGGTAACCTGATTTCAGAACAACACAACCGTAAATGAGGATCGAAAATATGGTCTCATATTCCAAAGAAGCATGAAATGAGCTTTGGTATAACCTGCTAATATTAGGGATGGCATTTGAAACATCTAAGCAAAGTAATGCGTTAAGCCAGCTTTCAATAGGATCCCCAGGAGCATATCTGATGGATTCACTCAGTTCTATTTTCTTAAATCGACAACCTGAAAGTTTAAAATAGTTAGCAATGATATGCATTTACCTCTGTTGAAAATTGTTACAAAATGGGAATGATAGCTTCAATTAGTTTAGATTATATTCAGATCTTAATTATTGGATTCAGATCAAAAATATTTTCTGTTTTATCTCTTATGCGTTGTATTTGTATTTTTGTTTCCTAGTTGTGGTACATTCTTGATTATTTTTCCAACCGACTCTGCCTATATATTCCATCTTCATATAACCTCTAATGAACAACAAATAAAATTAACGCTTATTATCAAAAAATAACAACCTTCTAAAAAGTTACTGCAATCATATAATGAATCGTTGAAAAGCAAAGAAATTAATTCTATAGTTCATTTCCTCTAATGAACAACATATATACTTAACACCTATTATCAGAAAATAACAACCATCTAAAACAATTACTACAATCGAATAATGGATCATTGAAAACCAAAAAAATTAATTCAATAATTCATTTGGAATGTATTTGAATTCTAAAAAGTGCATGACATGCACTCTATTTATTTAAAGTGAGTTTAAAAAGTCAAAAGCACCATACCTGCGCCCTCAGTGCTCTTAGCAGGCATTTGGCTTTTCTCTTGAAGTTGCTGCACTAGTTTTAGTGATAAAGAGCGTCCAGTTCCTTCATACCTTTGCATGGGGAAAAAAGAACATAATTTTTCATTAATCAAGCCACGTCAAGAGTCAGCTCTTTAAAAATGAGTTTGACACATTAAACTTGACTCGAGATGGGAACGGAAGGGAAAATAATTCATTGCTAAAAAAATGTTTTGATATATGGAAAGTTTCACCAAAAGCAAACACCAGCCATACCCATTAACAGTGGAAGACAGGAAAACCAGATATGGGCCAAGCAAAGACTTCACTGTCGGCAGTGGAATAGCAGCTGCTTCATCAACAACCAATAATTCAACTTGTGAAAGCTTTTCATGTTCGTGTGGCAGTATATACTGAAAGAAATTAGGATGAAAAGCAAGGCCAAAATTACATTTATGATTACTTGTAACCTTACAGCAGTAAGTTTTTCAATATCTCAAGAAACTTTGAGTCATATTCATTCATGAAGAAGTATTGGCAATGAACTTACCTGAATGGTCTGTCTATGATGCTTGTAAACATTGATCCTTACAACAGTAGCATTCTTGGACTCATCCACACTTTTCACATCAAAATCTTCATGCTTCTATTCACATTGGAAACGGTGGCACTCGTGAACAAAAGCCATTCAACTTCTTAAACACAAACGGACAAAAAGTTCTTTTGCCATTTACTCCCCTTTGCCCAACAAATGAGGCAAAAGGGAGACTAAAAAGACCCAAAATAAAATAACACTCACTCAGTAACCAGTTTCGTCAGAGTAAAAAGATACTCCCTCCAGTCTCGAATATAAGCAACAAATCAAAAAAAAAAAATTGATGGTCTTGAATATACGCAAACGTCAACTACTTCTATCTTATTCAATGCTACTATTCTTAAATTACCCTTCAATTAATGTGATTTTATTTTATTTTTCTTCTCATGAAACAAGTTCCCATGAGGGGTAATTTAGAAATTACAATTGTATTCTTTATAACTTTGAGGGAAATAAATGACATCACCTAATTTTCTTAAAGGGTATGAATTTTTTTTTTTTTTGCTTATATACAAGACTGGAGTGAATATAAAACTTGATATTCCTAAGACAGTGCCCTGTGTCTGGATTCTTTCTTTTGATTTTCTCATGTATGAAAATTAATTGAATGAGGTAAGCTTGCTATATATTTAGTGGTGACAATATTTTGATTAATTAGAAGGTCCATAGCTACAACACTGTCTAAAATAATTAATAAACTAATGAACCATTTGGTAATCAAATACAAATGGCAGTGATTACTTTCTACTCTCATCCATTACCATAGTTACATTCCATCCGTAAATTTTTTGCAAATAAATGCATCTTAAGTAAAGGATTAATGATAATAGCTATTCAATGAGTGAAAGAACTTGTACCTTGTATTCAAGTACATCAAACCCTTTGCATATAAACTCAAACAAGGTTTTCAAATTCTCCGGACTGGGTGCAGTAACAAAGATATTTGAATACCTACACCAGATAATTTTCAAATGAGGTCGGAAATAAAGTTGGTTTATCTATCATGCATGAAGATATTAATGTCTGAAAAGCACGGTACCCGGCAGCAACAGCTCCAGCAATTGATAAACCAAGAGCAGCTGATTTCCCACGGCCACGAGCAGCCAACAAGGCAACAGTACTACGAAGCTTCTTGTCCAAAATTGCATCAAGGAAAGTTATGACAGCTTTTCCCTATTAATAGAATACATATAAAATTCACTGACATATACCACATAGAAAAACCAATTTGGCTGACCACGGTAGGCGATGAAAAGGTTAAAGGTAAATAATCCTACCTGGTCCAACGTGGAACACTTTCGGATCAGTGGTCCAACAGGGAAATCTCCATTTAGTTCCTCTTTAAGTTTCTTTAGCTCCTGATAAGCTTCTGATAGTCCCTCTGAGTCCTACAGCATCAATTCAGTACATAGAATTACACCATAACTCAAACAAAACAAAAGTATTCTGCTTGGCTACCCACAAAGGGAATGGGGAGGAAGAAAGAAAAACCTACACTTCATAAATAATTGTAATTGTTTTTGCCGATATGATTTAAATGAAAAATTGCAAAGCTATTTCATACATAATTGCAAATTTGCAACACAACAAATTAGAAAATAATACTTAGAAAATTCATTGAAATAACGTTTTTCAATAACAAGAAATCAACTAGCACTGACAGTGAAGAGTTTTGCACCTCAGTGAAAGACCGACAACATAAATTGAACATAGTTTAAATTATTGAGAATATTGTGCCAAGATGTGCTTTTTAGTACAACTTAACCTAATTGTGTGCTATATATAAACAAAAATGAGAAGGCTGTGTTGCATAGATCATCCCATAACAGGATTACTCCCCTCTATTTCCTCTTTCTACTTTCTCTGGCATCTTTACAAGTATAACCTTTGCGATTATCAAACACAATCAGATTTTATTTTGTAGAAGCCAGATAGCCAACTGAAATTGGCACGGGGAGAATCAAACTTGAGACCTTGAGAGTACGACACTCCAAGGTCCCAATCCAACACCAAACACAATCAGATTAATATCAAGATTACGAAACATTTATCATACATTAAAAGCGCAACAAATAAGAACACCCTCTAGTATCCGGAGGGAGGAAAAAGGAACTATTTTTGTTGTGATCTTCAAAAACAGAACCAAGACACATTAGCCATAAGTAAAACCAGGGAAAATATACAAAAACACATGATTTTTTGTTGTTACTTTAAAAGTAGGTCTTTCTATCCCCCCAGCGGTAACTTGAAACCCATATGCAACCAAAAACAGAGCGGACAGATAAAAAAGGAAGGAAGAAATAGTTAAAGGTTTAACAAGGATACCTCTTCAACAGGTACTGGTTTAATCGACCTTATGTGAGATGAAATTGGTAATACATTCAGCTCATCGTCCATGACCACGCATGCCTTGCAGGAGGCAATTGATAGTAAGAAGCGTTCATTAAAACGCCCAGTAGCCTGAGAGTGGGATTCAGTTCGAAACCTGTCGTGCACATCCTGCAATCGGTGAACCGCATGAAAATTGATAGGAATGATACTTTTGAGAAAAGTGTACCACAATAGGAAATAGCCTTATAAGCCACTTAATCGTAGAAACATAAATTTATGGTTTTCAAGCTTCGATATAAAGCACTGAGAAAATGCTAACAACGCATTCATTTCTGTTGGGACACTAAATTATTTATAGGGGCAATATTTTTTATGAAGCCTCGACCAAATATATAAGGCTATAAATCTATTTTGATTTACAACTTCAAAAAGTTTTAGGATATAAACAGAAGAGAGGGCTATATAATCATGGTCTATGAGAACTCTAATAATTAATCAAATGAATTAGTATTTTAATATTTTTTTTATAAAAAAAAATTAGGGGCTAAAGCATATGAATTGTGAATCTTCTTACGTACCATCACCATCGTGTATAAACTGGTTAGCGAAGATAGAGAGCGCAGAAGCAAAACAATCAACCCTCCTCCTTCCACTGTCTCTATAGTTCTTGCTAGTAGATTAGGTGTTAAAGCCTCAAAATCCTACAAGGAAAAACATATTAACTTATGTTGCAGGGTGAAATGCATCCTAGAAAGGACAAGGGATTGAAATGGTTTGAAGTGTAAGATACCTGAAGAACACACATCCCGAAAGTGTTGCCAAGAACTCTTTCAGAATGTTTATATAAACAATGAGTTAATCCCCCACCTATCATAAATAATGAAAATGCATCGGCTTTCTCAGGATCCAAAAGACCCCGAGTCGTCATTTTTTTCATCTGCTTGGCACGTTTTTTGCTATGACTGCATACATTCAAAACCATATACTAATCAAGTTCAGATAAACTTAAACTTAAACAGACAAATCATGGTTTATCAACACAACACCAATTCATCATCCACGTATCAATCATGTCAACAAACCTGCTTAGTTCAAGCTTTTCCTTATAACACCATAAAACAGTTGGCCTGGATTTGATTTGAGCCTTGCTAAGCATATAATGAAGATTAACAATCTGCATACAACAGAATCCGCATTAAGCACTTAAATTTGGGAGGACCTGCTGGAATTGACTTAAATTGAACTTATCTACTGGCATAAGCACTTGTATGATTGTGAGTGAACTTATGAAAACAGGTTTTAAAGCTTATACAAAAACAAATTAACATTAATTTACTTTTTATTACAGAAATAAGCACTTATGGTATAGTATAAGGTGTTAATTAAGTTAAAAAATAGTTGAAATGATTATAAAACGATACCTGATCACGGGATTTGTCACCGATAATGACAAACATGGATCGATGCCTTGATTTGACGCCATTTTCGATGAGAGTTCTGATACGTTCATCCACCTTTTTCCTCATTTCGTCTGGGACGAAAATTAAACAATCGTATAGGTTAGAATCGAAAGTAGTTTAGATTCAGTAGTATTTGAAATCAGTTATTATAAGAAAAGGAAGCGATAACGAGACCTTGGAGTGAAAACGGCAGAAGCTTCAAGTTAGGGTTTATGGAGGGGTTTACGTCACCGCTAGGTTAAGCTTGAATTTTTCCAACATCTTTTACATTTATACATTTATTTATTTACACACTAGCCCCTCATAATTCAAATGTTTCTTTTTTCCTTAATTGATTTTCTCAATTTGGTCCTCTAACTATAATTTGTATCAATTTGGTCCTTTATGTTTTGCTGTGTTACTAGTTTTAGTCCTTCCTGTTAGTTTCTCTTAAAAAACGTAAACTTATGTACCAATTTGGTTCTCTATGTTTTGCTCCGTTACTAGTTTAAGTCCTTTCTCTTAACGTTTTTTTAGAGAAACTAACAGAAAGGACTAAAACTAGTAACATAGCAAAACATAAGGGACCAAATTGATATAAATTATAGATAAAGGACTAAATTGAGACAATTAATTAAGTTAAGAAACCAAATGATTGAATAAGTTTTCTTTTTAGATAATAATTCACATGTTTCATCTCATCAAGAACAATTAAAAAAAAAATTGGACCCTCTGTTAGATCACACATACAAAAAAGTGAGCATGTTATAATTATTAAAAAATTATTATTATTTTTTCAACTTCTTCCTTTTTATATGTGTGACTAAATAGAGAGTTTAAATCTTTGTGCTCAACCAAAAGTCCTTCTTTCATCAAATTTTTAGAATAAATTTTAAATAGTAAAACTACGATTAACATTCCAAAGATAACCAACATCACTTTATGTTTTTTAAATATAGCATTTTTCAATATAACACCCAAAAAGGTTTTTTAATATAATATGTATTTTGTTAGAGGGTAAAAATACATACTTGAAAAAAAACTATAAATTATTTAATATGAATAGTTAATGAGAAAATTCTATTGAAAAAGGAGAAAATTTTTGTGTGTCTTATAAATTTCACAACATAGATTAGACACTATTAGGCAACGGTGGAAAGCTTGTACGTGAAACCTATAAAAAAAAGGTTAATTAAGTTTTTGGTCCTTATAAATATTTGTAGTTTTGTTTTTAGTCCTATAAAATAAAATCACACTTTTTAGTTCCTTTGACATTTTCCTTTAGCATTTTAAGGACCAAAGATGCTGACATAAATTTTTTACAAGGACTAAAAATGTTGATGGAAAATTTTATAGGGACTAAAAATTCAAACAGAAAATTTTACAAAGACTAAAAAGTGTGATTTTATTTTATAGGGACTAAAAACAAAATTCTGAATATTTATAAGGACTAAAAACATATTTAACCCTAAAAAAAAAGTCTTAAAGATTGATCAATACATGTTATCCACCCAACACATGTTTAGAAAAATCAATTAATATTTCGAGTTGTCTAGATTGATAAATATACAATTTATTCATATATTAATTGTTTAAATTGATCATGTAATATACGCGAAACCTAAAAATTATAATGTAAAAAAACACAAATTTTATCCCTATGATTTAAGATTTTTTCTATTTTTTTATCTTCTATTTTATTTGTGTTGGTATAAACCATAAGAGTGATCCGGAGTTTATTAAAAAAAGAAGTGACTTAAAGGTTGAAATTTTTTCATGATTTTTGCAGACGTTTTATGACGTTAAAACATGACTTCCCACTTAAAATTAGAATTTTTCAACAAAGAACAAATAAATTAAGAATTGTTAAAACACCAAGAACTCAAAAAGCAAAATAAGGAAATCAATCCTTGATGTTTTTCAATATATTCTACCTATGATTTTTAGCAAATATTCTACCGATTGATTTGTTTATTAGCCAACAAGAGTGATTAAAATGTTTCGAGCAATGTTTATCGGGGAAAAAATATGAAGATAATCCTTACTAAATAGGAATAATAGTGCTTCACAGTTTTAAAGGGTCTATCGCTTTGCACCTTGTTTTTTTTACTGTAAATATATTCTTTGGGAATCTAATTAATGACGCGTTCTTTAGCAAACATGTAAAGCACACTAATTGTAATTTTTCGAGACTCAGTCTGATTTTATCCATTGTCTTCTCCAAGTAAATTCAAGTATAAGTATATTTGAATTTCATAATAACTAATTTTAGATGCACGTTACAATAACTACAATTAGAATGTTAGTTACAAGGGTAGCTTAAGAACCAATGCTATTATAATGCTATATTTAGACACTATCAAACTAAACAGACCACTCAATTTTAGTTTGGGTATCCTTGATCATTCAATATGAACAATGCAATGTTTTCACCCACTAATTAACACTTTTATCTTTTTTGTTACTCTGACTTGCCACTATGTATGTAATTAGAATAAGCTCAACCATGTTTCGAGCCGAGTTCCTGATATGTGCATTTTGCATGATAATTGTTCTAGCTCATTGCCAACAACAAGGTGGTCAAGGAGCTGAGACTGTACCAGGTGTTGGTGTTAATTGGGGTTTATTAGCAACTAATCCAATTGATCCTAACATTGTGGTAAATATGATAAAGGACAATGGAATTAAAATGGTTAAGATTTTTGACACAGATCCATGGATTTTAGGTGCTTTTTCTGGCACAGATATTGAAGTCATGGTTGGAATTCCTAACGATCAATTGAAGAAATTGTCTAAAAGCATGGATGAGGCAGAAGATTGGGTCAAACACAATGTCTCCAAACATATGCATGATGGAGGAGTCAACATAAGGTAATTCTTTTGTGCATATTTTATCGTGTACAACACATCATAAAATTGTGCCTAAAAAACATATCATCAATTGAATCGTCATTTTACTGATAGAATTGGATTGTTAGATTTTAGCTCCAACTAACAAAAAGTAAAAATGATTGCGTATAATTGAAATCGACAATCATAATAATGTTATTAAATCAGACACTCTCTTGTGTATGGACTAATATGATACAATCATTTCAATATTTAAATCTTTATGTAATTAAGACTTAAATTGTTCAATCAATAAGATCTTAAGATTAAATTGTTGTTTCACCATGAATTTAAATGATATACAGTAATATCAATCTATATTTGTTTTCTTCCTTATTTGTTGTTGTTATTATTATTATTATTACTCTAATACCGTGTTTATTGTAGATATGTATCAGTTGGTAATGAAGCTTTCTTGAAGAGTTACAATGGTTCATATGTAGGGACTACATTTCCAGCAATGGAAAACGTTCAAAAAGCCATTAATAAAGCTGGTTTTGGGGATAAAATAAAGGTGACTACGGCTTTAAATGCCGATGTATACGACACTAGTTCAGAAAAACCATCAGGTGGAAATTTTCGTGCTGACATTCTTGATGTTATGAAGCAAATAGTGCAGTTTCTTGATGAAAATAACTCACCATTTTTAGTCAACATATACCCTTTCCTAAGTCTATACCAAAATGATGATTTCCCTGAAGATTACGCATTTTTCGACAGTTCAAGTAGAACAGTCAGTGACAATGATATACATTATAGTAATGTGTTTGATGCAAATTTTGACACACTTGTTTGGTCGTTAAAGAAAGCCGGTCACCCTAAAGTGTCAATTATGATTGGTGAAGTTGGTTGGCCAACAGACGGTAATAGACATGCCAATCCAAATACTGCTAAAAGGTTTTACCAAGGTTTTCTTAAGAAAATGGCAAACAAAAAAGGTTCACCACTTCGTCCAGGGCCTATGAAGGTGTATTTATTTTCTCTTGTTGATGAGAATTTGAAGAGTGTTGCACCTGGAGACTTTGAACGTCATTGGGGGATTTTTCGTTATGACGGAAAGCCTAAGTTTCCTATTGATTTCTCTGGCAAAGGACAAGATAAATTGCCTGTCGGAGCAAAAGGAGTTCGTTATTTAGACCGTAAATGGTGTGTCCTGAGTAAAGAGGTAAAGAACTTGAGTTCGGTTTATGGACCATTGGGTTATGCTTGTGCTGTTGGTGATTGTACAAGCTTAGGAATTGGTTGTTCTTGTGGAAATTTGGATGTGCGTGGTAATACTTCATATGCTTACAATCAATACTTTCAAATGAACGAACAAAGTGTGGAGGCATGTAATTTTGATGGAACTGCCACTATCGTAACACAAGACCCGTCAAATGGAACTTGCTTGTTTCCTATAGAAATCTACAGCGGTGGAACCATGCTTCAAGGAGGAATTTATATGGTCAGGGGCCTTTTGATTGGGCTTGTAATGATTTTCGTTACATTTATATAAAGTATGCACATGGACATGATTAATGATGATAGATTTGAGTAGTTTATACGTAGTATTCTACCTTTGAATACTACTCCACTTTACCCCTAGCATTGATTTAAACTTTTTTTTTTTGACGAAGCATTGACTTTAACTTAGAAATTATAATATGTAGCTCTTGTTATTACAATTCATTTAAAATATTTTTGTTACCATCAAACAGATAGTTATATTTTAAGAAAACATTTTCACGCTTATTTGATTCCACGTGTGAACTATAAAACTTAAAGTTTACAATGGTTAAACATGATTTAACCATATTTTTAGGCTTAAATACCACTAACCATTTTAGCCGTTTAACTTATTTTTAAAGTCGTTTCTAATTTTATTTTTTAAGTTCAATTTGGTCCTTTAACTTTAAATCACCAATTCGGTCTCTTGATTTATGTAATTTATTGTAGATTAGTCCATTCACTTATGAAGACATGTCATCACATTTATCTATTAAAGAACAAAGTTGCATTAATTTACCTAAATTAAGAGACCAAAGTGATATTTAACTTATATTTTTAGGATGCGTGGTTCCAATTATGAGGAAAAAAAAACTTTGGTTAAAAAATCATCTCTAACATGCTTATATTCATGAGAAACATAACCTTATTCCTATCTCCAATCAAACTTATGGTGTAATGTAAGTTGCCTTATCCACTAAGCTAAAACAACATTTGGAACTTTAACATTGAAGTTGAATCAATTCTAACAATTTACATTTTTTTACAAACATGTTAAAACATATTTTTTTGTAAGTATATGCCCACAAATGAGGATGGATATATCCGTTTAGAAGAAGAAGAATAGTAATATGCTTATTTTACGGGTAGCACTTCCGTGACGATGATGACATTTGTGGTGGCGAAGAGGTCATCAAATGACCGTCGTCATACAATTGTGGAGGGATGTGGTGGTCGTCGGAGGAAGAGAAAAATATCATGACGCAGAAACGAACCATGAGGAATGGGTGTGTTTCTTCTGTTTTCACAGCACATTTTGTTTCAAAAAAATTAAATTCCACGTGTCAGGCTTAGATTGGGCAATTGTAGGTGACATTGGCTTCACAACGTCACTTCTGAAGTGCTAATCTCAACCATTGAATTTTGTTTCGCCACGTGTCACGCATCAGCGAAACCTCCGGGAAACAATTTATTTATATCGCCGCAGCCTTTGCATGAAGTAGCAAGTAGAAAGATAACAACCCGTTTCTGCAGAATACATTCAAAACGGCCTCTTTTGTTCAGTGATGGCTCCTCTTACACTCTCCGTTACGGTGCAAGATTCTGCGTCCGGTATGTTTCACATCACTTCATAATTCTCACATTCACTTTAATTTTAAACTAATTTTGCATTTACATTTTTGATTAAGCCTCTGTTTCGATAAACAACTTAATTAACCACTTACATTACACCATAAACACATATCATATTAGTGCTTATGTATAACCTACTGCTATAACAAAAGTTAAGCTGTTTTCCAGCAATAAGATATTTTTGGATAGCTTATTTTTCTTAAGCTTAAACAAATGGACATGTCATAAGTTGTTTGATCAAATGTCTCAAACAATCTCTCAAGTGTTTGTGTCAATAGATAGATATATTCAATGGGTCAATCCAAACATTGCCTATATTTACTAGGGAATTATAAAAATCTAATATGCTATCAGAGTCTATCGTTCGGGCCACCCACCATTAATATCCATGCTCCAATCACAATAGTATTGGGCGCGAGGGGTGTATTGGAAAAACCAAGTCCCATATAGATTAAATAGTATAAGGTTTGACTAAAGTTTATAAAGAGTGACACCCCTCATCTTACAAGCGGGTTTTGTAAGGATGACTTAGGCACAATATAAAAACCAAACAGGAATAAGAGCAAATCATTGATTTTACCATACTATTAATTATTGACAGTCAAGGAAAAGGAATTATCAATTTTATGCATAAACTATTATAAGCAGAACTTCGTTAGCAATTAGCATGTTTGTTTTTCTAGAGAATGCTTTAGCAGACATATCAACTATGGTAAACAGTGAGAATCTCATATTATTGTGTTATTTAGCATTGTTTCTGCTGCTGTGTCGTGTTATCTGCTTCATCATTTTAACAGATTATATGCTTTTGCAGATGCTTGTACTAAGAGAAAGCAGAACTTAATTCTGAAAAATTCTTTTGCATCTGTTAGTGTGGGACAAGAAAAGCCATTTGACTTCTTACGCACTTTATTCGGTAACTATCATATCTTCTTTGTTCTTCTTCAATTGTAACAAATAGCTGATATCACAGTGTTACAGTACAATCATTTTTCTGTTATCAAAGCGAAAAGGAAAGAAAAATTGACAAAACTAGAAAATAAGAATAATAAAAACATTAGTAATATCCCATCTCATTATTTTGTAGCTTCACTCTGTTCTCACACACATCAGCTGCGATCCTTCACATGTGTATTTTATTTTTCGACTGTAAGGAGTGCTAAACATATATTTATATTTAAAAGAACAAGAATTATTTTGTCTGCTTTGATGCATAATTTTCTATTCTTTTAATGACTGAGGACATTATTACGGTTACCCTTTTTTAGGCCTCAAATGGTTGCTTTCTTTATGGCATTCTAAAAGATCATATTTGTCAAATACATTTAGGCCCTATTTGAGTAGAAGGCTGACCAACACTAAGATGCTGACCCCCAATCCTTCATTCATATATGCAGTGAAGAATTGGAGTTCTTTCCCTCTTAGATTATGTTTAAATAACATGATAAGTTGATAGACAATACTATGATCGTGATGAATTTTGTATTTCAATCTTTCTGACAAGCTTGATGGGATTATGCAGAGGGTGTTATCGCAGGAGGTACGGCTGGAGTTGTTGTCGAAACAGCTTTATACCCCATTGACACCATAAAAACACGTCTGCAGGTAGATTTTTACAACAAAACAAATTATAATGACTATTATGGGTTGTATTTTGCTGTGTGCTATACTGATTTCTATTTGATGCTGTAATAAGTAATAACCAATGTGGATATCAAGCTTCGAGACTTTGCATCACTGCCAGCTAGGCTTGATTGTTGTGGAAAATCTATAATTTTTGGAAAGACGAGGAGAAAGGAAAACTATAGTAATTTTTTTGTTGGATAGGATGCAATTTGTCCAGCACCAATTAACAATATCCAATCGTCAAGATTTAATTATGTCTAGAACTCTTAGTTGATTTACATAGTATAGTGGGCTTTCCTGAATCAGTGTTAAGTTTTTGATATTTCCATGCCTTTTTCTTAATAGCAATTTAGAGGACTCCCATTTTTTACATAAAAGGTGCTGATTATGTTTGTTTTTGTTTTTTTAGGCTGCTCGCGGAGGAGAAAAACTATTATTGAAAGGCCTTTATTCTGGATTGGCAGGGAACCTTGCTGGTGTCTTACCGTGAGCTCCTCGTGGATAGCATGATGTTTCAAATATTCTAGGTTTTGTATGTTAGTTAGAAATTTTGAAAACTCCAACTTGAAAAGAAGCCAGAATGCTGACAAGCATAAGGCATATATATATAGCATACAACTTTCAGTAGGATTTGAAATATGATTTATCTAATTCTTGGTTGTGATTTGAAACTGTCATGCATACCAACCATAATTTCCATACATTTGTTAAAACAACTGGAGTTAGGTTATGGAAATTATGCTGATAATATTTGTTGATATTGATATAGGGAAGAAACAGATTAAGAACTCCTTGTTGGAGACTTATTGATACACCTGTCCTGATAGGTTATTTGTTCTCTTTTGGATTCTTGGCTCTTAACCCTAGTGTGGTCTTGGGTTCTTTCCATAGTGTGTACGAGCACATGTGGCCAATATTTTCATTTGTATCCAGCGAGATCAAAGTTTGGCTGTTACTAATTTTTGTATGATGGAGTTTTACATCCTACTTACATAGAATCTGCCTATTTGGCATTTAACCGCAAGTTGTAACTTGAAAAAGTAAACAAAAGTATTGGCAAAATTTGATTAGCTTGTGGTTCTATCTTACCTAGACCCCCCACACTTAGCAGGAGCTATACAACATCACATGCCTCTTTTTTGGGGTTCCATCTTACCCATAAAATAGTTCATGCATTAAAGAGTTCTGTGACAAACTGTGATCCTGAAGTTATCCGGTTTGTGTTTCGTGGAGTGTCCTTAAGTCTGTACTTTAAGGCTTAGTCCTGTCTATCCGATGTGCGACTAAATCCACCCCCTCAAAGCCAACACAATGAAGGTGTTGTAGGCTGCAATTTAGGCGAAACTTCCACACACACACACACACACACACACACACACCCCCGCTTCAGCCCCGGCCCAATGGGCCTGAAGCGTGGACGATGCGGGAAGCCCAACGATAGATCTAGGATTGGCTCTGATACCATGTGAAAACTGAATGTTATATATTTCAGAGATAAATAATGTACAACCACTAATTTGTTTATATAGGCTATTCTAACCTAATTGGCCTGACTAATGGGCTTAGTAATGGATGTCTCGACTCTCCATTAGTTAAATCTGTTAACTGCAGTCATCATTGTTGATACTTCTTACAATCTATGAATCATTTTGCTATATATGGTTGTCTGGACTCTGTTCTGTTCTGATTTTACATAAGGGTGGTTGAGCTTGACTCAACACCAACTGTTGATTTTTTGGACCCTCTCCTTATATATATATTTTTTTCTGGGAAGAGCAGTATCTTTTATAGAAACTATTTATTTATTCTAAATTAAATGTTTTATGCATACTGAAATTGAAAGAGAGATATATATTTCACAAATTTATTTAAGCGGTTTTCAGGAATTATTGTTCTATGCATATCAAGATTCATTCATGAATCATATCTAGGTTCTTTCATTAACATCTTGTGCTGCTGTTAAATGTGCAGGGCATCCGCTTTATTTGTTGGAGTTTATGAACCTGCAAAGCAGAAATTGCTAAGGATGTTTCCTGAAAACCTGAGTGCTTTTGCTCATTTGGTAAGATACGGCCTATATAAACATAAGTATTAAGATACATCATGCTATATTCACTTTAGAACAAGGCACATACTTAACACTTCAACTCAATTGTCTCATTGCTTTAAAGTCTTAAGTCTGGCTAATTATGGTTCTCTGAAGCCATCTATTTGGCTTGTATTGGAGTTGGTGCTATGTCTATGTTATCATTCTTTTGTTGCTGACACAAACTTTTATTGATGCAAAATGCTTTAATATTTTTATGGGTTTAAAGTCTTTGATGTAGTTTTTAAATTTCCTTAGACTGCAGGTGCCATAGGAGGCATCGCGGCATCTTTTGTTCGCGTTCCAACAGAGGTTGGTAATTTCTCATATTTGTAAAAATGATATTTCTATGGTTGAAAACTGTTTCATTGGGTAATTTCATTTTCTTCAATGCTCCACAGGTTGTCAAGCAACGAATGCAAACTGGGCAGTTTACCTCAGCTTCTAATGCTGTTCGCTTTATTGCATCTAGGGAGGGTTTTAAAGGATTTTATGCCGTATGAAGTTCCCCATCTCTTTCTTTTAATATTCTATGACAAATCCTATTCAGTTTAAATGTTCAGTTTCTAATGATATTTTGTTTAAATGTTGTTTTCACATTGATATTTGGAATCACAGGGGTATGGATCTTTTTTACTGCGGGATTTGCCCTTTGATGCTATTCAGTTTTGCCTCTATGAGCAGATTCGATTAGGTTATATGCTTGCGGTAAATTTCTCAAGTCCTATCTTTATGTATTTTAAGGACTTAATTTCATTTGTTTGTCTCTAATAAATTCCCAAGCCACTGTTGTGATATTTTGTTGCTAAAAATGGTTCCCCCCTCTCAGACCTTTCTGGCAAACAAAAGTTATTTTCTTATTCCATGCTGTTGTTTCACTATTAAAACTTGTATGTCTATGCAAGCATAATTTAGTAGCATGGATTCGAGGAAATCATCATGTAGGACATACCTATTTGGGGTTTATCAAAGATATCAATGCTGCTGTTTTCTTCACTACTTCATTTGTGCTTGATGATATGATTTGTATTTCTTTTTGCTAGGCACGAAGAAATCTGAACGATCCAGAAAATGCAATTATTGGTGCTTTTGCAGGTGAATAAATGACATTATAGGTCTAATGTTACTTTTACACATACAGTAATTTTCAGCACTAGATAACCATGAGCTTATGCTTTAACTGTGCTTCAACAAGCTGAGGCACCTTATGAATTAATGTTTAAAGATGTGTGGTTGTTTGACTATCCGCATTTACTCTGCCGAATAAAAACCTTGAATCTTATTTTCTCAAGCTATATTTCTTTACAAGGTTTACAATCAAACTTGAGGTCTGTAATTGAGAGGAAAGTCAATCATCTGCTAACCTAATTCTAGATCTTAATTAAACAGTGAAGAAATCAGTAGGTAGCATGAAGATAAAAATAATTTAGTTTTATTTGGCAATAAGATACTTGCTGTATACGATGTACATGTATGATATAAGTTGACAATTTGCACCACCATATTTCAGACATGGGAGCTTATAACTTAAATGAAGATACACTTGCTAAAAAAACGTGTTGCTTTTATTTTCCATTTCTATTTGTAATTTTTTTGTGAATGGTAGGTAAATGGGTTTGTGGGTAGGTAATTAGGATTCTTTTAACTACATGATCATTTCTTTATTTTGGTTGCCTTTGTGTTGATTTGTTAAGCATTATGGTATGTCCTAGCAGCCCTGTGATCCGGTATACCATTTTGTTTCTTGTAGGCGCACTAACCGGAGCTATAACTACGCCCCTTGATGTCATCAAGACAAGGTTAATGGTTCAGGTAAGATTTAATTCTGTTTTTACCTGATACACATATGATGCCTCTTGCGTCTACTTACTCTGCAAGCAAATCACAAGAATACACAATGTCAATAGTCAATTATCCACCCATTTACGAAGTTCTTATTTTCCTCCTCCTCAAGGGACCTGCAAACCAATATAAGGGAATTGCAGATTGCGTTCAAACCATTATTAAGGAAGAGGGTCCTGGTGCTTTTTTGAAGGTATGTGTTTTTTGTGTTTTCTTTCTCACATTGTAGCTCGAATAGTAAAGTAGCACAATGGTTCAATGAAAATATTAAGAGTTCAATGAAAAAAAAGTAAAGTAGCACACTGCAAATTATCTTCTACATCCCTGGGCAGATTCAGAAAAGATAAGCTACATAGCAAGAAATATATTTGGAGCTTATAATACAAACCATATTCTTATATTTATTGCAGGGTATTGGGCCAAGAGTACTTTGGATAGGCATAGGTGGTTCAATATTCTTTGGTGTCCTTGAGAGTACAAAACGTTTCCTTGCTGAGAGGCGTCCTACACCTAAACTAGCTCAGTGCTGCACAAACTCGGAAAAAAGTAAAGATTAAGAATGTGTGATTCTTGATTATAGGACTCATTATCAAGATGTCCCGTGTACAAGTTAAAGTTAATTTGAAATGCATACCATCTAATTTTGTAGTATTCGGATTGCATATCATTAGATATTCTTAGGTTCAAAATCCAGCGCTTGGATTGGTTTGAGAAACGGCCTTTTGCTTTCATTTTTTGTTGTTTTACTCTTAAGTATGAGTTTATTTTTGTTATTTTCTGTTTTCAAATATTTATGTAGTTTTTGTCTTCTGTGCAAGTATTTAAAATTGTAAGAATTAATGTAAAATAAGCTAACTTTTTTGTATCTAGTAAAATAAATTAGTAATATATCAAAAAGTAAAATAAATCAGTACAAAATACATTTTATTTCAAACAAATAATTACATGTTTTTCGGGGACTGACAATTACATCAAGATCATCGCTCTTCAGGCACTAGGGGTATGCAAAAATGTGGTTAACTGAATTGTATCCATAAACTGAACCACAAAAAAACTGAACCATATTAAATGGTTTATGAACTGAACCACAAAAATAAAACAGTTCAGTTAACCAAAATTCAGTTAAATAACTGGTTCTAAACTGTTTCACCAAAAACATTTATTTGATGATAAAAATAAATCAAAAACATAAACAAAATAGAAAATATCACAAAAAACAAATCAGATACCCAATTCACAAATTGATGATGAAGAACCCTAAATCCCTAATGATGAAGAACCCTAGCCCCAAATTGATCCCAATTCACAAATTCACAAAATCAATTCACTAAACCTAGCCCCAATTCGGACGAACCCTAATGATGAAGAACCCTAATCCGCGAATCTAATTCCATTTTCGTACTCTTCTCTCTTTGTCGTCGTACTCTCCTCAGGTATGCTCATTCCACTGTGGTTTTGTTCTTCTTTGTATAGATTTTTTTGATTTCTAGCTGTTGTGTTTATGCTTATAGCTTTTAGATTTTTGGGTCTCTTTGAAATGTTATTTTTCACGTGTGTTCACTCTACTTATGCTTATAAGCTCTTTTGTAGTTTCTATCAGAAATTCAGAATAAGCTTTTCTCTGTTCTCAATAAGTTGAAATTATTCTGATTATTGGATTATTCAGAATAAGCTCTTTTGTTCTCAATAAGTTGAAATTATTGGATTGGTTATGGAGTTTTTCATTGAATTGATCATCTGGGTCTTGAAAGTTATCGTCTGAGTTAAAATTTAGTTTATGCTTACTGGATGTTTAGAGAGAGTTGTCCCAAATTTAGTTTTTAATTGCTTACTTGATGAACAAAATTGAAACTTAGGACTGTTTTATGTTTTTGTGGGCATTAGCAACTTCATAACGGTAGAGGATGATGTGTGAGGCTAACAATTAACACGGATATGAGCTTATGTAGCAACTTCAAACTACCGGTGACGGCGTGTCTGTGTAAGTGACATGGCCGGTGTCCGTGTGTGTGTTTATGCTTCGTAGGTTTGTCGAGGCACTGTGATTTACTACAAGTGGATATGCTTATCATATTAATATTTCATCTATGTTGGTATCTCACACTGAGATATGTGTTATGCTCAAAATCTTGCACGGATATGTATTTATGAAGTGAAAATAGTCTCAGAAAAAAACAATGAAAAGGGTTTTTTTTCTTAGGGTAAAGTGAGAGAAAAATGTATAGATTGAAGTGAGTGAGGTAAATGGTAGTGGTAGAGACAACGTACGACAATTCAAATAGCCAATGAGAGTGTTCTCAAATTTTGGCTTGTTCCATGTTATGAAGGATTTGTCTGATACTAATGTTTGGAAAGATTGTATTGAGAGTTATCCAGAATCCAGATACACTGAATAATACTTTTAAGGAAAAGTATAATTGGCTTAATGATGAATATCTTAGCTTTGTGAGGTTGGATTTTAGTACTATGGTGTTTAACTAATTTGGAGATGCATGGGATTCATTGTCATCATACACAAAGATATATAGCTAGCTTGGTTAATTAATCACAAATTGTGTAAGGGGAAAAAAGAATTGATGGATAAACTCAAACTACATATACAAGTTTTAGGAAGTTGAGTTATGTTTACAACTTTTCAGAATATTTGTTCTTGTCCATGTTTAAACATACAGTCTTGTGTTTAACTAATTTACAGCAGTATGCAATAGGAGAGTCTTATGTTTTGTTTCTCTTATATGTATGCAGTATGTATGCTACATTCTGTACTACCCCTCACCCTGCCAATTTATCCATCAATCATGTGATTATCAACAATAACTGAGCTGAGCTTAAAGAAAAGCTTTTTGTGCATCAATTATTATATCACACTGCTAAATTATATGGGTGACCACCATCTTTGTGCTACAATTTTATTTGTCTAACTCTCAGACCAAAAGATTACAAAAGGGTTTGCTGTAAAGACTGTAAATTCAACAGCCTGACGTTTATTCCTTTTTTCCAAATAAAATATTTTTGGTGTTTCATATATAGTTTTAGACAAGTATAAAAAATCACATGAATCATGTTTGTGCTTCAGTTTTTGTACCTTCCATAATGTTCTGCTTAAAATTTGATTTTCCAAACCTTTTCAGCAAAATTGCAACAACATTAATATGGATGGCCATGATAGCATTATGAGCTCTGACACAGAAGCACACAGTGGTTCTACACCTCAACCTCCAGTTTCAAACAATGCAAACATGGGTCCGCCTAAGCGTAAAAACCGGTCAGCATGTTGGGATCATTTTGAACCAATGCCAACAGTGGAAGGAGTAAAGGTAGCGTTATGCAACTATTGTAAGGATCCAATCCGGTATAGTGGTGGAACAAGTGCAATGGCGGCTCATTCGAGAAGATGTGACAAAAATCCAGCCAATAAGGTAGAGAATGAATCAGATTCAAGCTCATTGGGAAATAGGGAAGTAGTTGTTAATTCATCCCCTGCAGTTTCGAAGTTCGATCAAGAAGTCAGCCGAATTGATTTGGTGAACATGTTTGTAGCCTTGGAACTTCCATTTCAAAAGGTAGAGCATCCATATTTTCGTAAGTTTGTTTATGGCTTACAACCAAAATTCATCTTACCATCTCGTACTACATTGGCACGTGAGATTTTGAAGAATTGGGACATGGAGAAAGGAAAGTTGAAGAGCATTTTGTCACAAAACTGTCGTCAAGTTTGTCTTACCACTGACACGTGGACATCCACCCAAAATTTTAATTACATGTGTCTCACAGCCCATTACATTGATAACAATTGGAAACTGCAGAAGAAGGTTTTGAATTTTATGCAAGTAACAGAATACACAGGAGAAGTTATGGCAAAAACGGTTAAGGAGTGCTTGAATGATTGGGAACTTAGTCGTGTGCTTAGTGTGACAGTGGATAATGCTTCCTCTAATGACGTTGGAATTCGACATCTCAAAAGATGGCTTCTATCTCAGAATGGCCTGGTTTTAAATGGAGAGCACCTTCATACACGGTGTTGCGCCCACATACTAAACCTTATTGTGAAGGATGGGCTAGCAATAGTTAATAAATCTATTGTGAAAATCCGATCAGCTGTGAGGTATGTCAGACGTACTCCTTCAAGGTTTCAAAGATTCAAGAATTGTATTGATCGTGAAACCATTACATTTAAAGGTTATGTCGGGCTAGATTGCGAGACACGATGGAATTCAACTTACACAATGTTGAATTCTGCGGTCAAACATATGAAGACCTTTAGAGAGCTTGAATTCACAGATCAAAAATATGTTAATGAACTGAACAAAGAGAAAGGAGTGCCTACACAAACAGATTGGAAAGAAGTTAGGTTTATTCTTCCATTCCTAAAGATATTTCATGACGCTACAGTGCGTGTTTCAGGATCTTCTTACTTGACTAGCAACTTGTATATGCTTGAGGTTTTTAGTGTTGGACAAAAGATTGTGAAAATGTGTGGTTCTGAAGATGCAAATTTAAAGTCAATGGCTTTAAAGATGAGGGCTAAATACAATAAATATTGGGGCGACCCTGACTCTCTTAACATGTTGTTGTTGATTGCAATGGTATTAGACCCTCGTCGTAAAATGAAGCTTGTGGACTGGATGGCAAGAAAGATCTATAGTAGCACCGAGGCAGAATCTTTGAAAACAAAATTGGAGTCGTATTTGAAGTCTCTTTATGAGGAATACTCAGGTGGGGGAGTGTCTCGTCTAGGTAATTCTGGAAATGTAGCAAGTGTTCTTAATGAAACTGATGATCCATACGAATTGAGTGATTTCTACGAATCGGACGAGTGCAACACATCAGAGACTGAATTACAAAAGTATCTTATAAATGAAAATGTAGAAGAGGATTGTCCGGACTTTGATTTGCTAGAATGGTGGAAGGTTAACTCAAACCGATTGCCAATACTTGCAAGCATTGCAAGAGATGTGTTGGCCATCCCTATATCCACCGTAGCCTCCGAATCTACTTTTAGTACTGGGGGAAGGGTCCTTGACCCATACCGTAGTTCCTTAACACCAAAAACTGTGGAAGCACTAATTTGTACTCAAGATTGGCTTGACGCAGCATTTACATGTTTTCTTTCTAGTGAAGATCTTGATGTTATTGAGAAAATTGAGGAAGGTAAGATACTTTCCTATCCTTTCTTACTACTTACTAGTGTGTTAATTGGTTGATACATACTGAAATGTTTTGTTTTGCAGACCTACTTTCTACGCAAGATGCTCCTAGTTGTTCGGCCTCGACCTCGATGACACTTGACGATGATTGAAGGTAAGTAGGTAACTGTGGAATCCCTTGTCTTTTTAATATTAAAGTTGTTGCCATTACGATTAGGAAGTTGTGAAGTTTAAGAGTAACATAAGATTTTTGTTATTGGCAGGATTCATCATTATTTCAAGATGTGTAGAGATTCAAATTGCAAGTGGCAGGGTATTTAAGGAGAATTGGAGTTTCATCATTAATTGGAATTAACATTGCAATTTTGCTATGACATTTTTGTAGTAGAGTATCTCATACAGTGTTTGCAGAGATTTATTTTTTTAAGTGTTTGAGATGTTTCTTTGGAGTTAAGTTATTCAAGTGGCAAGCTCTTTCTTCTTATAGTTTCCTTTCAGTTTTTTGTGATCTTTTGTCTGTTTGTACGAATGAATCTTTACCATTGACTATGTTCTTGTAATTTAGTTGTGTTCAAAATGCACCATTTGTGTATAATTTGTTTTTTAACAAATAAGTCATAATGTTTCTAGCTTTTGCGTATAATCTGTTTTTGAACAAATAAGTCACAATCACTTCTTTTAAACAAATAAATTATAATCACTGAAAACCAATTTTTTTTACTAGTGTCACTGAAAAATGGAATTTTTTTTAAAAACAATGACTAAAATCCGGTTTGAAAACCAGTTCAAGAATAATCTGGTTCAAAAACCGGTTTGAAATAAATAAACCGGTTCAAAACTGTAAACCGGTTTGAAACCGGATCGAAATAAATAAACCGGTTACAAACTGGAAACCGGTTCTGAACCGAACCGGAACTGTTTTGAAAAATTAACCAGTTTTTTTTTAAAGTGGTTTTAAGAACTGAATTGTATCCATTAATGTGGTTCAGTTCCAATACAGTTTAGAACCATGAACACCCCTACCAGGCACCTAGGATTGCACACAAGCACCTTGAACTTCCGAAAATAACACCAACGTTTCTCATTGCTTTTGAGAAAATGGTAGGTTACATGCAACGCAAATTACAGCCTTTTCTCAAATAATGTTTACGACTATTTTGTCTTATATTCTCAATCATAGTAAAATTAAAGTCTATGTATTTCTGCTGCTCATAACCTATATCATTTTCTCAAATGTCTGATTATAGTTGTAGTATTTGAGTGAGCTATAAAACTAATGTATATGTATACATTCCCATATAAATACTAGTACTTAATCTCTCATATGATAAATTCTTTTTGGGTCTCGCCAAAAATAGAAACAATTGATAATTTTCATGTAGATAAAGTTGTTTTTTTGATGTTTCAATGTGTTGAATGCACAAATTCCAAGATATAATTATTTTGAGATTTTTTTTTGTGATAAGGAGATTTTGCGTTTAATAATGCCCGCTCATGCAAGGAAAACATGGAAACTTGTTCAATTTAGCGATCCGACTTGCGATTTTGGCAATATGGAGTAAATTGTCTTTTTATTAAGTTGATAAACAAAATATGGCCAGACATAATATCAGTTAAATGAGTGTAGTTCCTTGTCTAAGTTATCTTAAAAATAGCTCCTACAAAGTTGTAAATAAAATAAGATACAAAAATTATTCAGCACTGTCGATCCAATATTACTTCAATTATATGCAATGCAATGCATAATAAACCGTTGTACAAATGATAAATGTTTCATTCAAATCCTTGTACGATGGATGAGGATTATGATTCATCAAATCTAGCATACAGGGAGCACCGAATGAAGAATACAATGTATTTGATAAATAAGCCTTATGAGTTCATAACTATTGATGTTTTATCCTCTAAAAAAAATAAATTAACTGTTGATGTTTTATAACCTCGGCGTTCTCTTAAATGAGCTTAAATTCTCAGTTTTATGAGTGAGAACTCAGAAGAAAGTGAAACCAATCAGATTTCCACTTTTTAACGTTAATGTTGACAAAAATTGCTTATCAAGGTGTTCAATGATTTAACTATGTAATGAAGCTGCAAATTGCATCCATATCCAGCTCCCAAAGTTAACAAAACAAGGACCTCATTCTCATGCACAAAGGAAAACTTGCAACAAGAATACCAAACAATGATGAATATAGCAGCAAGCATTAAAAATCAACAATCACACAACCAACTAACTACAAGGAATCTCAAGTTATCATGTTATGAAAGGAATAGAGAGATAGAGGAGTTGTCCTGATAGATGAATCCTTTTGAAGTCTCATCTAAACAGAAAATGTGAATATGTCACCTCTAACACGCAACATGCTGAGATGTTTTTTTTTTGAGAATTAGTGCTAATGAATAATAAGATAAATAAAATACACTGTAACAAGTTAAGATGTTTTGAGAATAAGTGCTAGTGAGTAATGAAATCCAAAAATTGAAACTTCAGAATAGAGTTCAAATGTAAAAAGCTGCTCTCCATATTCTTCATCTACTGTACCTGATAGATATCATAAACATCCTTTCTCATCGTCATGATCTCTGCATAGGAAAAATAAAACACCGGTGAACATTAGAATAGATATCATAAACACATCTATTCTGATGGGAAGGGAATTAGTGCCTGATAGGTTGATGAGAAGGGAATATATTTATAATTTACTAGACCATTGACCCGTGCGTTACAAGAACAAATAAAACGCTAATACGTATGTAAATAGTTTAGTTGAATGGAAATAATAGTATAATTCAATTCATAATATTAATTTCCACAAGCGTTTGTATTGTACCATATTAAAATATTTCCATGACATCGACCCTAGTATCGTAACATAACATATAAATTTAATGGCATAGTTTATTGAAGAAAAGAAATCCAATGTCCGTCGACATAAAAATAGTACCAATATGCAATAACAACAATACTACAAAACAAAGTCCTACACATTACGGAAAACTTCTCTGTAGACCACATTTGATGACAAATCAGTATCTTGCCCGTCCTCATCATTGATCAATATCTTTAAACTATCCCTAGAAGTAACCCTCGATATTACGACGTACAATTGTCCATGTGATAGACACCAACATTTTTCAACAACTGACCCTGACTCTTGGTTAATAGTCATTGCAAATGTGACAGATAAAGGAAATTGCCTTCGTTTAAATTTGAAAGGAATTCTATTATCAAACGGTGTTAGTGATAACCTTGGAATAAACACCTTTTCACCGACATTAGATCCACAGATATTACCTCTACCTCGAGCACAAATTTACCCATCTTTGTAATAATCAATCTTGTACCATTACATAAACCCAAATTTTGATCTATGTTTCTCAATAACATCACAGTTAATCCTACTTTCAATCGCAACCTATGATTTGGCAATCCGGATGCAACAATGGTGTTGAGAAATTCAGGCGTGTGGATGTCGTCCACTGCGTCACCGTCTATGTGTGGATGTCGTCACTGCGTCACCGTCTATGTTTTTGTGATAAGGTGTATCATAACTCAAATAAATTTTTTCTTCACCAGGAATCAAGTTTAACACATAATCATTAACCTCATCAACAATTGTATTCTTTGGTGCCAATATTGCTCTACTTTGAAAATAATTTGTTTTACCAATGTTTCTTAACAAATTTGGGTAAGTGCTTTCAACAATAGATGCAATAGGATTACCTGAACTTGGAATAAGCAAGTCGAACGGGATTTCAACGGATATGTCGAAATCATTGATATCCCCAGTTGTACCATCCCCGACTCTTAAAACCTAGTCAGAAAACAACTTCCTCTCTTCAATGTCCGATTCAGATGCGCCGCTTAGAACCCTCATATTTTTTGTAAGCATAAGAACTTCACAGTACCTCCATAAATAAGATGAGTTAATTGAAACATGGACAACTTCTGGCCTGGTACCTTTGGGTATGACTGGTAATATCTAGGGTTAAATATAGGGTTAATATTGCGTTCGGGTTAACATTTAGGAATAAGAGATTAATATTTTGATTAAATTAAATCTATGGTTAATATAGTAAAATCAGGCGATAGAATTAGGTTAAATCTAGAGTTAATATTGCGTTCGGGTTAACATTTAGGAATAAAAGATTAACATTTTGATTAAATAAAATCTAGGGTTAATATAGTAAAATCAGACGATGGAAGTAGGTTAAATCTAAGGTTAATATTGTGTTCGGGTTAACATTTAGGAATAAGAGATAAATTAAATCTAGGGTTAATATAGTAAAATCAGGCGATAAAATTAGATTAAATCTAGGGTTAATATTGCGTTCGGGTTAACATTTAGGAATAAGAGATTAACATTTTGATTAAATTAAATCTAGGGTTAATATAGTAAAATCAAGTATAGAATTAGGTTAAATCTAGGGTTAATATTGTGTTCGGGTTAACATTTAAGAATAAGAGATATTGCGTTCGGGTTAACATTTAGGAATAAGAGATTAACATTTTGATTAAATTAAATCTAGGGTTAATATAGTAAAATCAAGCGATATAATTAGGTTAAATCTAGGGTTAATATTGTGTTCGGGTTAACATTTAAGAATAAGAGATATTGCGTTCGGGTTAACATTTAGGAATAAGAGATTAACATTTTGATTAAATTAAATCTAGGGTTAATACAGTAAAATCAAGCGATATAATTAGGTTAAATCTAGGGTTAATATTGTGTTCGGGTTAACATTTAAGAATAAGAGATATAAGATTGATATTGTTACATTGCACCAAATATACTCCTTCAACATAAATGTTCATATTTCAGACAATTCTAATGAAAAATTGTTTTAAAAATGGTTTTATGTTTTGGATGGTTGAAGAAAATAGTGACTCATATATGATATGTGGCTGAATCATGCAACGAAAGAAATTGTGTGCAATTATGAACTCTCATCCATCAATGCATTGTGAATCCAAAACAGAAATTCAAGTTGCAGTCTCACTCATTTCATAACTAACTCAATTAAGTTTGTTATAGTTTCTCTATATGTAGCTAATACTGTATCGGAATCCACAATCAATGAAAACATTCAGAATTCAAATGTCTGCTAATACTATAATATATAATTTGGTTTACCACAAGTCTTTGTCCTATCAAACCATATCAGTATGAATTAGAAACTCGAACAATCAAAATTTCAGCAGCCTAAAACTAATGTCACAAACTAACTTTTTGGTTTCCTGGTTAGTAATTTACCATCTTCATTGCAGATCTCAACAGATAAGAGGTACATACAAATTTCTATAAGAAAATTGCCGGTGTTTATAAAGAAAAGAATAATGCTAGATAGTGCGAGGTGAGGTGAAAGGTCTTGAAATTTCCCAAATGAACTGACTATGTTTTGTCCTTTCGATTTTATTTTATTGTTTGACTAACTGCTACTTCAAAAAAACATGGAAACCAGAACGTGGTTTTTTTCTGGACAGCAGCAGTTTTTATTGGTTAAATGGTATTTCGCTATCCTTTTGTGTGAAAATCTCTCGGGAGAAATAGAAGCACTCTAAAGAAAATATGAAAAAGCTCTACACATTTTCAACAAAATATCACATCATTCTGACCTGTATCTAAGCACTTCAGGAATCCTCCCTTTCAACAAAATATGAAAAAGCTCTACGCATTTTCTACAAAATAACCATGAATACTAAATCAAATTTTCCATAATACATTTTTTTAAAGATAAAATAATTTACCTCATGCCAAGTTGCAGATAACAGCTTTGATAGTCTTAAAAAATGCCCATACAGATGATCTCTTCTTTACTTTCTTTGCACTAAATGCATCCTGTTTTGTGTTGTTCATATTATTATGTGTTACTTCTGAATACTGATTAATTTTCTCCACTATTAGAACTCCTAAACTCCAGATCCATGTATTATAAGTCCATTTGAGCAACAACCATCGAAGACATCATCATTAGCCCAAGTCATAATCCCTGTTCCATCTTTTTTATCTTTTTTTCAATTTCCAATGTAGACATCCCCATTTGCATATCTATAAACTCCAAATCAATATCTAAGTCCATTTGAGCAACAACCATCGAAGACATCACCATTAGCCTAAATCATAATCCATGTTCCATCTTTTTTATCTTTTTTCCAATTTCCAATGTAGACATCCCCATTTGCATATCTATAAACTCCAAATCCATGTCTAAGTCCATCATAATTTCCACAGTAGACATCCCTAGTTGCAGATCTAAAAACTCCATATCCATGTACAAGTCCATTTGACCAACAACCATTAAAAACATCACCATTAGCCAAAGTCTCAGTCCCTCTTCCATCTTTTTTATCATTTTTTTCAATTTCTAGTGTGGCTACCTCCATCCTTCCAAGTTTGGGTGCCATTGCCATGATGGCAAGTCCTAAAGAATTCACCTTCATACTTGTCTCCTGATGGCTGTATCAACAGCCCTTTCCTTTGTCATCTCTCCATCAACCCAATCACCCTCATATATTAAACCATCTAACCATGTGAACTTTCCTTTGCCATCCTTAATGTTACCAATGTAGACACCCTCATTTGGATACAACATCTCTTTACAAGAAACAATGAAATCATAATCATAATACATGGATACAGAATAGAAGAATACACTGGTTAGTCAATATAACAGAACCATGCATGCATGCATGTTGTGGTTTGTAGTAAATGAATGTTTTTGAAATAAAAAATAATAAATAACTATGCTATTGCTAGCTAGCGAGAGAATGATGGAATCTAAATACTACCAACACACAAGAGCATTAATTAATTAAAAAAAACTTAAAATAATTAATACTAACGTCGCTAATGCTACTTTGAGTACTTTCTACCAACACAAGAGCATATATAACTTAAAAACATAAAAACAGAAACTACAGAGTATGGTTACATTGCTTAGGTCGCGTTCGTTTTTCCCGTTCTCCTTTTCTATTCTGTTAATCGCACAGCAGAGTAGTTTTTTTTTTTTTTTTTGAGGGAGCAGAGTAGTTATTATTCAAGCCAAATAAACAAAGACAATAGTATAATGTATTTTTATAAAATATCTATAAAAAAAAAAATTCTAAATTATTGAATGTCAAAATCACATTTATTTTAATCGGTAACAAACAAGTCGTATTCCCCATAAAAATAAATGAATCCTGCTCTTCATCCAGCACAAAACACTCCCGCCCTGCAGGCAAGACGAAAATGTTCTTGCGCTAGTTAACTAACGCAAGTGTAAAACTATGCGTTAGTTAACTAACGCTGCGTGACTTAAGTCACTCATGTGTTAACGCTGCGTGACTTAAGCCACGTATGTCTTAGACACTGCGCAAGTTAACTCACGCACAGATTTAACACATGCGTGAGTTAACTAGCGCACAGAGGAGGCATAAACCTCTCTTTTCCCTGTTTTTTTTCTTTCATTTCTTCTTTCATACATTCATTCATTCAATTGCATGCATTTTTCATCATTCATTCAAGCAAGTCATAATTAAATTACGACAAATAACGGAATAAAATAACGAAAAATATCATAATTATATTACGAAAAATAACATAATAAAATAACGAAAAATGTCATAAAAGCGTCAAATATACGCAAATGTTATAGGATTACAACCATATCCTTCAAAATGTCATAAAAACCCTAGAAAAAAACCTAGAAAATATCATAAAACCCTACTCCTCCTCCGCGAAGCCGGCACCTGGTCAAACACTATATAATCAAACCAAAGACCCTCCAAAATGCTTAAAAATAGTGGATTTGAAGCCACCTCAGGAATCTCCATTGCATGATCCACTCTGTTTCTCATGTTGTTGATGACCTGGAATGGATCGGGAGGATGTCTGGCCCACTGCTGCTCAACAAGAACCTCCTCGTAAGGAGGGATAGGACGAGGAGGTGCCTGAGCTGCGTAGTCAGGAATGGCCGCATGGGGGTTCACAATAGGATGTGATACTCTAACGAACCATCTCATGTACCCCATACTATGAGACCACGGCTAGTCCTCTGGCACCGGTTCACCCCTCTGCTGCTGGCTGAGGACACGTAGAGCAAACTCCAAGAAAGCCTGGGCCACATCATTTGCCGCAGTAAGCTCAACAGCTGTAGGAGACCTAGGCCGTGTCTGTACATATCCGTACTGCCTAAGAACCCGCTCTGGCAAGTGACAGACCATCCTGTCTCTGCCGATCATGATCCATCCAGAGTACCAGCATATGTCCTGAAAGTGCGTGATAAGTCGCCGTCTCTCGTACGACCTCCAGATGACATGAGAATGATCCATCACATCAATGGCATCTCTGTAGTGTCCAGGGTTCGTAAAGCCCCTCGGAGGTTTCCACCGACTCACAAGCGGGGCAAATGCCAGGTCGTACACATCACTAAGAACCCTCGGAATGAGGTTCCTAAAGTGCGCCAAAGTCCATCCCTGCAAACACAAATAAACAAATATATATCAACACAAATATTATACAAACAAGGTAAAAAACAAGAAAAACAAGTTAAACAAGGCACAAATTTACGATCCAATAAGTAAAGAAGAAGAAAAACAAATATTACCACAAGCAGGGTCATGTAACCACCACAGGAGGCCACTGATGAATCGGAGGTCAGAGAGAGCTGCTCGTACAGAAATGCTAGCCTCATCCCCGCCCATGACCAGCCGTCCAAGTCGTCCATATCTTGCAGCGCAAGCAGCCATAACAGATTAATGTTTTTGTTGTTCTTGCGGGAAAAAAATGGTCTATCCAAGCAAGAGCAACATACACGCCTTAACGCATGCCAACCTAACTTGAGCACGCTCGTCTTCCTCCTCCTCTGTGTCAATCTCAACCAGCTGATTACACATATGTAGGAGCTCCTCGTAGCGCCTCTTTAGTACACCAAATGAGATATACAGACCACCCTGTCTGATCATCTCCCTAGCCGCATCCTCCGCGGAAATAAGCAGATCCCTTTGCATCATCTTCATCCCCTCGTCACAGGTTAACTCTCTATCAGAAAGGAGCTTCCCAATGATTGGGATGCCTAGGAGACACGCCACATCATCTAGTGTGATGGTCATCTCCCCAACAGGTAGATGGAAGTTGTTGGTCTCCTCATGCCATCCCTCTGACATCGCACAAACGAGTCCGTGAGAGATGTTCTCGTACCCACTATTTAGGAGGGGAGTTAGACCGGACACATTCAGTACATCCCAAAACCAATTATTTTGTGCTCCCGGCTGAGGCACCGTCAAATTTTTAAGGCTCATCTTCTTCCCGTGGGAGATACCTTTCACCCTATGCTTTTTCCGAAACTGAAATACAAAAACAAAAAACAACAAACAACACCGTTAAATAAATAAGTTGTAAAATTAACATTAAATATATTCTAACATAAATTTTAATTCTAACATTAAATAAGTAAAATAACAATTAGAGTAAGTTGTATAAATAGTAAAAGAAGTAAAATAAACATTAAAATATACTTACATCGGCATCGACCCATATCTTGCATGCCATATGTCCACCAAAGCGAGGTAAAACCAAGAGGTTAGAAGGCCCCCCTGCATAGTCGTCCGGTCCGGCCTCGTGCACCACCCTCGGCACCCCCTGAAAACGACCCCCACCATCATCATCCTGCTGAAGCTGAGGTTGAGGCTCAGCCTGAGGCTGAGCCTGCTCCTGCTCCTACTGCTCATGCTCCTCAATATGAGGTTGCTCCTCCTACTACGCCTCAAACTGATACTGGTGAGGCTGAGGATCCTCAAACTGATACACCTGAGGCTGAGGATCCTGATAAACCTGATACTGCATCGAGTCCATCGCCTGGGATGGACCAGTCTGTGATGAAGAGGGCCCAGCTTCATCGACACTGACAAGTCTCGTGCCCCCCACTCTCTCTCGACTTCGGCCATGTAAATCATGGACTACTGCTTGCTTCTCCCTCCATGCACTACCAGTAGAGGTAGGCCTCTCTAACCTAAGTCTGTCAGTCCTCTCCCTCTGAGACATATCTGCACAACACAACGTTTTAAAAAGCACAAAATCAATGACACGTTTTCACACGAACATTGTGTCATTTCTAACAATTCAAGAACAACACTAAAGTTTCGACAGTGTCATTTCAATCTGTAATTTACCACATTGTTGTCAAACATACTATAATCAACATTAATAAACTATAATCTAACTAATTTCATCATTAACAATCGAAAAAACAAACAAATTTTCATTGACGCATTTTATCAAACACCTAGAGTGCAATTTTCAATCAACATAAAATCTAACAATTTCTAAACCCTAAACTACCACAATGCACTATAAATAACATCTAAACAACAATTCCTAAGTTAAATCATCACTAACAATCATAAAAACTAACATGCAAACAAAATTTTTAAAAAGCTAAAAATGTTAAATTTCTTCAAAAATTCGGAAATTTCAACCAAAAAAATGCAACGAAGTAGAATAATAATCACTTACTTGATATTGTGGGCGAAATTTACTTTAGATGGCGCAAGAATGATGAAATTAGGATTTGGGTGTGAAAATTTCGAACTTGGAATGTTTGGAAATGAGGGGTAGCAGTATTCTGTTTTGCTATTATATGACTTAAGTAACGTTGCGTGACTTAACATGCGCAGCGCTACTTAAGTTGCGCACAAAATGTCAAGTGCGCATGTTAAGTCACGCAGCGTGACTTAACTTGCGCATGGATATTTTGGTCAGTTCAGCTGGGTGGGAGTGTTTTGTGCTGGGTGAAGAGAATGGTTCAAAATAAATAGGTCATATGAGGTCGTTTGTTAAAGTTCTTTTTAAGAAATACATTAGATCGCTTTTTTTCAATAAATCACATTAAAAAGTATTGCATCTATTTGTTACAGTTTAAAAAAAATTAGAATAAAAAATTTAAAAATAATTTCAAATAAAAAGCTCTTAAGAGTAGCTTTTCAAAAAATAGATTTTTTATAATAGAGGGAAAATAAGTATAAAAAATGAGGTAAGTTTTATGGAAAAAATATATTTTACCGTTGTATCCAAACAAACCAAATTGCATTTTTTTTTAAAATAAGTGATTTTTACTATGACTAGCGGAAATATATATAAATTAATCGCTTTTCTACTACGCCGTTCCCATTTGTTATATCTTTTTATAAAATAGATTCTTGTAGTGTAACATATTTTTGTTAAAAAAAATTTAACAAAGAAATTTTTAAGGAAAGCTTCAAATAAAAAATCGGTTTGAATAGCTTATCTTAAAATGTCATTCTAGATATTTCATCATTTTATTATAATTTTTTTGGATACTAAAATTTTGAAAAAATCTCTAAAAAAAAAAGCTATTTCAAATAGCTTTTCATAAAAATCATTTTTGAAATATATCATTTTGAAAAAATATGCGATTTTCACTATGTACAATCTCAAACAATGAATATTTAGGTTAGTGAATGTCAAAATATCTTTTTTAACTTATAACAAATGAGTTTGAAATAACTTATATTATTTTCGAGTAAATTTCCAAAAAAATCAATTTTTAAAAATACAAAGGAAAATCCATTTTTTTTAGAATTTATAACAAACAGGCCCTAAACGGCGTAGTAGAAAAGCGATTAATTTATATATCTTTCCGCTAGTCATAGTAAAAATCACTTATTTTAAGTTGCTAACTTATAAGTGGTTGAAGGTAAAATATGCAACTTTTCCCTTTAATTATCACGGATGGTGGCTTAGTCCGTTTACCATTCTAGACGTAGGCTAAATTTCCGTAGTTGTATGGGCTGTTTTATGGTGGAGGTTTTTGCCTTGTAATTATTGTATATTCTATGTGTTGACTTTGATGTTTATTCCTTTGCTCATCTTGTGCAAGGAAGTCTCTTTTGGTGGTAATATAATTCATTTTATTGTCTTTTTGTTATAGCTTTTTTTAGAATAGATTCTTGTAGTGTAATATGTTTTTGTTAAAAAAAAATTAACAAAGAAATTTTTAAGGAAAGCTTCAAATAAAAAATCGGTTTGAATAGCTTATCTTAAAATGTCATTCTAGATATTTCATCATTTTATTATAAATTTTTTGGATACTAAAATTTTGAAAAAATCTCTAAAAAAAAAAGCTATTTCAAATAGCTTTTCATAAAAATCATTTTTGAAATATATCATTTTTAAAAAATATGCGATTTTTACTATGTAAAATCTCGTACAATGAATATTTAGGTTAGTGAATGTTAAAATATCTTTTTTAACTTGTAACAAATGAGTTTGAAATAACTTATACTATTTTTAAGTAAATTTCCAAAAAAACTATTTTTTAAAATACAAAGGAAAATCCATTTTTTTAGAATCTATAACAAACGGACCCTTAGTCTCTTAAAAATAAATCACTTATTTTTAAAAAAAATGCAATTTGATTTTTTTGGATACAACGATAAAATATATTTTTTCATAAAACTTACCTCATTTTTTATACTTATTTTCCCTCTATTATGAAAAAATCTATTTTTTGAAAAGTTATTCCAAAAATATTCCAATACAACGATAAAATGATTTTTATACATAGGATTATCAATTAATTAAATATTTTTGGAAAATATGATTAGAATAAGTTTTTTTTAAACATGTAGAATATTGTTCCTATTGTAGTGAAGTAATTCCGATTTTATTTCATCCAAATAATTACATGTTTTGGGGACTAATAATTATATCAACATCATTGTTCTTTAGGCACCTAGAATTACTCACAAGCACCTTGTTATCATCGTCAAGCACAAATTCAATAGTCATACTCTTGCTAATCCACGCTTTCAGAAATCTTTTGAAAAACGAAAAACACTATTCACCCTCTCAATATTCTTAGAAAAGCTGATTGCTTGCATTTCATTGTAATCTCTGTTGCGCTAACAGTTTCGTGCTATAAATTTATTCCACTGTAATGGTTGCAAGGTTGGGTTATTTTTTCTTAAACATGCCAACGCCTTGGAGAACAATCTTCTTGCGAGGGAGCTTCACGAACCTTTATTGCTTTCTCCGCGATGGCTGAGTGGGATGATTAGTCTTACCCGTATGAAACATATTTGAGAAAATTTGAGAAATTTTTTTTAATGGAGAGAATCAAAACCTCTCCTCTCCTTAATTACCACATGTCTTTACAAAATAGTTTCTCCTTATTTTGTAAGGAATATATATCGCAACAAATTTGTACTATCAAGAGATATATTCCGATAAGTTAAGGGCTTTTAAGCAAACTTAAGGGCCTATAAATCATATTGCTAATTTTGACGAAGTCGCTATACAAGAATTGAAAGAATACAACTGTTTAATGTTTTAAAAATAAGGGTTAAATATGTTTTTGATCCCTATAAATATACTAACTTTTCGTTTTAGTTCCTCTAAAATTTTCTTTCGACTTTTAGTCCATAAAAAAATTCTCCATCTTCACTTTTGGTCCCTCTTTTAAAGTAAACTCATATGTAGAATTTATGTTTTTGAATAAAATTTTGCAAAAAAATTCATAATATTATAAGAATCTCTCCCAAAAAAATTAGAATTTTTTAACAAAACATGAATTTAATATGAATTTTTATATTTTTTACGGTTAAAAATTCATAATTAATTCATGTTTTGTTCAAGAATTCTAATTTTTTTGGGGAATTTTTTTTACAATATTATATACATTTCTGAACAATTTCATTGAAAAATACAAAAATTAACTTCAAAATAGGGATCAAAAGTAGTGATTGAAAATTTTATAGGGACTAAAAGTTGAAGGAAAATTTTAGAGGGACTAAAACGAAAAGTTGATATATTTATAGGAATCAAAAACATATTTAACCTTAAAAATAAAAACTATTAAGTATATTGAGTTTATTCTAAAAACATATTTAACCTTTACTACAACTCGGGATTCTGTGATGGTATAATAAATTAATATGTCTTTCGTTCAGTAAAATTGAGCATTACTCTCATTCTCTAGAGAGAATCAAAATCCCTCCTCTCTTTAGTTACCACCCTTGTCTTTACAAAGTAAGTAATGTATATCTCAATAAATTTGTGCTATCAAGAGATATATTTTAACAAGGTAAGGGCTTTTAAGCAAACATAAGGGGACTATAGAGCAATTTTGTATTGGCAAATTCTATGGTACACTCAATAATTTGAGTGTATTGATACACCAAATTCTTAAATTAATAATTAAATGAGTTATTTTTTGTAGGAAAAAATTATTTTCTATAACCTATAATTATAATAGTTAAATCTTATTTACCAAAAACGTCAACGCAATAAAATTTAGTTTTTCTAAATTTTTATTACTCATAATAGAGAATTTTGATTATTTTTTAAAAAATAAAATGTAAAAAAATTAGTATGATTTTTATAAAAAAATGAAATGATGTTTTTTTTTTCTTATAAAATGCTATTTTCTAAAATATAAATGTCAACAAACACATATTTTCTTCATAAAAAATGATAGTTAATTTATACAAAATTTAAGCGAGAGTACCGGTACACCTTAGGGGGGTGTATTGAATTAAGAATTCAAGGGATTTTAAAAGACTTTTTTATAATTAAAAAGTTTAGTGGTATTCAATCAAGACTTTTATAAAATGTAAACAAATCTTGTGGTATTCAATCAAAACAATCATGACTTTTTTTTTAAGGCAACAAAATCCGTTGGTATTCAATTGAGATTTCTCATGACTTATGAATTGTCTATTGGTATTCAAAAGTCTATAGATTTTGATGGATTCTTAGATGGAATGGATTTTGTGAGACTTTTTAGTTAAAAATATAAATACTACTCCCATCCAACAATCTCACACAAACCCTTGAGATTTTGTCATTGTCTTGCAAACCCTTGTCTGCCGTCATCTTCCATGCTAGGTTTTTCTTTTCTCTATCAAATTCTTCAACTTTCATTTTTTTTTTGTCTGATTCTATTGTTTTCTTTTTCGATTACTTTTGTCTCTTCTTTTTCTGTTCAATTACTTTTTTTGGGATTGATACTTTTTTTGTCTGATTCTAATGTTTGGGATTGATACCATTGACCGAAACAAATACAAATTATTATGTTTGGGATTGATACTGTTCAATTACTTATTTATAGATAGAGTGAACAAAAATAACAAAAACAACGGCGATCAATTTTTTTATCCTAGGATTGTTCAATTCCCTTCATTAGATGGATGAACCTAGTTCTCATGTTACTATGAATTGAAGACAATAATGATGAACTCAATGTTCAAACACAAGAGCAAGAGCGAGAAGATGCTAATCTATGGAGGACTAATATAGGTTTCGGATATGTGGAGAGATGCTACATAGGAGAACATGAAGTTATAATATTACAATGTAGAAAATAATCAATCTCTCTGTTTTTTTTTTTTTTTTTTTTTTTTTTTTTTTTTGTAAAAAACATTAATCACTTTGCTAGTAAAAGAATTTTCTATTGGTTTTATTTTTCTTTATTCAAACGCAATTTATTTGTTTACTATTTTTATCATTCACGGTTGTAAGTTTGTTCTTTTTCCCTTAAAATTCATTGAATCCTTTGAAATATTAAAATGAATGTATAAAGTCTTTTGCATAAAAAGTCTTTTAAAATCTCACAGAATCAGTACAATCTCACAAAGTCTTTTAAAATCTTGAAGACTTTTTTTATTAAAACAGTCTTTTAAAATCCTAATCCAATACACCCCCCTAAATTACTTGAACAAATTAATATCAACAATAATTTGCTTATATGATCAATACCAAAATCAATTAGAAATTTGCAGAAGCTAACTCTATTGGATTTGTGTTATAACAGCCTCTTTGGTTTCACCCCCTTAGCGATTGGTCATAGTACAGGCTTAACTGTTAGTTTGAAATTGAGCTCAAATGCATTCAGGGAAGAAATCCGACACTATTCAATGTCAGCTTTGGTTGAGTTACAATCACTTGATCTTTCTCTAACTAGTCTCATGTGACTTCCCCGAATATCTTCTACAACAATTTCTCAGGTCCTATTCGAGTAAGGCAGTAACACCATTCTTCAAAAGTCTAACTTCTAGTTCATATCTTCAAAACCTGCATTTGTGCCAAACTGTCAATCCATTGATGCTGCTACATGTTCTTTAAATCCAATTCAAAATAATGGCTTAAAATAAGCAAAAAACAATATCTATGATCACTGTTAGTCTAGCTTCGGTTACCATAGTTTTTGTTGCATCTTGGATTCTAGTAGCTTTGAGGATATAAGGTCCCACATCAAGAGCTGAGGATTTGTCTTGCCCTTCAACAATCATAAAATTTCAAAAACTGAATTTCAGCATAAACAATATCGTGGATTGCTTGAAAGAGGAAAATGTAATTGGAAAAGGTTGTTTTGGTGTTATGATAAAGCTGATTGGAAAAGGGTTTAAGTTTCCTGACTATAAATCCTGAAAATCCTAGATCCTTACAAAGAGCTGACCACTGATGTTGTGCTTGACTTGCAAGGTTGTCCTACTACATGTTTTTTTAGCAAAACTTTTGATGCAAATATGTTTGAAAGTAATACATATGATCCCACTATCTGCTGGGTTACATGAAAAAAAGACATGAGGAGGATCGATGTCTGTTATACTGTAACAAAACAAAAAAAAAAGACAGAAAATTGAAGAAAAACATGAGAATCATCAAATAACAGCATCTGCATCGTTCCATAAATGACACCAGAATTAATCATTCTTATCTCAGATAGATTTAATGGGAGACTTTGTACATCTATTTTTACATGAGCCATATAGATGATAAAATTGTTGAGATGTTACTTGTTCTAATTATTTCAAAAGAGAACAACCCCACCACGATTGAGAACTTCCAACCCATCAGTGTTTGTGATGTAATCTTCAAAGTCATCACTAAGGTCATTGTTAACCGCACATGCCCTTTCGTTGATAATTTGATTGGTCCCTTTAAAGCAACCTCTTTCTATGGAGAAGCACAACTGATAATGCTATCTTAACATAGGAAATGGTCCATCGTATATGCATATGTCTCGCTAAAAATAAAAGGTATGTTTGGTTTTAAATATAGGTCGAACACCTCTCTGGATGTTTAAGTTTAATGGTTGTACCATGTTAATTAGTCTTCAAGTTTGTAAATTTTTAAATCTGTCCTTTAAATTGGACGGTGTTTGCAACATTGACCTTTTCCATCCAACTCTGTTAAATGAGGTTTATGCGGCTGTTAAACGAGGCTTATGCATTTTTCTGCTTCCAGTTTCCCATCATTATCGTTTAATCGACATAGGTTTTGCTCATTCCTTTTAAAATTTTGAGCTTTATTTTCTTACCTTGATAGTTGAAGTCCCAATATTGCTTTGATTCAATGTCACTTGTAAGTGTATGAATATTATTGTCTTTATTTATTTTATTGTCATTTTCATACGACTTTATTCCCCTTTAAACATTAATACAAAGATGCATACATGGAATTAAATGGAGAAAAGTAAACTTTTAATAGTTTTAAAATAGGGACGATCATGAAATTTTAACTTTATATTAAGAACAATCGTCCTTTCCCTGTCATCTCTCCATCAATCCAATCACCCTCATATATTGATCCACATGAGACATGACCATGTGAACTTTCCATTGCCATGACAAATTTCACCCTTAAAGTTACCAATGTAAACACCCCATCTGCATAGAACTTCCCTTTAAACCTACAGTTTACAAGAAACAATGAAATCATAATCATAATACATGGCTGCAAAGTAGAATGCTAAGAATGAATTTAACAGAACCATACATGCATGTTAAGAAAGAAACTACAGTACTGGGTAAAGTGATTTGCGTTTATCCCATTGCTTAGGTCGCTCCGACTTTTCTATTCTTTTAATCGTGGTTTTTTGAGCAAAATTTAATCGTGGTTATCATCTATACTTTATTGTATATAACTTTCCATTGCCATGACAAATTTCACCCTTAAAGTTACCAATGTAAACACCCCATCTGCATAGAACTTCCCTTTAAACCTACAGTTTACAAGAAACAATGAAATCATAATCATAATACATGGCTGCAAAGTAGAATGCTAAGAATGAATTTAACAGAACCATACATGCATGTTAAGAAAGAAACTACAGTACTGGGTAAAGTGATTTGCGTTTATCCCATTGCTTAGGTCGCTCCGACTTTTCTATTCTTTTAATCGTGGTTTTTTGAGCAAAATTTAATCGTGGTTATCATCTATACTTTATTGTATATAAAGAGAATATATTATTTTGTTACTTTTCAATTATACCATTGAACAATGTTTCAAAACAAAAATTATACTGAACAAATTTTTCTATAAAAACTGTTATATTTGTAGTATCGTTAAAAAAGATAAAAACTTATATTATATTTATTATATTATTAATGTCATTTAAAAAGATGATATGTTGTTTCTTTTTGAAAGAAAAAGCTAAGTATATTTTGTTACAACGATTTTCTTCTCAAGGATATTTTTGTTACAACATTTAAAAAGATAATTATATTTTGTTAAATGGTGTTTTGTTTCTTCCTTCTCTTTAAGAGAATTAATTACATTTTTATTAAATCAACCTCTTATTTTAATAGTAAGTGGAAGGTTAATTGACCAATAGAAATCCAATCAAAAAAGGGGTATCTACACACTCGTCATTTTGCTATTTTTATTGCACTAACCTCTGTAAATCATGAATTATGTTATTTTTGAAATTTTGATTTTGATTAAAAGAATAATATTATGTTCGTGACTTTCAAATCATAACAAACTACCCAACAAATTATGTTTATCTATTTCAATATTTTTTTTTTACTTTCATAAAGTATAATATTCCTCTTTTCATTACTTCCCAATGCAAAAATAATAAATGCATTTAATAATTTGAAAAATAGTTTATATTTAAAGACAAATTTTTAGTCAAAAGAGTGTTCAGATATAAAGACCGAAGGAGTATATTAATCTCTTTAATTAATGTTCCGGAAACACCGGTTAGTATTTCCCTTAAATCAAACATCTTTCTTATTTATTCCATTGCGCAAATTCTTGCTCTGTTTCTTGGAAACTTTCGTGCTTCCAACTCCCCAATCCATCGGATTTTTCATATGTTTATTTCAATCGGTTACATTTTTGTTTTTCTTGTATGTATTAGCAACTAGTCGGAAGGGCGATAAAATTTTGCTTAAATTATTTTCTACTAAGTTGTTATTTCATTTACTTTAACGCGTATAAATTACGAATTTATAAAATTTTAATTTTAATTAAAATTATAGTTATAGATAGTCTGCACTTTTTTTGTCAAGTAGCCAGGCTATGATTCACATTTTTCAAGGTGAATAAACTATATTTATTGTTTTCAATGACACCAACAATATAACAAATATAATATAAATTTTTATTTTTTTAATAACATCAACAATATAACATTCTTATAGACAAAAAATTTTAATAGCATGATTGAAAGTGAAAAAGACACCCCAAAACCATGTACCCCTCCGTCCCATTTTAATTGAGCCCTTGACTCATTTCACACTTATTAAGAAAAAGTGTAAAAGTGAAAGAGAGAGAAAAATGATTTTGAGTGTTCTTATCAATTATTGGTGCATTCATCTTTATCATAAATGTAAAGTAGAATATATTGAATTGAGAGTTATGAAAGTAGAATTGATTAGAGTTATAATTGGAAAAAAGTAATTAATATCGTATTGAAAAGTGAAATGGGTCAATTTTTTTAGGACAATATTTTTTTTGCAAATGGATCAGTTATTATAGGACGGAGGGAGTATTACATTTATATACAGTATAGATAGATATGATAAATACTTAAAAATAATATTAATTATTAATGTGATTAAAGGAAAAAAAAAATCATTTATAAAAACTGCGTTTTTTAGGGAAGTTATCGAAAATGTGTTAACATTTGTTATTTGGCATATTGATTCAATTTGTAAATATTTGGCAAATAGAGTGTTTCTAGTAATCCTGTGTTTTTGGAAGGCGGCTTGAGAAACCATATTTTTTATTTGGTAGATAGGCATAATTGCAAAGCCGTTTTAAACTCACACAAGTCGCTCTTTTTCGATTTTAGTTGACAGAGTACACATAACATATTACCAAGCTTGACAGTAATTTTGGAATAAAGCTTATTAGGGACAGAGTACACATAACATATTACCAAGCTTGACAGTAATTTTGGAATAAAGCTTATTAGGAAAGCAAGCATATTGGCCCGTGTACATGTGGCAGGTGACGCAAATGAACGCGTCAACATTAAACAATGCACATCATCATGTTCTACAACTGAAGTTGATAGAGAGACTTATTTGATAGACGTGAAGCTAAGTGTGGGACAATTTTGCTATTTCAAAATATTTAAGGATAAAGTTGAAGGATGGTCACAAATTCAAGAACAAACTAGCCTAATCACTCAACAAATAATGCTTTTAACAGTAATCCAGTGATCCCAAAGGGTTGACAAATTAATTGGTATTATTTGATTGTCATATTAATTTGTCAATGTACTTTTGAATAAGAACCAAGGATAATTATGAACTTGATGAGACATTGAAGGCATAGAGAAACGGGGCATAGTACATGGCTTTTCATATTGATGTACAGGAAGTCAGGAACTATACATTATGGAGCAAAAAAGAAAAAGAAACGATGGGACATTATATTCTTTCTTTCTTTTTTGGTACAAAAGAGGGCCAAAGGCCCAAGGGACATTATATTCTATTGGCCTCAAAATTGACAACAAACTACCCTCTTCTCCCCTACAAAAGAATTGGAGAAAACAAAAACTATAAGGGTGTTTACAAGAATGAGCTAGATATACATACAGTTCGTCTAATATACAATCATCAAACATCTACCCAACAAAAAAATGTACATGTATATATAGGTCAACAACCCATTCAATATTCATTTCATCCAACCATTCTAGTTTGGGCTCAGCATCATTCAATGTGTGCGACAACGACCCCACATTGTTTTTGTACCAGCAATGGGTCCGGGTCAAGGTCAAGAACCAACTTCCTGTCCAACCCGGTTTGTCCAATCATAACGAGAATTTACAGTAGAAAGTTTCACATTAGAGGGAGGTAAGCTCCACCGTGACCTTTCCTCAGCACTAAGGGTGCTGCATTGTCAGGGACCTTATCCATTTCTTGCGCACATGCATCGGTGACATCCGCAAATCCAGTTGCCACTGTAGCCAACTGCACCCGCAACCTCAAATCCCTTGTCCGCTTCAGTAAACACCTGAAGGATCTTCCTAAATATTTAGCCCATTCAGCAGGCAACCCTCCCCCTGTGAGCCATACAGAGAAATGAGATTGGTCCCCTCTGGCAGCCACTTCAGCTCTATAAAATCTAGCTAAATCAGTCAACATTGAAGGCTGGAGAGGTAGAACTGCCACAAATTCAGCTACAAACTCCTCCAAGACTTCAGGTTTGAGCATTTGGTTCCAGAGCACCAAAGCCCATTCACTTGGCTGGTTCAAGTTATAAGCTTCAGCTACAATTAAAGCTTCTTGGAAACGAAACTGCTCAACTAATGCCCGTCTAGCATTGGTTTCTGATCGATAAAGCCATTGGAAATCTGGCATTCGTATTTGAAGGGACAGAAGGGAAGCTTGAGCACAATCGTTACGTGTTTTATTGCCAGCATCAATGGAAGAGTGAACTTCAGCAGCTTCAATGAAGTAGCGCATGGAATCCAACAAGTCTTCATTCTGGTCCTTATTATAACGCCGAAACCACTTTTCACATGATTGCTCTGCTCTAGACTCCAAAAGAGTGGCTGTCTCATGTTTCATATCAAAATGAGTATAGACCTATAAAAAAACACAACATTATAATCAATATATTATTACATTTTAAATCTATTTATTTGTTCATATTTAGCTCCATATTGAAAGATGAGAAGCATCAATGACTAGGAGGAACAAGAAAAACTTTATAAGCAAGTGGAAAATGCAACGTGCCCACATTTTCAGTCGATGCTTGGAAACAATATGCAACATTACACCACACACATTCATATAATACAAAGCAGGATAATGATGAAGAATTTTAATAACCCCTAATCAGTTCTTAAAGAAAAATCATTTGACTCCCAAGGGCACAAAAAGTGGCACATAACTAGACTAAATAATTATTCCAAAACAATAGGTACTCACTTTACAATATTTATTAAACAACAAGACGTACAATATACTTAACTAATTGATTGTATTTGAAAGTATGCAGCATACAGCCATTAATCTATATATTTATCTATATGCTACACAGACAATTTAGTAGCTGACATTTCTTATAGAAAGAAAAAAAAATACAAACCAGGGCAAATGCATCAAGGTCATTCGGGTTGAAATGCTTCAAAGATGTAAGAACAGCCATTCGGAATCCTCTGACTGTCTCAGCAGTGCCTGTGTTTGTGTCTGCAGCAGCAGAATACTTCTGAAGAAGAAGATCCAATTGACCATTTTCTATAAGAATGCCAAGAATGAAATTGAGAGCGTGAAAATTTCCAACTCCAGTTATCAGGCGAGCCAAGCATGGGAAATCACCCTCCAACACATAAGCATCAACCCTGGTTGCAGCAAGGGCCACAAGAACATCAACACCATCAAGGCAAGCGGATGATTTGTAGAAGTGATGGGACAGAATAAGAAGCTCAACCTGAAAATGCCAATTTCACACGGGAGGATCATTGTCAGCTCCAGACAAAAAGGAACGATGCAACCAGAATCAATAAGATACATTCTCAACTAGTATTTCTCAAATCCAATCCCCAAGGGTTGGCCTGGTGGTGAAGGTTTGGGACCTAGGAGTGTGCTCTTCTCTAGGTTTTAGGTTCGAATCCCCAAGGTGCCAACAATTCCTGTGTTGGGCCAGTCCATTCAGAGCAATGCTCTGCTTTCAATTGGGCCCCTCGCTAGTGGACGGTGGGATTGGTCCCCCGGATTAGTCGATCCTTGAGCAGGATACCGAGTTTAAAAAATAAAAAAAATATTATCCAAATTATAGATTCTCAGCAATTATCCTTGAAAAAGATACGGCAGCGCACAACAGCAGCGGGTGAGAGGGGTATATTGGCTCTCAAGATGTAATTAGATAAAGAGGAGTAAATCTTATAAAAAGGATCTTGTAAGAATTGTAAGAACGCCAAGTTTCTGGTGTAATAATTTGTCTTCTATTCCTCAACATTCACGTAAAACTTGATGGTTTAAATTCACTTCTACTGCTCTTATAATAAACTAGTTCACTTTATATGTTCTCTCGATCTCTACACAGTTTTCTATTATGTCCACAACTGAAATTCTATCAAACACGAACTAATTTGGTCAAGTGTAATGACTGGATGGTGGCTTAACAACCTGTCTTTTTCCTAGAAAAACAACTCTATTAACCAATAAATACATGTCCCAAGTCCTTGGACTGGTGATAGAGTGTAGCAATTTGAAATATTTGCTACACTTTGGCGCTTAGGTGAAACAGATATAGGACAATTCACTAGTTACAGATAGAAGACCAAGAGAAACTATAAGTCAAACTATTAAAAAATATTTCAGAGTTTCTTTTTTTGAAAGAAAAAATATTTGGAGTTAAAACAGTTTATTTTTATAAATATTGTTGGTTGTTGTTGTTGTTGTTCTCTTTGTAAGTATTCTACATTCTTTCTTTGCTCTATTATTTTCTTCATTTTCTGCTCTATTTTTACGTATTGTTTTGTTCTCTTTTCAATATTTGCTTCATTTTTTAAATCTTTTAGATCCCATTTTAATTCCTGCTGTTTTTAAATTATTTTCATTCTATTTTTTAAATTGTCTTAATTCTTTTTTTTTTTTTTTTTATCCTTTTCATGTCTTTGCTTTTGTTTTTTGTCCATTCACGTTACTATTATAGTTCTGTAGAGAGTCTGAAGAACAACTTTCCTTATAAAATTAAAGGGCTGCTAGCTAGTGCTAACAGAACAGGCCCTGGATGAAAATTTCTCCATCCAATTGAAGGAGTGGAGATACAAACATGAAACACCACTCTTTGTAGTTCTTTTGAAGTCTTGAATTTGAAGAGAAGTGGTTGTTAATAGTTTATGACAGAGACTAATGATATTTTCTATTAATTAGGTCTATGGTTCTCGACATATATTGACAGTCTTTAGGATTTTTAATTATTTCTGCAGTTTTTTGGTGTATTTAAAAATTTCCCGCTATGCTTCCACAATAGGTCATTACACTATCCGCAATATGTATATGACGGATTTTTTGCTTGCCACCATAATCCACCGCACTATTACACTGGTACTATTCTTGTGTTGTCGATAATGAAAAAATCACAGTGAATTACATTTATCATCATCTCAGACACGAATTATAATTTTCCCAACGGAACTATTTCTGAAGAAGATAGTGAGAAAAAAAAATGCGAGTGACAAATATCAGCATGGTACCTCACAGGCATGTGGTATTTCTTGTCCAGTTATCACCAAACGCATTAAAGCATGCCCGATCTCTGGTTCAGAGGGACAAAGCTCTGCCCATTTCAAGAAGTCTGAGAATCTCCATAGCAAGGGAGCAGGGCCTTCCTCTTTTTGTGAATCCATATATCCTCCCCGATGCGCAGCCAACACACCCTGTACAATATAAATATTTAATTAGCAATGAGTCATGAATCCTTATCTACTTCACAAACTTATATTATGAGATATAAATTACAAAACAGTTGTTTGAAACAATCTCTTCGTAACTGGTATGAGATGTAAATTACAAAACTGTAAATCATAATGATATCAATTCACAAATCCAGGTTAATTTCTTCATTCAACAGATGGGAAACAACACACCCACAAAAGTCCATCTAATGATTGGATCCACCAATTTCCATACACCAACCATAGCAAAAACATCAACTAGAATCATAATAAAAGAAACGAATCAAACCTTCAGGAAAGATTCTGCAAGTATTTGAGCAATACTAGCAGCTGGCATTGGATGAGTCTGCACCAGAAATTTTGCCTCCACAAAGGACTCTTGTGCTTTAAGAGAAAGCAGCTGTAGTAGCTCAATTGGTTGCTTGTCAAAGGCCTCGTGGAACGAGAGGCCCAAGGTGTTTGCAGCTTTTATGACCGCTATTATTCTCTTACATAGCCCACGCCCATTGCCTTCGGTAAAAATGACTACCAAACTTTCCAAAACCTAGCAATTTGAGCGCCAACATTTCACCACATTGTACACCTCATAAATGGAAAAAATATCAGAGATGGGAAGGGAAGGTTTGGAAAATTACCTGAAGTAGGTCAGCATGACGCTTATCATTCAGTAAACCATATGTCTGCAGAACTGAATGCACCTCCTCATCAAGCATTGACACAGATACATTACTAGGAGGAGTTGACATAGAGGCAAGCTTCAAGGCTGCATCCACAAGTCTAAACTCAGATGGTATTTGTCCAGGGGAGAATTTATATTGTAGTTGCTTGGCAGCAGTGATTTGCCCAAATTCCAATAAAGAAAGAACAGCCCTTTCCAGCTCTGCCACTCCAACCCTCTCCTCCCACCTAGAAAAAGACATTTCCACTTTCAAGTTTTCTTCCTGTAACTGCACCTCATTTTTTAAACTGATAGTATTGGAGCTATCGTCGGTATCTGCACTTTTTTCTACAGAGTCAAGAGCTGGGCGTCTCAACGCCACATATCCTTTGGCCCTTCGTTTTGGCTTTGTACTCCCACCAAAAGAAGTTGAAACACCAGCATCCACCACTTGATTCCTGTGAGGGATTTGGTTGTTTTCCCTGGACTCATATTTTTCTACAGTTCTATTCTTCATTGTATTTATATGATTATCCATCTTAGCTATTATACTTGCAGTTCGGTCAATAATACTGGAGTCGTTCTTAATAGCATTCTCCCCGATAGAAAATGTAAAATTGAAGTCTCCTTCACTCTTCACCTGAGTCTCAGACTCAACTGCCAAGAGCCATACTTTGGTTTCAATTTCACGTAGAAGTTGCAACGGACAAACACTGAAAAATTCAGCAACAAGATCAGCAAAGATATCAATTAAAGTTGAAAATATAAAGCAATCCTCAAATATGTTCCATACGGGTTGGAAAGACTAATCATCCCACTCAGCCATTGAAGAGAAAGCAATAAAAGTTCATGAAGCTCCCTTGCAGGAAGATCTTTCTCCACAGCTTCGGCATGTTTAAGAAAAAATAACCCAGCCTGCATTCATTACAGTGGAATAAACTTATAGCATAAAACGCAGGATAACTCTTTAGCTGAACACTGACTGTACTGGAAAGTAGAAATCAAACATACTTGAAGAGAAGGAAAGGAATATCTGATGAATAGTGTGTGGCAGTGGCTCCATAAAGCAACCCTCTCTTCTGGCACATCCCAAAGAAATTCCTTCCATTCAGTTACCATAGATTCAGCCTAGCATTTGTGAAAGAGGCAGAGAGATCAGGGGATAGTGTTCATGAGAAATATGAAAAACTACAACTAAGAAAGCTAAATGTCAGAAAGAAAAAAAATGTATAATGGCAAAGAAAAATAATATAACTCAATATACGACATAATTTATATAACTTTTTTAAGATCTCCAATGTGCTTATTAAACAGTAAAACTTGTAAACAAGAATTCATCATTCTCAATACAGGTGATATTGGCCATCCATTTGATTAAGTAAAATAATGATCATCTACACCAAAATATATTCAAACAGCATAATTACAGTACGAGTAATTGAACTTAACAAATCAATTAGACAGTTCTGTTCAAGGTAATTGAATCACATATAGACGTAGTGATTAAATGATATGAGAGTATAGCAGTAGGGCGTAGGTCAAGCTAGGCAGTTAGTAGCTTTGTGACAGCTGCAACTAACTCACCAGAGTTGTAGGATAAAACACTGTTAGTGCAGGATAAGGCCCAGCTATATATAGCTGTTGCCACTCGTTTGTAATTGGTTTGGAACAGATTCAATACAATACAACAGAATTTCTCAACTATGTTTTCTCTCCTTTTCCCTTTCTAATAAACAATAAGATTTTAAATGTAAAATGACAAGAAAACGCTGTTCAAACCCTCTATATTTTGCAGTTTCCAATATAGTTTCAGCATTGATTTAATATCCACTGATGTATAATTAACTATTCTAGTATGAAGTTTGATGGGCCAAAGCTTATATTATTCAGATACGAGACAATATGAAGAGCAGTCAGATGAAAAATCTATACTAATATAACAAAATGAGATAAAGAAAAAACTAACTAAATTAGTTATAAAGGAGTTCTACTGTTACTTCAGTATAAATCACTCACTTGATTGAGGTTAAAATATAGGTTTAGTCTATAACAACGACTCCATTTCAAAAACAGGTTTACAAACTTAAATACTACCTGAGATTCAGTAACATGATGCATAGCAGATTTCCAGGGTGCACCACTGGCCTCCAACTGCTTGGCCCAATTCCTTGCTTGCTCCCAGTGCCTATTTTTTTCTAGAGCAGACAAGAGTGAAGCATCATCCCAATTTTCATTACCTAAATGCAACTCGTCGTCTTTACGAAGTAGAGGCTCTGCTAAATTAATTTTCCAATAAAGCCTTCGATAGTATGCCGCTGCATTTCCACCATCACCAAAGTCTGTGGCAGCAAGAAGTTGCAGCAAGCATCTTTTCTCATAAGGAGAAGGGCAGGTTGAAAGCACAGCATCAGCAGCTGTAGCAGCTGTAGAACTAATCCATGATGTCCCAATTTGCCCCTCTCTTCCTAAATTTGCCTGTATGTGTGTCGGTTCTTCCTTAATTCGAGCAGAAAAGGAGCCCAAATGTGCAGAAGCTTCTGAGAGGCGCATTTGTGAAAATGCCTAGAGGAAAAAACAATGGAAATTGGAGGGCTGTTATATTTAAAAAATAAGGCTAAAATCAAACAGAAAAGCACCACAAATTTATCAGGTTGATATCAATATTAAACTAGAGATATTATAATCCATGCACAGATTTGGTTAAAAATACACTTTCAGATTGATAAAAGAATATTTCCATGGAAATATCATAAAAATAGTTCGCAACAAACAACACATACTTACAGCTTTGAACTGACTTGATAAAAGCGACTGACTCTGTTCTTAACAAGAATTCAATTTGATCAAATATTCAATATTATACAAAATCCTCAACAAACAAACCATCATGGCAGGGAATTCTCAAAGAAAAAATGTTGAGGAAATACTTATGCAATTTAGATGTGTATTTTAAATGGTCAAAGAAAAAAAGTTGAGGGAATATTTATGCAAACAATTTCGGTCAATTTTGATTGTGTAGAGAAGACTCCATTTAGTTTACAGCATCAAGGAAGTGCCCAAAGTTTCACAGTTCAATCAAAGAAAAAATGTTGAGCGAATATTTATGCAATTTAGATGTGTATTTTAAATGGTCAAAGAAAAAAAGTTGAGGGAATATTTATGCAAAAAATTTCGGTCAATTTTGATTGCGTAGAGAAGACTTTATTTAGTTTACAACATCAAGAAAGTGCCCAAAGTTTCACAGTTCAATCCTAGAAGCAATATATGAATGTGAATACAGCACAGTTGTTTACGACATATTCTCTCGGCCACTGTTATCGTTTTCTCTGACTTAAACATGGTATTGGAGCCCATGTATACGATACAAAAAATCAAATTTGTTCTCTACGATACAAACCTATGATTAAAAGTAGTACAAACTAATCTCAATGATCTCATGTATAATAAAGTGCCCAATGTATTTTGAGTTAGTTGCCATACCTGAAGAGCACGGATGAATGGCAGCAAGGGGCATGATGGAAGGAACATCTCAAACGCCCTTAGCAAAGGCAAAAACAGTTGCTGTTCACAGAGCACTGCAACCATCTTGGAAAGAGAAGCAGGCCCTTCATCAGAAACACTTGCAGCGTTAACAGATCCACAACGTTCTGCAGTTATTTCATCCTCCATAGTTTTACTTTGAGAATCAAATATTCTTTCATTTATAGAAGTATTTGAAATGTCAGACATTGCAGAAGCAGAGGAGTCTAGTGAAATAGGAGTTATTAGCCGTCGACGTTTAGGACTCTGTCTATTATAATGAAATGTGAGCACTCTGTCACCTACAGGAAGGGCATTAGTTGCATTTACAGCCGCTCCAACATTGTCTGCAATCTGTGAAGCAATATCGTTCACCTTGATTGATGAAGTTTCTCTGTCCAAAACATAAAAGGCAATGAGCTTCAATCATTGAAGTAAATCACACATGTTTGAGTTGAGTGTGTGTGTATCAGTTAGCACTTATTTAAGACTTGAAACACTTGGAGCTTATAACAACTCATCATATTCAATTCAATCGTTGAATTATACAACAAACAACCACATTCCCACTAGGAGTCAATTAGAAAATGTTGCTCTTGTGGAATCAAACAGTAACAAAAATATATATGTACTTTACATTAGTTTCAATATGAGCAGGTGCAATATAAACAATTTCAGATTAATCATTAATGTAAAAAAAATTAAGCATAATATTCATGATGGAAATTATAATTTGTCAGTAGACTTTGTGAGAAACTGGTCATATGAAAATATAATCCCAGCTGCTGTCAAATTTAATTTCATCAATGATGCTACCGACTATCCTAAAATATAAATAGAAAGACTGGTTTTGACTAAATGTCACATCAGACTACTTTAATACCCAACATAAATCAAATCACGCAAGACTGCAAGCCCTTCACAGCAGAAATGGCTTAATATACCAAACAATAAAAAGAGAGCATAACCAGAATACGATTATGAAATCGTCATTTGAAAGCAGTTACAATTACCTTGCTGCAGTAATTTCCAACCAAACTGTCAGACATGACAATGGAGAGACATCAAGGAAACATGAAGCAACCATTGCCAATATTGACCAAGACAACTCTTTTGCTTTCATCAAGAGAACCTCTCCTGGGCATTTTTGCTTTTCACACACTGCTAATATTTGGAAGAGTTCAACTGGAACACATATGTTTTCATCAGGAAAGGGTGTTGGATTGCTTTTCTCCGGTGTGTCCAAGAACGATGCAGAGCCTGCCTTTTTCTTCGATTGCATTCCTCTCAAAACTGTCAACATATGAAGTCTGAGACGTGGATCACTAAACTCCTTTGATGCCTAGCATTCATAATCACAAAAATATTAGAAGAAATTTCATTTCAACAGAACTTACACAATTTAGACTTTTTGAGTTGGAATAGGATACAAGCCTCACCACTTGGACTACTGTATCATATGGATATCCTCCAATCTGGGCTTCAGACAAAAATTCAATCTGACAGGAACCAAAATATTGTTAGTTTATTAGTTGAGGAGTTAATAGAAGTAATAAAAAAAGTAGAAACATACCCAGTCATTGTCTCTAGCTAATACACAAAGGTACTTTGTACTTAAGGGAAGCTGGTGCAGCCTACAAAAATTTGTTACCAATGACCAGTGCTGGCTGGAAACCCTTCGGTGAGATCTTAACTCATTTCCATCACCATTTCCACTTAATATCCATGACCCATAGGTATTTCCATCAACGTACGGTGGAAGGCTTGCCTTTTCCAAATGGTGTAAGACAAGAATAAGAGATCGTGAAGGCTGTTTACTTGGAGTTGGGGCTTCCACTTCTGAAGCAATTACAAGAGAATCCTTGTGCAAATACTCATCAGCTAGAGCTCGAGCAAGAGATTCCGTTACATCACTTTCATGGGATATTGCATGAAACACGGATCCATTAGGTGATAATTGCTTTAGACTTTCATTCGTTTCACTTGATTTATAGAAAGAAGATATCCGTTTTAGCACAGCAATGTCAATGCGCATCTTGCTGGCAGATAAACCACATAGCTCCAGAAGAAAAGCACAGGATGCAGAAAGCATAGAATCCTCAAAATGCAAAATTGCAGTCGACAAAACCTGAAAATTCAATCACAGAGCTCTCAATCTACCATTCAAAATTTCTGAGTGTTTTCTATCAGGCACTTGTAATATAAAAAAATATAAAACCAGCCAAAAAGCTTATGATGTTTAATATCAGGAAGCAATGGAAGGATGTCCAGTCCAGCACTAAAATCAAAACAAATTCTACGATGGAACATAGAACTGATTAAATACCAAGCAAAAAGTTAAGGGAAATGCTAACATGTGACCTTAGGGCCATTAAGGCACATCTTAGCATGACCCAGGTATAAATTCATTGTTGCCCCTTAACTAAACAGCTTAATCTTTTAGCTTCAATTGGATCTTCACAAAGTTTGAAATCTTTGATGGCCAAGTAATCAGAAGCTTGATCCTTTACAAATTTAATCCTCATAATTCAATTAAAATATAGTGCAAAGTAAATTGGCTTGGTGTGCTGTCCAAGTTAAAATTTGAAAAGTCATTTGCACGGACATGTTAGAGACAAAACAAATAATGACGTTATGTAACATCTTTAAACTTTTAAATTAAATTGGTTCCTGACAAACAACGTTTGGAAGTGTGGCTTGGAAGTAATATCATTATGACTCGTTACCGATTCTGAAATTTATCATCAAGTGAAGATTTTTATCAGATAACAAACAAAGCATTTCTAAACATTTGCACCAAGTGCTCTTGTTTGTTTCATTTATCTCTCATTGTAAGTGCATAACCAGACAATCCAGAAAGAAGAAAGAAAACAACTCACAGATGAAAGTAGAGTATCTTCGCTTTGTCCTAGTGGTGAAAGAAGTTTCTGAACATCTGATTGAATGTTAGATTGCCCATGAGACGAAGTACTGCCTTCCCATTCTGATTTCAGATTTTGAACTCTATGGCCAAGAATTTGGTTAAAAGCTGCCAACGCTCGTCCACGATGCAAATGATGCTCAAGTCCAAATCCATTTTCCTAAAAAATTAAGTTGCATTTCACATATACAGTATATATGGTACATGGATAACATGGGCTGTCCAATAACAAATTCAGGATAGACTCTAATACCATCTTAGTTTTTGGGTCCAACATAATCTAATAAAATCAGATTGTAAGGTGAGGGTTATATAGACTTTATAAGCTCTATTTACGTCTTATCTCCAACAAATATGACTTGGATTTTGCCCAAATCCCAATATGTATCATCTTGTGCTTGGTCAACCCTCCCCATTGATGCTTCTATGCATCTTCTACTACAAGTGTCTACCATTTTTTTACAGTGGGAGCTACCACGTTTCTCTCTACTAATTGTATCCCTCACCCTATGTCTTGTATGACCACTCATTTGTATTAACATTCTAATCTCTGCAACACTAAGTTTACTTTATCGTTGGATCAGTACTGCCCAACATTTAGTCTCATTTAACATAGCAGGTCATGGTAAAACCTCCCTTCAAGTTAGACTAGTGCTTTTATATCACAGATCACACCAGAAATATTTCCATTTCATCCACCCTACTTGAATCGCATGGTTAACAAAACAAAAAATAGCAGTTAAATTAAATATACATACTTCAAGTAAAGGACTATGTAGTTCTTCTTCAACGTGTCGTTGGATAGTTGCCTCCCAGGAGACTGCACTTATCTCGGTATGCAAATCAGCACTCTCAAATAAGTCAATATCTCTGTGTAGCAAAGTTTCCCCCATAGGGAACGCTGAAAATGATTGACAACCAAGAGGACCCTGTAATATAAAGAAAACTACATAACTTGGATAGCATATACATGCAATGTATCTGCAGTAGCATGCAAACTACATGATAGATTAAGTTATTTAAGTAACAAAAAGAGAGAGCAAAAGATCAGTGATGAAGCTGTCCTAACATGACATAAAAACAAAAAGTATTTTAAAAAGAATCAATATCAGATAGGAATAAATTTGAATTAAAATCAATAAGACAAATTTGTAGAGAAAAGGCAGCAATCGTATCCAGTCATTCAAAATAGAGAGCAAAACAGACCTGGACATAAAGCTGTATCAATCTTCGAACTGGCTTAGAAAACCAGCATGGAAGCATTTGTAGAAGTGAAGTATCATGTCCGGTAGACAAGAAAATGTCATCGCGCCAACTAAGATAGTCTAACAAAGCTGCATTTCCAAATTGTGATAGACGGGAAATTTGATGCAAGGGAAAAAAATTGGAGTTAGTTAAGTGCAAAAATGAAGTAGGAGAGTAGAGGGAAGAGTCACCCAACAAATGAAGCTAATAGCTAACCAGTTTTTGCTTTGGGGACCAACAAGCACATTGTATCTTGACCAAGACATGCTCCAACAAGTGAGCGCCACAATGTAGGAAACCTTTGCAAAGTCGGCCTAAGGTTCTCCAAAGTGCATTGGGCAGAGGAATTACTGTGCCTATTTACACCACCACTGTTTAAGCAGCTTTCAATGGGGACAGAAGCATGCATCAGGGTTGCTAGAGCTGCCATTTCCCCCCCTCCTTCAGCAATGTCATCAACGGTTCGAATTATTTCATCCAACTCCAGAACACCGAGGTCGCTTCTTGGAGCTAAATCATGTGACATAATTGAACGAGCATTGGCAAGTGAGGCCTTGTATTCACACCCCTTAACTCTAGATAAGAGCAGCCATCTTGCCCATTCACAATCAACCTGTTGAAATACAATGATGATGAACAAAAAAAAAGCAAAGTAAGCACATAACAAGAAATTTCACCAATAAAGACAAACCTTAAGGGTGTGTTCGTTTCAAGGTTTCACAAAGATTCTTGGAAGCGTGGGATTGAAAACGTATCATTCTCATGTTTGGTTCAAGCTTATAAAAAGCATTCCCAGGTATTATTTATTCCATGTTCTACGGTGGCAATCTTGTGTTCCCATGGACATAGAGCACAACTAACAATAACTTTTATATTTCCTTATCCTTTATTTTTTTATTTTTTTTAGTTTTTATACTTTCAGACTGAATAAAATTTAAACAAGTTCCCAAGAATAACAAACACTTACCAAACACAATTTTGGAAATAATAATGTTAGAGAGTCCCACATTGGTTGAGAGATGGTATGAATAAGGTTTATAAGTGGGGACAATCCTCACCTTACAAGCCGGTTTTGTGGGGTTGTGTTAGGCCCAACCACAGATTCTAAGATGGTATCAGAGCCTCCTTCAAGCTCCGTTGGGCCACCTGCTATCAGGTTTATGCTATCGGGTCACCCATCATTTATATTCACGCACCAAGCCCAGTGTCGGGCGTGAAGGGGGGTGTTAAAGAAGTGTTTATAAGCGAGGGTAATCCTCACCTCACAAGCTGGTTTTCCTTCAAGCTCTGTTGGGCCACCTGCTATCAGGTTTATGCTATCGGGCCACCCATCATTTATATTCACGCACCAAGCCCAGTGTCGGGCGTGAAGGGGGGTGTTAAAGAAGTGTTTATAAGTGAGGGTAATCCTCACCTCACAAGCCGGTTTTGTGGGATTGTGTTGGGCCACTTGCTAAAGAGTCCCACATCGGTTGAGAGATGGCCTAAATAAGTGTTTATAAGTGGGGGAAATCCTCACCTCACATGCCGATTTTGTACGGGGGTTGTGTTAGGTCCAACCACAGATTCTAAGTAATATTTATAGTAATAGGATTCCTAGCAACATTATTCGTGGGCATATAATTCTATACCTTGAAAAAAATGCCCCTAAGTAGTAACATATACAGACAACTATATTCATAGTAAATAAAAGAGAAAAGTAAGCACAACTATATGAAAGGCATGTCAATAAATTGATAAATACACACATACAAATAGATGCTCAAATAAAAAAAGCACACTTTAGGCGATTTATAACATTGCCTCCATTTCAAACATTAGGTACTACTACTAAGTAATCTAGCATCATGTGACTCCATTTCAAATAATGAAAACGAAGTACAAACAATCAGAATAGATCAAACACGAACATTAATAACTTAAAAAAAAAACACACACACACACAATGGACACAACTTACTGCAGATTCCTGTAATGCATAAAGTGAATCAAGACCAAGGACCAAATGATGATGGTCAAGGTAGAGATCCAAAAGATTTGGCAAGTTATATTGTGCACAGTGATGCACAAATATTTTATGCAAAGCTTGTATAGTTCCCTCTCTAATTAATGAAGCGTCATTGAGATCATCCTCCAACCTTACGTTATTTTTGCCAGATATGTAACCCGAACGAGCCAAAAGAGCTACCAATTCCATTGTCCCTTCCCAGTATTCCCTCAAAAATATAAATCTTTTTGCAAGCTTTTCCTCCGTAAGCATCCTTATCCACCCAGAGAAAATATCATGTGAAAACTTGTATATTTGGACATCTGGAACTTCCATGCATACAGAATCCAATTCTTCAATAGAGCATAAGAAATTTCCATAATTAGAAGACTTCACATCGCATCCTGAAGATGACTGTACAACATCCAAATTGAGTTGAAGGCTTCCAGCAGATAGGGCATATGCAGGCATTAAGTCTAACAATCTAAAGATTTCCTTCCAATGATTACGACATACATGGTAGTCAAGTTCTGACTCCCACAGTAAAGAAATGTCTGAACGAAGAGATTGATTCAGTATGATCTGTACACACAAAGATGGATGATTAATGAAAATAAAGTTGTTATAGAAAAAATAAGTTTGTCCTCAAATAGTTGCAGAAATTGAATTAGTGACTAAAATCAGCAACGGTAGAGGGAAGCAAATTATTGTCATAACTAAACGTTAGAAACCCTTTGGTCTGGTTTGAAGTTCAATCAAAACAATTAGATTTATCTAGGAAGACAAAATGCAAATTAGATGCAATCTCCTAGAAGGCATAATCACTTTAACTTCCAACCTCATCCAGTAGATATGGAAAAAAAAATCCATATATTAAGAATTTGCTTAATGAAACTTCACCTTCAACCATTTGTTCATTTAGTTAATGACAATAAAATACAAAACCCGGCATCCAGAATGCTCTTACAGGGAAGGAAACTGCTAGCCATCGTTGAAATTCAGCAACAAATATGAAATATCAACACTGGCATGTAGTAACAAGACAGAAAAACAACTAACCCGATCAACAGTTCTTTGCTCCCAGGCATCAAACCAGACAGCAGCAGCAGCCCAATATCCAACATGACCATCGTCGTCGTCAACTTCCAGAGCAGAGGAGTTTTCATTAATATTCATCCATGTATCCAAGACAACTCCATCAATCTCACCGCATTCAATGACAAGACTATCAAATGAATGGTTATGCAAGAGCCTTAATCTATTTTCTAACATTGAAACAGGGTTTGATGGACCACTGGTATCTTTCAGCCGGAGATGATATGTTTTCCAGAAACCGCTGCTTGGATAGAGACTCTACTCACACACATGCACACAGAAAAATATGATTGCAAGTCTCAGCGCATGGGAATTTCTCTTTCCTGTACTAAACATTGACCCCAAAACAAGACAAACAAATTCCACGTACCTCAATTAGTGAAATGTCCTTCAATATCTTCAACTCGTATGGTCCCAGATAACCATATCTTTTCATTTCCTCGGCAATCTGGGCTCGTAAGGATCTCCTTACAGTGCCAAACAAAAGTTGTTTGAGGCAATATTCAATATTCTCACCAAGTCTTTGAAGTGTTGCAACAGCAAGTTCAGTTTCACCCTGTATAATTGCATTGTCAGTCGTGTTATTTTCATTGAGATTTGTTACATCCAAATAGAAAGTTGAATACATCACCTTCATAAATAAGTCATAAGCAACAGCTCTGCCAATATCACGAACTTCCGTAAAAGTATCATGAGGCCCTTTGTCAACAATGAAATCTTCCGATTGATGAAGATGCAGTTGAAGAACAGCCAAAGGGAGTCGACCAGAAAGCAAAGCATCTTTAACCACAGTCTTGAGGTCCAGATTACCCAACTTCCAGCGTGCCATCATCTCTCTTGGATTTTCTAGAGGCAAAACTTTCTTTTCTGAAAGAGATAAGTTGCCTAATTCCTCTGTGACCAATTTGGACTCAGAAGCAACAGGTACAAGCGCAAGATTTTCATTATTGCCATCGCCTGATGTTGGTAAAGGAAAAGAAAGCTCATGTTGATTCAACATATCCGATGACTCTAAATCTGATGGAAGAACTGCAAGTTGGGGTTCTTCGTGCACCATCTCTATAGTCAGAATAGATGACTCTTCTCCGCTTTCAACCTGTAATTTTTAGTAATAAGATAACATTTAATATTCAGGAAAAAAATTAATCAGTAGTACACGTAGCATAGTTGTGGAGCACCATACCAATCCTTGACTGGCCTTTTGGAATACTGTCCTATGCCTAAATTGCAGATTTCGGATGATCTCCAAGAAATGCGCCAGCTCGGAAAGCTTTTGAGCAAAATCCACTTCAGTTTGTAGTTTCACTGGTTCAATTGGGGGAAGAGAAAGCAGTCTCGTCTTGTTCAAGCCCTCTGGTACACATGTGTAGTTTTTGTGTTGTAGTAACCCATACTTACGAAGCATTGTAGTTGCAAAGCAAGTAGCCAGTGTAAGAAGCCTAAATATCATAAGTTGGAATTAAATTTCATTTCTGGAATGAAAAAACAATAAAGAGGATGCATGCTATCCACTGCTTTTTTTCATAAAAAAACTTTCCCTTTTTTCTCCTTTAGATACAACCACTAAGAAAAGGATAAGGCACAAGAAATCTAACAGAATATCAACAATCCAAGTGTGATTATTTGAATAGCAAAGTTGATATGCCTCAGGTTATCATAAATTCATTCACTGATAGAAGAAATTATTGCAATAATGAAATTTCCTTCTTTAAAAAGGTAACGACAATAACAACGGCAACAACAAAGCTTTATCCCACAACCACAAGGTGGGGTTGTCTGCATGGATCGAACGACATCATAAATAAAGTCTAAAATCGAACCATCGGCCTCTAAATCTATACTAATAGATTCACCTATGATTTTTCTTGGACTTCCTCTGCCTCTAGCAATTGGGTTTCCCTCTATTTGATTTACTCTTCTTGCTACAGAATCTACATGTCTCCCCTCCACATATGCCCAAGTCGAGATTCAACCATCTTTGTATTATATCCAAAAACCATTTAACTCTAAATCTCTTTCAATAATTTGACCTGTAATTTTCCTTGGTATGCATCTACCTAAAACTGTTAGACTATCCTCCATCTGGTTTACCCTTCATATTGGTGCTTGTACAGGTCTTCTCCATACATGACCATACAACCTAAGACGAGATTCTACCATCTTCTCTACTATGGATACTGCCCCGATTTTCTATAATAATTGTATTTCCAATTCTACGGATCACTCATCCACAGTAACATTCCCATTTCTGCAATTCTTATTTGACTTTCTGGTTCGTTTTTTTACTATCGAACATTCAGTTCCATGTAAATATGCAAGTCTAAAAGTTGTAAAATAAGTTTTTGGTCCCTATAAATATACTATATTTTGTTTTCAGTCCCTCTAAAAAATTTCATCAAACAATGATCCTCCAACTATTACCCGTCAGCAAACTAAGTCCTTGTTGTTAAACTTTGTTAACGGCTGCAGACATGATAGTGAGACATGGCTTATTTTAATTGACCTGGCATTATTAATATTTACTGAGAAAAATCCTCAATTTTTTCCATTAAACGCCAATATAATTGGAGAAACATCCAAGCCCCCAACTTCATCTTCTTCATCGTGACCTTCGTCATATTCACTCTTACGATGAGATGATGTATTGCAGTGAGAAGATAAGCATTGCATCCATCAGAGGAATTGGAAAACAAATTCATATACAACAGGGTCTGAGAGAAGGAAAGTGAACAGAATGGATTTCACATAAAAAGCTGAGAATCTTCCTCCCTTCCCAAAGTCTTCATTCCAAAATAATCCTAGAAAAATTAGGTAATATAAATTTAAACCTTTATTAGGCATATATATTCATATTCATTCCCTCTGCAAGAAAACATGCATCCAAAGTCCTAACTTGGCTTATTATACTCCGAACGAGAAATAACAAGCAACACACTCGATCAAGAGAGACATATTTGCATTAAATGAAATTCCACTTTTATGACCAATTTACCATCTCTCTACCAAATACGGTTTACCAGACAAAAATACACCTTAAAAACTTATTACTCCCCATTGAAATTAAGGTAACTGTGTCAGAATAGGAAAGTAATTCCAGACTCTGCAAAATAGATTTCGTCACTATATTCAAGATGTATTGATCCTCTTTCATAGAAGGAAAAAAATTGAAAACAAAAACAAACTTTTGCCAGCCACTAATGAAAGATCACAACCGTGTGAGGCTGAATACATGTTTGAAACTGATTAAGTTGTGGTTTGCAAGCTATTGATGTAACAAAATGTTGAAGGTCACAACAAAGAAGATGAAGTTGGGGGCTTGGATGATTAGGGTTTAATGAAAAAATTAGGGATTTTGATCTGTAAATATCAATAATGCCAGGTCAATTAAAATAAGCCATCTGTCACGGCCACATGTGCAGCCGTTAACTGAGTTTAACAGCGAGGACTTAATTTGCTAACATAAAACATTTGGAGGACCATTGTTTGATGGAAAATTTTAGAGGGACTCAAAACAAAAAATGATGTATTTATAGGGATCAAAAACTTATTTAACCCAAAAATATTTCCTTCATGTTTGAGAGCTATTTTTTATAGCAAATCACAATTGAATTATTCCTCCATTTATCTACCTTACTTGGATCATATAGTTGATGTATCCTGATAGGGTACTGGGACCTCCTATTAGAAAAGTGTACATTAGGACGAATAGGAGCAAAAACTGGGGATAATGACCCTCTGTAACTAACTACAATAACTGACGGCAGTTGGTGAGTTATAGCAATTAGGTGGTTGTTGTGTTAGGTTTTCTATATAAGGGAGTCATAAGGTTAGTGGATGGCATCAGTTAAGATCATTCTTATGGAGAATACAGGTCTCTTGAATACCTGACATTATGTTATATGCAGTTACAATAAAGATTCATTCTTTTGATTCATCCTTGAGTTAGAACCTATCGTATCCCTTTATCTCTGTCACTTCGTAAAGAGAACTTGAAACATGAGACTTATAATATTGATTGTTTTCTAATATTTACTTACGAGTTATAATTTGTTTGCCTTAAGCTAAACTTGCATTTCATATACACTATTTTACTTCAGCTTCAGAGGAAACCAAGAGTTTCAAAGGCTTAGTGTCATATTTACTTCTGAGTTAAGTTTGCATTTATCTCTTCTCTTGATTGTCCAATTATGAATATATCATCCCTCACAAAAAAAAAAAAAAAAAAAACATTGTGGCACCATTTCTTGGATATGTTCAATAAGCACATCTAAAAAATTAAAAATATGGGATCATAGTTGAACCTTGGTGGAGACAGTGATAGAAAAATCCTGTATCACAATGCAAATACTTCTACTAACAAATGTTTCTATTTTAATTTTTTTTTCCTAAAATAAATTAATATAGCTATCCAAAAATAGTCATAAGCTAAAGGATCAAATACCAATTGATGTCACATATATCTTTGGAGGGCCGATATGAACAGCTACCCTATATAATTATGACACATAGACACCTTGCGAGTAGCAGCTTGGTTTAGAAATGATAAAGAATGGAATGTAAAAGTATGAGACCCAATGAACATATAAACTTACCTTGAAGCAGCAGAAGTTTCACTATCACTACAGCTTTTATTAAGCATAAGATACACAGCAGCAAAAAGCAATCTCAAAATCCCTTCTTCCGCTAGATTCACATCCACAAGCATTTCCAAAGATCTGCCCATCAATAAAACTGGAAAGTGAATTTCATTAGACAATATTTGCTATTTAAAAAAACCTAAATACTATATGAACACATGAATGTAATCAATCTCTTTTACAACGTCTTGAACCAGTACCACTGTAATATAACAACAACCAAAGCCTTATCCTACTATAATGCTCTATCATATACCATATTCTATCCAACTCATTAACCTCTAGATCTTTCTTAGTAGTAGGGAGTGAGAGATATATAAAGAATAGGAGGGAGAGGTACAAAATAGTATCCGGTTATTAAAAGGGAGTTGGGGCCTTCGGACAGGGAGGGTTGCAGAGCCTCGAAGTTTTGCGATGTTCTATACTTGTAATTAGGATTTATCCCTATTTCTTTGTAATAACAAAGTAACATACCAGATTGCCATTTTCTTTTTTTTTTAAAGAAAATATTACTGATTATATAGGTTTGTCAATGTACAATTGGGCCTGGGTCTACCTAGGAACTTCTTCCAACCAGTACCACTCTTGTTCTAAATGGGCTAATTGGGCCAGTAGATGAGCGGCCCTATTCCTATCCCTCCTAGTATAGAGAAGAACAACATTATCAAAACTTCCTAAGTTTCTTTTGATCTATCTGATACTTCTTTCCCAAATCGTATAAGAGTTAGGGTGTCCGTTCATCCCATTGAATCAGATTGCTACTTTAGAACCCAAGAAATATAAATCAGTACTACAATGACTAAACTTTGCCCTTACCTTTCTATTTCATCAAATTTCAAGTAGTCCAATGCTATTTGTAACTGACGAATACGAGAAATTTTGATGTCCCATCCTGACGGAGAAAGAAAAGATATAAGCATGAAGATAAAATTTATTTATGAAATTCTAAAGTGTCACTTCAATGCCAGTACACAAACTCATCAAATTTCGAATAAATAAATAGACATCGCCATCAAAATTTGTGTTCTTATTTGTAATTATTTTCATCTATTTGCATTTAATAAGAATTTTATTGGTTTCTATACCAAATGGAAAACTACAAAAAAGTTATAATAATAATAATAATAATCTTGAAATAAAGGTGGTTTTAGTAACAAAAGACAAGAGACGTTAAATGGCTAAAAGCACCGATTCAAGACAGGTAAATTAGTATTGGTCCAGACGATGGTGCTAAAAAAGATTATGTTTGTAATCGGAAATTTTGTCTGGGAAATGATGCATTCGACCAATCTTGAGGTCTTAAACGGATTCCACATGGCGCATCACTTTTTTATTAATTTTTAATAATAGTACCTAATAGGTACTCAACCACTCCAATAGAGACCCTATAACAAAACGTCTAAATGGGTCCCACCAATAACTCTTTATCATTTACATTTCAACAAAAGCAACATTATTTTATTAAAAAGTGGTGTGGGGTCCACTTAAGAATGGGGGTCTTAAGTGAGACCGACCCCCAAAAAAAATTCCACAATGGGGGTACCTATTAGGTACCGGGTCTTAAATGGTAAAGACCTCACCATTGTGGATGGTCTAAGAGCATTTGTTGGCAAAACCCTATGAGTGTGTGTGTTATAAAAAATCATTTTTTGTAACTCTCACCATTTTTCGAACACAGCTGATCTGCCTCTTCAATTCCTTCATACACAAGTACTCTGTCCAAAATTTCAATTTTCCAAGGAGAAAATCTTTTGGTTGGTTCTCTTACTTCAACATTGTCTTTAAGCAAAACTGAAATCCCTCTGTCTATACTTGGTTGGCGATAACCAATGTACTCAACAGGAAGAAAACTAGATAAGATTGAAACAGAAGGAATATACACTGATAGACCATCTTCTCTCACTATATAGAAACAGCCCTGAAATGTGCAACCAACTACTTCTCCAAAAACAGCTTCTTCTTTTCCATTAAAGTGGTATACATCATATGCACTATCTAAAAGGTTGTCGTCGTGGGCATCTAACTTCACTTGCAGATTAAAATGCACAAGTTTTGAGCCTCTCTGATTCTTTACATTCTTCATTTTCGAGAGAATAGTAATTCCCATGGGAGAAAAGAAAATAGAATCATCTTCACATAGTTTAAAATTGGGAAGGAATATCTTTCTCATAACAGGTGGCTTCGCATTAGAATCGGTAAATTTGTGATCATTAGTTGCATTAGATACAGGAGAAAAACCACTTGAATAGGGACCAAACAAATTGCGCCTTTCTTTAGACGTGTACCCATCAATTTTTTGGAGCGCATCACCCTCCACTGCTTTGTCCGGGTAAGAAACACTTCTGCTTTTTATGTTTAAATCATTTGATTGAAAATTTCCCGAGAAATTAGAGAATGCTGTTTGACAATTTATATTAGAACCACCAGCCCCCCAACCAACCAACATCCCCAGTCCAAATTGCTGACAATATCGAAGCAAATTCTCAGATATATAGCTCTTGTCGGTAACATATTCACTTAAAGATATCACATAGATCACACCACATGCATCAACCACAGCTAAAAAGTAGGTATGTGAAGCAACAACTAACCTTTTAAACGATCTTCTAAAAGAATCGCGGTGTTGACCATACAAGTTATCCTTAATGTCAGACCCCTGTTTAATGTATGTATCATCATCACTCAAAGGCAATTTTTCTGACCCTTGGGAATCAAAAAGAGGATCAAGTCCACAAGCCTGTGAAACATTTAAATGTGTCACGAATTCACCGGATATTGCAGAATATAGAGTAATCAAGCCGGAAGAATCAAGACATACAAGAAGATTATCACAAAATTGGAAATCCATCCACTCAACTTCCTGAACTATGTTTGCTCTTTGATCAAGTTTCACCACTGTAACCCACTGAATACCTGAATTGTCTAACCTGGCAACGAGAAGTAAATTTTTACTCTGGCATATTTGATTTGCACCACTAATATTGACAGACACATGATGCATCAATGTCAAAAAAAAACCCACCAAGCAATATGAAGCACTCGAGAATATCTTAGGGCATTCATAGAACCCGTTAATCTCAGTACCAAATACTTTGGAAAAACAATCAGGCTTAATATCCTCTGTACCCGAGCTCAAGCTTGAGTGATCCGACACATCTTCTACTAAATCAGCTGGTTCCTGCCGTTTTTCCTTACTTTGGACTGATTCTTCGTTAAAGAGATATTTCAGGGATAGACTTCCATCAAATATGTTAAAAGAAACCACTTCTGTGGAGCAAGGAAAATCCTTATTCTCGGGGAAATTTGTCCTGAGACTACTGTCGGTTACAATAGTTTCAACTTTGGTAAAAAAGGACTTTAGGTATCTCTTAGTCGGCGCAGAGGCTCTAAAAAATTCAACTCCACCTTCATCTCCTACTTCCATATTTTGAGCTAATGTAACAGTAGGCCCCCATTCCACCCACCTACCTTGTCTATAGCTACCTTCTAATGTAGATTGAACTATTTCTTTTGCTTTAGTCAGTTTTGGAAAAGCATGGACTGTTACCCCACATCTTCCCGAGACAAATAAAAATTCTCTAAATGAAGCATCATTGTGTTGATCATAGGTGTCCCCACAAGGAGCCCAGGCCAATGAGTTCACATCACTAATAAATGGGTAACTATTGGATCTTGAACATTTATTTTCAGCAACATTGGTATCAATACCAATTTCTGATCCTGAAGTGCAAGGCAAATCATTCACCAAACCTGATCTGTTAGGCCTATCATGATCATTGCTGCTTTCGCCACCACTAGAATTTGACTCCCCTGCAATCATCAAAGCAAATGCAAACATCATAACGGTGATTTTCATCTCGAACAGTCTTACAAGTGTTTATATCCGACGCATATAAGTTGAATCAAATAAGTCGACCCCTATGATTTTTCAAATTATTTTGGGTGTTTGTGTCCGTGTTTCATAGCTTATAAAGAAAAAAGAAGGAGCAATGACCTTTGACGAGAGGAAACAAAAGAGCTTGATTTTGATATGAATGCAAAAGCAGAACCTGTCTAGTAGGAGAAATAAAAGCTTGACGAAATTCCGAAAGTGGAATTTGGGTCTGAGATGGGTCCCATTTGTGCAACTGAAGTATAGCAGGATCATCCATTTCACTCCTGATTCAATTCAACAAAACCTTAATAATCAATCTCATTAATTAATCAATCATTTATGTAAGAAACAGTAAATGATAGTAAGTATAACTATTGAAGCTCCAAAGTCGAAACAGTTTTCATTTTTAAATTGAACAGTATGAAAATCAACGCAATGATCAAATTTGAATTTGTGAATTTAATTTGATCGATTGATTAATATTAATATTGAAATAAAACAAGAATCAGCGATTGAAATGAAATAGCATCAATCGAGGTTAGAGAAGGAAGTGAAACCTGAAGGTTAGAATAGGATATTGTTGGAAGATGGTTTCGGCATGGATGAAGATGAAGATGAAGATTGAGTTTACGAAGGAAGGAAGAGAGGTTTTGAGATTGATTCAGATTAAATGAGAATGGAGCGAACAAAATCAAACCGATCCAACTCTGTTTAACTTAACCATAAAATCAAATAAATATCCCGGATATACTTTTGCATTAAATTAAAAATATAAAAATGAAAAATATTTATAATGAGCCTTAAATATGATTGTATTCCTTCTTTTTTATAAAGAAAAATATTTATTAAAAATAATAAATTTGTCTGAAAATAAATTAATAATGGGTATATTTGGAAAATGAGTTACATGCATCTAGTGATTTATAATGAGCCTTAAATCTAGAGGCGATTTTTTTTTTGGTTTGTAAATAGTCTTATAATTAAGGATAAATGAAGTATTTATCTCTCTCTTACTTTTTATTTTTTTATTTACATCGAGAGTCGAAAGCATAAAAAAGAAAACAAATTACAAATGAACTAAACGTGATGTAGTAATTGAGTTGGGTAAGTGTCGTAATAAACGATATCGACATTCAAGGAGCATCTGAAATTTGATAAAGCATCAGCACACAGATTAGCTTCATGATAAGATTGATGCACTACTACCTCTCACTCCAACTCAAACAATCGACGAATCTTCACAACTAATGATCGACCAGTCGAGCTTCCATTATCGTTATTAGAAAGGACATTAGGATGTGTTTGGATTGAGAGTTTAGGAGGAAAAAGGAGGAGAGTACTCACTTTTATTTTAAATTACGAACAATGTAAAATGTTTTTTTTATAAATAAATTAAGTGTTTTTGAAGTATTATATGATCATTTATCACGTTGTTAATTCAATTTTCTAAGAATCATTTTACAATGTCCATAATTTAAAAAATAAAAATTAAGTTTTCTCCTCTCATCCTCTAAGGGAGGCTTCTCACCAATCAGAACAATCTCATAAATTGACGCCATAACAACTTTGCTCGCCTTGCCTGCATTATGATATTCTCGTATAAGCTTCACCCAACCTCCACTCAACCACACGCATGAGGACAATAAGGCTTAGATTCCTCCAAGACCACAAACAATGACACGCCATGATCCAAAAATCCTTCTACTCAACCTCCATTTTCCAACCCACTTCGCAACTCAAGTCATTGCTTCATATCACCATTAAAAAGAATCATTCCTAGCACTAACATGCAACCAAAAATGCATCACAAGAGGACAATCTCTCATAACATGTAAAGTATTTTTAAGAATACAACCACAACCACGCATAACACTACCAATACCCGTCCTACTTTCATTGTAGTTTGCCGAAAATCTACCATGCCACATAATCTAGTCAAAAGTGTCTCACCCTTTTGAGCACTTGTAACAACCACAGCATACACTTATCCACACCTCAATAATCATTTGAGGGCAGGACAACTTCTTTCCATCTTTTATTTTTATACATGTTTTAGAATTACACAAAAATCAAATGACACCATAATTAACATAAATTTTTCAAGTCAAAGTATAAATTCTATATACTTAAAATAGTGGCGTAATCAATTCCTACATACTTTGTGGATGTGTATTTCATCTCCACCTCTCTAATTGATGAAATTTAGAGGATGTTTAGTGTGGATAGATATCTAGTATCAAGTGGATTTCTTGATTAAATTAATCGTGCTTATAAAGTTTGAAGGTATATTTTTCAAACATTTATATGTTTTACATATCCTTTCTAAAACAACTTTTGAGTTTCTACGTCAACTAATTCATTTGTTTATGTTATTTCACATCTACTCATATGTTGAATCCTAATATCGAGCATAATTCATAGCATTGTGGAGGTGCATTTGAATGGGGCAAGACTTTGATTAGAGTATGTTATACATGGATCATAGAAACTAGAATTGTGGGACGGAGAGAGTAATTCAAAGGATGTTGGTTCGTTGTCCGTCGTAGTCGACGGGTTGATGGAGAAAGAGGCTCTAGATATTGTAATGATGAGATTTTTTTTTTAATAACAAATGTTAGTAGTTAACTGTTAGATTAATTGTATCTTTTTAATTTAGATTTAACATGTTTTAAATATTTAATATATTTTTTACTTATTTGATAAAATAAATGAATTAGTATTTTTCTTTTATCCCAAAATTGAGTGTAATTAAATAAAAATTTATAATAGTGTGGATTATATCAAGATTGCAAATTTTCAATCAATTATATAAATGTTAAATTTTTTTATTACTGAAGTCAAATCTATAAAGATTTTTAAGTATAACTTTTTCTTATATAAGTTAAATTAAAATATGATGATTTTTAAGAATAATATGTCGTTATATAAGTTAATTTAAAAAAATCTTCGATTTCATAAATAAATAATATTCATAATTTTTAAATATATTCTGATAAAACCAAACAATAAACACTACATTGTACGAAAAAATATTATTATTTAAATGCATTAGGATAAACCCGTGCAACACACGGATTAAATACCTAGTATAAAACAATACTAAAATAATGCATTTGAAAACAATTGAATCTCACTAGTAAGCTTGAAAAACCAAAATGAACTATTATCCATATCTCTTCGTATACGATTGGTCTCACTAGTAAGCCCGAAAAAACAGAAATAAAATGCATTAATACCGTTTACAAATCATTAAACATTCTCTAAGTCAATGTTTTTCTTTTTATTTTCCAAACAATAATAGACCCATTGTAGTGACAGAGAAATCAACATGAATTAAAAATCAAAAAGTAAACAAGAAATTCAATAAGAAAGAAAAATTTGATATAATATAGTTGACAAAACAGTATCTATCCCTCGTCACAAATTAAATAGCTTCTCTCACGATTTAGCTATCCACCATGCACCATTACCCCATTTCTCCGACAGCGACAACCAAATGCATTTCCATCGTTACCCCCGTCTCCGACAGCCACAACCGATGTAGCGGCGGCTGATGTTGTTGCGGTAACATTAGTTGTTGTAGTACTGGCAATGGAAGCAACTTTAACACTCTCGGACAACGTAGTACGAATAAGCGCTAATTCTTTGTTGGCCACATAAGTTGTGTTGACTAACCAATATGTTACAAATCTTACGCAGCTGGTCTTGAACCATAGAAGCACGCAATGAACAATCTTGTTCTTGCTTGACTACACCAAGCAATATGTTACAAAGCACACGCAATTTGTCTTAAACCATAGAGCCACACATTGAATAATCTTGTTCTTGCTGACTAGCAATATGTTACGAAGCTCACACAGTTGGTCTTGAACCCTAGAACCACCATGAAATGGTTTCTTTCTTGATTAACTACCTTGTGTTACCACTATCAGACTGATCCAAATAAACACCCATGCAACAATCTTTTTCTTGATTAACTAGACCCAGCAATGTGTTACCCATATCAAATTTTATCAAATTTAACCAAAGAATCACCCGTGCAACAATCTTGTTCTTCACCTAAAACCAATGAAAACCCTTGGAAGAATCTAAATTGGACGGAGCAATTTTAACGTGCAAGATACTTTTAGGTATTCCGAAAACCCTTTTGAAGAGAGAGTTATTGACCGGAGGAAAGTCAAACATCAAAAGCCACAAATAGGCTGGTGAAATTACAGGGAAAGAAAAAAAAAATTATTCTGGAAATTGTATATGATTGTGAAACTCCTAAGAACCTAAACAGAAAACAAGGTTTTGTGACAATGGTTGTAGTGGTTGTTGAGGTGAGAGTGGTGGTGGTGGTGGTGAAGGGGATAATGACCGGTGAAGTATGGTTTCTTGCGGTGGTGGTCAGGGGAAGAACAAGTTTGCTGGTTTCTTTGCATTCCATCACCGTTTTAACGCGCGTATTTTGATATAATAAAATTGATACTAAACAAACGTATCTTTAATAATAATAATAATAATAATAATAATAATATAATAATAATAATAATAATAATAATGTCATATTTAGGGATGTTGTTGGGTATCCATGGGGTGTGGCCGCTCCGTTGGATTTTTATAATAATCGTGCCCGCTTCGTACCCGTGTGGGTACGAATAACCTGCGAGTATTGAAGTATCCATGGGTATCCATGAATTTTTTAATTTATTTATTTTTTAGTAGAAAGAACAAAAAATAAGCAAGGGAAAACACCCCGAAGACACCACCAAACAACAACAAAAACAACACCAAGAAATAAGCGAACGGAAGGCTAAACCAATACACCAAACAAACACATGCAGGAAACAAAATGTATACAAAAACCTGGAGGCTCGGCCAAAAAGGGGGAGGCAAAAAACCCTCGCCCCACCCCCAAACAACCCCTGGAAAACCAGCACCACAAGTGAAACAACCCATTTTTCACTAGGATTATTTTATTTATTATTTACATGTGCTTAATTGCTTGTGTATGTATTTGATTTGGGATCAGTGGATTTCTAGCTTAGAAGGATATTTTAGCCATTTTAAGACTAAGGATATTTTAGTCAGTTGTAACGCCCGTCTCAATTATTTAATTAATTTGTCGAGTTAGAATATATTTATGTGATTTATGTGTTATGTTGTGATTGTATTAGGTGGTCTATTTTATTATTTAATAGAATAAGGGTTGAAAATAAAACAAATATTAAGTTGTGGGGTTGTTTTCGAATTAAGTAGAATTATGAGGGATTAAGTGAAATAAGATAAAATAAAATAGAAGTGGTTTAAAAAGGAAAATTAGGTTTAGAATTGTACAGTACGTACAATTCAGTTTTTGGGAGAAAAAGGGAGAAAGCAGGAGAGAAGAACAAGAGAGACTGCTGCTCAATTTTCCAAGGTAAGGGTGAGCCTAGCATTGCAATTCATTAAGCTTATGATTCTTGATTATAGTTAACATGATTAGGTATTGTTCATGAGAATTTTAAGAACTAAGAATTAGGTTAAAAAGTGATGAATTGGTGATTAGATGATGAGAAATTGTACCGATGACGTAGAAAACTGTTTACAGACCTTAGAATAACCCTTGTACATCATCATAGTCGAAATTTGGAAGGTTTAGGATGAAATTTAGGGTTTTGGGTGAAAACCCTCGTAATCCCGTATCTGTTCTGTCGCAGCTCGCCACAGCGAGCAGTCAACTCGCCACGGCGAGTGCTCTTCACCAGCTCGCGAGGCGAGCAACCTCACTCGCCATAGCGAGCTAACCGTGATGGCTCGCCAGGCGAGCAACCCTACTCGCCATAGCGAGCAGTACCCCTGAAGCTCGCAAGGCGAGCAACCCAACTCGCCATGGCGAGTTACCCCTAATGGTTCGCGAGGCGAGGGTTCCTACTCGCCATAGCGAGTAGTCCTGTATCAGACTATCTTTCGAATAATGCGACTCTTATCGCACAATTGATTATGAGATTAACCCTGGTTTAGATTAAAACTGAGATATTAAGAATAAATGTAGAGCTGTTAACTGATACTTGATTTGTTATTGTGACCTATGCATTAGTATATGTTTTCTTTGAATTATAAGAGATGATGTATGTGAATGCTTGTGATGATTCGTTGCTGCCATGTTGCTATGTTGTTCATAAATGGAAACTGCATATGTCGTCAAAGATTTATGATGTTATGGTCCAAACTATTGGAGTCCATTGAGATGTCTAAGATTTTAGAAGTTGAGTCCATGCATATTCATCCAGAGACGAAGGCTCATGCCCTAGGAGCTTTTGCTCAATAGCGACGAGAGCTTATGCTCTAGGAGTATTTTATGCTCAATAGCGACGAAAGCTTATGCTCTAGGAGTATTTTTATGCTCAATAGCGACGAGAGCTTATGCCCTAGGAGTATGTTTATACTCAATATGGTACCACATGCATGATTAAGATGTCTAAGTTGCATTGTTGAGTCTAAGTTGCATTGTCGAGTCGAGGTCGCATTACCGAGTCGTACTAAGATTGTTGACTAAGATGTTGAACATGATGTTGACTATGATTATGATGTGGATTTATGACGTTGATTATGATTAAGTTGTTACTTGACTGTTGTTGTGATATTATGATAATGAAGTTATGTTGTTAAATATAATTGTGGAATTATATGTTTAATGTTTTGCTTTGTGAATCTCACCCCTTCTATTGGAATTGTCGCCTCGTGGGCAAGTGCAGGTGACCAAGCGTAGGATTGATGATGTGAGAGGTCCTTGTGGAGTCTTAGGAGCTCTGATACGTAACGGGATGGGGATTATCATTTGTTTCTATTCCTTTATGTATCGTTTTTGAATTAATTATGACATTGGTGCGAAGAACTAATCTTTTTAAAGGGTTTGAATTATGATTCCGCTGCTACGTTTGAATAAAGATGAGGAATAAAATATTATTCTTTTTGTTTAAAATTTTTATGAAATGTGACATCCTGAATATTGTGTTATACTCTGATTATATAAATGAATTTTTAAGCTGGGATTTCAGGGTGTTACAATTGGGAGTGAGGGTAATTTAGTACTTTTGAAATAAGAATTATTTCATCATTTTGAGGTGCAGAGTTGTTTCTACTAAGTTAGAGGTAACCAGTGGTAATTAATTTAACATGATAAATAATGATGTTTTAGCATATTTAGCACGTAGTAATTTTTTTTTAGAATAATTAGCGAGAGTTTAAACCCATTATGGTTTGTAGTAACTAAGCACATTAAGGAGGAGTATATATTCATAACTCTTATGAGAAATATGGTTAGAAAACATTTCATAACAATTGATACAGTGACTAGAGAGAGAAAGTGTGAAGGCAGAGAGAAGAATATAAGAGGAAGAATTTGAAAGAAAAGAAAACCTAGACTTAAGGAGCTAGAGGGAAGATTGAAGTCTAAACTAGAGCAATTGAAGGTTAAAGGTAAGGGGGATAACTCTATTTCATTGATAAGCTAGAAATATTCTTTTTCACTTTTGGGACATAATAACTTTTGAATGAATTATGATTTTGATGATTTTGAATGTTGATTTTCGTGCTCATGATTATGTGATAAATTTGAGTATGTGAAAAATTATTTTAAGTCGTATTAAGAAACATGTGACATGACTATTTTGGAGATTTTTATTATTTGTTGATAAGATGTTATGATATTATTCCGCTGCTAGTTTTGAAAAAAATTAAGGTTTTAATATGTGTTTCGTCCCTGCAATTAGAGGTCATTTAAAAATTGGTCTATATAATCGTTAATCCTAGTAAATTACCATTTCAAAGTTTAATCATTTAAAATTTGGTCTCTAAGCCCAGTTAATTACTGCCACGTCACTGATTAGCTGACGTGGCAGTTTTGATTAGCTTATTTCATGTGAACGGACCAAAATACCTCTGAAGCTTTCAGGGACCAATTTTTAAACGACCCCTAATTGCAGGGATGAAACACATATTAAAGCCTTATGATTTTAATTTTTTAAATTGACTGGGACACGTGGCAGATGACCATTGGGGCGAAGGCACATGCCTTTGGCGCCCAAAAGTCACTGAAGTGCTTCCCGTTTCTTCACTAACTGCACGAAGTTTCTTTAGTACGTATAATTTGCAACCGTGAACACAGAAATCTATCTACATGCGCGTGGGGTCCAATGTAGTTCCAATTATTGCACGGATTGCAGCTTTCAATTTTATGCTGGAAACCACAATGTGAAGTGAAGCACTTCGGTGACTTTTGGGTGTATTATGACTTTTGAAAGCCTTCAGTTGCATAACATAAGTAATAACAAGCAAGACTTTATGTGATTCTAATTATCCTTTAGTAGAGTAGGGGTCCATATCTTCTAGCTTTATCTACTTGTTTTCAATTTGGTATATAGACAACTACAATACATGCAAAAAATACCTAAGAAAATAACTTAAATTTTGTTCAATAACATATAATGATCACCAGATCGTATAAAGTAAATAAAGAATATACTTTTAGATGGTATTTGAATTTTCTCAATTTTAACTTTGATAAAATAATTTATAATATTCTTTCATTTTGAAAATACCCCTAACCTAGTAAATTACTCTTTAATACACTCCAAAGGAGCAACACACCACTCACAAAAAAAAAAAAAAAATCACTTCTATGATGTAAACCTTTATTCGATCAACCAATCTCTACCATTACCTAAAAAATTCTATCATCTCCAAAGACAGAAAACTGAATAGGCAAGGCAAAACTATAAAGTACGGTTACAATTTACAAATGTATATTTTTTTTCTGACAGAAATTTACAAATGTTAATCACTGTCATTATTATATTTCGATTGAAACACCATACTGGGTATATTCAAAATGTCATGCATCTAGAGAACACCAAGACAAAACAAAAACTTGAAAAATCAGCAGTCATATGGTGTGCTTGGAAGGGATGAAAAAAAATCTTAACATGTCCAAATACATTTATCAATTTCACTCCATTCTCTATACTTATTCGATCGTTTTCATCTCCACAAAGCACACCTAGACCTTTAATATTAGTAGAAAACATACATATACATTTATAAATGTAGCAACATTATTATACATGTTTGTGTATGCACTACCATAAGAAATTGTCAGATTGAGTTTGAGAGTCTTCAAGATCATTGGATGGAGAATGTACATGTCTTCCTTCATATGTGGTTATTACCATCCTTGGATCCTCAGCTAAGCGCTCCACACGTTTCTTTACACGACAATTCTCTTGTGTGCAACGGTAATAGCTTCTACACATTTTTAATATTCATTATATGAGACAAATTAACTTGGTAATTAATCAACAGTCCAGAGTAAAAGTACGTTAAAAACAAAACCTTCAAAACACAAAAAGTTAATCAATAGCCATACATCACATAAAGGTCCACCTAGGAAAAGTGATCACATGTGAGGATACTCAATAACATTTGAGGGTCATAATTATTGATTAGTAGTCATAACTCAACATTGGCAAAGTATCATTTGGAACAAGTTTCTTTTGCATATGCATGTAATGAAAGGAATCTTTAATTATCCTTACATTATTAGTACTCAAGAGAAATATTAAAACCTTCCCGAAACCCGTTAATTAAAGCTAACTAGTTGTGATGAAAAAGAAATAATGAAGGAAATTGGATGTGGAGATTGGAGGGAGAACAATGTTGCATGTTTGGGACACAATGAATCAAGGTTTAAATTTATAGTATCAAATCAAAATCAAATGTATTTAATTCTTTCAAATTATCACTCCCTCCACCCCACAATAACCACATTTGACCATTTTTCATAGATTAATTAGAGGTATGATTAAAGAAAAAAAACCAATTAAAACTATATTAAAAATTGAAAGCAACAAACTTTTTGAATTTTTTTTTTTCAAATGAAATGTGACAGTTATTATGAGATTAATTGAGTAATTATCAAAGTAAGACAAAAAAAGAGAGCCTTTGAATTTTTAGTTAATATATATACCTGGGATGTTGTGTGTTCTTTACAACTTTTTGTCCATACTTCCTCCACTTGTAACCATCATCCAACACATCCACATCAGTACTCAATGTCTTGAAGCAAAACCTAGGCTCTCTCACTTTCTTTCTTCCCTTCATTTTCTTCATTTTCATGGTATTAGAAACCCCCAAATGATTATCATGATGATCTACTCCGCTTCTTATACCACTATTATTCAAGCAATTACTTATTACTTCTCCTCCCAATGTTGCCCTATATCGAAACAAATTTACAGCATCCATCACTCAATTGATATATGTATATATATATATATATATATATATATATATATATATATATATATATCTTTAGCAAGATAAAATATTGAAGAAACGACCGAAATTTAAAGACGAAAAAAATACTAAATATGTCTCTAAATTCATCTTAGTTTTCCAGTCTTTAATTTCCATGGTTATTTTAACTATTTTTGGCACATAAGAAAACAAATATGAGAATTGAATTGTTTTTGTCTTACCATGGATTTACAGTGGATGATCTATGCAAGGATAGGAATTGAGTACTTCCTCCAAAGCTAGAAGTGAGATATTCTTTTGATATTTGAGGATTGGTTGTGAGTAGGGTTTGTGTTAGTTTTGATGTAGAATCTGATTCAGATGTAAGTGAAGAAGCTATGGAACTGAAGGCTTTCAAAGATTGATTCCAACCCAAAGAAGGGAAAGGAATGAACCCCATTTGTGTGGGAATCTGATTCTGCTCCTCAAATAAGTTGTGGTCAATAATTTGGGACATCACTTCCTCTTATGATCTCTCTATCCTTCTCCCTTTCTTTTTTTATATAGAAGATGGTTTCTCAATAAAAAAGTTGGTGATCTTTCTAGAGATTGCAAGAGGTTAGGTACAACTTATATAGTGGGTTTCTCTCAAGCCTTTGGGACGACACATATACATATAATGGCGAGTATATTATAACTTTTTTTTTTATAGAATATAAACTTATAACCTATAAGCCTTGGAATATGTACGAAGGGACCATATTATATTATGCTTCATAAAATGACAAAATGTGAATTAATTTTTGTTGTTAATGGTTAAATTGAACTCATGACCTTCTTATTACTATATTTATCGTTCTCACCCAAACTATCAAACCACCTTATCACTATGGATCATAATTAATATTAACGGACTATATATATTTTCAACTTGGATATTTTAATAAGCATGCATGTAGTCAGCTTATATTTTAAGTTGGTGTGCATACAATGGTCGAGATATTTCAGTTTCTTAAACTGAGAGATTAGTCTTTAGAATGCAAAAGTTATTTTTAAATTTTTAAAATCTATATACAAAAAGGACTGGCAAATGGAGAATGCTTTGATACCTATGAAAAAAAGTGGATACTGGTATGGTAGCAGTCATAATAAAAAAAATTAATTTACCATTTTTAGGGAAGACCATTTTGCAAGTTACTGGATTATGGCCCTTGGTGTCAAAAACTCACTTAATAAATAACTAAAATATATAAAAGCAATGTAGTGTCAAATATGATACTTAACACTTATACTACTCCAATAAAACTCTAGCATATATAATAAATCGAGACAACAAACTAGCGAAAAAGTTGAAAAAGGAACCTAAAAATATGCTAAAAGTTAATATAAGAGAGGCTTTATAATTAGTAACTATTCAAACAAAGCTGGCGGTTTTGCTGCATGTTATAGTGATGGTACTATTTGTCTAAAAAGCTTATAAATTCCACCTCCTAATTTGTCACAGTAAAATCCCACTAACAATGAAGCTATAAAGGTCAACAATACACGACAAAATGGCTCAATAGAGTAGTATAGTAGCTAGCTAGATATCTTTGTTTGGGCTGTTGCCTTCCCTAAAATTGTATGAAATCCCATGCAATATCCCCGTTACTGTAGATAATAATGATATTACATGGACCAAAGTGAAACTTGTTGAGTGCACAATAATAGATCATGGTAATATAAGTAAAAATTATTGAGATGAGATCATTATATTCATCAATTCAAAATCACTTTATATGTGCTGTTTTTATACTATATTATTGAGAAAACTCCCTCAATGTCTAATTTGATTAGAATTTATAAATATTATTGATACTCCTCTTTTAACAAGTTAGCTTTCTAATACCGCGGATTAAATCGGACCAATCTAAATATAAGACTTATTTTGATGGATGACCTAAATTAACACAGTTTTTTATGTGAGTTTAGATGATCTATACAAAATTTGTAAGATGAGAATTTTACATATTTATAAATTTTAAAAGACTTTATCCCTTTTAAATATGAAACTTTGATTATTTTTCTACTTTTCTTACACCATTTTTGTTAAAGCCTTAAAGGAATATGATAGACAATGATGATGGATATTGGATACAATATATCTATCACTACATTTCAGCATCGGCGGTGAAGTATCATTATGAAGGGTGATTGCTTATTTGACTTTTCACAACGAAAAGCTCATTGCCTTTTCCATATCCTTTTTGCTCTTTAAACTTTCTAAACTCGAGCTAACCCTACATACATGATACACCTACCTTTTTTCTCAAATTCCAAACCAAACTTATAATATTGATATCATCTCTTGAATTAATTAAGTATGACAATCATGATTAACAATATATTTTCTCATGCCTAAAAATATGTGTGGACCAATCTAGCCATCGAAATCACATGTAGTTGATTTATCTACCCGTTTGATATAACTTGGTCATTTAGCCGTTTAACTAAACACTAGAATGATGACTTCGTTTATAGAAAGAAATTTTGGTGAATCAAGTGAAAAGTAGCTACTGAGTGAGAATTCTTAGAGTAAATTAAGGTTTGTGTATAATGTATACTTACTAGTGTATTAAAAAAAGGTTTTTCTAACCGGTGTCTAAGGACAATGGTTAATGATATCAAAAATAAAAAAATTTCATTAAAAACAACTTTTTGATTGTCATAAAATTAAACGTTCAACTTTTCATCAATTTTCAATGCATAATTTATATATTAATCTTCTTAACTAATGCTTTAAAGGCACTAATTAGCATTTTCCATTAAAAAAAAATCATTGTAAAATCATGAATAAATAATCATTTTTGTCGTTGAATATGTAACACGTAGTCACAATAATTTTTCAAAGTTGCGAAATTACAAAACAATATCTTGATTGTGGATACGGTAGTTAAATAGTCAAACGAGAACAAATGTTTCTACTTTTAATCAAGAACAAGAAATACTTACATCTTTTATACATATTCTCTGAAGTGTAGAAGAAAATCATGTACGCAATATGAAAGAGATTTTCCCTAGTAAAATAGCGAAATGTTAAATAGCTTATTACGATACTAGTTGAAAGGATAAAAATAAAAAATTTATATTAAAAAATATGAAATATGATGAATTTAACTTCGTAAAAATTAAAATATTATTGAATCCAATTCAAACTTACAGAGTTTTCATTTTCTTAACAAGTACTCTAACCCAAAAAAATATATGAGAAGGGTTTATATCAAGAAAATATGTATAAATGAAATAGGGTTTTGCTGGCGTTAGGCTAACGTGGTGATGATGTGAGAGTGATACGTATCATGGGAGGAATAGAAATATTGCATCATTTACAATAAGGTCCCTTGGATTATCAAATGATATATATCTTTTAAAAATGGCAATGCCTTTTCTTTTATGGTTTGAGCCCTAATTAAACTGGATAAAGGGCATGGGGTGGCAAACATACATCATTTCTTTTTGTCTCTGCTTGTAGGATTCCATTATGACATTTCAAATTAATTACCACCTATAATCTACACTGTTCCTCAGTTCACTTTTCCTTTTTTAGTCTCTTCCGTTGATTTAAATCCAAAATAAAGCACACGTTTACAAAAACATTAAGAATAAACAGTTATTGCGTCAATTTTAGTTTTATTTTTGAAAAATTACTGTGTCAAAGATTTTTGTGTGTATTAACGCCATGCTATACTCAAGAAACGAGCCTTAATAATCTAGAGTATGCAAAAAATTATTTAAGTCGATGAAATTCATTAACCACTTGAATTCAATCATCTAGTTTCACTTTATTAAAGTTAGTTGTCTTCTTTATGGATTATTTTTTGGGTGGTAAAAATATAAATGAGTAAATTTATTCATATATTTTGGTACAATAGGAAAAAAAATCAAAAAGATAAAAAGAAAACTATCTAGAAAATAAAGTCTCACTAGCACCAGCTAGGAGGTTGAGTCCGGTGGAGAACTGCTATACAGTGTTATAGGTGTATATGCCTCAAGATTGTGAGCTCTAGGATAATCAAGATAGTTTGTGCACGCCTTACCCTTTCAAAGAATATGAACTATGTGAACCCACACCCACTAGTCCTTAGTGAGTAACTCCTTGATATTATAAAAAATATAGCTGCATATATATGTTAACGGGTTCTAAAATCAACTTATTTGTGGTTATAGAGTCTGAATAACACAACAACTCCAGAATACCAAACTCCCATCACCATTCAAGATCATTCCAGTATCACCACCACGAACGTTTAACCGAATCAATCTTGTGAGTAGGATCGAATTCACTTAAAATTGGTTGATTCGTTATTTAAATATTTTAAATGAAGCTTTTATGAAAACTTATATACTCAAGAAATTAAAAACTGATCTATTAAACTTCTTTAAAAATAGTTTATTAATTTGAAATTTGTAAAAAGTGTTGTGAAGAACTCAAATTCTTAAAAACAAAAAAAATTGAAGAAAAAAATAAACGGTTTAATGATGGCGAGTTGTACTATTTGGAATGATTACCCCATGCTCCTCCTCCTAGTTATATGATCCATTCCAATCCATGGGGTTTGTATAATGTCTGCAATTCTTGTCCGTTTCCTGTCTTTTCTCTCTCACTTAGCTACATTATTCTCCTTCATTCCTGCCTTTGCTAGAGACAAGACAACCCCATCCCATGCTACCAAGATGAGGAATTAAACTGTTGATGTTGTGACAAGACACTGCATGCCTCTTGCTGTACATTTGTACATTTCGAAGGCCAAATCTGAATGAAATGTTGTCTGTTTCTGCAATTGTTATAAGAATTATTCTTTATGAACAATGAGAAAATATTCCAACCAAAACAACAAGCATATATGGATGGACAAAATGAGTGCGTGAATGTATAAAATTAATCATATGCATTGGAGATGTTCTTAAAGGGAAAATCAAATTTTTTTCAACGTGATTAATGTGAATTATATATATAACGTGAATTATGTTATTTTGAAAATTACGACAGAGTTTTGAAACGATTACTGGGGCGAGTCACGACCAGGTCGCTTTCTCCAGGATAAAACAGCCCAGATTCTTTTTCTATACGATTAAAGGATGCACTGCCCAGAATCGGTCGAGAATAACACCTCTGAGAATATGGTTTTAGAAAAACCACTCGAGAAAACAAAGGAGGAAAAGAACGATTCGTCAACACAAATCGCGGGAGATGAGAAGGGGAGAAAACCAGAGAAGAGCGTTCGATTCTCGGTTTTGGTGTGAAGAATGAGGATCCCGAGCTCTCTATTTATAGAGGGGATTCGACCTCGCCGACCCGCTCGCGCAAGCCCACGCTCCAGTAACGGTAACCCACGAGGCGGAAACGTGCGGAAGCGTGCCGAAACGTGGATGCGCGTGTGGAGAACGTGGAGGCGTGTGCTGGACTCGGTCTTTGCTTGCAGGATTTTCGGAGCAAAAAAAAGAAAAATAATATTTATTTTCTGAGCACCAAAAAATATTCTTTTACGGCCCAAACCCGGTCCGGTCGGTGGGCGGCATCGTGCGCGCGTGTGTTATTATTTTTTGGCATTAACTCACTCCGTTCACAAAAGTGTGTACCCCAAGGGCACACCCTTGGAGGTGATATCCCACATATATAAACACTACTAGAGTGTGTGATCTACCCAATGTGGGACATAGAATTTTCAATTCACACTTAACACTAGTTTCTCCACTTGTGTTTACATTTCAAACTTCACAAACTCACTAGTAAACTCACTAGTGTTCCAACAAATTATAAAAAAAATCAAACAAAAATCTAGTATCGCTGTTATTGAGAAGCTAAATTCTTACGTATATTGGTTTGATTGGGTATACTCTAAGGAGAAAATTCATTTAAAATACATAAATAGAAGTATGATTTATCAATTGGAGGATGAATAAAAACTTAACCAAAAGTCAGAGCAATAAAGAGAAATGCTAGCTTAAAGGTCCATGTCAAGAATTTTTTTGATGAATATATTGAGAATTCATATATAAAAAAATGACTTTTAAAATTGTATATTTAATATCTTAAAGTTTAAAATTTTCTCTTTTTAATATAAAATTTTCTTTTGATTTTTTTTTTAAACTTTTTAACTTGTGTTTTAGGACTTAAGTTTACATATTCTTATTTAAGAGCAATGATATAATTTGTTGTGAATTCGTTGAAAATCACATCAATAAAATACTTCATGTGTGGAGCAAAGTAATCAAACAATCAAAATAAAGTGGATAACAGTTATAAACACAAGTAAAAGTATGAAAAACAGCGAGACAAAGAAAAAGAGAGAACACGAGAAATATGTTTACCCAGTTCGATCCAATATTGACCTAGTATGGAGAGAGTAGTCTTCAGTTCCACTATAATGATGAGTAACTTTACAAAGAGATATCAAAAAGTTACAAGAATTGATCTTCCAACCTAATTCTACCCAAAGTCTCAAACTCTTCCCGTGACCAAGAGACTCAATGCTAAGAGTGTTTCCTAAGGTGAATCAACCACAACCTTCGTGTCTCCCGCTTAGAGAAATCTCTCTAAACCTTAGTTTGTTGTTTGTTTCTAAACTTTTGTTTTCAGCTCATCTCTCTCAAAGTTTACTGTGATACAAGGTTTATATTTATAGTAAAAGTAACCTTTAAAATTTGGAACAAATCTGCACTGAAAAATAAGTTTATGTTATTCGCCTTAAGCGCACCAACATGTCACGTTACGATCCCTTCGTGGTACATTTTTTTCAATGACTTTTTTCAGGAATTTCTTCTTCAAACATGACACATTGCTTCTAAACGTGGCACATTTTCTCCAGAACCTGAATTTAAGTTAACTCTCACAATATTTATACAACTAGTGTGTTAACCCGTGCAATGCACGGGTGATAGACTATTATTTTTCAATCTGAAATTGTTTTATTTTTTATTTATTGATGAAAAGCATCTATGCGCCGTGAATTTTAAAATATGTCACTGTTTTTTGTTAAAAATAACGTTAGTATCTTTTTCCGCAATGATGACAAATATGTGTCACATGTTTTTATGTTTATTAGTGGTAAATATATATCTCGTGTTTTTTTATGTATAAATGAAAAATATATTTACGAGTTTCAGATCGTCGTCGATGAAGCGTCGCAGCAGCTGTCCTGTTAGAGTTTTGGTGTGTGTTGATTCTATTGTGGTCGCTGGTTTCGTTCAACGTCGTCGTTGTCTTGTAGAGCTATTGTGTTGAGGTGATTATGAGTTAGTCTCGGTCTGGTTTTTGCTTATTTTTTCATTTTTGTTTATTGGTGTTTGTTTTTGTTTTGTTTTGTTTCGGGGAAATGAAGACGGTGGTGACTTTGTTTCGGCTAATGTGATTTTGTCTGAAAATCTTGAATCTGGTTTTCTGGGTTGAAGATATGGGTTCTTTAGTTATGGCATTGTTCTGTTGGATGCATATCTCGATTCAACATGACTTATGTTTATCCCGATGTTGCTCAAAAGGGCTGGGAGCGTAGATGCTCCGTGTTGACGGTAGTAGTTGTTCATCATACCTAAAATATTTTATCCATTGTGGTTGCTTCTTGCATCGTTGGTGGACAGTGGTAGATTTATGCCGTTTGTTCATCCCTTGATCTGGATTGCGACTGAAGTTTCAAGACCACTGCGACTTGGTGGATTCGGTTCGTAATTGGTTGCTTTAACTCGAAAGGGCGTTTACGGTCTTATAATACTTTGAAGATAGTTGTTGGAACTTGGGCCGTTTCTGTGTTGGCAGACGATCGCAGGATTGTCGCGCCCCTACGTGGATTCGCTGGATTGTACGTGATAATGGTTGTTTATGACTGTTTTCTTTTATTACCATTTTTGTACTGAATTGTTGGGTTTTACCTGTGGTTTACTGGGTCAGATCGTTGGCCCCCAACCCAAGTCTTGTATTTCCTTCTCTCCATAAAAACTTGTCCCGTATTTATTTCTATTTATCAATTACAAGCATATAGTTTTATTGAAAAATAACAGTCTCTTGTTTATTTCAAACATATTTATTATTATTGAAAAATGTTTTCCGTCTTTCCCTCAATGTGTTTTTTTATATTATAAGTGATAATATTTATCTCATATTTTTTAGTTTTTTATTTTCAATCAATGCAAAATAAATAAATAAATCTATTTTTGCAGATTTAATAAATTATAATTCTAGTTTTCTAATTTTGAAATTATGTCATTTTATTTAGATTATTTTTGAAAATTTTGTTGTTCAAGATTTTTATTTGATTGTTGGTTATACTTTGTTACTTTAATATGTCATAAATGGTGTCATTAACAAAAATTATGTCATTTTATATAATTATTTATTTAGATTATTTTTCAAAATTTTGTTGTTGAAGTTTTTTTATTTTTGGTCATGTAGCCGAGTGGCTGGAGATCACACATTTTAAATGTGGAGATGTAGAGTGTCAGGGGCTCGAACCCTGTCCCGCATAAATTATACAATGTCCCTGCCAACTGAGTTAAGCTCACGGAGACGTTGTTGAAGATTTTTATTTGATTGTTGGTTATACTTTGTTACTTAATGGTGTCATTAGCAAAAAAAAGTTTGTCATAAATGGTGTAATTGGACTATAACTTTAATGATTCAACCTTACATTGTCATATGTAACTTTTCTTTTAAATTTGATTTTGATATGCTATATATATTGTTCATTTTAAACATTCTTAAATGTATGTATAGAGGATCACCGTATGATACTTTTCTTCTTTCTTATTTAACTATAACAAAAACAATAGTGAAAGAGGGAGCGAGAAATCAAGAATACAATAAAAGTATAAAAAAAAAAAAAATTGTTTAAAAATGGTTCTAATGTATAAATATTATTTATGCTTAATTAATACATTCCTTTGGCTATTTTTGTGCAATGAAGGAATTATAAATTGTAAAATAAAAGCTATGACTATGAGTTGCAACTGCAAGAAAACAGCTTTTAACGCTAGCTAGCTGCACTGTTCTGGATTCCAAGAATAGCACGAAAAAACTGATACATTTAACAATAAACAACCTGGTCGTGTCTTCTAGTAGTACTTCCCTTCAGAGAGGTTCACAAGCTAAACTGCTAAGCTAGCTGAAGAAGAATTGAAATCATTCTCTGCAAAAAAGAGAATAAAATGATGCAACGAGAATCATGGTCGTTTATGTGTGTTGTGTGACTGAAAATGACAGTTCAAGCTCTAGGCATTGATGTGTTATTAGTGTCAGTAATGAAACTTGGTAGTATGATTAATTTGGATGTGAACTGATATTGTGTTTCCAACTCCAAACTTTGTCCCTTTGCTGTTTTATGAGAAGTTCCCATACTTTTTGCATTTGCTGGGGGGAAATTAATTTCTTCTCTTCTTTATAAATTTTGAGACAAAATATAGATATTTGTATAAGTAATTTAGAAAAATAACATCATAACCTACGGAGAATACTTAGTTGGTCACAACCTCAAATATAAAGTATTTAGACACACACATGAATGATAAAGTTTAAAAGAAAAATAATTTAATCATATTTAATAGGCAAATTCTATGGTACACCTAAAAATTTGAGTGTATTGGTACACCAAATCAATAAATTAATAGTTAAATGAGTTATTTTTTGAAGAGAAAAATTGTTTTCTATCACCTATAATTAAATCTTATTTATCAAAAATGTCAACGAAATAAAAATTTAATTTACTTGCTCCCTAACATGCGAAACATTTTTGTACCAATAAAACTCGATACATATTTTTTTTAAAACACCAAAATGGAACTCAAATATTATTTCACAAATTCACTAATAAATACAAAAGTTTTTTTTTAACAAACAAATTGAAAACGCGATATTTATGCGATGGTGATTGAATATAACTATGTAGATCATTCAAAAATAAATATTACATTACGATAATATTTGAGGTCCATGTGTAAAAAAATAATATTTGACGTCCTCTGTCTTGAAAATGTGTCAATTCTGGTGAAAATGTGAAGGATTTAAATTGTATATATTATGTGTAATTCTTGTTAAACATACATCTAATTATGGAGAGCATGAGAAAATGGGTAGCGGAGATTTATTATTCTGTTAGGAGGGTGCACTATAGTTACTTTAAAAAAATCAATTAAACAAAATTAATATTAGTTTATTTGTCCAGTACTATAACAATTGTTTTGCTTTTGCACCCTCCGTTTTGCGAAATTTGCCTACGAAGTGGATGGTCGACGGAAGTTCTATTTAAGATTCTATCAAAGATAGTAGATTGATGATTGGTGGTGGAATTGAACCTGTGGGAATATGGCTCAGTTATGGCGATGAGAATGTGAGGTGTTGTTAGGAGTTTTAATGGGTGCGATTGTTTTTTGGAGTGGATATAGTGGTTATTCCTCGTGGAGTAAGAGGTTTTGGATTGTGGGGGGTTTAGCTTGGTTTTGGTGTTTAATTTGGTTTTGGAGTTTTTTTTTTTGAAGAAACTAAACTAGCCAACTTAAATTGGCTTCGGAGGGAATCAAACATGAGACCGCAAGAAGGACCACACTCCCAGGTCCCAAGCCAATACCATCAGGCCAACCCAAGTGAGTTGAGTTTATTTTTTTATTGATGTTTAAGATGTACGGTGTATGCATTTCCTTTTTAGGCGTTCCGCCTATATAAGTGTCATTTGCTTTGCAGTTTCTGTCTTACCGGTCCCTGTTCGTCTTGTGCAGGAACTTGGTTATTATTAAATTTTGTTGTTAAAAAAAAAAACAGAAATAATAGATTGAATTAGATGTATGTGAATTGGCTAGTGGGTGCACTAGCAACAAAAAGATGATTGTTTGTGAAAGGGGAAGAGAGTTGTGATCTAGTATAGAGTATACAATAAGATGCGAATTTGATTAATCTAATTGTTTTTAGTAATGGTCCATCAATGAGGGACTTGATAGCACCCTCACAATAGAATCCACATCTAATTCCATTTCAACATGTAAATATTTTTCCCTAAAAAAAACATGTAAATATCTGTAAAGATAATTTATGAATAATCATAATATTCATAAGGTAGCGCATGATTTATATACATGCATGTATGTACCCAAAAAAAAAACACAGCCACAATTAATCTCACCCAATAATTCATTCAATCCTGGCTCACAAAAACTGAGTCAAATATTTTGAGAAATCCAACTCAACAGAACAAAAAGGCTTAAAAAAACCATCCACCTTATCATTGGTGGGTACAATAAAATCAGTCTAATTTAATTTATTTTTATTACTAATTTAGAATAGTGCAAATAACACATCACTTACATTCACAAGCACAGTGGTCCAAGATTTCAAGTGGCTATCCTTGAATTCTATGGATACCACTGCACATTTTCATCAAATTGTATATATAATACGTCGGTTACAGAAAAAGATAGTAAATGATATACAAATTGGGGGGAAATATTATCTCTAGAAATGTAGCACAAAAGTTTCTCATAATCTAGATTAACTGTATCTTCCGTATGCTACCAAATCCTCAAGTATTGACATCATGTTTCAATTACATTTACAAATTTACTAGTATAAGACAGTTTCATCACACAACCAAACCTATATATATTTAGCATACTGTTTCAAGAATAATATGCTGCTAACCAGAATAAATAATAGGAATAAAACTATCAGCTGCTCAAAAAGAACCAAATGAATTGCAATCGAAGACTCATACGATGTAGGTCTGCTTCAAATTTTTCCTCCCACGCTTTCCTTTTGGGTTGGCAGTAATCAAAGCATTCACAAGATCAGAATCCTCTTCAGTAATTAGTATGTTTGCTTTACTTGGGTCTGCAAGCAGCAGCTTTGACACAAGGTATCCCGCAATTGACCATGTCTGAAACAATTGAGACTGTTTTCCAATGAATCGAGATCTTTTCGTGTCATAATATTCTGGCCACTTGTCTCTTGATATACGTCTCTCAACAATTTCAACAGCTTTTGCAGCAATATGTGGTCTGTTCATCTTTATGCATGCAGCTGTGAGCTGCAGTACGCAATTTTTATGTTAAAACTTTGTACATTGTGTTAATTCAGACATGCAATCCTTAGGTGAAGAAACCGGCTAAGCTATGAGAGGATTTTGCATGAGTTAAATGAAAAAGATTTAATAGGACAGATTATCATAAGAGCTAAGGTGAAAAAAGTATAGTAGCTATAAATGATGACTGCTTCATCATACACGGACAGTATCATTTCGTTGCTGACTAATTGCAATCTAAAAATAAAATTTGGGATGCAAGGGAACCAAACTGTCATTGTAACAAACCTGCCAGAGCAGTGATGGCCAGGAGCCTCCATTATGGTAAGACCAAGGCCTGCAAAAAAAAAATTAAATAAAATCATTTCAAGAAAAATATTTTAACAGAAAAACATAAGCAGAGGAAAGTTAGATTCAGTACGTGTTCTTAGGATCACTGCCAGTGATTATCTGCCACTCCTGACCTTCAAGAGCCGGATAACAAATCTTGAGTGGCATATCTGCCACCAAATCCGACCATTTGGCCTCAATAAGATCCAATATGGAATGTGATTGTTCCTCTGTGGCCATACTACTGACAACAGACCACAAATTTCCTAGTGAAAAAAACCGGAAATCCATGTGAGCTGGTTGTAAGTTACCAATTAAGTAGCCTCCTTTGTTAGGCATCCACTCCACTAACCAAGGAGAAATCTGGTCTGGGTATATGTTGAATTTATTAACTGCATCATATGAGTACTCCTCTGTCTTGTAACGGTAAATTTCATTTAATCTTTTCATATCAATCCAATAATATTCTCTAATATGAAATGAGAGAGCGACTAGCCGATTGTTCAGTGCCCGTATAAGATCAGCTGATCCATCCTCGGGAGTAAGCATCTCACGTGCACAACGTAAGGCAGAATAAAACAGTGCCTAGAAACAGAAAAATAAAACAAAAAGCAAACATAACACACATTAGATAAGTTGATTTGATCGCTAATTCCATCTTTAATTGTAACTTGTAAGCATCTCAGGAGCACAATATTTTCAATAAAAACAATAATTTTATTTGACAAAAGTGATGCATGAAAGCAAAATTTTGAAACAAAGTACATAAAATTTAATTTTTTTAGTTATTAGCAGTGTTTTTTTAGGTAAGACAGAGCCATTCAGGATCTGGATTCTCTGCAACTACTAAAAAATCACAGCTTCGTCACTGATACACTGACAGATGAGCCGCAAAATCACAGAATTTGGGTTGGGGCTGCAGAGGCTGCATCAAACTTGAGCTTTCGTTGAGATGGTAGTGGGTGGAGGTCCTCAAAATGATGAAGAGAGGACATATTTCCATAGCCAAGAAGGCGATGTAGGTAAATGGAGGTGGGGAGAGTAAAGAGAAGTGTTGCTTCTAAATGTGCCGTTTCAATATAAAGAAAGAGGGAACGTGGCTGTTTGAAGAACATTAAATAAATCTAAAATCAGGGGGCTGAGGGTGTTTGTGTTTTTTTTTTGGCAGTTTCTGTCTTTTTCCCCTGTTACCTTTTGTGTTGGTTTTGCTCTTTGATAGGGGCAGGCAGTTGTTTTTGTTCTTGTTTTGCGGTGTGCCTTGGTTGGCTAGAGGCCTACTGAGGCTCTCCCTTTGTATCTACTCTTTCGCGTGCCGAGTGCATCTTGTGCTCAGTGTTTGCGCTTTAAAAAAAAATAAAAAATCTAACGTCTGAGATGCGCGTGACAGTAGGTTTTTATAATTTGCTATCAATCCAAACCCAATCATTCACACCTTCTACACGATTTTACAGTGTGATTCCCCATTTCACAGAAAGTGAAAACAAAATATAAAAAGCTTGGCATGAACGTATTTATATGGCTTAACCAAGGCAGTTGAGAAGGAATAGTAAGACAAATACGAGGAAGGTGGAAAGTTTTGGTGTCTTCACTTTTTTTTTTACCATTAAGTTGGAATTTACAAAGGTGAAATTACAGAGTTGGGAACCTTGTGACATCAGGGACCTTCACTTTAAAACAGTAAAAGCCATGGGAAGCTTTTGATAATGTACCATACCAGCCCGAATCTATGTAAAGAGATGTATCCTTTTTGTAGTTTCAACAATTCAGTGGTGTAATTGTATTGCATTTAGTTTATTTACCACAAGTCTTATCCAACAGCAATACAATCTATTTCAAAATTGAATGTTGCTGCTGTCTACTAATATGAATTCACCAGCACTCCAACCTCATCTTTAATCCATTCAAATTCCTAGGGCATAAAGGTTAATGTGAAGTTTCACCTTTCATGCATAAAAAGATATAGCTAAGTCACTTTCAAATGAATAAGAAATACCTAATACCAACTCCGTTAACAAAATAAAAGACAAAGCCTAGTCACTACTAAGAATAAAGAACAGAAATGCTGTTCCTCAATCTACTATACGAAAATAAATTCCTTTTTCTTGCCAAAATGGTCCAGAATCGCAGATATCAGTATCATTTACCCAATCTATCTAAGTAAATGCACTGTCATTTATAAGTCAATAAGCAGCAATGTTTCTTTTCTAACCTTAAAAAGAAATAGTTAAATAAATAGCATGCTAGTGAAGAAAGACAGGAAATCGTAAACACCTGAATCTCCAAAGGATGCCCGTGTATGCCCATCCTTCGATCTATCATGCAAGAACCATCAGTTACTAATAATGTTGGGAACATGTCAAAACCATCAGCAAGACACAGCTTCAAAATCATCTTAATTCCTGTTTGCACATCAACTCTCTCCTGAACAGATAAATCCCCAGAGCATTTTCCATATGCTCGTAGTAAAATAATCCACCAGAGCCCTGAGATCACAAGTTAAATAAGTTCAGCAATCCAAGAAGTATTATGGTAAGTTTCTTTTGTTATATAAAAAAGATTCTACAGATCCTATCAGTTATTTTACCGGAATCAACAGGAGCAACACGGCCAATGGCTGCCTCTCCAAAGTCGGGATCCAAAACCTCTTCCGTTGCAGAGTCATCACCTTCCAGAGGAACTGTTCGAACCTTAAAACTAGCAGGCATCAAACCTTGTCCTGGACTATGACAATCCATTGTTTTCTCCCAGCTCTGAAATTGTATATGATTGTTCAATGCTCAAGTCACTTGAAAATACCACATGAAAATACATATAGGTCTCGGCCAAAGAAGTACTAACAATGAAAGGTTACTAATGAAAAGTGTTATTTAAGGCCCCTTCCTTTAATAATGAATAGCTGAGGGGACTGGGACACTATTCCATTCACAGGCAATTAACATTAATAGTAAATGTCATACAAAAGCTTTTTCAGCATCCTCATAGGACCCCATTGAGTAAATCACGGGAATTAAGAAAGTTGATTGTGGTATTAAATTTGTTGACAATTGTTATTGTTTTACAAGTTTATTCTTCAAGAGTGAGAAATTAGTTAATGTTTTCATCAAGGTATTTATTACAGATTGCAGGAAAAAGATGTAACATTATTTAGAATATATTGGTAAAAATAATTAATGCAGTTGAAAATTTGAAAGATTTTTTATAAAAAGGAACAACAAAAAAACTCAAGAGGGTCCTATACTTTGGGACAGAGGCGGTACTGTATTCACCTAAATATTTACAAGCAGATTGAGAAGCAGATAGAGTTAGATTAGTGAGACTTTGAATTGTAATGACTAATGAATGAAATAAGTTTGTAAAGACATAACACAAAGAATAAGCACATCATCTCAAAACAATCAATTAAAAAATGAACATGTGCAGCATCTCAGACATGTAGATGCACGAAGTTGTATCAAATTTAGTTCTGTTCCAAGAACATGCTATCAGTAATATAAGACTAAGAGATTACCTGCAGCTGAAGTGTATGAAGAATGAAATTACGAACAATATCATACTCTCCCTTCAATAGGAAAGCAACTCCGGATGGAATAAAATCACGAATAAAGACTTGGTCATAATTCAAAACATTGGTACTGTTTGGATCCTTTGCAGCAATAGTTCCAATAGGATTCCCACAATAATTAACTACAGACTCCCTCAGTAGATCCCACGCTTCTTCCTCAATAGAGTTGAGGCTAATTGTACCAAGATTTTTCGTGACAGTCCCATTTGTAATATTAGATGACAAAACCTCTTTATCCTGTTCCAACAGTTGAACATCTTCAAACTCTAAAGAAGACTTTGCACTCATCACATTACTTACCAGACTAGATTTTTCAACATCAGTCGCAAACCTTGATCCATTACCGTCACCTGAAGCTATGCCGCTCAAATTTTCAGCCTTTTGGCATTTACATGTCTGCAACCATGGATGACTATAGGTCTTATAGTCACAAAAACTGACACTGATCAATGGAAATCGATGAGGCCTTAACTGGCTCTGAGGCATGCTAGAGCTCTCTATTAAAAAACTATGCCTTGAGGATCTTTTCTTGATATATTTTGTTCCTCCGGATTGAGGAACAACACTGGACAGAACCTGAAAAACGGCTTTGGAAGCACCCAAAGACATGCTGGTTTTAAAATAAGGAACCCTACAACCTAAAATTTGGATTACAACGAATCAGTGAGAACTACTTAACAAGATTGGATGATAATAGCATTGCAATTTCAATTATGAAAATATTGGCTGAGATGGTGACTAGATTGGTGTTGAATTCTATGAAGCAACGAACAAATCCATATCATATACTACGTCATCGAATTAAGATACAAATGGCAATAGATGATGTAAATAAACAGTGGAATTATGATCTAAAATAGTTTCTACTAGGTGGTAGAGAGAGAGAGAGAGAGAGAGAGAGAGAGAGAGAGTTTCAATTGAATGAACGAACCTTTGAGCCGAAAAGCAGTGAGAATCTGAGACTGTCGTGTCGTGTGTGTATCTTCAGATTCTGTTGTATTGTATATTCGTTCGTAATTAAACTCTCATACAACAAAATGCATCGCAAACTATTTTTTTTCCTTATTTCTTGTGATGAGTGATTTTTGTTTTCTTTCAGTTTTGCTTTCATTTTCTTATCTTGGATTGGACTGTTTCCTTTTTTCAGTTTTTTTTCTTTTTTCTTTTTTGCTTATGCCACGTGACATTCTGTTCTGGCATCACCTGGGCCTCAAAAGTAGCAAAATGAGATTTTTGTGTGCCACAAGTAGTACTTTTAATTTTGTCAACTTAATGAATAAGGATATGAATATGATTTAATGTCATGAAAAAAAAAATACTTGCATCAACAAAATTAATGATGGCCTCGTTTAATCATCTCTATTTCTATTAAGAAATTCTCCCGTGTTTATAAATCAAGGAAAAATATTGTTAACAATTGTAATAAAAGAAGGGAAATGTTTGTTAATAGATTATAAAATAAAATATTTTTTTGAAAATTATGTATTCTACTATTTAAAAGTTGAAAAAATTGTTCTTTTTAATACAAAATTTGATTTTTCTTTCTACTTTTATTTTGTTAACTAGTGTCCTAGAGGCATCGGTTAACAAAATCCTTAAAAAGAATATGGTTGCACATTTCATCGAACGGCGACCGTGAAAAATAAGAAGCTCCAAAACATAGCTTTCACCTACGAGGTCATACCAAACACACTTTAAGTACTCAACGTTAAAATGAAGTATGTTTATTGGGCAATGCTTCTTATTATGAATTATGTTTTTTTGTCAAGTAGTCTAGTGGTTAGAGCTCACACAATTTAATTATAGAAAAATAGGTGTCTGAGGTTCGAACTTCGCTCCTGCATATAATATGCACCGTCTCTGCCAACTAAGTTAAGCTCACTAAGATATTATGAACCATGTTTTAAAAAATGGAAAAAAATAATCCTTCACATTTCCCAAAAAAATATTCCTTCACCAATTAGATTTATCTCCAACCACAACCTGATTTCCCGCCACCTCCTCTTTTCTGCCACCTTCCACTATTAAGAATCCTACTCTTTACTCAGTACAAAACACTCCCGCCCAACTGAACTGGCGAAAATGCCCCTACGTAAGTTAAGTCACGCTGCGTGACTTAACTTGCGCACGTGACATTTTGTGTGCAACTTAAGTAGCGCTGTGCAGGTTAAGTCACGTAGCATTACTTAAGTTATTTATCAGCAACGCAACAACCATTTCCGCTATTTTAAAGCATTTTGGAGGGTCTTCGGTCCGATTATACAGTGTTTGACCAGGTGCCGGCTCCGCGGAGGAGGAGTAGGAGTCCACGGGAGTAGGGTTTTATGATATTTTCTAGGTTTTTTTATGACATTTTGAAGGATATGGTTGTAATCATATGACATTTGCGTATATTTGGCGCTTTTATGACATTTTTCGTTATTTTATTCTGTTATTTTTCGTAATTTAATTATGATTTGCTTGAATGAGTGATGAAAAATGCATGCAATTGAATGAATGTATGAAAGAAGAAATGGAAAAAAAAAACAAGGGAAAAGAGAGGTTTCTGCCTTTTTTGTGGACAAATTGTGCGCTAGTTAACTCACGCATGTGTTAAATCTGTGCATGAGTTAACTTGCGCAGTGTTTAACACATGCGTGACTTAAGTCACTTGCGTTAGTTAACTAGCGCAGGGACATCTTGATCTTGCCTACAGGACGGGAGCGTTTTGTGCTGGGTGAAGAGCAGAATTCCACTATTAAATATTATGTTTTTTATTTGGTTTGAAGTGAAATTCTTGTCTTTCTTGCGTTCTATTCTTTCTTCGTTCAAAATAACATTACTCTTTTTTATTCATCTTCTTATTCTTTTATTTTCTAGCGTCAATCTCATCTTTTTCTCCAACTCCCCATAGCAAAAATTTTACCCAATACCTTTTCTCGTTTCCTTTATTTCATCTATACTTCTCCAATCTCTACTATAGACAGCACGTCTTATTTAGTATGACTCGTTGACTTGAATAGTACTGCCAACAAAATCAACATATTTTGGATGTTAGTCACTTGGTAATAAAGTTGGGCTGAAATGGATACACAATCTGCATTTCAACTCCCCTCAACTACAACTATGCATTTAGCTATGAAGCTCAGCACTACAGAAGAGTATATCTAATAAGTAATAGTAAAAATACTAGTATGTTTTGATTGATGAAATGTGATAAAATAACATTGAATGAATTAAACCGAGTACCATCATCGATTTTTTTAAAATCTAATAATCCATTATACTTCATTTCATACCACTCAATTTTACCCTATACGGCTAACGCAAACAAACCTAAAGTGATCTAAGTTTCATAACCAACGGGTGAATGTTAGGCAAATTTTGTTGCCATACCATTGAAGTACCGTAATATTTGAGTTGCAGACATTAGTTATGCTATTACAATGTACATACACCGTAAATGGAAATAGAAAGAGCATTGAACAGCCCACAGTAACCCTTTATGCATAAAGTTAGGATGTGATACATGCCCAGATAACAAGCAATTCAATGTTGCAATGACAAGCTAGAAAGCTTGTTTGCCTGACAGAATGCTACCATTTAGTACAATCTTTAACACGAGACATTCTCAACTTGATAATAATATTCTAACAATGAGATCCAATATACACTTGCTGTTTTCTTGTAGCTTTTTGACTTGTTATTTTAACAAGGATAGTGACATTGTTCAGCTTTTCTAGTCATCCATTATGGATGATTCGATTGTCGTCATCAACATTCAATAAACAGATTTCTGAGTAATTTCATCAATCAAAGCACACATTTCTCAGCTAATTATTATCACTTGCCGCCTAGAAGACATCATATTCTACAAACTGTGTACTAGTGGGGTGGTAAGTAGCAGCAGTGATACTAAGGAATGGGAGAGAAAGAAAGACAGACCAAAAAACTGCCATTGAATTTTTAAATATTTATAGACTATAAATTTAATCTCAAGCTAAACCCTGTTCAACTCAAGATTGTGTTTGTCCAACTGATCTGACAGCTCTTTTTTCCACTCCTGAATCAAATGTTCTTGTTTTTTAATCAGCTCGTTTTTTTCGTTAAGCTCGTCTTCCATAAGAGCAATCTCCTGCTTAGACAACACATAACAGTTGAAGTTAGATAAGAACGTTAGAAGGTCTCTGACTGAAGAAAAACACTAATTCGGAGTAGTCAGCATACCTTTCTAAGCATTTCAGCTTTTGTTGGCTTATCCTCACGTTGCAGACTAATGAAATAAAGTTGAAGTTTCTTGGCAGCCTCCATAAAATCTCTAGCATGGCGGTCCACATCGACTGATAGAAAAACCCAACCAAGGAATACCCCATTAAGATAATTTTCCAAATATATTAAAATCTGTTTAGTTTGACTGTTCTACTTCCATTTTCTATGTTTGCTAATAATCAAAGACATAAGTAGAGCAGAATAGGGACATAAGCGGGACATTAATTGATCCTGCAAGTGCTGTCAAACTTTATAAGGTCTTCACAGAGTGACATTATCACTTCCTATTTAACTTCACAGCTAATTTTAGTGCTATGATTCTAGTGATACATGTTACATATGAAGAAGTTCCAAAATTGCAGTCAAACCACGAGTTCTATTTGACCTTAAGGCTAGAAAGGTCTAAATAAATGCAAGTACAACCTATGGCCCTCGCCCCTAAAACGTGTGAAATTAAAAAAAATTAAAATTAATAAAATAGACCAAAACACTGAATTTCATCTAAAGATCAGACATCAGTACATCCCATTTTCACTCATTTCTGTGGTTAGATTGCATCATGTCAATAATTATTGATTAACATATGGTTCACTGGTTCTTTACAAATGTATTTATCTATTTAAAATCATCAATATGAACCTTTTACCACCCTTCTTTTCTCCCCATGGATGATTGGTGCACTCATAACTGCACATTTAACAATGTGTCAACAACTGAATTCCACAAGGGGGGGGCAATGTTGTTGCAAGGATGCTCAAATTTAACATAAAAAGGTATGTTATGTCACTTTAATAGTTTAACCAATCAACTCAATTATCACACGGTACATCATATTCATCCATTGATTAAACAAAAGGTCTCAAGTTAGCAACACACACAATCTAGATAGAAACTGCAATTATGATTCCTCACAAGCTGATATTTTTATTAAGAAGAAAAATTAGAAAGAAAAAAAATTGAATCAAAAGGAAAAGTGAATATTTTGAGCTCCCATAACTTCATCGTATCTGTCAGTATCAGACAAGATTGTATTCAACCACACGATTATTACCGATTTGGCACCATTTCAATCAAAACGCAATTTACATGGAGCTTAATTGAGACTTGATCACTACTGTAAGTAACTGCTTGACTACTAGTCTGTATTTAATGAAATATGGAGCTTTCACTCAAGCATCCTCAACATATTTTATATTAGCATTGAGCACTCTCCTTCCTTTAAATTTAAATTAACCAACAATGATTATCATTTGACTTTGTTATAACAAGTCAACGTATTTCGTCACAGCTTGTAGCAAGTCAGTCTATTTTTTATACAAAAGAAATACTAGTCTCGTTTGAAAACATATTTTAATAAAGTATCAATTGTTATTCCAATTAATGTAAAAAAAAAAAGATTATCAGTAAAACATTATATTTGACAGAACAATTAAGCTATCATGTAATTTAATTTCTGATACAGTGTACCAAAATCAGAAATTTGAAAGATTTGCAGTTACTCACTTTGATGGGAAGGGTGGGGAGAACGGTCTATTGCTTGAAGTTCTCTGGCTGGCAAACAGGGAAGCAAAGCAGCCTCCAAAGCCATAACACATGAAATCATATCATCCTTTGAGGAAGGAGGGAGAGGAGGAGAAGATGGCAGCTGTTGATCAACTGTGTGCTGGTTGTCAGCTACTTGCCGATCACCCATATGCCTTTTTTAGACTGATTAGGGAAAGACGAGACCATCAACACGATATAAAATGAAATGAATGCTTGTTGGGGCATGATTTTTCATGCCGGTAAAGTTTTAAATATCATATCATAGATCAAACAAAATCATAACCATTTAAATTCAAATCAATCTTAGTGGTTCGGCGTTTGGTCATCCTCTACCTATAACTATGAGTATAAATAGTCTATCTACCCTCTTGCCCATTCTTTTTGTAAGTTTTCTCCACATATGCCCTAATTTGAACGATAATGCTTACATGAAAGCAAAATTGCATCGTGTAGAGTTTGACACTTTGCCTCTATGTGGTTTGCTTTGAATCTTAAAAGACACATAAACATAAACCATATCCTTCCATCCACTTTTAGCATATTCAAAACATTAAAAAAAAAAATATATATATATATATATAAAATCTCTGAGTTATGTAAGCAGCTACTTTTCTGCCTTTCACATAAAGATACTCTTTTAAAACCAACATTGGCGAAGAGTCCAATCAACTAATTTATCTGAAAGAAAAGAAAAAAAATGAAAGTTTTGGAGCTAGAAAACCTATCTGTCTCGACAACCTCAATTTTGCATGCTTAATTAGTAAAATCGAAGGGTACCATTTAAAATATCATGAATTTGGGTGAAATAAAAATAGTACCCTGCTCGCATTGTTGATTATAGATAGTTATCTATCAAAACAGTAGCAAAGTGAAGATCGAAATAAAGTTGTATGCATTACGAAAATAGATTGATTGATGATGAAATAAACCGAAAGAAAAACAAATAATCCATAAAATTAGTGAACTTGGATTAATGATACAAACTCACGATTGATATACTCCGAGTGAAGTTCAGCAGCAGAGCTCCGGCGACAAATCGGACACGGTAACGCTTCGTTGAGCAGAAGAAGAAATAGCTACGATTGAAGAGAGGAGAGTTGGAGCAGGTTGCAGATCGACGGTGTAAGAAGAAGACAGGGGTAAAAATGATGTTTCCCATGTGGGTGATTTCATTAAGGGCAAAAATGTCCATCATGTATGGTTTGCTGACGTGCACTAATTTAAACTCACTAATCATGTGCCAGGTGGATGCCTACGTCGCTAATCATCATCCATCTCAAGTCTCAACAAACAAAAGTGATCAAGAACAAAACTAAAATGTTTAAGACCGTCCACATCAGATCATCATAAATTAGATGTTTACATTTATTTCATATTATACCATAACATAATTTTTCATGAAATCGTCTTTGATACTCTAACGTAACATAATAGATTAAGTATAGCAAGACGAATTAACATTTATAAATAAGAAATTAGGTTAAGTATAGCGAGATGGGTTAACGATATTCCTTTGTAAAAAGCACAGCTAAATTAAATCTAGGGTTAATATAGTAAAGTCACGCGGAAAAATTAGGTTAAATCTATAGTTAATATTGCATCACAGGTTAACATTTAGAAATAATAGATGACATTTTGCATAAATTAAATCTAGGGTTAATATAGTAAAGTCACGTAGAAAAATTAGGTTAAATCCAGGGTTAATCCGGGAAAATAAATTATTAGATAGGCTCCACAAATAATTTTATATCATTACATTTTAACAACATTTATTTATTTTATTAAGATTTATTAAATGGAACCCATGAAAAATGAAGAGAGAGGGTGATTTCATAGCCACCGTTCTCCATAGCCACCCATATATTATTCTCCACAATAGGGGTGCCTATTTAATGTAGTGTTAAATAGGTGAAGCACCCACCATTGTGGATGGTCTAATAATTGTAGTTACTTTTAAAAGGATTAATAAATTCGAAAAATTCAAATGGTTTACATTTGTAGAGAAGGACCGGTCATCTATTCAAGTCTATTGTTTTTTTTCTTTTTAAGATATTTTAGTTATATTTATTTATATTAAAAAAATACTTTTTTGGTTCTAAGAGAATTATGCATATATATTTGACAAAAAAAACAATTCTACATACATATAACAAGCATAAAATAGATCAAATATGTGGATTGAGTTTCTTTCCCCTTAATTTTTTTTATTTTGTTATATGTCTGTTTCTTTTTATAAATATTTGTTATGTCTCTTATTTCATACTAAATTTAGTGTATGTTAGATATCGCGATAGATATGTAAAAATCACATTCATCCACTGTGATGACGTAGCTGCTTGTTAATTATATGTTTGCATCATTGAGACACAGATCAGTTTCAGCAGAATAGTCTTCATATGGATTATGTATATAGGAAAACAATTGAGCAATTCTTTTTACATCATACAAAGATAATGAACCAATTCACCAAATGAACACATGACTTTTCCAATGTACTTGAGTAGAAGTTTCATATCCCTTTATATTTACACTTCCTCATCACTGTGATCAGCTTCAGCAGATACTACTGGTAGTAAATCATAATCTTGTGTTTTGGTGGTAGGAATAGGAATGGACAAGCTACTGCGAGACTCTTTTCCTCCTGGCTTAGAAGATGCATTACCATACCAAATCATTCCCATTATAGCAATGATCATGCCTACTATTACTTGTAGATTCAGACCCTCTCTTCCAAATAAGATGAATCCTAATGTAAGGACCAGAATAGTCTTCATATGGCCAAGGACTTGGAATGATACAGCTGTGAACCTTCCAATGCATATGAACTGACTAAGGTTTGTTCCGACCGCGATTGTGCAAGATAGAGCAATGAACAACTGCAGACAACAGGAGAAAAATGCAAACATTGATAAAACATTCTACATATTTTAGGGATGTATTTAGCAATTAAGCAACACAGACAAAGTGAAACATACAGTGGATGTTAAACCATAGTTGTAGGCATCAACTCGTTTGTTTGTTAACCAGTAGTCAAGAAAAGGGCCAACAACCAGTAAACTTGTTGCCTGTATTGGTGCTATATGGCCCAACAAGTTGAAAGATCCAAGTGAATACTTCTTCTGAAGAAAATGCACATACTGCACAGAATAAAAGTAAAATATCAGACCAAAAAATTGTTTATCGCATCTTAATAAAACAGTATAGTAAGAACTAGCACAAGCTAACATATGTTACAGGGCTTGATCCAGGCTCTAACGAAGGAGTATTATAAAATAGGTTGAGGGCTCGATCCCTGCTACTAACAAATCCAAATCCGCCTAACAAATTAACCACTAATGATTTGCCTATAAAAAATAGTGTTGCATATTTCCATATATCAATGATTTATTATATGTGTGTAGGTCACCGTCAACCGCTGATTTTCTCACCAATGACTGAAATTACATAAGTTAGCTGTTGCTGAATCAATTCTTACAAACATGACAACAAGCATCCTGCATCTGACAGTACTCATTTACAGACTCTAGAACCGCCTAATTCAATTTTGATCTATTGCCATCTTTCAACTCAAATTCAGAATCGATATATATATATATATATATATATATATATATATATATGTTAGCATATTACTTACATATTGCTGCAGTGCGGTGCTCCAAACTGCCACTGCAGCAGCTATGAAACCCTTAGCATTGACACTCACATCAGTGACTGTACATACAGCAACTCCAAGGAGCACCAAAGAAATGCTAAGCTTTGTGTCCCTTGAATATTTCACATTGTCCAAGACAATTTCCAAGAAACACGATACTGGAATCATACTCAGCTTAGCAATCTGAAATTTGCATCACAAAGTTAAGAAATAATATAAATATTTGTTTTTATCACGTGGAGATATAAATTAAAATTGTGATGATGCTTTACCTGATAGAAACCGACAGAGTTCCACATTAAACTCACGTTCATTCCCACAATAGAGAAATTTGCAAACAAGACAAATTTGATAAGATCAGGCAAGGGAAGATGAGTGTCTTGGATATATCCATTCCACTTCAGAAATGATGTCAACAAGGTTGTTGTGGCAAAATGCAGACCAGTTAAGGTTGTAGCTGCATAAATATGCAGTGTCAGAACTCAATTACAACATCAGAAGAAATCATAAGTCACATACTCTTTGGTCAACTAGTTATAGAAGAGAAATGATTTTTAATAAATCATTCAGTGCTATTATCAGTAATTAACTTTCTGATAGTGATATACATATAAACAAGAATGCTTATCAATCACAAGAATAAGTGTGTTTTGTTAGGCGGTGACAAAAAAAGAATATGAGTGAATTGATTTTGTAAAGGAGATAATGGTTTAAAGTGAGATGAATGTATAGTGGTTTACATTTGTATACATTTATGAAAAAATCGGTTGAACAATAAATTCAAGATTAAAAATGAATTGTAGAGGCGAAAACTTCAAATATTAGCTTCTTGTTAAAATGAGTTCGGAATGCAAAATCAATTTTACTTGAGAACTCCAAACATGTCAAAATCAGTTCTTCTCTGAAATCAATTTTGACTTCTCCAAAAGTTAAACCAAAGATACGCTAAAATCATGCAAATGAGTTGTTTTAAATAGTTTATTTAATACCTATCAGGGAGGGAGAAATTGAAAAAGGTGATGAATTATGACTATACCAAAAGTGAAACCATATGTAGCCATCAGGGCTTTGTTCACAAGGATTATTCCTACAGATGTGACTACATTGAACAGCCATGATGCAAGATCAAGTGCAATCTTCCTATCACCCTTGGTGGTAGAATCCATATCGAAACCTAACTTTCTTATCTGCATAGAAGAAGAAAAAACATGGTTAGAAGCACAACAAACTCCAATGAAATAGTTCAACATACAACTTAAAATATCATTAAAATCAGTGATCTTTGGGAATAGAACAGAATTAAAACTCTCAATGAAAGCTTTGAAGCTCATGTGATCCTACTCAACTTGACGGATTAGTATCTGCAATTGCACGTGGCAATACTCAATTTACATCTAATAAATATGGAGAAAAGTAAAACAATAACCATGAAATGAAATTGAGATTGCACAATCCTCTTCAGATTCATTAATCCTCTCACTTTATAGCAATTTTAATTCTTAGGAACAGAATCAATAATTCTCAACCCAACAACTTATTCAAGAAGAAACCATAGAACACAAGAACATTTATTTTCATTTCATTTCTAAATTTGCATGTATGTTGAATAAACAACCTCTTACTCTTTAAGTACCTGATGAGAGAAAATTTGATAATGTAATGAAGAAACTAATAGAGGTTGCTTGTTGTAGATAGAAAAGAAAGAGAGAAAAGCAAAGAACACAGCTCAAAATTTGTGTACTTTGGTTTCTAACCTTGATAAGTTACAACTGAATTTTGGGTGCTTTTTGTAACGTTTAGGTTGAGTGTGATGAATTGATGATAATAAAATGAAGTGGGGACAAATGAGTGAGTTTGATTTTCAGGGGTAAAGCAAAACAAAAACGAACAAAAGGAGATGTTACTTGTTACATAATAAACGGAATGTCATGAAGAAGAATTGTCTATTTTGAGCACTACTAATTGAAAGATGAAACTCTTTCTCATTATTTATGTGGTGCCTAAATTATACTAGTATTATGTCAATACTTCTGATGATTAAATTTTACCTTAATTTTAACGATTGTGATTTATTATAGGTACAAAAATGATGGCTGATCAGAATAAATGGGGGGACTGTACTCTTCAGATGTTACACTAATTGTTGTTAGCAAATTAATTTAAATGCTTAGATGAAAACTTAACTATGAAATCAAGTTTCTATTTTCTTAAACTAATTATTTTGATCTGAATTAGTGTTGCTTAGATTATTATAGTTATAATTACGGCAATCATATGTATACATATTTCATAAATTCATTTAACATCTCATTTTCTCTCTATCTATCTTTTCTTTTATCACGACATCACTAACACATCACATAATTCTCTATTCATTTTTCTCTAATGTGTAGAAAAGATATTGTATGTCCATGAAATATTTTCCTTATAATTATATTGTAGTAATATGAGCCATTAACTGTTTTGATTGACCTTACATAATGATTTCTTTGTCCTTAACTTTTGAAGCTCCAAAGGAAATGGATTCTTTTATTTTACGAAACTAAACTACCTCATCTAAATTGACATCAAGGGAAAATCGAACTTGAGACCTTAAAGAAAAGCACACTCCAAAATCCCAAGACAACATCATCGGGCCAATGGATTCCGGTAATCCAAAGTTCAACTAGGAGGTACCCATGATTATTTCAATTAGTAGTTTAGTATAAATTCTTTCAAAGGATTCATCATTAACTAAAGCATACATGATTTCTATAATTTTATTGGATTAAAACAAGTAAAATTAAAGACAGATACTTTTTTATAAAATTTATATATAAAAAAATGGAATCTAAATATTCTTTAGGTCAAGAAAAAATAGGTAAAAATTTGATTTAACATAAAGATAGGGGGAAACATGCACTCGTATTTTTATATAATTTAAATATTATTAATAAGGCTAAAATATATTGTTTATTAACTTATCATGTGTTTCATTTTGATCTCATAACTACTTTTAGTTTCGTTTTGATCTCTTATATATACTTTTATTAATCAAACTCGTTCTTAGTTTTCAACAAAAAATATGTTACCTTGTGCACATGTGTCATTTGGTAGTGTGGCATTTGTGACTCACTTTGATCTAAAAAAAACTATTACAGATAGGGACTGCATAACAAAAACTCCAAACCCTAAATGAAAAAGAAAAAAAAAAGTGATATGATCAAACCTGAATTCAACGGACTCCTCCTTCCTTCGCCGTTCTTCTCTTTAGTCTTCACTCTTTTGTTTTTTTCTCTCTCTAATTCACAAATAGTTATAAGACCAACATAAAATCAATAAAATAAAATAAAAATTGTACTAGTGAGCTTTGTACCCAAAAAAAAATAATGACTACTTTTTTTTTTTTTTAGGGAATAATGACTAGACTGTTTTTTAGTCGTTCTCTTCAAAGAGAAATTTAATGATAATTTTCAATCAATTAAAATTGGAAACTTCTTTCTCTGTTTTTGGTATGATTGAGTTGTACCTTAAATTAAAACACTAAAAACTATAAAGGGCAAGATTTATATATCATTGATTCATTTCATTTCGTGTGCCATTTTATTATTATTCCTGTCCATGTCATGAGGTGCTTATTAGCAAGAGGAATTGTTCTGTCCTTTTTTCCCTTTTGTTCCCTTGACTCAGTGAATTTTCTGATCATTGAAACGAAATCTTCGGAGAAGACGAAAAATGAGCTGTAATGAAAAACTTCATCTTGCTAATGGACAAAAAAAACGTTATGAAAACAATAAATATCACATAGGTAAACTATTGATAAGTTAATGAAAAATGCCTTCTGTTGACTGTAATTAGATTTTAACTTCACATGTGTCTTACTATTTTCTCAGTTTGTATTAAAAGTAGAACCTCGTAATTAAAGATCGACTCGGTTTGTAAAAAATTGATCAGCCCACAAGGTTGTGCTGTGGGTGTAATTCTTGTTGTCAGTGTTAAAACATACTTGTAAACAATTTAAAACAGACTTGTAAACAATCTGTAAAATCTTATTTTGATATGTGCTCTTTCTCCTGCACAAAACACCTGCGCCCTGCAGCCTTTCCAATTTTACCTTGTGCTACTTAAGTAACGTTGTGTTACTTAACTCACGCAGCGTGAGTTAAGTCACTCAGAGTTACTGTTTTCGTACAAAACTCATCAGTCCATACTTCAAGCATCATTTTCTTTTCCTCCACTTTCAAAAACCCAAAAAGTGCGAATTCTTGGGTCAAAATTCTCATCCCAAATCATTGCAAATCGTCAGGAAGCAAGTTTCTACGCTCATCAAGCACCAAATATCAGGTATTGTATCATCAAAACTCATCTCATTTTGCTGGTTTTTGTGCTTGGTACGTCTGGTTTTCGTAAGCAGTAGGGCTAGGTGCGCAAGTGTTGAGGGATGCGTGACTTAAGTCACGCAGTAGTTAATGTGTTGCATGACTTAAGTCAAGTCACGCCACTGTACAATCCTGTTTGTTGATTTTTTTCGTCACTTTTGTTCTTGGTTAGCTTGTTCCACATGTAATTTATCTATTCTTCCTTTGTTGAGGGATGCGTGACTTAAGTCGGCTCACGGAGTGTTGAAAAAATATTTGAGGAGTAGCGTGGGTGATTTGGCATCATGTTGGGATGAAATAGACAAAATGTTGATCGTGCAATTTGGTGAGATACAAGGAAGTTTTGGGAGGAACAAAACGGTCTTGGAACACAAATACAAAAATATCAAGATGATGAGAGAGTTGGAGGGTTATGTATCTAGACGCGCATTGAAATTTATTTATGATGAATTGAAACGCTTTAAGACATTCAGCTTTGAGAAGGAAGATTGTGGTTGTGTGCAAAAGACATCGTGCGGGTTACCTTGTGCGTGTATTATTACCATGAAGAGCAAGCAAAAATTGCCTCTTGTCTTGGATGATATATATCCACATTGAAAAAGGTTAAGTGTACAAGGAGAAGAGATTGATGATGATTTTTCCGTGGTGGAAGAGTTGAATGCCATTTAAGAACGCCTCAAGACAAACTCTTACGATATGAAACTCTACATCAAAGATATGATGCGTCAAATAGTCTTTCCAGAAACCACAAATTTGTGTCCACCTTCAAAAAAGGCGGTAATCATAGGAGTACCAAAAAGGAATAGGACTACACTCAAAGTGTCATCAACGGGTCGAATCCCCTATAGGTGGGAGACTATTGATTCTCAAAATCCGGATAGTCAACTTTCACAATCCAAGAGGTCACTTCCAAAGAGGAAGGATGCACGCCTTGGCACTTACTCTCGCTCACAAACTTCATCCTATACTTCAAAACTATCTCGGAACATCACATACATTTCACAAATTCCAAATCTCATGAGACCTTTTGTTGAAGAAATTGTGAATGTTAAAGGGGATGATCATCGTGAATTTCGGGTCATAGCTAGGCACTTGAGGATGGATGAGGAAGATCGTGTATTGGTTCGTCAATCACTTATTCATGAGTTGAGAAATCATAAAAGTGACTACATGCCGATATGACACGGAGGGGCGTTATAACAAATTCTTGAATAGTTTACACCCTCCAAAATGTACAATTGGTTTTGCGTCGGTAGATAAGTGGTTGACCACTCCAGATATGGGTCACATTATTGCTACTTGCTACAATAGAGCTGTCGTTATATTGACTTTGCCCAAAATGTATGGTGTATGTGAGACATATTTCCCAATCTGAAGTGCTCCACCACTTAATCCACATGCCAACATCATGTGTTTTTGCTTAATTCCCAACCATTATCTTCATGTTATTTTGAAGGAAGGGTGTATGTTACCACCGAGTTGTACGGAGTGGATGTCCAACAAGATTGGTGAGGCGGAGAAATGACATTTTAAGTTTTTGAATAGACAAGATGTCTTCAATGAGCTCATGTCCAAGGAGCCGAAGCCGCCAAAGAAACCATTAAATGAGCACAATCCAATTATCTGTGATAATACTCCCACTCCGCAAAAAAAGGAACAAGAATTTGAAGTGATGGAAGACATGAAAGTAGAGGAAAATTTAGGAATGTCATTAGACTTCTTAGATAGGTTATAGGTTATGACACTTTTAGGTCGGTCGATGTTCGTCCTATTTTTTGGTGGTATTACACCCCGACGTATTTTTGGGTGGCCGGTTATGTAATTTGGATATTCGCGGCCAATATGTAACTAATATTATATATTAAATGAAATGAAATATTTTTTTGGTGGCCGGTTATGTCACACCAATTATTACTCCCATTACCACTAATTATTCAACTATTTATTTTATCTCATTTCTCTCATATTTGATTTTCATTATATTTTTTGAAGTGGAACACGTCTGAAGATGCACAAGATCTAGTTAAACTTCATGTCCGTTATGTAGATGTGCAAATGAAGGCTAGATTTTTTGTAAAGCCCATCGGCAAGTTGGACGAGTTGAAGACAAAACTTGACAGGTTCTTTATCCATATTGGTTCAAATCAAAGAACACGACTTGTAATACTAGATGCGTCAGGCATGGACTTGGGGGAGGATAAGAAATAGGACTTTTCGAAGACGGTGTATTTTCTACAACGTGTCGAAGATGATAGCGACGTCGCTAACATGTTTTACGTAATGGTTGGAAATAACACTTTACATCTTTTTGTCCGATTCGTTGAAGTGTAATATTTATTAATGTGTAATATCGTAATTTGTTCGAAATTGTGTCCGTATTATTAAATTTTAATGAATTTGTGTTTATGTAATTTAATGATGAATTTGGGTAATTTTGACCGTTTATGTGAGATTGTGTAATTTTATAAATTTATGGACAAATTTGCGTAATTTGGATCGTTTACGTGTCATTAAGTGTGTTTAAGTGATTGTGGATCATTACCAGCGAATTTGTGAAATTTGGATCGTTATGTGTGATTATGTGATTGTAAGAAAAACGATGGTTGTGTAATTTTGATCGATTATGTCGTATTATCCGATAATCTTGTTAAACCGACGTAATTCGGTTCAATTATAAGCGTGTAAAGATTACGAGTCATTAATGACATCCTTTGAATTGAATGCATATCAGTACATCATTTAATGTTGTACTGATATATCAGTATAGCGTGCGTTAACTCGCGCATGCGTTAACACTTTGCGTGAGTTAACTCACGCAAAATTTTACACATGCGCATGTTAAGTGTCGCAGCGTTAGTTAAATAGCGCATAGTTTTACACAGGCGCTAATTAGCTAACATTGGGACATGTTAGACATGGTTGCAGGGTGCAAGTGTTTTTTCGGAGGGAAGAGCAGAAATCTCTTATTTTAACGCTTTGAAACCAACCCCAACCCAACCCAATTCACATAAATTTCCATCCAAAGAAAAAAGAAAAAATCGACCTTTATATAACAACGAATGATTCAATTATCGACAGAAAAAATATAAACATAATAAATTTGATTTGATTTGATTTGCTTTATGTAATATCTTTTTACGATATCTGAATCAAACCAAAACCATGATATCAACATGAGATTGTTAGCAAAAATTGTTTTGTGCATTTTTCCCTTTGTCCTTGAATCAAAACGAATTTACATAGACGGAAGAATTAAAATTAATTTTTCCCTTTTCTGATCATTGAAAAGAAATATTCATAGACGGAAGACTTGTAAAAAATTGATCATGTAAACATCAAGGATTTCTTATTTGTAATAACCATGAATGGGGTAAATTCGGTAGTCTGCGATAAGACACCCACATACAGGGTTCACCATAGCTTCATATTTGGTAACTTGTAGCAAATCCAGTCAAGAACAAAAACCAAATTCTCCTTTTTTAATTTAAGCAAAAAGTTTTAGCAGAGTTTTAGATAGCTCCGATGTGATATTTTCTACTTCTTAAATGAACAATGCATGCTGGTAAAGAAAGCTGCATTACTCTAAAATATTTTGGTGACTTTCCTTCTAATTACAAAATAACTAGAGCTTATAAAATTAATTTTAACATAATCTGTCTTAAACCAGTTTTGAGGGCTGTCAAAATGCCCTCACGCAACTCATAATAACTTGCACCGTCATATACTAATTTTGAAAGTTGCCACACCTAAGACAAAATTCTACCAGCCAAGCACACAATACAGGCAAAAGATTAGAGCCGATGAGAAGTAGTCTGTGAATTCTTGATAGTTCCAATTCAAATTTCTTTCTATCACAAACGTCTACAGCAAAACTAAACATCACGTCCAACAAATAGAAAATAGAGATTATACAAATGGTGATCACCTCCTCACTGGTGGTACACCCCTCCCAGGTGGAGCTCCACGGCCAGCAGCTTGAGCCTACACAGGAAACATATCAAGTTACACCACATTTGTAACAACAGTAGGTCCTTCAACTAGCAAAGTCGTTGAACAAACATTTTCCCAAAGGCAAAATGAATATAAATAAACTGGGAATAAAAAAATGCAAATACCTTTGCTCGCATTGCAACTGCTCTGCCTCTACCGACACCAAGTGATGCACCCTTTCCCTTCAAGATATTCAGACAAAAAATAAATACAGAATCACAATAGACCAAATATAGAGTAATTAATCACTTTTGAATAAAAAGGTACCTTGATTCTTGCATCCAAACGCTTAAACATGGGAGCGTTCTTCAGCATGTCCGGTATGACCATAAACCTGTCACATTAGTATCACTTCAGAGAACTGTCCTTACAGAATATGTGATATACAATAAAACCTTACTTGAAATATTATGTTATATAGTAACTGAGCAACATATGACAATTCATACCTGACTTTGCTACCTCGAATAAATACATGCTCAAGTTGTGACGTTTTTCCATCCTGTAGAAGATTTAGCGATTATTAGCAACTATTGTAGATACACTGTGAATTTCAACAAATACACTTGAAGTGGAGATACTAAACACAGCATAAATTTTTTTAACAAGTTTCATATGAGAGAAAGATGGACTGCAAATTCAATGTTAACACTTGAGCATACATACAACCACAACAACCAAAGACTTTTTCCCACCAAGATAGACCAGCTACATCGGAAAGACAAAACAATGTCTTACTATTAATTCATTAATCCTATCTTAAAAATAGACCATACAACCCAAATCTCTCTTAATGGGTTAAGGCTCTGTTTGGCAAAAAATAGCAAATAGCTTATGGCAGATTGAATTAGTAGTGTTTGGTAAAATTAGCAGTTGAACTACCTTATAAATATGAATTGACATAAAAAACAAGTATATGTTTAAATAATAGTTAACTTTTTTTTTTTAAGATGAAAGGAGTAAAATTCAGAGAAAAAACGATAAGCTATAAGCTAATTAAACTAGCTTATCAAAATAAGCTAGTAAAAATATAAGCTTGTGAGAATAAAATGTTGCCAAACAGGTCTTTTTTGGTCATATGAACTTGTAAGCTATAAGCTTATAACATGACATTGCCAAACAGAGCCTAAACTTTAGTTTTCTTTGATTTCATCAGTTTAATCTAACCCTCAAACCACCCAAAATCCCTCCTTTTTACCTCAAATGATATGATATCAGACCAAATTAGTTAATGCTAGAAAGATCCTGTATTCAAAACCCTAAGTACTCAAAGATCCCTAAAAGACAATATAAACCCTAATCCCGGCCCACATCTGCAAAATTTGCGAATATCACAACGAAAATTGAGAAAAATGTATGAATGAATGAACGAGAAGTGATTAAATGAAATAAGCACTTACCTTGGCAGTGTAAGTGATGCTTTCGAGTTGGCAGTTCCAGTTATCCTCACACTCAATCATGTTGCCTCTGTAGAGTTCGCCGCTCTTGAGTTCCACCGTGACGACATGGCCGGAGGCCTCGTGGAGGAGCTTCACCGGAATTCCCAAACTACGACTCATCTTCTTTTCGCTTCTTCGTTAAAACCCTAATTCTAATTCACGATCTCTTTCAACTCTACCTCTTCTAATACACAACTTTTTTTTATCGCTTTACTTGTTTTTTAAACAAAAAACCTCCAGCCTTTATTTATAGGTATAACGTGTTTAATTGTTTTCTTATCTGCACCCCCCTATGTCCTATTTACATCCCTTTCGCCCAAATCATTCATTAGATTAAACATATGGGAAATGTTAACTTATGCCCTTGGGGCATAAGTTAAGAAGTCAAATATACAAAGTTTTTTTTGGATCATGTGCATTTAATATTTTAAAAGTTACAAAAGTTCTACTTTTAATATAAAATTTATTTTTAATTTCTATTTTAAGCTCCTTAACTTGTGCCTTAAGGGCACAAGTTAACATGACCCTAAACATATAGATTGGAGGGTTTTTTTTTTCAAATATCACTTTTAGTCTTTTTAGTTTTACATAGTTCTCAAGTTACTCCTTTAAGTTTCGAAAGTTTCAATTAAGTCATTTTAGTATCGAAAGTTTCAAATATGTCATTTTATGCTGATGTAGCCATTAAGTTGTTGACTTTGATCAAAATGTTGCCTTTTAAAAGCTTCAGAGTATCAAAACGTTACGTTTAATGGTCATAAATGATCATTTATAGTGCTAGAAAGACAGTTATTTACAACAACAAATGTCTTTCTAGCTCTATTAAACGACATTTATAGTGGTAGAATGATATTTGTGACCATTAAATGTAACATTTTGACACCCTGAACTTTTAAAAGGCAGCGTTTTGATCCAAGTCAACAACTTAACGGCTACATCAGCATCATTTAATTACTAACGCGTAGCATGGGTAATGGTGAAATAGTTTATCAATTAAAATGACATATTTAAAACTTTTGAAACTTAAGGAACTAACTTGGGAATTCTGTCAAACTAAAATGATCTATTTGAATCTTTTGAAGTTTAAAAAACTAACTTGAGAATTCTGTCAAACTAAAAGGACTAAACGTGGTATTTGACCTTTTTTTTTCTTTCGAATACACTTGCTAAGAATCTAAAAAAAATGAATTTGACATTGAAAAAAAAAACATATTTTATACTTTTTAAGAGTTTACTACACATATTTCAATAAAATATTACTAATTTTGGTTGTTTAACAAATATCATTAGGACACTTAGCATTTTTTTTTTATAATAAGAGGGATAAATTAGCGAATTAACGACAATCCAACGTCAAAGGAGTGGGAAGAAAATTACATTAAAAGCATGAAGGAAATTACCATTAAATCCTTGTTTAGTTAGCCTTTCTCAAACAACGTTGAATGGTGACACTCCAATCTTAGAGGTTAGTGAGATTAAAAACCTCGTCCAAGAGACGTTTGAGACATGAGATTGGGTTAGAAAGGTTAGGGACAACGGTTGCAACAAAAGTAGATTCTCTCTTAAAAATGACTCAATCAAGATGAAGATTGCAAGTGGTACGATGACATGAATTAAACTTTGAGTTCCAGTTCCTTGTTCATTGTTGCACCCAACAATTTCTACCATTTGATCAAATGATATGTGATAAAATTTATTGATTCAACGTTGAAAAACGCACTCGTGTAGATGGTGCAAAACTATTGCGAGAACCTACAAATCTAGCCATCACTTTCATCTCAAGCAGGCCACTGCACCCTACGGTCCCTACCAGACATGTTTCCTGCTTTGATGCTCCATCTGTATTTAAGCAAGTCCAACCAATTGTTGGGGCCTTCCAAGCAACATGGATGATATCTCGAGTAGAGGTGTGCAAAAATGTGGTTAACTGGATTGTATTCATAAACTGAACCAAATTGAACCACAAAAAAACTGCACCATATTAAATGGTTTATGAACTGAACCATAAATTTAAACCAATTCAGTTCAGTTTAAAACCGGTTCAAAACCAGTTTAATATATTTGAACCATATTTTTCTTAGTGCACTTTTATTAAAACAGCTTATTAGGATCTCTTTAAAAAAAACAGCTTATTCAAACCAGTTTATTTATGGAAAACAACTTATTAGGATATCTTTTTCAAAAACTGCTTATTCGAAACGACTTATTTATGCAAAAAAACTTATTAGGATCTCTTTTTATAAAAAAAAACAGCTTATTTATGCAAAACAGCTTATTAGGATCACTTTAAAAAAACAACTTATCAGGATCTCTTTTTCAAATACAGCTTATTTATACAAAACAACTTATTAGGATCACTTTAAAAAAAACAACTTATTCAAAACAGCTTATTTATGAAAAAACAAATTATTAAGATTTATTTTTCAAAAACAGCTTATTCGAAACAGCTTATTTATGAAAAACAACTTATTAGGACCTCTTTTTCAAAAACAGCTTATTCGAAACAGCTTATTTAAGCAAAACAGCTTATTAGGATCTCTTTTTATAAAAAAAATAGCTTATTCGAAACAGCTTATTTATGAAAAAACAACTTATTAGGATATCTTTATCAAAAACTACTTATTCGAAACAACTTATTTATGCAAAAAAGCTTATTAGGATGTCTTTTTATAAAATAACATCTTATTCGAAACAACTTATTTATGAAAAACAACTTATTAGGACCTCTTTTTCAAAAACAGCTTATTCGAAACAGCTTATTTAAACAAAACAGCTTATTAGGATCTCATTCGAAACAACTTATTTATGGAAAACACCTTATTAGGATCTCTTTTTCAAAAACTGCTTATTCGAAACAAATTATATATGCAAAAAAGCTTATTAGGATCTCTTTCTATAAAAAAAATAGTTTATTCGAAACAGCTTATTTATGGAAAACACCTTATTAGGATCTTTTTTTCAAAAACAGCTTATTTATGCAAAACAGCTTATTTGAAACAACTTATTAATGGAAAACACCTTATTAGGATCTCTTTTTTCAAACACAACTTATTCAAAATAACTTATTTATGGAAAACACCTTATTAGGATTCTCTTTTTTCAAAATCAACTTATTCGAAATAGCTTATTTATGAAAATAAATTTATTAGGATCTCTTTTTCAAAAACAACTTATTTATGCAAAACAACTTATTAGGATCTCTTTTTCAAAAACAACTTATTTATGCAAAACAACTTATTAGGATCTCTTTTTCAAAAACAACTTATTACAATCTCTTTTTAAAAACCAGCTTATTTATGTAAAATAACTTATTATGATCTCCAATAAGCAGTTTTGCATAAGATAAGTTGTTTCCAATAAGTTGTTTTTTTTAAAAAGAGATCCTAATTAGTTGTTTTACATAAATAAGTTGTATCGTATAAGCTGTTTTTTTTAAAAAGAGATCCTAATAAGTTTTTGGCATAAATAAGTTGTTTTAGAAAAAGATATCATAATAAGTTGTTTTTCATAAATAAGATATTTCGAATAAGCTGTTTTTTAAAAAAGAGATCCTAATAAGATGTTTTCCATAAATAAGTTGTTCAGAATAAGCTGTTTTTGAAAAAAGAGATCTTAATAAGGTGTTTTCTATTAATAAGTTGTTTCGAATAAGCTCTTTTTAAAAAAGAGATCCTAATATGGTGTTTTCCATAAATAAGCTGTTCCGAATAAGTTGTTTTTGAAAAAAGAGATCTTAATAAGGTGTTTTCCATTAATAAGTTGTTTCGAATAAGCTGTTTTGCATAAATAAGTTGTTTCGTATAAGATGTTTTTGAAAAAGAGATCCTAATAAGGTGTTTTCCATAAATAAGCTGTTTCATATAAGCTGTTTTTTTAAAAAGAGATCATAATAAATTGTTTTGCATAAATAAGTTGTTTCGAATAAGTTGTTTATGAAAAATAGATCCTAATAAGTTGTTTTTCATAAATAAGATATTTCAAATAAGCTGTTTTTGAAAAAAAAAGATCCTAATAAGGTGTTTTCCATAAATAAGTTGTTTCGAATAAGTTGTTTTTGAAAAAAGAGATCTTAATAAGGTGTTTTCATTAATAAGTTGTTTTGAATAAGCTGTTTTGAAAAAGTTGTTTTTGAAAAGGAGATCCTAATAAAGTGTTTTCCATAAATAAGTTGTTTCGTATAAGCTGTTTTTTTTAAAAAGATATCCTAATAAGCTGTTTTGCATAAATAAGTTGTTTCGAATAAGCTGTTTTTGAAAAAAAGGTCTTAATAAGTTGTTTTTCATAAATAAGCTATTTCGAATAAGCTGTTTTAGAAAAAAAGATCCTAATAAGATGTTTTCCATAAATAAGTTGTTTCGAATAAGCTATTTTTGAAAAAAGAGATCATAATAAGTTGCTTTCCGTTAATAAGTTGTTTCGAATAAGCTGTTTTGCATAAATAAGTTGTTTCGAATAAGCTATTTTTGAAAAAGAGATCCTAATAAGTTGTTTTGCATAAATAAGCTGTTTCGAATAAGTTCTTTTTTAAAAAGAGATTCTAATAAGTTGTTTTGTATAAATAAGCTATTTTGAATAAGTTGTTTTTTAAAAAGATATCGTAATAAGTTGTTTTATAATTATTATATTATTCATTTAAATTATTTAATTAAAAATTAATATAGAAATCTGAAGAAAAAATGTGCACTAAAAAAATATGGTTTAAATATATTAAACTGGTTCTGAACCGGTTTTAAACTTGAACTGAATTGTTTTTAAAAATAAACCAGTTTTTCTTAAAGTGGTTTTAAAAACTGAACTGTAACCATTAATGTGGTTCAGTTACAATGCAGTTTAGAACCATGAACATCCCTATTCTCAACTGATCAATTTCGATCAACAAAAACAACTTCGCGAACTTTGCACCAAGACTTTAAAGGACTCGCAAAGTTAGAATCGTGGATATTTTGATTTCTCTAGTTCCATAATAAGTAGCAAGTATTAGCCCGTAAAGTATACCAAATCCTTGCAAATTGCAATGACCAATATGTTTCTGTATGTTGAGAGTAATCTCATTGCTCACGAGACTAAAAAGAAGTTGCTTTATAAGGTGTTTCCAAATATTTGAGGCCAATGGAATATTTGAGGCCAATGGACAACCTTTAAGTACATGCAAAAAAAAAAGGAAATAGTTTTGACATGTTTAACATAATCTTAGTTTAACATAATCTACGATCTACATATTGCTATATGTTACGTGAATTGAATTTCTATATTATTATTTTTTTGAGAGGTAGGGGGCAAGCCCCCCATGTAATTTCTATATTATTAAATCAAGGTTAAATATTTTAACTTTTATTCTATTTAACTGAATTCCTTTGTGTTTTCCCCTCTAAACTCTTAAATAGGACATAAAGTTATTAGTCTCTCCGCAAGGGTGTTATGCAGAAACCAACCCTAATTCATACTTTCTATAGCCTAAGTTATTCCTTTGAAAATATTTTTTTGGTCAAGTAGTTTAGTGTTTCAAAATTCATTTCTTAAGTTTAATAAGTGAGGTGTTCAGAATTCAAACTCCGACATTTGCATATATTATACAACATCTCCACCAACTGAGTTAAGATCATGTGACCAATTATCTCTTTCATTGATCGATAACAATAACATCTCAAATAATATGAAAACATTACCATATATTTATAATTTATCAAATAGATTCAAAAATCAAAGCATAATTAATTTCATATGATATTTTGAAAAATATATAGTTCAACTTGAATAACATCAACATCGTCAAATACTACTTTTGAAATTTTATATTTGTAGATTCTTGAGAATAAAACAATATAAATACGCATGACTGTCTTTGTTACGTGTTTACTAAATTTTATTCTCGGCTATAAAACGTTCTTGGGAATAGAAATTTTTCCCAAAGAAAATGATGGAAATAAAGTTCCCATGAAGATGGAAATAAATTCATGTGTAATTACCTATTATAATCCTTATTTTTATGGTTTCCGAGAATATTACGATGTTAGCCAAAAATCTTTTTTCTAAATACCTTGAAATAAAATTCTCATCTTTATGTTCCAAGGAATGTTATTCCTATAAATAAATTTGGTAAATTTGAAACAAACACATCATAAGACAAGTGACCACATCGTGTTGTTATAAAAATGACTGCATTATGACCACATTGCAAGTTTGTTTTTTCCTGTACAATAAAAGCAGTTTTCGTAATATTACATTTTGTATTTTTTAACCCTCCGATTCTTAAAGAAAGGAACTTCATATTTTTGGAGTTCGACTACGAGGTAAGTAAATTTTAGTCAATAACTAATCCACTCAGGTTCTTCAAAATAATACGTCGTTGGTAGAACGTATTAACCACTTGAGGCTAATTGTTTGGTTTATTACATTTATATTTAACATACTTTAGTTTAAAGATTTCTTTTAGAGTTACCATGTAATTGATATGAAGTTTCCTGACCGTTTAACAATGTTTAATCTTCGTTAAAAATTTGTAGAACATGTTAGGTGAATTCTCTCTTTCTAATCGAATCTTCTCCATATGCAATACAATATATAGTCTCTTTCCCTAAACCATTTCATGTTTGAGAATAAAATGATTAAAGGGAGGACAGAGACGTAACGCATAATAGTTGCTTTTTACCATGTCATAGTTTAAAGTTTATACTAAATTCTTGCGTCCGAGCTCAAATCTCTTATCAATTGCAATAAAAAACAATCAAAATTAAACTTCATTATATACGTCGGTAATCATACATTTTTTACGTATAAGATTAATCACTCGAGACGGCTAACGCAAAACAAAGTTAGTTAGGTTTTATAATATTTTATGTAGAAATGTGATTATTTTTTTTGGCTTATAATTATTGGGTAGTGTATATATAGAGGAGATATCCCCCATTGTTCCAGTCTTCTCTTGCTTCTCTGCCCGGCAAGCACCGCACCGAACAATCTTTCAATTATATCAATCATTACTATACATCTTCGTTCCTTCCTTCCTTGATCGGCGGAGATATGGCGAAAAAGAGAAAATCGGTGGAGTCTCGTCTCGATGAAGTGGATCGTACCATGTACTCCACCTTCTGCACCACCGCTAATTCCCTCTCTCATCTCTATACCCACGCCATGAATCAACAAAAACTCTCCTTTCAAGCCGGTGAACGCCACGCTCTTGTATGCTTCATTCTTCTTCTTCCTTTTTCCCCTTTTCCTATTTTCAAATTATTATTGAATTAATCAATTAATTGTTTATTATACACGCAATCTCCATTGTTTTCTTTTAATTATTTAATTAATTCAAGCTAAACACTACCAGATTTCATTCTTGCATTTTAGGGTTATTCAATTTCCCATTAATCTATGACTTTACTAATTTTAATTTTATTCTTGAACTAATTTTGTTTATAATGTTTGATGTGATGTTACTCAATGGTTGAAATTTTGTTTTTTTTATTTGATTGAATTATAAAATGATTTGGTGTTTTTAATTCATTGCAGGAGAAAATGTATCAGTGGATTCTTAGACAACAACAAGAAGGAATGAGGGTCACTACTATTGATATAGTTTCTCACTTGCAGGTTTTGTTTTATTCTCTCTGCATTCTTGGGTTCTTTGTGGGTTTTTGTGCTGAACCATTACTCATTCAATGGAAAAAATTGATTTTTTTCAAACTACCCTTTTTCCAACTCAATATTTGTGTTGTATTAGGGCCATGTTTGATTGAATAAACAACTTAGTGTATGTTTGGTTTTGCGGTAAAGAAAAAATTGATTTTGAGTGAATTGATTTTGGCTAAAATTGAGTTGAAGGTAAATTGATTTATATTTGATATCTTTATGTAAAGGTGTGTTGAACAGTATATTTGAGTGTGAAAATCAACTCTAGAATCAGAAGCTACAATTTCTAGCTTCAATTGTAGAAACAATTTTGGAGGCAAAATCAATTATTACTCTAGAGGAACCAAACATATCAAATTCGACACTCCACCTATTCAATCAATTTTTCCTCTTCCAAAAGTGGAACCAAACATACACTTATTTTACAGCTTATAGCACAAGCGCTTATCGTATAAGCACACTTATGAATAAGATATTTTATAACACAAGAAAAAATGAAGTCAATTTGTTTTTGTATAATTTATAAGCTGTTTTCATAGACTATCCTGTATACACATGGAAATAAGCCGAAAATAGCTTATGAGCATGTCATAAGTTGTTTTAATAAGTTCTCCATAACAATGTCACAAATGCTTATACCAGTAGATAAACTCAAATGAGTCAATCCAAACAGACCCCAGGTCTATTATTTCCTATAGCTTAAAGGTCACTTTGCCGATTGCTTTGAGTGTGAAACTGTTATTTAGTGGACATTATCTTTAAGCTTTTGGTTTTTGGTAAACCAAGGTATCATCCCCTCGCACGGCTGCGGAGATTAATCCCTCAAATCCATCTAAGGATGTTTTCCTAAACACAATTGGCAAGGGATCAAACTCCTAAGTAAAAGGTTGGACACAAATGTCTATCACTTGTGCCATGCCGTGTTGGTTAAACTTTGTGTGTTAGATTAGTCATGGATGACTACTAGAAAACTTGCCTGTTTGATTTTTGGCAAACTGGATACTTTGGCTGTTTGCCATTTTCTTGTCCGTATTATTTATTGCAGAAGAGTTAGGTCCTATGTGAAAGGGAGGGGGCTTGGAGTTGCAAAAGTGCAGCTTAAGTCCAGTTTGGTCTAGCTTCTAACTAATAGGAGCTTTTGAACTGAAAATAGTTTCTCAATGAGCACTTGTGACAAAAGTATATTAAAAGAATAATCTTGCAATAGTTATAAGCATGTAAACAAAAGTTCTAACATAAGTTGAAACTGGCATCTGCATATCGGTTTTTTCATAAGCTCTTTTATTTAACTTCCTCATAAAATTATATAAGCTTAGTAGCTTGCGAAGATTTTTCTGCAAGTGAAGATCTATCTATTTTAATCGAGAAGCTCCCATGTGTTTGAGCTTTAGAAGCTAATTCAAGTTGGGCCTTAACTTATAAATCGTAAAGAAGTCCTTATGAGTTTTATAGGTGTGTATAGAGAAGTTAAACGAAAGAGCTTCTGAAATATTGACATGCAGAAGTTGATTTCAATTTTCAACTTATAAATGAAGTTGTTAGTTAAAATACTCATGGTTATTGCAAGATAATTTAAACCTTGTTTATTATCAGTATGTGTTTGCCGAAAAGTTTATCGATTTAACTCGAAGAGGTTGATTGCAACCACAATGTTAGTCCCTGTATAATAGATTCACTATAAGTCCGGCCTTTTATTGAATTTTGCCTAGGTGGGATTTTTATGGCACCATAAGATTTTGCTCTAATGCTATGTATCCGTTCGATCTTGATGGTTGAACTATAGTCAAATCTTTGAAAAGATACACCTTTTCTCGCTTCACTTGGACCGTAGTTTCCCACATATTATGTCCTACAGTTAACATTATTGCAGAATATCAATACAGAATAAATCTGTCTTTGAATGTCTCCTGATATCCGGATGTAGATATAACCTTTGGCTATGTATTTGCATGTAGAATGAGCTTGAATATGGAGCAGAGGAATCGCCAGTTTCTCCAAGGCAGTCAATTCAACAGAACTCCCAAACAGCAATTCAAACTAACTTCGCCGCATCCATACCATCCAATGCATTTGGAAGTACTGTTGCAGGACAGGGGATACGAACTGGGCAAACCGATCAAGTAAAGAACTCGGTATTCTCAAATGCACTCTCTAGCCCCATTCGTCGCAGCCTTCAGCCGTATCATTTAGCACAGGGTAGCAATCCTTCGAGTAATGTCATGTCATCGGGGAATGGAACCCGTAACAATGAAATGGTGTATCCTAGTGGCCAGAACAGAGATACAAATTCGTCCAACTCCAGTGATTGCATGGACATGCATGCAGACAGTCCTGGTCATGATTTTCCATACTGATTTGATCATAGTTAGAGTGGGTAACGGTAAAGAGAAGGTAATTTGTGAAATCTATGTTCATAAATGTTTGGTGAAAAATTGTAAGATTATTGTGGACAGACTTCAATGTGTTTGTGTGTGCCATTGTTTTCCAGTTTGAAGCTTCGAACATGAGTATACTTTGTTAGAAGTTATTGAAAAAAAAAATGCTGGCCATTACATAAGCATAAAGTCTTACTAGTGGGTGATATTTGCTTCAGATTTCGCAAGGCTTAGGTCTTAAACTGCTAAAAAAAAATATTCTAATATCGATGTTTGTATGTATATAACTTCAATTTAATTCCCAAAAAAATATATATTGCGAGGGACACTTTTCAAACCATCACATTAACACACTCTTATTAGCTTAAATCATTATGGATTCTACACTTTGAAAATGAGTTTCATATAAAGTGGTGGGATTCACATTGATCTTATCAAATAAGAGAATAAATCTTAGAGATAGTGTTCACAAAACTCTAATTATATACTCAAATTATATATTCAAATGCATTTTGGTTCTCCTATTTACAAAGAAAATGTAATTGTAGTCTTTACCTTTTAAAAATATTTTGGTCCTCTGTTTAACTTTCTTCGAAATTTTGGTCACTCATTTCATATTTAAATTATTTTTAAAGATGTGTTATATTTATCTATGACGTGGTAGAATTTGTGAGGCCACATTGAATATCCACGTTAGTAAAATAATCGTTGTTATGTCATAAACGAATGGCTTAGGTCATAAAAATATCCTAAAATGAGATGAGAACAATAATCGTTGTTATGTTATAAACGAATGGTTTAGATCATAAAAATGATCCTAAAATGAGATGAGAGACCTAAAATGAGATGAGAGACCAAAATTTCAAAAATTGAAACAAAAATACGTTTTTTTTAATAAGGGACCAAAATTTCGTAGTTTTTAAATTGAAAGATCAAAATGTATTTTTTAACGCTAAAATGCAATTAGTTGTGGTTGGAGTTTGACTGGGGCTTTTGTATGGTCAAGCGTGTTTATTTATAATATTTCCAGGAACCATAAAAATAGGGATTATAATAGGTATGATTTTATTTTCATCTCCATAGGAACTTTATTCCCACCCTTCTCCTTGAGAATTTTTTTCTATTTCCAGAAACATTTTATACCCGGAATAAAATTTAGTAAACTTGTAACAAAACATAGACATATATTTCTATCATTTTATAAATATAACTTGAAACAAACACACTCTATATTCTTAACGATTTCACAATCACTTCCAAAGTAATCTTATGCTTGACCCAGGCAATTTTGCTAATAATATTACTTTTAAAATTGGTGGTGGTAAAACCATTATTTTTTTGAAGAGACAGGTGGTATGGTGGTTGTTCCCTGCTAGAGTTATTCCTAATATTATATTTCTGTCTTATATACATGAATCTGAAATCAGATTGTAGAATTGTAGAAATTGTTATGTGGACTTTAACCAAACAGAGTGGATACCGATGCTTATATGAGTACCAAGGGCACCAAGGTGAGTTTTAGGATGGAGCAATTTTGTTTTATTTACTATTACTTGTACACCTTATATTTTATATTCCAATTTATAGCTCTATTCAATTATAATTTGACTCAAATTAATTTACTTGAATATGTTATTTTTTAATCTCTGTTTAAAAATCTAATACGTGCAGCCCATTTTCAATAATTTTTAATTTGAAAACATAGACATGATTAAATATGGACTAAAAAAAATATGAGGTAAATATATATATTTACTACATTTTTTATAAATAAATAAATTTGGTTTGTATCTAACTTTGTAATATTAATCCCTTCAACAAAACTTTCTAATATTAATTAGGTTTGATTTTTTTTTTATCCCTGTAAATATAGCGAATTTTGTTTTTAGTTCTTAATTATAAAAAAGTGGCATGTTTTTGTCCCTCTAAAAAAATTCAGCATGCAGTTTTAGTTTTAATTTTAATTTAATGGGGACTGAAAATTTTTGTCTCTAGAAATATGGCGAATTTTATTTTTAGTTCTTCTAAAAAACTGACGTGTTTTTGTCCCTTCAAAATATTTTACTCTCCATTAAATTAAAATTAAAATTGATATATTATAATTTTTTTTGAAGAATTGATATATTATAATTAAATAGAGCTATAAATTAGAATATAAAAATGAAGGGTGTACAATTAATAGCAAATAAAATAAAACTGTTATAAGATGGGACAATTGCTCCGTGCTAAAACTCGCCGGGCACCAAAGTTACTCATATTTATCAAACAATTGTGTTTTTTTTAAAGTTGTTAAGACGCACGAGAACCTTAATTTTTAGAGAATTGGTGTATTCATTTTTTTACTGCGTACGATGCCCATATCTATACAAGATAGTGTGTATTCATAGATACAAAAATCTAGAACTTATTATGTCGAGAAATGTGACAATTTTCATGATAAAAAAGGATAAACATATCATTGCAGTAAACTAATTAGATAAAGGTGAAAACATCTTTATTTTAATACTCAATTATTACAAGAACCATCAATCACACATGATGTATCAAAATTGATAGGTTAAGCTCTTAACACTTTATTTTAACATGAAAGCGAAAATCAAAACATAAACACTAAAATGCAACGGTTACTCGGAATTTTTAAATTATTATTTTCTTAACGAGGGCAGCTTGGCTCAAAAGCAAGTGCCTTAGTGGCGAAGAGGATGAAGGGAACACCCTTAGATAGAAATCGTCTCTTTGGCCTAAGAATAGCACCATTGATACCATGATGGAGATTCGAGGGCTTTAGGTTATGTGGTGCACTGACCAAAACAACGTTGCACTGCTTAGCAGTATAAATGGTAATGATCTTTGGGCCTACGAGAGAAAAGTGACCATCTTTATCAGTCTCATCCAACTTGTATTTGGTGTTGTTGCATTGGAGCTTCACAACGGCACCTTTAATTTCAAAGCAAAAGATGCATAAGTTTGACATACCGATGAAAAAGGACCAACGAATAATGTATATGCTATTTAACAAAAAACAAATAATGTATATAATTTAAAAAAAAAATAAACACTACGTAAAATATAAAAGATAAAAACATAAAACTGCATAAGCATATTTAATGTTTTTTTTAGGAACGCGTAAATTAATGTTGTTTAAGTATAAAGCCTGAAAACAAACCAAGAAGCGGTATAGCTTCCTTGAGGGTGTCAAGACCACTATACTTGCAAGATTTGACATAAACAACACCTCGAACAACCATGACGCTTCTAGGGATGGGAGTGGGACGCAATGGTGATGGTGTGTGAGCGGGAGGGTGGTGATGGGTTGGGGGTTTTGCAGGTACAATGGTAGATTGGTGGTGAGGGGAGGGAGCGGGAGATTGGTGGCGAGGGGACGGAGTGGGAGATTGGTGGTGAGGAGAGGGAGAAGGTGATGGTGAGCGATTGTGGTGGTGAGGGGAAGGAGAGGGTGATGGCGATTGATGGTAGTGGTTAGGAGAAAGAGCGAGAGATTGGTGGTGAGGGGAGGGAGCGGGAGATTGGTGGGGAACAAAGGGAGCAGGTGATAGTGAGTGATGGTGGGGTGAAGGAGGATGTGATTGGTGGTGACTGGAGGGAGCAGGTGATGGTGAGCGATGGTGGTGGTGAGGTGAGGGAGCAGGTGATTGATGATGAGGGGAGGGAGAAGGTGATGGTGAGTGAAGATGGTGGTGAGGGGAATGCGCGGGAGATTGGTGGTGAAGGGGTTGGTGAAGAGTTTCAAACTCTTTAGAAAATGCATTGAGAGCGTCATCAAAATCAAAATCTAAAATGTTATTAAATGCATCAAAAGGGTCTTCAGCAAATGCACCGAAAGAGGTTAGTTGGAGTAAGAGTAGCAAAAATGCTAGAGATTTCGCCATTTTTCTATGCAGGAGGAAACAACCTTCAAAGAGAGGGAGAGGAAGAGATATTGGTGATGTGAGAGTGAGTGCGAGAGTTTATTTATTTATAGGAGCTAATGCCCAAAATTATTCCCAAATTTATTCACGTGGTAATAAATTAGTTTTCGTAAAATAAATGGTACTTCTTTATTTTTGCTTTTCAGTTAATGCCCACATTCATTGAGTTGTGATTATATTTAAGGGGCAACTAAAATTGTTTCTTTATATGTGTTTTAGTGCAAGATATAGGTAGCAATTTGGCAAAGGGAATGCAGAAATGTGGGAAATTAAAATTTGAAATGTGGTAAAGACTAATCCTAACGTGTGTGGTGACCACCGACTGTATTCACCCAAAAAAAAGGGACGCATGAAAGAGGCAGCTCATCCTGTTTTAATCAAAATATTAATATTATTATTTATGTTGATTAATGACATTTCAAAAAGAAAAGAACATGGCTACGTAGTGCAACTTGCACTTTAACGAACATCGAAACCCACTGATTATTCATTTGTAGTATACGGTCATATAGAAACAGGACGAGGGCAAAATTGAAAATCACAAACAACTACATATTTATGCGTTTAGTCATTTTTTGTTTAAGTGTGTCTTGTGCGATGCAACAATTTCCTTTTGAGAATAGAAAATGAAAGGTGTCAATTAGGGCAAAAGAAAATTTGTTAAACCACCACGACGTGTGTACTCTGCTGAATCCCAACTATATGTTTTTTCTTTTTTAACTAGCAACAGACCCGTGCTAAACACGGGCCCATGCTCCGTACGGGTTAATTCGAAGTGGGACGCATCAAAGCGCATTGCAATACTATATGAATTGACAAAATAAAAAAAAAACAAATGATAAAACCGACATTAATGATAAAAGGGCAAATTACTTTGACTTCCCTTGAGATTTTCTTAAACAACACAAGCACCCCTTCTAATTTTCAAACACATCAATCTCCCATCATATTATCAATTTCGATAACTTTGTAAATATACAATTTAATTTCAGACATTTTGGTTTGTTTGTATCTGTTTTCTCTTTTCACAACTAAGTTAAATGAGATTTTTTTCTTGATTTGTTTTCTCTTTTCAAAATTAAGTTAAATAAGGTTTTTTTTTTCTCGCAATGGAGAAACAGTAACAACATTTGTTTTTACCACCAAATAGAATCAAACATCAGCAATTACATAAGAGATCAAAGCAGAATATAAAAATGAGAAGAATTTTGGTGGATGGATAGTGTAGTTGATCAATGAAAAGAAAATAATTTTCAATATATCTGTTTTATTACATTAGAGTTTTAAAGATTAAATCACATTGATCGAGGAACAATAAGTTGAGAAAAATCACCAAGTGAAAAATATAAAGAAAAAATGGTTGAAAATTAAATGAAAAAGTTAATTGCTCAAAATAAATGAAATTAATAAAGTTTAAACCGTGTTATATTGTAAGAGAAGTGTTTGTCAAATTGATAAAAAAACAAGGAAGACGGTGTTTAGTTAAACAATAGAGCGAGTTTTTTGTGTTGTTTAATAAGATCTTAAAGGAGGTTAGCGTAATATTATGTAGAAATATTTAAAATATAAAATATTTCATTATTGATAAAGATGTCGTTATGAATCTTGTGTATGAATTGTACAACAATATTATTTAGTGACTCATTTACCATGTTTTCATTGTTTTTTATAGTCATCTTTCTAAAAGATATAATAATTAATAATCTACGGCAATAAAAATAATATTTTATAATATGACATGGTGGCCAACTTCTTTGATTCTCTGTTGTTTTCAAATATGTTGAGATATGCAGGTTTCAAAGTGTCTTGTTTGTCTACATTCTGTTTCTTAAAGCTCGAAAGAGATTTTGTGCTTATTGATTTGTTTAAGGAGTTCTTGACACTTGAATTTTGATATTGTGCTCATGGTCCCGGAGAGGTCCACCTTTTTTTTAACCTGATTTTGCGTCCGTGTATAAGTTTGCTTATTGATTAATTAGTGAATTTTTGTTACGATGGATTTGAGTCGATCCACTTGTTCTGATTTATTATGTGGTATCCCTTTTTATTTTGTACTTGAGTCAGGTTTAATGTCCTTAGTCTCTTTATCAACTTCTTTTTATTTAATTTTTTTTGACTAAAAAAAAAGATTAAAAAAGAAACAGAGGCAAATTATTATTTGAAAATAAGTAAACTTGTAAATGCGTAATTTTTTGAAAAGTAGGTATATGCATTGTAATAAATATTTTGTAATTTTTTTTAACTCTTTAGATATTTAAAAGTTGAATTATAGGAAAATTTATTTTGATTGAGATTAAGATTAAATTTGTTTGTTCTTAAAAAAAAAATTAAGTTGGTGTGTTTTATAGAGTGGGTTTGTTTTAATTTATTTTTAAGAGAAAAAAATATGGGAAAGTTGAAGAAAAAACACAGAGGGTATAATTTTGATGACGTGTCAAAAAATTAAGAGGGGGTAAGATTGTATTTTTGATAGACATTAATTCAGGATTAAATAATAGAAGATTGTAATTTTTTTAACTCCTGATATTTAGAAGTTGAACTATAGAAAAATTTGTTTTGTTTTGATTGAGATTAAGATTAAGTTTGTTTGTTCTTTCAAAAAAAATTAAGTTGGTGTGTTTTATCGAGTAGGTTTGTTTTAATTTGTATTTTGAAGAGAAAAAATGGGGGAAGTTGATGCAAAAGACACAAAAAGATATAATTTTGATGACGTGTCAAAAACTTAAGAAGGTGTAAGATTGTATTTTTGGTAGACATTAAGTTTCATAGGGACTAAAACCAAAAACACAAATTTACATAGGGATGAAATAAAAAAAAAAGTAAACATCAAAATTTAAAATTTAAAAACCATTGTTTCTATCTTTTTCATATCTCTGTATGTCTTCTTCCTCTCTCCCATCTTCTTCAACTCTTTGCAGATGTTCCCAGAGAATCATTTTAGTAATTAGCCCTCGATGGAGAATCAAGCAAAACCTAATTGGTAGTTGCGACAATTTGAAAGCTAATTGGTAAAATTTGAAAGTTGATCCAAAAGAAAGCAACTGGATTGATGGTGGTTATACGTAGCTTTCACGTAACAAACCAATTGCATCTATGGATTTATGCAATGAATAATTGTTGGGTAACGCTCATGCTAGACAATCATAATCGATTACAATTAGCATTATAAATTGATTCACCAAACTCAATCTAATGTGATACTCACGTTATTACTGCCGGTAAGTTTAAACACAGAGTCTTGATACCATCATCAACCTCACTGACTGTGTCCACTGTGGCTACTTGTTTCTCTTTATTAAGGATAACCTACTGCAAAGAAGCACTTAGTTGTGAAATAATTCAATGAAAATAAATAATTCAATGTTTATGCTTAAAATCATTATTCAAAATCATAATTGTACTGCAATTTTCTTGGGCATCTTCTCTATGTCAGTTGCTTAACATTGTAAACTTAATCAACAATAAAGAACTTCTACCATATGAAATAAAACTGTGGTATTGACTAATAATTCATGAGCTTAAATATCTCACAATGGAAGAAAATGGAAACAGAAAACAGATAAATGACACCAGAGTTGCAAGAACTCCTAGACCAGAGTTGCAAGAACTCAGGAAATTTTACGTTGTTCAGTTAGAAGCGAAACTCTTTACGGTTTAAGAGCAATACTTCTCTGGTCATGCTTATCTCTCTGCGGATGTCTTGAATTATTTAGTACTTAAATCTGAAATTTCCTTAAATCACTAATGACTAATGAGTTAATATAAAAGTCATTAGTGATTTAAGACGCGATAATTACTAATTTTCGTCTGAGGATGTAGCCTTTGATTGTAGGGTGAACCATATTAATTTTGTTGTATTCTTGTGTGCTCTGTTTTCTAGGTTTTTTTATGTTGTTTGTTTATGTGTTTGTTTTGTTCTTTAAGTGTTGTTTTTGTTTTGCTCTTTCATCCATGTTTTCAAATCATCTGCCACAAAACACTTACTAATTTTCATTTATGGATTCTCTTGTTGGATTTTCGTCCTCCTTAACGATGAGTTGGTGGTTCTCTCGTTGAGAGTTCTAAGGTAGGATTGATTTGTGGAAATATATCTGATATGGATTGTTCATTCAATTGGTTTGATAAATTTAAAAGGTAGCACAAGCTAAATATGTATGAAATAATGTAAAAATGTCATAGTTGTTCATTTTTTAAAATAACACAAATAGGATTGTTGTTAGAGATGAAGAAATTGGGGTTGGAGATAAAGAAGAAAAAACAGAGGTTGGAAATGAAGAAGAAGAAGAAGAAAATTTTAAATTTCAAATTTTGATATTTACGTTTTTTCAATTTCATCCCTCTGCAATTTTGAGTTTTTGGTTTTGGTCCCTCAAATCTAGTCACTTATCATCTGTCAGTACACATAAGCGTGTTTTGTCATGTCATCGATTGCCACGTGTGACTCCATTTGCCAGCAACGCGTTTTTGTAACGAAAGTTAACGTTAGGGACTAAAACCAAAAGGTTAACAACTTACAGGGTCAGTTTTAGAACAAAAAAAACTTATAGGGACGAAAACAAAAAACACGCGAACTTACAGGGACCTTTTACATATTTAAGCCAAAGTTGAATTATAGGAAAATTTGTTTTGATTGAGATTAAGATTAAATTTGTTTGTTCTTTAAAAAAATATTAAGTTGGTGTGATTTATAGAGTGAGTTTGTTTTGATTTGTTTTTAAGAGAAAAAATAGTGGGAAAGTTGTAGAAAAAACACAAAGGATATAATTTTGATGACGTGTCAAAAAATTAAGAGGGGATAAGATTGTATTTTTTATAGACATTAATTCATAATTAAAAAATAGAAGATTGTAATTTTTTTAACCCCTGATATTTAGAAGTTGAATTATAGGAAAATTTGTTTTGTTTTGATTGAGATTAATATTAAGTTTGTTTGTTCTTTCAAAATAAATTAAGTCGATGTGTTTTATCGAGTAAGTTTGTTTTAATTTGTTTTTTGAAGAGAAAAAACCAGGGGAAGTTGATGCAAAAGACACAAAAAATATAATTTTGTTGAAGTGTCAAAAAATTAAGAAGGGATAAGATTGTATAAAATCACATGCTCATTTGTTGAATTCAACGAATGATTTTTCGCACCATATAACAATTCCCTTGAATAATAAATATTATTTATCAAAAAATAAAATATACTTTTTTCTTTCTAAGACAAGATCTTTGTCCATCTATTTTTAATTCCGGATCCTTGATTCCTTGGGTTTATGCTTTATTGCTCAATATGTCCCATGATGAGTGAGTCAATTTAACTATGTGCTTTATTCGTATAATATATTTATATATTTTTTTGTTAATATATAAAGATAAATGTCAGTATATAAGAAATTGTCTAAATTATTTTGATAAATATTTTTAAATATCAAAATTTTGTTACTGTTACTAATAGATAATTAAATATATTAAAGGTTAAAAATGTAGATTGACACTTAAACAACTAACTAAATTAGTCATTTTGGGTCGGATGAAGTATAATTTTAGTCCTGATCTGTAATTTCAACCCAATTTTTTTTAATATTTTGCCCCAATTTCAAATCTTAGAAGAAAATACAAAAATTATAGTTATGTGACCATAAATTGCCACTTTTGGTCCAAAAGTCACCATTTATAGGGTTAAAAATTAGGTGCAACCAAAATTGCAATAATGCGAAAACTTGAGAACCAAACTTTTTTATTTTACTAATATTTTTTTGTTAGAAACCTGATGATTCTTTAAAGCTTTCCTCAAAAAAGATTCTTTAAAGATGTCACTCAGAAGATAGATGTAGATGTTTTTTTTTTTGAAAATTGTGCATTCAATGTTTTAAAAATTCAAAAGTTATATTTTTAATATAAAATTTATTTTTAATTTCTATTTTAAGCTTGTATCCTTAGGGCACAAGTTAATGTGACCCTTATTGTTAAATGGAAATCCAAGCATTTTAAAATTTTATGATTTTCAATTGCGTGAGAGAATGAAATTTATCTTATATGTTTCGAGTATGAAAATATGATGCAGGGGTGGTGTGTCCCGATTTATAGCAAATCCAAAATAGAAATATTTTTCTCTTGACAGGAAATAGAAATTTATTTCTTCTCCTTAAAAAAAATGAATCAATGTGGTTATACGTATTTTTAACCTTTTTTTGTGGCCCTTTTACCCTAATCGGCACTTTTTCTTTTTTATTTTGAGAAGAAAATTGTTGCATCATACGAAACACATTTAAACAAAAAATAACTAAACACGTAAATATTAACGGTTGTTTGAGATTTTAAATTACGTACACTAAAAAAAAATACCAAAACATTTTATACTTTTTTGAATAAATGTGGATCCGGTCAAAAAAGAAAGAATTGATGTTGTTAAATGGAAATTTTAAATTTAGAGTAATTTTATAAAATTATTGAATGCATTTAATTAATATTGTTATCTACACCTTTGCTTTTTGGTACAAAAGAGGGCCAAAGCCCAAATAGGATACCTATACTTACTATTAATAATAAAGGTAATATATAATCTATTTGGTCTATTTTCAATATGTTTAAATTACTTTCCCAAAAAAAATTACTTTCAATCATTTCTACATTTAAATTTATTAGTATTCATTCGGTTGCTCTTTATTAAAATATGTTATTGGGTGAAATTATTTTTGTTTTATTTTTTGTCTTTCAATTTTTAGAATCAGTTAAATTTATTAAGCAAGCAACCATGCATGAAATACTGTCCGTTGCAATTCAATAAACTACTAGAACCATAACTACACCTCCATACGTTGGAGAGGAAGTGACGTCTCTAGCCAACAACAATACCTAGACACAAGAAAACAACACTACCTTCGAGGACAGAACCACGTACAACCCGCACCAGGCCACCTACAACAGAGCGAAAACACTAACAAAGACACATGATGATAAGCGCTGTACATAAGGTCCCCTCTACAACAAGTGTAGAATGCAATCTTTAGGACTTCAACAACACTTTATATAATAAGCAAGACGAAATTTCCACTCTTTCTAAAATCCATCGCCACCACAAAACCTTTATTTCTTCCACTAATTCATCAACATCTTTGATTTCATTTTTGAAAACCCGATTGTTTCTTCCATGCTAAATAACCCACGTTGAAGCATGCCAAATTATCAGGAAGCCCTTTCTCAGCCTTTTGCTCCGCGCCTCTCCACACCAACAATGTAAATGAATAAAAAAAAATTGGAGAGTGATAAAATGGAAACCAATCCACTACATTACTTTCTCCCAAATACTCCAATGCCACCCGCAATAAAGGAAGATATTTAAATACATTTTAGGAATTAAATCATTACAGTACACACATGACAGAATAACCTTCCTCTTTGTTAAACTTATTCTCGTCGAAATTCGGTCCAGGAGAACGTTTCACCAAAAAGCTACCACCTTGAAAGGTACCGGACTTTTGCAAAGGCCGTCAAACATTTTCTTCTCATTCCCTGCTCCACTTTTCCTCAAATACGAACAACTTCTCAAGTACCTTGTACATTGACTACACCATAAACACCCCATTATCATTCTCCCTCCACCACCACCACCTATCTTCCTCTTTGGCCAATCTGCTGTCTTCCAAAATTTCTTTCAAGTTAATTAGCAAATCAGTCTCCCAAACAAAAAAAATTTGCCTCCATGAAAATTGAAGTGAACACTCCCCTTTTGCAAGAGCCCACATCTCGCACACTTTAGCTTCTCGGTGATTGAAAATAGCGAAAAGACAAGGGAATTGAACACAAAGTGGAGAATTCCTCTCCAAGTATCTGATACGACCCAATTCGAGTAGGGATCACACTCCTTAGAATATAGGGATAAAGAAGAGATTTGATTAATTTCATTCATAATTGTAATAGAGAAAATACAAGATATTATATAGGCAAAGTAATTCTAGATCCTTCCCACAAACTAGTGAGTTACCAATCTTCTAAAACCAATGAGTCACTACTAAATGGCAACATAGTCATTTCACTTGTTAGGTGTAGTATGATCATTTTGGGCCTCCCTAATTCATTGGACTCAATCTTCAATCTCACTTTATTGCGGCCCATATCCTTGCTCATAACAGTATCTCTCAAAAAACTCGTATTAGTTCCATCTCCAATCCTTCGTTCCACCTCTATATTTTATCAGACTTTACTTACTTCCGATTGAAATTAGAGGGTTAATTGGGCATTAGATTGTGTAAAGCCCACACTCATACGAAGGCCCATAAGAGGACAAAGCGGTTGCCGCTTCAATTTGTTTGCCCATTCCCTCAAATTTCGACATTAATTTTCATTCCCGCGCGCACACTGTTTCTTCTTCTTCGTCTTCGTCTTCGTCTTCCTTGCTTTCTCTATTCCTTCGCGATTCGATCGATTTCACTCACATCGAGGTTCCTTCTAATCTCTTCTTCAATTTCATCTGCTTCCTTTATTTTTTATTCTATTTCTTAATTATTTACTCTTCATAATTCTCTTCTTAATAATTTATACGCGATTTTGATTAATTTCCGTCGCATGCATCTAAGTATCAATCCTTTTCACCTTCTTCTCAATTTCGTCAACAATTTTCGTTCTAGCTGTTACGTAGTAGTTTAATTTGGCTTTCACGCGAGTTCAATCTGGATTTTTATGCTGCTCGTAACTTGAATCGCATAAAAATAGTCAAATTAGGGTTTGGTGCTCGTTGTTTTACGATGCCTGTGCTAGATTGTTTGCGTGTTTTACGATTGTGATTCAAATTCAAGTTCGATTATGGGATTATCTATCAGATCTGCTACCTTTATTGTAACTTTTCATTCTCTTATGGGAAGTTTGATATATTTGATAATTGTTTAAATTAGGGCTAAAAGGCAAGTTTTTTATTTTACGAGTTTTCTGCTACCCAATTTTAATTACTCTTTTGTCTTTAAATGTTCATCTAATTTGTTGTTTTTGTGCTTATTTTTTCTGCTCACTTGTTAAGAAGGATACTAACAGAGACTGTTTTATCATTATCACGCTCAGGAAGGTCGAGCTATCATGAAAACAGCCACACCAAAAGACAGAAAGCCGGTTAAGGCTTCTGGAAAATCCGGTCTAAAGATAGGATCCGTTGGAGTGAAAAATTCTTCCAAGAAAACAAATAAATTGAATCACAAAGCAAAAGGTGACTAGTTTTTGCCAATCTACCGTTTGTGTTTGTATCTTAGAGCAAATGATTTAGTTTAGATTAAATTTTTGTAGGATCAATTAGTCTGCTTGCAATATGTTTGTTAAAGAAATGTTTATTTTATTGGATGAAGTAACAGTACTTTTGAAATTTATACCATGATGTGTTTTTCCTTACCATATACATTTTACTTAATATAGTTAAATCCGTTTATCTATAGGATGCGGTGAGGAATTGTTGGCTAACAAAGAGAATCAGCATTTTCCATTTAAGGAACCTGTGGGATTGTGCCAAGAACAACCTAGTAAAGAGTCATTTCTCATGAAAATGAGAGACGCGTTTAAGGCTGATCTTCATCCGGGACAAACACTCAATTCTTCTGCAAAAATCACATTACAACTTTTTCCAGCAAATGAAGTAATTCGAAAAGGACTTGAAAAGGTTGCACGTTGGTATATGGAACATTTGGAAAAATTTGTATGCTTTATCTGTCCCAGTCTGCATGCATTAAGTCGGGATATTTAATTGATTTTCTTTTTCAGGACGGGCATAATCCATACTTAGAACTCACACTAAGTGGTAGAAAGAAAATTTCTTCAGTTCTAAGACACATTAAAAAGAAGTGGGGAAGTTCAAGTCCAGCCAAAGGGGAGCCCATGCTTTTTCCATACAACAGAATGAAAAATCTATCTAACTGCAAAAGGTGGACAATCAATGACAGTGACACTACAACCGCAGCTGTGTATGCTGCTGTTGGAAACCCTGCAATTTTCCGGTTGAAGTATGATAGCAATCATTTTCTATGACATGTTTTCTTTTCTATGTCGAAATTAGGTAGTTAGTATTGTAACTCTTTCACTTATTTTTAAGGTATGGTTGGTTTAACATACAAAAAGCTACACCAATTGGTATATCCTCCACGCCGATTCCCTGTAAGTCGGGCGTACAGACAGGAAGAACAGAGACAGGTTGCAATGCTAATTTAGAGTCGTTAAGTGATGATCGGGACAAGATTGAGGCAACTGCAGTAGACACAGCAACTGACGTGGTCAATGTAATAAGTGAAATTGTGGCTCAGAAAATGGACAATGAACCTGCCGATCCTCTGGTATAGTTTCTTAGATATTTTGTTGTGCATTACATTAACCTGAACATAGGTCCATTGCATTAAATTAAACGGATTTCTTTCGAAGACACATGGTTGTTGCTGGTGGATCTGGTTTATACAAATATTAGGCTCCATTTACCATTTCCTGTTTCCACTCCTAAAATAAACAATGAATGTAAACTGTAAAAACATGTTTGCCTGACCAGCTGTTCTCATTGTGAATTTCAGAAAACAAAATAATTTTTTTTAAAAATTTGTAAATGTTGAAAAGTTCTTTTCATTGTTTCCGAAAACACCACGGTTGCTCACAACCTACATATGGTTATTGAAATGAAAATTGACACATTTTGGAAACATTTTTGGGAAGTAAATGGTCCTTAGTTTTATATATGTAGATTGGGGAATATTAAAATGGTTTTGATGATGATTTACTCTTTGACCAATGGAATTATATGGAAAATTTTGGCATATATTCAAGCTTAAAAATACCAACAGAATTGCATGAATATTTACAAAAAATATTAAAAGTGTCATTAATTAGCATACAGATAGCATAAATTTAACAATACCTTTTTTTTTTGTGTATATAAAATTATTATTATTTATGATACTGTGTCACGTGTTGGAGAAATCAGTTGATGGTCGGTCCTGAATTTTAAACTGAATTCTGAGTACCACTCCTCTATCAGTTAAAATGTAGCCCATGTTATAATAAAAAACTCAAATCCAGCACATTCCATAATTTTTTTTCTCTTCTAATCATGCTTGTTTTGTCTGTAATCATGTTTGTTTCATTCTAACTAGGATAATGAGCCAAAAGAAAGTTGTAGCGTTCAACAGCCATCGATGCCATGGGCTGATTGTCTAGACAACATAAGCATTGGCGGCCTCCTGTCTGAAGCATCATTCCTAGGAAAGTTTGATTCAAAATTGTTTGGCAGCAATGCTACCAGTCAAACAAGTCATTTAATTTCAGATTCATTGGATGCTTTTATCACCTCCCGAATTAGTTATTCTCCTGTTTCAACACCATCTGCCGGGCCGTTATGCACATCAATTTTTGATGCTGGCGATGCATGCAATTCATTTGATCTTCAAAATTTATCTTCCCCAGCAGATGTGCAGACTGCTAGTGAGACAAAAACAGGTTATTCCGTGGCCTGCAGTCAGGATGCATCTTCATACTCGTTTAAGCTTCCATGTACAGACAAGGTCAGTTGCTAACAGTCTTAATCAAAATCTATTAATTATTGAAATGTTAGATAGTTTCACACGCGATGCAAAACTTACCAGCTCTTTTATTTTATTTTCTAGTTACTTCTTTTCTTCGAACTGAGTTATTGATTTTGAAATAACGGGGTGTATGATTTGTGAACCAACACCTCCTACATTCCCAAGTTGTGTTTGATGAGGAAAACGACCTTTGTTTGACATCTCATATGTTTTGGTCTTCAACTCGGTTTGAAAAAGATTAATGTTTTTAAGAAGAATGCGTTTCATTGGTTTTCATCTGCTCTATGAATACTCTGTATTGGCTTGCCTCCTATGAATAGAATGCTTAACGTTTAGAATGAACCTATGGCTGCAAAAAATGTGTTGCTAATAAAACAATTTCTAATGTTGCATCTTCATGGAAATCAGAGTTCAAATTGATACAGTATTTGAGATTATGCTTGTACTTGTAGACTATGAGTTCAATAGATGCTTTTTTGTAACCCATCAATATTCATTAATCTGCACATTGTCTCTTATCGGATTTATAAAGGTTAATGATCAAGCTCGGCTTTCACAAAATCCCTCGTCCGAGAAGACTCAAACTGATTCACTGCTTTCTTCTTGTTTGTATGATGGTGAAAGAAGTCTCGGGTTATCAGGCATCATCTGGGTATTTAATATTATTTTAAAGTATTTCAGTGTTTATTTTGTTTTCCTGCGACTTTTGATTTAACTAATATATTATCTTGATGCAGAATGACTCTATGGGACCTTTCGATCTTGGCATGCCAGCTAAGAAACGCATCGGTGGAGACAGTGTTAGTATCGGGGAATTAATTAAATAGCAGCTTACATATAAGTTGGAGACTAGTGTGTGTTTGGTTTATAACTGAAGCACATTACAATGTACTTCCAAATAAGTTGTTGTTGTGAACTCAACATGTGTTTCACATCTTCCAACGCCAATCCAAACACACTAATAGAAAAGAAAGGAATTGTTTTTTGTATTTAATAGAATCACTTGCCGTAGAGTCTAGAAACCAGGGTGAATATGAAAAGAAACAATGGACATAATACTGAGTTATCAGGTGTAAAAATCAACGTTTTGGACTTACATTTAGCAGTGCTTTTGAAGTATTTCTGATCCACAACGTTTCGATTCAGTTGCTTTGGCATGTATTAGGTGTCAAGTGCTTATGAGTTGAAATATAATTGAAATCATTATGCTATGGTTTCAAATCTTTCACCTGTTGCACTGCAATAAACTATCATATTGGTGCAAATTGGAAGAAGGCTAAATTAGAAAATGATTTCTATTCAAAAACGGAATTACTTGCATCTGTATGTTCAAGGATTTGATGCCCAAGTTTTACAATGAGCTCGCATGTATAGGATTATGTATTCTACTGTGCAATTTGTTTAGAGTTTCTTCTAAGTTCTAACAGAATACTAATATATAATTTAAATTGATTGTTTGACTATAATATCAGCGAAATTTATTTTTGAAAACTAGTTTTTGAAAGAATTGTATTCTTATTTAAAACATGGAAAGGTAAATTGTCAAAAAGAGTGGTTTGACTAGCGTTTAGTGTTGAGTGTACTATTGTTTATGTGGAATGTTAAAAAAAAGCGTAAAATAATATCAGTCTCTCGAGTTAAAAATCTGTAAAACTTTGATCTGTATGTATTAGAAAAGATTGAAGCTTATTGTCAAAAAAGAAAAGAAAAGATTGAAGTTTGGCCATATAGTATCTATTTAAGAGTCCAGACCTGATTATGAAGAAATAATGAAATATCATCCCAACAGGAATGAATGGGTACATTATGTAAAATAATGTTACACGGTGAATCATTTTGAATGCCCACCCTTGTAATGCAGAGACGTTGCAAAATGATTGTTCTGAAAATGAAAGGAAAAAAGGAAACGACGAGTAGAAAATCAATTTATTTTGTCAAAGAAAAAAAAAAGAGAACGAATTTATTTATTTATTTATCTGTGCTGTGTGGTGTATGATTATGGCAGCAATGTGATCTGTGACAGTATATGAGGCGGCTTCGTTAAGAACATAGTTGCATGAATGTCTGTACCTTAATAATCCAAGCATTGACGAGGATAGCTAAGTTATAGTGATGATATTGAAATAATTCCAAAATATCTCTATCCTTAATCATGCCGGCTATCTATATATCAAAGAGGAAGGAAATTTCCATGCAGCTTCCTTTTCACGTTATCTATATCTATTTTTCCACCTGTTTCCATTTTTTATTTTGTTATTACTAATTTATGATTACATCTACACATCTATACTTACCTATATATAGTAGCAGAATATGCTTTGAAGTTAATAGTTTCCGAAAAATAGATATATATCATGGGATGTGTTGTTAGTAGCAAGTATACTCCCCCTCGAAACCGAAACCGGAGTCGCCATGTTGAGAGGTTGAAAGATCAGTATTCAAACAGTGGCTCTTCACTCAAACCAATCATTAGACATAACAAGAATTATTCATCTAAGCAGTCAGAAGTGGAGACTAAGAAGAGAGTTGTGATTGTGAAGACTACTACATCAGTTGACAGTGCTGGAGGAGGAGAAGGAGAAGGAGAAAGGAATAATGATGATAAGATACATGGTGCAGTTGGAGATATTTTTGATGATAAGTCTGAGGATGACAAAAAGAAGATGAAAATTGCAAGCTATGAAGTTAAATTGGGGGAGGGTGAATGGCCAAAATGGCTAGTTGATAATATCTCTGAAGACGTTTTGGCTACTTTGATTCGCAAGACTGCTGATTCATATGAAAAACTAGGAAAGGTAAGCACCAACACTATCTATACTATATATTTTTATACTGTATAGTTAATTTATCATCAAGTTTTATATGAAGCAATGTTTTTTATCATCAAGTTTTATATGTAGCGATGTTTTAAAAACCAAACTGAATGGAACGAATTAACTGTGAACCAACATTGTCTACGGTTCAGTTTGCTGAGTTGTTGGACCACGATTCAGTCTCAGTTCGAGCTATTCAAAACATTTTTGAACCATGACATGAATGTCTCACTAGTTTGATATTGGGTTTGATTTTCAAAACTCACATTTGAAGTCTCATTTTTTTTTTCTTTCCTTTATGAGATATATTATTTGATTGATTTGAGGTTATTCTCCATGCTTTCTCATGCACTTTTTGGTATGACGTACTAAATTGTTTTTAGTCTTGGTTTGCTAGGGGAGATAATGCAAAGGGTTATTGGCATTAATTTGGTACTCACTTATATGAGTTATTTGCTTAGCTAGGAATGTGGCAATATCTATTACATAGCTTAAAACATCGACAATTAAGCTCTCGTTTGAGTTCTTAAACACATCTTACATGTATACATCACTCATTTTATAAATTTTTAAAGTAGTACTTAGTAAGCATTCAACATCTCCAACACAACACTTAAAAAAAAAAAAACTAAATAAGCTCAACGAATAATTTTATATCACCACATTTCAACATCGCTCATTTATTTTAATATTAAAAATATATTGGTCCCAAAAAAATAAATGCTTGTTAAAACTAGTCAACTCAATAAGCACATAATCTTGAAAATGGTTTTGGTTAAAATAAAAGGGGCCACCGTCGTTTCTACGAGGTTTTTGTTGCATCTACAGTTTTTGGTTTTTTTAACTTGGATTAATTGATGTTGCCGGTCCTTAACTTATTTCTTTTATTCAATTTGGTCTCATAAATCTTAACTTTCTCAAACATGTCCCTTAACTTATTTCTTTTATTCAATTTGATTCAATTTTGATAATTTTAATCCCCTAAAAAAAGAGACCGTTGGTTTACGGAGATCTATCAAATTTTATTGTATCACCAACCCCTAATTTATTTACTTTTTTCTTCTTCTTCCCCTCATCTTCATCTACATTCATCCTTCATCAATATTCATCAATAAAACTCATGAATTTTTTTTAAACCGCAGACCCAAACACACTCTAACTCCGAAACACATAGATCTATCATCATCATTAATAGCAGCACCCATATTTATGTGAGACATAGCAACCCATTTGAAGCTCCTGCCATGGATCTAACAATGCATTGAAACACATATTCCACACCTTACACTCTCCCCTTTTTCTTGCTCTCTCTGTTAATCATACAAACTCTTCCTTTCTTAACAAGGAGAAAATAAAAATCCAGAGGTAGACAAAAGAGATAAAAAAAACACAGCAACCCCTTCTAAAATCTCATAATCTTTTCGTAATACAAACCTTGAAACGTCTCTTCCCCTTTCTTGAAATCGATTCTGACCCTGTAATTTTCACAAACCATGAACCAATTCAATACTCACCCTGCAATTTTGTACCTTCTTTTGTTTATTATGGGTTTTTGGGTTTTGATAGGGTATCATCCACTTGAGTTTCATGCTTAAAAATGCTTCCTTTGATGACATTCAGCAACAATTACAAGCCAAACAGAAGAGATGAAAATAGCTGATAGTTAAAAATTCAAACCGCAGATCAGTGAATAGTGAGGAGAAAACGAGCCAGCGACAAGATAGATGAGTGGATAACGGTGATTTGCGAGTTACTGTAGCAAGCAGTTTGGAATTGGAATTGGAATTGAAATTAGGAGGAGTAGATCTGGGTTCTGTGTTTCTTCTCAACATCCTTCATATTTTTTCTTCATTGAATTCTCTCTTCCTTTGTTTTATATTTTGACATTCGAATCTGGAATTGATGAATGGAAGAGGAAGAAGAGTTTGGATAATAGAATTGAAATATATTTTTTATGAAGATGATGAATGTAGGTGAAGATGAGGGAAAAAGAAGAAGAAAGTAAATAAATTAGATGTTGATGATACACTATAAAATCTGATAGACCTCCGTAATCCAACGGTCTCTTTTTTTAAAGGATTAAAATTATCAAAATTAGATTAAATTAAATAAAAGAAATAAGTTAAGGGACATGTTTGAGAAAGTTAAGATTTATGAGACCAAATTGAATAAAAGAAATAAGTTAAGATTTATGGTCTCTTTTAACTTTTTGTGTTAGCATCTTCTTAACCTATATTGAGGTTGTTTTGTAATCTAGTTATAAATATGTTTGCTGTTTAAAAAAATGTACTAATGTTGAGGTGAGGAAGGGGTTTCGTTTTGGCTCTTTATTATGTTATAGTGACTTATTTATTTGGTTATTGTAGGTAGGACGTGGAACATATAGCAATGTATATAAAGCTAGAGATAAGGACAGTGGAAAAATAGTTGCTTTGAAGAAGGTAAGATTTGACACATCAGATTCTGAAAGCATCAAGTTTATGGCAAGAGAGATTATGATAATACAAACGTTGGATCATCCAAATGTCATCAAACTTGAAGGACTAGCAACATCAAGGATGCAATATAGTCTTTATCTTGTCTTTGAATACATGCAATGTGACCTTACTAGAGTTATCTCACGCCCTGGAGAAAAACTCAATGAACCACAGGTTAGATTTTCTTTCTGATCAAATGATTTAAGTTTATATGTTGATCATCAAAGGTCAAATTAGTAAATGATTTAATTCTTTTAGTTATTATTGATTATAAGTTTCACAAAAACGGTATGGAACTTGTGGCTCAAACTTACAAATGTTTGGATAAGCAGCTACATAAAACATTAACACTTATCATATAACTCTACATATAAGTTCTTTACATAGCAAAAGATAAAATAAAGTCAAATTAATTTTATATATACTATAATCTGTTTTCTAAAATTATTTTGGAGAGTTCATGAAAAGAAAATGAAAACAATTTATTTTTTTGAAGTCAAACTAGCCCACTGAAATTGAAAACTAAAAACAACTTGTAAATATATCATAAGTTGTTTTTATAAGTTCTTCCAAAATAGTCTCACAAATATTATTTTTCATATATTATTCTCAAATAAGTTAATCAAAACAGGTATGTAGTCTATTTTTAAGGTGTACGTATTTGATATTTGGTTCAGCATTTTCTATTTTTAAGATGTAAATATTTGATATTTAGTTCAGCATTTAAAAAAAAAAAAGTGATAATGGTGTAATTTGGTTGTACTTTGTACAGATAAAATGTTACATGCAACAGCTGCTATTGGGACTCCAGCATTGTCACGAGAGGGGAGTTATGCATCGAGATATTAAAGCTTCTAATTTGTTAATAGATAAAAAAGGAGTTCTAAAAATTGCTGATTTTGGTCTTGCAAATTCTTTAAAAATTAAACCTAAAGGGCCTCTAACAAATAGAGTTGTGACACTTTGGTATAGAGCTCCTGAACTTCTTTTAGGCTCAACTGATTACGATTATAGCATTGATATATGGAGTGTAGGTTGCTTGTTGGCTGAGATGTTTGTTGGAAGACCAATCATGCCCGGGAGGACAGAGGTAAAACTTAATTTGGACATTGGTATATAGTCATATTATCCCTTGTTAAAGGTTTTAAATAAGCATATTTTTTATGTATATAGATTGAACAACTCCATATGATAGTCAAGCTTTGTGGTTCACCTTCAGAGGATTACTTGACAAAAATGAAGCTAAAGACAAGCTTCCGTACACCACAACGTTATAAAGCTAGTTTTGAAGAAAACTTTAAGGATTTCCCTTCATCTGCACTTAGTCTCTTGACTACACTTCTTAATATTGACTCCCAACATCGTGGCACTGCTGCCTCTGCTCTTGAAACTGAAGTCAGTTCTTCTCTTGTTACTTTCATGTTAACATCAATTAATTTCATTTGACAAATAATTACAATTTGGTAAGTGTTTTACTGCTTGCAGTTCTTCAAATCTAGTCCATTAGCATGCGATCTTTCAGAATTACCGGTGATAATTAACAGAGGTGATGATGAACGCACTCATATTAAGAGACGCAAAAGGTATGCAATCATTTTAGAATCGAAACACTTTTTAGTTCCATTATTGTGGTTTGATATGATATTTCTATGTAAACAATGTGAACTTGTTAAATTATGTTTTCTTGATAGCCACATTGCAGCATTGGATTGAACTGATCGGTTGTTTATTGCTTTTCATGGTATAGGCGCAAAGGGAAAAAGGGGCAACTATCTAAAAGAAGTGCAAGCAATTTAAGTCTGTCAGGAATGATCCAAGTAGCTGAACAAGGCAAGACAGATTCAGAGCTATCAAAGGAGGTCAGTTATACACTTTTTTTACCAGAATCCTTTAAAACTAGTAATAATAATTGCGTTCTTTCCATCACACAGTTGTTGATGGTTGAAGATCAAACGTCTCATTTTAAGTTGCATTTGAAAGTCAAATTGTTACAGTTAAAATATGAATTGTTTAATCTCATTCAACAATTTAGATCTTTTGACTCTGTAATTGCAAGATTCTATAGATAGTAGGGAATTCGACTCCTTAAAACAAGTGATAACTTCTAAGTTAAAACTTGCAAAATATATTTTATATTGTAAGAATATTACAATATTATTACTGGCTTACCGATCAATCTACTGGTCAATTCTGAATGTTACAACATTGGTTATAATTTAGAGAATAACTTGTATTCTTTGGTTTTGACAGGAGAAGAGTATAGGACAAAACATGCTAGACCAAGAAACGGGGAATAGTGGAAGCAGCAAAGCATCATCAATATTTACTAACGAAAGGAGCATGAATGCATCTATATCCCCAGTTTTTCTCTCTAGCAGGAAAATATCCCCAAAAACTGAAGGACATCCTAATGCTCTTAAGAATATAAAGAACTACCCACTCTTACATGCATCTATACTTGATATGATCAACCCCAAAGAAGGCAACGATTTTGGTCAGTTTCGTAGGTCCTTCTCTACATTGGATTTTCGGCTTAATCCAGATAAGCTATCGAGTCTCTACGGATCAAATAGTAAGTTGGACTGTGAAGATTGACTCTTATCTATAATTCACATGGTCTAAAGTGGTCTACTATAGTAATGGAAGGGGAAATGAAGAGATGAAGTGGAGAGGATCTCCACTCATATATATGACATATGATCGTATGGAAGTTAGCTGAAAGTCAAAAGTCCATGGGACCTCCTGCCATGTCCATGATTGTACACAATCATCGTGATTCTTTTCTATACGTTCAAATGAGATGCAATTTAGAAATGATATCCCACACGTTGAAATACTTTCTTAAACACGAAATAAATATATATTGACAAAGCTCATTATGATTGATTAACGCTCAAAGAAATCAGCACCATTCTCGACATCATCTGTTCTGATGGATCCATTTTGAGCCATTAGAATTCTAAACACTCGCTTTGAGCATACCTCACCTAACCTTCTGTCACCACCAAGCAAACCTTCTGTCATCAAGTCTTTAAGTAAAAATTCCTTCTCATGCTCCTGTGGCCATAAAATCAGTCTTATTTATACTTGTGCATCTTCTATCATTAAGAAAGACAAAAATAATTCTTGACACGCCTACTTTTACTAGCAATTATTTGTAAGCAACTAAAGTTGCCAAAGAAACTGCATTTTAGTGTCTAATTTAATTGTAAATAGTGGCCCATGTCAGGAAGGATAAAGCAAACAAACGCAACCTTTACAACACATACCGATTTAGTTGGATCCATATAAACACTTAACAGAGACTTCATGGTTGGGTATTTTTTCCAAATAGCAATTGCGAATCGTGGTTGTACCTTGGGGATGGCAACCAAAGCTTTTAACCTAGTCATGCAAGCAAAAGTAACAATAAGTTATATTGTCACATCATCCAATCATCAGATGATACAGGTAATAAAAGATATGTTCCTAATTGTATTTGCAACTTGTGAACAGCAAAATAACGAAAAAAAATCCGGCAAATTATGAACATCTTGAAAGTTGTAGCAAACTAGTACCATTTTCAATCTGTATTAAAAAGAAATAAAAATTAGTTGTGAGAGTTAATGCCGGCATCCATGACAAACTCATGCAACTTCTTACACAAACAAGTGGAAAATGAAAAAAAATATCAAGAACATGTGAATCTAAGAACTAGATATAAAAAAGTTTTAAGAAAAACAACCGTAATGAATAATTGAAATGGAGCCAGGTACTGTTTTCATAGTGTTTATGCAACAACACACACACATATAATACATCCTCCAAATAAACCTGGCTAATAATTTTGTTAATTGCCTAAAGAAAAAGGTATGAATGCCTTTTCTGATGGCCAGATCTTAAAACTTAATTAAGAGGATGTTAGGATGTGTCAAAAAAAAAGAGAGGATGTTAGGATTTCTCTTTTGCAATATTTAGCTGTTGAAGACTTGAAGTTATAAGATTTAGTCCTTCAAGTAGAGAGAGAGGAAGAGGAATACTCCATGTAATAAATTTTTTTGGGGTAATAATCATATCATAGATTCACAACAAAGATATGTTAAACATTATTATTGAAGAACAAACGTTAATTCTATGCGAATATAGTACTCTTAATCCTAATTATGTAATAAAATAAATAAGGAGAAGATGAAAACAAAATTTAAAGATAATCTAAGAATAACAACATGAAAATCACTCACCACGTGGATTTCTTTATTAAATTTCGGTCAACACTATCCTTTGAAACGAGAGATCCATTTGCATTTACAGATAACCGGGTTAATTTCTTTCTGCAGTAATAAATGAACCAATTTGATGTAATATTACTATTAATCAAAATAAGATAAATAAAAAACTGAATAGGGCATGTATTTACAATATAGAGTGCTAAAAAGAAGGTATTGTCTATTGTGTCTTCTAAAGTGACATCAATTTAGCACGTGTAATTAGTTATGGCAAACTGAACAAATATGTGCTTCGATACAAATATATAGAAGCAAATAAAATGCATGAAAGTTGATGAAAAACGAAAAAATTTAGAGTCTGTTTGTTATGGATTATGAAAAAAGTGATTTTGATACTCAATAATTTAGAGATAAATTTTTAGAGATTTTTAAAAAAAGCAGAAGCGGCTTTGGATTTGTTTAGCAGAATGAAAATCAGTTTTTTTTATAAAAAAAAATCAATTATCAGAAAATGATTTCCAAGAAGCTACCAACTTTCTCATTTGAAGCAGTTTAGATTTTTTTGTGATTTTTTTTTTTTTAAATCTGTAAGAAATGGATGGAAGTTTCTAAAAGTGATTGTTTTGTTAAAAAGTGATATATTTTTCTGAAAAAGCTGTAACAAACAGGCTCTTGAAAAGAAACGGCAGTTTTATTCCTATTAACATAGATATAGCAAACAAGTAGACCTATCAAATTTCATCTTTCTTCAACCAACCCTTTAATGGATTAAGAATAACTGATTTTACATGTATAGCATATAAAGCTTTTCTCCATCAAAGTTTGACAGGACTCTAATTCAATACCAAAAATAGAGGCATCAAGTACCTAAACTGACAAGACGCCAGACTGCATGTCAAACCAGCAACATGTTCAGCCAGTTCAGCTTCATCTACACACTGCCTGGAATGTATTTTGGTGAAATTAGTTGTTAGTTTTGCAAGCACCTACAAGACAATTCAAAACAATAAGATAAACATGTTTCAGTAAGAAGGTAAAGACTTAAAACATGACCTATTTATTGTAGTTTTATTATGGAAGGCCAGTTATTCAACCTCCTCAACAGGTGGACGTCTCCAACAACTATTGTTTTCAGGGTTCTTGTATTTTTCCTGCTCCCTAACAGATCATAAAGATCAACGTTTCAATCAGATAATATTGTGAAAAAATTATAGATTGTCAATTAATTGGCTGAAATATCAGAAATCATTGGCAGATATATGTGCATTTGCATTTGTGAATAAGGTCGTTTGCAGTGTGCAACATCCTTTTGGTAGTTTTTCATCACGTATATGACAACAGGGTGCAGAATGCATTATGTGCCTTTTATGAAACTAACATACAGCTGAGAGTCAGTACTAAATAATCTTACTTTTGACTGAAAAGCGCTGCATTATGCCATTACTGTACATGGTTTTCCATATTTCCTCATTTATACTATTTCAATAATATTCAAGAGAGGTTTGAAAGGAAAAAAAAAATCAAGAGAACTCTAATATACTTTTTCTATTTCAACGCTGTAAATTAGTCTTAAAAATTACAACACCTAAATAACACCAATTCTTCCAAAATATATTCAATTAGATAGTAATTTATGACAAATATCCAGACAACCTCCATATCAAAAGTACAATTAAAAAAAAGATGAAATTTAAGTAAATTTCGTTAACATTCATGAAAAATATGTATAATACCTGAAAGAAATGTTTAGAATGGAAAATGAAATGCATGTTTAAGCTTCTCACAGAAGAAAGGACCAGTAAATTATGTTTTCAACTCCAACCACATAACATTCTACATTCATACCACTTTTAGCGGTAGGTCCAGAACATATAAAACTTTATAGGAATATAGATAAATATGGACCTGACCATTTACCCAATCAGTGCCCTCTCAAATGGGTGGTGACTGATTAGTCAGATCTGTTTATAGTTTTTGAGTGTGACATGTTATGAGTGTATGATTCTGGCAAATCTAACCCGTTTATTTAAATACATGTATAATGCAAAAAAAATTAAGTACTTCGAACTTGTATTCATTCAATTTGTTTTGAGAGTTTAATTGAAACCGGATATTTTGTTATTGGACATGGAGTTTTATAAAAAAAGTAATTACATGGAGATTGATTGGCAAATACACAGTTATGCTCGTGAACACACATTAGCGACATAGCACAATGCACCAAAGCATAAATATCAGAAATTGCCTACTAGAATTGAAGTACTAATGAAATTGAAATGTATCACTCACCTTTTATTAATGTAAGAAAATAACCTGTTTGTGAGGTAACAAACAGTATAAGCTGGATAATGACTTCGAATGCTGTTGAGCTGATCAAAAAGAGAGTCATTCACGGTGAGGTTACAAAACCTGTCAGCCTCATAAACTAGCAAGACATATGGAATCTCAATTCGTTCAGTGGAAAGCTGCAAATAATAATTGATATTGGTATCAGTGAGAAACGGAATAGTCAGAAGTATTCATCCACAGAAGGTAAACAAATAATGTTTTGATAAGATTTATAAATATATTTTCAGTTTGATTGCTTTGTAGGTCCCTATAGTTCAAAAAATTTGAGTTCTATACTATCATCATTTTAACCACATGAAATCATTCTTACATGCCATTTGTGACGCGGCATCCTCTTTTCCATGCCAATCTTCATTTTATCTTTCACAACATAATAAAGTAATCAATTAATTGTAGAAAGACAAATCTGTTCATTGCACTTATGCTTTACGTGTTTGTTAGATTTAAAGTATATAGTGCCACCAGCGATGCCGAGGTAGGGAGAGAGTTTTTTTTAATAATATCGTATCCAAAACGTGTTAGCCTTGTAGTTTGAATATAGACAAAGCTGACTTTCAACCATTGTGGCTTGGCTCTCAGATCTGGGGATTGGCAGACATTTCATAACATTTATTCATCATTTTCGTACTTGTATTTCCTTCTAATTTCAAAGAGGTGTCCATTTTTTCCGTAGAAATTCCTTCATTTAATTAGATTAAAAAATCCGGGTTTTTATGAGGGTCTAGCTAGCTCTACAAACTTATCGGCATAAACTACAATCTATTTGTGCAGAAAGGAATTAAAATGTAAACCGTGGAAGTTAACCCAGCTAAAAACAGTAAAAACAATAAATACATTTATTTAGAATTTTCTACAAAAATAAATGAGCATACACGATACAGCAGCAAACAACAAACATGTATATCGAATAAACCAAAAAAGATACAAGAAAAGAATATATAAAACAGTGAGAGGCTTGTTCAAAAAAAAAAGTGAGAGAAATTATTAATGAATTTGGTGCTCGAAGATGAACTACAGATATTTCTTACCTGTGAAATTTGTTCTGGAACTTTCATAGACCATAAAATTGATCCCGGGATAGGATTTGATGTAATGTGGTAAGTAAGCCCCTTTTCAGCAAACCTAGTAAGCAAATGGCCTGAAAAAAGAGAGTAGAAGTTTTATGAGAAAACAAACATAATTAAGGAGCTACATAGAAATTTATAATGTGGTTGTGGATTCAGATGTTAATAACCTACCTCCGATTGACCCTGATTCAACGACCTTTGCATCTATTTCTGCAACAATATATTTCATTGCAAACTTCCCTTTTTCCCACTTTTGCTTTTCTTTCTCAATTTTTTTCAGTTCTGCAGCTTCAGCCTTCATAGCTTCTTTTTTTAACTTCTCTTGCTGAAGAATAAATTTGTAGAAGACTATAAGCTATTATGATCAAAATCAGGAATGATGTAAAGTATAAACACCAAACAATATAAACTGAAACCCACTTCCTTCAGTAGTTTCTTTTCTTCCATCAAACGGCTTCTTTCTTCTTTTGTCATCTTTGTTTTTCCAGTTGCCTTGTTTGCCCTCTTTGTAGAGACTTTAGAACTTTTCATGTTGTCAACATTCTCTTCCTGCTCCTGGCTCATGTTTTTCTCATTAGGATTCTCTTCCTGCTCCAGGCTCATATTTCTCTCATTAGGATCCTCTTCCTGCTCCAGACTCATATTTCTCTCATTAGGTTAACCGTACAACTCATAAAACAACACAAGGTTTCTCAAATGCATGTTGGAAAATGTAAGAAGCACACTAAGGAGAAAATAAAAAATAGCAAATAAAAGAGTAAGTATATGTGCATGAAAGAGAATGCAGAAAACACTCAAATCTTGTTCATAGTTCATACTACTTACATTAAGCTACATGGGTCAAAGTCAAACAACACCATAACATCCTATCATAAATCATTTAAATCTTGATACTTCTTAATGGTTTGCTCTCCCTCAACCTTTAAATATTAGACTATTCTCTACTTAATCTTTTCTCTTAATTAGAGCTTTTACATGTCTTCTCCAATAATACCCAAAGCACCTACAGGTCACATTCTACCATCTTTTCTACAGTAGACGCTACCTTAACTCTCTGATACTCTTCATTACTAAATCCTTATCCTATATTATCATCTTATATATGTGTGTGCGCGCAAGCTCATGCATAAAAACAACACAATAATCATGAGATGACTAACCGCTTGTGAGGAGGTTGGATTTGACGGATTGTCCTCGGACATTTCAGCTTGAGTAACATTTCCACACGAAACAAGTCTCTCTGAAATCATCAAATACATAAACAAATAAATAAACCATTTCATTCAGTGCAAAACAAGTGAAACTAGTTAAAAACTCAACAAACATTTACCATGAGAACTTCCAGAACCAATCAAATCATAAGTCCGTGTCGAATTTCCAGTAATTGGTTCATGTGAAGACAATAACCCTCTTACTTCATCCTCATTCTCAATCCAATTTCCCATTCCAGAATTTTCAGGTTCATCATCTGATTCCAAACATATCATTTGACTAATTCCTAAACAACAACAAACAAACATTGCAATTGCAGTTTAATATTCCAATTTCATATACATAATATCAAAATTAACAGCATTAATTGATTAAACAACTAAGAATGAATAATTCTAGGGTTTCGAAAAATGAAACAATTAAAAAAAAAAAACTAAGATGAGTAATGAATGACCTGATGCATTTGCAGGAGCATAAGTGCATTTAACGATTGCAATTTCGGAATCGAATAGCGGAGAGAACGGAGTCTCGGGAACAACGAGAGAAGGTGTAGAAGAAGGAAGATGGGGTTGCTTCTGTGGAGTGGGATCATCGTCGATGAGAAAAACGGTAGGGTTTGGATCGGGTTGTGAGGTTCTGCGTTTCTTAGAATGGACGGGGAATGGTGTTGTAGGGTCGTCTTCGTCGGAGAGAATGATCGGTTCCATTTTTTCTGATGTCAGAGACTGTGTGGTGGTTCAGTTTCCGTCTTCGAATAAGCGCGGGATCATGGGAAGTGGGAACTTCAGCAACCAGTTCTTTTGGAATAAATTTCTATTTCAACTCTCATAATTCCATCTTACACCCCTTTCAGATCTTAGGAAATTCACTTTGACAAATTTCTCTTTCATAATCACATTATGTCGCTTTCGTGAGTTTAACTCAGTTGGTAAGAACAATAGTCACATTATGCCAACATCGATATTTCTTTATATATTTTGATTATCACGTAAGTTGTCTAAAAAAATAGTTGTTCAAATAACATTTCTCTTATTTTAGCTCCATGTCAAATTTTCAAATCTAACATAGACACGTGTTAACTAATTCGTTTTTTTAGTTCTTCGATTCTTGGGTGAAAGAGATTCGGTAAATTAAAGTTTGGTAAAAAGGTAAGTAAACGTAGTTGAATCGAATGTCCTAAATTTATTTTAATTTGAACTAGTTTGTGTAATTCTATTTGATAAGAGTTTAAGTAAACATTCTTGAACTAAGTTCAAATCTAACATTGCTATACTCTATCTCTTGGATTTGAAGACAATGATAAAGGTGAAACTATCTACTTACGAATTAACATAAAAATACTCTAATTAAGTTTCCGTCGTAATATTCAGAGACTCAAAATTTATGGCCAGTAGCTCAATGCATAAACTGAATTTATTTATTTATTTGTCAAGTAGTTTAGTGGCTAAAATTCAAGTGGGGTGTTCAGAGTTCGAACCCCAACTCCTGTTTATAACAATAAATATCCCTATCGACTGAGTTATGCTCACAAAGACAATTTTATTTATATAGAAATATATTTACTATGTCTAGGTAAACATACTTGAAGTGATGGAGGTGTAGTCTAATGGTTAAACGGTTGCGACCCATGGAGTTTAAAATGGAGGAACAAATTTGATTGTTTTAATTTTGCAATAAATAATTTTTTGTTCACAAGTGAATTCTAGTTTGATTGAAATTCAATAACTTGACAAAACATCAAACAATTGCAACAATCTTCCATAATAAATTAGCGCGTTTTGATTTAAGATAGGGTTTCATGTCTGCAGACTTCGTCTTCTCAACGGACATGAATACAGGTGAAACTCTAACGAAAAAACCACCTGATCACATTGATTCAAATGAAAATCCAAATAAAAATCAAACAATCTCCTTCAGAGACATGGTTATGGGTAAACAAGTAATTGCTCCACCAAAGCCAAAGGTGGATCTTTTTGCTGCAAAACTTGCACACGTCGAGTATTATGGAGGTAATCCTGCTGCACCTATGATACACATCAATGACTCAGTGTTTGAGGGCCTTTGTGAATTGTGGAAAGATTCATTAGTGGTAAAACTAATGGATAAAAGTATTGGTTTTCATACCATGATAAAAGTATTAGTGCAATCTAATCCCACTTATATTATATCACTATCTCCATATAATTATAATACTAATAAAGATGTTAACCAGCGTCTTAAAAATATTTTTTAGAAACCACAAGAAGTAACTTTACACATAAAAAAATGTTGTAATTATTACATTGATAAAAATAACCACTTGTATCTTTTAGATAAAAATTTATTTCATGGAATCCTTAATAAATGTTCTTATATAATTACACATGTTTTTAAAATTGAACTTTTATACACCAAAATTTTGATAGTGAAACAGATGAAGAGAATATAATAAAGAGGATCTTAACTCAAACTATAATTATACTTCAGACTACTATTCATAGTAGTTGAAATAGGACTTATCTAAACTACTATGGATGGTTAGAAAAGTAATTAATTAGTTATATATAGATTTTTTTTTGTCAAGGTAGTGTTATATTTTTTAATACGCTAGTAATGGAAAAACATTTAAAAAAATATAAATTTTTGAGAGCAATTGTAAACATAGTTTTATACTATAAACATAAATAAAATTTTATGACATCTCATTGACCTCATTAATATCAAAGTTTGTCATCCCGATAAACACGTGTTGCCTACACTATTTTTTACTCCATCCGTCTCACAATAATAGTCGTTTAAGATCTGTGCGCGGTAATTAAGAAAATGATTAATTATGTTGATTTCAATGGTAGAATCAATATTATTTACTAATACACCCTTATTAATTGTAGTTAGTAGAGTAGTTAAGTTAGATAAAATTCAATAAATAAGAGTATGGTAGTGGAAAAAAGTAATAAATAATGTATTGGTATTCTAAAGTGATTATTATTTTGAGATAAAAAAAATGTTAAAATGACAATTATTGTGAGACGGAGGGAGTAACGTGTTTAAGCCACTTCGATTTTAGCATTTGTGTGAAAATAAAAGAAAATATTAACAAATGCTTTTAAGACATTGTTTAAGCATATAAAAAGTGATAATTTTACATTGAACTTTTTCTAGTTATGACTTATAGAAGTGTTTGACTAATATTTTCAAGACAATTTTTTTTTATTTTTTAATGCCCTTAGGACACTTGCTTGATTGTCAATCCGTAAAATAAAATGACAAAACTCGTTTAATAGATAGTGGCTGTGAATAGTTTCTTTTAGGAAAATGTTAACAAATGCAGACACTTGTTAAAGAATTGTAAAAGAAAATATTCTCTTAAAAATTGTGTATTCTACTTTTTAAAAATTAAAAAGTAATTTTTTTAATGCAAAATTTGACTCTTCTTTCCATTTTTAGTTTATTAACTTTCATTTTTAGTTTGTTAACTATTATCCCTTAACAACACACTCTCTTTTACGAGTTCTCATTAAACACGGATGACTAACACAATCACGTGATGATGTACCCTGGATGGATACTCCAACAAAATTCCCAGAGACCAAGCGTGATTATTTCTTATTCATCATTGACGAAGCAAATAAATCCAAGACCAATCTTGATTATCTCTTCCAAATCCTCTAACTAAAGTCTAAACCACATGTTAATAAACGAAGCGAAAAACCAATCCTTGTGGAAGCACGTGATGGCCCAGAGGGTCCTAAAACATCTTCTCCAGGTTCATGATCCAAAAAGTCATGGGACCCACTTTGTTTTTGTTAAACAAATCCAATGTTTAATTCCATTCCAAGGGACCTAATGTATGTATGTGTCGGTCTCAAATGTAGCTCCATTCATCCCATTCCACGCGTTTCGTTACTCGTCCCATTGGCCTCTACCCTTAAATTTGGGATGCATGAATAAATTGGTTGCGGACAGTGTCCCTTTCTCTACTGATTCTACCTAAAAAAAAAATCGTTAATTTGTTTTGAGGTGAAAATAAAAAATTTGGTCAAAAAGGTGAAAATAATAAGGTTTCTGGGGTGGTACACTGTCGTTTGTACATGAAAATCTGACCAATTTGACCATCGTTTGAACTGTACTATGTACAAACAAGTATAGGTTTTAAAAGTTTATATTTGTTGCAGTCATTTGTGAAAATTTATTTATCTCCTTCAAAACGAGTTTATAAGTAAGAAACTATAGAGGACGTTATTATTTTTAACAAATCCATGGTATCAATAATATCCACATTTGATTCATTAATCAATGATTAAAATTACATTATTTAGTGAAAATCGCTTAAGTACAACTATGATGATGATACCGATATGCAGTAATATTTGATGTGATGAATGCTCATAATATCTCTACTCCGGATTTTGTTGACTGTGAGTAGGGATGTTAGGCGTCTTGAAACAAAAAAGTTACACATTTTACATGCTAAAATGTGAAATGCTCGTATATTCTGTTTATGATACCATCTAAACACTAATCGATAAAATTCATGGAAGTAACTCCCTAATGTTGGATAGTGATTTTTAAAATTTGATATTAAACTGTATATAAATTGTGATTTAATTATGTTTTCTCTACTTTGTTGGGGAAGGACATATTTTATCTTAGAGGTTGCGATCGTTGGACCGATACATACTTACAATTGTCTTGTCAATGCTTCATGTTTTAGTTAACATTTTCTATCTTGATTGTTCGCTTTTGTATATTATTGTGCAACATCGTTCACCATGTTAATGAATTAAGTGATGTTATTTGTAGCAACACTTTTTATAATGAAGTCTCCACGAATTGTATTTTATCCAATTAAATAAGATACCAGCCGGAAAACATGGGGTGGTGGGGTATAGTTGAGGCTGCATTTTTAATTGTGTAGCACTAAATTTACTTCATGGTGTTCTCGCGATTTGTTTTGTCGCTGTGTTCAACATTTTCCTAATGAATTTGATCGATGCTCACTTATAAAATTGTGAGTATTGATCATAAAGTTATGCTAACTTATATCATAAATGTATAAGTTATCATTTCCCTCGATCATATCAACTCGTCTTGTCTTATTTGAAATTAGTAAATGCATCTCTAAATTATAAATAGTTAGTCAAAATGATATATTCATATACTTTGCCCATTTACAAATTGCAATGTAGCACATTAACTAAACTACGCGACCCTCCATATAACTTTTTTAAGAGTTGGTGTAATAGTGATTATCTAGCTTGGTAATACTAATAGATTGAGTTTGATCACCTCCACAGAAAAATGTATGGTATGATGTCTCACATTTTTTCTAAATAAATAATACAAATATGTTTCTTAGACTAGTTTTGAAGTGATTATATGCTATATGTTCCATAATGGAAATTGCTTAGGTATCCGTTAACACTCTTAATTTATTTAGTCTTAATCTTTATTTCCCATCAACTTTGTCATTAATCTTAGACATCACTCGAGAAATTAATTCAGTGTCTGGTTTATGTGAAATTAAGAGACAAAGAAACCCCACAATTAGATGATCACATGACATTTCCATACACAACATAGCTAAAATCCTTATCAGAAAATGATCAAATAAGCCCTGTCATTTCACTCATTAATGAATTGTTTCCTTTCTTGCATAACCAATTTAAACATAAGGACGATTAAGGGATAATGTGTGATGAATCATTGAGTAACAAGATAAACTAATTAAATATAAGAGGTGCACATATAATGCATATCGACCACTCTTTATACATGTAGTTGGGGAAGAGCCATATGCATGGAGGAGAGTTATTCTATCAAGTCATGGCAAAACACTCAATTATCAGGTTTTATATGCGACTCAAATAATTTTACAAATTCTTTAGTAGATATTTGTATTGTGATGGAGAAATTACAATACATTGCGTCTCCATGAATAAAGAAGAGATATACAATTTTTCTTATATCAGATATATAGGCAATTTACCAAGTTTTGAAAGTTTCCTAATTTTTTATTATAGCAAATTAGTATAGTAATTTTAATGAGATTAAAAATAGTGGCTGGCGTTAAAATTAAATCTCAAGGATAAAAAGTTATATTCGAGTGCATAGTGATATATATATACAGACACACACATGATAGGAAAAAAATTATTTTCAATTTTTCATTAATAAAATTTTTCATTAAGACTTTTTATAGATTATCTCTCTTAACACCAAATCTTTTTTTTTTCAAATAGTACATGTTAGTAATTAATTGCTAAATTAATATTTATTTATTCATACGAGTTTAAACTAGGATTTCCAACTTCTTACCCCTTATCCCAGATTAATTGAAGCCCCAAACAAGAGAATTTTAAAAATTTGAATTATATGAAGCTTACAATATTAGATTAGAGTTTTGATGGTAAAATTTAGATTTTGACACAAGGATTCTTTCTCACCGTGTCTTAACAATTTCATTCACTCTAATATCAATTGTTGAATTTGTCGTTAGACAACACAAACCCAACAAGACATTAGAATTAGAGAGAAATATAAAAAAAATTGTTTAATAAAATTACGAGACATCTAACAAGCACAAGCACAAGATTTGGATTTGTGTGTGGTTTCATAAATTGGCTATGTGCATGATTATCATGGTGGCTCGCCATCGGCACACATACTACTATGATATCAAACATGCACCAAAAGATCAACGTTAATGTTTGTCAGAATATATATGTAAGAAGTATTGAAATTCACCATGTGTTGTGAGATTGGAGCCCCCCTCCTCAAAACGTGCTTATTTGTTTTCTCTTGCTCTTTTATTTTAACCTTTCAATATTGGAGGGGGTGTATATTTTATTAATGCACAGTGGCAAAAAATTTGAGGGACACAAAAAGCCAACAACGTAACATTGAGGGAATGGAACCCTTTGTGTTCTTTAACTTGGATCCTGTAATCGAAGCAAAAAGTGTTGTCATTTTCACGGAGGACAGAGCAGGAGACATTGATTTGAACCTAAAATCACAACAATTGTTTTTCTTTGTCTTTGAGACCCTCTTGCAAATTACTTAACTCCCTCCCTATAAAAAGACACCAACTAGACCATATCTTATGCAACTTCAAAACCATATACTAAATATCTATTGTTGAGAGTAATTAAGATATGGCTATTGTACCAAGCAAACGCCTTCTTATTGCATTTTTGTTGCTTTGCTTCATCTTAACTACAACTCAAGGTAAACTTAGTTTCACTTTAAGGATTGTTAGTTTTAGAAAGATAATTTTTCTATAAATCTAACAATCTCTAAGATTTAGATTTGTTTCACATAAAGGAGTTGTCATTTTAAAAATATTCGAAGCCAATAATTTATGTGATGTTTTCTTTTGGTATCTTGCAGCTAGAAACTTAAGAGATACTAAAGATGGAGCTGAAAAGGGTCAAAGCAGCTTGTTTAAGCTAAACCATGAAGGGACACAAACACAAGAAAAAACACAAACGCAGGAAAAAAATGATGACTTGTTGGATACAATGGACTACACACCTGCCTCAAAGAATCCACCAATCCATAATTAAAGTCTCCTAGATTTTTGTCATTCCTTAGAAAACAATTTTTGGTAGGAAAAAAAAAAAAGGCACCAAATCACGGTGCTTAATTACTCTGCAATTCTATCTATGAGCTTCAATGTATAGATATATATTTTGAACTTCGAAGATAGAGAAATTCACACTTAAATCACATATTTTTGTGGAGGAAAAAGCACCAGTCTTGTTGATGCTTAATCATATATTTAGAACTGTCACTTGTAAATATATAGTTTTGTAAGTTATGAGAGTGTGAGGGGAGCATATATACATATAGGATTTGTCAAAGTTTTATTAAAATATATTGCTCAATCACCAAAAACAGATGCTTAGTATATTTAAGTTACCTTATGCAGACATATGTTTTTGATATCTCCGATTCTCTATGTTTTTTTTCTACATCCATAATCAATGTTCCATTAAAAAAAAATTCCATAAACAATTTTAAAAATTTGCTTTGTGGAGAAAAAAATCAAGATGGGACTTTTGAAGTTTTATCATTATATATTTTTAGACTACTTTCAGCATCTGGGAATATTTGAAGTCAATTTCACATACAAGAAACTTTAAAATGCTTCATGGTAAAAAAGAATGTGGGTAAATAAGGTACCTAGCGTTTATCTACGAGGTAAGTTTCACGATGCAATGATTCATTTTATGGGGTAATTGAGATGACTCACATTTCTCTAAACTCTTTCTATATACATTAGTCACAAGTGTCTATTATTATGTCATGTTGGTAAATAAACGATAAATATATACAATTTTTCATTCGTCAGCCGTCATAAACTACAACCCAATAAATAATACACATTAAAACAAGAAAATGTCAAAAAAGTTGAATATCTAGTATGAAAAGATTCAATAATACACATTAAGAATAACTGTTTTACTCCTTATGGCATTGCCAATATTTAATAAGTTGACAAGCTACCCTTGGTTTCATGCTATGCATGTGATATTTAGTATGAAAAGTCTTCAATCAATCGCTTAATCAAACACTAACATCCACTTGACTTAATTTAGTGATAACTGATGTTAAAAGGAGTTAAAGAATCATTCATTGAAAAGGCTTGTTGGTCACAATTGCATTTACATGAGTAAAATAATAAGAGATGCAATAAAAAAAACTGTGTTTTGTGTGTATAGATAAACTCATTCTTTATATAATAATATATAAAGTTTCTTTCATGATTCCAAGTAAGTTATTTACTTTCATTATTGAAACCTTTATCAATTTATAAACTATCCAATAATTATAGAATAATTGTGTTTGATAAAAAATAGGGCCAGGAATTAAAAAAGTAGTTAGGTACCGGTATTGCTGTTAGATTTTTATGATAAATAAGTATACAATTTGATTTTGCACTTTTCATGCTTTTCATGAAATGTATTCAAATACGGTCAAGTCAATAGATTAAATGGTGCAAAACTGCAAATGATCACGAAAGTCCTCCAAACACATATTCTACTTACCTTCCCGAGTTCAATCTCCGATGATGGAATAATTTGTGGTAAAACGTTGCTCACATCTAGACAAAATATTACATTTTATTAGATTTCTTTTTCTTTTTCTTTCGTAAATTACATTATACAACTTTAAATGATAAACTTATTTTCTTACTCTATCACGTTGGTTTCTAACCTAGTAAGGACCAACCACATTGTGATAGAAATTTAAATAAAATTATGATAGGATCAAGTTATCATTTTTTTAATTACTCAAGATAAATTAGAGAGAGAGAGATAGCAAAAAACAAGGGGCAAACTAACTATAGAAATGACACTTCCGAGACATCAATCAAAAGAGCTTTGGAGAGACTCATAAGAGGGTCATGCATGGACTATAACTTTGTGGATCTAATCCATAAGCTCACAACTAAATTAGCAAGAATATATGCACGAGTAGGGGTGGGCATCGGTTCGGGTTATAAACAAAGATCCTATTGAACCCAATTTTTGAATCGGGTTGATCGGGTACAGGTAGTTCGGGTTCGGGTTGAAACAGGTCGGGTAACCGGGTTGGTGAAAGATGAAGAAAAACTCAGCAAATATCATAAAATCAAAACGTAAATCCAAAAGAAAAGAAAAGAAAAAAGAAGAATGAAATTATCTTATGTATATGCAATAACAATACAGCAGCCACACTACACTATATGTTTCAACTGACATCCACAACTAGTTTTTTTCAACAACACTATCATCCAATCACAACCAGTACATGGCCAGCCAACAACAACAACAAACAATCACAAACAACAACCAATTATTTTCTTCTACCTATGGCCTGCCATACTGTGCGAATCGCATGAGTGAATCCAAGCCAAACTTGTTAGTAAGTAACTTAAAAAAAAGAAACAGATCTTGTGATTGAACTTGAATGTGAATGAGATGAAGAGAATAGAAGCAGTGCTGCCCAGAAAGTGAGATGAGAAGATAATGTAAAATTAGGGTTAAGGGGAATATGAATGAGTGAGATGAAATGAGTTTGGGCTGGGTTAAAAAACATCATTTTTTCTGTTTTGAGCCTAGTGAAAAAGAAGCATGGAAAAACTAATAATAATAGTAATAATAATAATGGTTAATGTGGGTTAGTCGGGTTCCAATGGGTTCAAAATGAGCATCCGAACCGAACCGAATGTACCCATAATAACCCGTAAAATTCACCTGTCTAACCCGTGACCCGTTTTAACCCGAACCGAATGTGTAAATTTACATCGGGTTGATCAGGTTAATTCGGGTTGACCCGTGTTTGTCCACCCCTATGCACGAGAAAGGGCTAGCAATATTTACTTTTGAATACTTTCTATAGCACCTACTTATTAATTGGATGACATGAATGTATATCCCACCATTTTTTGTTGATTCTATTTTTAAAGTGTTGATCCACAATGATTGGATAGCACTTGGGTGACATTGATGACATTGGTCAACCACAATGTTACATATGACTTTTTTCTCTCTCTTCCACAAGGATTATGACATTGTGATTGTCTGATTAGTCAATGTCACTCAACTCTATGTCACCCAAGTGTTATCTACAATGATTAATCTAATAAGAGAGTGAGTACTAGAGAGTATTCAAAATAGTGTGTTGCTAGCACCACTCATATATGTATATGTTTTATCTTCTAAAAAAATACGGAAACTTCTAATCAAGTACTCACATATGCTCTCCAAGAGATCACTGCAGGTTTGAAATCTATCGTAATTAACCACTTGTTTCCTATTGCACACATGAAAAGAATGCGAGAAAATCAATACTTCTCCGTCTCAAAATAATCGAATCATTTGATAATTTCACATATATTAAGAAAAATTTATATGTGAAAGAGAGAGAAAAATGATTTTAAGTATCATTGTCAAGTGTTGGTGTGTTCACCATTATCATAAATGCAACGTGTAATATATTGAATTGAGAGCGATACAATTAATATTAATTATAATGTACAATTGAAAAAATGTAATTAATATTGTATTGAAAAGTGAAATGAATCATTCATTCATTTTAAGATATTTTTTTTACAAATGACTCAATTATTTTGGGACAGAAATAGCAGTTTTTATCCTCGTCTCCCAATATACAGCTAAATAGAGCATGTATCTCTTCACAAAGTATATAAAACATACTTGTAGAAGCCAATTTGAAAAGTTCCCTCAACCAAACTACCAAAACACGTTCTTCCCTTATTTGCAAGAGCACTTCGATCAACATTATGAACCACTATAATTCACTTTTTAAGGTGAATAAGTGGGGTGAATACGAGGAGTATATATGGTTCGAACTCCGACCCCTTCATATAACAATGCATAGTCTGTACTAACTGAACTACAATATTTTATTTGATCATCATACATCGAATTGGGTTAAGATATGATGTCTTTCTTATCTTAACTATCAAATAGGCTCCAAGTTTAATCGATACTGATCCTCAAAAATCATAGTCACGAAATTGTGAAGAGTTTTTAAGTCAAATTAAAATTAGGCGCAACATGGACATGATAAAAAAAAAACCATAGAACGACCTTTGCAAATGATTGATTCACTTTTAAGAAAAAAGGAAAACTTATTTTATTTATATATATATATATATATAAAATTATCAATGATCGAAAATTTGGTAAAATACTTACATATATAATTATTTAAATTCACTTATTTAATTTTCATTTCCCTATATAGTCACAATTTCCATCGATCGATTTAAAGTTTAATTGAGTTTTTCAATTCATCTTTGATGAGTTAAATTTAAGGATAAAGGCTAAAAGACAATGCCCCAATTGAAGGGAGTGAAACCATAAATCAAGTTAAATAGCACTCTCTACAGAATGCATCAAGCCAGAAATACAGGCCAACCCAATTGAGTTGAGGTTAATTAGTCCACTTGTGGTTGCTTATTTCATTCTCTCTATCAATGTCATATCATATAAAGCTAGCTACCTTTTAATTAATATAAGTATATAACCCTCAAAATCAGGTTTGGTTTCATGCGCAATATGTAAGGGACAAAGTTGGCCTACATGGTAGATGATCAAACGACTCATCCCATGTGATCTATACAAACATTGTCTATTGTCTTAATCTTACAAGCAAGTAAAACATTTTCCATTGTCTTAATCTGAAAATGATCTTAGTCTTACCATTGTCGGGCATTCTCCCTTCATTCATTAATGTCATTGCCTCCATGATTAATTAATCAAATCTCATATATACGTATGAAATCTAACTTGACGGGAAGAAAACAATCGGAGCAAACAAAACATCATCGTAAAAGGCAATTTGTTAGAACAACAACTCCATTGGAAAGTAGTAAAAGATAAGAAAGTAATGCAAGATGTTTGATAACAAGTTATTATTGTAAAGGGGCTACAATTTCTTTGTATTGTTATTTTAAGCATCTTACCAACTTATGAGCAAATTAAAGAAGTATAAGTTATACTTATATTCCAACACCAATTTTATGTTAAGTCCAGGCCTAAAGTTTTCTAGGTAATGTTGGCTAATTGCCTTTTTGATCTCTTAATTTTGAGGTTTAAATTTGTCCCATAACCTTAATATTGAACACTTTTATCCGTTAACCTTACTTTTTAACTCATATCAATCATTTTTCTCAAATACAATACAAAGAAACGGCGTTAATGAAAGTTGACGTGACATCTCAAAACGAGTAGTTAGAACTCATCACAAAAACTTTCTTTTTCTCTAAATCCAAGGGTTTCTAAAGTTTTTTTTTCCTCCAAATCATAGGGTTAAAAATATAATTCTTCTTCATATTTGCTTCAAATTTATGCATCGAAACTAATATAACATTTATTTAAGGGTTGTGTTAACCAGCAGCTAAAAGTGGAAAGAAAAAACTAAGTCAACATTAAAAGCAACACTTTTTCAAATTTCAAAAAGTAAAATACACAATTTTCGAGAAAATATTTCCTTTTATAATTCCTTAACCAATTCCCCGGGGCACCGGTTAACATTTCCCTTTATTTGAAGGGGAATGCTAACTAGTGTCATTGAAACATTTGTTTAGAAGTTTAAAGTGGAAATTTTTGCTTGAAAATTATGCATTCAAGACATTGGAACAACAAAAGTAACTTTTTCTATCAAAAACTTATCAATTATTTATATTTTTGAATCCTTAATAAGTGCCATTACATTTGTTAGCATAACCCTTATGTAAAGAGTTTTGTTAACAACTGCCCTTAGGACACTTGTTAAGGATTCAAGAAATATAAACAATTGATAACTTTTATGTAGAAAAAGTTACTTTTTAATTTTTCAATGTGTTGAATAAATAAATCTCAAGACAAAATTTTCGTTTAAAACTTGCACCCTTAGTTAAGGGCTTGTTAACATTTCCCAAGTTTAAAAAGTTTCCTTACCATGTCAACTCCATGTTAGAGTCACATATGTAGTTATGATGAGTTGGTTCAACGATTAGTATATAAAGAACTAATATGAGGTGAAAATGTTAAGTTAAAGAATCAAAGTGACACTTTTTAAAAGTTACGAAACCAACTTGAACCTCAAAATTAGGGCAATAGACCAAAAGAATAATTAAGCCAAATAAGTACTAATGTATGCACAGACAACTCTCAAAGGAAAATTTGTATTTGAAGGACGAAAATAATTTATGTGGCAGGTGGCATGGTACAATACAAATTAATTTTCCCCCCTTGTATGTGAAAGGATTGACAAGTGGGTCAATGAACATGTTTCTGAATCAACAATGGAAGGGGGTATTTAAACAGTTACTAAAACATGTTGCAGTTCTGAGAGATGGCCCTGCACAACTTTTTCGCGCTTAAGGCATTATTTTGTCTGCATATTCAAGGGCACAAATTTAATGAACCAGCTCAAGATTATAGACATTTCCTCAATCAAAGACCCTTCAACAATGTACCAAACTTTATCATTTTAATGTCTTCGTACACATGCACATTTTTTATATTGTTTCTTTGCTAAGGACTGTGTGTAACGATATTGTAAATAATGAAAGTTTTGAATGAAGATAAAACCATGTATTGGAAAAACTTTATATTGTTTCTACGCAATAATGAAAATAAACCATGTATTGGAAAAACTAAGTTTTACGTGGATTAAATATAAGACCTTGTTGGAATGTATCATTGACAAAAAAAGAAGATAAGACCATATGAAAATGTTTGACTTTACAAATCAGTTTTGTAAAGATAAGTTAAATCCAATATGAAAATCTAAGAGAGAGTAACGACATTTTAAATGAACTTGTTTCTTTTTAACAAAGTAGATGAATTCAAATGATTAATAAGTTTCAGCTAAGATCGAATCAATTGAAGTACTAAGTTCAAATATTGACTAGAAGAATTTTTTGTCCGACCAAATTTTTTATTATTACCACCCATTCCTCCTCCGAAATGGAATGTTCAGACAAAGAAAATAAACTTGTTTTTCATCTGTGACACCAGTGAATCATGAAAAGATTAGTTTCTTATATTGTTCTTGTCAAATATGAAGGGAGCTCCAAAGACAGTCTAATTGATAATGGTTCTACCTGTGGTTGGAGGCCGGAGGAGTGAACTTTGCAGAATGCAATCCATATAAAGTTTAACATATTATAATATGCATGGTAGATAGAGACTGTCTACTTATTGTAAATTAAGTTTGAGGGAGAAAAGTTAACTACTATATATGCATAAATTTATGTGAACATTATTAAAGCATAGTTTATAAAATAAAATGAGATTTGAAAAGGAAGCATTTGAATTGAAGATAAAAAGGAAATTAAGATGGCCCAAATACACGTATAGTAGAAGTTGACATTCATGGATTATAGTTTCTCTTGTTTAAGCTCTTCCCAAAAAGCACATACCCGTATTTTCTAGGCAGACAAGTAGGAGACAATGATGTTGACACACGTAGACCATTACTCTCTTATTTTGCATAATACCACAATCATATGGTTGCATTAAACTTCGTGGCAATTGGCTACTAGTAATTTTCAACCTAGAAGGAGCTACAAAATATTTTTCTATATAAGGGTTCAGAATGAACGTTTATGTGATATAACATTTACATCAAGATATTGTGTTACATAGAACACAAGTCTAATTCTTTAATCCTTAAAAAAAAAATCGAATTATTTAAGATGGCTATTGCACAAAACAAACGTTTCCTAATAGTGGTTCTATTCCTTCTCTGTTTCATATCTATCCAAGTTAGAGGTATTAAGTTATACATAGATTATTTCCTTGTATTGGATTCAAAAGACTTTCATGATCATATTCCTTTATTATTAAAATCATAATTATTTTTTTGTCAATTTTTATATGTTATTTTTCTAACATGATTTATATATATGATGCAGCACGAACACTGAAGGAAAAAAGCAACGATGTAATGAGTAATACTCATAATAAGGAAGATCATATGTTTAAGGCAAAAGAAGAACACAATGTGGGAGATGAAGTATTTTCAATGGATTACACTCCAGCTAGAAGGAAGCCACCGATTCACAATTGAAATACTGTTTGCAATTTATGCTACAATTTATTTTACGCTACGAAAATTTTGTTCATCTTTAAATATTGATCTTGTAAAGTCATAAAATGTTGTATTTTCTTTTCATGAATATAAAACGGTGTAATTATTCATATTGATATGATACACGGCAATAAAATCATTTTTCCTACATGAAATAGAAGTATCATGCTATGGTTTGATTAATCGAAATAAATAAAATGACATGAAATTGAGTCTTGTTATATAGATTTAATTTGATGATTCCTTTAATAAAGATAACATGAAATATTGTACAATCCCTAAAAAAAGAAAGAAATATTGTACAAAAAAAACAAGTATAGAATACTTTTTTTTTTAAGGAAAGAATGCATTTTATTTTATCGTCTAATACTCATTTTTTTACATCTCCCTACTGCAGTGGAACATGAAACCAAATCTTCCAAAATTCGTTGTATAATATATATCTATCGAAAATCTACGATTTTTTTACGTAAAAGAATACATCTAATAAAGTCTTAACATCTAAAGATGCTCTCCTTTTTTTTATCAAGGCTATAGATGCTAAATATACATAACCTTAACATCTTACATTTTTTTTTTATAAAGCCTTGACATCTTATACTATAAAGATCAATTTTGTTTTTCTTTTTCCAAATTAAAAAGGTCAATTTTGTTTTTGGTAAACTAGAAATATATGGATTCATAAATGATCTTTTTCTACGACACCTACTCCCATGTTTTATGTAAAAAGGTGAAGATGGTTACTGGACATTCTTCTGGCTATTCTTGGTTTTCGTTGATGTTTCCATCGTGTTTGTGTGTGTCTATATATATGTGAGTGTGAATGAAGTATCTTTAAAAAAAATATATATATGAATGAAGTATGTATATGAACATGAAATGTCAAAAAGCCAATATACAGTAAAGATTATCGGTTAAGAAAAAGATTAATTAACAACTCTATATATACTGCTCTTATAAATAGTTTCTACAATATATGTTCAATCATTTTGAATTATTGATTTAAAAAAATATCATATTGAATAATCTTTTTGTACAAAAATAATAATGAGTCATCTTTACATGTCATAACACAACCAGTTTACATGTTTTATTCACGGGACTCCATGTTTACATTGTGGCAATTAACATGATGTAATTTGATTGATTTTTTAGGTTACTTTTTTACCGTTTACTCGTTTAATGATGACTAATTTGTAAGATGTATAAGATAGGTTCCCCCCTTCAATTAAAATTTACTCTCTACGATCATTATTATTAACAAAAATTCATTTATCATATTCTTTGAATAATTAATTGATTAAATATGAAAAGTGAATTTTTGTTCATAAAAGTAATTGTGGGGGAGTAATTGATTAAATATTATATGCTTGGTTTGATAAAGGGGAAATAAATGTTTACACTGTAAATATATAGTATAGCTATTAAATTGTTTGCAATATAATGATATGAAATTAGTTAGATTTCCTCTAATATATATTTTTTGGATATGTATAGAGAAAAAAAGTAAACAAATTTGCATATGAAAAGTAAATCTCACTTCCATGTAAAAAGTGCATCTCATTTTACTAAACTCAATCATTTTTTGTTTAAACTGACTAATTTTTTTTTTGAAGGATGGTACTTAAACTGACTATTATTTGCAAGGTTGATCTCTAAAACCAGATCGAGCCATCATGGGCAGACGGCAAAGCACTCTTTCTCAAAAATGGATTCAAACCTGAACGTTTGGTTAAGTAACGCACTGAATCATTTTGCAAAGTGGTTAATATGTGCAATCTTTAATGGTATAAAATTTAAATTGTAGAGACAAGATCAACTGACTAGTTTGTTTAATCGCAACTAGTAAAGGGTTAAAATCTTACATAATAGATCTTTTCTTTTTACAGGCCTGACTTGCACGCAAAATCTATTTTACTTGCAATTCAAAATGTAGTTAGAAGAGCACGGTTTTCTTTTACCTTTTTTTTTTTTAAATGACTAGTGCAATTTCACAGATTTCATTTTTGAGTTTGCAAGTATTAGATGGGCTAGGGTATCATGATCACACATTCATTGTAATTTGTAATCACCCTCCTCAAAATCTCATGTTTAACTTTTTCTTTCTCTCTTCTTTTTAAGGTATTGAAATTTGAACAAGTTGCTTACATTCGTGTACCATTAGTCAAGTTAAACGTTACACTATCGACTCCTCTAACTAATAGGAACATATAAATCAATGCATTTCCTTAACCCAGAACTTCTCAAAACAATATAAGAAAATCAGTTTTTCAGTTATTTGGAATTCTCTCATAGAAAAGCAAGCTGGCCTCAGCAGACAGAACTTCTTCGACTGAAACAGCATCCACGTGAGAATCTGAAACACCAAACCAGCGCATTGAATTTTGATTGATGCAATCACCCGAGACATCTGAGGACTCTGATCTCACACATCTGTAGACAGTGTAATGTCCTCCACCAGCTCTTCCAAAGTGTTCCACAACAGAAACAAGTTGATACAAACATGTATCTTGAGAGTGTGAATTACAAGAAACATCCACCTGCATAAAGCACAATACGTGAGAACTAAAAATGAACATCCACAAGCAAGTTAATGTCAAATTGATCCTTCTTACATTTTTAAAGATCATTCCAGAAGAAAATACATATTCATTTAAAACTTGAATATTTGTTCAGTCCTAAGATTTGATCAAGAGTTTGATTGTTGTCCTTAATCCCTATGACCTTTTTCGAGGTTTTTGCCTCTCATTATTTTAAAGTTAGATCTAAGTGATGAAATGGCAAACCGACGGCACACCATCCTTGCCATGTCACTAACTATCCTGCATTACCTATTCTGTTGACACCCAATCCCCTTCCGTTCCCCGCCTCCATCCCCATCTTCATTACTCTGGGAAAAAGGAAGAATCCAGAAAAAGCAGTTCCCATTACAAGGACGCTTAACAATTGGTAATTAGCCCTCCATTTTACATTGTTACATACGTATTACAAATTGCTTTCTAGTTTGTCATTTGGGTTTGGTTGAATCTGCTCAAGGCTAATCTTTTCTGTAACTGTGCTTGCTGAAAATACTGCAATAAGCATTAAGCAATGTTCATATACATGGTTCTGATCTGGCAAATCATAATTGATATTTTACATGAACCCTACATGGTTCTGATTTGGCAAATCGTAATGGATATTTTGCTGAAGCATTTGATCATATTTGCTGATTTTTCAAAAGCAGTGTGTCATGTATCGTGGACAAAGCATGGGCAGAGATGCCCAGCTTTAAGTTTTATTGGAAAGTAGAAGGCCTACATTCAAGATGCTAGAGGAAAGGGGAAGGGGAAGAGGCTGCATGGGATAATTAGTGATACATGGCAATAATGATACGAAAGTCCATCACATCCTCACTAAATGGATCTCTATAAGGGTGGAGGACTAAAGCACCTAACTTTAAAATAGAGACAGAAGCCAAAAAGAATTGCATATGATAGGGCCAAAATAAAAAGCATGCCCAAATATAAGAATTAAAAACATATATAAGCTTTCATTTAATAAATTCCAGGTTCTTCAAGCGTCACAACAATTAATGGCCACAGCCACATTGGAGAAGGACACATCAGCCACAAGTACCGTTATCGTCCTAATCATATTAGCAGAATGTAGCACATTTTAAAAGTAAACTGGCTTGTGATGAAAAATAACGTATAGGATCATAGACTGAGAAAATTAACTAAAGGACAAAATCCAGTTTATGCTTTATTTACAATGAATTGGAGATTGACAGACAGATAAATAAAGGTTTTTTTTAATTTTATTATACACAGACATAAAATGCATGGATAAACAGGATTTCATGGTTCAGTGTAATATAAATTAATCAATACAGAAAATTTGGACCAACCGTGTCAATGGATTGCGACTCTGTCTTTGAGTGAATGCTTTCTGAAGAACCAGAACAAGGAACTTTATTAAGAATTGCCTGTCTACTAGTGGAGGAGCTAACTATTTCAATATGAGCATCTGCATCGATCTGCTCTGTAGCTCCTCCATAAAGGACACCAGATTTAATCATCCTTACTATCTCAGAATGTATATTGCTATGGTTTGGCAAAGAGTTACGTCTACTTTGTACATCTTCTTCCTGTATCTTCACTCCTAGTCTAGTTGTCATGAACGAGGACACATCCAAAGTCAATGGAAAAGATATATGGCCCTAAAACACCATGAAGACAATATATTCAGTGAAATTCGATGAAAATTAATATACTGCTTTTTATTTAAAAAGTTAGGCAGCTCTAAAATAATAATCAAGTTTATGTCCAACCCATTTAAAAGTGCAATCAAATAAGCCTAAGCCTTATGCCTAGGGAACTTTTTACTTTAAATTTTTTTTTTTTTGTGGTCAGGAGGAACGAAGCTGTAAAAAAATGGAGGATTTAATACATTAGAAATTACCTGTAATTTGAATGACTCTCCAAAATCATTCATGTGAACTCTTTTCAGCTGGATGCATAAAATCTGTCCCCATGCAATTAAATGTTTCAGTAGTTCATTCAGAGATTGAACAACAAAAGAACATATATTCATGAGAAAATTATAGATGCCAGATAACACAAATTAGGCATACCCTTGGACACCGAACAATACTTAGCTGCTTCAAAGCATGTGAAAACCTATTTGACCACGGTAGATTTTCAAGATTATATGTTTTTCGGCAATCACAGAACTCTTGGTCAGAACATCTCCTAAGGTTTCCAAGCTCTACCTGAGTAACAATGGCAAAAACTTCAAAATTTGACAACGTAAAGAACAGTCAGTTGGTAGAGTCAGCAGCCAAGATCTATGCATCCCTCACCTATCTTTATCTATATCTAAATAAATAAATAACATAATCACACAGGGATGACCTTGTCTCCTTCCATCAAGGAAAGATACTTGATTGCAGCATTATGCCAACAGTGGCTGCAGTTGTAATTTTCAATGTGTTCAGCTACAATGAACTGCTTCAGGCATTCCTCCAGGGTACAACCAACTCTCTGCAACCAGTCAAATTTATTAATCAGAGTTCCAGTAGGCATCCAGCAGTTCAACCATCAAAGGAATAACAGTGAAACTACATAAGATAAGTGACATTAATCTTTAAAACTTACTATAGTGTATCTATTACTAAGCACGGGTGAAAGAGGCAAACAATCAAAATTTTCAAATTTATTTGAGATCTGCAAAATGAACAAATATAAAGTTAAAATATATTAAAAAAAAAAAGAGACTGGTAAAAGGAAACATCATCAGAATCACATTAAAACTAATGAAAGAAGATATCATCATCAAAAACCAGAATAAATAATTATGTTAAACAAAACAGTTAGCATGAAATTGTGTAATCAGCAGCCTATCACGATAAAAGAAAAGTTTTTAACATGGATGTCTTATGCCTCCCACAGCCACAGACTAGACCAACCACAAAGCACACTATGGGGTCATTAGTAACATGGTTTGCATGTTTGGAATATTTATGTGTGATAAAGTTTAGTCATTTTAGAAACCTGCAGGCAACAATAAGTCTTGTCATCATGTCAACTAATGTTGTGACCATATGATTTATACATTTTCACCATTATCATCATTAAATCTATCAACCGCTCAATGCTCAATACCCATAATAACAAAATTCAAACATAGAACTAAATCAAATTTGACATTTATCCTTAGCTTCTGAAACCCAAGTCATCCCATACTATAGCCGAATTCCTAAATTCATAAATAATTGCTGACCATTTTCAAAGTACTAACCTTAATTCTTTCAAAATGTTTTAGCAAGTGGCTGTAATGTTACCCTACAACTTTTTACTTCCAAATGCAACAACAGAAACCAAAACAGGAAGACAATAAAAACATCAATCTGAAAAACAGTCCTCCTGGTAGATAGTTATAGAATGATCTCAAACTTAATACATGTGAGCGAGAGATGCAGAAATGAGTGTCATGATTTTTTTATGAAGGCAGTCTAAAATTACAAACAAGTACGAGGGAGTGCAGACACAATCAACTAAAACGGAAAAGTTCTTTAGATTGCAGTGAGGAAAGTCTTCTGTACCTGGGACAAGCAACTTTGACAAGTTAAGCCGCTGTTCAGAATCCCATCAAAGGGTCCAAGGAAGAGACGCCGCCATCTCTCTGGCTCACTCTGCCACTCCGTCTGTATTGGAGTAAGAATTCTATTATTAGAAGCAAAAGTGTCTGCTAAAGAACTTATCTTTGGAGCATAACAACCTCCAACTTCTTCTTTCAATGAGCCCAATAGGTGAACAAACGCTTCAGCAGCATCCTAGAAAAACAACCAGTCAAACAAACTAAGCACAAAGCAGAAAGAGAACTCAAAAAACATATGGTTGCTAAATAACAAAAGAAACACAACTCTACCTGCTGGCTCGTAAGATCAAAATTTGGAATGTAGCTGGACATAGCATGCATCAACTGTCGCGGACTCAATACAACCTTTTGAGCACTAACTGACCTCAGCTCTGCCAACAATAACATTCATTCATGTCAAGTTAACACAGTGATTCACCAGTGCTTGATACAAATATCAAAGTAAACTATGAGAGGAAAATAAAAGAACCCAATTTCTTTGATCTAAACTCATTAACAGATTTGAATTGAGTGCAGTTTGATTGCACACAGTCAGCCGCATCAGGACCATCTGATCCATCGGTCTGTCCAATGTGGCTGACTAAAGTAAAGTCACAGGATTGTGACCGGGGACAGGCCTAGGTTACATGTTGTGTGGGCTAGGGCCCTCACTATGTTTTGGGGAGAAAAATATCAATACTACATACTCTATAAGAAAAGACCATACATAAAATTAATTTGACTAATTGATTAAGTTGCTCACACTTAAAAAAATAACTCAAACTGTAAATCCCTTCATTATCGTTATTGTTTAGTTATTTATATAAAGTGATATTTTGATTGATATTGAAAATGAGAAAATCATTAAATATTAGTAGAATATATTAGAAAACCGCAGAGAACAGTTGCGATGTGTATATTTATACTATTAAAAATAAACTGTTATATATACTTTTATTATTGAGAGCAACTGTTATATATACTTAATGCTACAAATTTATTGATATATTGCCCAGATTACTCAAAAGTTCAGTGTCGGTCCGTCCCTGGTCGTGCTGCACACAACCTAGGTCCCTTGTTAACAGCAGAAAACTGAAAAGCTAAATAACAGCTTCTAACTAGTTTCTAACCACTAACAAACATGGGGACTGTTTGGATAAACAGCTTATTTGCAGCTTATAACACAAACGCTTATCATGGTAAGTGCTAATGCATAAGCTTGCATAAATTTTTATAGAAAAGATAAATGAAGTTAAATTGCTTTTGCATAAGCTATACTGGAGAAATTGTGAAAATAAGCCGAAAGCAGTTTGTGAGTAGATAAGCTGTTTATAAGTTCTCCCATAATAAACTTTTTGATTAACATAATAACAAAAAGCAAATCAGAAAATTTATCTAACTCCATAAACTGAACAATTTTTTCAATGCAGAAATCGCAAATGAAAGTTAATTCAATGACAGAAACAATGTGGTAGTACCTTGTAATAAAGAAGCCAAAGAAAAAACAAGAGGCATGTTTTCAACAAGTTGTTCATCAGACCCATATTCAGCAATAACGTTATCAAGAAAACTCTGAAAGCAAATACAACTCGCCAGAGCCTGCAAGAACACAACAACAAATCAACAGAAACATTAATCACAATTTAAGAAATAGGAGAAATAAAAAGAAGAGAACCAAAAAAACCTGCAAAACAACGTTGAGGAAACAGTTGTTGCCAAGGTTTCGCAAGCCGGGAACTTGATTATAATCTGGTAATAAAAAAGGTAAAGAAAGACGGGAGCGAATTGGTTTGGAAGAATTGGTATATTTTAGAGCTGATATGTAAGCAGCAATGGCCGCAATGGCAGTAACTGCTGCTACACGAATAGTGGTAGAAGAAGATAGTGTCTTCTTCATAACGAGAGTTTGAGTTTGATGAATCAAACTCGTTCGCCACTGTGTTGTGTTCGTTTCAGTTTCCAACTTTGCTCTGCTTGGCGGGGGGAAACCCTGATGATGTTGAATCCAGAATTTTCATTACCTCCTCCCATTAAAAAATTAGGGAATCAAATTTAATTTTAATTTTAATTTTATTATTTTCACCTTGCTCTTAATTTTAAATGAAATAAATAGTGCATCAAGTTTGGTTAAATATTTAATTGAATTTATAAAGTATATTTATCATTTTGGAGATGAAAATTAAATAAAATGAATTTAAATATTTAAAAAGAAATACATTGTGTAAAAAATTTCCAACTAAGCATTTGTTACTTCACAATTCAATTGCAAATCAATAAAGCAAAATAACATAGGCAGACTTTCATATTCCACCACGCGATCCAAGATGAACAAGTTTCCTTTACTCCCGTCAATTTATGAGAACCAAACAACAGAAGCGTATAGTTTAAAGTGTGTTGAAACAAACTTTAGATACCATGTTGATAATATAGGGTTTTAAAGAGAATAACTAAAGAGACGGTTAAATTCCAATAATATTATAATGACATAAGATATCAAGATGGTACAAGACAATATATAATAAAACCTAAATAGCTACTAACTTGGAAACATAAAGACGAATAATTTTATTATCTAACGTTTCTTTTCTTCGAAAGGAGAGGTGGATCGGGTAGAAAAGTAAAAGATAATTATGAGTTGACACACTTTTTTTTTCATACCACTCATGTACCATTCCATGTGATATTTTTTATTTATATTTCACTTCCTTTTTATCAATTCACTTCTCTCTCATCCATTAAACAAATGCCACATAAGGGTGAACAATGGAGAGTTGCCACATAGGATGATCAATGTATGATTACTCAAAAGTAAAACAATCATGTGAATCGCAAGTAAGTAGGGCATGCAGGTTGAAATGGTACATAAAGAAACATGTCCCAATGTGTGATTAAAGTTTTTAACTTTGCTAGTGGGATTAGAGTTGAAGAGGAAAAATGGCACATTAGATCACTATAGGAGGGGGGAACACACAACCGCAACACTTCTTAATAAAGGTCCGGTCACGCCAAAATAAAAAATGAAGGGTATCCATAAAGGAGGGTGCATGTAACTAACTGTTAAAGGCTCAAAAGTTTTATGGTTCACTCATTTTCCAATAGTATAAACATTAACGTTATTTGGCATTTCATTTTGCCCTTGTCCTGATTTCTCTATTCCTTTCCCAGATCCTAACAAAGTGTAAAGTCACATATAACTCAGGGCCAGTACAGACTAGAGGATTCGAAAGAACTTTGCCCATCAAGTTGAGCAATACACTAATGCAAATTTTGCATACAATTAGGATATCTTTAGGGACATATTTCTAATTTCGATGAAATGAACCAAAAGAATGGTTGATCAAATCAACATAGTAACCAAGAAATTGTACATTTTAACTGCTCATTTTGTTAATCATCCGAAAGCATGATGCATCCCAGCATATAGGAACAGAATAAAAGGATGAAAGATACAAGTAATAGAGATGGCATTGTTGAAAATAACATTTACAATAAAGATACAGAAGTTGCATCATGTTATGTGCATAGTAGATACACCAAACTTGTCTAATATATATCACCACACTAGGAATGACTCACCTTTACTCCTAAAAGGGGTATGTGAATCATGAAGGTTCAGCATACACCTACAATTGCATAAATGCTTCGTGATTACATGGTCAAATGTGATTTATATGGGCTCAAGTTGTGGTCCGAGCCCAATATTATGATTGGTAAAACCACTTTTGTAACAAAATACGAATTTATGATGCATGTAACATAAGTTGCATTTCTCATGTAATGCAAAGTGGTAAAATGGATGGTTGCATGCATTAACAAATTATAAGATGCATGAGATACAAGTGACATGTTGCACACTTGGTGATTTGCATGGAAGACAAGTGGTTTGTTGCATGTAAGGAACTATGACTTACCTCTCCTGTAAATAGCAAGTTCATTTGCACCATTTTAATCATCCCATCAAGTAGTAACACAACAACAAGAATTAGAGCTTGTTAAGAGTGAGAGAAAAATATAGAGAAGGAATATAGTTTCTCTTGTAAGATTTCTCCTAATGTTAGTATTCTCCTATTTCAAGAGAGAGTGTAATTTGTCTCTCCTTATATTTAGAGCGAGGTCTTGTAATTTCTTCCATTTAGTGAAAGTTCTCTATTCTTATATTGAGGGGTTTCCACATAAATATTGTGTGTTCGATTTCTTCTTTTGTTCGTCTCTTATATGTTAGCTGCAAGATAATTTGTTTTTCCAGAAGTGCTATACATAACGACAACAATTGTCCCGAATTAAAAACAAGCCAATGAAAAAGCTGTGTTGAGCGGATATCATGGGAGGTGGAAATCATAAGATAAAGGGTGAGCGGCATACATGCCACAATGTATCGTGAAACTTTCGCTGGCACTTTTTCGTTTTAAATAGCATTTTTCTTTTTTAGTATTCTGGTAACCAACTCAATATTTGGAAGTTGTTGCCTGCAATTTTGATAATGTGAAAGAAAGTAAACTGGAGGCTAGGTAGTATTCAGCTATCTAATCTAAGAACAACATATTTTTAAAAGATCATGAAACTCATATTTTTAGAGTGTGGTTGTTTCATATTTTTGTAGAAAAAATTTATTTATCAAAGTTTTTGTCGCTTTGTAAAAAAAACTGTTTGTTTACAGTTTTTAGGAAAATTATTTTATCAAAAAATATATTTTTGTTTTTATAAAGAAAAGCTATTTGGAATAAATTTTCTCCAAAAAAAAAAAAAATCAAAAACAATGAGGTAACACTAGTCAAAAATCATTTTTTTAGATTTTAAATAAACACAAATAGCTTTGGATTTTCTTTTATAATATAGAAAACATAGTAGTATACCCAAGAACACTTATATGAGTTTGTTTCATCTCATCGTTTAATATCAACAAAGAAGAAAACTAGTATCTACCTTACCAACACCCAAGTGTGTGTTGCGAAAATGTCAAACCCGAATAGAGTCCACCGATTTAAATTATTATATTTTTCTCATTCCATTTTAAAATAAAAAAGATAAAATAAAATATCTTTCGCACGCTTACAACCCCAAGATTCAAAAACGTTTAAACCTCTAACAATCACGTAACAAACTCACACGCTTGCAATATTTCTCTAACCGTTTCATTCCCCGCGCGCGCGTATATAAAAACTTCACTCTGCATTTCATCCTCATTAGATTCATTTTCCCTCTCTCAGAATTGAAATCAAATCTTCAATCACTTTTTCTCTAACAACCATGGAAAACTCTTCAACCGTTTCCTCTCTACCATTCTTGATGCTCTTCGCAATCTTCTTCACTGTGATGCTTTCCGGTGACAAGGTCACCGCCACTGAAGGTCTCGAAGCTTCAATCCTCCCACCGCTACCTCCACACGATCTTCAAGAACATTCGTTCTTCTCTCACACTGCATTACTTCCACCGATCTTGTCTCATCTCGGTTTTCACGAGCTTGCAACAGCTGCTCCGTCGCTCTCCGACGCCGCAACCACCGCTTCCTCTGCTTGGACCGGTCCTTCCACCATTTTCGCTCCCTCCGATGCTTCGCTTCGTACTTGCTTTTCTTGCTCTGTTCCGAATCTCCTCCGTGAACACATCGTTCCAGGTTTATTCACCATCGAGTATTTGCGTACACTTCCTTTTGGCACCAAGATCGAGACGCTCAGTCCAGGCCGTTGCATAACCGTCACTTCCGATTCGATTCATTCGAACATCACTACCGGAGGTGCTCCAAAAGTCTTCATCGGAGGCGTTGAGATTACTCAACCGGATCTATTTAATAACGGAATGGTTGTTGTTCACGGTCTTCAAGGTTTCGTCTCTACGCTTTCTCCGTTTTCTTGTGACGTTGAGAGAATGACTTCACTCTCCTTTCCGTTTCATCCTGATCACCGTTCCAGTGCTCACGTTCACACTCACGGCGCCACCGTGCTCCCTGCTATTATGCGCCTAATGCTACGAGATGCTATGCTCAGGCTCCGTAATAACGGTTTCAGCATCCTCTCCCTTGCAATGAAGGTAAAATACGCAGAGCTCATAACTCTCAACAACATGACTATTTTCGCGGTTGATGATCTTTCTATATTCTCCGGTTCTCAATCGTATATCAGCAATGTGCGATTCCATATCATACCGAATCATTACTTGTCGATCACTGATCTTGAGAAGCTTCCAGTTGGAACTGCTCTGCCTACATTGGAGCGAGGTCAGCCGCTTCTGATCACTACTTCTGGCGGAGGAGTGACATCAGCGCCGATGAGGATTAACTATGTGAGAGTTAAAGTTGCTGACGTCATCCACAATGTGAAGATTGTTGTGCACAGCGTGTATTTGCCTTTTCCGCATATCAATCCTATTGCGGCTGCCTATGATACTATCTTAGGAGGTGAAGGAGCGTCGGAAGGAGCGGGTGTTGGAGCCGGAGCATCTACTGTGTCAGATTCTGCAGGTCCGGCGATGGAAGAAACCTGCTCTGCTCTTGATGGACTTGGTGGCTGTGCTGCTGGTGTCACTACTGCAGCAGGTGTGTCTCCCATGCCTCAGGTCAGGCCAATGGTTGAGATTGAAGATCACCATGGCCTGTGAGTGCGATGCTTCAATGATGATGAAGAAGATTGCGGTTTAGTTCTTTCTTTGCTGAAGTGAAACTCTATAAAATTTGTAGTTAATAAGTTTACACTGTTGTTCATGTACTAAAGTGAAACTCTGAATTTGTAGTTAACTCAAATTGTTGTTTAGTTATGTTTAGTTTGTGCAATTGTGCTGCACTTCTTTCTGTTGAAGTGAAACTCTGAATTTGTAGTTAATTCACATTGTTATCCCATGTTGCTTTATTACTCCTTTATTAAACAATTTTTTGATTTAGTCTTTGAAGTTTTCTTGAGATTGTGATGTTTCTTTGCATGGTTTCTGCTTAGCGAGTCTTTTGGTGTCAATTAATGAGTTTTCCTTCAAGAATTGTTTGTTTTGATCGCATTGTCATTCTTTTTGGCCTCCAACTTGCTAGCAATTAGCACCTTGCTAGAGTGATGTTTACTGTACAGGTGGATATTGTGATTTTGAAAGGTTTCTCGTGTAATGAAATAGAATTATCAAAGGAAATCATGTTGTTGGATCAAAGAAAGGTACCTAATAAACATCTTAAAGCACTTAGAGAAATAGAGAGTAGAGAGAAAGTGAGAGGGAAAGAGATGGCTTGGTTAATGTTTATTGTATGTAAGTACTTTTATACAGGTGGATATTTTTTCTTTTCTTTCCTTTTTATGCTTATAGGAACATGCATATAATCCTCCATTTGACAAGCTCCATATTAACTTCAAGAAAATTTGCAGTAGCCTATGATTTTCTTTCAATAAAATATATTTATTAGTCTGGGGTGCATGATGCACCAAGAGGATTTGCACATACTGCTTTACTATACAGTATATATGTTTTCTCAATTTTATTATATTTTCCATGTTTGCTGAGTCAGGTAAAAGCAAGTCGTGGACATTGTAACAATGAAAATGCAGCTATGGACCAAGGGAAAAATTACTTTGATTATTACTATCAGTATTTGTACTTTTAGATGTAGTTGCATTTGGCTGACAAAATTCAGAAATTAGGCAACATTTGTGAGAAAGATGATTTTGAGTTTGGGCGTAGGCTATATCAAAGTCTCACTGCTGGAATTTTCATATCTCTTTCAGTAAAAGATCCACATGCTGGAAGTGACATGTTGACCATGACCACTACTAGTCTACACCATGATTCTGATGAAGCAAGAGACATGCGCTGACTCATTGCATGAGTTAATGCTTGAACACACTGGTTGGACAATTAGAATGTTCTAGAGACATGGATTTAGTCGCATATGAATCCCACAGATTGATTGACAGAAGTGAAAGAGCACAAGTAAAAAAATCTTGTATATCATTTGTATCAGAAAATGTAATGAAATCTTCTACACCTGCAAGAGTTAAAAAAAATTCAGCACAAAAAATGTGGCAATAAATGTGAAATAACTCTCGGTTGCAAGGACTTTGGATGTAAAATGGACATTGAAATCAACAGAAAGCATAGTGACAGTACTTGGGGGAGCTTGCTGTTGTGCATGTTTTGCCCGGCTAAATTTGTAGCAGTCTTTAAATTAGCAAATGGACTCATCTGTTGCTTTCCATCTGCAGAACCGAAATATATTAGAAGACAGAACAGAAGAGAATAGTAAAATTTGCATCATCGCGAAACGAATGACTTATAACAAAACAACCAAAAGTGGATCTTCTTTGGTCTAAGTTTTGACTAACAACAAAATGTCAAGTTGTATTTTTACTAAATCAGGTTTTAAAGATAAGATGACATACTCGTAAAAATCTAGTTAGTAAAGACTTTGGCTTAGGAACGTCATAATCACACTCAAGTCCAAACAATCATGATAATTATTTGTATCATGCTGTAATCAGGAGTATGCTACCATAATTCTTTAAAGACTTAATTAGTCTCTTAAATGTGCCTATAACTATATCCAGTATCCATCCCACAACTCTGATAGCAACATCCCTTCTGACAATCATAAATTATCAAAATTAATAACTAAAACATAGACTAAATAACATGACTATTACTTTGCATGGTTATTATGAAATTGTCACAGCTAGAACTCTTGAACACGCTTAACTTATTCATATTATAGAAGATTAAGCCTCTTTACCATCGAAACGTGTGACAGTTAAAAATCCAATAAGATCCATGAAATAAAAGAAAAGTTGAGCAGAACATATACAAGGGGTTCAAAAGATAGGAAATTGTAGCAAGTTAAGTTCTGCCACACCACATTTAATGTTCATTGTAACTTGCAAGAAGCAAAGAAATGTGATGTTAACCATGTCAAGTTAAGAAGTTCTGCCACATCACGCTTAATGGTCTTATATTTCTACATGTCATTTTTTCGGCTTTAACAACCAATAATAGACAACAAGCAGAAAATGAGATGAACTGCAAAACTAAAAAAAAGTATTACCACAGCATGAAGATGACAAAGCTGATTGACTTGAGTGGACAGCTTCAGGATGATATTTACGGTGTCTTGTATTGTGGCGTGAAAGTTGTCGTCTGCAGCTTCTCTTCTTTTCGTCAAACTCAAACAGATTGTGGAAACTTCAGCATTTAAAGTAAATTATTCAACACCGTCCAAAAAAGACAGCAAGTTTATTCAGATTGAGTAGTAGTATTAACTTTTAATGATGTGCTAACAACAATTCATCATTACCAAAAAAGTACTATTATTTCCTATATCAATTATATCTAAACAATCATACATTTTTGGCAAAATCGACTTTCGAAACCAGCTATAACCACCTTTGGATATTTTGGATGACTTTCAGAAACTCTACGTATGCGATGATAATCTTTGGCCGATGAGAGGTCAAGGCCACACAACTTTCAAACAGGCAGCATGGCGGACGTCGCATGTTCTGACCATTGGACTTACATTTCTTTCCAATACTTAAAATGACACATGATCCCTTGAAAAGGAGAGGTATTTGGAATCACTTTCCGGACATATATCCTTAAAGTACATTTGTTTTCCGAGTAGAGTGAGCAATGGTTCACCAGAGACAGAAGAAAGCTCTGGCGTATGAAAACTTTCAAAAGCAAATATAAATGTTATGCTAATATCGCTAATTGACGATGAACTGTTTGAATCTGATTTAGAACTCCTTGACGTAGAGCCGTGAATTTGATCAGAGCTAGAACAATCACTTCAGGTCCTTCACCTCTAAATCTAGTGTTTTCATAATCAATGCTCAAGACTGACAGAATGGGAATATTTGAGCTAATGCAGCGCAAATCAATGGAGAAACTGGTGCGTTGATGAAATTGACACCGGGGAAAGCGTGTCTTTAACTATTGGGTAATTCATTAACAGCACAAGTCCCAAAACGTTAGGATATTAATTATTAATTAATTAGTGAAAACAAAGCAAGCAGCAGAGGGTATACAAACAGAAACAGAGAGGATGGCGGACTCCGACGACAGCGACATACCTCCCTCTCTGGCTCTCGCCAACGCCATCTTAATCAAGATCTTCGATGTCTGCTCATTCATTATCACCGACTTCATCAAACACGCCAATTTCTCTGAATTGTTTCGCACTTTAGGGGTATATCTCTATCTATCTATTCTAATTTCATAATTTAAGTTCAATTGTTGTATTATTATTATTATTTTAGAGTTTCTAAACCAACTAACTAACGTTCTTATTAGATTAGATGATGGCCAAAGGTCCCTATCTCTGTTTTTGTTTCTAATTTACTCTTAACTTACTTCTATAAATAACTATGCAGGTGGGGGATACCGTCTATTTTTGTAATCGGAAGGAGAAGGTCAACTTTTCATTTCAAACTAATACCATGTATTTATTGCCTTAAATATATGTGCAATTTGTTTCTTATATTCACTTTTGTTTGTTTGTAATAACCTGTTATTCAAGATCTTGGTTCTTTCATTTACAAAACTGTGGAAACAACATCCTTTCAGCAAACTAAGTGAAAATAAAAACTATAAAACATTTGCACCTCACTTTTAAATTACAATGCCCAACACCTCTATCCCTTTATTGTTGGTGTTATCTCTTGTATTTTCCCTGTTTAGATGATGGCCTGATGTTAATTGTTGCTAAATATTCTGCAGGAGCAACCAATACATTCACAGAGCTCCTTTGCTTTGCCAACAAATTCATATCTGAAGTTGCCGTTCCATCTCCTTATTTGTTCTCTGCTTTTATTTATTTTTCTATCTCGTAACAAGTCTGGCTGGTCCCAGCTTTCAAAATTATTAGTAATTATAAACTTGATACTCATTGTAATCTCCGTTTTCACCTGCAGGGTCTTAAAGACATTGCACAAACACTTCCATGTTGTTTAGACTGGTCAGCTGCAAATTCTATCATACCCAAGCAGAAGAAAACACCGTTGTCAAGGTTTGAATCAGCTCGATTTTGCTCCTTTGAATAAGTGTTTCGGATAGCGTGCTACTAGTGCCTTTGAGTGGCCGAAAGGCCCATCGTACTTGTAACATCATAACTATGTAGAATTTAAAAACTAATTAATATGATAACAGGAAACATACATAATAACTAGAAATAATTTAAATTATTAATGAGCATGTATATCGTTGTGTGATAGGAAACATGTTTTAAAAGTGTTAGAATAGAAGCCATCCCAGGACAGCGTTGTCTTGAGTTGTTTGTTGTATGTGCTATGCTGTTTATATCTTGCTATGTGATGCCTGGGTGTGATTGATATTGTACAACCCAGGCCTCCAAGCAAGAATGACATTCGGTCGATGCATCGTGTGATTTCGGACGAGCAAGACGAAAATGGTTCTCACGGAAGTGACCTAAGCCAAGTGATACAAGAATGACGAGAGACCTATCCCGTGTTGCTTGATGGATGTCCTATTTGTGAGGGTTATAGATTGAGTGTGACAAGGATGGTACTAATTAGTGTTGTGAAGTCCATAGGGACATTGTGTGTAATATAAATATATATATATATATATATATATAAGGGGGCACCGTTGAATTAGGAAGGGGAAGGCTGCTATGGGAGGGCTAGGAAAATCTTGATGTAGAATGGCAACACATGACATCATACCCCAATAATGAACCACCCGACAGCATCAAACTGAGTGTGATCTATACCATTCACCAAAATGGGCGCCACTGTTCTATGCGAGACACAACATGTACCTCGATCAAGCAATCAATCGTTAGTTTATGTGTTAACACTATCACTCCTAATGTCGTAGCATTGTAGTTATTTGAGTTGTTGGTGATGACATATGGGGATGACTGTTGTGAGTTTGTCTAATCTATTTCTACTTACTATACAATTGTTGTGATCTGAGTTGTTATTGATACTATATGGTGTTGAGTTTGTTTAATCTATTCCTACTTACCATGTAATTGGCATATGATTTACTCGCCTCATGTATGTGTCTGTCTGTCTGCTTGTAACATGTACAGGGGAACTTTAATCAGTCGCCGAGGAGTGGTCGGTTAGAGAATCAGCTTGTGGACAATTTGGTGTTACACCAATAGCTTTGTTTTAGTTTGGACTTATGTGTGAAATTTTAAGCCTGTGTGTTTATTGATGGGATTCGTACGACTTTGAAAGCGTGTAACTTTTATAATTTTAGAAGGTAGGAGGCCTTGATCGCCAAATTTGAATGGGATTCGTACAATGGATTTAAACAATGAGTTTTGTGGTATAGTGTGGTGCACTTAACTCTGAGCATTAAGTTTTTGTAAACTATGTGTTTACTTTTTGCGAAAATTTGAAATTTGAAATTAATTATTATTTATGATGATCAACGCTGTTTTGAGAGTGGCTTGATGAGTTCTTTATTAAGGATTCTGATAGGGATTTTGGTCAAGATTTTAACATCATTTTTTAACCTTTTGCATGTTGACTCCAATCATTAGAAGAAGTATAATCAGATTTTATACCAAAATTGATTTAATTAATAAAATTGTCGCCCTTAGTTTCTTGACTTAGTGTATTATATAGTAGAGGAGACAGCACCAACGTCTTTCGATTTTTCGTCAACCAGCCACCAGCATCTTTTGTCTGTGGTATTGCAAAACTGCAATCTCTAATCAAAGCAACTAAGAGTGCTTTTTGTTCTGAAACGGGTAATTTGTTAATGGTATTGGCAAAATTCAAAATAGCGACAACACAGTTGCTGAAATTAAAATCAATGCGAAATTCATTTTTCTGATAAGATATGTAATCTTTGACAACGGTAAGGTCATCAAAAGATGGAGACGAATATCGCAAGCTCGACAAAAGGGAAATCAACAAAAATAAGTATTGAACGAGTGTCGGTTCACAATGCTCGTAGTTTGTTTTCAAACATTGTTTCGACCATTACCAACCAACAAACGTTTCAAGTTGAAATTAAAGTCCGTGCAAAATTCATATACTTTTTTTGAGAGTATGATTGTGGTCTATTATCAATATCAAACATCATTTCGACATTTAACAACCAATGACCACAAAAAACTTTAAAACGTGTTGGTTTCAAGAGTATTTTACAAAAATTAGTTTAGCAAATGAGTTAACTATTATTTTAGTTTATTTTCTCTATAAATAAGAGTTATATAACTAGAGGATGAACAATTGAATGCTTAATTTTCTAAACAAACTTGTAAACTAGAAACATATTCAACATTTCTAGAATATTAAGTATGCATCCCATCATCTTTAAAAAAAAAATTAACTTTATGTAATATTTTACATTGAAGTAATTTAAATATCCATTGGCATTTCAATTAAAACATTTTCTACAAGAACTCGCAGTTTTACCTTCAAGCGTTTTACATTCCGTAATTTCTTTCAAGCTATTCATATTCTAGCCTTTTAAAGTTTGTGTCATTTTCACCCTTATGTTTTTCAAATTCAATCTTCAAACAATTGAATGCTTAATTTTCTAAACAAACTTGTAAACTAGAAACATATTCAACATTTCTAGAATATTAAGCATGCATCCATTCATCTTAAAAAAAAAATAACTTTATGTAATTTTTTACATTGAAGTAATTTAAATATGCATTGGCATTTCAATTAAAATATTTTCTGCAAGAACTCGCAATTTTACCTTCAAGCGTTTTACATTCCGTAATTTCTTTCAAGCTATTCATATTCTAGCCTTTTAAAGTTTGTGTCATTTTCACCCTTAAGCTTTTCAAATTCAATCTTCATTTTATATTCAAACTATTTGATTCAGGGTAGTTTTGAACGCGCCTCACAAAGACGTTAATTTAGCTGATTCGTGATCTATTATATTTTATTTTATTATGTGTTTTATATTTTTTTATTACGTGTTTTATATTGTCGAATTATGTTTTATCTATGGTTAGTTATATGTTGTTGAATTAAATTGTTATATATATATATATTCTGAAAATTTTCATAATGTTTTACTTTACGCTAAATTTTCATTTAAACACATAGATTGAATTAAAATTTGAAGATCATTCATTAAACACATTCTTATATGGTGTAAGTACAGTTCGAATTATATAATTCAAACTCATTCAAGATAGGGTTCTTTTGTGTGATCCACATTGCACCGACAGTTTCTATGATCCATAACGCCCATATACCTCTATAAATAAGTGTTTATGTTTTCATTAACAACAAAACACACACAAAAAAACATGGAAATTTTTGTCATTATGTTGAAGATCTTTCTCACGTGGTCGCAAATAGATAGCTGTCTATTTGACTTCATGAAGAAGATCTTCAGGATGTTGTCATAAATATATAGATAGATAGATACAAAACATGATGGAGTTCTGAACTTTATCTAGTTGCAGATCTAATCCCAAATAGGTTTTTATGAACTTGATCAAGTTGGCATGCCGATTGAAATATGTCAGAGTTGGCAGGTCTGCAGTATCAAGTTCAAAAGCACATCTTCGAACACCATCATAGAAGATTATGTTGTTTATATTATTTTAAGTTGTTTACTTTTTTTATGCCTTTTAAAAAAAAATTCTATGTCATCCGCCATGAAAACCCTCAAAAAACACAATTTGGTGTTGTTTGGATTATATATTTTGGACTAGTTCTAGATAGTTTCAGATTATATAATCTGAATACACTCAGTTTATTTAAACGGTGGCGTTTAACTAAAGGTTTGAACGGTTTGTGGTGTGTTTAATGAATTTTTGGATGGTTAGACAGTTGAAAATGTTTTACTTGACTACGGTTATGATCTAAGAATTGTTTAAGTCTATAAATAGCCTTTCATCTTAATCAAATTCCTTCATTCTTGACTTCACCCTTTTATTACTTTATTTTTTTTTAGGAGTGGTTATGGTGTCATGGTCATTAACCTTTCATAGAATCTACGATTGTTTTGCAGCCTATGTAGAGATTCTACGACGGTCACCAAAGATCTTTAGCATCAAATACAACACTAAATATCATAGTTCAAACAAATTTGGATTTTATAATCCGTATTTTTGCATGGGGGCGTAATAATAAGTGCTCCCTCCGTCTCTAAAAAATAGTCGTTTAAGGTTTATGCACGATTATTAAGAAAATGATTAATTGTGTTGATTTTGATGGTAAAATTAATATCATTTACTAAAAAACCCTTATTAATTGTAGTTAGTGAAGTAGTTAAGTTGGATGAAATTCAATAGATAGGGGTATAATAATGAAAAAAAATAATAAATGGTACAATTGGTTTTCTAAAGTGACAATTATTTTGAGAAAAAGAAGAATGGGTGAAGAGACAATTATTGTGAGATGGAAGGAATAACAGTCCTGGCACGTATGAGTTTTCCTTAACTTGTGCATTACTTCACTCTCATTTTTTCTTCCTTTTCAAGTAACTTCTCTCTCTAATTGACGATTCAGAGATCTCTCTTTCTTTATCCCAAACTAAACCACGGTACTCTCTATTTCAGATACCTTTTTCGATCGGTGCATGCGTTTTCTACTCCCTATAATATAACTGCTTTTCAATTGGTTTTGTAGGCAAACATGGAGAATCTAGATGCAAAGATAGAGCAACTTCTCAACGTCGAGAAGCAGATGAGATCAGCCGGCGAAATTGTCGGCACAAGAAAAGCCGCAATCGATATCTTGCAACTCTGCTTTGAAGCCAAAGCCTGGAAAACGCTAAATGACCAGATTGTCGTTTTGTCCAAACGAAGCGGCCAGCTTAAGCAGGTACCAGTTGCAAATTGATGCCTTTTTTGTGTTAGGAATTAGGGTTTTCGTTATGTTTAAAAGATTTTAGGTTTTTTTTTCCGTTTAGATTGGAAATTGTTTGCTTAAAATGATTGGTTTGTTTAGGGTTTTAGTTCGCTTTAAACTATAGAATTCTTATTATGAAATATTGTGCAGTTAGACAGAGTTTAGGGTTTAAGGAACTTAAGAATTCAATTCACTATTGTACAGCTTCTGCATCTTTTTTGTATGATTGGTACAAAAAGGTACTAATGAGGCTATTGTATATGCACGCAGGCTGTAACAGCGATGGTCCAGCAGGCTATGCAATATATTGATGAGACACCGGATATTGAAACTCGTATTGAACTCATCAAGACATTGAACATTGTATCTGCTGGGAAGGTGAGTTATTTTTGAATACTCCATTCTGTTTTATTATCTTCTCCATAGCATAATCCATTTTAAAAGACATTTTTAATCAATATGTATGTTGTATTGCGTTCTTAGATATACGTTGAGATTGAGAGAGCAAGGTTGGTCAAGAAACTTGCCAAGATAAAGGAAATACAGGGGCTTTTAGCCGAGGCTGCTGATTTGATGCAAGAAATTGCGGTCAGTGTGTACCTGTATTTTTTTTATGCTTTTTGTATATATTTTTTTCGTTTTTGGATGTAACTGATTAGCACAAATTATTGTTTGGTTTACTTATGTTATGGGTAATCTTACCAGGTGGAAACTTTTGGTGCCATGGCAAAAACTGAGAAAATTGCATTCATTCTCGAACAAGTATGAGTCATTTTTTTTAGCAACGACAGAAATAGTAGTCTATTAGTTAATTATGTTGTTAATAAGTTACTGATTTTGAAATCTTCTATGTTAAATTGTGTAGGTTCGACTCTGCCTAGACCGCCAGGATCATGTCCGTGCCCAAATACTCTCAAGAAAGATAAGTCCAAGAGTATTCGACATAGATGCATCTAAGGAAAAGAAAAAGCCCAAAGAAGGTGATGATATGGTGGAAGAGGCTCCTGCAGATATTCCATCTCTACCGGAGTTGAAGCAGATTTATTACGAGCTAATGATTAGGTAATTGATTTCTTACTTCCTGTTTAGTTGTAGTATTTCTTGTTTTATCTACTAGTAGTTACAAGTACTGTGGCTTGACTTTGCTTTTTTGTCTCCTTTAGTTTATTTTATACAAACTGAACGTTGTGTAGATACTCTAAATTATCCTGGTTTTCGATATTTTAGTTTCATTAACTTTTGAGGATATACTTTTGATGCTGGCGTATTTGAATATAAAAACCAAACAACGATGCATGAATGTCCTTTACTGTTAATTTTAGAATCTGAAAGATAAGGCACAGTGCTAATGACCGTCTGTCTGACTGCAATTTTATTTTTATTTGCAAATTGCAATCATTCATTCTCTCTTAATCTACCTTGCTTGGGTTTACTCAAATTTACTTAAATATATTTTAGAATATCAGATCATCATAAGATTTACGTCTCCTCCTTTTTATCTATATCTACGGGACTGTGATTTGTTTCTATGCTTGGCATTTGGTTCTATATTATGTAAGTGCGGATTGGAGTCCATGTTTGTGGCTTTCTCTTCTACCAACGAGTTTTAAATTAACTGTTTTAATTCTTGGTTTGATGGTTTTCAAGAAGAAATACTTTGTTCAAGAGTTAAATTAGCCTTGTTACTAAATATCAAATTGTAAATGTAAAAAAGTGCGTATAAAGCACCTAAAAAAGTGCGTATTTATGGATTACTAGAGTTGGAGGTGGTTGAGAATTATATAACTAACGTAATTTTTTTGTTCTTTGTTTTAATACATCCTGCACTGTGATTGGATATTTTTGGTTTGTATCAAATTATCAATTCTTCTGCAGACATTTCCACATTTTAATCACTTTTTTCTTTCCAATTCCTAAATTTCTAAAGTTATCCATTTCATCTCTACTTTTCATTTTTGTCTGCTGCGTCCCAGTTCTTAACTATTTTGAAACAAAGCATTTTGTCTGAGATCATTGACTGTTTTAAGTTAAACATTCAGACATAATGTTAGGCTTATCTTCCATTTAGAATTTTATAAGCGAGGATTATTAAAATGCTGTGAACTAGATAATGTAAAGCTTATTTGCCATAGAAAACGAGTTTGAACTTTAGAATAAACTTGCTGGATACGGTTATCCTTCCTAACATTTGGATTCCTTGTCTTTTACCGTTCTTAAAATAGTGAACATGTCATTCTCTATAAATGTGTTCTTCAGCAAAGTCAAGTCTATTATTTTCATTTTAGATTGTAAACATTGCAATTCCTATCAATTGTCATTTATATTTATGCTGCTTTGTTGTAGAGTCTTGTTCATTTGAATTATGTGTAAAGGGCAAACTGGCGCTACAAAGCTTCTGTCATGACATGGTTTAAGAAAGGCTTTACACCATTGTTGTGGGTCTACTGTAGGCAGCCTTCATTCTTGCAATATGTTTTTTCCACAAATTAAATCATTTTCAAATGCACATAGTTCAGTTCATTTGAATTATATTTTTTAAATTTATTTATTTGTGTTTGGGATGTGATTTGTAACATGGTAGTAGTGACAGTAAATTCCCCATAGTTTTCTAAACTTGGGTCGATGCTTCTATACCACTTCACTGAATGTGAAATCCATATAGATGAGTGCATGTTTATTTTATCTTCATGCTGCATACTTTTCAAGTACGGGGTTCATGATATTTCTTACAGCTGATCCAGAAACTTTTTTTTTTTCTTATTTTGGTTTTTTGTCTGTGATGTAAGGTATTATTCCCACAACAATGATTATCTTGAAATTTGCCGCTGCTATAAGGCAATATATGAGATTCCGTCCATCAAAGAAAACCCTGCTGATTTTATTCCTGTACGCTTTCTATTCTCTTTCTTTATTTGCTATCTCTGTTACTATAAGATTCTATTATACAATATTTATGATATAACTTCATAACCTTTTTCCAAATATTGTCTTTACATTCAGATCCTGAGGAAAATATGTTGGTGCTTGGTTCTAGCACCACATTCACCGATGCAGTCAAGTCTTTTAAATTCCACCTTGGAGGATAGAAATCTATCTGAGATTCCAAACTTCCAGTATATTATTCTATGTTTCATCTCACATCCTTTCTAATCATGTTAAAATATTTTGTTTAGAATTCCTTGTCATTGGGTGTACCTGTTACATGTTGTGTCTAGGCTACTTTTGAAGCAGCTGGTCACCATGGAAGTCATCCAATGGACAGCTCTTTGGGAGACATATAAGAATGAGTTTGACAATGAGATGGTCTCTGGAAAGTTTTTGAGTGAAAAAGCAGCTGAAGATCTGAAACAGAGAATTATTGAACATGTGATTCACCGAATTCCTTACACTTTTTATTTTTTATTTTTTTATGTTTCAGTTATTTATATGAGCATTAACATGTATTAATTTTGTAAACCTTTCAGAATATTCTTGTTGTATCAAAATACTACGCAATGATTACTTTGAAGAGACTTGCACAGCTTTTGTGTCTCAGCCTAGAGGTGTGTAATGCCAGTTATGATTTTGTTCTGTTAGTCTTACTTTAATAACTTTTTCTTATGGTGTGGGAATTTGTGTTTCAAAGAAAAAACTATATCCTTGGAAAGTGAAGGTAGTAGGGGAATTGTGGTTTAATTTGTTTTTCATTGTCGACATGCATGTGAAAATAGATGTTGTAAACCTGTAACTACCTATTAGCCTTCCATCTTATTTTATTTGTCTTTTAATGGGTTGTTCCTAGTTAATTACTCGTGCATAATTCAGGAAGCTGAGAAGCATCTGTCCGATATGGTTGTTACCAAGGCTCTGGTTGCAAAGATTGACAGACCAATGGGAATAGTTTGTTTCCAAACAGCAAAGGATAGCAATGATGTACTTAACTCATGGGCAGCAAACTTGGAGAAGCTGCTTGATCTTGTGGAGAAGAGCTGTCATCAAATACACAAGGAAACCATGGTCCATAAAGCAGCTTTGAAGGTTTAAGAAGGTAGGTCCATATATCAGCTCCTTTCTCAAATTTTCTCACTGTTGTGTTTAGAGATTTTCTCAATGAAAGTATGTGATTTTTTAAGAATGGTAGTAATATTTATTTTTTAGTTTTTTTAATCATAATGCTTATTTCTGGTCATTTCAGGATGCTCATTTGAAATGTTGCTCATTGTGTTGGTGAGGAATAACATTAAAGAATTGTCCATAATGAAATTGAAGAATAACATAAACCCGAAGGCCATGAAATTGGAGAACTAAAAGAAGAATCAAAATTTGGTTCAAAAAAAAAAAGCAAAATTAGTAGTTGTAGAAGTTGAAGAATAAGAAGCTGACGGTGACACTGAAGTTTGAAGAGAAGCCACTGTGGTTGCTTATATTTTCTTGTAGTTTTAAACTTCAAATGCACTTTTAGTGCCCTGTTTATCTTAGTTCATGATTTTGGGGGCTTCATTTTTAAATTTAAAGATACAGTCCTGATAAGTCACTCAGTGATGCTTATTTTTTTTCTGGTGTGAATTGGACATCTCTTCGTGCAATGGTAGATACTAACGGATAGGACCACATTGGGGCGAAAGCTCTGGTAATGTGTATTTTTTGGAAAATAACAATTTTGGGTAATGGATATCCACATATCAAGTAATTGACATATCCAACCATGTCAACGCGTGGAAGAATCCTATTTCGAATATTGACTGGAACAGCAACTTTTAACAAACTTTATTTAACTCAGACTCTAGATTACCATGATGTTTTTTTTTTTTCTTCTAGAGAACCAAAGGGTCAAGACAAATAAAAATTAACCTATCCTAGACCAAGAAATATATTCAAAAAATTATTTTATTAGATTATATAAATATTCACCTTGGTGCTTAATTTGGGGGATAGGAGAATATGAAATGTCAAAGAATCCACCATCTTCCCTTCTTCTCTTGAGAGCAGAATTGCCACCATAAGATAAAGAAGTTGAAGAAGAACAAAAAGGCTTAATATATTCTGATTCAGAACATTATAATCATCACCTCCATCGTTGTTCTGATCAGCACAAGCACATACCACATACGTTAAAGCAGAGACCATAGCTGACATCTCTCCCTCTCTATTAAGACCAGGAAACATCATTGGCAATGACATCGTCAACGTTAAATCAAGTCCTTCTTCAATATTATTGTCAACTTCTTTTACCTTTTCTCTGTCATTCACCACCTTTTCAAAAACCCTTCAACATAACCTTTAATACCCAAACACAATACTTGCACTTAACCGAAAGGATAGCGACGATGTTCTTAATTCATGGGCAGCAAACTTGGAGAAGCTGCTCGATCTTGTGGAGAAGAGCTGTCAACAAATAACATTAAACAATTGTCTCCATTTATATTTTGGATATTGATAAGTTCATGCCCTTATCAACTCATAATCACAATGCAACTGCGTTTGTTTTGGATATTTGATAAGTTCCTCCCCTTATCGTTTTATTCCATTCAGATTTTTCAAACTCGACTGTTAGATTTTAAGTTGATATCATATATAGATCATTCATGTAAAATTTTAAACAAATCTAAAATGATTTGATATGTTTTTTTAGACCCATCAAGATTATAAATAGAGGGTTTATTATTATTATTATTATTTGGCTTTAATAATAACTACTCTGCACTGCGATTAATAGAATAGAAAAGGAAATCGGGAAAACGAACTCGACCTAAGCAATGTAACCACTTTACTCTTTTTGAGTTTTATATATATATATATATATATATATATATATATATATATATATATAGGCTTTGTGTTTTGTTGTGTTGGTAGAAAGTAGCAACGTTAGTATGAACTTTGAAATCAATATGGTTTGAACCACACCATGCATGTATGGTTTATCAGCTTATGTTCTATTGATTCATACTACGGATGATGCAAAAAATTTATGCTAACAAAAATGTTAATGAAACTGTGTTGCGGCCATCCATGTATTATTATGTTTATGATTCCATTGTTTCTTCTAAACTGTAGGTTTAAAGAGATGTTGTCTTCAGATTCGGGTGTCTACATTGGTAACTTCAAGTGTGAACTTCGTCACGGCAGCAGAAAGTGCACATGGTCAGATGGATCAATATATGAGGGTGATTGGTTTGACGGAGAGATGACAGGGATAGACTGTTCATAGATTCATCAGGAGACAAGTATGAGGGTGAATTCTTTAGGAATTGTCGTCATGGCAATGGCACCCAAACTTGGAAGGATGAAGCCATGAAGGTAGCCACATTGGAAATTGGAAAAATGATAAAAAAGGATGGAAAAGGGACATCAACTTAGGCTAATGGTGATGTTTTGGATGCTTGTTGGTCAAATAGACTTCTACATGGATTTGAAGTTTTTAGAGGTGCAAATGGGGATGTCTACACTGGAAATTGGGCTAATGGTGATGCTTTTGATGATTGTTCTGTCAAATGGACTTAGACATGGATTTGGAGTTTATAGATATGCAGATGGGCATGTCTACATGGGAAATTGGAAAAAAGACGGGAATTATTAGTTGGGCTACTGGTGATGTCTTTGATGGTTGTTGGTCATATGGACTTGTAGATGGATTTGGAGTTTATAGATCTGCAAATGGGGATGTCTACACTGGAAATTGGAAAATAGACATAATGGATTATGGGAGATGGATTTTGGATTCGGCTAACAGTGATGTTTTTGATGGTTATCTATCAAATGGACTTAGACATGGATTTGGAGTTTATAAATTTGCAAATGGGGATGTTTACATAGGAAATTGGAAAACAGACAAAATGGGTGGAACAGGGATTATGACTTGGGCTACTGGTGATGTCTTCGATGGTTGTTGGTCAAACGGGCTTTACATGGATCTGGAGTTTATAGATATGCTAATGGGGATGTCGATATTGGTAACTTCAGGAGTAAACTTCTCCATGGCAACGGAAAATACACATGCTCAAATGGAACAATATACGAGGGTGATTTGGTTGATAAATAAGTGACAGAGAAAGGACTGATGATATGGGCCCTTCAAAATCCTGATGGATCCACTTCATTGCAGATTTCAAATAAAGGTCAGTCTAAGGCATCTGGTGTCAGCCCTCTGCTTATCGAAAGGGAATGTATGCAAGGAGTTCTAATTGTGGAGAAAATTAGACAGTATTCAGAAGTAACACATAATAATAAGAAGAACAAAAAACAGGATGCATTTAGTGCTAAGAAACTAAAGAAGAGATCGCGTATATGGGCATTTTTGAAGACCATCAAAGCTAGTATCTGAATCTTAATCTGCAACTTGGCAACAGGTAAATTACTTGATATTTAAAAAAAGTATTAAGGAAATATTTGAGTTAGTTATATATAGAGAAACTATAACAAACTTAATTGAGTTAGTTATGAAATGAGTGAGATTGCAACTTGAATTTCTGTTTTGGATTCACAATGCATTGATGAATGAGAGTTCATAATTGCACACAATTTCTGAAATATGAACGTTTATGTTGATGGACTATATTGGTGCACTGTAACAGTAACAATCTTATATAAATTTCCCTTCCCATCAACCTATCAGGCACTGATTCCCTTCCCATCAAAATTGATGTGTTTATGACATCTATTCTCATGTTCACCAGTGTTTTATTTGTCCTATGCAGAGATCATGAGTCATGACGATGGGAAAGGGTGGTCTCATATAAATACTTAACACTAACAGATGGACATCTTGAGCGGAGGACCAGATGATACAGTAGATGAAGATGGAGAGCAACTTTTGACATTTGAACTCTATTCTGCAGTTTCCATTTTTGGATTTCATTACTCACTAGCACTTATTCTCAAAACATCTTAACTTGTTGCAGTTTATTTTTTTAATCTTAGTATTCATTAGCAGTAATTCTCAAAAAACATCTCAGCATGTTGAGTGTTAGAGGTGACAAACATCTTATTCGCATTTTTGGTATGGATAGAAAATGTAAACAGGTTAAGAGGTACATGAATTCCACAATAAAATCCAAAAGGGTTCAGTTTTTCCACTCATCATTGATCAAGGGCGTAATCTAGATGGGAGGTTATTAAGTAATTCATATCAACTTCATGTCTGAAGTATGATTATTAGTCTCAACTTATTCAAGATGATTAGAGACCAGATAAAACAGAAATATGACTTTTTTTTGTTTTGACGCAAGAAATATGAATAATTAAATTGGAATGAAGAACGTGATGGGGACTCGATAGTGTTATGGGTAGTCAAGTCCCACACTCGGTAGAATGGGATGCTTGGCGGAGTGTTTAAGTGGTTTGGTTCTTCCTTTTCGGTAGCTAGCTTTTAAGGGAGGGTTCCTGAAGTGTGTAGATACAAGTCAGAATGATGTGGTATTTTGTTGAAATTGTGTAGAGCTTTTTCATGTTTTCTTTATAACAACCTGCAATTTTATTTTTCTTATTGAAATTTTCATGTACCTTTTACCTGTTGAGATCTGCAACGAAGATGGTAAATTACTCTAATTAGGAAACCAGAAAATTAGTGAGATTAATTAATTAGGCTGCTGAAATTTTGATTGTTTGAGCCTCTAATGACATGTTGATAGGACAAAGACTTGCCCAAAATTGATGGTAAACCAAGTTATATATTACAGACTATTAACTTCCAAAATTAAAAGTTTGGAAACTTCCTTACATGTATCTATGCATCTATAATTTTGACTTGTGGCTGAGATAAATAGAGTTTGGGAAAAAAATCCAGTCTAGTGTATGGCTGTTCAGTTACGGAGTATCGGGTTATATACCTTTTTTTTATAATAAAAAAAACTCTAGGCGTGTTGGGGGACGTGTCCGATAGGATAAGAATACCATGACAAAAATCATGTATATGCGCATCACATGTACTCTGTGTTTATGACATCTATTGTCATGTTCACCAGTATTTTAGTTTTCCTATGCAGAGATCATGACGATGCGAAAGGGTGATCTCATATAAATACAAACACTACCAATGGACATGATGATGAGGGAGGACTAGATGGTACAGAAGATGAAGATGGAGAGCAGCTTTAGACATTCGAACTCTATTCTGCAGTTTTGATTTTGGATTTCATTACTCACTAGCACTTATTCTCAAAACATCATAACTTGTTACAGTTTTTTTTATTTATCTTATTCACATTTTCCGTTTTGTTGAGACTTCAAAACATTCATCATGATTCCTATAGTAGACCAAGTCTATTAACTCTATTCCTTTCATAGCATGATAACTTGAGTGAAATTCCTTAGTCGGTTGTGTGATTGTTGATTTTAATTAAATGCTTGCTGCCATTTGCCATTTTCATCATTGATTGGTATTCTTGTTGCAAGTTTTCCTTTGTGCGTGAGATCCTTGTTTTGTTAACTTAGAGAGCCTGATGCAATTTTTAGCTTCATTACATAGTTAAATCATTCAACACCTTGATGAGCAATTTTTGTCAACATTAGCATTAAAAACTGAAAATCTGATTGGTTTCAATTTCTTCCGAGTTCTCATTCTCATAAAACTGAGAACTTAGGCTCATTCAAGAGAACGCCGAGGTTATAAAACATCAACGGTTATGAACTCGTAGGCTTATTTATCAGATAAATTGTATTCTTCATTCAGTGCTCCCTGTACACATACCATTCTGCAAGTCGTTATATTTTCGTGACTGGCATAATGCTAGCTTTTCAATTGGTGTGTGCATATGATGCATCGTTATAGTTTTGAAATTAGGAATTTACTGATGGAAGTAGTTTCTAAGTTTTCTTGTATTCTGGGAAATGTGGAAATTTAATATATATGCTTTTCTTGTCCGCCTTAGCACACCCTCTAAGTTTCAATTGAAATGCAGAGTTTCTCACAAGCTTGAGGAGGCAAAAGTCCTTGACTATATGGCCGCAGTATATAAACAAGAAGGAATTGAGGTTAGGCACTCCTCTTGTGTTTTCATTCAGCAAGCAACAACAGACTATAACGGCAATGATTAGAAAGTTTAGAAAGCATAGCTTATTTGTAGGTATGCTTTTATATGCTGCATATCTATCTCTGACCAGTGCTCATTCCATTTATTTTATTGTCTTCCAGTAAATTACCCACAAGTTAATGGTTTCATGTATGCTATTTACCTGCTTCTCATTTGATTAATTTTGTTTTGCTCATAGATGACATACTACTGCTAAATAATCCACTCTTATTTAGAAATTTGTCTTATTGCAGTGCCATGTTTTGGTTTGAACCAAATAATTTTATTTCGACAACTTTACACAAATCAAACTAGTACCACTAGGTCATTCCGCGGGCGAGTCCTGGCCTTTCAATGTAATCACCCTTTTAATTTTGTATTTATTTGTCTTTGTTTGCATCATATAGGGTTTTGTTTCTCCTTGCTTCATATAGCGTGTTGTTTGCCATTTTTTTGTTCTCTTATTGCGCTTAATCGTGTACCTATTTCATGTGTGTTTAGTTCTATTTTGACGAAGATTGGTTTTGAGTGAAATGATTTTATTAAATAGTTTTTGACTAAAATTGAGCCGCATATAAAGTGATTTGTGTTTGGATATATTTATTTTTATTTTTTTTTGTGGTGGCTGGGGACCTTGCATATGTTATGCATTGTCCCTACCAACTGAGCTAAGCTCACAAGGACTTACGAGTTTTTGCAATTTAACAAGTTAATTGGAGATCTTTAAATATAATATAATTATGTCATATATTGAGTTATATAATTTTACTTTGCGATGCATTTTTTTTTTCTTCTGAAATTTAGCCTTTTTAGTTATAGTTTTTCGTATTTCTGATGAACATTATCCCCGATCTCTCTGCCTCTTTCACAAATGCTAGGCTCAATCTATGGTAACTAAATGGAAGGAATTTCTTTGGGATGTACCAGAAGAGAGGGTTGCTTTATGGAGCCACTGCCACACACTATTCATCACCTTTCCTTCTCTTCAAGTATGGATATCAAGTGATCAACTAAAGAATTTTCTGATAAATATAAACAAATAGTTTGTTTGTTTTTATAAATGAACAAATAGATTTAAAATCATATTGATTGTAATGTTGTGTTCTTTACATGTCTATACTCATTTTGATATTAAACATGAGACAGCCACTCTATTGGAGTTAGACTTGTGGATGCTGTCTTGAAGCTTGCCTCTATGTCAACTGTATCAGTGTTAATGCTTGATGAGGGATGAGGAGGTGCATTCAGTTCTGCAGACACATGGTCTATTGAATGATAAGCGTCATGCTGACCCACTTCAAGGTAATTGTCCAAACCTTCCCTCCCCATCTCTTGTATTTCACCTAAATTGACACCGGAGAGAATCGAACTTGAAAGAGGAGCACACTCCCAGATCCCAAGTCAATATCACCATGCAGACCCAAGTGGTTACATCTCATACTACCAGTTATGAAAGTTATGAAGAGGTTGTGTCAAACAACTCTGTTTAGATATAATATAAGTTTTTGAGGTAGATAAGGATTCATTAGTCATTGCTAATTAAATATTTATATTGTACAGGGTGTGTTGGCTGCAAAGCTTGCTAAATATGAGACCTAAAAAAAATTAAATTGAATAAAAACTGCTCCCTATTGCAATAAAAAAGAGTCTACATTTTCGTAGCCAATAATGGAAACAAATTTGATGATAGATGTGTGTATTGACTGTTTAATAATTACCATTAAACAAATTATGGACTCACCAACAAAAACAAATTGAATGAATAAACGTAAAAATAACGAATAGAATCCACACTCGTCCTCCTCCATAATATAACCTGTCCGTTGGAAAAAGTGTTAAAAAAGATTATAGTTGTTGGGGTTTCAATTACATTGGTACTTCTTCTATATTCATGTTATCGTTGTTTTGAGTGTATGGATTGATTTAACTTTTTATAGTAGAGTAACTTTTATGTTGTTTTCATTTTTTTTAGATAAAACATACAATGATCATATATAATATTTTGTATTTTATGTTATCTTTTCAGGCTATGAATGATTGGACTCGTTGCATTGACGAGCTCCTCTTCATATCAACTACTCCTTTATATATAAGCTCATTTACGGTTTTTAAAAAATGTTGTTAGTGCAATTATTGTATCTATTTTGTTAATATTATTGTCAAGTAGCGTAGTGGCTAGAGAAATTTACCTTAAAGGTGAATAAATGGGATGTTCGGGGTTTGAACCCCGACCCCTTCATGTATCATGCATTATTCCTTAGCAAGTGTGGCTAAACTCACGGGGACTGCGTGTTAATATTATTAAATTGTCATTTGTTTATATGTGTATTAAATTTGACTTTTCATATTTCAAGATAAGTTAGTAGTATTAATTAGGGGTATATTTGAGAAAATAATAATAATTGCATCTAGTAATTTAAAAAGGGATTTATATTTATAGATAAGAGCACTTGTTAGCATGAAAATTATTGCTTTTAGGGGGTTCCTTAATCAAATGACAAAATTATTGGAAAATACTAATAAAAAATAGGGGACCATATTTAGAATATCATAAGAATTTTTCACATAAATTTAGAATATTTAATGAAACTTGAATTAAATTTGAATTTTTAAGCATAAAAATTCATATTTAATTGATGTTTTGTTAGAATTTTTTTTGAGAGATTCTTACAATGTTCTAAATGTGAAAAATTCAAAATTTTGAATGATACACATGAGACTTTTTTTTTAGGGAAAATGATATACATGAGACTTAAAAGCAAAGACTAAAAATGACGATTGAAAACTTCTGAAGGCGAAGAAATTTTTATGGGGACTAAAACAAACAAAAAAATTGAAATATTTACAAAGACTGAAAATATATTTAACACTTATTTAAATTATCAAATAAAAAAGTAGTTATGCCCCCCTAAAAAACAAAGTAATTATACCCATTAAAATAGAAACAATTCACAGCAATGGAAGAAACAACTAATAACAATAGGAATATATATTTTTCTTAAGAGACAAGAGGAATAATACTGGATACTAAAGAAAAATCTTATTTTTACCCTATATAAAAAATATTGTATTTTGATGTAATATTTTTTCTTCTAATTTTACCCTTCATTTAGTTATTTTTACTATTTTATCGTTCCTTGTCAATAAAAGCGGAAAGATTGTCTTGATACAGTTAAATATAATGAAAGTAAAAGAAAATATATAAATATTCAAAATGACGCTAATTTTTTTTATAATAATATGCGTTAATATTTTTATAATAATAGTTTTGGCACTCATATGTTTGCAAAGTTTCTTTTATTTTACGATGTGCAAAAAGAAAAAAATGCAAAAATATAGATGAAGACAAATAAAAGATTAGATAAATGATTAATATTGTTGAACTTTCTCGTTTAATTTCAAAATGGTAACTGATATAATTTATGATTTACGCATCTAATATGTTACAAATTTTTGTGCGATTGTTTTAAGAAAAATATTAATTATTTGGGTAGATAATATATACATAATAAATAATTGTAACAGAGGTTAAAATTTGCAATCAGCTTGTATTTCTAATATATATATATATATATATATATATATATATATATATGTCAATTCTCTTATGAACATGCATGAATCAAAGAGTCATATTTAATATATTAATCATAAAGAAGATATACATTTTTTGCAAGATATTTTTATGGTCTGTGCATGTAGTTAGTTGATTGTGTTTGTTATATGCGATTGAAATGCACGACTCCAAGAGTCATGTTTCATTCATGAGAAATGAGAGAAATTTAATTATGTGTGATTAATCTAATACTCAAGATTGATTATTTATTTATTTATTTAAAACTATCAATATATTAATTGTGTTTTTATCTTTTGTTTAGTTAATAAAGCATGTACTCGCCAATGTCCAATTAATTTCTAAAATGTTTCTCGTTTTTAATTGATTTAAGTGAATTGTGAATCGATTCACAACGACAATAGATATTGTAATGGTTAGTTTCTTAACATTATTTGAGCTGTTTACTCGGGCTTCTCACACAATATATCAAACCTGTGTGCCAACCTTACATAGGAAATCATATACATAGGAAAAGAGTGTTACCAACATGAGTGAAATTCAATATGTCAAACATCTATCTAGACTAACTTATAGTCTAATGAAGAAAATCGCCAGCAAAATTAGAATCGGCCAACCATTCGAGTTCAACAAATAGATATTTGAAATGTAACCATAATCAACCAAAACCAAAATGTAGACAATGTTGTTCACCAAGTAGACAAAACATTGGGAGGCACCAAGTAAAAAATGTGATCGAAAGGGCTTTAAATAGACATGATTTCAATGTGGGATATGTGAACAAACCTTATTTTGTGTCTCCATTCCCTAATGTTGCTCTTCAAACAGAACTTTCTTGAGGATATAAAGTTAAGTTCAATTAGTTTTCTAGTGAATTTGGGGAGTCCATAGTAGAACACGTGGCTAGGCATCAAATAAAGTGTATGGATATATCAAATGATGAAATTTTAAAATTGAATTATTTCCTTAGTTCATTAACCGAGGATTCCTTTGCTTGATTTACTATCTTTCCACCCAATTCGATCCTAAATTGGTGGCAGTTAAAAACCATCTTTCATGAGAAGTTCTTTAAGGGAGAAATGGAAGTGAATGCCATTAATTTGGCTAAGATTTGAAGAAAATATGATGAATGATGAATCATTAAATTATTACATCGGTAGATTTAGATTGATGAAGTCTAAAAGTATGACCATAATCCTTGAGTATGAATTGGTTGAAATGGCTGCAGCATAGCTCAACTATGCATTTTGAAACAAAATGGTTAGCTAAAGATGTCTCAGTTGACTGATACTATAAGGCAAGTAAAGGAAAAAAACTAAATCTCGAAAAAGAGAAGTTGAAAAATTAGGAGTGTTATCCTCGAAAAGATAAACGTCATTATGTAGGTATAGTTGACCCAAGAGGAAATCATAAATGATGTTTCGAACAAGAACAATTATAAGAGTGTAAACCTTGCATAAGTAAAATCATAAGTTATAAATGTTCCAATTTTGAACCTCATGACTCAAAAGACGTTTTGAATGCCGCTCCAAAAACATGTGTTTGATATAAACAAAGTTGATCAAATAATTGACATTCTTTTAAAAGAAAGTATCGTAGAGTTCACAATACTTACGTTCTTTTCAGGGATACAATTCAAAACGCGATTGAAGAAGGACGCCTAGTCTTTGAAGACAAGCCAAAACCATCTATGAAAGTCGGCGAATTCCATGTATCAACCGAACTACGCATAACCTGGTATTTGTATGTTAAAGGTTACGTGCGATGAAGTTGAAATCTCTGACCAAGATGTCGATAAAAATATGGAATACAAATATTTTTATGCTCAAAGTTGTCTTTGTAAAATATGAAGATATTTATTGAACGATCGAGAAGTTTTAAGAAGAAACTTCAAATAGTATCCATACATACTTTGAGAGTAATATCTTTTTTTCATGTAGCTACGAGTAAGGTCAATGAATGGACCCCCTCATGTTTTTTCTTTCTGATGCTTGATCTTAACCCAACATCAAATATGGGGATTGAATGGTGAAGATTTAATCCACTATCCTTTTGATGAAATCACAAGATTCCAAATATGTTGCTGATACATAAATAACATGCTTAATGTAATATTCTGCTGATATTGAGATATAGGAAGTGCATGCAACAATAATATAGAGTAACAACTTACAAATCTGTACAAATACATTGAAATATCCCATAATTGCATTACATTCATCAAAATGAAGTAACCTGCCGTCATTGTTAACTCACAGACTGCTTATTCATCATCAAAGGCATTTTTTGATGTTCACCGTCGAATCGGTGTTAACTAATTTGCTTCTTTGGCTTAGCTTGATTTTTGAATTAAGGATCATTATGGTGTGTCTTATGTGTATTCAGGTGTAGTTCTTGGCTTGGGTACGTGTTAACTTCATTATCTTGGTCTCGAACTCATTTGTGCTTATTGTTAGTCTCAAATATTTTGGCCGAAAGATTCTTTGTTATGTTTGTGTAATTTGTTGTATAGGTTATATGAGTGACTGTAAGCAGGGACGGATGCAGGTTGTAAGATTTGTGGGCTTGTACCCACACAAAAAATTTAGAAACAATTATTTTGATAGTATAATATATCAATAATTGACATTTTGACCACATGGATCACACTTATCACAGATTATTTCTCTCTTGGTCCTCACTTATTATCATATATATCTCAAACTTTTATTATTTAAAGTTTCTATAATATGAATAATCATATAGGACAATTATTAATGTTACAAATTTTTATATATAGTGCCCGGACTGTTCAAAAATGATGGATCCGTCATTGTGATTGTTTGGTGCCCCAAGATACTTTCATTTCAGTTTTGTAATTTATGTTGGTGGCACCACTGGTACCTATAGTTCTAGTAATAAAATCTTGTTTGGCTTTTCAAAAAAAAAGTAACCTACAGTCATAATACACCGCTTATCCATCCATAACCCATAAAATCATATTATAATCTGTTGGTACCCAGATTGAAACAGAAGTCAAAGGTCTTGACTTCCAACACAAAGCCAACTTACAGTTCTCAAATTGCACCCAATACCTTTTACCAAACAAGCTAACCAATAACTTAGCCTGTGAAATATTACATGTACTCATTCCAACACGTTTATACCCTTTCAATGAAACACACAGAATGTGCTTGTCTGTGTGCAGACATGTTCTGAATGGAACTTAGGAGCATTTGTAGTTATATAAGACACAACCTGTTCAATAAACTATTGCCTTTACCTAAAGACGAGACATTGTTTAGTTTTTCGATTATATCAGAAGCAAGAGTCATATTCTGTGATTAAACTTGTTTTTGGATTTCCAAACTATTGTATTTGAATTTCTAATTTCTATTATCTATCGAAGTTGTTACGGTCGCTCATTGTGCAAGACAGACTGTCAACCACGCCGCCTCCAGAATAAAACAAGTCCAGCTACAACTGTTCGATTAACTACTGCAGCTACAATTGTTCGATTAACTACTGCAGCTACAACTGTTCGATTTCGATTAACTACTGAGCAGCTTCTCAAAAAATAGATTTTTCTGAGAAAATATGATTTAAAATATTGAACTAATTTTGTAACAAAAAACTTTTTTATATAGTTGTATCCAAACAAACTAAATGATTTGTTTAAAAAAAGTGATTTTTATTAGGTAAACAAACGCAAAATAGATTCTGATTTTTCACAAAATCTCTAAATTATTTTATATCAAAATCACTTTTATTTTAATCCGTAACAAACGGGTCGTTTGTCTAGGATTGTATTTGGAGACGAGATTTTCTGCTTGCAGTGTTGGTAAATTTTCTAAGCTACACTCATGCCACTGGTTCATGTAAGGAGGGGTGAATGAGTAATCAAATTGCTCATAATCCATCATATTCATTGTAGATAATTATCAAATAAAGGCTCACACAGGTACTACTTGCTGGAATATTTATGTGAGTACTCTTTATATAGAGAGAACCTAATCGTGATTGTGAATCTAAATGTTCAAATTATAAATATGTTGACAAAATTGCTTCCATAAGCTTAAATGAAAGAAATGAATTTTAGTAGTACTTGTACCAGTACTAGGAAAGAGGTTAAGATCTCTTTACATGAGCATTGCAGCAAATAGTTGGAAACTGGTATTAAGAGATGAATCATGGGAAAAGATAATTAAATTAAGACTTAAATATGTTGTTAGTCTTTACACTTTTACCTTATTTTGGCACTAGTCTCAGCAATTTATTTTATTTGACATTGATCTTTGGACTTTATAAAAATTCTGCAATTAGTCCTTCTTAAGTTTCAGTTAAAAAAAAAAACTATTTATTTTGATCATTATTTTTCTTTTAAGCAATTTGTTATTTTTATTTAGAATAATAAAAAAAAATATATTTAAAGAATGATTAAGCTTTAATGCTATCACATTGTCTTCTTTCTTAAACAGTAATGTTCATGCCAATTGAGCCATATTCACAAGGACTATTGAACAAATTATTAAAATCGATGAAATAAGCGAATTAAAATTACATTTTATATTCTTTCCAAAAAAATATCAATTTAATATTCTTTTCAAAAAGAAATTAAATTTTGTATTCTAAGATCATAAAATTAACAATTTAATAATGTATAAAATAATAATAAAAAGTTGGACTATTTTAATTCTAAAATTTTTGTTTTTTAGTGTGTCATGTGGCGTGTAGTAACTGGTCCATGTGATATACCGTTAGTTTTTTTTATATATAACCAGGAAATTAACAAAAGGACTAATACCAAGACACGGTGAAATTAGTTAAATATTAAATACATGTATAAGTATGTGTTGTTGGGGTTACACTTGGGCGGTATTGGTGACATTGTGTCTATCTTTCTCATAACAAATCATTCACTTTCATCAAAATCAATTTATTTTATTTATAACATTCTCTCTTATCAAAATACATCAACGTCATCAATATAACCAAAACTCAATGTCACCCAAGTATTTTCCGTGTTATTGGGGGGAAAGGTAAACCTCCAAGAGCAACAACGAGTTAATGATCTAGGATTACAAAAAATTAACTTCTCTCACTTGTATTTCATCAAATATTGAATTTCTAACTCACAATTGACACGCCAATAATCTCCTCTTGAAGCGTGAGTCTATTCATCTGGGGGTTACTTTCAATATTTTCACCCACATACACTTGCACAGTTGGTGACCACCACATTATCAGAAAGACATTTGATACAAGAAGTTGATCATCTTTAATCAAATTGTCGGCTTTGAAACACCGAGAGATCGCCATATTACTTAAGTCAAGAGCAACCAAACAAGTAAATTAGACATCACATGTTCACAACAACAAAAAAACTTACATTCGGTAGATAACAACTATATATGTATTTAGAGAACCTTAAAGATATTAGGGGGTTTAAAGAGAAACATTCCTCTCAATGAACGGAATGCGGAAGAGGGGACAAGACAACGAAGGTTTCTTCATAAGCCCCCTCATATATATACACATAGTTCTAGACTCAAGAAGACAGATGTATATCTCAGAGAAGCGGTGGACTGTCGCAGGAATGTAAATGAGACACTATATATACATGTGGTGCTTGTTATCACAAAATATCAAAATTTACAACGAGCTTGCACTTGCTATATCAAAAATATCACCCTTCGTGTGCCTTATTCATAACTTTCAGCATTATCCATATATAATATATGTTCGGTACTGGAAAAAAATGAAATTTAAAAAATGCACATTCGGTAGTTATAGACAGCGCAGGACTTGATGTGTTATTAAGGACATTTTTGTAACTTTAAGGGGCCTAAAGAGATATTGAGGGGGTCTAAAAAGCAATCCTCCAAGCCTACTAGTGATTTTTGGGCCCAAACCCAACGGGTTCTTGGGAAGCATAAATCGAATTTCACTGATTTAAAAACTCTTTATTTAACCTTTTGTCACTATTTTTTTCTTTATTCAACTTTCATTGTTGCCGATAGATCTCTCTTTCTCTCGCCCAAACTTCATTCAACCAACCACAACCATGGTAATCTTCGATTGATTCTTTTTCATGGTTCATCGCAATCGTTTTCTACTTATTGATTCTCCCTTCACTGTTAATCTCACGCCATAATTGCTTTTCAATTCGTTTCTGTAGGCAAACATGGAGAATCTAGATGCAAAGATAGAACAATTGCTCAACGTCGAGAAACAAATGCGTCTCTCCGGAGAAATAGTCGGCACTAGAAAAGCTGCAATCGACATCTTGCAACTCTGTTTTGAAGCCAAAGCATGGAAAACCCTAAATGATCAGATCGTTGTCTTGTCTAAGCGACGCGGTCAGCTCAAGCAGGTACTCGTTGCAAATTGATGCGTTTTGTGTTAGGGTTTTGGTTTTATTTAATAGATTGGTAGGTTTAGGGTTTTGGTTCGCTTGAATCTATGGGTGTTTTTCTCAATAGTAGATTTCTTATGAAAAATTGATCTAAAACTCTGTAGTTAGAAAGAGTTTTAGGTTTACGTTGTTTTAGACTACAAAGGTTTCAATTTCACTATATTCTATTAGTAATTTTATGAACTTAAAGAATGTCAATTCAGTATTGGACAACTTCTGTGTTTAATAACACATAACTATGGTCCTTTTTGGATAAACTACTTATTTGCAGCTTACAGCACAAGTGCTTATTATCATAAGCACTTATGTATAAGCTTAATTAAGTTTTTTTCTGTACGAAAAGATTAAATAAAATTAACTTGTTGTAAGTTATTTTCATAAGCTATCTTGGAGAATTTATGAAATTACGCTGAAAAACGCTTATGAGAAGTGTCATAAGCTGTTTTCATAAGGTTTCCCAAACAGTCACACAAAACTTATGTCAGTAGATGAGCTTAAACAAGCCAATCCAAACAGGCCATACATTGATGTTGTATAATTGATACAAAAAGTGAGAATCATGATTTTTTATGGTGCTAATGAGGCTACTATATATTATCACAGGCTGTAACAGCTATGGTACAACAGGCTATGCAATATATTGATGAGACACCGGATATTGAAACTCGTATTGAACTTATCAAAACATTGAACAGTGTATCTGCTGGGAAGGTGAGCGTGTTGTGTATGAACTATCCATTCTGTTTTATTATCTTCTCGCATAGCATTATCCATTTTAAAAGACATGTTTTACCAATTTGTTTGTATGTTGTATTGTGTTCTTCTTAGATATATGTTGAGATTGAGAGAGCTAGGTTGGTCAAGAAACTTGCCAAGATTAAGGAAGAACAGGGGCTTATAGCTGAGGCTGCTGATTTGATGCAAGAAATTGCGGTCAGTGTGTACTTGTCATTTTTTCCCCGCCTTCTGTATATTTTTTCGTTTTTGGATCTAACTGATTAGAACAAATTATTCTGTCGTTTACTTATGTAATGGGTAATCTTTTCAGGTGGAAACTTTTGGTGCAATGGCAAAAACTGAGAAAATTGCATTCATTCTCGAACAAGTATGAGTCATCTTTTTTTTTTGGTGATGACAGAAATAGTAGGCTATTAATTAATTATGTTTCTAATAAGTTACTGATTTGGGAATCTTCTATGTTAAATTGTTTAGGTTCGATTGTGCCTAGACCGCCAGGATTATGTCCGTGCACAAATACTCTCAAGAAAGATAAGTCCAAGAGTATTCGACATAGACGCATCTAAGGAAAAGAAAAAGCCCAAAGAAGGTGATAATATGGTCGAAGAGGCTCCTGCAGATATTCCATCTCTACTGGAGTTGAAACAGATTTATTACGAGCTAATGATTAGGTAATTGATTTCTAACTTCCTGTTTCGTTGTAGTATTTCTTGTTTTATCTACTTGTAGTTACAAGTACTGTGGCTTGACTTTGTATTTTTGTCTCTTTTAGTTTATTTTATATAAACTGAATGTTGTGTAGATACTCTAAATTATCCTGGTTTTTTGCGTTTTCATTTTCATTAACGTTTGAGGATATGCTTGTGATGCTGGCTTATTTGAAATTTGAATATAAAAACCTAACAGTGATGCATGAATGTCCTATACTGTTAATTTTGGAATCTGAAAGATAAGGCACAGTGCCAATGACCGTCTGTCTGACTGCAATTTTATTTTTATTTGCAAATTGCAATTGCGTGCACTCATTCTCTCTTAATCTACCTTGCTTGCATTTACTCAAATTTGCTTAAATATATTTTAGAATATCAGAACATCTTAAGATTTATGTTTCATCCTTTTTATCTATACTGTGGGACTATGATTTGTTTCTATTTCCATAGACGAAAATGTGGACTGGAGTACATGTTTGTGGCTTTCTCTTCTACCAACAAATTTTTAATTATTAACTGTTTTAATTCTTAGCTTGATGGTCTTCAAGAAGAAATACTTTGTTCAAGAGTTAAATTAGCCTTGTTACTAATGATCTGAGTTTAAATGTAAAAATGTGCGTATACAGCACTTAATGATCTAAGTTTCTTAGGTAGTTAACTTGTACTGTATTTATGGATTGTTAGAGTTGGAGGTGGTTGGAAATTATATATAACTAACATATACTTTTTTGTTCTTTCTTTCAATACATCCTGCACCGTAATTGGGTACTTTTGGTTTGTATCAAATTTTCAATTCTTCTGCACACATTTCTACATTTTAATCACTTATTTTCTTTCCAATTCCAAAATTTCCCAAGTTATCCCTTTCATGGAGTGGTTTAAGAAAGGCTTTAAACCATTGTTGTGGGTCTACTGTAGGCAGCCTTCACTCTTGCAATGTTTTATCCACAAGTTAAATCATTTTCAAATGCACACAGTTCAGTTCATTTGAATTATATTTTTAAATTTATTTATGTGTGTTTGGGATGTGATTTGTAACATGTGAGACGTGACAGTAATGTAGAGTAAAGAATTGGTCACAGTGGAGTATGTGGCAGTAAATTCCCCATAGCTTTCTAAACTTGGGTTGATGCTTCTATACCACTTCACTGACTGTGAAATCGATATAGATGAGTGCATGTTTATTTTATCTTCATGCTACATATTTTTCTAGTACCTGGTTCATGATATTTCTTACTGCTGATCCTGACTTTTTTTTTCCTTATGCTGGTTTTCTGTCTGTGATTTTAGGTATTATTCCCACAACAATGATTATCTTGAAATTTGCCGCTGCTATAAGGCAATATATGAGATTCCGTCAATCAAAGAAAACCCTGCTGATTTTATTCCTGTAGGCTTTCTATTCTCTTTCTTTTTTTGCTATCTCTGATACTATAAGATTCTATTTATACATTATATATGATATAACTTCGTAACTTTTTTCCGAATATTGTTTTTACATGCAGATCCTGAGGAAAATATGCTGGTGCTTGGTTCTAGCACCACATTCACCGATGCAGTCAAGTCTTTTAAATTCCACCTTGGAGGATAGAAATCTATCTGAGATTCCAAACTTCCAGTATGTTATTCTTTGTTTCATCTCACATCCTTTCTAATCATGTTAAAATATTTTGTTTAGAATTCCTTGTCATTGGGTGTACCAACATGTTGTGTCTAGGCTACTTTTGAAACAGCTGGTCACCATGGAAGTCATTCAATGGACAGCTCTTTGGGAGACATATAAGAACGAGTTTGACAATGAGATGGTCTCTGGAAAGTTTTTAAGTGAAAAAGCAGCTGAAGATCTGAAACAGAGAATTATTGAACATGTGATTCGCCGAATTCCTTACACTTTTTTTTTTTTTATGTTTCAGTTATTTATGAGCATTAACATGTATTAATTTTCTAAACCTTTCAGAACATTCTTGTTGTATCGAAATACTACGCAAGGATTACTTTGAAGAGACTTGCACAGCTTTTGTGTCTCAGCCTAGAGGTGTGTAATGCTAGTAATGGTTTTGTTCTGTTAGTCTTACCATAGTGCCTTTTTCTTATGGTGCGTGGGAATTCGTGTTTCAAAGAAAAAACTATATCCTTGGAAAGTGAAGGTGGTAGGGGTTATTTTGTTTTTCATTGTTGACCTGCATGTGAAAATAAATGATGTAAACCTGTAGCTACCTACTGGCCTTCCATTTTAGTTTATTTGTTTTTTGACGGTGTGTTCCTAATCAATTACACTTGCATAATTCAGGAAGCTGAGAAGCATCTGTCCGATATGGTTGTTACCAAGGCTCTGGTTGCAAAGATTGACAGACCAATGGGAATAGTTTGTTTCCAAACAGCAAAGGATAGCAATGATGTACTTAACTCATGGGCAGCAAACTTGGAGAAGCTGCTTGATCTTGTGGAGAAGAGCTGTCATCAAATACACAAGGAAACCATGGTCCATAAAGCAGCTTTGAAGGTTTAAGAAGGTAGGTCCATATATCAGCTCCTTTCTCAAATTTTCTCACTGTTGTGTTTAGAGATTTTCTCAATGAAAGTATGTGATTTTTTAAGAATGGTAGAATCATGACTGATTATGTCTGAAGTAATATTTATTTTTTAGTTTTTTTAATCATAATGCTTATGGTCATTTCAGGGGGCTCCTCAATATGTGATATGGACTGAAGTTGCCTTACTGGGATGCTCATTTGAAATGTTGCTCATGTGTTGGTGAGGAATAACATTAAACAATTGTCTCCAATTTATATTTTGCCATTCATGCGTTCAGGGTAGATATGATATGATACGATTCTTAGTACTGAAAGTAGCTTTGTTGTATACTACTTTTAAATACCTTTTGTTTTTAGAATTAATGTTAAATACTACCGGACAAGATCCTAAACGGTCTTGGTCGTAGTAGTGGCAAGAAGTTGAGTGCTTGTTCTTCATATTCTTTCGTTTGGTCAAATTTCTGCTTTCACATTGTGCAATTGCAGCTTGGATGACTCGTGTTATTTTCCTTTATGATAAAGTTTGAGCTACATGTAGAGGTGTTCGTGGCTGGGTTTGGCAAAACCAAACCAAATAAGGTACTTCGGTTTGAATGAGGTAAAATAACCACCCGTTATATTATTGGGTGGGTTTAGGCAAACCCACTAATTTTTTGATTTGGTAATGGATTACCCAACTTATTTTTCTATTTTTTAAATATTAAATGACTAAATGACAAAAAATGACTAAATGACAAGTCCTCATAATTTTGTTTTACAATTGTACTCTACTTTTTAATTTTCTTAAAGAAAATGTTTAACTTATTTTACTATAATTTTATTTTACTATAATTTATGTATCATAGATTATCAAATAATAAACTCCATCATAAAATACTTGCAAGAAATTAAAGTGCATGACATAAAATTGCATTATTATTAAAATAACCAAAAATTTCAACATATTAATTTGTAACTCTAGTGTTTTAATTTTCAATATATAGGGTAATTTTCAATATATAGGGTACAACGTGTATTTTGGAAATATAACTTTCTTTTACCCTAGGAAACTAAAGATAATTTTCTTTGTCATTATTAAGTAAGTGAGTTTTTTGGATTTTGGTCTGGTTTTACCTAAAACCCATTTATTTTTATGGGTTTTCCATTTTTAGAAACCATACTCATTCAATTACCCAACTTAACCTTTTTTTTAGGTGGGTTTGATCGGGTTTTCTGGGTTGATCCAACCTATGAACATTCTTAGCTACAAGCATCTATTATTTGAGTATATGTAAATTTGGAATCTTCGAAAACCAATATGGGGAGTATTCTTTGATTAACTGAACGTTCTAATATATTTAAGGATTTTGAATATGATAAATTTCTTACTTAATAAACCCAGTGCAACTATGTTTTTGTTTGGGCGAAGAATAGACCAAAGTACTCCCTTGGGTGTTTTTCTTTTTCGTGTCAACGGATGAGGTTAGCAACTGAAATCATTTTGTCAATCAAATACGTAAGTTTGTTTTATGGTAAAGATCGAAATGATTCCTCATGATTAATTTGATTGCTTATTCGCTATTACATATCTAAACCTATTGAATTGATATTCATAGGCTCTAATAAATAGGAAATGTTAATCCTTCAAGCACTCATCCTTTATCGGTTTTATTTTGCTTGCACGTTTTCCATGTGTGAGCACAACTTGTATTTTTTTGATGGTTTGTCTTTTCTTACCTTTTAGTTGCGTTGGTTTGATCATAAAGACACGAAATAGGCATTTATTTTTATTTTTTTTGAGAGAAGGCTTTTGTTTTTTAAGAGCATTGACTAGTCTTCACGATAATTTTTTAAAACTCTAAAATAAAATATATATTTATTTAGTATTTATAAAGTTGTACTTTCATTTGTAACCAAAAAAAAAAAAAGTCATATGAGCGGTTTTATTTTTAATTATGGGGAAAATTATTGTTTGTGTCTTAGCCCTTTTTATTTTCAATTTTTAAAAAAAATGGAGGAATGGAGATTTTGTTTCATATGAGCGGTTTTCTTTTTAATTATGGAGTGAAAATTACAATTACGTAATTTTTTAATCTATTCGATTCAATTCAACATATAAGATACAATACGAATTTTTATCAATACATCAATCCAACCTAATCTGATACACATAAGACATTGATTTTCAAGTAAAATCATCACTAAATCTCATTATAGGGTTGATAAATTCACCGCTCAAGTAAAATTAAAACGAGATAATCATAACTGAAGTAGAGACCTAATTTATTTTTATTTTTTATATTAGCTTTATATTATCTCTTGTTTTTTCCTACATAATATAATATATTCTATGCTTCCTCCCTCCTTTTTCTTTTCCAAGCTACTCCAACACCCCCGACGATATATAATATTTGGTAGGGGGCCAAAAAAGGTAAATACTAACGAAAAACAATACACATAGTACTTCTAAATTCTAATAATGTAATTAATCAAATAATCACCCTGAGGGAGAGGAGCTATATCCAGAAGGCCATGCTGGCAAACCCGAAGGAATTGAAGAAGTTGTCTGTGGAGAACTAAAAGAAGAAGCAAAAGTAGTAGCTGTAGAAGTTGAAGAATAAGAAGCTGACGGTGACATTGAAGTTTGAAGAGAAGCCACTGGAAAGTTTTGACCATTGAAGTAGTCATAATACTTGTTTGAACTTTGCAAAGTATGAAGAACTTCATTGTGAACCATAGGATCAGTTCTAGGATGATGTGACAAAAGGGTACTATTTGAATGTGAAATATTCAAATGGGTCGGTGTTGGATTAACGTAAGGTTGTTGTTGCTTGAGCCTAACATTTTCAGGGAAGTTGAGTTTTGCTTTGTTTCCTCTGAAACGCAATGAAGCTTGATCATAGGCTTTGGCTGCATCTTCAGCTGTTTCAAATGTACCTAACCATACTCTTGTAGCTTTGAAAGGATCTCTTATTTCTGCAGCCCATTTTCCCCATGGTCTCTGTCTTACTCCTCTGTATTTTCTTTTTGGTTGGTCTTCATTTTTCACATTGTTATTGTCTGTTCTGTATTCATATATTTGTTCTTCAACTTGGCTCCTTCCTGTTGTTGTTGTTACTGTGTTTGTCCAGTTGCTTGAACATTCTACACCTATATTACATAGAATCAAATCCATTAACTAACTATATCTTAAAAGGGAGTCACTGCATTAAGACAGAACCAAAAATAGTTTGGTTGCTTATATTTTCTTACAGGTTTAAACTTTAAATGCACTTAGTGGCTCCAATTTTAAATTAAAAGAAATTTTCTCTAACGTCGGTAAATTTTGTGCTTTTATTTGGTGATGTGACATGCTAACAAGCTACTTGGTGACAATTTTGTTTTTTTTTTTTTAATCTCTATGCACAACTGCATAGAACTTTAAAGATTAATTTCTCAAATCCAATATGATCGTAATATGCGACAATGCAGAGATCGAATATTATCGTAATATGCAATAATGCTCCCTCTCGACTAATTAACATATTCAACCGAGTCATCGTGTGGTTGAATATTGATTGGAATAACTTTTAAGGAACTGATTCTTTTTTTAGGGAGCCAGAGGGTCAAAGAAATCCCAACAATAAAAAATAAACCTAATCCTAAACCAAGAAATACATCCTCAAAAAATTGTTTTATAAGATTATCATATAAATATTCACCTTGGTGCATAATTTGGGGGATAGGAGAAGATGAATTGTCAAAGAATCCACCATCTTCCCTTCTTCTCTTGAGAGCAGAATTGCCACCATAAGATAAAGAAGTTGAAGAAGAACCAAAAGGCTTAATATCAATACCATCTCCTTCAAATGCATTGTGATTCATATTCTGATTCAGAACATTATAACCATCACCACCACCACCATTGTTCTGATCACCACATATCACGTGTGTTAAAGCAGAGACCATAGCTGACATCTCTCCCTCTCTATTAAGACCTGGAAACATCATTGGCAATGGCATTGACAACGTTAGTTCTTGTCTCTCTTCAATATTTTTGTCAACTTCTTTTCCCTTTTCTCTATAATTTGCCACCTTTTCAAAAACCCTTCAACACCAACTGAAATATGAATAAAACAGTAACACAAGTATACGTATATATAAATTCCTGATATCAAATAACTAACAAGTTGACATTGCTAAGCATTGAATTTTAATTAAGGATTAATACACTAGCTATATAGTGTCGGGTCAAAACAGTGTAAGTGTGAATGCTAAAGTTTTGTGTGGCACTCGTGTGGAGAGAAACAAGTTGACGGTTTCCAATTATTTTAAGTCCGTCGGTGTTGAGCAAAAGTTAAAATAAAACAGTGAATAGCCGACATTAAAATAATAGGTGATTTTATTTTATAGCTGACTTTTTAATTAGTTGTTCCACTTGAAATGTAAATCATATCTAAGTAATTATGTTTTGTCACGTTGTTTCATATAGTGTCTATAGATGAAGGTGTTACAATTTTAACCGTCGGTGTTGATTGATTGTTGTCAATTGGTATAAGCAAGTTGTATACAATCACAACAAGTTGTTCTTTTATTGATGATATTTGTAGATACCAAATTGGCAAGTTGCATCCTAAGAACTACAAGTTCGTTAGTTCAGCTTTTTGTTAGCAACACATATTACATCTTATAACCATGAGTACGCAAGTCAGACTCATCTACCTCACTGGACTTGATGGTCCATATCCATGACTTCGACTCCTTCAAACTGACGTGATTTTGTCCAAAAATATAAAGAATTTAATTTATAAGCGCTTCTAATATTAAAAAGTTGGCAAAATTACATTAGATCTTTAACTTAATTTCATTTCGTGCAACAGTTTGGTCTTTTATTTTTATTTGTAACTAGAAATTTGTGAGATAGCTCAGTTGGTAAGGACAATGCATAATATATGCAAGTTTCGATGTTCAAACCCCGACCACCATCAAAAAATAAAATAACTAAAAAATTAATGTGTTGGTATTCAAGGAATCAGATATGATTGAGCGAGTGTGTAAAAATATTAAGCGTATAACAATTAAAGTTTATTACATTAATTTGTTTAAAAAAATATTTTTATATTTATATAAAATTAGTTTAAAAGTTTTTTTTTGAAAGATTAGTTTAAAAGTTAAATGTAATGCTTTGCATTCTTTTGACATTTTTTTTACAGATGCATTCTTTTGACACATGTTCATATTCACGAGCAATTGAAGAGTTTAAAACTTTTGAAATATACAAATGGATTTCAAAGAATGAGAAAATTTTAACTAATTCTAGAAAAGTATTTAGAAAGAAGTCTTTACTCCTAATGCAATCCAAATTTGGTAAGTTCTTTCCAATGTCAAGAAAGTTACAAACTGCATATCTAATTGCAAATGTGTAAATAATAGTTTTACATTATCAATACAATCAATTATAAATATCATATCATTAAAAAAAATGTTTGACTTTATTCACCGTTATTTTGAATAGTTGAAATTAAAAACTTCATTAGTCATCTTTGAGCCGACAACTGACCCCTTTTCCCTTTGAACGGATTAATAACAATTACCGTCAATATTTGTTCTTGAAAAAAGATGCATGTATGATGATAATATATGTTACATCTATTTCCTGCCCTTGTTTGAAGTAATTTCTTTCTCGATTTGGTTCACTCTCTTACTATTCCAATATTGTAAAACCTATGAAACAACAAAAAGTCAAAATACATTATCAGCATTGGTTTTGGTCAACGATCGACCTCAAACATACGCGGTTATACAATCTTAGTATCTACGAACGGATAAAAGGCAGCTACATGCTGTCACACATGATAAAGATTAGAGACATGATGTTGACTTGAGTCATACACCATTTCTTTCATTTTACTCTCTGGATAATAGAGTGGGTACACTAAAAAATAGTAGAGAATTTCTCCTCTACACTTATAAGTTGAGGTATACTTATACTCTTATTTCATAAATTTATAAATTAACGATATTTTGTATGAAATAAAGAGCTATTTATTAATATTTATATTCTAGAAAACATCATTTCATAATAAAAAAAATAGCATTTTATTATTTATGGGATTCATATTAAATTTTTTATATTTTTTTCATAAAAAATAATCAATATTCTTAGTTATGAGTAATAAAAATATTCATGAAAACAAAAATTTATTTTGTCATCCTTTTAGTGAATAAGGTTTAATTATTATAGTTGTCAATAGAAAATATATTTTTTTTCTTCAAAAAAACAAGAAGACATATGTACCTTCAGAAACAACAAACCCGTCAACATTCTCTCAAGCACACCAATTCTTCCTGATTCCCTGCCGCCACCACCACCACCATAACCACCCAAGAACCTTCCATTCCCTCAACTTCGTCACTTTTTAGTGCTCTTTTTTTTTTTTTTTTTTTTCTGGAAACGATAATGTTATCATAAACGGAGCACTATACTCACACCCTATTTTGTCACCATGTTAATGAGTGAAAGTTTGGCCTCCCTTTTACAATTCTACCGATTCTTGAGGGAGATGCTCGTTACAAGAATGATGTGAGTTGCGCAGTGGTCTTGCTTTGAATTGGGAATACATGAATAATAGAGAAAGAATGTTGTGGAGTATCGTAGTGGTTCTCGTAATGGTCCTATTTTGGATTGGGAATACATGGTTCCTATAATTTGGATTGACGAGATGCTTTGCACCGGCGTACAAGAAATCAACTTTTTAGCTAGAGATTCAACTTTTTTCGTCAGAGGTTCAAGTCAACTTTTTTACTGGAGATTCTTCCAATAAGTCTCTCCTCCCCAAGATGTTTCGGATTGTCAACTGCTATTCAATTGCAATTATTATAATGTTTTCATTGATTTTCTTTTTACAATGGATTACCTCGGGTTCATATTTTTTTGGGTTACTTTCATGTCTTAGTTTTTCCATTTGTTTAGAAAAATTGATCATAATGAATTCACCTTTTAATTTTCTTTCATTTGTTTGATCATATTTGCATACACACATTTATCTTATTTATTATAACAGGGAAATGTTAACTTGTGCCTTTAAGGCACAATTTAAGAAACCAAAGATAAAAACATTTTGTTGGAAATTGTGCATTTAACATTCTAAAAATTTAAAATCTTATCTTTCCAATATAAAGGTTATGTTTTAATTCCAGTTTTAGATTCTTAACTTGTGCCTTAAGAGCACAAGTTAACAAGACCCATTATAATAAAATAAGAGAAATGTTAACGAAAGTTTAAGAACGTTTTTTAAGAACCAGAAGTAGTAAGTATTTATGAAAATGCATGTAGTCAATGCATTTGAAATCGAACTATTTGACTTTTAAAGAATAATTGCTTATTTTAAAATATTTAAAAAGTCCCCCAATAACACTCTTTAACAAGACCCATAAAATAAAATATGTTAAACCGTAAGTAAGTTTCTTCAATGTCGTCGTTATCTTGTAAAAATGTATTGCTTCTTGAAGTCTATATATATATATATATATATATATATATATATATATATATAAAACATGTTAAACTATAACTGAGTTTCTTCAATCTCGCCATTATCTTGTCAAAATGAACCCCTCTTGACGTCTGTCTCTTTTCACGACATACATTTTCGATTGTGGATTGGATTTGGTTGTTTCATTCACAATTTCAATTTCATAATTTCATAAAAAGTTGTCATCAAGTCATTGACTGAAGTTAATTTCCCACGTTAAGGTTTGCCTACGCTTTTGTTATCCTTTTGTAAGATGCAATCATCACATATTTTATGCCATTTTGTCCTTCCGAGCAGAGGAGACCTATTTTGGTACCAAAATGTAATTGAATAAACATTGGGAAATAAAGTATTAAATACTTATCAATTATGATTGTAAAATTCTCAAATATAAATTTAACACCTAAAAGCAGACGCTTCCTAAAACGCAATACAAGAATACATGATCAAGCAATGTAAGCAGATGAAATTAACACCAGAGTAAAGTCTATACAAAGCACTGAAGACATATCAGAAATTTTGAAGATTTCTAAGTATGGATTGGCATTTGAAACTTAGACAAATGATGACTACACATGTAGTGCAGTTCTGTAGTAAAGCGATTCGTTCATGCCTCCATGCCAACAGGTGCAAATCTACTAAGGTGTAGTTTCAACTTCCACAGGCCTCGCACTCGTCTCTGTTTGTCAAAGAGCACACCATCTGTGCCATCTTGGTATCATCATCCTCTTCATCTGCCTCCTTCACCTTAGGTTGATCCTACATTCACAACAAAAAAACATTTCATATCAAAATGTACAAACGGCAAATAACATGAACAGAAAGATTGATCAAAACGAAGTGCAATTACTTTAATGGCAGAGGTATCAACAGTGAACTTGATGGCATCACTTGCAGCTCGGGTTCGGAGGTAGTACATCCCAGTCTTCAAACCCTTTCAAAACAAAATTGAGTGATGATAACATTGACAGCAAAAAGTTTTTCTGAATTCCCCATCAATAGATTTAGTAAGAGTAGATAAATGTGTTTGACATTTTTATCTAGCTTTAAAAAGTTGATACCTTTGACCAAGCATAAAAATGCAAGGAAGTAAGCTTTCCAAAGTTGGGTTTATCCATGTGTATATTTAAGCTTTGACTCTGATCTATGTAACATCCTCGATCAACAGCCATATCAACCAATATCTTTTGCTTGATCTCCCAAACAGTTCTGACAATTTTTAAGAGGGTTAGCATAAATATTAGATTAGAGTCAAGTTAGTGTCAGGTAGAAATTCACAAATAACATACTTGTATATGACTTTCAGTTCAGCAGGTATTTCTGACAGATTCTGTACTGAACCATTGTCATAGATAATCTTATTCTTAAGTGCAGGATTCCACAGTCCCATTTCAGTCAAATCGTGAAGAAGATGCTTGTTCACTACAACAAACTCACCACTGAAAGACAAACAGTTAACAAGGAAGACAAAGCACTAAGAGATACCAACATATAATGACATGGTATGGCAATAAACCTTAGCACTCTGCGATTGTAGATATTAGAAGTATATGGTTCAAAACACTCGTTATTGCCAAGAATTTGACTGGTAGAAGCAGTTGGCATAGGGGCAACAAGAAGTGAATTTCGTACACCTGTCTTTGATATCATCTCCCGAAGTGCACCCCAATCCCACAAATTGGAGGGAGTCACACCCCACATGTCAGGCTGAAGAATTCCCTGCACATATAGATAATCACCTAATATTTATGATTCTTATTTTACGCATGAAAGTCATGTTTAATATACATGTGCAACTGGGACTACCACCATAGTAGAAGGGTAAGGAAAGAAACACCACTGATTGAAAATACCTTGCTTACAGGACTGCCGCTATAAGTTTCATAGGGGCCTTCTTTTGCAGCTAATTCACAAGAAGTTTTCAGAGCATGGTAGTATATAGTCTCAAAAATATCCTTGTTTAACTGTTGAGCCTGCACACCATATCCAAGTAAACTATCAAATTGGAGAACATATAGTTTAAACTGCATATAAATTAGCAGCCCCATAAACATAAGCATTATTTACCTCTGGTGAATCAAATGCCATTCCTAGTAGTATAAAGGTATCAGCAAGACCCTGAACTCCAATACCAATGGGTCTGTGCCGCATGTTTGACCTTTCTGCAGTTTCAACTGGGTAGTAGTTGACATCAATTATTTTATTAAGGTTGGTTGTCACCACAGCAGTAACCTGTCATTAGTTACAAAAAATGACTATTACACAACTGGTCATATAGTAATAGTGTCAAGTGTCAACACATGATCACACACTAAGATACAAATAAAACCTCATATCAGCTGTAGTTAAAGAGAAGTGTACCTCTCCTAGTTTTTCAAAGTCAAAATACCGACTACTAGAGCCTCTGCTCCCAACAAGCTTAGATTGATGAGACTCCACAGGCAAACCCTATATAAAAAGCAAATAAACATTCAAAATCAGGAATAACAGGCTGACGCAGAAATCAAACAAACTCGGGCCTAACACACACAAAAAAGCCAGGGGTGTCATACCTTATCTCTTACATAACGCGGTAGAGCAATTGATGCAAGGTTACACACAGCGGTCTCTGTTGGACTTGTATACTCAATTATCTCAGTGCACAGATTTGATGACTTAATTGTGCCCAGATTCTGCTGGTTGCTTTTCCTATTGCAAGCATCCTATAGTATAATAACAAGTATTTATACAGGTTAAGAATTAAAAGGTAAATAAACTTGTGTGAAGTAAAAAAGGTCGTTGATTATTATTAAATCACCTTAAAAAGCATGTAAGGATTTCCAGTTTCTATCTGTGACTTCAAAATTGCAAACCACAGACTCTGTGCTTGAACAATTTTTTTTGCTTTTCCCTGTGGATTTGATAGAAAATAATAAAGCAGTAATCAGCGAAAGAGACATCCTTCCAGAAATATACAAAACAACCCTGCTTATCAAGACCAAACTTACTGCTTTTTCATACTGAGTGTACAGCTTATCATATTCTTCGCCCCAACAATCTGCCAAACCAGGTGCTTCATTGGGGCAGAACAGGGACCATTCCCCGTTGCTCTGAACTCTTTCCATAAAGAGATCAGGCACCCAAAGGGCGTAGAATAGATCACGAGCACGTTGTTCTTCCTACATAGGTAAAACATATACATCAAGGTTAGTTACACTGAAATAGACAAATTTCAACTAGCATATTCTAAAGATCTAGGGTCATAACAAAATGATAGGAATTAAATCAAATTGTTACCACTTCATACCTTCCCATGATTTATTTTCAATTCCAAGAACTCAAATATATCAGCATGCCATGGCTCCAAGTACACGGCAAAAGCTCCTACAACAATCACATAACACGTGTAAGTAACAGTGATCAAAAAGTGTTCATCTAATTGAGGAATTCCAAACAAACCACAATGGTTTACCTTTCCTCTTGCCTCCTCCCTGATCAACATAACGTGCAGTATCATTGAAGACACGCAGCATCGGAACAATACCGTTAGACGTTCCATTTGTTCCCCGAATGTAACTACCATGGGCACGTATGTTGTGAACAGAAACACCAATCCCTCCTGCAGATTTACTAATAACAGCACACTCCTTCAATGTATCATAAATCCCCTCAATACTATCCTCTTTCATACACACCAAGAAGCAACTACTCAACTGCAAAATCAAACACAAACTCAACCAAATAAGATCCAAAATTCACATAACTGAAGAGAGTCATACCAACAAAGAGCACATGAATAACGTACCTGAGGCCTAGGTGTTCCAGCGTTGAAAAGGGTTGGAGAAGCATGGGTAAACCATCTCTGAGACATTAAATGATAAGTTTTGACAGCAGATTCAACATCATCCTTGTGAATTCCAACAGAAACCCTCATTATCATATGTTGAGGTCTTTCCACAACCACTCCTTGAACCTTCAACAGATAAGACCTCTCTAGGGTTTTGAATCCAAAGTAATCGTAATCAAAATCCCTATCATAGATTATCTCACTATCCAATCGGGCCGCATTCTAAATCAAATACCCAAAAACAAAAAATGAATTTCACATCATCGCATATAAAAACCAAAACCTAAAAACCCATTTCAAATCTCAAACAATTGGACATGCTAACTACCTTGATGATAATTTCATAGACATCATCAGCAATCAACGGAGCTTTCTTCCCAGATCTATGATTAAAATGGTTGTACATAACCTTAACACTGAAAAAAAATCACAATTAAAGTAAATAAACAACACAATAATCAGAAAATCATGAAAACGCAAACACCCACTCACGTTTCAGAAAAGGATTTCAGTGTATTCTTGTGCAGATTTGAAACAGCAATCCTAGCAGCCAACTGAATCAATAAAATCCAAAACAATTCAAAAACAAAACAAACAAAAAATCATCGTCGGAACAAGATAACGTTATGAAGCAGAAGAACCCTGAAAAAGGCGGGAAAGTGAAAACTGACGGATGCATAATCGGGGTGGTTAGCGGTCATGCCAGCGGCAGTTTCAGCGGCTAATTCATCAAGTTGACTGGTGGTGACGCCTTTGTAAACGCCGGCACAAACTTTCTGAGCGACTAAAACAGGGTCACAGTGTTCAGTGCTTAAACCGTAACTGAGTTTCTTCAACCTCGCCGTTATCTTGTCGAAGTGAACCGCCTCTTGACGGCCGTCTCTCTTCACAACGTACATCTTGTTCGATTTGGTTCTGACGGCGTTGGATTTAGTTGGGGAATTTTATCGAACGGTTTTGGCGCAAGAGTGATGAGTGAATAGAGTGTTGTATATATAGCAGTGAATAGTGAGATTTGAAAACTAGGGTTGTGTAATTATGGTTGTAAAATTCCCTCTAAAAGGTGGGGTTTTGAAAACGAAAAAATTCCCGCGAGAATGTGAAATTTGGAAGGTTGAAAATGGAAATGGAAATGGGAATGAATAAGACGGGTAAGGGTAAGGTAGGGTAGGTGAGGTTCCTTTATTTGTACGACTTCTTCGACCGTGGGTTGCGGTGGTGTATAGAGGAAGCTATTAGAGGAGGGGGACCACAGTCTTTATTTTTTTTTTAAATTTAAAGTGAGACGCGCCCTTATCTTATTGTTTTGTTTAATTTCGGCGCTATTCTCTGTTGGCGCGGTTTGTGTGTCTAAACTAAAGTGTCCAGACCATGATACGTCTCTGTCTTTTCTTCCAGTAAAATACAGGTAGTAGTACTTCTGTCTTTTCTTACCGGATGAGTAGTAGTTATTATCCGATTCTCTTGAAAATTAAACTAATGTTAATCAATAATTTTTATTATTCAGATTTATTAAACATAATACAATAATACAGTCTGCATACTTAACTTATTTAATGAATTTGAAAAAAGTTAAATTGCTTATAAATATTAGAGAAATTAATATAAATGTAAAATTAGTGGTAACTGACTTTATCAATATTAAGAATTTTTTGTAAAGAAAAACAATATTAAGCCTTTAGTCACCCGTTTCAACGATAGTTCATGCATACGCACAAATCCACTTGAAATGAGAGAATAAATACATAGTTTAATATATGAAGTTTTTTTGTTTGTGTATAACACTTTTTTTATTCATAATTTTTTTATATTTTAATAGTCCTAACCAAGATTTTAGTGATGAATGTTTGGATGAGCTTTTGGGACATAAATATCATGTTCTGATGCAATTTTAACTTGAAAATTATAAAGCTAAAAATACGAGAGTTTTTGCCTTGATGTGTTTTTTAGCGTGATTTTGATGTGCCGCATGACCAAACAAGTCAGCGGTTTTACCCTTTAATCGGTCTTGATTTGTGATAGAGATTGATTGGTGTTTTTTTTTAATAGAGAGACTAATTAGTATTAAACAAGATGGATCGGTAGTAAAATAATCTTATGGCCAGTAATAGTATAAATGATAGAGGTTGCATTTATTTTAAGTCTGGTTATTTTTAGAGAACTAGCCTTTTTTTTTATTCATAATTATGACCAAATATATAATTTGTCCAAATAAAAAAGTGCATTTTTGTTAACTTAGACCTTCATGTTTTTTGTTGGTCTAAGTTAGCAAACCCTTAATATAATATATTAACTATAAATCATTACATAAGTATATAAATTATGTTATTTTCTAAAATAACTCACTAAAAAACTCGTTGGAAAGTATAATTCATATTTATGATGACTAATCGGTTAATTTAACTTTACGTGAACTTTTATTTAATGTGTGTTGTTTAGTCTGTAATTTTCACAAACAATTATTTTTAAGGTATTATTCCCAAATAAATTGTTGATCTACTTATTTTTAAGAAAATGTTAAAGAGTGTCCTTTAGGGTTAAGAGAACAATAATAGAAATATTGTGTTGAAAAGTGGTAAAAAGTGATGAATTCAACCTTTTAACAATTTGAAAATTGTAGTTTCCAATGTATAACAATTATTTTTAGTTTCCTTAATCATTGCTCTGAGGCACTAGTTAGCAAAAACCCCTATTTTTTGTATGTACTTTGTTCTTAGTTTAAATTCAACTTGTTAACATTTACCTGCATTCATAAAAGAAAAGGAAAAAAACATTTACCCATCGATGTGTGGTTCATCTTGTAGCATGGGTATTTTTTTTTTGTACAAATAGCAACAAAAAAAAATATCAGCTTTTACATTGAACATATTTGACTTTGATTTTTACTGTATCTCTGGTTGACACTATAATATATTTGGCCTTCAATAGATGAGATACATTTGCTTGACTACGAGTTTAAATAAAGGTGATTTAGACATGCACGTAAATAAAAAAAATATGCATGTTTGAAATAATTAAATGATATGTATTTTAAGAATATGTGACTAATATTTCTCCTCGTATATTCATAGAGTTGTGCCCCATGATGAAAAAAAGTGGTTAATTGGACAAGAACATAACAAAGGGAAACTTAGACCGTGGTATTTTGGTGTCAGATATTCATTATAAACATTTTCATATATTCAAAAAGGAAAAAAGAAAAAAACAATTTAACTTTCATTTGCCTCGTCTAATACCATTCTCATCAATCAAGTAGTTGTAGGAAGAGGAGAAGTTTTGAATATGTTGAAGATTTGAAATTATCAATGGAGTCCTTAAAAAAAAGATCATCAACGAAATGCATATGAACTTGGTCTTCTTTTCCAAATATTGTTGCTTTTTTCCTTCCTCTAATTTAGGCACTTTCTTGCAGGCAAAGGAGAGTCCATTTAATGAATTGAACTTGGTAATAAACACAGGAACAAACTACTTGTTGGCTAAGGGGGGCTGAGAGGGGACTCCTAAATGATTTAGGTTGTAACTCTCTAGTGGTTGGAACCACCGTGCAACACTAATGGTATTTTAAGTGACATCTATCTGGAATGCGATCAAGTGAGGATGCATTTGCGATTGTTAAAGTGTTGTGTGCTTGTTCATGAGTGAACCCTTGCTTTACAATATTCTAATGAACTTCGCGACATGTAAATGACAAACTCTTGTTGAAAACTCATTCTCTTGGTGTGTGTGTGTGTCTGTGTATTCATTTAGTTTGGTCATTTGAAATGGGAATATAATTTAAGCTCGTCTAAAATTATATATTTTTTCTATATTTTCGAATCATATTCAAAAATGACAAGTGTTACATTCTCTTACGTTCATTTGATGCACAAATTTTGAAGCACGGTTCTAAAAGGTTTGATTTACTAAAATAAGATTCAACGAGGATTACACATATATGCCTTCAAAAATAAAAATAAACTACACATAAAGTTCAAATAGAACACGAATGAAACACAAAATAAGTTCCAACGCAACAAATATTACATATAGTTCAAATAGAACAAGAAAAGGAAATACTACACCTTGAACAACTTTAAATCTTCAAACAACCATAGTAGATATATACTACAATAACAAGCTTATCAAAACAATCGTTGAAAGATGATTCCAAGCCTACTTGATACACTCCCTAGACATTCTCCCACTTTTATCATAACCCAAAAAGTAATTGGGAGAGGAGACCGACATCACTTTGAGGAAGAGGAGTCCTTGTCCGAGTCATCTGATGACGAGGGCAAAGACGGCATTGGAAGCTCCTCAAGAGAAGGATGACTTGGTAGCACGAGTGGTGTTATTATTGGCACATTTGCCATTCATTCCATAAGAACCACACACTCATAGTGGTTATAGACTGTTAATCTTTTTGTATAATCACATAATTTCCAACACTCCTTTCTTTCTTTGTCTCTTTTACCACGAGATTCACTCCCTTTGTTAGGCTGGTCCATTTTCAAACCAATCTCCTTTTCCTTGGGTAGATCAGTTTGTTGTTGTTCTAGTCCTTTCTTGCTGAAAAACAATATTTGTAAACACCATAATACGCCTTTTTTAGGAAAATAACATAATAATATACCTAGCAAGAACAATCAAATAATACCCGTGTATAATATAATAATTATTTATATAAAAAGAACGACATACTTTCCTAAAAAAAACATCATCGTATGAAGACCATATAACATTCTCAAACATGATCAGTTTATGTTACCCAAGAGATATAAACCATTAACATTCTCAAAAATAATTTCCGTAACCTCACGATGACAAAAGATTTCAAATTTAGTTATTCAAAACCTAACTTTTTCTTCATATTTGGTTATAAAAGAATGAAATGGTTGACATGAATGTTCACTGTTGTATCATTTGTGATGGGATACGCCTTACTCTTAACTTTTTCTTCTGATATATGGTTATGTTTTTAATTTAGTTTAATAATTTATGAAAGACTATTTAATTCCGCTTTTTTAAACAATCAACTGAATAAATTTTTAACTAAATCATTTATTCAAGATACGAATTTTTAACTAAACCATTTGCTCAAGATACAAACATTGTTAGTGGATCAAATTTTGAGTATTCTTTAAGAGTTTTGCTAACAAACTATCCTCTTAAAAAATCAATAAAATGAAAGTTTGTTTTGATAATAAAAAAAAAAAATTTGTTAATGTGATAAGTACTTTATTTAATTTTTTTTTAGTCAACCAGTTAAGTGACTAAAAACTTCACATCTCAAAGGTGTGTGAGGTTCAAACTTCAACCCTTATATTACAATGCATTGTCTCTACAAGTGGAGTTAAGATCACTGGACAGTTTAAATTTATCTTTATTATTTCTTTTACGGATATTATAAGTGCATAATCAATCAATTAAGCTCAGGTGGTCAATGAGAACCTGAGTTTAATTTATGCGTAAAACCTTTATTAACTAAAATTTACTTATTTCACAATTGATCTTTGAATTATCAGGGTTCTTTTACCCAAAAAACTACAGAGTTTATACTAATAAAATATTATAAGTGTGTTATTTACTTTACTCGTAAAAACCGATTAAATTTATTATATTCGCCAATAAAAGTAATGAAATCATCATTTTACTTTCAATTTTTTTACTTTTTTAGAAATGAGTCTCTAATTCTTTTTTTTACATCTAAAAAACTTGTTTGAACCAACAATTCACACGCGAAAGTTATAAATTCATTCAAGAAAAAAAATATCCAGAAAGTTGGGGGAACTTAAACCTAACTTTGTGACAGAAAAAAAATAAAAACTATCAAATTACATAAGGGTATTACTCTTATCTTATCGAGAGTAGTCATCATATGGTACTGCCTCACTCCAAGAACTAACATTGTGCATATCAATATATGTATTTCAATGGACGGTTACATCCATTTGGACATCTTTTGACCTGTTGTTTAAACTAAAGACCTCGTGGTTGTTAGTTTTTTTTTTAATTGAAAAGAGTCATCAACTTCTCGTTGTCTTGCAAAAGAGTCAACAATAACATCGCATCATGGTCGTAATAACTCGACAACTTCAATTCATATCGTTACATTTTGTTCTGTTGTATAATTATCTCTATTGAGTCTCGCGACTGCGGATTATGCACAAATTCAACAACTCTTGGTTATAAATATATTTTGCATCATTTGTACCATTTTCGGTACCATTTCACCGTTGTACACCATAGTACACTCTTGTATTTTTATGTTGCAATTTCATTAAAATTTAATTCTTTTATTTATTATTTTCATATGATTTAAGTAACGTGCTCATCATTAGGACGTACAGGTATATTTTACTATGTTCCAAAAATATGAAATGCAATATAATGACGAACTTTCCATGTTTCAAATTATTTTTTTGTTGATGTGGGATTTCAAAACCTAATACAACCTCATAGCTCTAAGAAAATCAAGGCAATATCTTACGTTTAAAGACAGTAATCTTACTAGAATTTTAAGGTTAGACAAAGGTTTTGAACATGTGAATATTCCAAAGATCCTTAAGGTGGATAATAAGATTGAATGAGTCTTAGCAACATAACAACCATTCTAACGGGGAGCTATTTTGGCAAGACACGCTTTTGTTTCTTGAGAATGAACAAATGCTATTTTACGGTTATCTGACCCTTAGGACTTAATCTCTTATAATATTAGAAAATATTAGGATTTAGATTATTCACTATTCTAATAAACTCTAATAATTTCAAGACATTTTAGTTAAATTGCATACTTTTAAACCAAACCAACCATCAAAACTCTCAAATTTTGAAATAATTTTGGTTAAACAATTAGAAAAAATAACACTGGTAAAATCGTATATTTTTTGACTTATTACCAAACCAAATAATATTAGCAATGTTGATACTTACACGATTTACCGTTTATTTGCATATAATTGTGTTTTTTTCAATTGGTTGAGTATTAGATAAATCACACATAATTGAATTTCTTTTGTTTTTCATGAATGAAACATGACTGTTGGAGTCATGCATCTCAATTACAAATAACGAACACAATTAACTACCTACACACTCAAACCATAAATATATCTTGCAGAGAATGCATGTCTCCTTTATTACTAATGTATTAAATGTAACTCTTTGACTCATGCATTATATAAGAGAATGGATATTATATGTATCATAAATACATACAAGATGATCGTAAAATTTAACCTCTATCATGTATTACTAGCGGTTGATGGGCACTATATGCTCTTTTTATTGCGCTAACACATACAAACTATAGATAATTTTTTATAAAATTTTGATTTTGATTAAAATTGTATGTATAGATGTTTATGACTTGTTATAACAAATCATGTTTTTTTTTCAACGACTCGATAATATTGCAAATATAATATAAACTCTTATCATTCTCAATGACACCAACAATATAACATTATTGTAGGAAAATTTGTTCAAGACCATAATTTGAATAATGCAAAATCCAACCCAAAGTCTCATATTTACTTTATATATTTTTAAAAGGGTTAATTATGGACAAAAAAATGTTGACGTTTTTTTTTATAAGGGCTAAAAATGTTGATGAAAACTTTTACGGGGGTTAAAAAGTATGATTTTATTTTGTAGTGACTAAAAGTAAAATTCTTAATATTTATAAAGATTATTTGCTTAATTAACTCTTTTTAATATAATATTGCTCTTGAAAAACATTCAAATCCAAATCACCTTATCGTATTTTCATTACACTGTTAGTGCAATCCAACCATGGATTACTATAGCGTTCTAAAGGTGAACAAATACGCAACATAAGAAAAGTTAAGAACATTTTACAAAAGACTAGCTTTAATACATCACCCAGTCAAACACCTCCAGAATCGATGTTGAACGCAGATTCATTCTCATTTATCAAGCTTATGATGTTCTCAGCAATCCGGTAAAGCGAAAACTCTTCCAACCAATACACCGAAGAAGGCCTTCAATACGGTGGTGTTGCCCCTCCCGACATTCTTCTTCTCGTTCAGATGTTGACTGTTGATGTAGAAATTGGATGGAAAAGGGGACAAATGTTACCTTCAACGAGAAAGGTGGAAAGAAGCTTCACATCGTCTCAACTGATATTGTTTTTGTGATTGATGAGAAACTACACACTCGTTACTCAAGAGAAAACTATGGTGGATGCCCTCACAGATAAAACATTGGAAATCCCTGTTTTGTATGGAAGAAGTATTTTGGTCCAATTGTCAGATGTAGTCACATCTGACTACGAGCACAAAATTCCCAATGAAGGGATGCCAATAACCAAACAACCAGGAAGGAAGGGGACTTTAAATCAAATTTGACATAAATATTCTCTTACGTTGAACCGTGTAAATTTTTGGGATGCACGTTTGAATGTATGATGTGAAGGGCTAGAATAACAGGGAGACATACTTGAGTTTTTGGACTCTTTGCAGGGTAGGAATAACGAGTAAATGATAGGAAGTATCAAATTTTACTAACTAATTTTTCTTTTGATTAGATTTATGGTTTTTGAGTCTTGTATGACAATGAATTTCATACAATCTAATTTGACAGTTTATTTATTTAAAAAATATTGCTTTTATTGCAGTGCGTCATTTCAATGAGATTTATCTAATTTTGAATTAATAATTTAAACATTGTTATAAAAATGATAAAATAATGAATACAATACATCGGTAAAAGCCCAACTTCGTATATTTTCTTAATGACAAATGTTAAAAGTTAATATATTATGTTTTCCAATACAAAGTTGCCCTTTTTTGGTTGTTTAACATGTGCCCTTAGGGTACAAGTTAACATGACCATTTCTTAATATATAGTACAAATGTATAATCTATCAAATAATTAATATTGTTTTAAACAGTCGCACAAAACTCTGTAACGTATGAATTTCAAAGGCTTTTAAGGTTATGATGGACCTCCATGTTCATAGAGTGTTAGGAGATGTATTTTCAAAACATCCGTCAAACATACACTCGCGTTAGTAATATTAAAAATTAAACATATTCACGCTAGCAATCGAAGTTGAATTCAGGTTCTTGTAAGGTATGAGTTAATTTCTTACCAAGTAAATCAACTTTCATTTGCAACTTATTAAGTTTGTTATAAGCTTTTATTGAAACATTCTTATTAATATTAGAATTTTGTGGGGATGAAATTGTCCGCATATATTTTTGTTGAATGGACCTCGTGTCTCTTATGTTAGTTATAAAAACACATTGTTAATCAAATGACGAGTGGAGGGTCACATCAATGTTGATATTTAGAAAATAATATGAGTTTTTTAAAATTTTATCGCATCAACTTTCTCATGTCAATTCATATTAGCTTTCGTAAATATAAATAAATAAACCCTGCAACAAACAGATACAAATATTTAATGAATTTATTTCCAGTAAAAAATATAAGGATTTTTCTAACCTATGCAACATTACACAACTTAAGGACTAATAATAAATGCCATATTTTTTTGGTTTATCTGATTCCTATTATCTTTTTGACAAAAAAGACGATATTTATTCATTCAAATTGATTGAGTACATCGATACAATACAAATTCAAATTCGCTAAAAACAAAAAGAATGAATTTGTGAACAAACTCACAACTTCCATGTTAATAGCATAAAACGGCAAAGTACCCATGCCTACAGATATGACCAACATGACTATATTTAAGTATCCAGAATACTCATGTCTCCGGATCTAAAACGTTGACGACGCTAAAGTCATTGTCATTGATCGGATCTACACTTGCTCAAAGCTAATCTTTCAACCTGAATCAAATAAACATCGCACTAAGACGAGAAATCAAAAGCACACCGCACAAAGACGGGAAATCAAAACAAAGAGTCGTTCAGAGACGACGATATCACAAAAACAAACGCAAAAAAACAGAAAATATGTGAAATTACTTATTCAATTAGAATAGAAGGAAAAACAACTCGGAGAGGTGATTTTTGGGTCAAAATTGACCCTAAATCACTCTTCTGATAATAAGAAGAAGAAAAAGAAGAAAAAGAAAGGGGGTGACGGCTAGGGTTTGAGAAGGAGAGTTCACCGTTCAAGTTTTGATATTTGACATTCCTTTCACAAAAAACTAGACCATTGACCCGTGCTAACGCACGGATCATACGGAAGAACAAATAAAGCGTTAATCGTATGTAAATAGTCTAGTTGAATGGAAATAATAGTATAATTCAATTCATAATATTAATTTCCACAAACGTTTGTATTGTACCATATTAAAATATTTCCATGACATCGACCATAGTATCGTAACATAACATATAAATTTAATGACATAGTTTATCGAAGAAAAGTAAATCCAATGTCCGTCGACATAAAAATAGTACCAATATGCAATAACAACAATACTACAAAACAAAGTCCTACACATTACTGAAAACTTCTCTATAGACCACATTTGATGACAAATCAATATCTTGTCCGTCTTCATCATTGATCAATATCTTTAAACTATCCCTAGAAGTAACCATCGATATTACGACGTGTATTAAATTTAGGGTTAATATAGTAAAATCGAGCGATAGAATTAGGTTAAATCTATGGTTAATATTGCGTTTGGGTTAACATTTAAGAATGAGAGATACTGCGTTCGGGTTAACATTTAGGAATAAGAGATAAACATTTTGATTAAATTAAATCTATGGTTAATATAGTAAAATCAGGCGATAGAATTAGGTTAAATCTAGGGTTAATATTGCGTTCGGGTTAACATTTAAGAATAAGAGATTAAGTTATGTCTAAGGTTAATATTGCATTCGGGTTAACATTTAAGAATAAGAGATATTGCGTTCAGGTTAACATTTAGGAACAAGAGATTAACGTTTTGATTAAATTAAATCTAGGGTTAATATAGTAAAATCAAGCGGTAGAATTAGGTTAATTCTAGGGTTAATATTGCGTTTGGGTTAACATTTAAGAATAAGAGATATTATTGACGGTGCCATATTTTAATTGAGTAACGTGGGGCAATTGTGATAGATAAAATTATATAAAATACACATACTCTAATTCCTATCAATGACTCTTTTTATTGTAAATTAATTTTTCTCTCTCTTTGATTGACCATGATACGATTCACAATTACAAGAAAATTTTCCATTTCTCTTTTTCTTCAATACTAATGGCATCACCTAAATAATCCACAAAATCATGTCCTATTTTGATCACCTGGATGTATTCTGTAAGCTTTCTTCATAGACTCTCTTTTCTTTTCTCTTCCTTTACTCAATTCAGTAAGTTTTCTTAAAAATAACACCAAATCAGTTTACAACTTTTTTTGGTCGACATTCCATGTTATCTAACTCCAGCGAAGTAACCACCTCATACTCTTGCATCCAATCATATCAAAATTCTTCCATTCTCAATTTCTTGCAAATCCAACTCCTTCAATTGCAGTAATTTACAGTCAATCGTTGTTTTTCTCTGACTTAAACCCTCAAAATCGTTGTTTTTCTCCGATTCAAACTTTCAAAGAGCTTCTTAATTTTCTAATCATATTATGTTTTGTTCACCGTAGTTTTGTTTCGTCGGCGACAAGATTTTCCGGCAAGATGACGTCAGGGACGAGAGAGAGATAATATCAAGACCAATTAAAAGCGTGCTATTATGGTATGTTTACGTGAGAAAAAAAGGAGAGAGAAAAACATATTTTAAGGAGAAAAAAACTAATTAATTGACTCATTAACAAGAACGAGATAAATCCAGCAAAATAGGGCATTTATTAGTCCTCAAGCTGTGCAATATTGCACAAGTTAATTTATTTTATACAATCATCATAATATTCTATTCTATTTTTATTTTTTTTGGTCAAGTAGCCCAGTGGCTAGAGCTCACATAATTTAATTGCGGAGAAGTAGGGTGTCCGGTGTTTGAACCTCAATCCATGTATATAATATACAATATCCCTACCAATTGAGCTAGCTAAATTCACGGATATTACGCGATCCGTGTTAAAGTAAGTTTTTTAAATAGTTAAAAGTTTTTTAAATCTTAGCAAAAGTCTTTTAGAAACCACAAAACTATTTAAAAAATATCTGTGTCAAAATATTAATCTAATTTAATCTAATACAGCCCGTAGAGATTGGGGAAAGTGGAGGAACCAAACAAACAAACGCCCTCTTATTTTCGTAACGTATCTGGAGAGAGTAAGTAAAATAACATATAAAATCTAAAACCCTAAAATTTCACATCACAGTTCACCACCACCAAAACACTTCACAAAATCGAAAAGAGATAATTGTAACGTACGTAGCTAGCAATGGACTTCGACGAGTACGAGTACTTGGAGAAGACGGCGGAGGAGCGACCGGAAGACAAGGATTCATCCAAAAAGAAGAACTCTGACATCACCGACATTAAATCCGAGAGGACTTACCGGAAACACGGCGTCGACGACGATCTCGATGGCGGCGAAGATAGGCGGAGCAAGAGGTCACGCGGCGGAGATGATGAGAATGGCTCTAAGAAGGATCGCGATAGGGACAGAGACCGTGAACGTGACCGTGAGCACCGTGAACGATCTTCCGGTCGTCACCGTGAGAGGGATGGAGAGAGAGGTAGTAGAGAGAAAGAGAGGGAGAAGGACGGAGAGAGAAGTGGGAGAGATAAGGAGAGGGATAGGGAGAGAGAAAAGGAGAGGGAGAGGAGAGATAAGGAAAGGGAAAAGGAACGGGAGAGAAGAGATAAGGAGAGAGAGAAGGAACGGGCTGAGAGAGAAAAAGAGGAGAAAGAGAGACCAAGGAGGAGTATGAGTCGTCCTGAGAGAGACAGAGGAGAGCGAGATTTCGAAAACAGAGATGGCAGGTAAAAATTAAAATTGCACATTCTGATTGTGAATTCAATTTACACCTCTTCATTTCGTGTTTGCTCTATTGATTCTTCAATTGGTTTGAATTAACGAATGTAAAAGAATGCAATGTGTATAAAACTATAATGTATTGGTGATGTGGTTTATAGTTCTATTACGTAGTTATTGGGATGGAGTGTTGGAAGGTAAAGAATTAACATGAGTAAAATAAGAGAAGCAGGGATGAGAATTTTGTGGATGTGTGGTTAGACCAGACATGATTGAATTAGAAATGACAATATTAGAGAGAGAGAGAGCTGGGGTAACGCCTGCTGTAGAAAGGATGGTAGAAATTCAGCTTAGGTGGTTCAGACATCTAGAGAGAAGACTTGTAGATTATGTATGTAGTAAGAAGAGTAGATCAGATGCGGGGATGTGTAACTCACTTGGTAGAGCTGTCTCGAGTTCGAATCTTGGTTAGGGAGAAAATACTACCCAAAACAATTAACATACTAACATTTGCTATTCAAAAACAAAATAGAGTATATCTGATGGAGAGTAGTCAAATCACTAGAGGCAGAGGATGATTTAGAAAAGAATGATCTAGAGATTAATGAGTTGGATAGGGATATGATATATGATATTAGAACATTATGGTTTCATTTGATCCATGTAGCCGACCCTACTTAGGCTTGTTTGTTGTTGTATGTAGTTGTTGAATTTTGCATACTCTCTACTAGCTAGTTTACTTGAAATTTATTCAGTTTATAAAGTTTTTCTGTGTTGGAATGGATGATGCGTCCCTATTGTTTATGTTGCCAGTGTTATATGCAATCTGTTTTTTTTGTGTTCTTATAAAATAAAAGGTTGAAATGTGATGCTAAACTAGGTATTACGCCATTAATTAGTTGCTGTTTGGTTCAATTCTTCAAGGTATAAGTATATCATTAATGGATCTCAGTACCTCTCGAGGGATTAGTCCTGGCTCCCGACCAGGGATACCAGGATAATCTGGGTTGATCTAAAAAGGTATTATTATTTCATTAATTTGTTGTTATTGGGTTTCAATGCTAGCACGGTGTTACAATATGATCCTTACTGCAGTTTTGGCTCATGTATAGGTAAGATTTTGAGTCATTACTCCCTCTGAAGACTGGGCGCCAATTTGGACTCTAATATGGACAATCAATATATTGATTTATTGAACAAATTATATAATCTGAATACCAAATTCAACTAGTATGACATGGACTTCTCTATATTTTCTTATTACAGCCTCATTTTAACTTGACTTGCAGGAGATTCAGGGATAAGAAAGAGAACGTGGAACCTGAGGCAGACCCAGAAAGGGATCAGAGAACTGTTTTTGCCTACCAGGTTGATTGGTTGCCTCCATCTTTGTTTGTTTTAAATAGTATAAATTTATACGGTCTGAGATATTGGTATATTTGGCAATTCTTGTGTTTATTTCCTGTTTGCTCTTTGGTGTTCACAGATGCCCTTAAAAGCAACGGAGAGAGATGTATACGAGTTCTTCTCGAAAGCTGGCAAGGTCAGTTGCTTCAACAATTATGACAAGTGAATTCAATTGTATAGAATGTACAAGTCTTACATTCATGATGATCGATGAATATAAGTTACTCAGAGCACTCTGCTTTAAGTTAAACAGGGCTGCTACTTTATTGTGTATGGATATTCTGTTTATATTGTTTTTAGTGAATCACAGTTACATCATGATATTTAGATTGCCACGTTCCTACAAATTAGGTGGCTGCATGTTTCCGGTGAATGCTTACATCTGCCTCTATACATGATACTTCCCTTCTTCTGTGTTGAGTATAATTTGATGTTCCTTGTTTTCAGGTGAGAGATGTCCGTCTAATCATGGATAGGAACTCAAGACGATCTAAAGGAGTTGGGTATGTGTTCAATTGTCAAAGAATCTCTCTTTTTTGATTGATGTCTATATTAAAATTTCAACTTTTAAGACTCATGCTTGAGTGTATTCTTAATTGGATTAGCCATGCCATAATGATGAGGAATGGTGAGAATTTATAGCCCTAATTCTTTAATTAGCTCACTTTGCACAATAAAGATCGATGACATAGTCTTAGTTTCCTTTTCAGTCCTATTCCCATTTTTTTTCACGCATACAATGATGATTTCACTTTTATACTGAATTACTGATGATCCTGCACCCCCCCACACCTTTTCCTTCTTTTATGAATTGTAAGTCTCTCACCTTGGTGTCTAGGTTAGATGCTCATGAATTTGGTTTTGCTTGACTTTTAGAATCATTTGATTTGACTAGTAGTGGGTTACCATCCTACTGCCTAGTGCATTAGCAAAATTTTAGTGAAGTTCATTTTGTTAGCCTTTATTTGCACGCACACATTTTAGCAACGGATGCAAGGCACTGTTGCCAATCCTCCTTGTCTAAATGGTTCCGTATCTCTGTACTCATACTAAGTTGTCTTATTCTATCTTGAATGTTAATTTGATAATCACATATGCTTTTAATTTATATTTTATTATTATGACAGACTACCATTTTCCTTACATGATGAAACTCAGCTTGAGCTGTCTGCACTAGAGTTTTTGTTTCCCTACATCTGTTTGCTGTATTCTTTGTAAGGTTTGATTGTAAATGTTTGTTTCTTAGTTTTGAAAACTTGATGCAAGTTCTTTATGCTGCAGGTATATTGAATTTTATGATGCGATGTCAGTGCCAATGGCAATTGCTCTCTCTGGCCAACTACTTCTCGGTCAACCTGTAATGGTGAAACCTTCTGAGGCTGAAAAAAATCTTGTTCAATCTAGTGCTTCCAGTGGAGCTGCTGTAGTAGGACCATATGGAGCAGTGGACAGAAAATTGTATGTGGGGAATCTTCACTTCAACATGACTGAGGCTAATCTGCGAGAGGTATTTGTGCGTGTTTTTTTTTTTGTTGCTGTTTCATAGCTGCCTGTTTCATAGCTGCCGTGGTGAGGATACCAATGTTTGGCATACTTCCGTATCTATATATTAACTGAGGGTATTGCAACCTTTAATTGCAATACAAATGCCTATAATTTGACTAAATATATTTACTTCAAAATCAATAAATTTGTTTTCTTTAAACTGGATCTAATTTGCTAGTAGGTTGTCACTGATTAGAATCTTGTCGCGATAGTTTATCATCTTTTGACATTGCTCTTTATGTTGTTTTAGATTTTTGAGCCATTTGGTCAGATCGAGGTTGTACAACTTCCTCTTGACATGGAGACGGGACACTGCAAGGGTTTTGGGTTTGTTCAAGTATTTTCCAACCTTTAACCTCAAGAAATATTGCTTTTCACAATACTTTTTATACATTGCTTTAACTTGTATTCATTGGACAGTTTGCCCATCTTGAACATGCAAAGGCAGCTCAGAGTTTAAATGGGAAATTGGAGATTGCTGGCAGGACTATAAAGGTAAAAATATTTTTGCTGACCCCTTTGTTTCAATTTTGTTGACACTCATCCCTGCTAATCCATTTGTTTGTAACCGACGTTCGTCAAATTCAGGTTTCATCTGTTACAGATCATGTTGGAAGTCAGGATACAACTACAAAGTCTGCAGACTTTGATGATGATGAAGGAGGATTGGTAAGTTTTCCCTTGTTATTTAAAATATTAGAAAGCTGGTTGTGGTAAATACTTCGGTTACGTGTAAATATTTAAGGGCCTATTTTATTTGATAAAATGTTGACCACTTTTCTGTTATCAAAGACTTGAATCGAAACAACAAAAGAAATGTGTTCAGCGTTTCCTCTACAAATATATGCAAACAGAAATCAAAGTGATAATGATGTACTTTTTTAATTACAGTTGAATATGAGAAACGAAAGTATTGTTTTGTAACCAACCGGGTCCTTAGTTTTTTTTTTCCAGGATCTTTTATCACCGCACCTTCACTTTTCAGCCCCCTTTCTGTTGGCTTTGTTTTTTGTCTGTAATAACAACAGTACTCATCTATTGGGAAAGTTATTGTTTGTTGTTGAATTATAACATTAGTCTTTCTTCTGTACGGTTGATTACTTATCTATATGCTTTTCTTTGCAGACCTTAAATGCCCACTCAAGAGCATTGCTTATGCAAAGATTGGCTGGTACTGACATTCCCACAAGGTCTGTACGATATTCTCCTCTAATATTTTCATGAACCTGTTCATTGTTTTCACATATTTCCCAACTGCAGCATTGGTGTGCAAACTGTGAATGGGTCGGTTCCTGTTCAGCAGGCTTTTAGCATGCCTTTTGGCAATCCAGGTGTTATACCCGCGTCAGTTCTACCAACACAAGTCATGCCTACCCCTGTGGCAGAACCAGTAGGAATTCCCAGCGAGTGTTTATTATTGAAGAATATGTTTGATCCGGGCACTGAGGTTTGTGATGAATTGATTATATACTTTTCACCATAACCATATGATGTTTCATATAACAAAGTACCGATGAAAAATATTACAATCCGCAGACAGAACCAGATTTTGATATAGACATAAAAGAGGATGTAGAGGAAGAGTGTTCTAAATACGGCCGGGTGATGCATATTTATGTCGACAAGTAAGTTAATAAATCTGTAGCACGAATTAATCATCATGTATACTTTTACCATGTGCTTTTCATGTTATCAGTTTCCACATATTATGTGTTACGATTTTTTAATTAGTTCGGTGTGTACACAGAAGAAGTGCAGGTTTTGTGTACTTGCAGTTTGAAACAGTGGAAGCATCAAGTGCTGCACAACGAGCAATGCACATGAGATGGTTTGCACGCAGGTTGATCACAGCTATCTTCATGGTAATATTCTAATATTCTTGAGTTCTCTGTTGACTTCTGAAGATTCGTATTCTTATTAATTTTATATACTTGACATAGAATGTTATTTAAAATAAGAGACTAGTATTCATAACCATGTATGATAATCACACTACCACGAACCAGATCATCATTTTGATGTTTTCCGTCTCTGTTTATTAAATTCAACAATCCCTGGTGTCATATTGTCAAAAAAAAAAAAAAATCCCTGATGTTATGCTGCAAACCTTTCCTCTAGATCAATATCTTAAGAAATTATTTGTCTTGCAGCAACCACATTTATATGAAGCCAAATTTAAGGACGAATCTTGAAGAAGTGCATACAGGACTCAAGCATCTTGAAAGATACAAGGACTGCAATTTTGTGGCTTAGTTTTTATAAATCATGCTCTGGTTTACAGATTTTGATTCATAAATTGCTTTAGATGATTACATAAATTGTAATGCCCAGACAGACGGTGGTGATTTTTTAGGTCTTTTTTAATTTAGCAAGTTGATATATTTAACAATTGTCCTTTGCTATTTCATTATATCTGTGTAATGTAAAATTACCTTGTTTAACTTTTTGTTTGGAAGGTTTTTGGCTTCTTGCATTTCACATTTAAACATTGTCTGGGACTGTGATTACTGTAATTTTGTATGGGCGATGGGGTTTTTGCTAATCGTCTTTTGTTTGTGACTTTTTCATAACGTGGCATGTAATTTGCGCTTCTTTTAAAACCCACTAAAGTCCTACAGTGGTCTTTTTATTTTTCTGATATTGAGGATATATGAAGGGACCGATGGACCTACTTTTCTTTTTTAAATTTAGGACAATATAAGTTGTAAAAATAAACTAGGGCTTTGTTTGGATTGACGGAATCAGATGGAATGGAATGGTATAAATAAGGATTCCATCGTTTGGATATGTAAAATTTGAATGGAATGCATTCCATCCTATACCAACATGATGGATTGCATTCCATCCTATACCATTATTTCCTCTTGTTTTTCATTCCCCCCAATTTTGGAAGGTATACAATGGAACGAAACAACTTAATCAATTAATTACTTTTTTATCCCTATTTTCTTATTCCATCACATACATATCTTCTCCTCCTTCATGTATTGTGTCTTGCTTCTCCAGGCTTCTTCTTCTCCTCTTCGGTGTCCCTCTTGTGTCTTGCTTCATTCTTTCAATTCAGTTTTTATTTTTTTATTTTTTGAGGTAATTCAGTTTTATTTTTTGTTTGGTATTAAAATATGAAAAAGTCTCGATTGAAAAGAAGAAGAAAAAAAACTTAAAATCGACCTGCTTCTCTGGTTTCGCATGTATTGGTAAGATTATTATTTTCATTTTCCCACTTTTAAAACTACGTGTACCCCGAGGGAAATAAAAAAAAAAAGAGTATATAAAGCAGTTTATTAAACAGCATTCTAGCAAGTTCACCTATTGTGAATCACGTAGGTCTCTACCGGCTATTACCACATTGGGGGCATCCCCTTCTATTGAATCAAAAGGAGAATCTTCTTAGACTTAGTTAATTCCTTATGCCCTGGGTCTTGGAATCAATACAAAGAATTGAGCCTCACTTCGTTTCTTTTCTTTTTTAACTTTCATGAACTCTTTTTTTTTTTTTTTGTTAAACCAGGTAGTTCTCTTTCTATCTTTTATTATTTTAATTTCCTTTTGATTCATATTAGGAGTTTTCAGGTTTTTGGTAAAAAAAAAACAAGAGTTTTCAGTTTTGTTCATTTTTCTAATATACACTATTGCTCTAAACAAGGACAAGAATGGAATAACAAAAAAATATAATTCATTCCGTTCCGTCCACTTTCCAAACAATGAAATGAAATTTTTGTTCCATACCGTTCCGTTTCGCTCCTTTCCATTCCGTTCCATTCGGTTCCATCAATACAGAGCCTAGATCTTTGATGCGATGCATGAGTCTACTAGAAAACATAAAAGAAATCAATGGATATACAATATTGAAATTAAAACTGTCCTAATATGACCCGTGCACATTTGCCATATTAAGCTTCGCCTGACCTTAAATGCTACTCCATCCAACACTATAACCACCAGTCATATCGGATGAGTAGTAACACAATAACAAAAGTATGGGAATAAAAGGTTGACAATGAACCGAGCCAACTCGAATAAAGTTTGGAACTCGACTCGGCAATTAACTCGTTAAGTTTGGTTCATGAACAAACTGAGCTGAACTTGAGCTGGAAATTAAGCTCGTTAACTAAACAAGCTGAACTTGAGCTATACATAGTTCGACTCATTTGGTTCATGAGTTGATTCGATAATATATATATATATATATACATATATAATTTTCTTAATTCGTTTCTCTAGCTTTTTCTCAATATATAATGGCAGCCATTAATTTTCTTAATTCCTTTCTCTAGCTTTTTCATTGTGTTTGGATATGTATTTTTTTAAAACAGGAACAAATGGAAACGAGTCGTGCCTCATTTTTGCCCCACCCTATTGTTTGTTTTGTCAAACTTGGATTCTATGTTCTTGACTTCTTTTTCTCTCCCTTTTTTGTGATGTTTTTTTTTTCTTCATCTTGTCTAGAAAATAAACCAATAGAATTATATCTATTTTATTTGTTGGAAGATGCTACTACCAAATTGAAATAAGAAGGAAGAAAAGCGTTGGCATCTGCATTCACAGTTGCACGGAGATACTATTTGTTTCAAACATAGAGAGTAGTAGTAGCTACTAGTCCCACATCGGCAAGATATATAATATATTTATTTTATATAAAAAAAGATATAGATAAAAAAGTAGACAAATAAGACGTATTATTTTATATAGAGTAATGGGGAATTATGGGACAAAAAATAAAGATTAAAAAAAGAATCGATCTGTGAAAAAAAACTTAAGTTCAAGTACAAATTGCGGGACGGATCAACGGAAAAGAAATTGCACGTGTCGAATGGATTAGAGAAGGTAGGGTTCCTCTGCAAACCATTCGAGCTAAAATTGATTATTGTTCCTATCCAGTTCGAACCAGGGATGGCAATACGGGCCAACCCGCCCCGTTTAGGCCCAGTCCGCTATTAGCCCGCCAAAAACGAGGCGGAGCGGGGCGGGTCAACTTAAGGGGGTGGGCTCAAACTCAAACCCCGCCCCGCTTAAAGGCGGACGAGCGAGCTGGTCCGTCTATTTTTTAAAATATTTTTTTGTCGATTGTTATTAACAAATACGCTACTATTATAAAAACAATAAATTCAATATAAAGACTCTAACATTAAACAAATCTCAAAATAAATCCACCATACATCCAACATAAACACAAATACCAAAATAAATCCAACAACATGAAATAAGTCTCAATATAATGCAGTGGTGAATTAGTTTTTTTCTAGAGGTTGCTAATAAACAAAAGTGTCGCCTACAACTTGAACCTTTGCATAGCGGATAAAATTCCGATTTAACAAGAGTTGCCTACATCATTAAACTCTATGTTAGACAAAGAATCCGCACACAAACCTTTTCCTAAGGTGTAATCTAAAAGCCCGTGCGTTTATGGCCCTGCACGTCTATCCCAGTTTTAACGAACGCTCTAGGTATTCTGCCCCGAATCCCATAGGAACCGGCCTCAGTTCCACATTCGTATACGTGAGTCTATCAAGAGTCATGTAGCTATGTACTCCACTCAACATAAAGTATAGATCTCATTAAAAGTTTCTATTATCTCATCCTTCTATCGCTGCAGGATTCATGCTTTCTTAATTTTTCTCATAGCATGTTCTATCACTCATGACTTGTTATTACCCATTGAACCTATTTCTTGGGATCTCCAGTCATGTAGATCGGGTTACCATCACTTGTGACCTTTGGACATTAGTCTAATCCTATTGGATGTGTTTAAGACTTTCTTTCTAGTAATTCCTTTCGTCAAAGGATTGACTAATTCTTTATCAGTACGTACATGATCTACTTTAACCGTTCCTTTTTAGAGTAGCTAGCTCTCTAATTATTTATGTGTTCGTGCCTTCAATATCGTCTCTTTTCATTGTAGTAACGATTCTCAATTTGTGTAATAATTGCAGTACTATCACAATGAATTAACACTCTGACAACAGTTTTATCCACTAAGGGTTCTCAACTAGCAAGCATCTTATCAACTTGCTTCTTCACTAGTTTTCTCTAGTGTTCTCATCTCAGATTTAATCCATACTGGACCGAGTCAATATCATTTGTTTTAACAAACTTCTCCTTTAGTGATGCTCAATGTGTAGTCACTGGTCGCTAAATACTCATTTGAAGATGTTCTATTTTATATCTTGTACCATTTAAGTACATTAAGTTACTTCTCATAATGTAATTCAAGAGTCATAATCTTCTTAAGGCACTTCATGACTCTTTCAATAGCATGACAATGCTTCTCATATGTCTACTAGTAAATTTGCACAACAATTTCACGACATCGACAATGTCGGGTCTAATACATTCAATGACATATCTAAAGACTGTCAATGATGCTCACATATTCTGTTTGTCTAACTTTATCTCAAGTGTTCTTACCCTTGGATCATAATATATGATTGCAAGTTTACGGTCAAATAATTACATTTCCTTAAGATATTCTCAACTTTGTGAGATTTATCAAAAAAAGTTCTCTTTTCTGATCTAGTAATCTTGAGACCAAGAATTACTTCAACTTTGTCTAAATCTTTCTTATCAATGTTTTTGATAAACAATGATTTCACATAATTCATAACACGAATCTTTAAATCAAATATGAGAAAGTCGTCTTCATAGAGACATATGATCATGCAAATATTATTTGTCACTTTCATTCACTTTGTACCCATTCGATAGCATTAGAATGTCAAATTTTTCATGTCATTCCTTAGGAGTTTATTTTAGACCTCACAAAGAATTATCTAACTTACAGACTTTGTTTTCTTGTCCATGAATCACAAAACGTTCAGGTTGTTTCATATAGATTTCTTCTTCTTATTCACCATAAAAAATGCAACTTTCACATCCATTTGGAGCACTATCTAGTTATGAACAGCGGATAAAGAGACCAATACTCTTATGGGTATGATTCTGGTGACTGGTGAATGAGTGTCGAAGAAGTCTATTTTTTTTCTTTTTGTCTAAAACCTTTTACTACAAGGAGAACCTTGTATTCATCAACCGTCCCATCAAGTTTTAGTTTCCTTTTCCAAAATCCAAATACAATCGATTGATTTTGCAACTATGAGGCAAGTCAACCAAGTGTCATGTTTTGTTAGACTCTAGAAAATCCATTTCATCGTTTATTGCTTCTTGCCATAATTTAGCATCCAATGATGATATAGTTTCTTTAAGGCTTAATAGATCTTCCTCCAATGTATAAATCATAAGTTCATACTCTTTAGCAGTTCTTGCTTTCTTACCTCTTCGAGGTTCTATAACATCTCGTATGATGATTTCATAACTATTTCTGATTACTGGAATGTGATCAGATATAATGCCCCCATTGGTTCTTAATTTTTAAAAGGGAAAATATTTTACCCCCACTAATATCGTGCTCCCACTAATGCCTCCAATATTCTTTATTTAAAGGGGTAAATATTTGCATAGAAATCAACATCATTTTTATTCTATGATCACTTTAACATTTAGGTCATAAAACCTATATGATTTTCTATTTATAACATACCAAATGAATACACATTCATAAACTCTACTAGTGAGTTCAACTTTCTTGGATTCCAGAATCTAAATATAGTCCAGACTATCCCAAGTTCAAAAAATAAGACAATTTGAGTTATCTTTTCTTCAAAAAAAATTTAATAAGAATTTTTGTTCTTAGACTTGGGTACTCTATCCAACATAAATTTCAATTTTCATTATAAAAATTGAACAGATCAAGCGTATCAATTTTATTTTTTCAAAAATTCACAGTCATCAATAAATTTGATAAACATCATTTTATCATTTCTAATTTATGTGCCATCAAATTCGCACATATCATAATTTATTAAGTTTAGAGATTCAAATTCTCTAAACACTGATTTATATGAACTTTTGGTTCATGTATCTTGACTACAAAAAATAAAATTGTCTAATCATATAACTTTGGAATTAAGTCCAAGTTACTCAAATTTAAAATTAAACGCTTATCCACGTGATAAATTTTGATATATCAAATATTAAAATCACACAACTTAAAACTTATAAAAATGAAGGATAATTTAATTTTGAACACATCATCAAAGGCGCAATCTTTTTTCACAGAAATAAATGTTACACAAGTCTCTTTTAAATCTGAGTTAGCTCAGTCTTATTCAATAGAAATCTGAAATCCAGATTCTTTCTTATATTTGAAACAAATTTCTCATATAGTTTCTGTTTCATCAAAAAAAACCTTTTTTCAATTGGTCCATTCTTTGATTTTTCAAAGTTCGCATTTTTCCTAATTTGTTCCACGGTACATAACTGTTGGATAAATAGGCTTTGATTATGTTCAAAAGGTGGCTCTTTACAATTTCCCTTTCTAATTGCAGTCGTTCCTGGACAATTGATAAATGGTTTAAGTTCAAACCAAATATAAGCGAATAGGTGTCTCATCCTATGAAAGATTTGCTTCTCTGTACACAACCCACCTGCAATAGTCACTCATTTTCTCATAAAGACCACGTCCAACATAGTACCATTCCTGAATTATTTCATTGAGAAAGGGGTACCTCGAGGGACAATTTTCTATCCACAATTAACTCCACACTTTAGAAATAAAAGGAATACGTAAAATTCATAGTGTTGTTGTTTCATACAACAAGCACTTCACCGTTTCGGTCAAAAGATGTATTTATATATCCTGGTTTATCCTTGTTGTATTTAAGGACAACTTCGATAGACATAGCAGATCGAAACGTCTTAAAATTATTGTTTTTGGATTTTCAATCTGTTGTAATTGGATTTCCAAATTCTATTATCTATCGAAGTTGTTACTAGGTTGAGTCACGATGAGGTCGCTCTCTTAAAGACGTTTCGTGGCACTGTCCAAAATTGTGCAAGACAGACTATCAATCACGCCACCTTCAGGATAAAACAAAGTCAACTACAATTGTTCGATTAACTACTGCACTGTAGAAAACCGTTCGAGAATTACACCTCTAATATGGTACCATGACCATTCTTTTAATACTGAAACCACTTTAATATGGTACTGTTACCACTCTATTATGGTGCTGAGACCACTCAAATATGGTGTACCACCATTCTAATTATTAACTTCTCCAACTATGATACTATGATCACTCAAATATAGTTTTATAAGATCATTCATAATTTTGAAGGGACATTATACCGAAAAGGGATTATGATCTTAAATTATTATTTACTCCGAAAGACATAAAAATATCGAAGGGACTATGAACTTAAGATCATTCTTAATTACGAATGGACATTAAACCGAAAAGGGACTATGGTTTTAAAAACACTCTGAATTCCGAAGGGACAGAAAAAAGGAGATGAAGAGAAGAAAGACTCGTCAACATAAGTCAAGAAAAGGAGAAGAAAGAAAGAGTTCCCGACAACTCAATGAAACTCTTTGGTGTGATTTTTGAACTAGGTGAGCTCTCATTTTATAAGGAGAGCTTGTAACTAATTTGGAGAAACTTAATAATTAAGTAAAAAGCAACCCACGTATCAACTCAAGTATCAAACTAATCGAATAAATTCAAAAAGAAACAAACCCACAAGATTAGCTGAAACAAACTAATGAAGGAAAGATATGAAATTGTTGGATTCTCAATCTTATCACAACAAATATAACCTAAAATTATGGGAAGTGATATCCATGAATAATGAATAATAATAATTATTATTTTCATCATTATCACGTATTTAAAATTAAATATCATTATTTAAACAATGTGTGTTCTATTTTATGTGGGACCCCACACTCTTTTTACTTGGTTTAATCTTCCAACCTTCCAATTTCTTTCCATCTTCACACCAATGTTCCAACAAAGTTGGTGGAAAAACTTTCGAGTCTTATTCTTGAATACATAATTAATAATCACATAGTTAGCATTATATTGCATGTTAAGGCATTTACTTTCATCATGTAGAACTACTCGCAAAAATCATGATTCATGAAATAAATCAACCTAACAAAAAGAACTGATGGTATTTGACAGACTAAAGAAACAAAAGAAGCACATACATAAAGTTTAATAGTAGTGAGTAAGAATCATCATTTGAGTAAACTTTTATCAAGTTGAAAGCCTTGTGGAATAAGGTTGTATATAATATACAACTCTTCACATGTTTTCTTTACTGGTATCACTAATTCACTTATCCGCTTGGTGACGGAGACCTCTAAGGAATGAGGGTGAGACGTTTTGTCGTAGACAACACTGTGAATGAGATTGCGCGAGGAGGAGTGTGAAGGGATGGAGTAGCGGTTCTTTGAAGGGGCTCGAAGACGGTTCGATGGTCTCATTATCGGTGAAGAAATGATCAGAGAGTCATGTAGTGTTGAATGAGTCAATTATGTTTGTTAGGAAAAGCTAATGTTTCTAGCAAATTAACCTTAATCGTAGACTTGGTAGATAGATCACATCTATGATGGTCAATTACCAATGAGAGGTGCACAACTATTTTTGTAATGTTTTACCTCTCTTATTGGTCAACTTTGTGTGCACAACTATTATCTTTGTATTTTTCTACTTTTCTTCACATAATATTCGCTGAGACGTTGATGACGAGGACCATCAACAGACTAAACTTTAAAAGATTTTGTAGTCATTATTTCGGTGTCTTTTGCTAAAAAACGAGTGTAGCGTATTTTTGATGAACATATGGATGGTGAGCCATAATGAGCATCAACCCCGTTCTCAACTTCAACGTAGGTTGTTGTTATGCTCCCTTGTGGTGTGGTTGTGGGGTAAAGGATTTAAGAAAGTCTTTGTCCCCGTTCCTGAAAATAGTATCATTTGATGAAGCTAGATAGATGCATGTGTAGGCAGAGCCGTTTCTGGGGAGGTGCAAACAGCTCTACTGAGCTGGGCCTCTCCAAATTTGGGGCCCAAAATATATATTTTTATATATATAATGCACCGAAGATGTTAATATATATCAATAACATGAAAATGTTTACAATATGGATGTCATGGCCCTAGTGGTAAAATGTGGAGATGTTGAACTTGTGTACTCTAGTTCAACTCCTATGAAATCTGAGGTTTATATATCCCAAATAATATCTCCTCTTCTTCCAATAAACTCTAACAACGAATATTATAATTATTTCTTAAAAAAGACAAACATTATAAAAAAAAATTCACTTTAAAAAATTGTGTTTTTAATTTGACTAGGGATCTATTTTTATTTGAGAGCCGAGCCTCCATTTTTGTAGGAACGACCCTATGTGCAGGGACCCTCCATGTTGCTACCAGCAAGCTCATTCTCCTTTACACATTTGAGGGTTGTATTTAAACTCTCATTCAACACTATTCTCAAATGATTTCTCTTTTATACCAAATTTTATTCTAAATCATTAAAATTCATACGTTTGAGACTTAGATTTTATAGGTTAATCTCTAAAATTCATTTTTACCGTCTCACATAAAATCCACGAAATATTGAATGTGCATGAACAACAAGAGTTGATTATCAAGCAATAAGATCAATGATTCATTATTCACAGTCTAGAAAAATAGAATACCTATCAAGATGCACTCACCCAGGGACGGTGGCACCCCCAGCTAGTCCGAGCACTAGCTCGGGCTCAGCTGCTACTTTCTTTGTACCAAGTACACACAAATAACCCTTTTCCTACTTAAAAAAAATAAAAAATGGGCAAAATTTAAAAATTCTCACACGCAAAGAGGTTTCAGAAAGGGCATTTACCTCCTAATTTTATTTAGCACACTATTGGCAGGTTCATCCCTCTTATTTTGAATGGTTAATTATTCAAATTGATCATGTAAAATAAAAAAAAACATATATTTTAGCATTGTAATTCGAGTTTCTTCTTATTTTTTGACCCTAGAATATACGCGTAGTATAAAAATGTGACATAGAGGTTGAATTTTTTCATGATTTTTTCCATACAGTTGATTATCAAGCAATAAGATCAATGATTCATTATTCACAATCTAGAAAAATAGAATACCTATCAAGATGCACTCACCCAGGGACGGTGGCACCCCCAGCTAGTCCGAGCACTAGCTCGGGCTCAGCTGCTACTTTCTTTGTACCAAGTACACACAAATAACCCTTTTCCTACTTAAAAAAAAATAAAAAATGGGCAAAATTTGAAAATTCTCACACGCAAAGAGGTTTCAGAAAGGGTATCTACCTCCTAATTTTATTTAGCACACTATTGGCAGGTTCATCCCTCTTATTTTGAATGGTTAATTATTCAAATTGATCATGTAAAATAAAAAAACATATATTTTTGCATTGTAATTCGAGTTTCTTCTTATTTTTTGACCCTGGAATATACGCGTAGTATAAAAATGTGACATAGAGGTTGAATTTTTTCATGATTTTTTCCATACATGTTTAGCACGTTAAAATATAGCTTTACACAATAAATTAAATTTTTTCGATCAGGGACAAATTAATTATGAATTTTTATTTCCCGTAATTATGAATTTCTTAAACAATTTATAATTAATTTGTATCTCGTTTAACAACTACAAAATATCATTGTGAAGGTTCTTGTCATTTTTTAGTCATGCCTACAAAATTAGGGAACAAATTTTGACCTGTGAGTATACGCTTACTCGGAACAAAATTTCAATTTTGCACGATTTGGTTGAAAAATCAAAATAAATTGAAACGACTTCGAAATGCTATGAAACTTTACATATCCTTTTTATGTATTTTTATAAATATCTCTGCAAATAATGAGTTCAAAATTTGATTTATAGGTCGAGATTTCCGTTGTTTTGTTTTTGACATTTTATAAATTCATAATTAATTTGTCTTTTCTCAAAAATTTATAATATTTTGTGTAAAGCCATATTTTAACGTACTTAACACTTTATATTTTACAGTAAAATTTTGCCCAGGCTCTATAAATTTCCTGACTCCGCCACTGCATTCACCCCTAACACAAATCCAAATATATATATATATATATATATATATATATATATATATATATATATTGATCCATAGAGACACAACACTCTTATATTAAGTTTTTTGGGGAGTCTAGAGAGTGGCAATGGACTATATATCTATGACCTGCTAAGATAGTGACACTACATTCTTACCCAAAACCTTAAGACAATGAATTTATAGGTCTCCTCTCTCTTATATATATCCAGCGTTTCCTCAATTTTTAATCGATGTGAGACATAATCACTTACATTTGATTTTCAACAAAATTAAATAACTTGTTATTAGTTCTTCATTTATCAACACCACCAAATAAAAAAGTTTTCAATCATCAAGACATGTAGCACTTAACTTTTTTTTTTTTTTTTTGGCTCTCAAGCAGTACTGAACATATATTATTTTCCATTTTCCATGAGAAACTACAAAATTCTGGGAGTGACCCATCTCAGAATTATTATCAGGAAGATTAAGGCTAGCTACGTTCTTAGTTCTCATATTGTCATCATGCACTCACCCTTGTATCGTTAATAGGTGTAGTAGCCATGTAAATATTCACAAGAGAACGATATCTCCTTTGCTTCTTAACTATAGGAAAAACTTCAACATCTTTCCCAAAAATCTCTTGTATCTTTGCCATTACAATATCATCACTTTGTTGCTTTTTTTCTTCTTCATGCCGGTTGCTTAACATCCTCTTGCTTCCTCTTCCTCTAATGTTGTTGTTGCTCTTCTCTTCATCACTAAGCTCCATAAGCTTTTGAGCTGCATCCACATCACACCCATTAATCAAGTGTTGATCATATTCCGCAATCTTCATCTTACGCCAACAAGAAGAATTAGAGGGTGCTAATTCTGCCATTGAGGAATTTGAACCCTCTTGATGTTTTTCTTTCTCTTGTTGGCTATAAATATTATTGTTGTTAATTGTTGATTATGTACTATAGTTGTCGTAGAGCGCGTTTTGAGGATACGTGTTTAGTGAGTTCTAGCAATTTCGAAGAGACCAGCTAAGAAACTACGAGGTTGGTTCTATGAAGATGACTCATAAAGTTAGTTGATTGAATAATATATATTATTGTTCATATATAATATTTTAAATGAATCAATTCGAATCATTTCTTGTGTCTGATTGCGTTATGATCTTGTGCAAAACGAACGTAGACGACTGTTCGATTGATGTTATAATATAAACGTTGTCTTTATACTAGAAATCTGACCGGTAACAATTGAAGCTTATTCTAAATGCACTATTATAAGAATTCTCTCCTCTAAACATGTAAACATCATCATAATCATGCATGGGGTTTGTTCCAAACAATTCTCCTAATTTTGAATACAATCTAAATAATAATTATTATTAAAAAAACCTTTTTTTATTTAAACTTAAATTGTACATAAAATATATAGTCGGTGACAATCAAATAATTATTAGCATAATTAGTGTCCTAATTAATATTTATACGTTACATTAAAAATTTGATAGGTTACTAAATTATAATAAATAATACAATTTTTTTCAATAATGTGCTAATTAAAATTTTCAATGTATTAATTAGTTTATGATGTTATATAATTAATTTTGAAGGGTTATTCAAATATAATAATATATTCAAAGCTTAATTGAACTTTTGGTCCCTTAACTTAATTGTTGTTTTCATTTTAGTTTCATAACTCTAAAATTTTCCTTTTCGGTCCTTATTTATGCTCCATTAGTCAGTTTGACCAGGCCAATTAACTTTGACGTCAAATGTATTAGGTGGACCAACATAGCAAGTTGCCCACCGTAGACCTTATTAATTTTTTAATTTCAGCCATTTGATCTTTTTTTCAAAAAAAGGGACGATTAAATTATGGAGGCATATTGTATCTAAAGGTGCATCACCAACATCTAATTTTTTTTAACATTACTTCATCTTATTCCCTCCTTATCTTCATTGTCATCTTCATGCATTCATCAAAAACTTCAAACAAACCCATAATTTTTTTCCATAAAAAGAGATAAAAAAAACCCATTATTTTATGTAAAAAAAATAAAAATAAACCTTTGATCTTCATATGTTCCCAAACTCCATACTGTGAGGTAACAGAGAGAAAGAGAGAGTATTGTGTGTGTGAGTTTGCAAATCTGGATGAGTTTTCTCATGTTGGATGTTTTTGTTCTCGGTATGTTTTTGGATGTTTTCACAAATCTTAATAAGGTGAATTTGCTATGAAATTGGTTTTATGTTGCTGAAATTTTTTTGGTTCGGCTAGAATTTTTTTGTGTTAATTCATGTTTGGTGTTTGGATCTGTTAATTCACATTTGGTGTTGCTGCTGTTATTTCTTATTTCGATTTGGAGTCGTGAAATTTCTTGATTCACGTTTGGTGTTCTTGTCTTCTTGTGTTTTTTTTTTGCAGAAAAAAAAAGAGGAATAAGAGGGAAGAAGAAGAAGAAATGTAGCTGCAGATGGTTCACCGGAACCCGTAGTCTGATGACTGAAATCATGTCTAAAATATTACGCATTAAAAAATTAAGGGAGAGGATCAAACTACCTGACTGAGCATAAATAAGAAATTGAAAAGGAAAATTTTAGAATCATGAGACCAAAATGAAAACAACAAATAAGTTAGGTGATGTAGTATTTTTGCATCAAACAAGATAAGTATTTATAAATCGTCTCCACAGGGACTGGTGCGATATCCTAGGCCGTTCAACAATCGATATTATTCTGAGCTAAAAGAGTAGTTTGTTTGTTTTGTTTAAACTAATTGAACTAAATTGCGTAATTAAAAGTTGAGATTGATAAGGCATAAAACTTGTTAGGATTAGAGTTCCTTAATCAAGCTTCACACATAACCTAATGATTGTATATGGATTCTAACTTGTCGTTAATATTATCACGTATCCCTCTTCAATACCATTGATTTCCAACTAGTATTGTGACGTCTATTGTATCGTTCAATCGTCGATGTCTCGCACTATTAAACGATTCAAGAATCGGTCTTATCATTGAATCGATGATTTCTCACTCTATTCAATGATAAGAAAGCATTAAGTCTGGATACACAAGTGAATATCAAATCCTAGATTCTATGTCTAGCAATTAGGGTTTGATAGAAGATTATTCCAAACAAAGATTCAAAAGTATTTCTCAATCACAATCAAATCTAACATATTCAATAAAATGCAAGAATAACCTCAATATTAATTAAAAAGCTAGATCCATATTTTAAACCAATCAAAAGATTACATGTTGACTTTGATCAAGTACCTCTAATCCCAACAATGGAGAAGTTAGCTACTCATTCTCATGGTAGCCTTGCAAGATTGAATTGAAGGATAAGAATTCATTACAAACTTGTGATTTCTCAACAACTGAGGAAGAATCCACCTTCTACCACTCCCACTCTATGAAGAACAAGCCATATCTCTCTCTAAGATACTATAGAAAAGAAATTTGAAAAAATACAAGAGCCCCTTTAAATGAATAGGTCAAGTGGCTTTTATAGACATTATGATCTGCCTAAGCTCGCCTCGCGAGTAACATCACTCGCCATGGCGAGCTGAGGTTTCTTCACCAGTGGTTTTGTGCCACGTCACTTCTGAAGATTTTGGCCGCCTTAACTCGCCTCGCGAGCAAATATGCTCACCATGGCGAGTTGTGCTCGCCTTTCACTCGCCATGGCGCACTGGAGGCGAGTGGACTTGAACTCTCTGCTTGAGCTCGCCTTGAGCTCGCCGTGGCGAGTTAACCTTTGCATTTCTTCATGATTCCTTGCTTCTAAAGTGTCTAGGCATGCATTTTTCCTACACAAAAGGTTGATATTAGATGTGAAAAGCATAATTGGATAATTCTTTAGTATTTGTGAACTTTTTACTCGATAATTTGCAAACCAAGTAATCAAAGTACCTAAAATGTATATTCTATTCAACTACTTTTTGACACTTATCATTAGGCGACCAAAAGTTCAATTAAGTCTATATTTAATTAATAATGTTAAAGTTATAATCAGTTTTGAAACATTATAAATTAGTTTTCTTCGGTTACAAGAATATGATATTAAATAGCGAAATGCTAACTGGGACACTCGATAAGAAACAATTAATTGATGAGTTCCATTTATTTTACCACAATCAAAGTGTAAAATAAGTCAACTAATTAAAATTCATAAAAGTTATATTCAATACTTCATATATTACTCCCAAAGACTATCTATTATCTCTCTTCCATCAGTACCATATATATTCAATTCTGCAAGTATCATGTTCTATTATCTTTGAAATTGCAAATTTATCTTGGACTTTATAATGTTTTGTCTTAGTGTTTACACTGATTTTCGGTAAACAACCGCTGGTTTAAAATTAATTACTTGCAAGATCAACCAGAAAATCTTAAGGACATATTTGTGTTTTTGTTTCTATAATTTTCCAGAATTTGTGATTGTTCTTCAAGAACATAAGGAAAAAAACTTAAGAAGATAACTTATCGAATTTAACCCAGTTAAACTCGTCGAAGTCACTTTCAAATGAAATAAAAGAAATTGCTTGAATAAAACAAGTAAATTGCAAAGATGCTTAAGAAAATAAACTTAAATTGCATTGATTGAAAGTAAATTGGTACACATGTTCATACATTGCAATTTGTGACACGTTTCTCTCTTCCATGCGGATAATTTGAGTGTAAGTTTTTGTATGATTGAGTTGTGACTCGTTTCTCTTGTGAGAAACTACCATTTGTACTAATAGAAATAACTACCTATATTCGAATGTAAAACTACAACTGTTATAAACGAACAATGATTATCCATTCGATCTAAAAATGTATTTGTTGCTTTACCTTATCCAAAACAAACTGTCTTTCAATGAAAAAATTGTCTTTCGATATTTCTCGCTCATCGAACTAAAACATGTGCTTCAAGCATTTTCAGCAAGTCCAACTTCGATAGGAATAAAAGAACAATCTTTACTTCATTATTGACACAATCAACCTTGCTTTGACTGCTTTTAATATAACCCTTCTGAAATATAGGCTAACACTTAGTTTAATTATTTCTACAACTTTTAATAAAAGAAAAATAGGTTTTTTCACCGAAAGAAAAAAATTCATAGAACAAAATTGGTTTGAGCATAGGTTTTTCCGTTAATCAGTTTTAAAGAAAAAAGTGATTAAAAAAATTTACTAAAAAAAAAATGGGGTTAGAGTAAAATTTACAGGAGGAGAAAAAAATTGATACGATATGAAAAGAAGCAAGTCGATTAAGAAAAAAATGGTTCAAAAAAGAATATATTAAAGAGAATTAAATGCAGCGTTTTTCTATTTTAAATAAGTTGATTAACTTTTCATTTTAATTGAAGTAAATTAAGTGAGATACATTGATTTTATTGTTCCTTAACCAGTACCCCGGGGACACCGGATAGCAGCACCCTATTAAATATATTAATAATGTGAATTTTAAAACGGTTAAATTAACAATTAATAAAAATATAAACGTTGCGATATTATTTTAATATCAATATATTTTGATTTTCTAAATAAAAGTAGAGTTTTGGGAACAACTAAATCACAATCACAAAATCATTTTCATCATCTATACATAGATTCTCTAATATTTTAAGGTTGTGTTGTTTATATAACTCTCTCTTTTTTTGTAAAAAATGTCTTTGAAACATGACTTCGTTCTCGACGCATGACTCAGAAAACAATCTTGAGTATTTGTTGGGAGGGTTGTGCGTGCTTAGTTTGTTCATAACTATCAAATAAGAAACTCCATTTTTCGTATAGTTGGTTTTTTTTTTTGGAGAGGTATATATAGTTGGTTCTTATGAATCGAAATGTATTTTCTTTCATCTCATTTTAATTTTTTTTTGTTTGAAATTAGATGTTTCAATCTTTGTGATGTAGGGAGACTGAATTAGTGCTTATGTACGAAAAACATTGATTTACAAACTTACGGAGAAACTAGGGGTGGACAGATATATTTGCCCCGCCCGAAACCCGACATATCCGAATAACAAACGGGTGGTACAGGCGGATTCAAGCGAAACACGGGTTGACAAAGTGAAACAAATGGGTTAGAGTCGAGTATAATCAGTCGAGAATGGGTTTGGAAATAGAACCCGTCGAAAGCCGAAATCGAACCGTTCACTTGAGGTAGTTTTTGACAGATTAAATACAACAACTGAAATTCATTAACAAATAACCATTATTAATACTAGCGAAAAACAGGCACTTCGTGCCCGTATTTCCGCTCTTTTTATTGCGGTAATGTTTGAAAATTATTAACGGTATTTTTTTTTTATGAAATTTTAATTTGGATTAAAAGTAAAAATATAAATGTTTATTGGTTTTTTTAATGACATAAACAATAATCTTTATTATAGAAAAAGTTGTTTAAGGGTATAATTGGGATAATGAAAAAGTAAGTATAAATATACTCATCTAGTTTGTTATATTTTTTAAAAGATAAAAAAAAACAGATATACATGTATTTATATTGTGTTTGTTACATTTGTTATAATATTTAAATATATTTTTATCTATTTAAAATTAAGGGTATTTTTGGAAAGAAAATTACAACCCAAAAATGTGTTGAAAGAGGTAGTTTCCTTTATATATACTAGCAAAAAACGGGCACTATGTGTCCGTATTTCCGCTCTTTTTATTGCGGTAATGTTTGAAAATTATTAACGGTATTTTCCTTTATGAAATTTTAGTTTTGATTAAAAGTAAAAATATAAGTGTTTGTTGCTTTTTTTAATGACATAAATTATAATCTTTATTATAGAAAAAATTGTTTAAGGGTATAATTGGGATAATGAAAAAGTAAGTATAAATATACTCATTTAGTTTGTTATTTTTTTAAATGATAAAGAAAAAATAAACAGATATACATGTATTCATATTGTGTTTGTTATATTTATTATAATATTTAAATATATTTTTATCTATTTGTTACATGTATTTAAAATTAAGGGTATTTTTGAAAAGAAAATCTGAATTAAAAAATATGTTGAAAGGGGTAGTTTCCTGGACACGTTTGTTATAGATATAGTATAGATTTCTTTGTTTTCTCACTCCATATGCCATGAGTGATGTATGACACGTTGCCCCATATTATTGCAGTATATGGAAACTCTAAAATTGCAGTCTTGTCAGTCAACTTTTAAGTGTACCATCTTCAAATGTAGAACCTACAATATACCCATATAATATTTTAAAACGTACTTTAACAGTCATCTTCCTTCTTCTTCCTAGTCTTCTTCCTTTTTTTTTTTTTTTTTTTAGAAATCAAAATGAGATTATATTACTAAACCATAACACTTGCAAGTAGAAAATGTGCCTATAACTACTATCAAAAGTAAAGAATAGTCAACCACAAGGTAATAACAAAAACTGTGGTTTAGCCAATACCTAGACAAGCCAAAGGACTTGACCACCATATCTGAGAGCCAAAAATAAACAACGACTTCTTAACTTTGTGCCAACCTAAGGATAACAATTTAACCTTATCTAACAATCTGGGTACATCAAATACAACATTATTAAAAATTCTATTGTTGCGTTCTAACCACAAGACCCACGTGCACATGAGCCAAATCAACTGCAAAAAGGAGCGTTTCGCTTTTCCCGCACCAATCAAAAAAGTGAACTGCAACAAGTGGTCGGACAAATGAGTGGAGTCCACTCCCATGCAACCTATCCAGTTACGCACCTGCTGCCACAACAATACAGAATTCGGACAAGTCAAAAACAAATGTTCGGATGTTTCCTCAAGGCCACATCCTAAATCACATAAAGTCACATCTGGAGAAAGAGCCCGCCGAACTGCCAAGTTTGTCTTTGAAGGAAGACGATTTCTAAGAAGACGCCAAGCAAAGATAGAGACCTTCAGAGGAACCTGGGGATGCCAAACTAACTCAGAAGCTTCATCCACGGGAGGACTGCTACCCTCCGCTAAAAGATCATAAGCACCACGGACAGTGTAACCTCCTACTGGATCAGGAAGCCACACCCATCTATCTGAAACATCAGGCAACAAAGAAACATCAAGCAATAAAGTCCTAAGCTCCGCTAAAAGCTCCTCCTCCCACGCCCACAACCTACGCCTTCAAACCCAATCCTCCCTCCTCCCTCCTAGTCTTCTTCCTTCTAACTTTTAATAGTTCATAATTCAGATGTGTGAGAGAGCTACCGTGTTTTTCTTCTTTCTACTTGAATTTACTCTTTCAAACCGTTTTTCCGACCAAACCGAAAAACCGATTCAAATAATGATTGAGTTTGAATATGTTTGCGGAACTCGTCAGTTGACTCGGTTTTGGATTTTGAACCGAGAACAGGCTGGAACCGGCCGCTGTCCACCCCTAGGAGAAATTCCAGGAGGGAATTATGTACTCTATTTCTTCATTTGATGTTGGTTCTAGCTACTAAGGGGTTCATATAGAACTTCACGTAATCAATACAAATTGAATTTCACAATCAACACCAAAATTAAAATATTTAAAATTGTTGCGGTCCTTACAAACAAACATGTATTCATTTATATGTCTACATGTGTTTTGATAATAGGATTTAATGGAAAATTTCTTAAATACAAGTTTTACAACTCCACAAAATATGCAATATGAAGAAGTTAATGACTTGGAGCATGAATCAATTGTTTTTGTTAAGAAAAAACCGTTTTTAAATAGATGAAACATGTGGAACATGTAATTCAACTTATCAAATGGCCCAAAAAATTATCAAGATAGAGAAATAATGTTTTCGAGTGAATTTGTTTGGTTTAAGTTGTTTCTTCTTATGTCATTATTTTTGTGTTTTTTTAATGTTATAGATTCCATGTCCTACTACACATTTGATTCATCCTTTACATTTGATTCCATGTTCAATTGAGGAGTTACTTATGTGTTTCATGTTGATCCATCTTCAATTTACACAAAAACCAAAATCACTATAAATTTAAGGATTTGAAATTTTGTATCATCTAATCCAACAATTAATTTAGCAATAATATTTATTTTTTTTATTTTTTTAGAGATAAGATTTTTTAATATTACAATGAATTTTTTTTAATAGATATAAAATCAAACAAATGTTTTATCAATGGTTATATATATGAGGCATAACGCAACTCCCACCAATGAAAGAATCTAAATCTTTAAATTATTAATTGTAGATTTTTTCTGTAACCTATTTGAAGGATCCTTTCATCTAAAGTGTCTATGTCACTACCTACTACATGTCACAAGTTCAATATAATTTTTAAATTTTAATACTTTCTTGAAAATAATAATTATAGTTGAGTTTGATATATTGAAATGTATTTTCTTTCATTTTTTTTTTGGTTTGAATTATGATGTTTGAATTTTGTTATGTACAAAAATTTGATTTGTGCTTATATACAAAGAACATTGATATACAGATTCATGGAGCAGCTCCAAGATGGAATTGTGTATACAATTTATTCATTGGATATTGGTTCTAACAACGATTCATAAACATATAAATTTACGAACTTGTAATAATAAAATTTATAGATGGATGACAACTAAAGTGAATTAAAGTAAGCAAGTTAAATAAAATTTAATTGATACAAAATCTAAATATACACATAAAAATCAAATCGTGCATGTATAACTTCAAAACTATAACATGTTATAATACTTTAAATTACACAAAATAAGCTCAAACATAAATAATTTGATCTATTAACAAATATAAATGCTATTTGATTTTTATATGGATAAATGATTCTCCAAGATTGTACATATAATTTGTGACGGGAGAGAATGTCAAAAAATAAGTCTAATGAAAATATGAAACTATACTTCTTTGTGCTATCGTCATATCAATTGCAGTGATTGATATTATATTTAAGCCTATATTATATTATCTTCGTTTTCATCTAATTTTTATCAATTTTACACAATTCTCATGACGTCACCACCCAATAAACTTTTATCCTATCTTATATTTAAGAGGCACTAGATGGCATATTAGATAGCGTTGTAGTATAGTTGTGTTTTGATGAATGTTGGGAATATCATTTTTTAACACTCATACCCTATTTTTTATTGGATGAAACTAATACGAGTCTTATTGTAATATCCAATGTATGAAGTAACATTAATTTAATCCAATGAAAATATGATTGTGAGAGTAAATGTTGAAAATACAGTTTTCATAACACTTCTCTCTTGTCATTACGTTTGACACACACACGCTTATTTCTCTTTTACTTCATCATAAACACATAAGATATTTGGAGCAAATTCAATATAATACTCTATCATGTCAAAACATCTTATCTATTAAACAATGTTAAATGTCATTGAAATAAGTCAATCTGAGCATAATTCAAATGGTAGGAACATTGTAATATGTTGAAGTTTAAATTCGGATTCTCCACTCATTGACAAAAAATATTATTGATATGAAATTGAAGCAGTGTTTGTTGAAAAGTTAAGGGGTGTTAGACCATCCACAATTGAAGTAGCCTAAGTCTATAAGCTTAGAGCATATACAACGAAGCTCTTCATTTGGTTGCCAAAATGGGAGCTCTTCAAAGAGTTGAATGACGATATTGATGGCAGTTAAGGTCGGCAAAACATTTTGGAGGCCTACAAAAAAGAGGAACGAAGCTAAAAAAAAAAAACACATTTCAATCAAATTGAGTGGAAGCCACTCCAGGTGTAAGAGCTAACATCAAATGTCTAACTTGAGCAATATAAAGCTCATAAACAATCAATTATCCATCTCTATCGCAATACACATTGATCAAAGCACATGAACACTTTTTAATTTAGCTTCATGGTAAGATAACAAATTTTAACCTCTCAATCTATATCTTGAGATAAATGATCCGTTGAACACTTTATTAGTGAAAGTTTGACAGTAACACACGGTAAAATGAATATCTTGAAGCATCTACATTTCATGGAACCCGATCAACCTTTATGTTTAAAAGGTACTACATAGCTTATTCATTCTTCTTCATATGTAGTTTTTGTTTTGTGATATTCATAATGCCTTGGTAAAATTGATTTTTTTAATGTAAACATTTATTTTTTTCTTTTCATTTTCGGATGTTTTATTTTTTTTTACTTTTTTCATTTTCAGTTTGTAATTTGAATTTGATAAAAGATGTATTTGATCGGCTGATCTGAGAGGAAGTGACATGCCTTTTCAATATTCATGGTTAGAGTTGGCAATGAAACAAACTAACTTGAAAATAGTTTGAGACTTGGTTCGGTAATTAATCTGTTGAACTTGGTTCATGAACCAAATGAGTTGAACTTGAGTTTAAAATAAAGTTCGTCAAACAAATGAGTTGAATTTGAGTTAAGTATAGTTCGACTTGTTTGATTCATGAGTCCAACTCAATATATATACATATATAATTCATTACTAATTCCTTGTTTCTACTTTATTAACAACTATAAAATTAATCTTCTTAAAAAAATAAAAATAAAACGATAGTGTACGATGGTAATGTGGCTTGCAATTTACAAGTCCCGCATCGGAAGTTTATTGAAGGGTATTGAGCAATTTATCTTATAGAAGCGCAGCGCCTCAATCCAAATCAACTATGGAAATTCAGTTACAGTGTTATTAATTAATTATTCTTTTTAAAGTAATTAATCAATCAATACTTACTTTCAGTTTTGTGCTCATTTAGACCAATTAACCCAACTCAATTAAAATAAAAATAAAAATAATTGGTAGGGAGAGAAAACAAGCTCAACCACAACACTGCACTCTCGTTGCTCGAGTTGAATCAACAGAAGGTAGTTACAACAACCACAATAACCAGATCCGGCCACCACGCAACGAGATCGGAGAAAAGAACTTATTTGCAAGTTGAGACATTTACAGAACCATTACTCTTTCGTTTTCTTACTTCTTTCTGCTCATTCAAAGGTTAGTAATAGATTCTTGTTTTTCTTGATGATTTTGAAATATTGATGAACGAGTTTGTGAAAATGGAGTAAACAGATAAATTTAAGATAATATATCTATGCTTAATATGGTGGTTCACTTGTGTTTCATTAAGAAGCCACTTTTCAATCCATTTCAAAACATTTCCCGATTTGATTTTAGTTTCCTTGTGATTCAAATATACTTCAATTAGTTCTATATTATACTTTTAACACATCAATTGCCGTCTGAAATCACAAAACCGTGCAGGAGGTATGAATGAGATGTGTTCCTTTCTTGTACATTTATACAATTCTAATAATTTAACTAAACAATTGATAAAAATAAATGTTATTTGAATAACCATTTTATGGGACAACCAATACCAAAAACCAAAGCCAAGTTGATATTCATAATAAATAAATAAATGAATGTAAGTAAAGCAGACCAACCAACAAACCAGAACAAGTTACTACTTGCTTTGTGAACAGAAACAATGTCGTCGGAGTTCACACTAGAGTCGTTCACGGTGGAAAGCAGCGACGACGGAGTGAAGCTCCATACAAGATTGTTCAAGCCTGGCCCAGGTGTAGCAGATGACGTCAAAGACAAAAACTTTGCAATCGTTCTTGTCCACCCATACTCCGTTTTGGGTGGTTCACAAGGTCTTCTCAAAGGTATCGCTTCTTCTTTGGCTCTTCATGGTTTCACCGCCGTCACCTTCGATATGAGAGGCGTTGGCAAGTCCACTGGCAGACCTTCTCTCACTGGCTTTGCTGAAATTAAAGATGTTGTCGCCGTCTCCAATTGGGTCTCTCACTCTCTCTCCCTTCACAAAATTTTACTCATTGGTTCTTCCGCAGGTAGGTTAATATCATTTATTCATCTCTGATCTGTAACTACTCTGTGATTGATTGATTGATTGATAACAGGTGCTCCTATAGCAGGCTCTGCTGTTGATCAGATCCAACAAGTAATTGCCTATGTAAGCATAGGTTATCCATTTGGAATCACTGCCTCAATCCTTTTTGGACGACACCACAAAGCCATTCTAAAATCTCCTAAACCAAAACTCTTCATTATGGGAACTCAGGATGGATTTACAAGTGTAAAGCAGCTCAAAAACAAGCTTAAATCTGCTGCAGGACGCGTTGAAACACATCTGATTGATGGAGTAGGTCATTTCCAAATGGAAGGACCTGCCTATGATGCTTATATGGTGGATCTTATTCTTAAATTTATTCAATCATTGTAAACAAATTGCAACTCTTTTTTTAGTGTGCGTGAATTGTTGTTTATGATTACTGGTGTTACTTAGTTTGTGTACATAATCTGCCTTATTGAAACACTCTTAATTTGTATCTTATGTATGCCAAATTCTAAAAAAAAATTCAATATTATTCACACAGTCAGCATTTCTGCTGATTTGATAACGATCTGAATCACATTACATTACATTTCAAATTTAACTTACAATTACAAGTTACATATCTCATGTTCCACTACATTCCGACTAGTTCTTCCATGTTTGATACTTCATAGATAAAAGCTTGCCTTCACATGTTACAATGCTCATGTGTCATTGCCAACTTCATAGGATAACTGGTCTCTCATGGTAGTTTATCACCGGCAAGTAAGTACTCAAACTCCACCTATGTTATGATTTTTTTCGCTTCTTCCAGCCCTTTTCCTAATGCAGGTTCTCCATCTGGTACTCAAGCTTCACCTATCTAATTTTTTCGCCACCTTAAATTTTGAAATATCTAACTGTTTTTTACATGACATACCAGAAACCGCTAATATTATAGTTGTTCTTTCTTTCTATTATTTTCTTATTTGCAAATCTATAGATTAGATTAGTTTTTTTTTTTCCACTCTTTTTTCATTTTGTTTGTTGATTTGCATATCTATATTTGCTCTTATTTTCTTTTTTTCCATATCCAATGATTTTTTTTTTCGTTTTCTTTCCAATGATTTGCATCGGTTCAGGTCCTGCACCACCAGGCTATCGCACCATATGGACAATTTGGAAGAATGGGATGGAGAGGATGGAGTTCCCCTTGTATTCAGACCAGATTTGAACGAGATGTTTGCTCGTCATTGGTTTGAGAAGGGTATGGAGGGTATCAGCTGCCTCCTTTCATCTTCTTGGACTTGATATTGCTTTCAGCATAGCTCTAGATAGTTTCAACCAAGGTGCTGCTTCCCGAGCCATGTTGGTGCTCCTACTCCTGCTGCTTGTTTATGTTGCTTCTTGGCATGCTATTATATTAATTTTATTAATCCTAGCACACTAATAAAGATAGTATTTTATTTTCAGCAAATACTATCATTACGCCTGTTTGTGCAATCAAGTGTTATAATTTATGATTTTTTTTATCACGTTGAATTTTATGTAAATTTATTGACTGTGGCACGGGGAGTCAGATTAACTGCAGTCAGAAAAACACATACACTCCACTTTTTGCTGCAACCCTTCTCTCTCTCAGTAAAAAGTCCTTTTTTTCCCTCCACAACTAAACCCATTCTAAGCGATAAGCATACCCATGAAAATGGTTGCTCAACTTGCTCTAATGTTGTTGTTTGTAATATCCCACCGCCATTATACTACACCTTGTTGTTGTTCGCCTGTTGTTGTTCTTAGATTTTAAGTTTTGTGCGAAGAGGAAGTCTATTTTGTCTTTAATTTTAGTGTTGCAGCACCTTGTTTTGGAAACCTTGTAGCTGGAATTATATCAATTATATTTAGTTTACAGTTTATCAAAGTTTTTTCTGATTATCCCATCAATATATTGTATTAAATCAGTTAATATTAAATTGTACCCCTTTATTCAATCCACTATATGGAAGCTGATTACTTATAAAAAGAGATTGAAACTTTAAGTTGGGGGCAAAATAAGTGCAGAGGTTAGGTACTCGTATTCACACTACCACGAACCAGATTATCATTTTGATGTTTTCCCGTCACTCTTTTTATTAAATTCAACAATCTCTGATGTTATGATGCAAACCATTCCTCTAAATCAATATCTTAAGAAATTATTTGTCTTGCAGCAACCACATTTATATGAAGCCAAATTTAAGGACGAATTTTGAAGAAGCGCGTACAGGCCTCAAGCCTCTTGAAAGATACACGGAGTGCAAATTTGTGGCTTAGTTTTTATAAATCATGTTCTGGTTTACAGATTTTGATTCATAAATTGATTTAGATGATTACATAAATTGTAATGCCCATACGGTGGTGATATTTGAGGTCTTTTTTAATTCAGTAAGTTGATATATTTAACAATTGTCCCTTGTTATTTCATTATATTTGGAAGTCTTTTCGCAGTTTTTTTTTTTTTTGAATCAGCGTATATTATAGACGCCCAACACAAAGAGTGCAAATGGCAAAAAAGGATCATAAAGAGGCAATCTAGGCCATAAAAACACCATAAAACATGCGCAAATGACAGGAAAAAAACAGCAGAACAGCTGCTGCTAGCAGACATAAGCGCAGCACAGCAGCTGCTAGAACCAGGAAAAAAACTAAACCGCATACAGATACGGCCAAAACACAACCCTGTCAACACAAAACCTTTCCTAACTGCTGTCATGTTGCCCAAGCACCTCTCGGCCTCTTTCAAAACCTGTCAATGCCTTCTAATTAAGCACTCACGATGGTTCCAACACCACTCATAGTATAGGCAAGAGGCAATCCGGAGCCTACTTAACGCCCAACACCAAGACAACGCCTTCCCTCATCCACCATCTCCACGATATTCTTGAATTGGTTTTTAAAGATCCTTGCATTTCTTTCCTTCCAAATTGACCATAAAGATGCGTGCCAAATCAACCAAAAGGCTTTCTTTGCCCGCCTCGAATTAACCTCGTCACTCTAACAAGCAAAATGCATAAATAAGTTTTGCGGAGTAATAAAATTAACACCTAACCAATACAACAACAAACGCCAAAACACCCAAGCCACCTCACAATGCAAAAAGAGATGTGTTGTAGTTTCCTCCTCTTGACCACACATGACGCAACTCCGAGGATCTTCTTGAGCTAAAACCCGGCGCAAAGAAGGATTTGATCGAGTAGGAATTTGATCAAGAAGAGCCATCCAAGAAAAGACGACTACCTTAGATGGAGTCGGGCTCTTCCAAAGATTACCAAAAACTCCCTCCTCCAACGCATTCAAACCACCATCCAATAACACAATACCATCTAGGACTCTATAGGAAGAGCTAACCGAGAAAATCCCTCCATCCTCCGGCGTCCAAACCCATTTATCATTTTCCTCCCCCAAAACAACCCCTTCAATAATAGCCAACAAATTAGCAATTAAGTCCAACTCCCAAAGGAAAGGTTGTCTCCTCCAACCAAGGTTCCAAGTGACAATTCCATCACGAGAATTCCACAAATCCCCTATTTTGGCCTCCTTAAAAGATGTAATATTGAAAAGTCTAGGAAAACTAGAAGCCAAAGATTGATCTCCAATCCACCTATCCTTCCAAAAGCTAGTTCCCCTTCCATTTGATACATTCCGCACCACCCTATCGGAAAACCAATTAGCTCCTACACCTTCTAATGTCAACAAATCCTTCCACCAAATGGATGAAAACCGAGGCCATCTAGATCCACCCTCCGGAGGGGAATCGGAAATGTTGCCCCCATAATTATCTCTCAACACCACCTTCCAAAGTGGAAAGTCCTCTTGAAGTAGTCGCCATTTCCACTTTGCCATAAGGCTCAAATAAACCAACTTCACATCACGCACCCCCAAGCCTCCCTTACTTCTAGGATGACAAACCCTCCATCATTTGACCCAACAAATTTTCCGACCTCCTCTCACACCTCCCTAAAGAAAGCCCCTTTGAATACGGATCACTTTTCTCACCACTATTTCCGGGATCTTCAAGTATGACAAATAAAAATAGAAATAGCGTTCAAAACGGAATTAAGGAGGACAATTCTACCACCAAGACTCACATGTTTGCATTTTACATTTTCACTTTGTCTACGACTTCATCAAAATGTGGCATGTAATTTGCGCTTCTTTTAAAACCCACTAAAGTTCTAAAGTGATCTTTTTATTTTCCTGAATTTGAGGAGATATATAAGAGGAGTAAGGAGATAGGAGTATATAAGAGGAGACGATTGAACCTACTTTTCTTTTTTAAATTTCGGATAATATTAATTTTAAAAATAAATTATATGATCATATAAGATGTTATTTAAATATTTTTAAAATATCAAATATATATAAAATATAGCCTTATTTTTCTAAAGTCCCTCCAAAACTTCTCTAAAATTCAACTTGTAAACAAATTCTTAAAATATTTTGCTCCGTTAGAGAGAGGTTTAGAAGGGGTTATAGTTACTTATGGTAAGTCTTTTCCAATGTTTGTGTCATGCGCCGTAATTATGGTTAGATATCATGACTTCAAGTCTTCAACTATTATCTTTGTATTTTTCATCTTTTCTGTTCACATAATATTCGCTGAGACATCGACGAGAGGATCATCAACAAACTACATTTTAAAGGATTTTTTTATTTCGGTGTCTTTTGCTAAAAAAACAAATTTATCATTTTTCCTAGGAACATATGGACAATGAACCATAATGAGCTAGATAGATCATTATGGAAATAGTATCATTCGATGAAGCTAGATAGATGCATGTGTAGAGACCCTCCATGTTGCCACCAGTAAGCTCAATCAGCTTCAACACATTTAGTGAATAGTGATTGACCACAAATATGACAACAACCGGTTGATGGACTGAAGACTTTTTCCAGTGATTTCAGTTGTGATTGCCATAATCTGGAAAGACCATGTGTAGGATTGGGAACGCTTCCTCGCCTATTTATTACTTCACCAAGACCTTATAGGAAAAGAGAGAGGAAGACTTCATAGGGAAGGGAGTAAAGGGAAAAAAAAAAAAAAAATGTTTCACATTTTCTTGAGTATTTTCATATAGAAGGATAAATGAATACTTATGAATAATAAATTTTTAATTTTGAAGATACTATAACAACATGTATTAGATTTAAATAATTTATCTTAGTCTTTCAATATAATTTTTGAGTTTTTTCAATTAGAATTTTTTTTTGTAGGCTAAAATGCAAGGCTCTCCCCTCACTAAATCAACGCTATGTCATTAATAAGGGCACCGCATCAATAAAATTGGAGGGAGATTAAAAAAAAATTGTTGACTTTTTTATTAGAGGGACCAAAAAGATTGTTTTAGAAAAATGTAGACTAAAGGTTAAAAAATATATAAATAGCAGATCGAAATTGCATTTAAGCCTTTTTAGTATTTCCTTAAAAAAAACCTTTTTTATATTATGAAGAAATATAAACTTTCCAAAGCATTGCTCTACCAAAGCTTTTTTTTTGTTGATTTTCTAGAGATTAGAAAATTAAATCAGTTCGGTAGAATATCAATCAACATGCACTCACTCCTGACAAGGTTTATACTAAGCCATTTTTTTATGCTCCTCCAACCTCGCATTGCAGATCATATTGATCCATATGTATAGTTGAAGTTATTGCAAGTTAAAAAGTTAGCTAGTTATAATGAAGTTAAATAACTTGTTATTCAGCTTTCATTCATCAAGACATGTAGATATATAGCAGTAGACACATTGATATAATCAACACACATATTGATAATTAAATTAACACAATCTAATAACGGATGTCAACAATTAAAAACTAGCACTTAACATTTTTTTGACACTCAAATAGTACTAAATATATATTATTTTCCATGAGAAAATACAAAATTCTGGGAGTGACCCATCTTAGAATTATTATCAGGAAAATTAAGGCTAGCTACGTTCTTAGTTCTCATATTGTCATCATGCACTCACCCTTGTATCGTTAATAGGTGTAGTAGCCATGTAAATATTCACAAGAGAACGATATCTCCTTTGCTTCTTAACTATAGGAAAAACTTCAACATCTTTCCCAAAAATCTCTTGTATCTTTGCCATTACAATATCATCACTTTGTTGCTTTTTTTCTTCTTCATGCCGGTTGCTTAACATCCTCTTGCTTCCTCTTCCTCTAATGTTGTTGTTGCTCTTCTCTTCATCACTAAGCTCCATAAGCTTTTGAGCTGCATCCACATCACACCCATTAATCAAGTGTTGATCATATTCCGCAATCTTCATCTTACGCCAACAAGAAGAATTAGAGGGTGCTAATTCTGCCATTGAGGAATTTGAACCCTCTTAATATTTTTCTTTCTCTCGTTGGCTATAAATATTATTGTTGTTAATTGTTGAATATGTACTATAATTGACGTAGAGTGCGTTTTGAGGATACGTGTTGTGTGAGTTCTAGCAATTTCAAAGAGACAGCTAAGAAACTACGAGGTTGGTTCTATGAAGATGACATCATAGAGTTATTTGATTGAATGATATATAATATTTTAAATGAATCAATTCAAATCATTTCTTGTGTCTGATTTCTCATTATGGTATTGTACAAAACGAATGTAGATGACCGTTGGATTGATGTTATAATATAGATGTAATCTTTGGGGACCACTTTTGTCGGCAATCTAACGGGTCGCATACTAGACCAGAAATAGAAATAGAATAACATAAATATCGTTTCAAAGATTTTCGTGTAAATGCGCCAAAACAGTTTTGCGGGGAGAAAATATTGGGTAGGTACAAACACAAGGGAAATTGATTTCCTTTGATTGGATTTGAGATAGCTTGTGTATTCACATATTATTGGTATATGAGAAATAAAAGAAGATTGAACAATTCACATAATATACAATTTCTTTTAAGAGTTTAAAGTGGTGAACTATCGATTCAAAATAATTTTGCACAAACAACCAATAAAAATATTTATAATTATCATCTATTATTAATAAAACAAAAAAAGAAAACAAATCTACAGTTGCTTCTCTTATTTCTAATTATTTTCATTGATTGCCTGTTCAAAGTTGCTTGGAAGTGACGGTCCACCATCTTTAAACTATTTTTTAATGAAAAAATGGATATAGGTGTGAGCTAGTTTTACACTAACTTTCAATTGGAATTGAAAATTTCATAGTTATTTTCGTAAATCATTAATATTTTGTGCTGACATAATAAGATGATGGTATTTATTGGATGACGGTGTAAAACTATCTTACATCGCCAGTAAACTAAATTTTATTACCAAAAAAAAAAATCCACAGCGTTAGATTTTCAACCAAAAATGATAGATGTATTGTATTTTGATTCTTTTTTTTTACCGAAGCAAAGTTGACTATTATCATTAATCAACCAATGTTCGATACAAGAAGGATAAAAATAAAAAATACGGTGACAAGCCCAAGAACAAGCAGCCCTAGCTAAAGTATGAGCAATCATGTTCGCTTGTCTCTTAACAAACTTCACATCGAAGTTGGAATGTAAAGATAACTGATAAATAATACTAGAAACAATAGCATAGAATTCTGAATCACCATGGCTCGGAGACGATAAAGCTTGCGCTAGAGCAGATGATTTGGACTAGAAGATAACCCGGTCTCATTTCTTCGCATCAACAAAGTGAAGGGACTTGAGTAAGGCTATTGTCTCCCCCTGCAAAACTGTCATATTGCTCGTTGTCATTTCGTTTGAACCTGAATAAATTGTTTGTGACAGTCTCTAACACAACACGCAAAAGATGTAATATGAATACGGTCATGGAATGCGGCATCCACATTGCACTTTAAGTCTTTAACCACGTCTCGCTCGGTTTCTCCCAAACTGAGATGTTACCTTGCACTTTATTCTGCTCGTATTGCACAACTGGTGGTGATGGTTGTTTATTAACATCTTGCCATTGTTGTCATGCATCTAGTGTTGTCCTCTTAATGCTCATTGAAGTATGATGAACATCATTCCAAATGACATCAATACGTGTAAACCAAATTTGCGAAAGAAGTAAAGCCAGCCGACCAGCAATTTCTCGGCTTTCTGAACGACATATATCAAAAACAAAGTCTGTCAAACTGCTCACGGTTGCAGCACAGTCAAAAACTCTACGCAATACCAGCTATCACACGCCACCGTACAACCGACAAAAGCATGTCAATCATCCTCAACATCTGTATCACATCAAGGATATATCATCTCACACTGTGCATGTCGTAATTGTAATCAGTGACGTGTCGGAACACACTCTCTGCAAATCCTCCATAACAAATTACAAGCTTTAAGAGGGGAATTCACCTTCCAGATTTTATGCCACCCTCCTTCAACATGGAATCGATCAGTATGTAGCAACTCCATCATAGTCAGTTTATAACCAGTCTTAACAGTATAACTCTCGTTACGTTCCATCATCCACGTTAGTTTATCATCCAAAACTTCCGCAAACATTGATGTGTCGAGAATAGTTTGCACCATATCATCTGAAAACAAAGATTTAATCCTATTGATATCCCAAATTCATTTATCGAGAGCTATCAAATCATACACTCTCAAACTATGCACACATTGACTTTGTCGGGATTATGTCTCATTTCAAAGCAGAAAAGATCTTGGAGTCTCAATTTAAAACATTAGTGAGGCTTGATATTATAAATCTCTAAATTAAAAGTGTAAGGAAATTTTAGTTATATATTATTATTTTTATTAAAATGCTAACGAGTGTCATAAAGACACTCTTAACGGTCTAATATAGGAGTAAGTTAATAATCTTAGAACTTTAAAATTTGTTTATTCAATGCAATGTAAATTGAAGTGTTTGACTTTTTAATGAATAATTTTCTAATTGAAAATTCTTAATAAATGTCCTTTAGGATCCTTATTTTTTTAATTTGGTTCTCCAAAATTGAGTTATTTATTCACCCTTGGTAATGGTAAGAAACTAAGAAGTATGAAGGGTGAATGTATAGAGTTGACGTAGCTAGATAGTATGTACTCTTGTATATCAGTTCGAATTGACCGAAGTCGTTGAATAGGTCACGTATGATCGGTTGTCTTGTGCGGAAATTGGAACTCACCTTGATAGAGATAGGTGGAATTCTTGGTCATTTTTTTCTATCATTTTTCAGCCGAAAGAGTCCAAACATCAAATCGTGGAAAACTTCAACTTAATTTGGTCAGGTTGTTTCTACAAATAATTAAGCGTTTAATGATTTTGTTGCTTCTAAATATATGGTTGAGGAAAAGAATATTGGCAATTGCTTAAAGGAAGTGTAATTCCAAAACTAAATCAACAAAAGTAAGAAGAAATTATTCTCAGAATCAAAGTTGAGTACCTATTCTTTTTTATTAACTCTCTGGTATTTTGAATGGAGTCATAATATTTATCTCTTACGAAAAATTGCTTCGAAAATGAATTAAAGTCTAGTTCTTCTGAACAGTTGGTCGTTTGAATGAGTTTATTAAAGACCAATTGTTTAGTTAAAGTATTTTTTTTCCTTATTTCAATGATGGAAAAGTGAGAAGGGTAGATTTATGATGTGTTTGATTGTTAAACAATGAAAGACATTACGTGAAAACTTCGATTATACATGTTTGAATTGTCAAATTGAATTTATTGTCCACCGCAAAACCACAACACAATTTTTTGTCTCACGTATAAGTTTTTAAAAATAACAAAATAGTCTCAAATATAAGGTAAAAAATTATTCAATATCATAATAGTTTGTTATGAGTTCCTGTGCATTGTGTTGTTTGTTGTTATCTACAAATGTAAGAAATAAAAAAATAAAATTGGTGGTCTCAAATATAAGAAAAAATATAGTAAAATGAATCTATTAAATGTCACAATTCCAAGTTTACCTTCATTAAACCTACTTCATAATTAGTGTCTTTACTACTTCAAGACAAGGGTAAAATTGAAAAAAAATATCACTTTTTATAATGAGTTAAATATGATCAATCCACTTTCTTACTATGTGTACATTTTTTTTGTCTCTTACATTTGAGACCGGAAGGAGTGCTTTATAAAAGATCAAACACATCCAAAGAGTGATTTAAAAAAATCTACTTGTGTCGGGTTAGTGTCTTTGAAGAGAGATAAATATAAATACATTTGTAAACGTTCTTTAAGTTCGAATCTTACCTTACTCGCACTTAAAAAAAAATGGTAAAAAAACGATACTACCTAAATAGTTAAAGGACCAAAAATGCAATTTAACCAAAAAAAATCATAAAAAAAGAGTGATAAAAATTATCAGGTTTTTCCCTCAAATTTTTTTTTATCAGGTTTTGGTGGTCTAAATTGTATTTGACTAAGTAAGGTTATATATATTTTGATATAGTATAAATTAATTTATCAACAAGGACTTTTGAACTTTTTCTTTCACACAAGCTTTTCCTTGAGATCAAGGATCGGTTAACCTGTGCAAACACGTTACGAGAGTGGAAGCAAAGCAATGCGTTACGCTAGTCGCTAGTACGTCACGAATTCTCTTCTGGTTTTTTCCCAGTCTTTTTCTTTTCTTTTCTTCTTTTCAAGTTGAGCCCTAGGTACTATAGTAACAAGCTCTCTTTATTGGGTATAATGTTCCTATTATATTGAAACGAGATTTGCTATCCGTGTTCCACGAAGAATGATTAAGAAATCTAGAAATAAAAAATTTATTTTAAAACTATAAGTTTTCATTTTTTATCAATTAATAATTACACATTTTTTTATAAAAAATCGAATACTTGTTTTAGGGGGGTGTTTGTTCGAAGGTTAAAAATTACATTCCTGAAAATACATTGATGGACAATGAGTATACATATATTTGTTACAAAATTGAAAAACAATTATTCTTGGATATGAAAGTTTTTTGAAATAAAATAGCTTTCCAAGTCTTTCAATATTTCCATGAAATTGTTAACATGGTAAAGGGTGGGAAAATGTGTTCCTATGAAAGACTCAAAGAAGTTTGCAAGGGAATGAAAATATTGTGCGCACTTTCATTTTCTTTTTTCTTTATATCAAAAAGTATTGAAAGAAGTTCTGCAAGGATTGATCTGGTGATAAAGGGTTTGGGTTTGGATAGCACGCATAAGATTTTATGTAAAAATTTCACCGCATCCATTGAAACTCGACAGGCAGGGCCAACACAGCTCCATACGTAGAGAGTGTGCTGAAGATAATCCTCCTTTTAAATGGGGTTGTCGTTGACGTGTTACGAATGACACTGATGCCACAATTTCACAGGTAAAAGAGCTTTCACATAAGCTAATATACTCTGCATTATGTTCTGGTATGTAGTTTGTGCATATCGGAACCTATCTCCCAATCTAGACATCGGTAATTAACTCCCAAATGGATTAGTTTGTAACACCTAAACTAGAGTGATCAAGAGTTATGATACATTTTAAGACATTTGAGAGGCTTGTGAGCATTCATATTTTGGCAGTTCATTTTATTTCCCTCGTAGTGTAAAACAGTGATAACAAATTAACAATGATCACCAAAATGAATATTTTGAGAGTTCAAGTTTAGCTAAAATTCTAACAAGAAAATACGTACATGATTAAAGGAAATTAATGGGCATTATGTGGATATTTTTATATGAATTCCTAAAACGATATAGTAATAATATAAACTGTAGCTTATAGCAAAAAAATTAGCTTAATCATATAATCCAAAACCATATTAGACTTCAAATATTGAGAATCTATTTAGAAGATAAAAGTAGGGGTATTCTAATTTCAACGCTAAAAGAATAGGTAGGGAAGCCTCTTTAGTCATTTTGTGAAAACGAAGATGGAGAGAAAGGTAGATTAAAGTACAGTGTTCAGAATAGCAAATAGATTAGATCGTGTACTAGTTAATTGCCATGTTGTGGTAGAATACACAAACCCATGTGTAAGTATTCTGCTTCCATACATTGCGCCACCAAATGAGTTAACATTGAAAATACTAGGATGCATATGTAAGAATTCGGTACCAAGTATGACTGTTTAAAATAACAAAGTACAGATGTCAATAAAAAAAACATGTTTTTTTATTTATATAATTATATAACATGTGCTAGCTAAATATTTCAATTCACAAGATCACAATAAAAGTTTAAAAAGTCAAAATTGTGTTTGATTTCAACAACCAAAAAACTCAAATAAACAAGTAAAACATTATATCGTAATAATACATGAGAACGTCTCAAATTTCACTCGCAACAAAATAACGGAAAGAATGACACATGGTACAAGTACATATATGCATCAGGGGCGGTTCTATGGTCCGATGACCCCGGGCACTCGCCCGGGCTTCGGTCCAATTTTTTTGCCATTTTTTATGTAAATTCTTATGAATTTTTTATATAAACCTCTGTGAATTGGGCAATTTCTTTAAATTTTTTAATTATTTGCTTACAATTTCTTATATAAACACCTATAAATATGTTGCAATTTTTTTTTGCCCGGACTTTACAATAATCCCGGCTCCGCCACTGATATGCATAACAAGTACAATTTGTCTGTGCAACTTAATCAACGTTTTGTTGCTTTATGTTGGAGTTTATGGAAGCATAGAAACCTTAAAATTTGGGAGGATATCACCGAGCTCAGTGCTGTTGTTGTTGACAGAGCTCGGGGGTTAATTGACGACTGGAAGGAGGCTAATGCACCGCAGCTGAACGCGCATTCTGCTACGGTTCAGCCCCACATTTCTCAGCAGATTGCTGGCCAGCAGCTGGCTGTTGTCACGGGCTAGCAGACTGTGTTGCAACAACAGACTGCGCGTATAAGCACTGCTGTTCAGCAGTGGCAGTGGCAGCCGCAAGGCTCGGGAGGTTTAAGTGCAACGTGGACGCGGCCTTTTCGAAGCAATTTCAAAGGACAGGTATCGGGATTTGTTTACGTGATGAAACCGGAACTTTTGTGTTAGCTAAAGTGATGCATTTTGATTATCTTTGTCCCGTGGATGTTGGCGAAGCATTGGGACTATTCCATGCTATTCAATGGATGCAAGATATGCAATTTAATACTGTTGAGTTTGAACTTGATTTGAAGGACAACCCAGAATTCGGAAGCATTATGAAGGCTTGCAGGGAGATGTTCTATGTACATTTTACAAACTCCAAGGTGGAATTCAATAGACGACAAGCCAATGCGGCGGCTCATGTGTTGGCACGAGAAGTCATTTCCTTAGCTAGTCCCAATATTTATTATGTTTATCCCAAGTTGTATTGAATCCATTATTATTAATGAAATGTTATAAGCACCTTTCTCTAAAAAAGTACATACTCGGTATCGGTTTTTCACAAACCCATGCTTCAAATTTTCTTTATTTTGAAGTAACCTAAAAATAGCAATCCAGATTATGCTAGAGAATCTTCGAGTTTAAAAATAATTAGTCAGCTAACTATCAAGTTTCTACATTTTGAAATTAAACATAAAGTACCGTCAATTGTGATACAACCCAACTCTAGGTTTTTAATCTTTATGCAGTTGCACACATAGAATACCGGATTTACACAACAAAATCTGGAGAAGTAATAAATTTCAGAAGTCTCGATAAATCTTGAATGCAGGCAACATATATGTAGGAAAAAGTCCACGATATAGAATATCACACACAAGTTTCAAGTGCCAACAAGCATACTCTTCAAACCGAAAGTTCCATGGGGTTTGAAGAAAGAAACATCAAGAACATGTGAAGAATAAGAATATCCATAGCTGACGGTATTACAAATGAGGAAGAAATCTCATGTCACAAGGTTTAAACAAAAAACCATACCTTAAAATATGAAATAACTAATTCTTGAGACTGCTGGTCCCTCTATTTTGTAAGAGGGAATAACTTATCATATCATTCAATGCCTCTTTCTTATATAAGAATACATGAAAGCAACTAGAAAAAAGAGAATAGCAACACTTAATAAAACCACGGAAAATATAATCAAAGAATAAAATGGAAAAAAAAAAAACCTCTATTACAGGTAACAATGTGTCAAACTCCCCCCTCTTTCCCTTCCATTTTCTCTCCCTCTTTATCTACACACCCGAAAAATACAACTTCCATCCAAAAATTCGTGAGACTTTTTTCGTTTATTGTGATGTGAAGCGTGCCGTATTCAATGCATTGATTGCTTCTTCAAAAACACCTTCATTCAGATTTCATTTATTCTTCATGTATCCTCACAATTCAATCCACAAATTTCTAAGACAGGACCATCTCTTGATACAAAAGGGTTAACTCTAACCCACAAGAGAGTCAAGATGGAAGCTAGCAAGATTGACCAAACCAAAACAATGGTTGGCATCCTATCCTGTTTCCCAAGCAAACCCTTGAGGAATGGATAAAGATGTATGATGACCCAAAGGGCAAAGAATAATCTACCGAACAGAGGTCCCCATGAGTCATAACCATTATTGATCGCATCGGAGACACCAACAATCACGCCCACAATATTCATGATTAATAGCGTCATTGGAGGGATTAATAGTGAAGTCCATTTGAATACGTAGAGCTCCGAGAATTCTCCATCGTCGGCTGCTTTTGATGTAACAGTGAAGTTTGTGTCGACACCAGCTAAAACCTTGAGCAAACCTTGGAAAAGGGCAAAAAGATGTGATGAAGCACCTCCAATCACCCAAAACTGTTCGTTCCTCCACCAATCATCTATTCCAACACCACCCCATTGCATCTCAAGGATACCGGTTGCTGCGATGGATATGAAGAGGGCCATGAACACAAGACTTGCATAGTTGCTTATCTGCATATCAGATAAAAAAATAAAATGGTATGTTAGTAACTGTGTCTACTATTCTTCAAATATTGAGGCCTGTTCGTTACAGCTTCTTTCTTAAAAAAAATCACTAGGAGTTTTCATCTGTTAGTAACAACTGGAAAGTAAAAAAAATAAGAATCTAAATAAATCCCCAAAATTGCTTCAAAAGAGAAACAGTTTTCGGTTGCTTCTCTAGAAAATCACTTTGGTTTTGATAGCTTCTGCTTTTCTTAAAAAGTTCTAAAAAATCTATAAATTATTGAAAGCCAGTTTTGTTACTCAATAACAAATAGACACTAAAATTTTGACAAGACAAAGCAACAAATTTACTTCCTTCTTAATTCCTTAGGCAGGGAAGGAAAACATTAAAAGGGATATTTTTGAGTGACAGTCATAATATTATAGATACTGGAATTAAGTAGCATACCTCAGGAACAATAAATTTTCCGGTCAGAAGACATATGGCCGGTAGAGTACAGTAGACAATCAATGGGAGGGAAGTCCAAGGATACACAACTGAATTTATGTAGGAAAAACGTTCCAACAACTTCAACCCACCACCGTAGCCGTACCAAATTGGACAATGTTTGCTGAAAAAGATCTCAACAGAACCAAGAGCCCAACGAAGAACTTGATGTAGACGATCTGAAAGATTGATGGGTGCTGAACCCTTGAATGCAGGCCGCTTAGGGATACAATACACAGACCGCCAACCATGGCAATGCATTTTGAAACCAGTCAAGATATCCTCTGTCACAGAACCATAGATCCATCCAACCTGATCCAAGCCAATATTTGTGAGCACATGAAATAAATATCAGAACAAAGACTACTATTAATTTACTAATCAATTGAAGGGAGGTCAAACTCTGGTCACTGAGCTTGCTTAGATATTTACCTCTTTTCCCCATTCGGTTTTGTCTTCATAACCACAACTGATAACTTGAATGGCTTCTTTTAACAGTGATGCAGGACTCACTCCATGTGGAATTCCACCATTATCCAGAAGTGTAGAGGCAACGAACACTGGAGATTGTCCAAACCTCTTCTCCATTTTCAATTGAGTCAAATTGGATGATTTCTCAACGATGGCTCCTGAAGCAGAACATAGTTAGCTTTTATTGTAATCAACCAAATTTTCTGAAATAGAAGTTTTTATCATAAAGTAATCAATCACAACCAATTGATTCAAAATTCTAACCTTCATTCCCTGCTTCAATATTTTCAAGTGCGTGAATTTGCTTTGATGCTTCGCTATGCTTCACCTTCTTCTTTTTATCTTTCTTATTGTTGAGATTCTTTTTCTTTCTAGAGCCACAGCACCAGCAGCACCATTTTGGCAAACAGTTGCAGGTTTTGCTTGGCGCCTTCTTCTTGACAGGTGCATCATATCCATAGAGTGCATACCTTCTGAAAACACATCCAGTTCCAACATAAATTGGACCTTGTAATCCATCCAATCCTTTCATGTTTATCTGTTTTCAATCAGGTAGTTAACTTGTCAAGGCAAAGGGAAGAAAGAAAAAACATTGACAAAAGCAAAGAATCGAAAAAGCAAAAACTTACATCAAAAAATACAACATTTCTGTTGGAGTATCTGTCATGCCGATCAATTCCATCAAATCTTTGAGGAAATTGTACATAGCAGATCTTCTTTCCAAGTTGAGGGTCCATCATAAAACACATGGCCTCTCTAAGAGCCTTACTATTATTGATGTAATGATCACAGTCAACATTCAGAATATAAGGTGCGTTTGTGATAATTGCTGCCGCTCGTACCTACAAATATATTACAAAAACATGTTATTGAAGGCCAGTAGATCATCATCAATATGAACCTGAACCAAAATATAGGTAACTTGAAACTTACCAGAGAATTCATGGCTCCAGCCTTTTTGTGGTGATCAAACCCAGGCCTTTTTTCTCTAGAAACATAAACTAAGCGAGGTAACTCATTTCCCTCAACATCGCGAACACCATCGTGACCAAGGAAGACCTGTAAAACACAAAAAAAAGAATGCCATCGTTTCAAATTTGTAGGCAATGTTGTGAAAAATCAAGATTTTACTTTAGGACTGTGACACGGATCGCATGATCCTACCACCCAAATTACAAAATTATACATAATATGTATACATATGCATGATAATCTATGTATCTTCTACCTGAATCATGCCAGGATGATCCCTCACATCATTTCCAGGCCACGGAGTCCCATCCTGCATAGTCCAACCATCCTCGGGAACCTTCTGTGCCGTTGCCACCAAACTATTAATCCTCACTTTAAATTCTTCATAATCTCTCTGTAACAACCAAAGAAATAAAAGTCATTAACAGTGTCAAATAATGCATTCTTTAGTAACAAGAACAAAGACAACCACCAAATTATTTTCCAACTAACAACAAGGAAAAACTAGAAGCAGAGAAAGTTGAAACCTTCATTGCTCTTCTTTCCCTAACAAACGCGGGATGCACTTTATTTTTCAAATAGTCCATCTTCTGACCGAAATACCATTCTGGGGCACGGGGCTCAATATTATATTTCTTGCAAAACGGAACCCACTTCCTAGCAAATTCAGATGTCTCAGAAAGTGCTTCAAAAGTGAGCATAGCAGCACCATCATCCGAGACATAGCATGCAACTTTATCAACTGGATAATCAACAGCAAGGATAGATAGAACAGTGTTTGCTGTGATCAGTGGGGGTTCTTTCATAGGATCAACAGTACTGACAAAGACATCAACACTTGCCAACTGGGAGGGTTTCCCTTCTTTCTCATACCTGCAGCAATGTAAGAATCCAATATTAAGCAAAATACAAGGACTCCGAGAACAAAAAATAGAATCAATACATAGTAGACATGAGATAGGTAGGCTCAATTACCTCAGTGAAAGACGATCAAGGTACGTTTCTCGCGTTATTGGGTACCATTTTGGAAACTGATCCATTATCCAAGATACAGCAAACCATATTTCACATATGACTGATGTCAGCCACAAGCCATATGCATCATTAACTGGATGGAGAATTCTATAATGGAAAAAAAGCCCAAGAATAACAAGACGAAGAACTATGATAATCCTGTATGGATTTATCTTGCTTGAAGGGATAGGTAGTTTCCGAGAAAGTGGCTGCCTTCCTTCGTCCATCCTGAAATAATATATTGAGAAAAATATTAATAAACAAAGCAAACATAAATAACACAGAAAGTTAAAGAAATAGACTTGATTCTTACATGGGCAGATCAGGGTCATCGAAGTCATCACCGAAACTTCCACTTCCATCATTGTTATCACCTTCATGCTTCACCACCTGAAGTTTGTCACTTTGCCTTTTCTTCCATTCCTCCATTCGGTCTTTCCAAGCCACACTTCCATATCCATATACCGCAATGTCTTTCTTCGGAACCATCGGTCTTGGTTGCACTATGACAAAAGAAGCACATGGGTGAGACAATATATAAAGATAATTCGAAACGTAGCAAAATGCAATACACAAAATTATATAAGACTTACATGGAATCGATGGATCAGTATAAGGCATGGGATGAACCCGGTTTCCATGATTCATATATGGTGGAACAATTAGAGCATGTCTATCAGAAGATATCTCAGGATCCTATAAATAATAGCAAACCGTGTTATAAAAGGGATCAATGTTGCTGCTGGTGTCAAGTAATGCAACAATTGAGTGAAAATCAGACATGTCAAAAGCAGAAGAGTTCAAAGATATACCTCCTCCCCATAAGTCAGGAGTGGGATTTCAGGATTGAGAGGAGGTGATCCATGTTCCGAATTTGCACTAGATATATTAGTATTAGAACCACGACCGGTGTTAAGGCGACCGGAAAACAATGAATCTGAATGTGGTTGCTGGCCCATATCATCAAGATCATAATCAAACTCGTTATCTAGATCGTCATCGCCATCCTCTTCTTCATCACCTTCGACCCTTGGACTACCTGCAAATCCATCGATTAATAAGATTATGTAAGACAATGTCAACAACAGAATCAATTTATCAAAGTCAAAGAGAGGAATACAAAATTGATCTTGATCTCACCTTTGAGGCGTTTGTATCTGGTCTTGCACTGAGGGCAGGCCTGATTCCCTTCTTTTCGCTCGTACTCGTAGCAAGGCCGGCAAACAGGGAAAGCACACTCATTGCAAGCAACAAAGGGCTCCCCATCCACAGTAACCTCAATCTCATCTCCACAGATCATACATATCTGTCCACTCAGTTCGCGAACTGACTTAATCTGAGAAGAACCATACCAAGAAATAGAGAGGTTAATATAATTTGGACCTGATTTAAAATTCTATGTGAATTTAAATGATCTAACTTGTCATGAAAATAATGCATTAATAAAAGGTTACAAATCCAAGTTATAAACTGAAGGAAAGGGAAAGAGACAAATTCAGTGACACTAAAACTCTTAATTGATATTTACAAATCTAAGCCACAAGCAACCTATAATAAATCTATAAATCAAGATCAAATTTCCCATAAGTGACAGAATGTAATAATTCAACCTTCACAAGTCAACCAATCCATTAATACCACAATGAAAAACGCACATAATCTGCACAAATGCCTAAGCAATGTAAACCACCAAACACACTCTAGAAGAGTCAAAACACAAAACTGTACCAAAAATCAAACAAATCTGAAATTAATTGCTCACAGCCCAATTTTTCAGAAATCTAAAATTTAGAAAATTTGAGAAATCGTTCATCCAGTACATCCAATTAGCAAAAGGGTCAAAGGAAATAATAATAAACACACAAAAACTAAATCAAAATGAAAAATTGATTGAAAACCCACCACCGACACAAAAATTGAAAGAGAAAAACCCTACAAAATTAAGATAAGATGTGAAATGAAAAGAGAGAGTACCCTTCCATTTTCTTCGGCATTGATAAGAACAAACTCGTTCCTGTTGTGAGAACCAGCAATGAGTCTACCACCGGTATGCATCACTGACACTCACAACACAACTCACAAACTTGTTCTTCCTGTACTTAACTAATCTTAATCAAATCTAAAAACCCACAACGTTAATTCACATAAAGATCCAATTTTGCATTGTAAAACCCATAAACGAACGGATCCAAAATTAAATTACCCTTTTTTTTAAGTAATTGATAATTGAAACGAAAAAAAAATGTTTTTTTGGGAGAGATAAGAAAAGGGTATTGAAAGAGTTGAATGTTCGGTGTTGTTGTTGTTTGATTCCTTAAGAAGACAACAACCACCGTGTCCTAAACTATGGCAATGTTTAGAGAGAGAAAAATGGGTAGTGTCTATGTGTGTGTGTGAGTGGAAATGAAGACGCGTAAGAAAGAAGGAGATTATAAGGGAGAGAGAGAGAGAGAGAGAGAGAGAGAAAGACAGAGAGACAGAGAGAGAGTGAGATCGAGGAGAGTTTAAAGCAATGAATGAAAGATAGATGGGATTATTATTAAATTATTATAAGAAAAAAACTTAGGATAAAATATTAATTAATACTAATATAAATTTTTTTGTATAGTTTATGGAAACTAAGGAGTTAAGAGTTTGGAGTGAGAGTTAGTAAAGAGTGAGGTGATGGGTGGGCCCAAGTAGTGATGGTGGTGGCATTGGCTGTTCCTCCACTGGACTTTGTTTGTTGAATAATGTAAAAATGGACATTTATTTCATTTTTGTTTTTTTCCTTTGTTGTTATGTTTTTTCTTTATAAAAAAATTTAGAGTAAAAGAGTGTGTCTCCTAATAAGAATGTATTAATATTAAATATTTTAAGGAAAAATAAAAATTTGTCCCTCATTACGATCATACAAAGATATAAATGCAGTATTTACAATTGCACATCTAAGATAACTGATTCACATTAAAAAATATAATTAAAAAAGAATATTTGAATTTAAAACATATCTTTTCGCCACTAAATCAAACTTAAAATTACCTTTGTTGGTAATATTAATACTTAATGTTGTTCAACAAACAGTATTTTAGAACTAAAATGGTACTTAAAGATGTTAATATTTTTTCTTTCCTTATGATTCGTCAATGAATGTAATTTAATACAACGTGTTTTTTATATTAAATATCAATCAGAATTTTAACTTTGATTTGTCATATCGTAAGTGTTTAATTTTTCTAATCATGTTATCATTATTTTTTGAGAGAGTGATGTTATTATTATTTTATTATTATTGATGTCTAATTTATTTATATTGAAAACTAAGAATGTGTAGGAGATTCTTTTTGGTTTGTTTTTATTAGAAGAGAAACAAAAAAGAGGTTGAATAAATTTCGTCGGCAGAAGGTTATTTTGTAAGAAAGTGAACTTTGTTTGGTGATCGTATTAAAATTGGAAAACATGTTTTTCATTTACTTAATTTAATTCTCTCTTTTACCGTAATTTTTTCCTTTTTCTTTTTCTATTCACTGGGTCCAGCACAGACAAGGTTTAGGTTTGAGTGTGGAAGCAAGATCACATTTCACTGGCACCTGTTAGATTAGATTGGAAAATTCAACGAAAGGGGTACTTAGAGAGAGAATGCACCCAAAAAAAAGTTAGAGGGAGAAAGAAAAAAAGTTTAGTACGAACTGGCAATAGTGCATTCAACTAACGCGGCTAATATTTTATGGCTCTACTCTAATAATATAATTTCCCAGAGTCAATTTCCGAAATTAGTAAATTACAATGAATCTTTCTTTTTTTTACAAATACGATGGATAGTTTTTCTTTTTTTTTGAAGAAAATACAATGGCTAGAGTTAATAGTTTATGAATTAGCATAATTTGGTGATATAATTAACATAACTAATCCCTCAAAAAAAGAAAAATAACACTATCATAAACACATTCATTACTCATGTAATTTTCATAATTTGAAAAGGTAGTTTATGCAGGCGGGGTTTAATTTTCTTTTTTAAGAAGTAAAAGTGAAATATATAGATTACTAAAGGTGTTTCATCTCGCACGAGACGTGTAAAAGAGAAACACCGAAAACAAATTACAATGTTAAGTCATCAGTGCTACAAAAGGATCACCGCGATGAAAGAAAAAGCGGAATAATAAGAAGATTACACCATAACACCCATATAAGCTAAAGGGTGGCGCCACCAGTCGGGATAACTGATGACGAAAGTGGGCATATTAGATTTCAGCCAAAGGAAAGATTGCATCTTGACCTTGTTTGCTGTGCTATGTGAGTCCAAAGTCTTCTGATGAAAAAATCTGCTATTTCGCTCTTTTCAAATGACTCATACATAAGCTAGCCAGATTATCTGAAAAAACGAATGTGAAGAACGTAGTAACCCCGCAAGGAGCCCGAACTGAAGAAGATGAATATCACGATCTGTGACTGGAGCGATAAAGGAGATGTCGAGCCACTGAAAAACCAGAACCGAACGATGCAAAAGGTGTCGCGGCCAAAGAGCAAGTGATTCGCGGTCTCCAGAGACCCACAACCGCCCACACACACATATTATCATCAATATTAATAACTTGTTATCGCACCAGGTTATCTTTTGTTTGAAGTTGATTACAAAGCAATCGCTAAACAAACAATGAAACTTTTAACGGAGCAGGGTTTAAATTTATAACTTATAGTTTATAGTTTTTCTCTCAATTTTATATTAATTGTTTTAATTGGAAAAATAAATATGAATGAACTATTTTATATCATTTTAAATTTACCGAGTAACTCGTTAGTAAATTTTACTAACCAAATATAAGTTTAATAAACTAGTTTATTTGTTATCAATTATCATTTAATTTATTTGTCATCGTCTACCACTTACTTCTCTCTTCTTGTTTTTTTTTTTTTTGAGGGGCCCGTTTAATAACTAGTTTATGGAGTATGTTATAAGTTCATCAATTTTTAACTATCTTATTAATTATTCAATGTTTTTTTTCTTCGAAAAAAATTGTTCACTATTAATATCAAACATGATTTATGTCTCTAAAATCACATGCATTTTCTCTTTCTCTCTAAAGATTAATTTTATATACTATAATTATAAATAATAATATTATATGAAACTTTAAGATGGGATATTAACTTTCATGTAAGTGTGCGTTACTCTAGTTTTTGTCTGGATATGGTTAAGTAAGGAAGTACTAGAAACCAAAGAAAGACATGTACATGTGAGCGTTACGTGTACGGGCTTTGATGTATGTATTTTTTGTTGTTGGTTTTAAAGTTCTGAACTAGAGACATGGACTTCAAAATCAACTAGTGGTTTTGACTGTACAGTAAATTAATTAATGTAGCAATGAGCACTGGATTCTTTCTTTCAGCTTTTTTTAGTTCCACACACATCTGTCTCTAGTTTTGATTCACTTTTTTAGGCTTACTTTCATCCATTACTTCATTGTTCATAGTTCATGTCCCTTTTCCTTTGCCAATTCCTAACCTATTCGAATGTACACATACACGTTGTTATGTGCACGGAAATAGAAATTGTTGATCACTTCTGGTTATTTATATTTTGCCTTTATTGTTGACATTTTCAGGTTATATGTAAAAAAATTATTTATTTAATTGTTTTGATGTTTTAATAGTGTGATAATAAATAAAATCGAGAAAGAAAGAAAAAAACATGAACCACTTTCATTGATTGTGTTGTTTTAAATTGGCTTTAAAGTTTTGAAGGAGTGAAAAATCGAGTACCGATTTGTATAAGTCGGTGGCCGATTTTGAGGATAAGGATGGGTTCGTACTGTGTACGAATGTGAAATCGGGGGCCGATTTGCAGATTTCGTGGATAGATTTTCCGTTTTCTGAACATTATCAAAGGCTTTATTCTTCATGTTTTGAGCAGAGCTTCAAGAGAGAAACCTAGGAATACAAATGAGGTAACTTTGGGTTGAGTGTCTTTGTAGTGGGGTTCTCTTGGGTTGGAAACCATGGTAAACACCTTAGATGAGTGAAAATCATTGAGTGTCTTGTTCATTGGTAGATTTGGGAAAATGGATAGAAATTATGTATGTTCTTTGTGAGTTTGTTGAAGCTAATTTCTCATAACTCATCTGTATATCTTTGTAAAAACTCATTGATAATGGATTGGATTGACCAATCTCTCCCCCATAGCAGGTCAAGTTGGATCGAACTGGGTAAACATTTCTTGGTGTGTTTGTTTCTCCTTTCTCTTTATCTTTTTCCTGTTATTTTGTGTTTTTTAATTTGAATTATAGATTAGATCTAGGTGTTGTTATTGCTTGTGTTTACTTTGAAATTTGTTACTATTTTCCTTTGCTCCATACATCAAAGTAAGATTGGTGTGAATTTTAAGTCAAAATTAACAACAATTGACTAGCACCGATTAGCGAACCTTTTTTTATTGATTACTTAACCAATGTTCTGACACTGATTAGTGAACCTTTTTTTATTTATGTCTCAAATCAACTTAGACTTTTTTTAACAAGCAAAAATGGAATATATTGGAAACACAGAAGGATTCTCAAGCACAAGGTGTGCTCAAGAATCCTCAAAAGTACATAGTACACAGTACAAAGTCAAAAAAACGAGTACACAAAAACATGCTAACCAATGTCCATACAAACAAAAGGGTTCAAACACCACATATGAAAATTAGGCTGAATGGAAAAGTGGCATTCATCCACCAGAAAGAATGTAATTTGACTTTCTCTACCAACTGATGGATGATACTCTCCTTGTTTTTGAAGGCCCTACTGTTTCTTTCATTCCAAATAACCCACACACAACACATCCAAATAAGCTGCATAGAAAATCGACAAGCACGCAATCCAAATGTTGAATGAACAAACTGATAAAAATGAGATGACACACCAAACGGTTCAACTGTAGATGCGTCCATCCAATACTGAATCTTGCCCCATAAAGCTGCAAAAAACCGACACGAAATTAACAAATGTTGGGCAGTCTCGTTATCAGCACACCTCGCCACACAATGTTGATTAGCGTGAGGGAGAATACCACACAGTAACAAATTATCCTTCATAGGTAACCTATTTCGAAAAAGCCGTCACACTAGAATAGACACCTTCAAGGAAACCTGTTTATGCGAAATTAAATTAGAGAACATGTCTAATGTCTAAACGACCTGACTGATAAGCATTTGGTAAACACCACATTCTGAAAAACCACTCGACGGATCAAACCTCCACAACCACCTATATGCAGTATTTTGCTGAAGAAAATGTCAGATCAACTTAGACATTTTGTAAAAAAAAAAAAAACTGCAGTAAGACTTATTCATTGGAGTTGGCTTCAACAAATTAAATGTCAGCTTTGGAAAAGGTAAAAAGTTAACGAGGACTGTTAACCCAAACAACAATGCAACTCCGGAACAAGATCAAGGCTACATTGGATGTGCTCCGATTAGAAAATGACAGCGTTACTTTTGGTGAATTTACATTTTTTGTGTGAATTTTAATAATGCTAGTCTTATTTATACGATTAATATTCTTTTCTTTTCAATAGTATAAATAACAATGCATCAACTACGCATTTGAAAATTTGTAGAATTATACTTTCTCACCAAACACCATAAAAAGAAAAAAAAAATTGTGCTTACGAATCAATTTTATTGTTAATTCTTTACTAATTTTATGGATAAGATATGGATCTTGCTTCATTTTCTTATTGCTTATTTCACCAAATCAGTAAATTTTATTCACTATTCCTCAAAAAAAAAGTAAATTTTATTCACTACTAATATATAGTAATAAATGTTTGAGATAATCAGTATACTGGTATATGACAGACATCTAAAATATAAATCATTGACCGGTGATATATAAATCATATCATATATATTAAAAATACAGCAAATCATAGAATGCCGGAAAACTAATAAAAATAGACCATGTCAATAGTTTATACCATCACGACAATGAGAACATGTTACCTTTTAATTCCATTTAACACAAAGTATTAGAGAAATAAAAAAAAAAATGCTGGTGTGTCGGACGAGAATAAACTTCACTCTCCAAGCCACTAGACATAAAGAAAGAGAAAAACGCCCTGTAGTATATCAATCAACACATGCAAATTTGAGAAATGCATGGGATAAAAGTTGAGACACACAATTTACCGTTGAATTGTTTTTTTAAGCAAACGAGGTGAGATGATAGATATGAAGGAGAAGCAATGACATCGTAACTAGATTGACACTCCGATGAACTTCCATCTTATATCATCAATCTCAAAATTTATTAAAAAGGGGGGATGCAAGAGGGGGGACTAGGCCAAAATCCTCGGGGGAAAAAAACAGAAAACCAACAAAAACAGACAAAAGATAAGAAGAGCCAAAATAACAGCCACCTACGGAAATCTAAACCGAGGTAAACCACACCGGTCCGCATAAAAATCATGTTGAAACTCGACAACCACACTTCCCCAACAACCGAGTGACCCATGTTTGCTAATTTGTCAACGCACATGTTGCCTTCTCGAAAATGAATATCAAGAGAGCGCGCATTGCGTCACCGGTTGCGAGGAAGAAACTAAAAAGGGGCATGCGAGAAACTAATTATAGGTTCAGCTAAGAAAATAAATACAGGTTTATCAATAGTGGTCTTTTTAAGATGTTGCTTCTGCTTTCTAGTTAACACAGGAATAAAAGGGACTTCCGCAGCTTTTTGATCATACTCCTTAACTCTGCGCCATAACTCCAGGTCTTGCTGAATTCTAGCGCTGATGTGAATCTCAGTTACAACAGATAGTGTTGTACCATCCTGAATGCTAATCTCATGTTCAATGTCACCATCCAGAGACTCGTTAGAAGCCTCATGGAAAGCTACATGAGGATCAACGGGGGGCCAACAAGTGATATGTTGCGAGAACCAGAATGTTCAACCTCTTGCTCAACAAAATCATCCGCGTGATTATGGTTGATTGTTATGTCTGATTTATAACGTTATCATCTTGTCTGAATTATATATGAGTCATAATATTATCCTTAGTCTTTATATCTCTTTCTTTCTATTTAATTTAACTTTTGGTTTTGACTTAAAAAAATAAATAAATATAGGTAGTACGAAGAATAGTGTTTATGACTTTTTTGCCACGTGTGCAACACCTGCTGTCGGTGGTATTTTTGGTGAACAACTAAACTAAAAAAGCACGTCCATGTCACGTAAAAACAAAGTATGATAGTGATTTTTTTTTGTCCAGAAAAAAATAAAGAAAAGTGTGATCGAGAGTTGGGTATGATTATACCTTCCTAGTTGCGCCATACGTGGGTACTATTATACATATTTTATTTTCATTTTTATAATAAAAGGAAAACGATATTTATTTATTTAAATTAATATCGCTAAAAACGTAAACGATATTTATTTATTCAAATTAATATTGCTAAAAACGTAAATGATGCAAACAAACACACAACATACAATTTAATAACATACAACGCCAAAATGCATACAAATAATATCATAAAATCTAGTTCACGAAAATACTCATTCTTTTGGATCTGCAACGTTGACATCCAAACTATTGATTGAATTTGAGATTGACTAGAGCTGATCTTTCGATATAAACCAAACGAATACCGCAATAAGACACAATATCAAACAGCGCCGCACAAAACGATGAACAACACAATATCGTAGTCAAATGATAGAATCACGAAAAAAACGCAAAAGAAAAAACTTGATATATGTGAAAAATCACTTATTTAGATTGAAAGAAAGAAAAAAAAATGTACATGAGTGATTTTAGGTCAAAAAATTACCTAAAACCTATATTTGGTGAGTGAAAGAGAAAAGGAGTTTAGACAGAAGGTGGAGTTTCTCCCATTAAAAAACAAGGGTTGTCCAACCGACTGAAATTACTATTATTCACTTTTATTTAATTGATTAATAATAAATTAAGAGTAATTCCCCTCAGGAAAAAAATTATGAGTGAATTCATTTTAGTCCAAGAAAAAAAAATCATAAAACCCTACGGTCTCTGAGTAAATTAAAAATGATTTTTAATCCTTGAAGAAAAAAAATGGGAGTGGATGGTTTTTCCTCTCTTTACATTTTGTTTTATGATAAAAGAAAGATTGAGGAAAAAAAAGTAAATGTGAAAAGGAGATACTATTAAGTTTGTTACGAGAGAAAACGAAAGAAAATTATGATACAAATTGAAATATGTGTTTAATAAGATGACGTAAATCAATGGCGGAGCGAGTAAAAAGGTACGTGCGGGTAAAAAAATAAATTATAATATATTTACACAAAATTTATGTTTTAATAAACATTAAACACAATGTTGACCATTGAAAAATTAAACTACATACTTTTAAAATTCAAAACAATTATCTCACACATTTCGAATGATTTAAAAATAAGATAGAAACACACAATAGGATGGTGAAAAAGGTCTGAAAGTCAATTTCCACAGGTGGGTGTCAATATTTTTTATTCTTGGCTGAATAAGGTGGCATTAGTTTTATGTTGTAAAGTGAGGAAGGTGTCTTTTGTGTATTTAGACCTCTCTGTCGGCGGTGATCCTAGACGGTTGATTTTTTGGAAACCGGTTATGCGTAGCATCAAGTCTACACTACCGGAAAGTGAGCGGAGTGATTCTTCTTGGTTGCAGGAGATAGCCAAAATTCGAGATAGTTTAGGTGGAGTTCGAGGATAATGGTTTCAGGATTGTGTCTCACGGAGGGTGGGCGATGGTGTCAATACCTTTTTTTGGCATAACCCGTGGTTAGGGGGTTTGAATTGTGACCCTTTAAAAATTAACTTGTAATTTAAAATTGATTCTCAAGAAGTTTACTTGAAATAGGTAAGTTAGTGAAATGACTTCAGAATGTTCTGAAGTGTTTATGCAAAAACTGCTTAGAAAAATAAACATGTTTGTATGTGTAGTGTATACTGAAATTAAAGAGTATAGGGAAGAGAAGATGTACACACAAAGATTTACAGTGGTTCATCTAATGTGGGTTAGTCCACTCCTCACAATCTTGTGAGAGTTTCCACTATGATGCTTGAGATAATCTTTAAATCTTGCACCTTACAATATTGTTTACCTGAACAATTACAAGAACTGTATTCTTTAAGCCTCAACAGGTTTGCACCTTTTTGCTAAGTTACGCACTTAGACTTTTATGACTTCTTCTCAAACTAACACTTTAGTACCTCTAAAGCTAGATGAGATTTTCTTTACAATTTGTATGGAGTTTAAATGATTGAAATCAGAGAAGAGTGGAAGAATAGAGGGGGAAACTTATCTTTAAAAATATAAGAGATAATTGATTTACACTTTAGAAGATTTCTTGGAATCTCAATTATGATCAATTTTAGCTAAAGCCTCACAACAATGTTCTTGTTATTTTTCTTGTTGCTTTGCAATGATTCAAGTAATGTTGATCCGTTCACTTCTATTTATAGAGTTCTTGGGCTCTTGTAGTCGTTAGAGGGTGATCAATGGTCTTATGCCATGTGTCACGGGCCCCACTAGCTTTTACTTGAAAATATGGGTGAACATTCTGAACTTCAGAATGCTGTTTTGTTCTTGAAAATACATTAGAATGTTGTTGCATTCTTAATGATCTTCATATGGGTTCATCATGATATTCATATGGATTCATCATAAACTTTTCATATGATTTTCTGGGCATTGTCCATAAGTAGTGGCTTTCCCACTAGCATCGGAATGTTGCTGGATAATGTCTTTCGAGATTTGCTTTGGAAACTGTGCAAGAGATAGAAAAGTGGATTCTGATGTCTTCGTATCCATGCTTTGAGAGATTATGTGGTCTATGTGCAGTACCAACTCTCGTACGTGTTTATCTCTGATTTGAGTGAGACAAGATTTCCCTTATGCTTTTGTTTTTACTTTTCACCTACTATACTGTTCATAAAGCATGTGTTGAGTTGAACATTCTAATCATCATAATGTTCATTTTATTTCACTTAGGATGATTTGTAAGACTTGCATTTGATGTAATCAAATCCTAATAGTGAAACAACAATGAAGAGCAGTGATCGTAACATCTAGGATAATATCTTCTTTGGAATATTCCTAGTACTTCAATGTTCATAGTCTTAAATGAACATTGAGTATCCTTTTTGACATTAACCTTCTAAATGCCTTTATTGCTTAATTGATCAATATGAATGTACTTTTCTGGACATTTATTTATGTCACGTGTGCCTTGCATGATCTTGGGTTTCTGGGCTTGTATAAGAACAACCTTCTGAACTTTGCTTGAACATTCTGATCTCTGAGAAACATTCAAAACTAATTTTCGAAACTCAGAGTTAGTTCATGAATTCAAATGTCCTTTGATTTCTTGTATCTTGGTACGATTTAAACCTTGTTTCTGTCTTAGTTAAACACTCAAGATCATAAGTTAAATACCAAGAAATTAATCAAAGTCCAGTAATTCCTTAATCATCGAGGTTTATTATCTTTAAAATTAATTAGAGATTTTACCTCAATATTGGCTTGGTGTGTCGGGACCGAATCCTCATAACATCTCAAATCACTTTTATCAGTTTACTCATTCGGGTGGTATGCGTTCAAGGCGCTCGTTTTTGTATAAACAATATAATAGTTATGTTGAAAAAAACTGTATATTTATTGCACCTTATTCTATACAATACTGCGTTAGAAAAATCCCTTTCCAATTTTTCTTATAACAAACTATTGTATAATATTTTTTTGTTCACTTTCATTTATTTCTTCTATACGATCAATCAAACAAGTGTAAAGAAGTGAAGGACTATCTTGTCCTGGTTTATTTTTCTCATGTACTCAAATTTTATTTTAATTTTTCGAGGGACTAAATTAGGTCTTACAAATTTTCTCAAGGACTAAAAGGAGTTTTCCCTCTTAAAAATATTACAAAACAAATAAGCTGAATTTGTAATATTTTAATCGTTTCACATTGTAAAATGAGGTTTAAACATGTTCTTTATCTCTATAATTATTCCAACTTTTAGCTTTTAGTCCTCGTAAAAAAAATTCCAACGTCGTTTTTGGTTATTGTTTTTAAGTCATCTCATGTGTATCATTTAAAATTTTGATTTCCTATTTAAATTACTAAAAGAATCTCTAACAAAAATAGAATTTTTTAACAAAACTTTGATTAAATGTGAATTTTTATGTTTTTGGTGCTTTATTTTTTTATAAAATATAATTATAATATTCTAAATATTAATGTGGAAGTTGATTCGAAAGCCTTAATGTAGACATGATTTGACTTAAAATCAAAGACCAAAAGTGTGGATGAAATTTTGTTGGGACACTAAAAGTTGATTTTTTTTTTAATGGGATTAAAACTAAATGTTTGAATGTTTACCGAAGAGTTGTAATGAAGAATAAAAATTGTCTAAAAGTCATCTCATGTGTATCATTTAAAATTTTGATTTCCTGTTTAAATTACTAAAAGAATCTCTAAAAAAAATAGAATTTTTTAACAAAACATTGATTAAATGTGAATTTTTATGTTTTTGGTGCTTTATTTTTTTTAATTTTAAAAAAGAGTATTTTTTTATAAAATATAATTATAATATTCTAAATATTAATGTGGAAGTTGATTCGAAAGCCTTAATGTAGACATGATCTGACTTAAAATCAAAAACCAAAAGCGTGGATGAAATTTTGTTGGGACACTAAAAGTTGATTTTTTTTAATGGGATTAAAACAAAATGTTTGAATGTTTACCGAAGAGTTGTAATGAAGAAATTTTTTTGACTAAAAGTTGTAATAAAGTAGTTGTATAGATATCATTTCTCAAATTGAAATAGTGTTTGTGGTGTACCGATATTGAATAAAGTTTAGAAATCCTATGAAAGTCAAAAAATCCAAACCTTGGGTTCAACTACAAAATCTACTCGTGCTTCAAGGATATACTAGCACAATTTATTTATTATTTATTTGCAAAATAATTTTATTTTGCAACTAATTTAAATCAAACAAGGCAGTGAACCCCTTAGAAGATTTGCTGATCCTTCATATTCATCATCCTCGAGAGCTCTCTCATTGTTCCTCCACATTCTTGGTCAGTACCATCATTCTCCAAAAACACAAATGTAACAAGAAGAGAAAAATCATATCACAATAACCCAATTGATTAAGAAAATAATAGTTATCTTTAATGACTCGTAGAATATTCACAACAATAAATAATTCTATAAACATGTTAAAATATAAATATGCAGGGAAGAAGAGAGAGCACAACTTAGTGAAATTATGTATAAAATCTCACCCTTTATCTAAAGAATGGATGATTATGCAAAGCTGTAAAAACAACATCATCGGTTCTTTATCTTAGAAGAGAGATTGAGGAACTTAAAAAACCCTAGAAATCTGTTCTTACTCGATAAATTTATTCCTAATTCTATGTATTTGAAAGTTATCTATGCAAACCCTTAAGAAGGGACATATAAAAATATTATAAAAAAAAATATTAGTGTCAATCTGGTGTAAAAACAAATTGTTTAATACATCTAGAGAAAGCAAAAGTACAATGGTTGTCATTTTAACTATTGGACTACAAGTTTACAGACAATCTATAACAACTATTTGATTGAAACCTTTGACAATAAGGTGAGTTGTATAGCTCTCAAAATCAGAAGTTGGAATTAGGGTTCTAGTGGCAAACCCTAATCTTTAAAATTAGAGTGATAATTTTGATCCCCTAGAACCAATAATTACCTCTTGTTGATGACTTTATATATTTGATACAAATTTTGAAAATTATAATTGATAGAAGTAGATGGAGTTTCTTTATGTGGTCGGTCATCTTGAGAGTCAGTCTCGATATTGGAAGTAATTGAAGGGAAAAAACGAAACAAGAATTAAAAAAAAAAATAGTAACAAACCAAAAACAAAAAGAAGCAAACATGCAACAACCAAGGATGAACAAATCATATATGAATGAGAAGAAAACCAACAAGAAGTAGCAAATAAACAAATGCAATGACTAAGAATAGAAAGGAAAAAAATATAAAGTGTATGTTGCCGATAACTTAATGATGTGGGTAATAAGGAAAATGATGATAAAATCATTAAAAAAAATGATGATAAAAGTTTTTTTTTTTTTATTTTATAAAAGTACACTTTTCTCTCTAAAAAATGGATGTACAAAGTTGCACATAAAATAACAACACCTTTTTATTTTAGCAGTTCAGACGCACTATATAACTCTACAGTACATACCATTGTCAGTCTGCATTTTCGTTGTATATAAAAACCCTTACAAGGATCAAAATAGGAATATTTTAAATTACAAAGGGTAAATAAGTAAAAGCTTAAAAGATAAATTAATTAACAAAGAACATTAAAAACAACACTAAGGAGTTTTAACACAGAAGGAAAAAAAAACACAACACCTTGATAAAGTGTAACTAAAACTATTAGAGACACTCCTTCTTCTTGTTATCGGATATCTCGTTCATATATATCTTCTCTTTGTTTTTCGAGTCTCTAATGAGTTACAGACAGAGTTCGAAGTCAAACCTTTGATGATTCTATCATACATGATTGAGTTGGAAAAACTTATGGATAGGTATCCTATATCAGAACTGAATTCTTTCGGGTTAATAAAGGATATGTTTCTCGTTGCTCTTGAACAATTAGGAAATTTTCTAGAAGAAAGACGAGGTTCGGCTTCTGCTGGCAACATGCCAAGGGGTGGTGGTCCCGCTTATGGGGTCAAATCCATACGTTCGAAGAAGAAATATTTGAATCTCATCGATCTCATACAGATTCTACCAAATCCCATCAATCGAATCGCGTTTTTGAGAAATACTAGACATTTAAGTCATACAAGTAAAACGATCTATACCTTGATAAGAAAAAGAGTTGTTTTCTCACCAAGTGTGTGCTATCAAGCATCAGCTAGCAATGTGAAACAATTCCAAAGATGAGCATGAGCTATGTAGAAGCTTCATTTGTTGATCTAAGTTGTTGTGATTGTCAAATGAGTTTAGATATCTTTAGCTCATAAAATGAAGATACTCAAACGTGTGTGCACATGCACACAAATAATTCTAAAACCTTTGATAAATTGAGACTTCGATACAAATTCAACGGTATTTTGTCACACCTTTTTAACGATATCAAAAACTTTAAAAGATAATATTTTGTAACACATTAACACGTGGACATGTTATTTTCATTTGTATACTTGTTTTTTATAAGGAAAATTCTACGGTGAAGTCATGAGAATGATTTTTTTTTGGTGAAGTTAACCTTATGACCAATCATTGAGCATATTGTATTGCTTAATCAAAATTCATCTTTTTCAAAATTTACATTCTCGAACTCTAAAACCGTTTCTCTCCAAAATTTATCTGCTTAATCAAATCCCTTTCTCTCCAAAATTCATCTTCTCCGAAATTCATTATGTTGTAATTCTGCATGTCATATGTTCCAAGTTGGTGTTATGTTGTAATGAACAGAAGCTAGGTTGAGGCTTTTAGCTATTGGTGCTAACAAAACAGTACCATAATCGTGAAAAATCCAATCAGGTTTTGATGTTTTGAGAATCTCAATAATATCATATTTAAGACCTTGATAAGCTAGTTCAAATAATTTGTTCATGTTTAGTGGAATGTCCATGGTGTTTTCTGCATCCAGTGGGAATTGCTTTATGTGTGGTAAAAACAACCTTACTAATCTGATAAATGGTTCAATAATTTTAAGTGTTCTGGCAAAGGAGAAAGATGAAGAACAAGATGACTTTTTCAATAAAGTCAGTTTCCTAACTTCATCATATAAGCGCCCTTTTTATTATTCTAAATGACAATTTGTTAATAATTAATTGGTAAATTAGTTTTTGTTTCCTCTTTGTTTGAGTTTGAACTCAAAACCTCAAAACTCCTTGCTCTTAAAGTTAAACCATTTGAATTACTCAACTCAATGTTTCAATTGATTTTGAATCTATGATTTCCAACAACATTTGTGTCTTTATTCCGTAAAAGATAATTCAACCATAACAAAATACAAGTAAAATGATCTAAAAAACACAGCTTCTCTTGAGAGCATTCACCATTCCTCTCTATAGGATTTACTTCAAATTTTCAACTCATTAATCGTTTTTTCATCGAAACATTCTCAACTGTTTTACATACCTTTTCAATCAATAAGTAACCAATATATATATGTGACAATAAAGATAAACTAATTCTACTATCTTTTAAAAATAAATTTTGAAGATAACTATGTATGTACTATCAGTTACCAAATCTTATAGTAGAGTAAGAAACAGTTAAGTTGATAGTTCAATGTTACATTCTCACTTGCCACATTTGGCAATAATTTTCATTTTATAACAATCAGAATAATAAGATATACATTATTTGTGGAAAGTGCCAAGTTAAGCGTATGGTTACAAAGCTAATAATTGGGTCAGTCCATGGTATTTCCTTAAGCTGTAATAACAACATGCCACGTTAAAAAACATGTGAAGGGTGGTGGGGCTAAAGACAACCAAGCAAGTCTTAAATATCATAATTTTATAGTGGGACCCATCAAGAACAAGAGGCAACAGCTGGCAGTGTGTTCGTTTGTGTTGGGTGGAAAGTGAGTGAACTGTGAACCACACGATGCTCTAACACTTCTAATTTCTAAAGTAAATGAAGAAGACTAAATAATTGGGTCATATCTCACCACATTAAGTAATTAAGAATACTTCACTTTAATTAGATGACATTATTTATTTTTAAAAAATAGGATAAAAATAACTCTTGTTACCTAAAATCATCTATTTTTGTTTTTAACCCTTCAATTTTTAGAGAAAATTAAGGCCCTTTAAAGTTCGATTAAAAATTAAATAATTTTTGATCAATAATTGTACTTTGATTTGAATGAGTTTTCTTGAATAATTCATCACTAACTGAAATTCATTAATCCTCTAATTGCCCACAAAAAAACATAAAAACTCATTGTTGTTTTTTGGTTGTTACTATTATTATTTTAGTAAGAACATGCATCAAATATGCTCTAAGTCGCTAACCTTGCCTTGTTATTGATAAAAAAAAAAAAACAAAGGGACACTAACCTTGCCAAATCTAAAAGACTAAAAGAGAAAAATTTGGGTCACAATGTGACAATGTGGGGCACAAATATTTGATACGTTACTATGTTATATGTAGCATCAAATATGACTCCAGCTTAGCACACTATACAGCATAAACCCAGGCTTCAATTACACTTCAACCACTTTCTTTTTTCACTTCTCTTAGTACGAATTTTACATTAAAGCCATGAGATCAATGCTTTCTTTCCTACAATTGCAACCCTCTTAGCTACTCATTCAAGACACAAACCTGAGGTTTGTCCATTTTAATATTCTTTTTCTTTTCTTTTTTAATAGTTTTTGTTACATTATTGTATATGGGACCAGTCAAATCAAAGATATGGTTCTTTTGTTACCTCTCAAAACTGTCGGTGGCTTGGTTGGTGCTACTCTCTCACTTCTATGACCTTTTTTTGTTTTTTTTTGTTTTATAGAATATCTTCTCTTTTGGGTTGCTTTAAATAAATAAAAAGAAAAATACTAAGTTTATACACCACAACAAGTAAAGGCGTTTTCATTATTATAGTTGGACAACACTAGATACAAATCTTTTTTTTTTGTTAATAATAAGATACAGGTCTTTTTATTTTTATTTTTAAGATACATAGTTTTTTTTTTTTTTTGAGATAAAGATACATAGTCTTTCTTTACACCTGGTTATTGAAATATATAATTTGACACACTACCTACTATATTTCACTGTATTTCAATACATAAGAACGATTATTTGGTGTAACATGTACATCAATCAATAGTTTTATCTAAGTTGACCGGTTAAGGGAAGTATAATATGCTTTAAAATCAAGATCCTTCATGCATTTTATAACGTCATAAATAGTTTCTAGTGTTTATGAGGATCTAAAAACTCTGATTTCATATTTACAAATTAACAACAACAATTATAAATAGGACCAGTGATCGAACCATTGAGACTTATGGGACATTTTTTGATGGGGAGAGCTACGGGACATTATTGATTTAATTCAATTAATTTATTAGATAAAAGATATTATTGATTTGTTTCATAAGTTTCAGCTCAACTTGTAAAAATGACGAAATTGTTAGGCCGGACGTCATGACTGAGATTCGAACTTCGATACCTCCACTTTATACGTATAAGTTTATAATAATTTTGTCATCTCGTCTATCTAAAAAAAGACATTATTGATTTAATTCAATTAATTAAGCCATAGTCAACACGAGTGATAAATAAAAAATAGAAAAGTAAAAAATAAATAAAAAATATTAAAAATGAACCAAGGTTAAACTAACTGAAAAGTTGATTCGGTTCAACTTTGATAAAACCAAACTAAAAATGTAACTGAAATTAAACCAATTGAAATAGGCAAATACCTATAGTTTGTTACTGAATTAATTGGTTAGCTAAACAACATGTATCCGGGAGATTCGCAAATTATATTCATTGCATAAAAAATGTATATCCGGCATCAGAATATGAATAGAACAAATTAAGTAGTTTAAGTTGCCAGTATCAAATCGACAATTAGTGAGCAAGTCATATTATTTAGCTAATTGCGTTAATGAGATTAATAAACTCCACCAGAAGAAATTGATGTTTAAACAGCATTTGCTTGGCATGTTTAATGATCCCAAATATATTTTATTCAATAATATACTTGGTAGAAGCATGTATACAAGATGCAATCATGACGGTGATAATGACTATAACTACCACTATTATTATTTTTGTTATAATTGAAAGCTACGTGTTCGGGAGAATCCATCTTTCTTGCATAGAAAATGTGACAGCAAGACTTGTGAAAGTTGAAATTTAATCATAACAACAGCACCACAACATTATAGTATGGAAGTAATTTAACTCTTCCAATTCACGTTTTCAGGTGCATGCCTGAACAACTGGGTTAAATTTTTTCCAAACATAAACATCCAGCACAAAGGGTGGCTCGTAGTTGAAGATAACAACATTAACATTATTAAAGTTAAAAATGACAGTCTCCATTTTACTCCATGAAATTGAAGTAGGGATTTCTACTCATGAGATTGCAGGTTATACAATACAACTTTATTCTCAAATTAACAAAATTCTTTATTTTGAGTCGGTCAATCCATTCTCAATGTTAATCTGAAGAGACTAATGATTATCTAATCACTAAAAACTCAAAGACTAAATTGATAATGTTCACTAGACTACTAGAGTAATAATTGGATCAGAACTTTCATGCTCGGTTCTACTATTATGCAACTATTGTAGGATAATAAAGTGACTATAATGAAAGTTTACATGAAAAATGTATTAACAAGAATTTGGAAAGTGCTAGTACAATTATCAAGAAAAAAACATGTTTTCCCAAAATTAGCCAATAAATACAAATAAATAGCAGCAGAGCGTCGCTGTCTGTTTTTTTTTTTTCTTTTAACATTTGAGCTGGTGTTAGATCATTGGAAAACAAAAATCACGGATAAAGATCACACAATAGATAGATTTCTAGCTACATAACGGAATCTCAGCCACTTGTTCACCAACTACACTAGTAAAGTTACCCACAACCGACACAGGGAACACATAAAATCAATATTCTGGATGAGATCAACCGAGTAAAATTGGCAATAATCGATAGAACACACATAACTCATTTTCCCTTCAGACATAAAGTGAATTGCCCAATACACAAATTTTCAAGTTGACAAAAACTGTTGTATGATTTGACTGAAAATCAGGGTTGCATGCATGAATCATAAACAGACCCCAACCATGTATTATTTAGTATTTACTATCTTCCAAATAAAATGCACATGTAAGTCAAACCTTCCCAAGAATGTTACTACATATTATTATATCTAAACACTTCAAGTAACATGGTGTGTGCCAACACCAATTGCAATTGAACATGTTATCATCGCCATACTGATTTGCATTACCCTATGTATGGCACGTGTAGAAACTTCAGAGAAACTTGTTTGCATGTTGTTCTTTATGTCTTCCATACCCGAATAGTGCCATCTACAGATGATGTTATCATGCAGTTATCCTTGGGATGATAACTTACACTTGTTACCTGACAAAATAACTCATTCTTTTAGGTAATGATGACATTGTCTAGACTAAACTTTTACAATAATAAAATGAAGTGTAAGATAGACTAATTAATGCAATAACAAAGTTCCCGCACCAGACAAAAATGGCATCAATGATAAGTAATAACTGCTAATTGCATTGATGGTTAGCTTGACTGATCCATAGTACACCACTGAGTTTAGCAAAAATATGCTTCAACAAAATTGAGGTGCCACCGTGGTTTTGTCAAACTCACTTTAAACCGAAACATGCACTTAGATGTTGCACAAGAGAGAAAGATCTTTGTTTACAACTAAATTATCATTATATCTCAACTGTCACGTGTTTGTGGGAAGGATTATTTTCATACTGAAAGTCATATTCAATATCAATTGATATATGCAAAAGAGGTGGCTCTCAAACACTATCCACCCCACCAAAAATTGTATAATAATTTAAATGAAAACAAGTATGATTTTATAACCAAGTCGATACTGTGAAGTCCGCGGTTATCCCCCATCAAGAGGGAATTGAAAACTACATGTTCCGTGTTAAAGTATTAGTTCATGAAAGCTCTGTAATGTTCTTTCAGTATTATCCTTCCACAGCTTTCTTCTAGAATGAATAATTATTAAAAAAACATTTTACCACTGATGCGTGAGCTCTGAATTTTGAAACAACAGATGCATCCACAAGATCCCAGAAATAGACGAAGCCATCCTCAGAGCCACCAGTTACATGAGCATCCGTATTGGTAAGGCAGCAATCCAATTTGTAAGACTGAGGATAATTCAATAGAAACGATAAAATTTCAGAAAAGGCTCAAGTCAAAAAGTTTGAACTGAATATAGTGAAGTTACTTAAAACAGAAGAAAAACGTGCTTCAAGAATTGGTCATTGTAGGAATCAAAAAACAGTATTCCACAGATGCAGATATGTTAATGAGAATGAATATCAAGTTGCATCCAAATAGCTTGTTAAAAAAAAAGTTACATTTAAATAGTTGAGAGCATGCATCTGCAATCTTCCTTAATTGGTAAGTAATGCTATAAATGAGAAACATTTGAAAATGCTATAACCAGAAGTCATCTTTAGACTAACCTTATTGGTGTGTCCTTTATATTCTTGTAATAATTCCCCTGTGGTTCTGTCACAAGAAAGGACATTGAATCTAACAAGGATATAGAACCATAGTAAATGTTCCCCAAATGTAGTAAACATACCTGTCCAGAAGACGCACAGTAGAGTCTAAGCAACCGGCTAGGATGCAGTTACCATCATTTGACATTGATATACAGTTGACAGGTTGCCCTAAGCTATCGGATATTTCTCTGTTGAACAAAATAGAGAAGCTTAGTAAACATAAATTCGTGAATCATGAAAAATACAAGTCTTGAAGTTTCCTATAAATATAGCAACAAACCTTCCGATACGCATATCAAATGTTCGAACAGTTCCATCAACACTTCCTCCGATAATTTCCGTTTTTGTTAAACAAACAGACATCACACTATCTGCAAATGTGTCAATAATCTGCACATCATTTACAAGTTTCCGACTCCTGATTAATAAGCCAGCAGAGAGAAATTGGGTGCATCACATGTAATAACTAATTGATGAGGAAATGAGTGAGACAAGGGGAATGAGTTGATGAAATCAACCTGAATTGGCTCAGTGCTATGGGATCTGCAGTCCCAAGCACGCAATGATTGATCATAGCCTGCTGAGACTACAATTGATGAATACTCATTGAATTTTACACCATTTACCTGCAGAACAAATTACCTATCAGAACCTACAAATTTATTGCCTGTTCTGGATTTAAGGTTGGGCAACATATACCAAAATGATGACAATCATTGAGAGCTAAAGATCAAGGTCACAGAAAAGGGATCTGCCACCACAATTGTGCCTGTGCTGTCAAGGTTTTTGATGTCTCCAAGACCGTAGCATGACTGCAATTGCGGTTACATTTGCCGTATTTTATTGCAATTTTCACAACATCAAAAACTGCTACGCAACATCAATGCAACCACAATTGCAGACGCAGTATAAACTCTTGAATATCTAAGTTTTAATTTTTTTTTATTGCATGAGAAACTATGGATTAAACATGGTTTCTAGTATTTGAGAAGAAAAAAAAAATCAGATGGATCATTTTATTTTTTTTGAATGGGCACATTGGAGGAAAGAGTAAAGATAAAAGTGGTATCATTTGTTAAAAGCAGAAGCAATAGGCCAATAACAACAGTAGAGGAAAGAGTAAAGATAAAACCACATATTAACTACTGTATTAATATCACAAATCCTCACTCTCAGGGTCTCGGAGAAAACAAGACAAAAGAAGAAATAAGAATTATGTTAAAATTTATGAATAACTCAAGCATGGAGGTTTTTTTTTTAATGGCAAAATATATCGTATATACATAAAACATGGGAATTAACCCGAAAGTACAAATGGAACCGGAGAAGGACAAACAAAAAAAAACCAGCACCAGCAGTGCATGGGATACAGGAAAAAGGCACAAAAAAACACGCAAAAACGAGAAAAAAGAAACACAGCTAACGCCATAAGGGCACCACAAAAACCGGCCCCCAAAAAAACAAACACCAACCCCTCCAGCAAGGAAACAAGCTGTCAGGCAAACGCTAAGCAGGGGCCACCAGCCAAAACACCCCCACGCAATCACCGCCTTGCACCCACAACACCACAAACCCTACCGATACCAGACTCAAGCACGGAGGGTGATGGTGAATATGTGACATAGGAATTGCAAGCTCGTGTTGCGGTGGTCTTTCATCTACACACCCACTAAGGTTCGCCGCTTCTCTGAAGTCCTACTTCCTAGTGGTGAGATTATATATGTTTCCTTGTGGTGGCACTGGAGTCCAGAACCATGTGCAATTAGAAAGGATTTATTTGTTACCAATATAATACAACCCCCGTTTTTCTTTAGAACTACTTGTTTCACTCCGATAGTATCATCATAAACAATAAAATATATTGACATGAGGAGGAACATATTTACTAGTTATATCATCGGCAATCGCTTGAATCTCAAGACGTTCTTCTAACCAATCATAGACTTTATTGAGATAGGTAAGCCAAAGGACCCCCCTTGAGAACCGTATATGAGAATTTCATCTCGTACGGAATAGAGAAGGTTATGTAGATTTTTGTTTTGGACCAATTTTGTTTAAATTTTACGTCATTAATTTCAAAACAATTAAAATTCATATCGCCATACAAACTTGCGAGGCACATCACACAATAATACAATATGGACGTCCTGTTGCAGTTTGTGTCTCAAATTGTTGGTAATAAATAGCATCGCTCAAGAAGTAAACAAGTAGCTGTCTAGCAAAGTACTCAAGAAAAAGAGAATAAGAAGTACCTCACCATCATGGCCACGGAATTTTCTAATTACACGTCCAGTTGCAACATCCCAATAATAAACCTGTCTATCTCCACCACAGGAACATAACTTGGAGTTGTCCCTAATAGTAAACAAAACAGCACACAATTTCAGTTACATTCCATCACGCTTTACACTATAAACTAGGGCTCCTTTGGATAAACAGTTTAACTAAGTGCTTAACATATAAGTGCTTATATGTAAGCAACTTCTATAACAAGTCAAACTGTTTTCATAAATTACGATACATTTTGAATATAAATTTATCATGAATGAATGAAGAGAGTGAGTATACGTGGTGACGTGGACATCACGGACTTCACGGCCATGGGATTTATAGGTTTTGATATGAATTCCACGGTGAGGATTCCAGAGGCGTATGGTACGGTCTTTACCGCAACTGAGGATATAATTGCCGTCGGAGTTGAACCTCGCTGCAAGCACGCCACCTTCGTGACCCTTGAGCACGTTCACCTCCTTCCGAGGAAGATCTTCCACACTCATAGCTAGTAATTCCCCCAATTCAAAATAAAATAAAGAAATGATGGATTACATTACATTGACTCTATCGTCTGTTGAAGATAGAGATATACCTGTATGAATCTGCAGCAACAATCAGAACCCGAAGTGGAAGAAAGCTGAGACTCAAGAAACTGAAGTGGAACCGGACTGCCTCAAAGTCAAAGTTGTTAGGGTTCTCAATAACAAAGATTAGAATCTGCTCTCCCGAGCAAAATTCACTTCCGCCCTGCAGGCAAGACGAAAATACCCCTGCGCATGTTAACTTGCGCAAGTATTTAACATGTGCTGCGTGACTTAAGTTACGCATGTGTTAAACATTGCGTGACTTAAGCCAGACACTACGCGCAAGTTATATTGCGCCCAGATTTAACACATGCACAAGTTAACTTGCGCAGTGTATGTGCGCAACAAATTTAACTTGCGCACAGATTTAACACATGTCCAAGTTAACTTACGCAGTGTCTGTGCAGCAAATTTAACACATGCGCAAGTTATGTGCAACAATTTTAACGGTTCTATTTACCTGCTCTTTAAATTATATTCCTTATATTTCTAAAACATGTTTTTTATCCCTATGTTAATAGTCAAGATTTTTATTTTTCGTTATATTTCATTTTTCGTTATTCATTCAAGCACGTGTTAACTCATAAACAAATTACGAAAAAATAAAGGACCAAGATAAGGGAAAATATTATAAAAATGCTAAAAAAGCGCAAATGTTATATACATTCAAATCCGAAAAAATATCATAAACAAAAACTATACAAGTCATAACCCCTAAACACTAATGTTGTGGACTTCTGCTCCGTCATCGTGGAACCTGCATCTGCTCCAGCATGGTCCACTCAGACTGTATACCCTGCATCATGCGGAGTACCTCTGGGTTACCAAACACATCAGGATGCCCCATAGCACTATCCACTCTGGCTCTGATGTTGGCGATGATCAGGTATTGGTCGGGAGGATGTCTGGCCCACTGCTGGTCAACAATAACCTCCTCGTAAGGAGGGACAAGACAAGGAGGTGCCTAAGCTGCGTAGTCAGGAATGGCCGCAGGAGGGTTCACAATAGGATGTGACACTCTATAGAACCATCTCATGTACCCCCTGCTATGAGCCCATGGTTCGTCCTCTGGCACCGGATCACCCCTCTGCTGCTGGCTGAGGACATGTAGAGCAAACTCCACGAAAGCTTGGGCCGCGACATCTGCCGCAGTAAGCTCAACATCCGTAGGAGACTTGGGTCGTGTCTGGACATACCCGTACCGCCTAAGAACCCGCTCAGGCAAGTGACGGAACATCCTGTCTCTGCCGGCCATGATCCATCTGGAGTACCAGCATATGTCGTGGAATGGCGTGATGTGTCGCCGTCTCTCGTACGGCCTCCAGATGATGTGCGAGTGATCCATCGCATCAATGGCATCTCTGTAGTGTCCAGGGTCCGTAAAGCCCCTAGGAGGTCTCCACTGGCTCACGAGCGGGGCTACTGCCAAGTCGTACACATCACTACGAACCCTCGGAATGAGGTTCGTTAAGTGCGCCAAAGTCCATCCCTGCAAACACAAAGAACCAAATATATATCAACACAAGTATTATACAAACAATGTAAAAAAGAAGAAAAACAAATCTTACCACAAGCAGGGTCATGTAACCACCACATGTGGGCAATGATGAATCAGAGGTCAGAGAGAGCTGCTCGTATAAATTTGCTAGCCCCATCCCACCCCATGACCATTCGTCTAAGTCGTCCATATCTTGCAGCACAAGCATCCACAATAGATTAATGTTTTTGCTGTTCTTGCGGGAGAAAATGGTCCATCCAAGCAAGAGCAACATAAACGCCTTAACCCAGGCCAGCCTAACATCAAAGCGCTCGTCTTCCTCCTCCTGTGTGTCAACCTCCACCAGCTGATTACACCTATTCAGGAGCTCCTCATAGCACCTCTTCAGCACACCAAAACTAATATACGGACCACCCTGCCTGGTCAGCTCCCTAGCGGCATCCTCCGCGGAAATAAGCAGGTCGGTCGACATAATGTCCATCGCCTCGGTACGGGTGAGCTCTCTCTCAAAAAGGAGCTTCCCAGTGATGGGGATGCCTAGGAGACACGGCACATCATCCAGTGTGATGGTCATCTCCCCAACGGGTAGATGGAAACTGCTGGTCTCCTCATGCCATCTCTCTGACAGAGCACAAACTAGCTCGTGGGAGATGTTCTCGTACCCACTGTTTAGGAGGGGAGTTAGGCCGGACGCATTCAGTACATCCCAAAACCAATTATTCTGTGCTCCCGGCTGAGGCACTGTCAAGTTTTTCAGGCCCAGCTTCTTCCCGTGGGAGATACCTCTCAACCTACGCTTTCTCCGAAACTGAAAGGAGGGACTACTGCTTGCTTCTCCCTCCGTGCACTACTAGTAGATGTAGGCCTCCCTAAACTAAGTTTGTCACTCCTCTCCCTCTGAGACATATCTGCACAACACAACAATTTAAAAAGCACAAAATCAATGACACATTATCACATGGACATCGTATCATTTCTAACAATTCAAGAACAACATGAAAGTTTCGACAATGTCATTTCAATCCGTAATTTACCAAATTGTTGTCAAACATACTATATTCTAACTAATTTCATCATTAACAATCCAAAAAACACACAAATTTTTCATTGACACATTTTATTAAACACCTAGAGTGCAATTTTCAATCAACATAAAATCTAACAATTTCTAAACCCTAAATTACCACAATGCACTATAAACAACAATTCCTAAGTTAAATCATCACTAACAATCATAAAAACTAACATGCAAGCAAAATTTTTAAAAACCTAAAAATGATAAATTTCTTCAAAAATTCGAAAATTTCAACCAAAAAATGCAATGAAGTAGGATAATCATCACTTACTTGATATTGTGGGCGAAATTGGCTTTGAATGGTGCAAGAATGATGAAATTCGGATCTGGGGTGAAAAATTTCGAAGTTGGGAAGTTTGAAAAATGAGGGATATGGTTGTTGTGTTGCTGTTATATGACTTAAGTTGCGTTGCGCAACTTAACATGCGCAGCGCAACTTAAGTTGCGCACAAAACATAAGTTGCGCAGGGGTATTTTGGTCAGTTTGGCTGGGTGGGAGTGAAACTTGCTGGGTGAAGAGTGGTTTTCCAAAGATTATTAGGTTTCTGATTCAAAACCCACAAAACCCGATTTTGTTAAGGGTTTAAGAAATTTATATGTTGATGTAGAAATATTTCGCTCAGGTCTATTGATAAAAAATATTTTGTGAAAAAATATAAAATAGGTCAAATACCTCATTTTAGCCGTTTAAGTTTGACAAAAATATCGGATTAGTCTTTTAAGTTTTAAAGTTTCAAATAGGTTATTTAAGTTGTTAATTTATTACATCGCTGCCATTTTAAGACTTATTTAAAACTTGAAAAATTTAAAAAACTATAAATAGATGCATTAAATTAACAAACTTATTTGAAACTTAATAGATTAATCCGGTATTTTGTCAAAGTTAAATCACCCAAAATGGTATTTGGCAAATAAAATATCATGTTTTTGGGAATCCTGTAAACAAAATTAATTGTTTTATGACCACAAACATGCTCACTCGTTAGTGTTTTCTAACAAAGCTCGTCCCCGTTACATATAAGAATTTTACAAGAGAAATTTTGACACAATGACATGATTAATTTTATCTCATCTCTCTTATCTTAACCATCAAATAGGCCTATGTAAAATTGTGTTAAAATGCTAAACAAGGCATTAGAAAAATGATCGATATGTGGATAAGAGGGATGTCTGTTTGTTGTTGCAATATGAGAGATGAGATAAGAGAGATGTAAACAAAATTAATCATTGATCTTTGTTTGGCCATCGTTATACAACTTGTAACAACAAAGAGACGTCCCTCTACAATGAATACACATCCCAAACAAGGCATTGCAACCACCCAAACAAAGATCAATTCTAAAAAAACCTGTAAAAGATTGATATTTTTTAAACTTTTAAATAATTAGATTTTTTTTTTTTTACAGAAAATGCTTAGTTAGTTAGTTAAAGTACATATTTTGTTGTCTTAAACAAATAATAATGTGAAATAAAGTAAAAAAATAAATATACATTAATGAATTAAAAAAATATTATTTTATATGTTTCCTTTATTCACTGTAACTTTTTTAAATACCAATCTTTGAAATATAAAAATTTAGTGTAAAACTAGCTAAATATAACTATAAAAACAATAAAATTATCAAATAACTTTAACTTTAAATATATTTTTCGATAAGCCTAAGACCAAACGCGCTTTTAGTCTGAAACATTATGAATACGAAGCATCATACAAAATAAAAAATCCTGAGCCTACAATAAAATAGACGACAGTCTCATCTTCTGTTTTTGCCAATCATATATCTTATACAGATCTTAGCTTTTCTCAAGAAAATGAGAAATACAAAGTTGAGGCTCCACACACATGGTGAAGAATCAAAGTGGCCTCTACAAACTTGACAAGGAGTTGGCCACATCAATCACAAACCGATATTTCACATCAGCTTTGTGAAGCCTTTCCATGGCTGTGTTGATTTCGTTCATCTTAATCAACTCAATATCTGCAGTTATGTTGTGCTTGCTGCAGAAATCGAGCATCTCCTGAGTCTCTTTCATCCCTCCAAAGTTACTCCCTCCTATAAGCTTCCTTCCTGCAATCAAGACATTAGACATGTGAAAATTTGGATATTTCATTGGTCAAAATCTATGTATCATAATGAAATGTAGAGCAGTTGAAAGTTTCAAGAATAGATGAGCATGTATAAATGTTTCAGTTCAGATTTGGAAGTAACAGACTCATTCTTGGTTTCAAACATCAATTCAAATTTACATATTATGGCATTAAAGAATTGACAGAGAACTATTGATGGTCTACCTCCAACTAATGGAAAGACAGAGAGCTCAAGGGGCTTGCTAGGCAACCCTACAGTAACCAGTTTCCCATTTAACTTCAGTAGACCAAGCAGCGGCATCAGGGAATGAACAGCAGATATTGTGTCTATGATGTAGTCCATGGTTCCCATAGCAGCCTGCATAAAATTGTATTTAAACACAAATGCAATACAAGCAGATATTAACCAATCAATCCATTGTTTTTGTTACAACAATCTGGTCCAAAAGAAAACAAATACGAAAAACGCAAACAAAGAACCCATGATTTGATTATGGAGTTCAACCAATTTTGCCTGCATCTGTGACTGCAGAGTTGCTGCAGACTGCAGTGCCGTTCTATTATTCAAACTCAGGTTTACAAGATTTAATTTTGTTTATATACTCGCCAGCTCGAGCGACCTGCCCATTTATCAGTAAACTATGGATCGTACCCAACAGCTTCACTACCGACCACCATGGAGAAGCAGAACAAAGATTCCTATATTGCAGTTGATAGTGCAGCTCATCATGTTGATCCGGCTGACAAGAAAAAATCATGACGAGACGCATATCATGGCTAAGATTTTCCGCCGCAAAGCCAATTGGAACATCTTGTTTCAGACGGCCATTTTATTTTATTCATGCTTTGTTTCCTGACAGAATATTATGTCATTGTGAAACCACTCTCTCCTGCAGTATTCTTTCTCATTTCTCATTGGCAGTAAGGTTTTGCTAGTAACTTAATTGTTTTATCATAACTTTTACAATGTGTTAATATAGCTTATAAACAGTCAATACTAAGTAAAAGACTATGTCGTAAAATAGTAATAGTAAATTATATAACAAGCAAAGCATATATCATTTATCACCACGAGAAATCAATCAAATCATATGCCAAGAGTTGAACATCATTATCCATAGTAACTCCTATATAGAACTGTATCACGAAAGAAGAGTAAAACAACTGAGAGCATAACCTAGATGAAACAGGTTGGTTTTAAAGTTAATGGTGTGGTATCTTACCTTCATTTTTTCAGGGTCTTTGGAAACAAGGAAAGAATCAGCACCAAGTTTGTCAATGGCCTCAGTTTCCTTGTTTGGAGAGGTACTAATAACAGTAACCTTCAGCCCAAATGCTTTACCGAATTTGATTGCAACATGGCCTAACCCACCAAGCCCTGCCACTCCCAAATGTTTGCCTGGTTCAGTCATACCATAATACTTCATTGGGCTATACACGGTGATCCCGGCACACAGAAGTGGAGCACCAGCGTCAAGGGGTAAGTTGTCAGGAAACTGAACTACATACCGCTGGTGAACAACCACAAAATCAGAATAGCCACCATGGGTTCGTGTCCCTTTATAAGGAGAGTTATAGGTAAATACAGGTTTAGGACAGTACTGCTCCAAATCTTGTTCGCAATTCTCACATGTCTGACAAGACTCGACAATTACACCAACACCAACGTTATCACCCACGCTGAATTTTTTCACATTGTTTCCAACTTTTGTTACAACACCAACAATTTCATGCCTGCAAAACACAACCACGAAAGTCAATGCAAAGTTAAGCCCAAATATGTCCTGATTTTACCTTCATATAACTTATAAGCAAGTAATGTCCAATATTGACTATTGCACAAAGCCATGGATGCATAAGCTATTAGTCTATATAGTCAAGGATGAGAAACCAACTAATCTAACAATCAAATATTGCATCATTTCCACCAAAAGTAGAAAACTGCAGTGAAAGTTTCTGCTTCTAGATCGGAAATAGCTCCTCAGAGTGTTACTCGCATACATATCATCCATATTTTCAGTCTTTGCAATGTACCTGAATAATTATTATTTGTAACACACCTAGACTTCATTTGTAACACAGAACATTATGTAATTTGAGGTTACATGGGCCCATGGTTTATTAGGATTTGCTCCTTTAAAGTGAATAGAGAGTAACTTGAGTACCGTAAACCATTAATGAAAAAGAATAAACAATTTGATATTTCAACACACTCATTGATTAACTTATTCATCAAACATCAATGATAGATATACTTTGCAACTATTCACTTTTGAGGATTCAAATCCTGTTTTTTACGGTGATGTAGTGCCAATAATAGGTTTATTTAAATATCTGCTGGTAAGGGCTTGTTTGGATAAACAACTTATTTGAAGCTTGTAACACATGCACTTATCATGATAAGCACTTATGTATAAGCTTGCATAAGCTATTTTTATAGCTAGAGAAAAAATAATGTTAAATTGTTTTTATAAGCTATATCGGAGAACTTACGAAAATAAGTTGAAAAAAGCTTATGAAAATTCTCATAAGCTGTTTTCATAAGTTCTTTCAAAGAATCTTACAAAACTTATGTCAATAGATAATTCCAAAGGTAAACAAAATGAATTAAGAATTGAGATCCAAATTCTAATAGAGAACTATGTACGACAGAATCATCAAGCAGAGCGTCTTTTAAAAAAGTAACAATATATAATTGATGTCAGATCATATATTATATTTTAAGTTTAAAAGAACCTCCACCTCTAGTTTAGGGATTCAACTATTATATCCATTTTTCTATTCAAAATTCAACAGAAAGTAGAATATAATTAGAGTGATATTTGCACGATACAATGCACTTTATTTGAAACTGCAAAATGTAAAAGAAAGAGAGAGAAAGAGAGAGAAAAAACATGCATACCCAGGAACAACAGGGTAAGTAGTGAAACCCCAATCGTTCTTAAGAGTGTGTAGATCAGAATGACAAACTCCACAATATAGAATTTTCACACTTACATCATCATCACCATTTTCCCTACAAAAATGAAAAATAAAAATAAAAATGAATCACGTAAAAAATTATAAAGACTGAGAAGAAAAGAAAAGAAAAGAAAAAAACCTTCTTGAGAAATGAAAGGGAGAGAGGGTGCCAGAAGTGTCTCTCGCAGCCCAGCCAAAAGCTTTGAGTGGGAGTTCGGTTTCGGGTGATTTCGCCATCGATCTCTGCTGCGTTCTTGTTTCTGTTTGGTCCTTTTGATATGTGAATGTGAATGTGAATGTGAATGAAGTGAAGCGTAGTGTTAGTGTAATTATTGAGTTATACGGAAGAAAGAAAGAAAAGTAAAGATGCTCACTCCACCTAATGGGATCAACACTCATTTAATCAATGTACGTGACTGTGAGTCCACCGGCCAAATATGGACCATCTTGAATTCACAAATGTCTTTAAGAATTCATTAATTTCGTCTACAACTACATCAATAGACTTGATATCCTATGTGCCGAGTTCATAAATGCACAATACAATGGAACGCCATACATCTCATTTATTCATATTAGAAAAAATAAAGTTATCTCAGTTCGGTAGAGACAATAAGTATATGTATGGTTCGGGTTCAAACTTCAGTTTTTACCAAAAGAAAATAAATAATAATAATGGAGAAAATGAAAAGAATAAAAAATAGATATATCATAACCCAACTCAATGACTACGACAAATAGCGGATGAACGATAAAATAGTAGATGATTAAGATCCTTTTTATTTATTAAAATAAATAGATAATATCATTTCCTTATATTTATGATGGCAGGGTGTATATCGCTTGGTTCTCTACCAATCTCGCCCCTAGCATTTTATAGGTCTTAAGCAAAGTTTGAGAAAAGGACCCCTTTATTAATAATATCTTCTTTTTTTTATATATATAAATGACGGACGAGACATGCATTAATCATGACGGTTAATATCCCAATTATGTTGCTGCCCAAGTTACGAGAATACCATAATATGATGTTTTGAAACCCAACTACACTGACACCCCAAAACATTGTGTCGAATACACTTTGTCCTATAGATTATTGATAAAAAAGAATAACAAAAGAAAAAATTGAAATGCCAAAAAACATCCTCAAAATAAAAACAAATTTAGTCTCACAAAAGAAGTAGAGATTTTATTTTTTACGTGTTGCTTTTGCGCTTTACGTTTTAATTATAAATTTAACGATTTAGCCAATTTTGGAGGGTGTGAAAATGAAATGCAGTTGAGCTGTAAAAAATAAAGAGTCATGGGCTACTGGACCGAAGACTAATAAATAGTTATGGCCTTTTTGCGATTTATGCTATACACACCCCCTATAAAAACAGTTATTTCTACTTGCAGCTTCTCGTGTAATATTTTTTGTCCTTTACGAGCATGGGCTCTAGACCGCCGCACCCCCAGCCTATGCCTTGGGCCGGGCCCTGGTCTCTACCTCTAGCTAGACCACTAGAAATAATAGATCAATTAATCTATTTATTTTTACCTCTTGTTTTTATTTTGAAGAAATAATTAATATTTAAATCATCAAGGCTAGTAAAAAGATATTTCGATTAGTTTTTTTCAAGTAGTTTATTTTATTTTAATAATTAATACTATGATAAATTAAAATTATATTAGCATATTGTAATCTGTGATTTATTCAAGGTGTAATACCCTAAATAAGTAGTTTATTTTATTTTAATAATTAATACTATGATAAATTAAAATTATATTAGCATGTTATAATACTTGATTTATTCAAGGCGTAATACCCTTAATAAAAATGGTACAAGTGGAAATTAGAATTCAACAAAAATAGAAGAAAAAGAAGAAGTGGAAGGTAGAAATGGAAACTGATGAATTGTGATGTAGCACTGTAATTTTGTAAGATCGTTGCTCTTTTGGCCTTCCACATATGCATAAATTGTTTTTGATTGCTATTTTTTGTGTTTTTAGAAAAAATTATATTTTAAGATAAAGAGCAAATATGAGAGCAAAAGTGCAACAAACATTCTATTATATACATGCCTAATATTGCCTAACAACATGAGTCGGACTCCATGTAAAAAAAAAAAAAAACATGAGTCGGACTTAACATGAATTAAGACAAAAAACTAAAAAAAAAATATGAATACTGCTCTCCGCCCTGCACAAAACACTCGTGCCTTGCCAAAAATATCTCTGCGCTAACTAACGCAGGTGTAAAATTAACTTAACTTAAATTTTGTATTTTTTACACATACGTGACTTAAGTCACGCAGCGCGAGTTAACTCGCACATGAATTAACACATGCGTGAGTTAGTTAACTCACACTAGTCTGTTTTGATCTTTTGTGGTATCTAGAGCTTGACGGTGCTTCAATGGTTATGCTACTTTTAGTGTTTATTAGTTATTGTACTTACAAAGTCCATGTTCTCCTTTATAGCTTAAAGAAATAGATGTGGTTACTATTCCTTTTTTTCAATTCAAGGTATGGAATTAAGAAGATCCACATAACTTACATACGATGGTTCAAAGCAATTTATTGTGTTTGGTATATTCAATTAGAAGTAGAACTAAGATTCATTCATCACAAGTGGTGTATATTTGCACGTGAATATGTAAAAACATTGTGAATATGAAAAACAATACATGCGTGAGTTAACTCACGCAAGTGTTAATTCCTACGCGAGTTAACTCGCGCTGCATGACTTAAGTCACGCATGTGTAAAAAATACAAAATTTTAAGTTAAGTTAATTTTACTCCTGCGTTAGTTAACTAGCGCAGAGGTATTTTTGGCAAGGCTGCAGAGCGCGAGTGTTTTGTGCATACCGGAGAGCAGCATCCAAAAGATTTTTACAGGGGCTTGCAGCTCTTTCTGGGCGTAGGTCCTAAAAGAATTAATTTTGAAAACCATAATTCCCGGCAACAGGTTCTTACCCCCCCCCCCCCCCCCCCCCCACCCCCCCAAAATAAATCATACAAATTAACACTTCAAAGTATTTAAATAAAAACTCAATTTTTTTTCATTTCTTAAAAAAACATGTTATAAAACATGACATTGATGAAAAAATGAGGCAAAAGCTTCAAACACTTTATATTAATCAAAATATAATATCATAAATGAGTAAAAGTTTTCCTCACAAGAAAAAAAAAAGAGAGAGTAAAAGTTAATTTTTTAAGACATCTATATGTAGGCACCATTAAGTACCAACTACTATTATCTCACTAACTAACTAATTGCATATCTTGAGTTAAAAATCAAAACAAGAGTGAGGTCTCCAAAAATTATTTTTTCTTTAATTTTTCAATTATCTAAAAATTGAAAATCCTGGTTTTTTTGTTGATATTTTGAAAATTTCAGAACATATGTTTTTTCAAAAGATAACAGAACAAATAAGGACGATAACAAAACTAAGCAGTATAGTCGACAATAAATTCAACAAAAAAAACAAATTTAGAACTTATGTTTAGAGGAAATCTACACAATCAATTCAAAGATATAAAAGAGAAGAGGAATAAAAAAAACCAAGATTGTTTTCCTAGTTTCACCCAATTTGATCTACGTATAGGGGAGAGTAACTCCACAATCTACTAAAACACTGATTTTAAGACAATATGTCCATAATTTTCTACCTTGACATCAAATAAGCGGCGATGTCAATTTAACCATCAAAATCTTTTCTACTATATCCATCATGAAATTACTCTTTGCAAGAATTGATTAAGTCCAAGCCTCGTTTGAACCTTGATCCAAACATCGATCTCCACTTGCATCAACAACCCTTGGTAGCCCCACATATTTCTAAGTATGATCCTTCTCCACGGGTCATTTCTAATTATCATTGCATGAAACCACACTAACATTTTAGTTATATCCACAAATTGAACCATTAGCACTTCAACCCCCAAAATGTTCCTTTTAGTCATCTTGAAGATCCAGTGCGTCCAACGAACTTTGGCTTTTTAGGTAGTTTAACAAGTTTTTGAGTATAGTTCTTCTCTAGTGCATTCTTTTCCTCATTCATTGCCTCAACCTGTGCTCGACTCTCTTTACTTTCAACTGCTTCCTAGAAGTTGCTTGGTTTTGAGTCTTGCATCTCTCCAACCGCAATTAAAGCATAACACACAAGGTCTCATAGTTGTACAACTTTGGGGCAACAATATCCCTAATTTTTCTATCTCTTACTAGATATCCAATAATCATTGTTGGTTGTCTTCTTTTAGTATCACTAGTGGAAGTCTCCACCTCAAACTGAGTTTTTTCTGGCAAACCTTCACCTAAAAAACCCTTGCGATTCAACTCGTAAAGACATAAATCCATTTTGTCCCTTCAAAGCTTGTTTCCTACAAACTGAATGAACCTGTTTTGAAATACACTCCAAACCATTGTCAATTCTCAATATTTTCTTTTGAGTTCCATTATATAGCCAACCATGTTTATCTAGTCCAACTAAACTCATGTTAGTAACATGCCGTAACCCAAAATCACATTGCATACTTCTACCATGCGAATTTTAACTAGACAATTATAAATAATAATAGAACCATCCAATATGTACAACTTACGCATTTTTTTGTACCTCTTCTTATTATCTTTGCATCATGCAAAATTTTCATCACAAGAAATTAGCTTCTAATGTTTAACATGAACAAACCTTATTTTTTACCCTTTTCTTTCTCTTGAAAATAAGAGAGTTTTATATAATTCTGACCAAAAAATTATCGTCAATTTCTCACTTCTCACCAAACAATCCCTAATTTCTCTTCTTTCCACTCTCAATCCTTGACTTGATAACCAGTATCGAAAGTATTTATATTGTATGGGTTTTTCCAAATCACTCACTCAAAAGCCCTCAATTCTTAACATTTAAGTTACTAAAAGTGAGGATATGAAATTGGAGCGGTATATCCAAAGTAGAAACTACAAACCTGCCATAAAATATCATATTCTTCAAAGTCGAAAGTGAGGACAGGAAATTGGACTATAGTTACTTACTAGTATCAAGTACCAATCATAGTTGTCTTAGAAAAAGCATACTAGTTGTTGCTAAATAACTAAATTCGAACAAATAAGAGTAAGGGGTAGTGGGAAAACTTTGCAATAAACAATTGTGGTTTAACTGGTCTCAATTGTCGATTGAAACGCTTCATTGAAGTATAATTGCTTTTGAAATCACGTTCATTTTGGTGGTTGTGGTGAGATCTTAAATTTTGATGTTAACAGGGTGACAAACAAGTTAACTTAATAATTGGACTCATCTTTTCTTGAATGTGTCTTTGCTTTCCATAAGATATGGACCGTAGGGCCGGGCCATGAAAACTTAACAAAGTTAACAATCAGCTCATAAAACATAAGCAGTTTAGAGAAGGCCACATGCATGCATGTGTTTCATACGGAGCATAAACTAATTAATAATGTTACTATATTAATGCATTTTTCATTATATAGAAAAGGACTTCTCCAATTTTCATCGTGTGTTTTGTTTCTAAGAATGCTAGTGGTTTGTGTAATTAACAATAGTCAATAGATATTGACTTGCCTTTATATAATGCATTGTCCCAACTACTAAAGATGTTTTTCATATAAATGTATCTTTATTTGCCAAAAGCAAAGAGTGATATGATTGGTGAAAACAGAGGAATCCCTAGTTTTCTTTCAATCAACATTGTACCAATCATTCAACCTAAAAAAAGAAAGAAAGTTGAACTTGAAATTATCTTTTTCATATAGCTATATACTGATGAAATGAATTATAGTGTAATTGTCACTTTTTTCTTCAATTTTTTATTGCACAAATTAATACATTCCGTGTGAATTTAATTTCAACGCTTGAGAGTCAAAGAATAGTCAATAGTTATATAAAGAGAAGACATATTTGACATAATTTTCTATAGGTACCAATTATTACTAAATAATAGTATTATTTTTTATGAACAAATATTTTTTGTCAACAAATATTATTATTAGTATTAATATGTTTTATTAATATCTATGATTTGAACTCCAGATTTCCTCCTCAAACTTCTTATAAGGCGTAGATAACTCAACCAATTGAGCTAGCTATGCCTTATACTTACATACATGCAATATTATTATTTTTACTGAAATTGTGACCACATATTTAACAAAATGATTAGCTACACAAATTATATATATGAGTGTGTTCACACGGTGCTCACTTTTTTTGGAGTCTTTAACCTCAGATTTTTATGGAAAGGGAGCATGATAATCTTGTGTTCCAACGGAGGATTTTTAACCAATGATTATTTAAGTGAGAATTCAAACTCAAGTTCTCCTCAAACAATATATTCTTAACCTAAAGCAAACTTGTTTACTACTTAAGCTCAACCACCCGCTGTTTACATGAGTACACTTGTTTCTCGATATTTTTTTTTTTAAGAATGTTTCTCGATATTTTTAATTACTTACCGATTAAAGGAACAAGGAGAAAAAGAAACATTAACGTTGCAATCTAGAAGGTTGGAATAGATTATTGTTAACATTCGAAATGCACGCAAAATATATTTTGTTGGTCGGAATAATATGAGATTAGATTTAGTAGTGTTTATAAATTGCACGATACTTAGCAACTAAAAAAGCCGAAAACTTGAAGTTGAAACAATGAATTTGCTTTCTAGGGAATTTCCTACTTTCACTTTCCATGGACGGAAATGGATATGGTCCTTTATATTATAAAAAACGTACTTTAATTGCAGTGTTTTCTCCATGAAAATTTCCCTAATAAAATATTAGTAATCAACCTATATATCATAATATATATGCATGGAAAGCAACTATACGCAATCATGATGTATCACTATCTCTATGCTTTTCTGCTGAGTCCAAATCTATTTCATATACTCGGATGAAAAAGACTGAAAGCAGTACACTCGAATTTAGACTCATTGCAAAATGGAAGAAAGAAAGAAAGAGAGCCACGACTTCTTTTTTGTTTTGTTTTTCTCTTTTTTCTTGTGTGAACTAATGTCACACGATGAAGATCATATAAAATTGATAACCAAATTCATCAAAATGGGTTTAGTGCCATTGTGATAGGGTATTATTAGTTCATTGCTCTTATGATAGGGTATTATTTTCAGAGAAATATTTTAAGTTACAGCAGTAACATCGTTTTACGAGAAAAAACACTTCCAGCAATAACTTGATTGTCCTAACATACTAGGTGCTACCTGCGCATATAACTCGGTTCATGAACTAAGAAACGTTGAATAACTTTAAAGCATTAGGTTATTCGTACACAAATATGTGTATAAACTAAATAGGGGTGCTTTGTGTTTGTTTCAAGGTTATAGAAATGTTTTCAGAAAAGTGAGTGTTTGTATTAAGGGAATAAATATTTTCTGAAAATATGACACTTCGTGTTCAATACAAGTTTATAAAAATTATTCCGGGATATTATTCATCTCCAAGAATTAAATTTACACACGAGTGAGAAGCTACTAAAAATAACTTCTCATTTGATTTGAAACAACATATATGTATAATATTGTTTTCTTCAGATTCTTATTATTGAAAAAGCTGTAATAAACATGTGAAATTTATTGAAAGTGTTTCTCTAGGGTGTGTTTGGATTAAGGGTTTAGAAGAGGAAATGAGGGAAGGGTTCACTTTTCTTTTTTAAATTACGAACATTTTTAGAAAATTGAATTAACAACATGATAAATAATCATACAATACTTCAAAAACTCTTAATTTATTTAAAAAAACAATTTACATTTTGTTCATAATTTTAAAAATAAAAATGAGTCCTCTCCCTTCCTCTCCCAAACCCTCAATTCAAACACACCCTTAAAGATAAAAAAGCTGTGACACAACAACTGTACATTCACAGCGGAACAGAGGGAGTGTAACAAATCTAACAGCCTAATTGATTCAATTGCTGAGTCATTGTTCTCCAATATCATAAGACGTCGGTACACTGATTTGTATTTTCTGCTAGCTGTTAAGGGATCTTAAATCGACAAATTAGATGGAGCAAAATTCAAGCCTTGTACAAATTTTCAGCATAGAATATCTTAACGTTTTCTGAACCAATGGTCATATCAAGATCTAACTATCTGAATTGCTTGATTGTACAATAATTCTAGAAATGTTAGTAAGTTTTAGCCCGGATATATTCAGTCATATTCAAACCCGAAACCTTGAAATTATGTATGAGTTTCAATGTTATTTATCATTTCGTCTGCGTATAATTTTTTTTTGCCTATCAAATTTAAAGATAGAAGGATAAAAAGACACGTGCGTCATATAAACAAAAAATATGCCATGAATTAGGTGATAACAAAGCCATCCATGTACACAATTGAATGCACGAGATTGATTAGATCGTAGCACGTCAAAACAACGTAGAGATGTGGTCCCCTAACATGTATAATAAAGTAAAGTAGCAAATATATGGTCTTCACCACACACGTCCACATTATATATATAGCACACTTGGTGAGCCAATTAAAAATGTGTTCCTACTCACTCATTAGAAGAACCTTTGTTATCAATATTTCATCATATTAGTTATTGATTTCACCACTCACCAGCTAAAGATCACACACCTTTTATATATAATTTAGGTGATTAATTGATCATAAAAGCAAATTAGTTAATAAGATGAAAAGAAACAATCCATATGTGGTTGTGGTAATCATACAAGCCATATATGCTGCTATGTTTCTTCTGTCAAAAGCTGCATTCGACCATGGCATGAACAATTTCGTCTTCGTTTTTTACAGACAATCTGCAGCTACTATTTTCCTAATACCTTTTGCTCTCTTCTTTGAATGGTATGAATAATCTTCAACTAATTCTTTCTTTTAATTTCTCTTTAATTATTGATACAAGCTTTGAGTACTGAAAGCTATACTATAATTTGGACACAGGAAAAGTGCACCGCCTCTGCCATTCACGACGTTTTGCAAGATCTTCTTCATTTCTTTCATCGGGTATGTTATGTATATGTATGTCAAAATTAGCTGTGTTGGTTATATAAATGTCAATAAAACCTAGCTCAACTGTCGAAATTGTTGGTCGAACATCTTTACTTGGTGTTTACCACTTCTTTTACACACCAAAACAAAAACTATATAATATATAATGAAATTTGTTGATCTATGATCAGGATCACATCGAGTTTGGACATATATGGTATTGCTCTAATAAACACTTCTGCAACTTTGGCTGCTGCCACTACTAACTGTCTCCCAGTGATTACCTTCTTCTTGGCACTTATACTCAGGTACTTACCTTGCTATATATGGAGCTTATTAAATTTTAATTTCTCTATTTTTTATATAGCCAAGGGACTAGAATTTCAACTTTTTTTATTTTCCTATCACTAGCTGGCCGTGATTTTGAAGTTTTTTTTTTTTATTAGTTTATTTTATAGAAGGGTTTTGCAGCTAATAAATTAATTCCATTCCACCTTTAAACATTTATATAGTTTCAAGAAATTAAGGGTGTGTTTGTTACAACTTTTTAAAAAATATATTTAGGGCCCGTTTGTTATAGCTTTTTATAAAATAGATTATTGTAGTGTAACATATTTTTGTTAAAAAAAAATTAACAAAGAAATTTTTAAGGAAAGCTTCAAATAAAAAATCGCTTTGAATAGCTTATCTTAAAATGTCATTCTAAATATTTCATCATTTTGTTATAATTTTTTTGGATACTAAAATTTTGAAAAAATCTCTTAAAAAAAGAAGCTATTTCAAATAGCTTTTCATAAAAATCATTTTTGAAATATATCATTTTGAAAAAATATGCGATTTTCACTATGTAAAATCTCGAACAATAAATATTTAGGTTAGTGAATGTCAAAATATCTTTTTTAACTTATAATAAATGAGTTTGAAATAACTTATACTATTTTCAAGTAAATTTCCAAAAAAAATATTTTTAAAAATACAAAGGAAAATCCATTTTTATATAATCTATAACAAACGGGTCCTAAATGTTAAAAAAGAAATCACTTTTTTAAAAAATGAATTTTTGCCTTACTCCTTGTTTTTAAAAAAAATATAGATTTTGAGAAAAGTTATATCTTAATAAGCTTTTCAATTTAGAGTCAAAACGATTTTTAAAATCCTAAACAAACACTATTAAATTAATAAAAGTGATAGATATTTTTTTTCTTCTAAAAAAGCAAAGTCAAAAGTACCATAATTGTTATACACAATGTAATTTTTTTTTACAAACACATTCAATTAAATTACATCGTGATACAATATCTTAATGAATTTAATGGTTGTACATTGTCGATGTAAAACTTTCTTTAAAAAAAAACATTTTAAATCAGCATGCTTTTAAAATAAATCATAATTTAAATTTAAATTTAGACTTAATTATTTTCTCTCTTGATTAGTTTCTTGGACATTTGTATAAATTTAACTTATGTTGCCGTAGATGAGGTTGTTGCAAGAAAATCATAACTTAAGAGAATTTGAATGAAAATCATAATTGAAACCAAATTTATGCACATTTTAATTATATATTTTATTTTTGGTCGACTAGCATTGTGGCTAGAGTCACACATATTATGTATGGAGAAGTGAAAAATTCGAGGTTCGAACCTTAATTCTTGTACAAATTATCCTTAGTAGCTATCAACTGAACTATATTTACGAGACATTAAATATTGATTAAGGGGAAAAGTTAATAGTATTTAGATATAGATAACATAAAAGTCATGTATAGTTGAAAGCATTGTGACTTGTGATTATCTTTTCACACTTTCATTCAGTCATGCCACTTTTACCTATTGCTTCTATATATCTATATCTTCTTTTTCTATCGTAGTATCATATCATTTACAAGTATCCTATTTTCTTTGTTTTCCAAAAAACATTAGTATCACTTTTCATCTAACTATTGTGGCTGACTGGGTGGGGTGGCGAAACCTGCAAATTAAATGTTCATTTTTATATTATCATCCAATCGGTATTATAAACAAAAGTCACTTTTAAATTTATTAAATAATTGATATATTTAATCTTTAATATAGATTAGATAAAAATAACTTTTTAGGTTAGTTGAATAATTAATATACATGGTCTATAAATGTGTCTAGATGCAATAATTATTCAATAAATCTGAAAAGTTACTTATATATGTGATCGGATGGAGTAATAATTATGGAATGAATTTACAAAGTTACTTTTTATTTATTTATAATAATAAACGAACAAATTCGGGTTTTCATACTAGTTCGGACTGCAAAAGGTGCCTGTTCCCTTATATATGTGTTTGTTGCGACAAGTGACAAGGTAATGGGGTGTTTCCTAGTTGGAAAATACATTTAACTTTTCAGCTTTTGGATAACTTTTTGATTCGACCTGCGTTAAGGTTTTGTAGCCGCAGAATATGCACTGAATAATAATTGTCAAATAATGTGCCTTGTTTTGTTTGTTTCCACCGAAACACATCAAGCTATCTAGTCCATGTTTATTATTTTGGCACGTGTGTTGATATAATCTTAGTGTATATTTGGATGAACTGTGACATTTCATCAAGTGTATTAGTATTTTTTTTTCGCATTAAGTGTATTGTTTTATGATCCCACATGTTTATTGAGATTTTTTTTGTATGTATTTCAGGATCGAAGTTTTGAGAGTAAAGACAGCTGCTGGGGCTGCTAAGTTGGCTGGTGTTGTGGCATGTTTGGGTGGAGCAGCAACCCTTGCTTTTTATAAAGGTCCTCAATTGGAACTTTTATCCCATTTTCATTTTTTGGGGAATTACCATAAAACCCAACAACAGCAAGGCCATGTTCTATCTGGATCATCATGGATTAAGGGTTGCTTCCTCATGCTTCTTTCCAACACCTTTTGGGGAATGTGGCTTGTACTACAAGTAATTAATTTTTTCTGATTAATCAATTAATTAATTGACAGCAACTTATAATATCAATATTACTTACTGACATTCTTTTTTCTCATTTTAATTCTTTTCTTTACTCAACCAGACTTTTATCATAAAAGGGTACCCTTCAAAGCTGCTACTCACAACTCTTCAATGTTCCTTAAGCTCAATTCAGTCTTTAGTCGTAGCCTTGGCTGTAGAAAGAGACTTTGAACAATGGAAATTGGGTTGGAATGTCAGACTCGTCGCTGTGTTATATTGTGTAATAATCTCAATCTTAATTAAATTCATAACTTAATTATTTTTAAAAAAATTGACGAACTTCATTATTTTTTCTATATATAATATTTTGTTATCTCTCAAATCATGACTGATCATAGCAACTAAATTATTGTGATGATAGGGAATAATGGTGACTGGTGTGACATATTACTTACAAACATGGGTTATAGAGAAGAGAGGGCCAGTGTTTCTAGCTATGTCAACACCATTAGCTCTAATCATGACTATGCTCTCCTCAGCAATTTTCTTGGGAGAGATACTAAGTATGGGAAGGTAATTTCACTCATTAGTTAATAGAATATTTTCATTTGATTTGAAGTTTTAATTTTTGTCTCTTTTTTTTATTTTAATTAATTATGTGATTGCTTTTGGTGTTATTTGAGCAGCCTTTTAGGTAGCTGCGGTTTGGTTCTTGGACTGTACTTTGTGCTGTGGGGAAAGAGTAGAGAGCAAATGCCAAAAGCTTCCTTAGACATAGAGCAAGCTTCGTGTTTGAGTGAAACTAACAAATGACATATAGGATAAACCAATGTTTGAAAATTGTTCAAAACTCCAACAATGATTAATGTTGATCTTTGAAAATAGAAATTTGTGATATTACTCATCATCATACATTGACCAACCAATATTGGTTTGACAAAGAAACAATTAAAACAAATATATGTTTTATCTTGTTTTTGTTGAATCAACATCAATCACGTCAGTTTCCTGTCTACAAGGATATAGATGACCTAAAATTTCTATTCAAATTTGGAAACATTGTTTATTGTTGAAGTTTTTAATGATTTTTATGCATTAGTCTACCATAAACCACGTATCAGCGCAGCAATTTTCACAAGCACATTGTGGAGTATTTGTATATGTCATGTTCTTTTCCTTATTGAGTCAAGCCTCTCGTGTAGCTCCTAAGGTAGTAAATTTCAATGCAAATATATCACCAAGGATCTTCTTGGCCCAAAACACAAGTCAATTATATCTTCCAACCTATAACATTGCTGATTTCGGAAATAGCAGTATACTAAGCCAAGCTGTACGATTTGGACTGTTATCAGCCATAATCTTTGTTTAGCTTCAATCACTCATATGAATTTATTTTTAATAATCACTCATATGATTTATATACTATTAATCTTGTATGATTTGAATTTAAACAAAAAAAAATATTATTCGACTAAAACTAAAAAATTATTGGATAAAAACAAGCAGCAAGAACAAATTGTAGCATGTTTTAAGAAAGAAAAAAAAACACTTTTTAAGACTTTAGGCACCAAAACTTACCATGAGCATGATTTGGAAACAAAAAACATACTTAACTCTTTTTAAAAATTTCATATTATGTATTGGTTCCTTGTTGGAATATATGATTGTTTTGTATACAGTGTAAAATCTGAAATATAAAGTTTGATATTTATGGTTGCCAGTTAAATTGTGATGCTTCAACTCTTAACAAGAATAAAAAACAAACGTGCTTAAAATTTCACACAAACATGTTGAAACCTTAAAAGAACATGCATGTAGATGTAGATATAGATAATCATACGATGACAAATACGTTTTTCATTCCACAATACGGTTACCGTATAAAGCCATAAAATATAATTAAATTATCAACTGCTCCCTCAAATCCACTGTCAAAAAATAGCTGCTTACACAAATTTCACCTTTCATTATCAATAGATTCTTCATCTTGATACATATGTAATGTAAGAAACATTCTTAAACTTGTAGTTTGAGATTCCTATAGAATATTCTCACATGCAAACCACATCAAAATTACAATTTACATTGGTGATTTTTTACCTATCAATATGATAAGCAATAGCAGAAAACAAAAATAATAATAATTCCACAAGAACAAAATATCGGTCTTCAAGTAATAATAAAAGACGAGTAAAAAGAATAACACAGTGTAAGAATAAAGAAAAGGTACTGTAGTTGAGAAATGTCACACAACATATTTTGGTTGTTAAGGTTCATGAACTAGATAATCAAGCACAGACGAGACTCTGCAGCTAGACGGTGCAGCCGGTTGTAGACGGTTGGATTAAGAGATAGAAGCTTTATCACTGCCAGCATCAGAAGCCTTGGATATATGCTCAACCACAACATCAACATGGTTTTTCAATTCTATGCTAGATGTTGCTTCCACTGCTTTGTTCTCCAAAGACTCTACATTGGTTAAAACCACTTCAATCACTTTCTCCTCAGGCGGAGGAGGAATTACCACATTTTCAATGGGAATAGTCTCAGATGATTTTTCTTGTTGGATTGGTTCATTCAACTCATTGTTTTGTGTTTCCTCTGAAGCTTTTTCAGCTTCTGGTGTTTCTGTCTTCACCAGAGTTACCTCAGCTGCAATATCATTTTGATTTTGTTTCACAACAGTTTCTTCAGCTGGTTCATTGATTTTACTAGTTTCTTGTGAAGTTTTCTTAGCTTCTTCCGGTGTTTCTGTCTCCACAATCTCTTCGGCGGCTGAATCAGCGATTTGATTTTGCAATGAAGGTTTTTCCTCAACAACAGCAGATTCTTGTTCAGTAGATGGTTCATTGTTTTTGGTGTTCTTAGAAGGTTTTTCCTCTGTTCCTGGAGATTCATGTTTCAATGTTGGCTCGTTGATTTTAGCATCCTCCAATGGTTTCTCGGTTTCTAATGTTTCTTCTTTCACAGTTTCCTCAGCTTTGTTTTTTTCATTTTCAGTGGAAACCTTTGTATCTTCATTCTATGACAATAGAGAATATCAGAGAAGAAGTTAAAATGAGATTCATACATGGATATAATTTGTGTGGGAATGTGTCAAATCAACAAAAAGCTAAATGATATTTCAGTTTCTCTCTAAATCAAATCAAGAGTGAAACTGCAATCAGATGCCTAAAACAAGAGTTTAAACCCGTGAATGAAAAAAATGTACTAGTTGGGGGAGAGAAAACCCATTAAAGGTGGTCAAACAGGTAAGTTGATGGAGATTAATTATTGACGAAAATGATGAATACTTCAATATCAATAACATTGTAAAAAATAGTAATTCATTTTTGTTTCTTAGTCAAATTTAATTCCTTAAAATTGAATTCTTAAGTAATTATAGACTAAGCGTTATAAGCTCTATTAAATAAGAGTTGTTGCTAAAAAGTAGTGGATAACTAGTAAGTTGATTGATCATGGATAAACTGGCTGATAATTGTATCAGATAAGTTAGTATATTAAACTTTTTTTTTTTTTTAAGTAAAATTAGTTGTTAAACTATAAAATTGATATTAAACAATGATACTAACCTATAAGCTCAAACATTATTTGATAAACGTTCACAAGGAAATATTATGACAAAAGATGTCTATTTTGATAATATGAACTTTGAAGATATAAGTATAAGTTCCAAATTTGACCTTACAAACAGAAAGAGAGGATGAGAAAGAAAAGATAGAGAAAGTGAAAAATGCAATAAGCAATGTGAATATGCGATAAAAGAGGATCTTAACTCGGAAAAAAAGAAGGTAAACAAACAGGGTTAAGATTAAGCAAAATAAACAGATTATGCAATTTGGAGAGAGAGATAGACACATAAAATAGATAATAAGTCTCACTATTAGGTGGTCCCACCATCATTAATTACTTTTTAAATTTTTTTTTTCAAATTTTGGTGTGTCTTTATCTCTTCAAATGATAGAAATTGAGAGGATGGTAAATATGGGTTATTGTACTTTAGGGATGGGTGGAAATAGTAGATTGGGATGCTTGGTCTTAATATCAGATTCAGCCATTAAGGCCAAGAGTTCTGCTCTTTACCTAAACGGTTTTGCTTGTTCCTAAGTGAAAGGACAATTTTGCCCTTACGTGACTTAACTCACGCTGAATTCTATTTTCTAACAAAACCCAGCAGACAACCATAAAGCTCCATTTTTTCTTTCCCTCCACCTCCAAAAACCCAAAAAGTGCAAAATTTTGGGTCAAAATCTTCATTACAAATCATTGCACATCGTCAGGAAGCAAGTTTCTACGTTCATCAAGTATCAAATAACAGGTAATGTACCGTCAAAACTTTTCCTTTTTTCATGGTTTTTCTGCAGCTTACGTCACTTTTTCGAACTACGATAAGGCTCGGCGTGAGTTAACTCACGCTAGTTGTGTGGGCTACGTGGGTTAACTCACGCTACTGTGATGCCCATTTTTTGAATTTTTGCGCTACTCTTTTTTCCTTGCTTTGCTTGCCGTACAAGTTATTTATTTATATTTTCTTTGTTATTTTTTTGTTGAATAGACATTGAGTGATATGGTTGAAAATGTGGAGGAGGATGACGTTGAACCTAAACCGGCCAAAAGCAAAGCATCCGGCGTAGGCGTAGGTTCCGGCGTAGCATCCAACGATGTCAAACCAATCAAAGATGTGGAGTTTAAAGTTACAATTCCCTTCCAAGCTCACATTGTTCACAACCAAGCAAAACCAGTACCTACCAGTAACTTAGAAGCAAAATCGATGTATTTTCCACAACGTGTCGAAGATGACAGCGACGTCGCTAACATGTTTAATGTAATGGTTGAAATTAACGCTTAACATCTTTATGTCCGATCCGTTGAAGTGTAATATTTATTAACGTGTAATATCGTAATTTGTTCAAATTTGTGTCTGTATTATTGAATTTTAATGAATTTGTGTTTATGTAATTTAACGATGAATATGGGAAAATTTGACCGTTTATGTGAGATTATGTAATTTTATAAATTTATGGACAAATTGGTGTAATTTGAATCGTTTACGTGCCATTAAATGTGTTTAAGTGTTTACAGGTCATTACCGACGAATTTGATTTGGACAGTTTGAATCGTTTATTGATGATTATGTGATTGTGAGAAAAACGATGATTTTGTGTAATTTGGATCGATTATGTCGTATTATACGATAATATTCTTAATCTGGCGTAATTCAGTTAAGTTATGAATGTGCGTGATTACGGGTCATTCACCGCACTACATTTAATGCAGTTTCTGTTGTCTGCTATGAGCGTGAGTTAACTCACGCTAGTGCAAATGGCAACGTGAGTTAACCCACGCTGCATTTAACACTGGCACATGTTAACTCATGCAGCGTTTCTTAACTTACGTTGTCATTTACACTAACGTGAGTTAACATGCGTAAGAGTATTTTGATCATTTTATTTAGGAACGAGTAAAACCGTGTGGTTAAAGAGCAGTACTCTAAGGCCAAGATGGTAGGCTAAATATGGTGGCCCAGCCCATATTCCTTACCACCAGTAATTACCTAAGACAATTGACAGCAGTCACTTAAGACAGTTGATCTATAGGCACATAGCGATTGCTCACATGCAGCTGCCGAACAATAGTTAGTTACTGTTTGTCATTTTTAAATCAATTTAACCAATTTAAAAGGTGATTTGAACGCTCTCTAGGTGCTTAAAGAGCAATTGACATTAAACAACCAAGCAGTGATTTTCGGACCCCCTTGTGTCTACTAAATTTTCAAGAAGTTCTTAAGAAAAATGTTGTCCAAAAAAGGGTACAAAAAGTCCGCGAATATTTTAATTTTTGCTAGAAAAAATTGAATTCATTATTTTCTCATCACTTTAACTTGTAGTTAATTATGCCCTCTCACTATCTCTCCAAATCAACAAATCATGCAACTTATTGCTCTTAGCATCTTTTTCTTAGGCTTGCTAAAATCCATCAATGAGCAGCTCCATGCATTACATTTATGAGACCCACTACCTACCACTCATCACGCTCCTTTTCTTTGTCAAGGATTCATTTCCATCACAGTCAACTCAAACTCATAGCAATTCGAACTTTTTCAACTACCAAATTTGGGAAATAAAAGGAATATTGTTATAGTAAATTCATTTAGTATAATAACGACAAGAAAAGTGGTTTTCTTGGAGTTTCATAATTTATTTGTTAAAAAGGATTGAAAAAATGAACCACCCCTCTTAATCTTATAGTCATATTCAAACGTGCACCGGAAACACTGTTCTAACCTTTTGTTTGCACTTTTCCATCACTCATGATGTTTGTAACCGTGGGACATGCACACTAGTTAATCATAACAAGAGCATGAGAACAATGATAACGGTTAACAAAATCAATGGGGATGGGATCCAAACAAATAGGTGCCTCCAAAAGGTTGCACCTTTGTTTGCCATGCATTTAGTGCATGATGTAATGCTTGTGAGAATCTTCGAAAACAAATTAGGAGAACCTTGCCAAAATAATTAAAGTTCACACCATATGCTACTATATATAATTATTATGCTTTGTTGCTACTGTTTGTAGGATTATGAAACTAAATGGTGTCCGCACTCACAAAAATTAGAAAAGTAAGCTGCGCTTAAACAAATGAAAAAAAATTCACCAAGGTATACTTTTGTTGGGTAGTAAATTTGTGAAGTTGACATGGAATTAAGAAAATTGAAACAATTACCTCTTCAGTTTGTTTCGACAAAACAAGATAAAACAATCATAACTTGAGCGTTGAAATTTAATTTTTCTGGATTAATGCCGATTTGACTACCGTATCAATAGTGAGAGTGAATAATACTATGCTATGAGCTTCAACTTACACACATAATTCAGTCTCCACAAATCTAATTTGTAAAGTGAGAGATGTCACACTCGCCCTCACACCTAAACATTTACATCTACTAAACTTGAGTGACCCCATATCAGATGATCAAATAATAGACAAGACTCTTAACACTCGCTCTTGCACCCAAGAATTGATATCTACTACATAACTTAAGTGGCCCCATAGCGGGTGATCAAATAGATCTCAAATAACTCTCATCTATTCTTAGAATTTGAAATGCGCTAAATTCAATCCCCGCTTTAAACTATATTAACAAAATCAATTTCATGAATTTCAATAAAATAACCCAGTTGAGTTAGTCTCATGCATGGTGTTGGTTTGGGATTTAGAGTGGCTCTCCTTGATGTTTCAAATTCGAAAATCTCTAAAATTCTTCTAAACATACATTAGGACATTTTTACTTATTAAAATAATCAATCAACATATACATTTAAAGGAGTTGCGATTATTTTGTTCACATTTTTTCATTTCAAGTCCTTTTTACTTGTCATAAAGGTTTGTATCCAAGGGAGTCTATGAAAAAAAAGGTTTGTGATCAAATAGACCTCCTCTATGCAGCATAAAATTTTGCTTCCAACATACATAAAAAGAAATACTATTTTGAACAAACAAAGTACTATTAAACAAACTAAAGATAACAAGAAAAATGTTCAGAATGTTGAAATTGATTGCATACCTCTTTGTTGAACAACAAGCTTAGAGAACGTCGTTTATTTGCTTGATCATCATCAACAATATCGTTAACGTCAAGATTGAGACCACTCTGCAACAACGGTTCTTGTTTTTCTGCCTCCACTTTGGTTTCAACACTGTCTTCCTTAACCTGTTCAAGTTCAGGTTCAGGTTCAGGTGCCTTCACATCAACACCGCCATCCTTCGTAACCTTTGGTTTAGTTGCACAACCCCCCATTGGTTCTCTCAATAAAAGTGTGAGAAGAGTAGAAGAAGGAGATGAACGTGCGTTGAAATCAGAGAGAGAGAGAGAGAGAGAGAGAGAGAGAATGAGGGGTCTAGTGTTTGAAACGAAAAGGTAACCAATTTAAAACGACAGTTTGTTTGAAGTATCCTTTGGTGTTCTGGCACAAAGACAACAGAGTAATCAAATCCTTATATTCAGGAAAAGTTTGAATAGTAAAATATGTTTTATTATTAAAAATATATATGAATTAAGAATATATTATGATGATGTGAAAAGAGGAGAGGCTGGAGTGGAAGTGGATGGTTGGTGGAAGCAAAAAGTTGCAGCTCAAATCATGGAGTGTGAACGAATATTTGTGCCTCGGTTGCAATTTTTCATTTTGAACAAGTATCCCGAGCGGATATTGTCTCCGGAGTGATATTGACACGGGTGACACTTGATTGACATAGAATTTGATGAAATTTGTTAAATATAATGTCACAATACTTGTAAAAGAAAGAGAAAAAGTCATTTGTGTCATTGTGGTCGGTCAATATTACCAATTATATCTTATTTAAGTGTTACCTGATTGACACACTCTCTTTTCGGTATAATCTCTAACATTCATTTTATTATTGTGAAACTCGGAATCACACAATAACAAAATGAGTATTAAAAAAAGAAAGTGTTTTTAACATTTTTTGATTGAAATAATTGTTTAGCTAATTGGTTAGGGTAGTAGTTGACTCATACTTTAGAAGAGTATGAGCCCAACTTAAGGTAAGAATCTCTTTAATCAATAAATGATGATATGTAAGTACATCTTTTTTTATGGCGTAGAAAGCTTACACCCGATTGAAAATATATCTTTTAGTGATCTATGAATTTTGAAATTCGGATGAACCTTCATAACATAATTCAAATTATTATTTTTATATAAAAATGTGCAAGTTGGTTTCCATCATTAATCAAATAATTTACAGTATTAGATCAAACGAAATACGATGAAACTTACATGTTCACCTTAGAATTTTTCTAATCTTTAATCAGTTTTTATTTTCAATTCCTATCCAACTCTTTAATCAACTCATGATAGAGTATATTGATACAACACAAATACAAAGCCACTAAAAACAAAAAGATGAATATAATTTGCAAACAAACTCATATCATTCAAGTTAATAAAACGACATAGTACACAAATCTATAAAATTATAATTGAATGAATAATTAGTGTAAGTTGTTATATTTTTTTTGTAGGGAAGTTATAATATTAATTTTTTGGTTACCTTAATCCTAATTTATTTATTTTTAGAAAGGGAAGTTATAATTTTTTATCATCAACATTTTAATTGAATGAATAATCAGTGCAAGTTGTTTATAACGGTCATTTACGGGCAAATATATTGTTGCGATGTTAAGGAAATTTAACTTTCAGTCGTATAACTTCCTCTAAAAATAAACTTTCAATATTATAACTTCCTTTCAGAAAAAAATAACTTTCAAAGATGAAGAGTTTTTAACTGTTATGGAAGTCCAATTTAAGAGTGTTTTTTTTCCTTCTTTTTTGATATCAAGAGTTATTAATATAGCTGTTATGGTTTATGTGATATTCTAATTAAGAGTGGTTAATACTTATTATTTAGTTAGAAAATTCATCGTTTCTAATATTTATATGTAGAAGTCTAGAAGAACCATTTAGGGGATGGAAAGTAAGCGTATAATGTGGCTATACCATATATTTATATTTTTCTACACATAAGAAATGGGCATTCCAGCTGTATAGGAGTTGAATCCATGGATACACAATATATATATGTATATATATATATAGGACAACCATTTTAGTGGGGGCCTTTGGTAGATATTAGGTTGTTGATGCTAACTAGACAATAACATAGTAGCCATAAGTTGGTGTCACGTACTCAGGACATGTATATCACGATTGCAAATGTGGACGGACATTTTTAATACATGTTAAATTATACAAGTTCTAGATAACAATGTAACATGTTGTTCTATTCTAATGAAACTTAACTGTTAAATTACTGTTATTTGGGTCAAACTTTAGAGCATCTTTTAAGTAGAATTTATTTGCAGGCAAGTATATAATGCAAAAACTAAAAGGACGAAAATGTCTTGTCAAATAAATAAAAAGAGGACGAAAATGATTGAGTAGAGACCAAGGACCCCCACAAAAATTTGATGGAAACCACTCTAGGGTAGCTCCGGCTTCAGCCCTCAGCATCATGCCATTCACAAATATGAAGAGATGTTATCCAATAGCTAATAATTTTCATTTCCCATACAAATTCAATCACATTTTTTTAATATATGCGAAATGGTATAAATGACTTATAATTTAGAACAGATGAAATACATAATTAACAAAACTCCAGGGTACTTAAGTTTTCACCAATAATATAATATGTGATACATTTTAAGTCAAAAGCAAAATAATGAGAGAACAAAATTAAACTTTATTTTTATAACAAAAAAGGTGTAAATGTATTTTATTTTTTTATGTATGAGAAAGCAAGAAAAACAAAAACCACAAAAAAACAAGTTAAACTCGGAAGAAAGTTGTCCTATGGAGTCGACAATAAGAGTAGTCGAAAAAGGAGTTGGACATTGCCTTCAAACGACCGAGTCACCCTCCAATCTTGCACCGTATTTCGCTAACCAATCCGCACAACTATTACCTTCCCTCAAGGAATGATGGAAAGTCAATAGCCAAGGATAATCAATAAATCTCTTAAAAAGGTCAATAACATGTGCATAGGGGTGAGTTGTCGGAACCCCTTCCTTAATCAAAGTCAAAGCTGACTGACAATCTGATTCAGATTCAACATGTCGGAAGCCATTATTCCATGCCATCTGAAGACCGTGAAAGATATCTTGTAGCTATGCATTCATATTGGTAGTAATACCACAATTGCCATAGAACCCCCGAATAACCAATTACCATCAGTGTCTCTAATTAAACCTCCGCATCCAGAACAATCCAGATTACCAAGAGAGCTACCATCCAAATTTAATTTAACAGCTGCACCTACTGAAGGTTTCCAAGCTACAAATAGTGCAAATGTATCATATGATAAATCAAGATATTTTAACGAGTCATGATACATTGACATCCTAAGGTGACATACACACCTTAGACCACCACACACAAAATTGACATGTGGCTAAGTGGCCCCACACACAAACACACTCATCAATTTTGTTTGTGACCCTCTCTTTTCTCTTCCGCCTCCCTTCCTTCTCCCTGTCCTATCTGATCGACCACCGCCGCCAACACTACATATATGGAAATTTGATTTTTTAAGCTACTATATGGAAATTTGATCCATACCTTTATAAACAAAATAAAGAAACGTGTATTTAGATGCATGCTGATCACTGATTAGTTTCTTTATTAATCAATGTTTAGGTGTTTTTTAGTTATTTTGTCAACAACGAAGAAATTAATTGTTGTTGTATGGGTACCCTGTTGTTTTGAATAGTGATTTTTCAGGTTCTGTATGCTCCTCTGGAATGACAAAGAGAGAAGATGGAAGAAAGAGAAAAAGGGGGTGGTATGATGAAATTACTTAAATGTCCTTAGTGCCACGTGGAGGTGGTAAATTAGTGGTATGGAAAAAGTGTATCCATGAAACATTGCTCTATTTTAACTATATTGATCTTTTATGACTGTCAACTATCATTTGCAACAGTTTAATAGTATTATTAAAATAAAAAGAAAGATATTAAAGTATTTGAGGGATTAGACCAAAATCCAAAACTAAATAACCACTTGAACTTGACGTCTACTCATTAAAAACTTTGTCACGAAAATATAAAGGAATATAACCAGACAAAGGAAAGAGTACAAAACAAACAGTCATAAGAAAGAAAAAACAAAGAAAATTTTGACAAAAATCAATATTAACAAAATTTGAATTAAGCAAATGCTAATCTATCACGATTTAAAGAATCTAAAATGCAGAATATACTAGTAAAATCCATTCATAAATCATGCAATTAAAACTTGCCAATTGTTTCTTGAAAAATTCTTGATGCTATCTTTCTAGATAAATAACATTTTCCTTCAAATAAGTTTATTTTGATGAAAGCCAATAGAATCAATTTATCGATACATTAGGTGCTCTCCCTAAAAATACGAGAACGATAAAACTACATTTTTTTCGTTAACTCCGTGCAACTCATTTATTTATTCCTTAAATGTCTTAATTTTTTGAAAGTCATTCCCTCCCCCTGTAAAATACACTCTCGCCCTGCAAGCAGGACGATTTTACCCATGCGCATGTTAACTAACGCACGTGTAAAACTGTGTGTTAGTTAACATGCGCTGCGTGACTTAAGCCAGACACTGCGCAAGTTAACTTGCACACAGATTTAACACACGCGTGAATTAACTTGCGCAGTGTCTGTGCAGCAAATATAACGTGCGCAGGTTAAGTCACGCTGCGTGACTTAACATGCGCACTTATTTATGCAAAACAACTTTGAGGATCTCTTTTTTCAAAACAACTTATTTGAAACAGTTTACTTATACAAAACAGAAATCTTAATAAGTTGTTTTGCATAAAAAAGATGTTCTGAACAAGTTGTTTTGAAAAGTAAGATTTTGATAAGCTGTTTTGCATAAATAAGCTAATTTAAATAAGTTATTTTGAAAAAAGAGATCAAAATAAGTTGTTTTTCATAAATAAGTTGTTTTGAATAAGTTATTTTGAAAAAAGAGATCCTAATAAGCTGTTTTGCATAACTAACGCCCGTGTAAAACTGCGTGTTAGTTAACATGCGCTGCGTGACTTAAGCCAGACACTGCGCAAGTTAACTTGCGCACAAATTTAACACATGCGCGAGTTAACTTGCGCAGTGTCTGTGCAGCAAATATAACATGCGCAAGTTAAGTCACGCTGCGTGACTTAACTTGTGCAGGGGCATTTTAGCCATTTTAGCTGGACGGGGGTGTATTTTGCTGGGTGAAGAGTGACATTCTTATAAATAGGTGAAGTCAATCTCTAACCAAATCTCACTCCAATTCTTATGCGTACAAAATTACTATATGATGATTAGATTTTCTGCAAGTCATTTGTTATTTGTAAGTTTATTGGGATGGTTCGTGTTCGTCTATCTTATGCAATATTGTATAATAAGTTATAAACAACTAAATTTGTTTGATTTTTTGAAGCAAAATTTGTATGGTATATATTTGCCGTTGTGTCTTTCTTAATCAAAGTTTTATTTATTAAATCGAAGTACACAGCAGGACAACCTTGCAACGCGGTGCCGTCGCTTGTATACATTTGTACATTCGAGCATTCATCATTGCGTTAAGTGAGGAGAGATTTATTAATATATACATCATCATAAAAAATATGAAATATTTATACCGTACTCATCCTAAACATTACTATTAAATCCAAAAAAAAATTGGTGTCACACCAGAACAACTAGTAATGGTCAACATATATACTAGTTAATTCACTCAAACTATTTCCTTCTCATTCCCTTTTACATATCTTTTTAATCATATTTCATCATTCCCTCTCTTTTTATCTCAGAGACACACTCAAATGAATAAAAACATAATGACAGGCATCTATGCAACTGCAGTCGGTGAGTATTAAGCATCATTGCAATTTCTTTACATAATTTTTGTAATACTTCCTAGAATGAATCATGGCCAACACAATGGCTACAAGTTACCAACTGGGGTTGTGTCGAGAGGAAGGGGATACTTTGCCACTATGTCAGGGGATACTTTCCCACTATGTCGAACCAAACTTCGAGTCCCAGCTGATAAAAGTGTCTACAGTTAGTGTCCGACCATGTTTAGTACAAAATTACTTTCTGTGAAGGAAACATGTGGAAAACAAAAAAGAATGGCTACGAGTTGCTATTATCTTCAAATCTTTCCAACACAAAGATATTGCCTTTGTCATCCCTTCCTATTCTCATGTTGTCATCAACATATCTATAAGATAATGGAATTAAGAAACAACAATTGTCATCAATATTAGCAGCATCAAAACATAGAAAGACAATCAATGTAACAATGTTGTCCACTAATATAATAGAAAGTAAAGAAAAACAATCAACGAAAATTAGGATACGTGATTTCTAGCCATCCCTCTGGATTGAAGATGCCCAACAAAATATCATAATTTTTCCGAAAAACATTCATCAACTGTGCATGCAAGAAGGAAAAATTAATTAAACATATGAAATTGAAGTGAAAATTTTGATTAGCCAAGAACAAAAGGAAATGTACTAATATCTTTGTAATATACCTGATCAGGAGTGATTGTAGAATTTTCAAAATTAATGTCAACCCTCTGTGAATTTAAAGTAGTAGTTAAATAAGTAGTTATTTGGCGGCAATATCATTTACTAAAAGTGACCAAACAAAGAGGTGGGGATTTAACTGTTTCGGAAGCAATCTTGAATGAGGCCTCAATACTAAGCTCTCCACACAACAATATCAACCCTTTTGCATTGAATTTGATCACGTTCACTGCTTTGCTCTTCATTTTCAAATCACAACACCAATGTTTAATTAAACTCAATAATAAATCAAAATAGACAAGATTATCATGTTGGTCATTTAATTTAATTTTATCTATATATTTTTGATTCAATTTAGTCCTGCATGTGCTAAAAGACTCAAATGTTAACAATGTAGGCATAATTGACCTGTACTTCACTTTCTGCAATAGTTTTTTCGGTTCTAATTTGGGATCTTAGTTTTATGGATTCTCAAACTGATGACTACTTGCAATCAGCCGCATCTGGATTGTCTGATCAAAATCAGACAATCCAGATTTTAAGCTTAGTATTTTAGATTTTAAAAAACAACAAAATCTACATTAAAATAGGGACCTTTTGATTTTGGTCAGACGTTGCTAACTGCGGCACACAATCCAAATCCGCTAATTTGTAAAACAATTGATGCAACAGATTGTGCATGTAGCACAGTTGCAATAATGAAACAAAACAAAAAAGATAAAAAAATAAAAATAAACTAACTTCAAACTAGAAATTAAGAGCAAAGACGGATTAAGTAATTTTGACACAAAAATATGAACATGCAGGTCTGAAATTGAGAAGTGCATTGTATTTGTACCTTGGTTTTATCAATAGTCTGAAAGAAATCACCCAATGCGATAAAGTCTCTTAGGCCTAACTTTGTCCTTCTTGATCCCAAAATTGAGATAGTGCTATAAATAAGCCTCCAACATCCATCCACCTTCCAATAATGGAAACATAACATGATTATGAAATTTGTGTATGACAATTAATATAGTTTGAAAAAATTGTGATTTAGGCCTCGACATCAATGATTTTTATGTCTTTGCGGCCATAACACAGCCGCTTATGACACCGCAGCAAACCATAATTAACTCGAACTCTCCATAATATCATGAATCACGGCATGACTGTACCGTGTCGATTTTAAAACCTTGACATGAAGTTACCTTCTCTAGTTCTAGAGTTGGTTCTGGAGTTGGATTTTGAGATTCTAGCTGCTTCACCAAACTTTCAATTTCTAACTTCTTGCCAGATGGAATTCCAAATATCCCTCTGTTGATTCCTTCAAACACATTTGTTTACCCATTTCAAACAAATTACTCTTTCCACTTTGTTAACCAGTGCTAACAATAGCTCACAATAACAAATAATAACAAGAATAATAATTGAAGATGCTACCTTCCAGAGCCAGGTAAAGCTCTCTTTTCTTCTGTCCAAGTGCTTCATCTTCAACTAAGCCATAGCCAGAAGATTGTTCTGCAACTTTAATGATAGTAATGGGTCTAAACCATAATGGCTTCTCACCAAATCTTGAAGTGTTTATCCATGAACGATTACTAACTGGTCCAAATCTTTGAAGTTTCATGATGTTCATGGTTCTACAAACCAAAGGACTCACATGAGAATCATTCATTGATGGATGCACTAGCTTAGTTATCATAATAACCTTCAAGATTAAATACAGAATAATGAAACAGGGTAGAGGGTCATGGCAGTGACACCTTGCACGTTGTTCTTTCAAGTTTTGTGTCTCAAAATTTTGGTGACAGTGGAACTGTGTACATATTTGTTGTCTTTATTTGATTTTTTCTAATCAAGGTTTTTGGATAGGTCTATCGAGACATGTGGTTAAAATTCATAGAATATATGAGGTCCCTGGGATAGATACTGTACGTGTTGGTCTCTTACTTATTGACCTGAAAAGCCAAATTTTCCTATAGTGTGCACAAATTGAGTACAGAATTGTATAACAATAACAATAAAAATAGTGTTGACTGCACTTGAAGTGGTTTTCAACCATCCTCCCTTGTATTCAGCGTAAAAAAGTAATGACACGTTCATAAGATTTATGAATCAATTGTGGTCATAAGTGACGAGGAGGATTATCAGGCTTCTTAGTTCAGATGTAAAGAAAACAGTAGACTTTCAAGGCACCTTTGAAACTTGTGTAGTGAGTTGAGAAGACACAATTGTAAGATTTACAGTGTAAAAGATGTGTGCATGTTTGGACTTGTGGTAAATTTGACAAAATCACGGTGCTCTACTATAACTTTAGGTAATATACACTTTGAAGGTTCAACAAACCCACAATGCCTTCGTTTTACCAAACTCGATGTCATTATATATCAGGACATATTGAAAATCACCTAAAGGTTGAATCATATTACTCATCTATAATGTCCTCCAAATGAACTAGCAAGGTTAAAAAACCAGACTGAAAACAAAACCCTCGGAAGAAAAATGAAAAGGACAACCACATAGTCAAGTCAACAGGTTGGTTCCGCAGAAAGAATGAACTTCGAAAGAATTAAAAGTTAGGAAAAAAAATAAATTAATTGACGCGTTCAGATTCAAATATGCAAGAAACCTTCCTAAATCATGCATTCTTAGCTTTTTACTTTGGCTTCATTTCTTCCAACTTTCATCTCTATTGAGCATGCTTACATGTATTCTAGTAAGCAATACCCAAGAAAGCATACAAGAGAGCAATCGTCATAAAATTACCCCACTGAAAGTAGAGACTTTGTCAACTAAAATTTAGCAGTGCAACAAAAAATTTGAGTGGCAACAAATAATACATAGAACTATGATCCACAAATATTGCCAGCAACATAATGTAAGGATTTTTAATTTATAAATATTATATGCTCTAGGCAGCAGGATTTGATTGGTTGGACTCTTGCAGTTTTTTCCACTGCTCTGGAGTTACAGCTTTCTTTACAGAGAGTGCATGAATCTCTTTCATTTCCTCCTCTAAGGCAGCATTCACCATTCGATGCCTTTCCAATAGCCTTTTTCCTTCAAATTGTTCTGAAACAATCTCAACTGCAAAACTTGAACCACACCTAATAATACCAACATGGAATTATAAGATTGTAAGACACAAGCGACAAATATAAAAAGCTAGAAAGAAGCTAATAAAAAATGTGTTAGATGGAAAACAAAACTTACCCTCCAGATATATCAGTTACTTCCTGAAACACAAACAAAAAAAACATAAGAACATAAGAAATTCAAAAGGAAAAGAGAGAAGGGTCGAATACAAATGGAAGGTTCACATTTTCAAGTTGGTGCAGTAGTATAGTTGATTTCGCATAACTCTCATGAACTTAGGTAAACTGTAAAACTGATAGATTGAAGGTTAGGTTTTGAAGCACAAACCAAAAAAAAACAAAAAAATAATCCCTTAGAAGTTTGATCATTTTCCCTTTCAGCATGAAGTTACTTTAACATATTTCACTTAGGATGCTCTTCAACATATGTGTAACATTAGGTATAAAAAATTCACATTTGCCAAAGTTCTTTTGAGAAAAAGAGGGGTGCTTGAAAACAAAGTGTGTGCATCCTAAGTAGCCAAGCAGAAGGTTCGGTTGGTGAGCTAAATAACATAAGGAGTTTTCAAGCAACAGGTCCGGAGTTCGAACCCTGAAAAACTAACATAACTTGCTAACGTTTATCTAAAAATAAGTGTACACTGCAAATGTGTAAATAGGGCAAACTTAATGGCTTTGTAATGTGCGTTATACCTCACAAAACAAGAAAATAAAACTAATTAAATCAGCATATAAATGAAATTTAAAATGACAAGTTATTTCAAAAGAGCTGCATATTGATTACTGAATGATGTTCTATAACAAAGCAAACAAAAGTACTGTCAAATTTAGTAAAAAGAAAAATAGTTGATTCTCCCCGGTGCTAAATTAGCTACTTCAAAAAAAAGTAAAAAGAAAAATAGTATCATCAAATCAAAAGTAAAAAGGAAGTTAAGGGTATGCATTGTTACTATAAACCAGTTTTACACTGACATCCAATTTGAATTCACTGCGTTGGCACGTCACCGCCACTTTTGTATAGTTATTTTGAAACTGACTGTGTGATGGGGAAAAACGGCAGTCTCCCGTTAGATGTCAATGTAAAATTGTACGCTGCCAGTGCACAACCATTAAACTTTGATCATGTTAACAATCTGATCATACCAGTGTGAAAACTTCACGAGTCAACACTAATTTAACAGTCTCTTCGTAATTTGCTCTTAGTCTATCAGAAGAAATTCCAAAATTGTAATATAGACTCCAGATAGCAACAGATAACAACAATGAGGGTCCGATGAATATTGAATACATCGGGTAGTGTGATTATCATTATAGTCCCTGGTTGTATCAAAATTATAAAAACTTCCCTAAAAGTGTCTTTTGCTAGTCAATTCGGTCCTCAGATGTCTAAGGTTAGATAGTTTGGTCATTGAATGAATTTTTCGTTTATTAGTCTGGTCAATGAAACTACTAATCGAAACACACTCAATAATGTTTTGAAGTTTGGATACATTTGGGAACTATAAATGACACAGTCTTACAGAATTAGGGATTTTTGGATCTCCAATGCTAAGTAGCATGAAGCATGAATAATCAACTTATCACACTGGCAAAGGAATTGCAAATTCCAATATAATAATTAGGGCTAAGGATGAAAAAAATAATATGACCTAAACAGCATAGTTGAGTATGTTAATGAATTTGATATAAGAAGAAAAAAATGGTGCGTTGAAATTAAGCCATAGTGAAAAGAGCGTAATATAATTATAAACTAGTAAGTAAATGTAAATCAAAGGAAAGGAGTGAAACTGGAAAAGAAAAGCTTACAAGATGGGAAGGGTTAAGTTTGGAGTTCAAAGATGATTCGACTTGTTCCTTTGTCACACCCATTTCTCACGTGAGGTTTGCCCTTTCTGATCTTCTTCAATTTCTCGTGTGTAAACCCTTCTGTGAACTCAAATATATATTCGCTTCTTAACTTGCCGTTGCTCACACGCGGATTGATAAAAGAGTGAAAAATATCCTCACTTCTTTTCTTAAATTTTTAGAGTTAAAAAAATATCTAACAACACATTTTTTAATACATATTTTTTAACATAAGTTTAATTTTATTTTAACTAATATTTTTTAAGGAATTGTTTTTTGTTTTTTTTAAAGCAGCATAGGTTAGAAATTGAATGTGAATAAGTGGGTAACCACAACTCAAACTCATGCCCCTTTATATTACAATATATTGTCACTATTAATTGAGTTAAGTTTAAAGAGACGTTATAGTGTGACTTTTTAATATAATTGTGTAAAACTTGTTTGCACACATTAATTAAAATAATTTCATATTGAAATGTATGGAGATAGTTTTTTTTTTATAAGAAAAAGAATTCGATTACAAAATTAAATGAGACAAACTAGTGCATCTTACATCTTCTTCTATTAGAAGTTTCAAAGTGGGACGAAAAACATTATAAAAAACATTATAATTAAAGTCTAATGAAGAATGCTTGAGATTCGATAACAAATTAACATATTGATTAGCCTCGCAATGCACATGACAAATTGAAGTTCTTCATCCAGGATGGTGGATAAGAGATATCACCTCATTGAGAAAAGGTTGAAGGAAATAATTTTGAGATGAATCTAAAGTAACCATATTAACCACGATCAGAGAATCCATTTCAAAAATGATACTTCTGATATTTAATTGACTCGTCATATCTATTCCAATGTATTTGAAGGCCCCAGTGTTTTTTCCAAGAGGTAGATAGAAAGCCAATTATGTTGTAGAAACTAGAAACCACAAATATACCTACTATGTCAATCTATTATCAAACCTCCACAGGTAGAAATTCATGCTGACTTTTTATGATATTCATCAAAATTAACCTTATTATGGTTGTCTAGTGGACGTGACCAAAAGACCTCGATATTGCATCTCGATGGATGAGGTTGAAATTAGACATTAAAATTCGATCCCAGTTAATTTGTTCTGTAGCAATTTATTGTCCCAAAATTTAGTTATTAGCATTCAGTTTGTTATCAGGGCCTATAATCGAATCATGTATATTTCAGCTATGCGAGGAATGTTGAAATGCAGGTAGTAGATTGGATATCCAAACTGCATCTCTTACAAAAGAATGTGATTATGTGCATGAGACATGTTCAATTTACTTAATGACAGACAAATTTTACCAGGTATATGAAGGTGTCGTTACACAAATTGATGTGTTCATTCTCCCCCCTTTCTTCAATTTAGACATGTACTTTGCTCGGTATTACTCCTAACGAGACCTGTTATGCCTGAAATCATCATGGTTCTGCAATGGTTCTTCTCTCGGTCAAGACCTTTTCCTCTTTACTTGTTTTATGGTTATGATTGTCCATGTGTCGCTTTTTATCACTCTTATGAATTCCATTCTCGTTTTCAGAATTTACTTTCCTATTCGATTCAATACTGACAACACCTGTGGCTTGTGGGTATTTTTCCACTAGTATTTTGCAAAACATTGTCAAAACTAGATTCTCCGTCTTCAAAGGTACACACACCTCTGGAGCAATTTAGGAGTAAAGAGTGATTCTGATATTGCCTTCATATTGTCCTATACAGTAATCCACTGATAATGTTAAAGATAAGAGTTGCTAAAAATTGGATATTGAAACAAATAAGGATGGGGATTATCTTAGGATCTTATAAAAAACTAAAGCAAAAGATATGAGGTTCGATGACAATCTAGGGGACAAAACAAAAGAAAACCAGGAAAAATGGCGAAAAGAAAAAGAGGCTCAAGATTAATGAAGGATAAAAAGCAAAGCTGGAAATGAGTAGAATTTGTGTCCCTATCATCCCAAAACAAACATAAGAATGTGTCCTTACATACTGCATCACATGCATGTGAGGATTTCAATCTCCACTAACCAAACTTGCTATGAAATTTAGCGAAAACATCAAGTCAATACACAATGTTCAACAATTATTAACGTACATCTTTCGGTAGTGGCATTGTTGATTCAATCTCCTTGGATGCAAGACCATATAGATTGAATCAACCATAACCTCTAAATAGAGACAATATTTGTTGCCTTTCCAACTTCATTTGTCCCTATTAAACGAAAGTGCACAAATGAGAATGTGATTCCATCTTTTTGAAAGGGCACCAACAGGGAAGTAATCAAACATGATACATAATTTTAGAAGAACTCGTTGATTAAACAGACAATTTGTATCATGATAAATTGACCAGTGAAAATAAAAATTTCAAAAGAATGAGGCTAAAATTTTCTGAAACACTAATCAAATAATAGTACTCAGCATTTAGGTGTTAACTGCTAAATAATCACACGATTGTGTTATTTCACCTAAAAATGTTAACCTCAATGTGTGAAATATTCTGATTCTGTAGAGTAAAACACAAGCTTAAGCATGTGATAATGTCACTGGACTAAATCTAAAACATGTCCAAAAATAAATAAAAACAAAGTTTAAGATCATACTAATTAAAAGCACACCACACCATTGGCCTAAACTTTGATACAAATTACAATTATTACGGGGCATAATGTCCTATGCTACACAAGGCCACCATCCAAAAACATTTTTAGGTCATTTAATTGAGGCAAATCAACATCTCATTTTCTGATTTTGGTCCATCACAATTCTCGCATAATTATGCTGATGCACATGAAGCAAACTCAAGGGAATGTTAATTTAATTTATCAGACCATTGCAGTTTATCCAATCAAATTTTATAACACAAAAGCAAGTTAAAATTCTACTTAAATGGAATCAAACCCATATTTAATATATTAAATACTTCTTATAACTTTTTAACATAAGAACTATCCTGAAAAATACCCCATAATTTACGGGACTTAAATACAATTACACAAATTCCAAAATATAATAGAGGATTTTTCCTATCTTTGATTGTCTTTGAAGGATATTTTAAAAAAAAAAATGTTAATGGACGATACTTGTAAAAAATAATTACTAGGTAAGAAAAACATTGATAAAATATATGTGGGCCCCATAACACTGTGAAAATGAAATTGAAAAAAGGTATAAAAAAAATAGAAAAAGGGAAAAATAAAAAAAAATTGAAAAACACAAAGCATTTGATGGTGCCAAGCCAAAGCTTATACGGAGCCATGGAAAAATCAAAAGTGCAATCCGTGCGCTATCCATCTAAGTAAATCTTAACCGTTAGATTGATACTCACACGGATCGATCCCAAGTGGAATCCGTGTGCTATCGTCTTAATAAATCGTAGCCGTTAGATCGAGAGTCACGCGGATCGATCCCCAAACCCAAAACTGAATCCCTCACTCCCTCCAAAATTTCACTTGAAGATTTAAATCAAAACTCTATCAACTCATATATAAAACCCCTTTATCAGATCTGAACCATACACATCTAAAATCTCACATTCCATTTTCACAAACACAGTTAGAAATCAATCTTCCAGAAGCTTCTCTCAATGGCACGTACCAAGCAAACTGCTCGCAAATCCACCGGCGGCAAGGCTCCTCGGAAGCAGCTCGCCACCAAGGCTGCTCGGAAATCAGCTCCGGCAACCGGCGGAGTGAAGAAGCCACACAGATTCAGACCTGGAACTGTTGCTTTGAGAGAGATCCGTAAGTATCAGAAGAGCACTGAGCTTCTCATCCGTAAACTTCCATTCCAACGTCTTGTTCGTGAAATTGCTCAAGATTTCAAAACAGATCTGAGATTCCAGAGCAGTGCCGTTTCTGCTCTTCAAGAAGCTGCTGAAGCATACTTGGTTGGACTCTTTGAGGACACTAATCTTTGTGCAATTCATGCCAAGAGAGTTACCATCATGCCTAAGGACATTCAGCTTGCAAGAAGAATCAGAGGAGAGAGGGCTTAGTTTTTATTATCTTTTCCAATTAATAGCTCTAATTTTAGAATCCCAGTAGTCTTATTAGCTTCTATTTGTGAATCAAAAGCTCTAATTGTAACACATTGAATGAATATGAATGTTAATCAGTGTTGTTACAATTTCTCTATAGTAATTTGTTTATCTACTACACTTTGAAAAGAGTTGTTTGTTATTCTGTTACATACTCTGAGGTATATTAGCATGCCCTGGAAATTATTAGGTCACAGCATAATATCAATTAATATAATCCGGAACATTTAAAACCTTATTGCTGAAAACTGAAACAAATGTAAATCATGGAAGTTGCTGATCTTAAGTTAATGCAATATGCAGGTGTTTTTGAAAGGGAGGTAATTAATACTATATATTTTCCTATTGATTTGGTCATGATAATGTTACAGATAGTAAATTAGTAATAGGTTAATAACATGCCAAGGTTGGACACTATGTCTAATCAAAGGGCACAAATCAATGTGCTGATTACTACAAGTGTAACTTAGTAACACTTCAGCCTCATTGATGGGAGAACTTGCATAAGCTATGTTAGATATTATCTTAATGCCACATTTAGCTGAGCATCTGTCTCTTCATTGCTATAAGTTCTCCATGTGACATCTCACCTTTATACAGAACACCAAAACAACATTTTCCGATCATATTTTTATCAAACCACATTGTGTTTTAGTTTGAGTGAAATGCCGTTTGCCCATTTCATCAAATTACACTTACAAGGACTAAAATGCGGTTTGCCCATTTCTACTAACTTAGTAGAAGTGTTGTATCTAATTCAAGTACTGCACTTGTTTTGATTTGTTTGTATACACAGGAGCTTCTGAGTAAGCTTTTCAGAAGGCTAAAAGGATACTAAGATTACGAAAGCAATCTCACGGGCTGAGACATGGAATATGGAAGGGTAAAAACCTCATAGCTTATAATGGAATTGGAAGATGTGATGAAATCATCATCCTTATAAAGATAGAAACAAGAGACATGTTACAAGATACCTACGAGGATACTAATCAATAACTGTAAGGTTTGAATTCTGTGATTGGCCGTATTTTGTTAAAACAAGTGTTCTAGCAGGATATTGGACAAGTTGGTACGACATGTTGGTACGATATCGTAGTGTGCCTTGTTTTACTTTATTGGGAAATTTGTTTTAAACGTCAGATCTCTGAAATTCTATGAAGTTTTGATTCACGTGTGTTTTCTACAAGCAAGCAAAAGGTGGTTTAAGCTTTATCGTGTTTGCTAAGAATGATGTCAAAACATTTAAGGAAAAATATATATACTTCCGAAATATTGTGCTGAAGACCGTAATAGATTAGCCGTGTTTAGCCCGAATATTGTGCCCGAATTGTGTTTAGACCGTATTCTCAGGTTATATAAAGGAAAACTCTAAACCTAAGAAAACTACTGAAAGCCGCAATTCTGAAAGTGTCAATTATGATTTTAGTCTATCCATTGTTTTTTGTGAGCCACTCTTGTATCACTTTGATGCTAGAGTTGGGGTGATAGTTGAGTTGTAATTGTGAATAACTCGTAAGTTTTTAAGTTAGAGTGAATTCAGTTTCTTGGAGTGTGTCTCCATTTTGATTGTACTTGTTGTTATCACTAGTGAGTGGTTGAGAGGAAGTGAGAGGGGTCTCATATCTACGTGTTCTTAGATAAAATATTACGGGTAGTGATTAGGTGCAAAGACAAGTAAACCGAAGGTTGTTTATATATGATTTCAAACTAATACTATTATAGTGGATTTCCTTCCTGACGATGTAGGTGACTTTGCACCGAAATGAGTTAACAAATAACTTGTGTCATTTACTTTCTACAATTTACTTTGAGTTTGTTAATTGTTATTTGTGTTGTCAAAATGTCTTGACATTCCTAGTATCTTGCTTGACATCGTGCTCAACATCTCTTTAGTACGTGCCAAAACCTTAGGCTATTTCTCCTCCTCCTCCTCCTTCTGGACTAGAAAACCTTAGGCTATTTCTAGACTAGAAATTGCTACACAAGGCACAAAGCCTAGGAAAAGTTTCCCTATGGGTCCATTAGGGGGGGACCTGGCCTGGGCCTAGTGTGGCAAGTGCCACACCAGCCCAGGCCCAATTTTTTTTTTTTTTTAAAGTTATGCAGAATCCATCGTTCTTCCCCTTTCTACCCAGACAAACATGCTCACAACACACATAACACCCTAAAACCACAATTCTCCAAATTGAACACCACCCACCGCCAACCACCAACATGCAGTCAGCAACAACAACCACACCCTTCTATCAACTTCTCACCTTCCGACCAAAGCTTCAAACTTTCCAACCAAAAATTCCAACCCTTTTCTTCACTCCAACAATGGCTTCAGTTTTTGAGCTCAGAACAAGAGTAAAACCACTATACGTCTTGGATAATTCTTCTTCATATTCATCAGCAGTAGCAAGTGATGATGGGTTTGTTACATTGATGGAGTATATGGGTAAAGGAGGAGGAATTGGTGTGAATGATGATTTGGTGATTTTGATTGATCATATACAGTATGCTTGCAAGAGAATTGTAGCTTTTACAACTTCTTCTTTCAATTATAGCATTGATATGCCAAGTAGTGATTCTGATAGGGATGCTCCAAAGCCTTTTGATATTATATCGATGTGTTTTTATTCTCTCTTGAATTTTATGAGTTTCGACGATGTTTTTTCCTTTTTGTTTGTCTTGATTAGTTTTATCATGTTTTTCCATCGTGTTTATGTGTTGTTAATTGGGAATTATAACAAAATGGATGGTTGAAAATAGTGGGAAAAACTCAATATAGCATGAATCATGGATAAAAAATACTTTAAAAGTCGGTTTTGTATCTTTAAAAAAAAGAAAATTATTGGTTTTGTACGCATGAATTAGGTTAACTATAGCATTAGAGTCTATCTATTTGACAAAGTGTGTTGGAGTATCTAATATCAATTTGTTGTATAATTGATTTAAGATGAAGAAATTGTGTCAAGTTTTGCCTAGAGACAAAGCTATTAGTAATGATGTAATTTTAACTCATTTTCAACAAATAGAAAATAGAGTATTTTATTTTATTTTATAATTTTGGTTGCTACAGCTATTTTTAATATAACTTCTTACTATATTTACTATTATTTAAATATTTAATACAAAAATTGTGCCCCAGTGTTTTTCCGAGTCCAGGTCCACCCTTGGGTCCATATTGAATTAAAAGCTTGTGAGAACTTTGGTGGTGGTACTAACTTTGGCCTAAGGTGGCTGCAAGAAAAGTTGGATATAGTTTTGCATAAATTCAGCCATACATGAATAGTTATGGCGATACTTATATATATGATTTGATAGCTGATGTGGTTGTTGTATGTACCTATATGACAATATCAAATTACAATAAGTTGTTTTTGCTTCCCTCGTTATCAGCTGGTCAAGCTCAAACTATAGAATGTTAGATTTAATATTTGCTTATCAAACTTGATATATTTATCTTTCTCTTACATATTTTCTGTGTTAATGAAGATGAAATTAGAATGGGTTTACTTAACTTGGCAAAACATACCACTGAGTGGGAGAGTCAATCCCCACAAAACATTTATTGAGACAGTTTTAAATCATTGAACAGATAATTAAATCAATGTGTCCATGACGGCTTAATGTGTTTTAAATAATAGTTATACCACTATATTCCAATGTTGTTCATGATATGGAACTACTCTCAAGTTTTTTAAAGATGAAGATAAAATATATTTAGATAATGATTATCTAAGATGAAGATATTTGAATTATTTTTTATTTAAAAAAAAAGGAAAGTATATAAATAAATAAATAAAGTAAATGTTAACATGTATTCTTTGGCACATAATAATAAATTAGTTATAATTTTTTTTTGATGAAATGTAATTAACTATTTGAGAGGTTTATTATTTTTTTCATTTTTTTTTTAATTCTTTAACATATGCATGCCTAGACACGTTAGATCCTAACAAAAATTATCAAAATGACTTTTTTTTTTATTATCAAAATGACTTATTTTGTGAAAATTATCACATTTTGAGAGCATATGTTTGGCGAAGGTATCCTTCTTCTTTTGTTCTCTCATGTTGGGTTGGGGTTACCCCCCAACACGCATACTAATTTTTTCTTCTCTCTTCTTTGCTATGTTAATGTAGCTAAGCTTAGGGATTTCGAATCCCTTCTCATCAAAATTGACACAATGGCCAAACCCATTCACAAACACGTTTACACTGACAGTGCTTGTAGCCATTGATTGAAGATTGATTTCTCTCCAATTGGTTCAACAACTCTTAATGTTGGCCAGGTATGAATTTTTCATCGCAATTACTTCTGGGCTTCCAAACGCTCATAAAAAAACTTGAATTTTCAAACTTGGCGAGCAAGCAATAGCATAAATAAATAGAGGGCTAAAAAGGAAACAAAAAAAACTCTAATTTTATTTATAGCATTAGGGTTTTGTTGAGCGATAATCGTTTACAGTTTAACCCTAAAGCAACAAACCTAAGCAGCGAATCCACATTCTCAACGCAGCCACCGTCGGAAGTTAGGGGTGAGAAACTCTGCTTTTTTCTTTTATTTTTATTTTTCCTATTTCCCTTCCTCTCTCTAGTAGCGCCCGCAATAATTCTATTCTGGCGCAATTTAGGGCGCCATAGAAGAGAAAGGGAAAGATAGGGCTTTATGAAGCACGACACGTCGACACCGATAATAATTTTAAAAAAATTGATAATATAATCAAACGTGTTTGCATTGTGTTAGTGTCAGATAGTGATACGTGTCAGACACTCATTCGATCATAAGTGTCAGTGTTTTTAGAGGAGGGGCTTTTTGGGGAAGGTAAGGGAATATGAAGAGGAATTTCTCAACTTGTTTAGGTAAAAAATTTAAAGGAAAAGAGAAGAGGGAGAACATTCTTGCTAATATATATATTTTTTTAATTTATTATTTGAAAGAGTAGAATTGTTTTGATAGATTAATAAAGTCCTTTGAAAACCTTGATCCAATTCATTTTTTTGCTTCCCATGTAGGGAAGTTTTAGTTTGGCGGAGAAAAATAGTTCGCCAGGGCAAGATGGAACTATTATAACTTCGGCTTTAATTTTGCTCCTAAAACTTGTGATTATATGTTTGGAGGTGAATTTGATATTTGTATAATTTATGATGTTAGTTGCAGAAGAGATTGAATTTTTGTGTTGCTCTAGATGGGTACTTCTAGGCAGAAATGGTCATCAGAAGAGGAAGCGGCGCTCAAAGCTGGAGTTGTCAAGCATAGGGTCGGTAAATGGAGTAAAATACTCAAGGTTCCTGAGTTTAACCATGTGTTGTATATCCGCTCAAATATCAATCTCAAGGTATGCTTATGATGTTGGTTGTTGTGCTTATTTGTTTATTTATTCCCTTTACATATAATAATGTATTGAATAAATGTTGGACAGTCAAATGTGGGTTTCAAGGTTTGGTTATGTGGGTTGGATAGGATAAATGGAGAAATATGAGTATAAAGGCAAATGGATCGACCTCCAGGGACAACTATCAGCTAGCAATCAAAAGGGTGCATCATCAGGCACCAGAACAGGGTGACAATTCCATGGTTGTAATTCTTGTTACTACTGATGATGAAATTCTTGATGTCCAGCCTCTCCAAGTTTCAACAGATATGCTGGAAATTAAGGATCCGGAAAGGTCTATCAAAAGGTTGGCCCCATATTTTTTGTTTTGTTTAGTATGGTAAATTATTTAACGGAAAATGCTAACAACTTTCCTTGTTTAGAAGTTCAAAATGGACATTTTATGTTGGGAATTGTGTATTCAACACATTGAAACATTAAAAAGAAATTTTTTCTACATAAACTTGTCAACTGTTTCCTTTTTTGAATCCTTAACTTAGCATGGCCCTTATTTAATTGCATCTTACAGAGATTGAATTTTAACAAACCGCTATTGTTCTGCGATGCACGATTTAATACAAAATATCGACCGTAATATCCCTATTAGTTTCTTTGGTCGAAATGCGGGAAAGCTCCATTTGGTGGAATCGAGTTTTGTGAATTATCCCTGGAAGTGGAAGATAATTTTGAGATCTTCAAAAGATATTTGGGGGTTCATTGTGACTACTGTCACTTCAACCAACACACAAGACAAGACTTTACCACCGTGGAGCAGCTTTTTGCTAAAAGATGAGGGAGAAACTCAGCAATCAACTATAGACTATAGCAACACTTTATCACTGTAGTGTAGAAGAACATGAACAAACTAATACTTTCTGTGATCTGTGATTAGCAACACTCACATCTATGATCATTGTTTGCAGAATAGGACATATATAATTTAATTGTGCTACCGGCGATTGCCTTTCAATTAGGGATTCTTATTAATTACCAAGTGTGTTAAGATCATCCCATTTCCTTGCTCATATGTTTGCCTAATTTCATTATCTTGCTTTGCTTGCATCATGTAGAGGATTCTTTCATTTGAGATTTTGTTTATATACATATGTTCCTCATTTTGACAGTGTATGCCTAACCATGTTTACATTATACAAATGGGATAACCTTATAATGGAAGCAATATCTAGCTTGAATGAGGTCGATGGTTCTAATAAAACAACTATTGCTTCTTTCATTAAGGTATAATTATGATTTCTAAGCCCAACTTTTATTTGTTCTACTTTTAATTTATAAAATTTGGTGACATGCTATTATTTTAACTTTATGATTAAAGATGCTGATTTACGTAAATATGACATAAAATCGTTGTTCTACTGAACAGTATTTTAGAATATCTTAGAAAATCTCTCGTCCATATTCCTTGATGTTATTTGTTTAATTTTGATTAGGAGTTGATATTAGTACAAAAATTGGTTGGTACTTCATATGCGAACAAACCTTGGCACTACCTTGTGATATAGAGGTCATAGGTTGAACTCCTTGTAACAGCCTCTCCGCTTGCGGGTTGCTGCATAAGTCTATCCTCGCCTAGTGGGAGCCTCGTGCATTGGAGTAATAAATGAAAATCATTGTGTGTATAAATTACAAGAAAATATCCTTGTTTACAGTCGTAGAATTATATAGAAGAAAATGTAAGAAGTAGGAAAGAAAATAGACAAATGTTTAATCAACTACATATAATAACTCTTAGTATGCAAATGTTTAATTGCTTCAAATTTCTTCTTCATTTATATATATCGATGATTACTTACACATGAATAAGAAGCAAGCGGGCAACAAGCTGCGCCGCTAGACTTTTTTGGATGGCAAAATCAATCCTCGTAAATGCAACATTCATGGACCTAGAAGACATGACATTGCTATGCATGACCCGTTGAACTCTATGTAGAAGGTTAACAGCCTCTAGTGCTAGTAAGCTGAAAGTGTCAAAAGCAAATGGTATAAAAGCAAATTGATTGTCAGAACACGCTTTCTCATGTTTGACCATTTTGCTTGACGCAGCTTTTAGGGCTGCATGTCCTACCGTAAAAGCCCCGACCCCTAATCCCACAAGTGGTGAAACCCCAGCCAAGTCCACACGTGCATGTTTTCCTCCTACCCATCCGTACAACATAATTGCTTTGATTTTGCTAAGTTGGGGCCATCATGAAGCAGAGCTAGTTTAGAAAAAGAAGGTTAAAATTAAGCCATTTGCTGAAAGACAAGTGAGCCTATTTGCACAAAGAAGCTTAAGTGGTGTGAGTGTCTTGAAACTCTAAGCCTTTTGAAACCTGGTTACTGTAACTTGTGATTTTCGTGAATGGAAGCTTAGTATATCTTGACCCTTTGGTGCTTCAAATTCCCCTTGTGGTAGAATGTGATCTATGATGCTATTTCAACTTTCAATTGACTAAATCTTATGTGGTTAAGAAATAATTATATTGATTATTGCAATACTAGCTAAAGTTCTATAGCATTCCATTTGGTTGGATACTTTTCTATTTTATTTTTTCTTATACACTATTGTTTTTTGTGTTAAACATAAGTTGAATTCATTATTCTGTATAATGTAGAACCAATATTGCGCACCGGCAGATTTCAAAAAGAAGCTCTCAGCAAAACTGGAGGATCTTGTATCTAGTGGAAAACTGATCAAGGTATATTACAACATGTTTCATTATGTCATAACTGTTCCATCTCATGCAAACATACATTAAAAATTGTCGTAAATGCATTTGTTTTCAACGATAACAACGTATTTTTTTGTGTTTTTATCCAAGCACCAGTGCGATGCACTTTACAACTCTATCCTATGGGTTAATGTGGGAACATGAGCATCAAATGGGATTGAAACATGGATATCCCCATTTGTAGCAGAGGTTGATCTGTCTTTACATCCCCTATCTTTTGGGAGTGGGTTTTCCTCTACAATATTGTTTTATATTTACCGCTTCATGGACAAATACAAAGTCAAACATTTACTCTAAAGAGGTAGTGGATTCGTATTGGGAACCAAAGTCAAACATTGGCCAGCAGAAATAACGCCTAAGTAGAGCTTATAAAGCTTAAGCAATCATCACCTTAGAAGTTGGCTTGGTGGAGACAAACTGGTATTGTGTCTAACCTAGACACATTATTGGATCGCCGTATTATCCATGAACCAAGTTTAATAATGTTGGGTGTGAGAAGATGTATAGAAAAAACTCGTGTGTGAGATAAGGCCTAAATAGAACTTTTAATATCTAGGCAATCTCCTCCTTACAAGCCGCTTTTCTTTTTTTTAATTCAGAATACATATATTTGTTTCAGATAAGTTGTTGCTGCTGATGCTCTTGTTATATTCTATTCTCTGTAGTCTGTTGCAGAGATACAGCTGCTGGTTGTGAGTTTGGGTTCAGATTCTAGTATACAACTCTCGATTTTCTAATGTTGACATGGACAAAATTAGTATCTTCTGATGTGAATTAAAAACAGTTTTTGTTCTTTATATTCTAGGAATCAATATTTTTTCTTGATTTAGTGTTATACCTTTATTGTGAGTCATATTTGGGTGCTATTCTCATTTTTGGATGATTCAATTAGAGATCTTACTAATGGGTTGAGCTTTATATTTCAGGTGAAACATAGGTACATGATTGCGCCTACCCAAGCATATTCAGTTAGTGGAAAATACCCACCCATGTTATTATTGGAAGGGAGGCAGAAAGCCTCTATTAAATCTGACAGGGGTGGGGGTAATATCCCTACAAAATCTGACATAGATGATCAAAAAAGAAAGGCTGAGATAGACTTGGAATTGGAAAAGGTAATGTCCATGTCTTTACAAGAGGTAATCGCATGTGCTACTCAAGCAGTTGCTGAAGCAGAAGCCGCCATGGCAGCAGCTGAAGAGGCAGCAAAGGAGGCAGAGGCTGCAGAAGCAGAAGCAGATGTTGCGGCAGCTATTGCAAAAGCTGCACAAAAATCACTATAATCACTGCGGTAAATATTGGCTTTTCCTTCCGTTGTAATACTGTTACATAATACATTAATAGGGCACATGGAAGATTCTTTTGTATGCAACTTAGAAGCAAACTAACATAATGATTTATTTATTTTTTTCATATATTCATATGATGTTATTTGGGAATGCCAATTTTCTTTGTTTTATACATAAAACCTGCTCGCGAGGGCATAAAGCACATCTCTTCTCAAAACCGATCATCTAAAATATAGAAATCTGATTAGGTTGCAGAGGGATTTATCATTTCAGAGACTTTCTTTTAGGCATCGTAGTGATTATTTGGTATTTTAATTTTTTTTTTTGCATATATTAATTTGTAGATGATCCCTGCTCTTGATTGAAGTGTGAAGAATGAAACACGAGGAGGGTGATCCGTGGCTTTGAGTAGGAATGGTAGTCAGATTCATTTCGTTTTAGAGGAATGATAGCCAGATTCATATTAATCATTTCCTTGCATTTTTTATATCTTATATTATTTATTTAAAGTGGCTCTAGGCTTTAGCCTTTATCGGGGGATTATTATGAAGAACTAGACCTTGAAATTTCCTGATCAGATATTATATTAGTGTTCAAGGTTTTTATTTGAAGGAGGGGTGCTAATCTCTACTCCACACACCTCATTACGCAGTTTCTATTTAGATTTGATTTTTTTTCTTCTTCTTGTTAACACGGTTTTTAATTAAAAAAGAAAGGACCAAAACTGAGTTATTTTGAAATTGGAGAACCAATTCTATGAGTGAATGAAATTAGGGGATCAAAACAATAATTAAGTCTTTTTTTATGTTATTTCTAAAAAAATCGGTATATTTCAACCAGGGACAGAGCCAAAAATCAAACTTAGGGGGACTGAGTTGAAAGTATAATTTATTAAAGAAAAATAAATTTTCAAATGCACATCATATACAAGAAAATTATGAAATTATAAGATATATTCAAAATTAAAATATTTAAAATTATAAGAAATTATAAGGATAAAAAAGAGATGGGTATTTTGAAGTTTGCCGTTGGATGACTAGACTAGAAAGATTTTTGAATAACAGAGAAAGAAATATGAAATAAAGCAAACACAGGAGTATCGCGTCAAAATGATAGCATGGTCTAAATTAAGGATGCTGCTGAACTCACTTCCACGTTCCACCATCGGTATCCTTTTTCTCTTCTTCTCTCACGTTGGAGTTACCACTTACACGCATACTACTGTTGTTTTTCTTCTCTATTGCTATGTTACTGTAGCTTAAGGATTTTATATCCCTTGTCATCATCATCAACATTGACACAGTGGCCAAACCCATTCACAAAATTAACTAAAAATTCAGGCATGTTTTTTTTTATTTCGCAGAGGACCACATGTTCTGGTGGTGTAATGTAAAATTCCCTTACAAAATAATGCATGCACACATGTTCTGGTGTAAGTAAGAATTATATAATGATGCGAATGACAGTAGAAAATCATTTATTATCTATTATAGCCCTGCCTTAACCTTGGCTTAAGCAACATAAACCAATTTAATCACCTTCCTATCATCTACACCTCAACATTTTGTTAACTTATGATCAACAACTTTCATGATTTTCCCTTGTTTCACTTTCTCTGTTTCTCATTAACAATCTTTGGAAAATACTGCCATTTCCATTTTATGTTGTCCTTTTCATCTCAGCCAAACACACTTGTTTTCTTTCTCCATCAATTTTAAATAAAACTATATCATAACTAAAATAATTTCTTGTTCCAATATTTTCAAATACATTAATCTTATAAGAAACACCATTTTCTAAAATACTCCTTCTGTCCCATAAGGGAAAAAAAAATCACACTTATTAAAAAAACTAAAACATAATAGTTTATAGCATAGTTTTTTGTGTTATCTTTGAAATAAGTTTTATAGGAAGATGTAAAACCAATTTTCATTGGTTATTGGTTATTGAGGAGAAAATGAAAGAGAGCAAATTAAATGCACTTTGCATTTAATTTTTTTTTGGAAAAGATAATTTTTTGAAACAACATAATTAAATATGATAAAAATTAGTATTTTTTGCTTATAATTTGAAACAAAGAAAATTGATGTTTTTTGCTTATAATTTGGTACGGATGGAAGGGAGTATTGAAGAACGTAGATATTAAATTTCTTACTATTGCAGAGGCTACTAAAAAAACAATAAAGAGTCGTCTTCAGATAAAGATAAACATAGGTTCTGGATATTGAAACTATTGCAATGCACTGCAACAGAGTTCTAAATCACAGCAGTGCAGTAAGATCTTAAAAGGCTTTAAAATGTTGATGATATATTAATGTTCTGAATCCTTTTTCAAAGTTTTTTAAAGAACGAAATTAATTATGTCGCAAATTAGTTTATTAAATTACGGTGTAAGTTCACGGGTAATAAAAAAAACGCAAATGAATAATTCTTTTTCAATTAATTAATAATGGTCACATGATACTGAAGTATCGCTGAACTGCATTTACCACTGAGTTGTTAATAATAATAAGTATGTTAAGAAGTAACTAGCGACGTAGTTGCTTCCTAGCATGCATATTATTATTAATTAGTTGCTCAATGGCCAGTAGAGTTTAGTGATACTTCAATATCACGAAATTGAAGTATCGCGTGACCATTAATTAATTGAAAAAGAATTACTCATTTGTGTTCTTTTTATTACTTGTGAACTGCAAACAAAATTCCAGGATATCATAAACAATTAACAAATTCAAAGTGTAAACAAAGAAATTATTAGAGTGAAATTGCAAGATTACTGATTAGTATTCATATTAAAATAGTGCTACAATTAGATCTGAAGATTCACACATAGAGCCAATACTACTAACTATCCAGTTTTATGGCAACGAAATTGAAATTCTAGCAAATACCTAAGCCCTCTCTCCTCTGATTCTTCTTGCAAGCTGAATGTCCTTAGGCATGATGGTAACTCTCTTGGCATGAATTGCACAAAGATTAGTGTCCTCAAAGAGTCCAACCAAGTATGCTTCAGCAGCTTCTTGAAGAGCAGAAACGGCACTGCTCTGGAATCTCAGATCTGTTTTGAAATCTTGAGCAATTTCACGAACAAGACGTTGGAATGGAAGTTTACGGATGAGAAGCTCAGTGCTCTTCTGATACTTACGGATCTCTCTCAAAGCAACAGTTCCAGGTCTGAATCTGTGTGGCTTCTTCACTCCGCCGGTTGCCGGAGCTGATTTCCGAGCAGCCTTGGTGGCGAGCTGCTTCCGAGGAGCCTTGCCGCCGGTGGATTTGCGAGCAGTTTGCTTGGTACGTGCCATTGAGAGAAGCTTCTGGAAGATTGATTTCTAACTGTGTTTGTGAAAATGGAATGTGAGATTTTAGATGTGTATGGTTCAGATCTGATAAAGGGGTTTTATATATGAGTTGATAGAGTTTTGATTTAAATCTTCAAGTGAAATTTTGGAGGGAGTGAGGGATTCAGTTTTGGGTTTGGGGATCGATCCGCGTGACTCTCGATCTAACGGCTACGATTTATTAAGACGATAGCACACGGATTCCACTTTTATTGATCCTATCTTCTTTCCAAAGATCCGCGTAGATTTTGGTATGGCGCCAGCCAACATACAGTTACACTGTGTTTTTCACATTTTCTTTTGTTTTGTTTATTGAAAAAAGTAAATAAATTGTGTCAAAAAAGTGAAAATGAAATTGTAATTTTTAATTATGTTTGAAACATTGAAATAGAAAATTAAGAAATATGTAATGTATGATGTAATTTGAAAATTAAGATAAATTTAGTATATATAGAATGAAATTCATAACAAACAAAAATGAATTGGTCTAAGTTGTAAAAAAAAAAAACAAATAGGTCTATATGGTAAGAGATTTAAGCAAGTGGTAGGGAATTTGTTCTGTGACTTTTACGTAGATGATGTTGTGGTTAAGTAGGGTTGGGAATATGTCATACCGATTTACAGGTGCTTAAACTTTTGAAAAATTCTATTTAAGTAAATAGGTTAGACTTATGCTATAAAAAAAAAACTTACAAAACCTGATAGGTCAACCTATTTATGCATATTATTAGAACTTTTTATTTATTTATATTAAACATAAAAATCAAGAAATAACTCAAATAATGGACTTTTTAAATAGGTTTTAAGACTTAATTTTTCGTAGGTCAGGCTTAGGAGAATCAAAATCTGGCCTGCCCTACTCCCGCTCCTATGGTTAAATTTAAAGATTTTTAAAGTATAAGGAAACACCAACTGAAATCCTTCATGAGGAATACCTGATTGAAGGATGTGTTTAAATGGGCGACTTTTTGATTCAAGAGCTAGTCGATGATTTGAAAGATTGTTTCATGTCAAGTTCAAGTTGAAGCCGAAAACGCTCAATCATGTACTGTTGGATGAAAATTCATATAATAGAGGTCTATAAAGGATTCTCATAAGGCTGACCCTATAATGAAATGGTTGACTTATCGTTGAAGATACTATTGTTCGACCACAATGGTTGATTGCTTCTTATATACACAAAATGATGTAGGGCTTTACAGCTGCATGAACTAATATAGAGGGTACCGATTGGGTTGTTACACCTAAACATTACGCCCTAATCTTTTAGGGGATGTGTAATGGATTTGATTGGTAAAATACATCCACCATCATTGCTACTGACTACTTTACTAAATGGGTGGAGGCTCAACTGATAATAAATGAAGGGAAATATGATATCATCGTGTTTTTTTAGGATGATATCATCGTGTTTATTATGCATCAAGCTGTATACGTGTTTAGGATCTCATAAACTATCAGAACCGATAAAAGGAAAAGGCTCAACTGACGATAAGTGAAGGGAAATATGCAATCGTCATGTTTATTATGCATCAAGTTGTAAGCGTGTTTGGGATCCCATGAACTATCAGAACCGACAAAAGGGAAATTAATTTACATATGAAAAGATGGTCTCCTTAATGCAAGAGTGCAACACAATACCCATCCATTCATCTTCGTATTATGCTAAGGCGAAGGACCTAAAAAGGTGACTAAACTGATAATTATTGACATAATCAAGAAAAATGTCATAGATCAACTGAAAACGTGGCATGAAACTTTACAAAAAGTTCTTTGGGCTATTAGAAATTCTAAAATGGTTGCTAATGGTTTTACCCCTTATCAGCTCATATACGATCAAGATGAAGTACTACCATTAGAGATTGATGTGGTGTCTTTATGAGTAGCTCAACGTAATCAATTCACTCTTGATTAGCATAAGCATGTCATGTTAATAGAACCCGACTTCCCTTACGAGGATTGATAATGGCACTAGGGAGGAATGAAAAGTCCAAACAAAAAATGGCCAACCTACACAAGTGAGCCACAGTTATGAAATTTGTTGAGGGCGACTTGGTTTGGATAACCATTTTACTGATTGAAACTAAAACTCCAAAGTATGGAAAATTGTCATCAAATTAGGAAGGTATACGACCAGAGGTGACAAAACAAGTCTAATCTGTAAGCCGAACCGTTTAACCCATCAAAATAATGTTAGTATAATTGGAAGTACTTCAACGATTTCTGTACCAAATATTCCAAATTTATAGTGGTTGAAATTATGTCAAAATATGTGTGAGTGTAACTTTAGATGAATCAATTTTTTAGCTCTGGGAAACAATGTTAGCAGTACTTTCCTTAATCTTCTACATTATCCTTCAGTATCTTTACTTTTTCATTAATCACGTACTCATTTTGTCCTCTCTTAAGTCCAGATGGAATCTAATTGGACATAGAAAAAATTGATGGAATCTAACTGAGGAGGGAATCCACTTGCGTCTCTATTTTTTAATTAAAAATAGGTTACAAGTCTACTAATTAAGCTTGCCTTTTTCTTTTGACAACACTAAGCTACACTTTAACTATTTAAGCCACAAATCAATTGCAGAATACAAGGAATCTTGCTGAGTGGAAAATAATTCAGGTGCTAATTATTGGCGCATTTGATGTTTTTTTCTTTCTATCTCTTCTATTATGCAATTTTTATACTGTGCATCCAACTTTAGTTTACCTGGTTTTCTTTCCGTCTGACGTGGTTGAACCTTAAATCGGTTTGTACTACATTGTGGTTATTCGAGCGATTTGAAACAGTTGAACCGTGACATTCAAGTCTTAGTGATTCAATTATTAGAAGGTTGATATAACTAGTTCCTAGCTTCCAATATTGTCAAAATTGAGCGTTTAAGCAAACTCATTTTACCTATCAACCCGTAAACTCAAACTCGAGTTTAGTTTACCTCAAATCAAATAATATTAAACTAATATATACTTGACATATATACTTATATAATACAATAAATGCATTAATAATTCAAAATTTCAACTCAATTATAAAGCATAAAACCAACACAAACAAAATCAACTTAACAAAGAGGAAAAATAACCAAATGTGAAAATAGAGATGAAAAAATAAGTAAAAAAACACATAAAAATTCCTTGTTTAAACAATTTGCATCAAGTCAAGCACTATAAACTCAATTTCATTTCATAGTTTGCTAAAAATTGAGTTTATAGGTCGAGTCAACTCGAAATTGATACTTAAATTCTCGTGGAATCAGGTTAACTCGCGATTTTAACCAAGTTGCTTACAATTTTCTTTAACAATAATTTGTCTGTAATGGCCTGCTTACCTGATAGAGGAATATAAAATGCATTGAGCTCAAGCAAATCAAAACTCAGCCGCCAGGGATAGAGTGTGGTTAGTCAGTGCTGGTAACAAGTCTCCGTTGTTTGAGTGTATAGTAGTATGTTACAACATTACCCTTTTAGAGAGTATAGTTATTTGATTGGAAATTGAATAGGTGGTTTCTGTCTCAGCTTCCATTCAAAACATATATGCTCCATTGACTGGATAAAGTACGCCACTTTGTAATTATGTTTTTTTTTATTTTTATTTTTTTAATTTCTTTCCTCCTAGCTAGTTACACTTACAACACTCTAGTGGTTCATCACATGACCTTTGATGTGAACAAATGTTTTTAAACTTGGATGGAGGTGGTTGGGTATCTAATTTGATTGCTCTGTATTATTATTTGTTTAATTCAATAATTAATTTTGTTAATTTAACGTTTTTTTAGTTGTTAAGAATAATCACATGTCAAACTTCAATACTACTTGCTTCAGTGTCACAAAATGTGAATGTGAAATTAACCAATACAAGTATTAAAGATTAAAGTATAACACATGTTAAAAATGAGCGAGCAACACTAGTTTTTAATATTTACTCTAACATCATCTACTTTTGTGTGAAATCAACGTGAACTTCATATTTTAATTTTTTTTGTTGAGATTTTCATGGATTTCACCTTATAAAAGATAGTAGGCTAAATTGCATTTTTGGTCCTTTAACTATTTAGGTAGTATCGTTTTGGTCATTTAATTAAAATTCGATTTATTTTTGTCCCTTAACTTCTCTCTGTTACACATTTTGGTCCTTTTCATTAGTTTTAATTAAAAAACGTTAGATTTTTTTCTCCTCTTTTTTATCTTCATATCATCTCTATCAACCTTCAACAACAAGAATCCCATAAAAATTCTAGAAGAAAATCTAACGTTTTTGAATTAAAACTAACTAACGGAAATGACCAAAATGTGTAACGGAGAGGAGTTAAGGGATCAAAATAAATTAAATTTTAATTAAAGGACCAAAGTGATACTATCTAAATAGTTAAGGGACCAAAAATGCAATTTAACCAATAGTGTATCAAAATAGATCAATTGTATAGTGCACAAGTAAGAGAACTGTAATTTTATTAGTTTGTACCATATAAAATAAGTCAATTCTATAATGCACAAGTAAGACAAGTCTTGCATTATGCATAAACTAATTTCCTTATTCTATCAATAAATATCACCAATAAACTAAATGAAATACAATGTGACTTTGATCAAATAGTAGAAAATACACTTGTGCAACTTTTTGTTGTTGTTGTTGTGTGTTAACCATCAGGGAAAAAATATTATAATTCAAAGTTTGGTGGGAAGGTAAGTATAATATAAATACAAATTATCCTATTTCAGAATTGAACCATCTTAAAACTTTCAAAATATACTTGAGTCGTGTGTTATATTGTCTTTACTGTACTCTAAACTTCTTGTTTCATTTTGGAAGCTCACCTGTTTTCCACCCTTGACTCTACGACTCAAACATCTAGCTAGAATGTTTTACGTTTCGCATAATTCAAGCAATAAAATGACTTGTCCTACACAAAAGAGATAATATTAAAAATATTATCTAAGCAATTGATAATGACGCGCACTTTAAACTTAAGAGTCCATTTGTTATAGTTTTTTTAAGAAAAAAATCACTTATTTTAAAAAAATAATCACTTTTATAAGTTTTGTATGCGTTTGTTACAGCTTTTTAAAAAAAAAAATCAGACTTCAAATGAGAAGCTGTTAAGAGAAGCTTCTCAAAAAATAGATTTTTTAGAGGAGAGAGAAAATATTGAACTAATTTCGTAACAAAAAATCTCTTTTATATAGTTGTATTCAAACAAACTAGATTATTTGTTTAAAAAAAATGATTTTTATTACGGTAAACAAACGCAAAATAGATTCTGATTTTTTATAAAATCTCTAAAATATAATTTCTAAATTATTTTACGTCAAAATCACTTCTATTTTAATCCGTAACAAACGGGCTCTAAATAATATTACATAAATCCCTTTATTCTTTGTTAAAATAAAAAATAAAGCCCTCTCCATAAAAAAATAATAATTCCCTCTTTAAAAAAAATAAAAATAAAAAGTAATTCGGAAATAATTTACCAAGAATCTCTCACTTGGGTTATAATTTACATAAAATCACTTAATTTGGAAATCTATTTATATTAAACATTTTTTAAGGAATTTATAGTTATATTAAACATTTTTGTAAGGAATTTATATTGAATATTTTTATAAAAGTTAAAACCGCTGTTTGCGAAATTCGAACTCGCACTCCCTTGGCAAACGAGATTTAAAGTACCGTAGAGTAGAATATTTTGAAAACACGAAATATTCATGGTTCAAATAATTACTTACTGCATAATATTGTTAAAAATGCATTCAAAATTTTAACTAATGTATATTTACAATTTAAGGTCAAACTATAATAACTAAAAGCTTGAAACTGCAATGAACATTAATCAGCTTAATTCTCTATAGTTACGTTCAAAAGCTTCGGCGTCTAGCGGTTGAATCCTAATAATAGTTTCTGGCACTGGCAACATAGGTGGTGCTTGAGCTTCCAATCCAACAATCTTTCGACAAGTCTCAAGTAGGCACTGTCTGCACTTAGGGCATGATGAGTGTGCTTTTAGCCATTTGTCGATGCAACGAACATGAAAACCATGATTGCATTTAGGCAAAATGCGCACCTTTTCACCCTTAGTGAACTCTGAGAGACATATCACACACTCAGCATCCAAACTTGGCAATTTCAACTCAGTTGAATAACTTACTGTTGGGAATGTCTTGAGAGCTTTCTTCCTGATTCCTTTGTTAGCCAATTGAGGTGAAGAGTTGTTGCTCGAACGCGAAGAAGAATCGTTGTTTAGGGCTACGTTGGAAAACCTTAAAGCGCACCTTATGATAGAGTTTAAGGCAAGAGAGCAAATAAGAGCACACAATAGAACTGCAAGTATCATCACAACATTTGCATCAAATTCACGAATTCCAAAATATGAGTTAGTTGAATTGTGGTTTTGTGTGAGAACAGGGGAGTTGGTTGGTGATTGAAAATCAATTGGATTTTGGAAGAGTAACCTTCTTGTGTGAGATTCCACAAGAAGCTCATGGAGAAGTGGTGAAGTAAATGAAGTAGAAGCATACATGTTTTCTATTAGGGAACTTGATGAGTTGGTTAATTAGAGTTTGAGTGTTGTTGTTATATTATCCTAGACAGACAGGGGACTATATATAGAGAAGTTAATATAGTAGAATTGATATGGTATCTGGCTTTAATTGAAAGTTTGAATTAACTATTAATAGTATTTGGTGCCTAGTTGCTAGTTAGTAATTTTTTTGTATTTCTTTTTTCTCCACTGATCATCACTATGTCTTTTTGTATATTATTTAATTTAATCTGGCTTTATAATGCAGTAGGGTCCATTTTATTTCCACTTTATGCCACGCAGAATGTGGCGATTGGCAACTGGATTTCATAATGGAGTATGTTAAGTAAAAATAAAATAAAAATCATATCATATATGTTAGATATCATAGGAGATTGCTGCTGTTTCCCGCTAAACAAAGGACCCAGCAAGCTCATAAAGGAATAGTAAATATATGAGTTGATGCTACACTAGTATTTTTTCTATGATTAAAGACTTAAAGGACTTAATTCAATGTCTCAGCATTTGTGTCACTATGAGAGAAAGAGATAGAGCCAAGTGGACAAGTCTGTAATGGCGTTGTGGAAAAGGTCTTGTTTTTTTATATACTTGCAACGTACGTTTTGGTACACTTGCAACGCGACAAGTTGATGAGGTTCAAAACATTAACATGAGCCATCGAATTATGGCCGTTGGATTATTAATTAACCAGTACTTTGAAGTATGAAGCATAGACTTCCTCCACGTCACAAAAGCAAAACTGAAAAGATGATTGGAAAAATAAATTACGTATCTTTTCTCTTGATTTCCATATAAGTCATTGTTTGAGGATATTTTATCAACTAAAATTATTGAAGTTGTTGAAGTTTTACACCGTCAAAGTTTCGGTTGTTGATAGACAATTCATCTTATGATCTATATTTTACACTGGACTTGAGGTTAGTCATTAAAGTTGTTTGAGTCCCTACTTGTCAAGATTTGAGACTGTTGGATGTATATATGAACCTCATCTTATGAGTATGTTGCTTTTGAGATTGAAATCCATTTAACAAAAATATGATGAAAATAATTTCGATTGATTATTTTATATGTTTCTTTTACATGGGAAACACTTTTTAATTGGAACTAATTAATGTCATATTAACACCGAACATGAAATTATTAAATAAAACTCCATTTATAAAAAAAAATAAAAAATCTAATAAAGATCTTTCAAATGAGCAAGATAACTCTAATAAACATGTTTATATAGAGTACCATATTTTAAAAGAGCAATGGGTATAACATTATTAAATATAGGGAAACGTTAACCGATGCCCTCGGGCACTGGTTAAGAACCAAATATAGTATGCACTGCGTTGAAACTTGTGTTGACAATATTTAAAAGTCAATAAAGTGTATTTTTTTACTTTAAAACTTTCTTTTTTTGGTTTCCTTAACTAGTGCCCCGGTTAACAAAACACAAGACTCTTAAATATAATAAGGTAAATTTCAATAACGGAAACAGAGGTGGGAGTGAGTGCGGGGCAGGTATAAGCATCCTCCGACCCCAACCCTACCTCGTATTAAAAAAATCGGATTTTCCCGCACTCACACCCAGTTAAATTGACTTTTCCCCGTTAAATTCAGGGTGTGGGCGGCCGGGTCTGGGCGGGGGCGTGTTTTGTTGTCATGCCTAGATATATTAGAAAAAGTACGATTAATGCTTCATTGATATTGTAAACTGACATATAATTTGGAACAATTTTTTATCCTAAAACGACATATAATTTGGAACGGAGGAAATACCTTGTACGTGACATTTATTCCCTTTGTTAAACAAATGAATCTACCAATGAGGGTAATTTTGGAATGTGAAAAATGATTTCGACACTTTAATAGGATTTCTTACTCCTATATGCATTTGTTAGAATGACACATCATTTGAGACGGACGAAATTTATAAATAATGTTGGAATTCAAGTGTGAGTTGTTAAGTCTCATATCTATTAAAAACGGAGAAAATCAATATATAAGATAGATGATCCATATACTTGATGGCTTAAAGTTTTGAGTAAAATATGGTGAATTTTAAGGATTTGGAACATTTAACTTATTGTCGCTCTTAGTTCTCCCCAACAAATAATATCCTCATTTCTTTGAATTATTTAAATTTTAATCAAGAAATATTTCTGAAATTAACTATCCATGTATTTCTAAAATTTATGGATCACACCTCATTGCTAAATTTATATTTTGAAGCGTTGACTGTGAGATTTTCTTAGAAAAATATGGATGGATCCACTTGAAAAAATATCTTTACTGCAAAAGGGAAAAATATATTAGTCTTTGTTTTTTGACAAGGGAAAAATATCTCAAAGGGAAAAATATCTTGGTCTTTGTTTTTTGACAAGGGAAAAATATCTTAGTCTGAATTAGAATATCTTTTTTTATTTCAACTAAATAAAGTAAAATTTAGTATTAAGAAAGCTGCTTTACACTTGCATTACTTCAAACTTTTTATAGGGTGGGGGATGCACTTTACAGAAAAGAGTGTGGAAAAATAACCGTTGATTGAAAAATAAATTACTGAGATTTAATTTTTTTTTTTGAAGGATATTGAGATTTAATTGACTTCATTATTTTTCGTACATGTACATATATTTCAATTTTCAAGTATTTCATTCTTTAAAGTGCACCCTTTCACCTTTTTTTTTTTTTTGAGGGAAGTGCGCACCCATTCACCTTAGAATAGATAATAAATCCTTTGATCATAGGTGTCATATTTTCATTAATTAAATAGAGAAAAATGAACAAGAGAATGGGTTAGTTCAATACGTAGTCACATATCACAAGTAATTAATATGAAGTTAACAGATCAGAAAACAACCATAATATTCCTACTTGTAGCCATTTATATCTCCTTCCTCCAAAATCCTGTGTTCAATCTTTGTTCTTGTTTTTTTTTTTTCTTTTGAAAATTGAATAATTTACTTTCTGGCTTTGTCGGGTTTCTTTTGGTTTCATCAGTTTGGTGTTTGTCTTTAAGGTTACCCCACTTCATACACAGATTTACTTTTCCATATGTAGTTTAAGATCAACTTATTCTCAACATTGGAATGCTTATAATTAGAGCCGGAAATGAGTCGAGTCGAACCTGTCCGAACTCGATTCGACTTGAAACTCGACTCGAGTTCGAAACGAACCTTTTTTCCTACTCGAGTTCGGCTCGTTTAAAGTCGATTCGGCTCGTTAGGTTCATTTCGTTTGCACAAATTGCATATTTTAAAACTTTTGTTTTTTGGCAAAAAAGTTTTTTTTGTGTGTCAAAAATAGATGTTTTTGAGTGTAGCATATAGTAGTATAGTACCACCATTGGTTTACATTATTTTCGTAATGCCCTGCTCATATTTATATATACTCTTCTCGCTACTCTTTTCAAAACTCTTCGATGTAGGACAATTTTTATGCACATGTATATTTAAAAGTCTTGTGTGGGCATTAACTTTTTTTTCCCTCTCTCTAGTATTACAATTATCGTTGTTTTTTATTCAAATTATTATTCCTATGAAAAAAGTGGATAATTATTAGATGAATCTTGTAATAAATTCTATATTATATATAAAGTTTATATATATATATATATATATATATATATATATATATATATATATATCGAGCTGGTTCATGAACCAAACGAGTCGAACCATACTTAGTTCAAGTTCAACTCATTTATTTAACGAGCTTAATTTTCAACTCAAGTTCGACTCATTTGGTTCATGAACCAAGTTCAACGAACCAATTATCGAATCGAGTATCGAACTATTTTCGAGTTGGTTCGGTTCATTGACAGCCCTACTTATAATTACTTATAATAAGATTATGAATTCATTGGTAGTTCCTAGCTTTTAAGTCTAAGCAATAATTTTTATTTTTTGAAAGAAGTCCAAGCAATATTACTTATTACCGATGCTGTAAGGGAAGATAGATACATATTACTTATTGATCGGATAATCCGTCTTATATTAATTTTTTTGGTTTTCAGAACTATCTCAAAAAGAAAGATCACTTTTAACAATGAAGATAATCGAAACAAGATTGCGTACTAAGAGAGAGAATAAATTTCTTGTTGACAATATGACGGTTTATATCGAGAGAAAAAAAAATAGATGAACACTTTAACTTTGATATTGATGATTTTAAGTGGTAGAATCAAGATACGCAATATCCATGAATTATAGGATGCAAACTGTTCTTCAACTCCAACCAAAAGAAACCCATTCAAAAAGCTTCAAGTTAAGCAAAATTTATGAAATATGAATATGAATGTGACAACAATCGAGCGTTCATATCTGCACTTCTTTTGAAAAGTTTCAAAACTAAATGCAATTTCAATATAATAAATTCTGTAACTTGTCTTCCATCTTAGAAATTAGCATACATTATAAAATCTTTGATCATGCAAGTCAATTTACCTCATGGTAGATCAAGAGACACTCATTGTTCAAATCATTATGATCATACACACTATTAATTCAAAGATATTCATAATTATGGCTAGGATGTTTACCTTTCACTTAATTCAAATAATAAAATGATTTGGCCTATAAAAAAGTTTTAATATGAGAAATATTATCAAAGTCACTGATAATGACGTGCAATTTAAATTTAGATGATATACAACAATCCTTTTATTCCTTGTTAAAACCAAAAAAAAAAATCCCTTTATTCTTATCCCAAAATTTACCAAAAATATCTTTCACTTGGGTTATAATTTACATAAAATCACTTGATTTGAAAATCTATTTAATTTAAATTTCTTGATGGCAATTTATAGCATCGGTTCAAATAATTACTTACTGCAGACTGCTGTTGAAAAAAAATTGCACTCAATTTACATTTGGAGTCAAACTAAAGCAACTAAAAATTTCAAACAATAGCGAACATTTATCTGCTTTCTTCTCTATAATTACATTCAAAAGCTTCATGATCTAGTGGCTGAATCCTAATAATAATAGTTTCTGGCACTGGCAACATAGGAGGCGCTGCTTCCGATCCAACAATCTTTCGACAAGTTTCAAGGAGGCACTGTCTGCACTTAGGGCATGATGAGTGTGCCTTTAGCCATTTGTCGATGCAACGAACATGGAAACCATGGTTGCATTTAGGCAAAATGCGCACCTTTTCCCCTTTTGTGAATTCTGAGAGACATATCACACATTCTGTATCCAAACCTGTCAGTTTCAATTCAGCTGAATAACTCACGGTTGGGAATGTCTTGAGAGCTTTCTTCTTGATTCCTTTGTTAGCCAACTGAGGTGAAGAGTTGTTGCTCGAACGCGAAGAAGAATCGTTGTTTAGGGCTACATTAGAAAACCTTAAAGTGCACCTTATGATAGAGTTTAACGCAAGTGAGCAAATAAGAGCACACAATAGAACTGCAAGTATCATCACAACATTTGCATCAAGTACACGAATTCCAAAATATGAGTTAGTTGAATTGTGGTTTTGTGTGAGAACAGGGGAGTTGGTTGGTGATTGAAAATCAATTGGATTTTGGAAGAGTAACCTTCTTGTGTGTGATTCTACAAGAAGCTCATGGAGGAGTCGTGAAGTAAAAGAAGTAGAAGCATACATGTTTTTTGTTGGGGAATTTGATCAGTTAGTTAATTAGAGTTTGAGTGTTGTTGTTATATTATCCTAGCCAGGAACTATATATATATAGAAGTTAGTACGATAGAATTGATATGGTATCTGGCTATAATTAAAGTTTGAATTAACTTATTATTAGTATTTGGTGCCTAGTTGCTAGTTGATTTTTTTGTATTTCTTTTTCCCTCCACTGATCACTATGTCTTCCTCTTTATTATTTAATTTTAATCTGGCTTTATATATATAATCAAGCAGGGTCCATCTTAATTCCTCAAATCACATTTGCTTGATGAATAGAATCATATGTTTTGGAAATCATAGGAGATTGCTGTTTCCCGCTAAACAAAGGACCTAGCGAGCTCATAAAAGAATAGTGAAGATATGAGTTGATGTTGCACTTGCACTAACACTTTTTCTAAGATTAAAGACTTACAAGACTTAATTCAATGTCTCATCCCAACTAGAGAAACAATGTCCCACGCGCAAAAGGTTTTGGTGATCGCTCAATTAAACCCCTCCAATGGTTAACAATTTCAGAAAAAGAACCATATCATGTTACAACCTGATACAATTTTAATCACAGAATTTTTTTGAAGGATTTATTAAGCAATCACCAAAGGTTTTTTGTTTTCTTAGATGCCAAGGTCCTCTTGGTACTCTTACAAAATAGCTTTATGGCCTGTGATTTAAGCTCGTCTAACAAAAATTTGATAAAAATAATTTTGATCGATTATTTTATATATTTCGTCTACATGAAAAACACTTTAGAATGAGAACTAATAAATATCATATTAACACCAAATCATGTAATTTTAACAAAATAATTGACATATAGATATACATAATTGGTATCTTTGAATTTTTGACTTATTTAAATATTATAAAGAAATATTTTTTAAATTAACTATGCATATACTTTTAAAATATATGGATCACACCTCATTTTGTTATATTTACATTTTGAAGTATTGATTGTGAGATTTTCTTTGAAAAAAGTCAATGGCTCCATTTTAAAAATATTTATCCTTCAAAATATCTTAAAAATATCTATCCTTCAAAAGAGAAAAATATCTTAGTCTGAAGTAGAATATCTAAAAACTTAAACTAAATAAAGTAAAATTGTCATTTAGTATGTAAAATAGCCTGTCTTTTAGAAAGGAAGTCTACTCGGTACAAATTTCAAACTAATTCCAAATACTGTTGTTACAATGTTTTGTCACACCCCTTTATAGATTGTAAACTTACAAGTGTCATTATTTTGCATTTTGTTTAAGAATAGTGGTACTTTCCCTCAACACATTCTGAACCATAACCATTTTTTTTTTTGAGAGAATATTCTGAACCATAACGATATATAGCTGCTTTATTTACACTTGTATTAATACAATATTTTTTATTGGAGTGATGTACTTTACAGAATAGATTGTGGAAATATAACCAGTGATGTACTTTATATTTATTTTATCCTTTGTAGTACACTCATTCACCTTAGTATATTTAGTAAATCCTTTGATAATAAGTGTCGCATTTTCATCAAATCAAAAAGATAAAAAACTGAAAAAGAGAATGCGTCATTTCATTACCTAGTCACATATCACAATAATATTAAAATTACAAACTCATTAGTATGAAATTATACAGATCAGAAAATAACTATAATATTCCTACTTTGAGTTCATTTATATTATATCGTTCTCCGAAATCTCGTGTTAATTTACTTTTTGGCTGTGTTGGTTTCCTTTTATTTCACTGGTCTGGTCTTCGTCTTTAAGGTCACCCCATCATACGGTTGTTTACTCTATAAGAAAATCTGTGATTTGCCACAACAAAATGACAGCAAATTCCTAGCAAAATTAGCTACAGAATTGTTCCAAATTAACTACAAGAGCAGCTGCAGCATGGATTGGGATGCAAATTAGCTAGGAAAGTATTCCTGGCAAAATTGCATCTAATTTTTTATATTTCCTAGCTATTCGGAAGCTTAGTTAAACGCGTCTTAAAATTGTAATTTTGTAGCTACATAGCTTCGGTGTCTCTGAGTTATTTCGTAGCAAACGTGCGAGCGAATGCAAGAACCGTGAGTAAGAATACACTGCCGGTGACAATACAGAACATCAAATAATTGAAAAATGAGAGCTTATGCCTCTCCTCTTTGGGGTCAAAGTCGTCAAACTACCTCTTCTCTTTGGAACAACTTTGCTATGGTAACTCTTTTTGTGAAACAAGGAATGACACTTGATAGAAGGATTGGCTACTTCACTATATCCGTGGTAGTTTAGATGCGTCAGCAACGTTGCCTATGCTAGTCTATTGCATTGTCCATGAACGAGTAGTTGTCAAGATTGCGAGGAGGTAGAAAAATAACTCGAGTGGGATAACGTTGCTTCAAAGTATGAGAATGGGACTTACAATCCATATAATTATATGTCTCACAAAGAACTGAGCCAAAAGTTTAGAATTTGACTTCATAGTAAATTCAATGATTTTCCTTATTGCATCAAATGAGTTAACTTTGAACCGAAAATTAAGTTTGTTAAAAAATTGAGTCGAACTTAAGTTATTTATAGTTTGATTCATTTGATTCATAAGTTAACTCGATTATATGTATATGTATGTTTGATGTGCGTGTACGTGCGTTTGTGTGAAATTACATGTACTAATTTCAGTGTGCTTTTTTATATTATTGTTTTTGGTTCTTTATAATTTGTTATGTGTTTAGTCTTCTATATTTGTCTGGATATTTATGCATGCATAAACGTTGTATTAGTGTGTTCTTTAAACAATACAGGTTGTGATAACTTTTATTTTAATTCAATATTTTCCTTTTAAAATAAAATTTAAAACGTCAAAGATATAATTTTACTTTTTTACTTTTTTGATATAATTTTTTTGAGTTATGTGATTTGCGAAGACGAGCTGAACATAACAAGTCAAATTGAATTGCTCACGAACTTTAAACAAGCCAAATTCGGGCTAGATAAAATGTTTGTTTGAAACCGAGTCAATTTTTGAACTGAACCGATTTTTATCGTGTTGAGTCAAATTTGACTAATTTCTAGCCCTATTTAGAAGGAATTCATACCAAAACCATACCACTTCACTCATGTTAAGGAATATTCCGTATTTTGCAGAAATTTGTTAAATAAAAGATTTAAGGGACTAAATTTGAAGGTGGTGATATATAGTGAGTCAAGTAATTTTTTTCTCTTTACTGTTTTGGCATAATTTAAATATTTTACGTTGTTTTCTATCTTCAATAATATAAAGGCTACTTACCTGGATGAATATCCATCAAAGCCTGCTCCCTTATTTGGTACATCTCTGCTATATATAATTGGATACAATTTTCCTTTTAGGTCAAATGTATTAAGGGAAGTACCCTAAACATGAAGCAAAAATATTAATGTTGGTGATTATTTATGAGCCTTGCATAAATTGCATCCTTGAGATTTCATGACTTCGTCAAATTGTTAATCCATTTGCCCATATATCTCTGGTCCATGGAAAAATCATTATCGGGAAACTTTACACTTACCAAAACACCAAGAATAATACCAAAGCTATATATGTCACTCTTATCACTACTGCGCCCGTATTGGTTATACTTTGGCGCCATATATCCCAATGTTCTAGAGGCATGATAAACAGTTCTATGAGTCTGCACAGCAAACCTTGTTATTGCAAGTCCAAAATCTGTAATCTTAGCTTCCATATCTTTATCAAGTAGAATATTTGCAGGTTTGACATCTCGATGAATAATGCGCAAATTATGGCTCATGTGGATGTATTCTAGGCTGTCCGCGATGCCAATTGCAATCTTATACCTTGACAACCACTCATACTCCTTTTCTCCTCTTTCAAATTTTTTCAACATATTGTGCAAACTCCCATTCTTCATGTACTCGTACACCAGGTAATGATAGTTAGGTCTATGAACATGAGCCAACAGTGGTAGAATATTCCAATGTCGAATCAGGCCAACTGTGGTAATCTCTGAATTAATTTGTTCCAAAACCAACCCATTTACGTCTATAACCGCGTTAATATTTAATTTCATGAAGTTTAGAATTTACATTAATTCTTAAATAATTCACTGGTACTCGATTATATTTGTATGTTTGTTTGTGTGCATGCGCACGTGTGCGTTTGTGTGAAATTACATGTACTAATTTAAGTGTGATTTTTTATATTATTGTTTTTTGTTCTTTATAACTTTCTATGTGTTTAGTTTTCTATATTTATTTGGATATTTACGCATGCATAAACTTTGTATATTAGTGTGTTCTTTAAACAAAATAAATTGTGATAACTTTTATTTTAATTCAATATTTTTCTTTTTAAGATTAAAATTAAAATGTCAAAGATATTATGTCGACCCCAAAAACAATGGCATCTTCAAATGCGATGAGGATGTCTATATCATCACATCCATCAGACCAACATAATTTATAAACAACAATCCGTGTTGATGAAGCTCCGTCTCTTATTGTTCCTTTTCTGAGGCAAAACATATTTGCCATGCTAACCGGGTTTCCAATCACTATTGATGTTGTATGTGTCCCATGGTCACTTGTATCTTTTGGAGATACAAAAAAATTAACTAATATTAGCATTTTAGCAAGAGTTAAATAGTTATTACGATCACAGTCGTAGAATGAAGATTATATTGCTCATATTACTTGTTGCATTTGAAATCAATAGCTTGACAAGTGCCTTTCCATTTTATAGGTGGTGAGTTCAATCCTTCATCATTGAAACCGGAAGATTCTGGCCAAATTCCATAATCAATCACTCAAATGATAATGTCACTTTCAGAATGTGCCCTCTCCATAGATAGTGGAAAGCCAATAAAATCCCACGATCTTGTGGTAAGGATCTGTCTTTTTTCATTAGGAAAGACAAACACCACTCCATCATGTTCTACAACCCCAATTTTCTTAGTTAACAAATATACAAATATTAAGGAAGAAGATAGCTCATTTTTCAATAGGAAAAATATATTATGTATAAATCAACCATTTTATTAGCTCATTCTCGGTCAATTCCATAACAAAGCTACTAAAACTACGTTTGTAGTGCTTGAGAACAGACTTGGGCATTGGGTTGCTGAAGTTGTGAATGGAAAAAGAGGTAAGATATGGCTAGAATATTCCTGGCTAAATTGCATCTTTTTTTTAAATGTTTCGTAGGTATTCAATAGTTTGTCTATAGTTAAAAGCTTATAAAAATCGTATTTTTGTAGCTACATTGCTTGGGTGTCTCAGAGCTATTTGCTATAATGTGCGTGCGAATGCAAGAACCTGAGTGAGAATACACTGCCAATGAGAAGGTAGAAAAATAACTCGAGTGCGATAACCTTGCTTCAAGGAATAAGAAAGGGACTTACAATCCATATAATTATATGTATCATAACAAATTGATCCAAAAGTTTAGAATTTGACTTCATTGTTAATTCGTTTAATTTTGTTAATGCATCAAATGAGTTGACTTTGAACCGAAAATTAAGTTTGGTAAAAAATTGAGTCGAACTTAAGTTATGTAGTTTGATTCATAAGCTGACTAAATTATATTTAAATGTATGTTTGCGTGCGTGCGTTTGTGTGAAATTACATTACTATAATTTCAGTGTGGTTTTTTATATTATTGTTTTTGGTTCTTTATAACTTGCTATAAGTTTAGTTTTCTATATTTATTTGGATATTTTTGCATGCATAAATGTTGTATTAGTGTCTTCTTTAAACAATATAGGTTGCGATAATTTTATTTTAATTCAGTATTTTTCTATTTAAATTAAAAATTAAAACGTCAAAGATATAATTTTACTTTTTTACTTTTTTGATAAAAAAAAAAAGATATAGTGACTCATGTAACTTTTTCTCTTTACCGTTTTGGCATAATTTTAATATTTTACATTGTTTTCTAACTTTAACGATACAAAGGCTACTTAAGTGGATGAATATCCATCAAAGTCTTGCTACCTTATTTGGTACATCTCCTCTATAGATAATTAGATACAATTTTCCTTTTAGGTCAAATGTATACAGGGAAGTACTCTAAACATGAAGCAAAAATATTTTCATCATTACTAATGTTGCAATTATTATATATATAATGAAAAATTATAATTAAATTTTCACATAATCAACCTACAAACCAAAGTAAATTATTATACATCGAAAAAATGAGAACGTTGTGTGACTTTTTATTTTTGAGTAATAGAAGAAGATGAAATAATGCATGCTATACCTATATTATAAAAATAATGATTTACCTCATAAATTTTGTTATGTCCTATTTAACCTTGGTAAGAAATTTCCTATCTAAGGTGCTTGCAGCCACAATTATTGCTCTAGATGAAACATTCACCATAGATGTACAATTTGGACCTGAGTTCCCTGATTATAGTATAGTTAGTATCCCTTTATGTATTGCATGGAATGCTCCAATTGATATTCCATCTCTAAAAATATATGTTTTCAGTCGTGTTTCCTCCAATTGAGACTATATTATGTCGATCCCATCAACAATGACATCTTCAAATGCGACGAGGATGTCTATATCATCACATCCATCAGACCAACATACTTTATAAACAACGATTCGTGTTGATGATCACTCCGCCCTTATTGTTCCTTTTCTGAGGCCAAACATATTTGCCATGCTAATTGGGTTCCCAATCGCTATTGATGTTGTATGTGTCCCATGCTTACTTGTATCTCTTGGAGATACAATATTTTCTTGAAGAAGTCTTCTCGATAATAACTTTTATAGTATCTAGCTCCAATTAATTGCTACAAAAAGTAACTAATATTAGCATTTTAGCACAAGTTATATAGTAGTCACGATCACGGTCGTAGAATGAAGATTAGATTGCTCATATTACTTGTTGCATTTGAAATCTATTGCTTGACAATTGCCTTTCCATTTTCTAGGTGGTGAGCTCAATCCTTCCTCATTGAACTGGAAGATTTTGGCCAAACTCCAGAATCAATCACTCCAAGGATAATGTCACTTTAAGAATGTGCCCTCTCCACATGTAATGACAAGCCAATAAAATCCTACAATCTTGTGGTAAGGAGCTGTATTTTTTCACTGGGAAAGACAGACACCACTTCATCATGTTCTACAACACCAATTTTTTTAGTTAACAAATATACAAATATTAATTAAGAAAGAAAGATAGCTCATTTTTCAATTCGGGTAAAATAGTATGTATCCATTTTATTAGCTTCATCCTCTGTCAATTGCATAACAAAGCCACTAAAACTACGTTTGTAGTGCTTGAGTACAAACTTGGCATTGGGTTGTTGAAGTTGTGTATTGAAAAAAGAGGTAAGATAGGGCTAGAATATTCCTGATTAAATTGCATCTATTTTTTTTTTGGTTTGTATTTCATAGCTATTCGACAACTTATCTATAGTTAAAAGCTTATTAAAATTGTATTTTTGTAGCTACATAGCTTGGGTGTCTCAAAGCTATTTCATAGCAAATGTGTATGCGAATGCAAGAGCCGTAAGTGCGAATGCAAAATTGTAAAATGATAGCTTCAGCCTCTTTTCTTTGGGGTCAAAGTCGTCAAATTGTTCAACACCCAAAGTCGTCAAACTACCTATTCTCTTTCGGACAACCTTGCTATGGTAAGTCAAGTCAACACTCTTTTTGTGAAGAAAGGCGCGAGACTTGATATAAGGATTGGGGCACTTCACTATACTGCCTGCTAGTTTAGCTACGTTAGTAGCTTTGACTATGCGAGTCTATTACTTTTATCAATGATTTGTTGTCAAGATTGCGAGGAGGTAGAAAAATAACTCGACTGGGATAACCTTGATTCAAAAAAAGAATATGACTTGCAATCCATATATTTATATGTCTCACAATGAACTGAGCCAAAAGTATATAATGTGACTTCATAGTTAATTCGTTGTTATTCGGTATTGCATCAAATGAGTTGACTTTGAACCGAAAATTAAGTTTGCTAATAAATTGAGTCGAGCTAAATAAAATGTTTGTTTCAAACCTGAGTCGAGTTTCGAACTAAGTCAATTTTTATCGTGTTGGGTCAACTTTGACTCATTTGTAGCCCTATTCAGGATGAATCCATACAAGAACCATACCACTGTACTCACGAGTGATAAAGTAAATGGCATGAAGCGCACACTCTGTGTCTGAACTTCTTGTTCCTGTAAAACGATTGATAGGTAAAGTTAGTGAACATTTTATAATTTTAAAAATGATGATAGTAAACTTGACTTACGACAACGCTCAGAGGTGCTGCAAAGGCACCAATCGATATAGAAGTACATATCCAACCTGGAACACTAACAATGTAGGTTGTAGGTACAATAAAGAATGCGTTTGTTTCAACTTTTAAAAAAATAGATTTTGGGTTGAAAGAATTTAAAGATTTTTGTTAGAGATTCTTAAAAAAATCTAAAGCTATTTATGTTTGTTTACTATCATAAAAATCATTTTTTTAAGATTTGAAGCTCTTAGACTTGAGTTTCTTATGTTTAGAAAATTTTTTTTTTTAGAAAAGCTACTTGAAATAACTTTTCATTTTGAGACTAAAAATGATTTTTTTTAACAAAATGGATTATTTTTTTTAAATCTAAAACAAACACTACAAAAATCAAAAAGTGATTTTTTTTAATCAAAAAAATCCAAAGCAAACGGGCCTTAAATGTAGGATAAAAAAAATCATCAGGGTGTACCTACATTCATAGTCGCAAATTCGCAATGAGTTTGATGGTCAATATTTGCAATTAAAAATAAATAAAAACAAATGTAACTTTGATGAAGAATATATTAGTATAAATTATAATTCATAAGTATAAAAAATAGAATTTATAATGTTGAATTTACTCAAGCATGTGCGGGTTCGTAGACTATGTATAAGATGATGTAGATAGCCTCGATGAAACATCCAAGCGAGTTGAATTTTTAAAAGAAAAATTAAAAGGTCATTGATATTTTTATTTTTTTTAAATTATATGATTTGAGAAGACAAGCTGAACCTAATAAATCGAACCGAGTTGCGTGTGAACTTTAAACTAGCTGAACTCGAGCTTAATTAAAGATATGTTTTGAATCCGAGTCGAATTTCGAGTTGAACTAATTCTTATCCACTTCTTATCGGGTCGATAAAAATTCAACTCAATTCAAACGAGTTCGACTCAACCCAACTCATTTCCAACTCTTATTGTTTCCATATGGAGTTTAGGATAAAAAGGGTAAAAACTTGTTTTTTAAATGACTCAAATTATTATTAAAAAAACCACTCTTAGGCACAATATGTGCTAACTGGGAAGAGGAACAGATGACCCCTATAAAATTTCGCTAAGGAAAATTAATCTTGTTGATTTTATATTAAAATAAGTGTGTTCTTGGAAGTGTCTTTTATGTGAGAAGAATTATTGAAAAATAAACCTTATGCTTGCATGATATTATTAAATGTTTTTTTTAAGTAGTATAATAGATAGATTCACACAATAAACAGAAAAATGAGTAATTCGAAATTTGAACCCCAAACCTAATATATCAGTGTCCATGGAGCTACTGAGCTGCACTTACATGACATATTAACAAATAGTCTCGGTTAAAAAAACTACAAAGCAACAATTTATTCAAATAACTCCTAAAATTAGTTAAAAACCTACAATAAGTAAGATAAATAAAGACATAAATTAAAGATACTAAACATCTCTGCATGAAGAGTTACAATTATTAAAGATAGACATGCTTGTTCCAAATTTGTTATCCATAAAGAACATAACCAAGTTTGGTTTTGCATTGTTTTCATTGGATTTTGGTAAATATGTTCAAGGATTTGAGTCAAATTGATCAATTCGATGATTTGACCCAACCCAAAGTGTTTAGTTAAGTTTCTTTTTTGTAGTTTAGGTCGAAGCTGAACCAACCCAATCAAATCTAAAATGGTTTGGTTTGAGTAATGGTTTAATAACTTCAAAATAGCAAAGTTCGACCTATTGAAAGATGATATAAATTTTAGGGTCTTACATATGCGTTATGCCACCTTTTGATATAAAAAGCTTCTTAGTTGATACCAAGTTTATTTTTTCCTTCCATTATTCTTTCTTTTCCGACAAACAAAAAATAATAATCGTTCAGCACAAGATATGTATTCTCCGTTCAAAACATCAAATAATTACACCATAAGCTTATTGGAAAAAAATGAATTGAAAACTTTAAATAAAGTATATTTTTACATTTGAGGTCAAAGTAAAGCAAATAAAGTTTCTTGCTCAACCATAATTAGCTTATATTTCCCTATAGCTACGCTCCAAAGCTTCAGGTTCTAGTGATTGGATCCTTATAATAATTTCTGGCACTGGCAACACAATTGGTTGCACCTGCGACCCACCAATCTTCTGACAAGTTTCAAGAAGGCATTGTCTACACTTTGGACATGATGAGTGTTCCTTTAGCCATTTGTCAATGCAACGAACATGGAAACCATGGTTGCATTTAGGTAAAATGCGCACCTTTTCACCCTTTGTGAACTCTGAGAGACATATCATACACTCTGTATCCAAAGTTGGAAGTTTCAACTCAGTTGAGTAGCTCACTGTGGGAAATGTCTTGAGAGCTTTCTTCTTGATTCCTTTGTTGACCGATTGAGGCGAAGGGTTGCTGCTCGAACTAGAAGAAGGGTCGTTGTTGATGGCAACGTTTGAAAACCTTAGGGCACACCTAATAATGGAGTTTAATGCAAGTGAGCAAATAAAAGCACATAATATGACTGCAAGTATCATCACAACTTTTGAATCAAATTCACGAGCTCCAAAATATGAGTCTGTTGAATTATGGTTTTGGATAAGTAACCTTCTTGTGTGAGATCCCACAAAAAGCTCATGGACGAGTTGTGAGGTAAAGGAAGTAGATGCATACATGTTTTTTTTTCTTTTTTCTTGTGGAAGTAATTGACGAGTTAGTTTATTAGAGCTTGAGTTGTTGGTATGGTATGTTATCTTAGATGGGGTATTATATATAGGGAAGTTATATAATATGGTAGGATATGGTATCTTGCTTTATTAAAAGTTTGAATTTAACTAATGCTATAATTTGGTACTTAGACCCTAGTTGTTTATTACTTAAATTAAATTAGTTTCTATATGAATGCACTACATTTTTAACTCTTATCTTAAAAATTGTCCTGATGCTGCACCATCCTCGTACATGATACTATATGTGTATAATATACTATGGTTGCCCACTTTCCTAGCTATTTGTTTTATTATAATTACAATCTTTATGCAAGTGGTTAGATTGCAATTAGTATTTAGTTCAAGAAGTCGTGATTCCTAACTAAAGCAGGGTATTGTAAATAACAAAAATTGATCAAATTGGCAAAATGTTTAAGCTAAATTTGATCTGCAATCTAATCTAATTTAATTATCTAATATACTAGTTCTTTAGAGCTGTACTTTTATAGGGAAAGTGCTTGTGGAAAGTTTTTTTGTTGATTATAACAATGGATTAGCGCACACAGTGATTAGTAACCGCGGAAGACAAGAAAATTTATACTAAGGTCTTGGTATAGGTTTTCATGCTTTTTTTTTTTACCTAGGTTAATTGTTATGTTAAGTATTAACACTTTTTCTCTCTGCCAGGATTTACACCCTCGACCTTTAACTTCTTTAAACTCTCAACCAAATGAGCTATCATCCAAGATTTATTATATATAATTCTTTAAAAGCGATGCTTATGTGGCAGTGATACAAAAAATACCACTACTTGAATGTATCTTGATTTGTTGGATATCACTAGCTAGTGTTATTGATTCCTTGCACCTACATCCTGCGAGTGATGATAAGAGAGAAATTAAGAGAAAGGTGGACACACACGACAACGGTTGTTATAGTTGAACAACTAGCTATACATAACTACAACTATGCATAACAACATATCTACATGTTGTCTTGTAATGATGAAAAAATTGATCAACATGCATGCATATGTTATGTCTTCAACTAGGATTCACTTATCGAATTTGTCTTTTTTAGGAGAAAGGATTTACTTATAGATATATAGGATATTGGTTTAATTATTATAGATGTCTTTAATTTATTTGGAGATACCTCTTGGCAACACTTAATTCTTTGCTAAAAGCGTTGTTATAGCCTACCTTTTAATTTGACAATGTTTTCTTTAGAGGTTTGTTGAGAGCCAGAAGATGCCACGGCACCCCAAAAATGTATATAAATACACTACTACCTAAAACGACGCCGTTTTAGGGTTTATATACGACTCTACTTTGCAAAGAATGAAAGAAGGCTTTGAGTTGTGAAGCTCTCCTTGTTGAGCGTCAAATTTACTAGTTTTTCGATATATTTAAAAGGCATTTTTAAATTTGAATGAATAAAAACCAAAGAAATCCCCAAATTTAATGTACATATTTAGAATTTAGGTTTTATTATAAATATAGTTACGTTTACATCTTTCCTTGTTATAAATCGCTTGAGTAACAAAGCACTAAGCAATTTCCCACTAACACATAAATCGTAAATAGTAGTTAAACTCATTTTGCGAAGGATCTTTTTTACATTTTCACAGAGAAACACAAGGGAGCACGATGACGACAAGGTAGAAGGCAATCAACTTGGATGTTATCTTCATATATTGGGGTTAAATGTAGTAAACTATGAATCTTTTGTATAATTTTTGATCTAGAGATTATATATATATATATATATATATATATATATATATATATATATATATTCTTTTAATTCATGATAACAATGTTTTATTCTTTTCATAAATGTTTTTTTTGAATAGACTGACTCATGAAAATGATCTTTTGAAATAGAATTTTAAAATACGGATCTAAAATAATTTTGCAAACCGTTGTCGGATCTTAATGCAATCATATAGGTTAACTGAGCGGGGAATCAAAAGTTAATAGATACAATAGATCTCTTGTCGTTTGTCGAGAACGAAAAACGTACGAAGAGCGACGTGTGAATATATCTACGGATACTTGAATGTATATAATCGATATCAAGTATACACCGGAAAAATAGTTAATGTATTCTAATCTCAATAAGTTTACCTATCTACGAATTTACCACTTTTTATCACATTAGTTTATGCACAATTAAACCTACCAAAACCCTACTTAGAACTATAAAACAGTCGAATAACAAAGGTATACTGCAAGTATCTGTTGATACTAAAATTAAAAATACTTTGATACCACGGCTTATGATCACATACGCATGTGTGTTGTGATGTTTTAAAAAAGGTTAAGTTGATTGTGATGTTTCAAGAGAAATGTTCATAGCAAAGATGAAAGTTGTATATCTTCAACATCGACACTTGAAAAACATCCTTCCGATGATCAAGAGTTACTAATATGACTCTCAAGTCATTAAGATCACAGCAGCTCTACTAGTTAACATTTTCCTATTTACAATTATGGCCAGAATGTTTTACATTTCACTTCATTCAAGTAATAAAATGATTTGGCCTATACAAAAGTTTTAATATTGAAAATATTTCTATCAAAGTCACCGATAAGGACATGCACTTTAAATTTAAATAAAATATACAAGAACCCCTTTATTCTTATCTCAAACTTTACCAAGAATCTGTCACTTGGATCATAATTTACATAAAATCAGTTGATTGGAAATCTATAAAAGTAAATTTTTTGAAGGCATTTTTATATCATCGGTTCAAATAATTACTTCCTGCAGAATGTTGTTGAAAAATAAATAATTGTACTAATAATTTTAACTAATGTATATTTACTTTTAGGGTCAAACTAAAGCAAATAAAAATTTCAAACAATAACAAACATTTATCTGCTTTCTTCCCTATAGTTACATTCAAAAGCTTCATGGTCTAGTGGCTGAATCCTAATAATAGATTCTGGCACTGGCAACATAGGTGGTGCTTCTGATCCAACAATCTTTCGACAAGTCTCAAGGAGGCACTGTCTGCACTTAGGGCATGATGAGTGTGCTTTTAGCCATTTGTCGATGCAACGAACATGGAAACCATGATTGCATTTAGGCAAAATGCGCACCTTTTCACCCTTTGTGAACTCCGAGAGACATATCATACACTCTATGTCCAAACTTGGTAGTTTCAATTCAGTTGAGTAGCTCACTGTGGGAAATGTCTTGAGAGCTTTCTTCTTGATTCCTTTGTTGGCCAATTGAGGTGAAGAGTTGCTGCTAGAACTCGAAGAAGAGTCATTGATGATGGCTACGTTTAAGGCACACCTTACAATGGAGTTTAATGCAATTGAGCAAATAATAGCACACAATAGGACAGCAACTATCATCACAACATTTGATTCAAACTCACGAGCTCCAAAATATGAGTTAGTTGAATTGTGCTTGTGTATGAGAACAGAGGAGTTGGTTAGTGATTGATGATCAACTGGGTTTTGGATGAATAACTTTCTTGTGTGAGATTTCACAAGAAGCTCATGGAGAAGTGGTGAAGTAAAGGAAGTAGAAGCATACATTGTTTTTTGTTGTGGAACTAGTTGATGAGATAGTTAATTAGAGCTTGAGTAGTGTTGATATATTATCCTAGACACGGGACTATATAGACGTTAATATGGTAGAATTGATATGGTATCTAAGCTTTAATTAAAGTTTTAATTAAAATGTCTTAGCATTTGGTGCTTAGTTGCTGGTTAATTATAATATTATATTGTTTAGGATTTTAGCTGTTTTAATTTTTTGTTTATCTTTTTGCTCCACTTATCACTACGCCTCTTTTTTACATTATTTAATTTTGATATAATCTGGCTTTATAATCAAGTAGGGTCCATTTTAATTCCACTTTATGTGAAGTAAGTGTAGTGGGTATGGCAACTAAGTAAGGATCATCTTCATTTATTTAAAATAAATCATCATACTTATATGAGAAATACTAATATGTCACAAACAAACCTCCATAAAAAGTCATTTAGACACACATTGTTTAATTATTTCAAAATACAAATTATTAAATTTATTTATACTTTCGTTTTTTTTTTAAGTTTTTATTTAGGGGAAGATTTCTCAATTGTCTAAATGATTTGCATTTATGGTTGTGTCGTATTGCTATTTTGCCACCAAACAAGGACCCAGCAAGCTCATCAAGGAATAGTAGAGAGATGAGTTGATGGTAGAAAAATATTTTCCAATGTTTTTCCTTTAATACAAAATTTAAAGGTTAAAGACTTTTTTTGAGGGAAGGTTAAAGACTTAAAAGGACTTTATTCAATGTCTCATATTTTGGGTCCCTATGAGAGAAGGGAATAGAGCCAAGTGGACAAGTTTGTAAAGGCCAGCGGGAAAGTGTTGAAAAAAGGTCTATTGTTTTTTTCTTAGCTTGCAACGTACTTTTGTCTTTTGGTACTCATGCAAAGCGACAAGTTCAGGTTCAAAACATTAACATCAGCCATCAATGGATTATGAACAAGTATTAAGTCCCTTATTCAAAAAAGAGAAAAAAAAAAGAAAGCTAGTATTACCCTTATTCAAAAATAGAATAGAAGAAAAATAACCAGTATTACCTACTTCCACGTTATAAAAGCAAAAGTGAAAGAAGATTGCATATATATCTTTTATCTTGATTTCCATATATGTCATTGTTTGAGGATATCTTCTCAACTAAATATATAGTAGTAAGATCAAATCAAAGTATCATGTAAATGTTTTTGATTGATTATTTTATATTTTTCTTTTACATGGAAACCACTTTTGAATGGAAGTTAATGTCATATTAACACCAAATCATGTAATTTTAAACATAAAAGATAAATAGGTGTCTTAATTTTTTGAATGATTTGAATACATGTGTTTTTGAAATTAATTAAGGGTATGTTTTAAAAATTTATGGATAACACCTCATTTGTTACATTTTGTTGAGGAATGACTTTAAATTAGTCTCTTGGAAGTCTAAAATCGTGACACAATTTTAGCACCGTGACACGATTCTGTTGTGATTTTAAGGCAGTGTGTGTTGGTTCCTTTTTGAGTGTTATATTCTAGAGTTGGGAAACAATTGTAAACACTTTAGGTGAGTGAAAATTATTGAGTGTCTTGTTCGTTAGTGAGATTGGGAAAAAATGGTAGAAATTAGGGTTTGTTCTTTGTGAGCTTGTTGAAGCTAATTTCTTGTAACCCTGTTATATCTCCTTGTAAGAACTCATTGATAGTGGATTGGAGATATCAATTTCTCCTTCAGAGTAGGTCATTGTTGGACCGAACTGGGTAAACATTTCTTGGTGTTATTATCTTTTCTCTACTCTCTTTATCTTGTTTATTCTTTGGTTCGATTGTGGTTTTGTTATGCACTTGACTTATAGATTAGGTCTAGATTGTTGTTTTTTGTGGTTATTTTGATTGTTGGTTGTCATTAATACTTGTCTCAGACATTTAAATTTATTGGTGTGAATTTTGAGTCCGAATTCACAACACATTTATTTTGAAGTATCGATTGTGAGATTTTGTTTGAAAAAACGCCATGGTTCCATTTGAAGCATCTCGTTAGTCGTTACTGCAAAAAAGAAAACATCTTATCTGATGTATATCTGAAAACTTAAACTTTTAGAAAGGAATTCTACTTGTGACAAATTTCAAACAAATTCTGGATACTCATTCTTTACAAACATGTTTTGTTTTATACGACAGATTGTCATCTTAATTACATACAAGTGTCATTATTTGCATTTTGTTAAAGAATAATGGCACTTTCCCCCAACATAATCTGAACCATAACGATGGCTGTATTAATACCAAAAAAAATTAATTGGGGGATTGCAATATGGAGTTACCTTCATTATTTTTCATGTATGTACATATGTATATGTATATATATATATATATATATATATAGATATTTCATCTTTTGAATTGCGCACTCATTCACCTTAGAATAATTCATAAATTCTTTGATGATAAGTGTCGTATTCTCATCAAATAGAGAAAACTGAAAAAGAGGACGGGTGATTTAAACATCTAGTCATAGAGCACAATAATATTAAAATTACAAAGTAGGTGTGAAGTTAACAGATAAAAAAAAAAACCATAATATTCCTATTTTGTGATTCATCTGTGTTATCTTCTAAGATCCTGTGCTCGATCTTTCTTTTTGATTATTCTGGCTTTGGGCTTCTTTTTCTTTCACTGGTTTGGTCTTTGTCATTAAGATTACCCCACTTCATATAGGGTTTTACTCGGTGGCGGAGTCAGAAAAAATTTCGAGTCCAGGCAAAATATTTATCGTAAAACGTTACTTTCTTCCTGCGAATAATTTCACATTTCTTACGGATCCTAAAATCCTAAGGTATTACCTCATCTGGGAACCTATAATCCTTGGTAAAATCTGCATGAAATGCGTTTTCTGCAGAATTTACACAAAACTCCGCAGGTAAATCCGCAGGAAAATCTAAAAGTTTTAGTAATGACTGAGCTTGCTACAAAGAAAGTTGGAGCTGAGGGTGGCTCCGCCCCTGGTTTTACTTTTACATACGTAGTTTAAGATCTAAAAGGATAAAACTTTTTTTCCCTTCAAATGCCTCACTATTAGTAAAAGATAACACATGATCTAGAAAAAAGTAACCAAAATCGACCCATAAAATATTTACCTAAGGAAAATTAATCTTCTTGATTTGTACGAAAATAAGTGCATTCTTCAAAGTGTGTTTTAAGTGACCCATGAAAATAAAAGAGTTGTTAGAAAATAAAATTTATATTAAGGGGGACTTTAGCCGCTCATTGTAGTCTTACCCATCTTAAATGATTAATATTTATGGTTGCACACATAAGATACCTTATTCAAACTAAAAAGTTGATTAAGTAACTAGAATTTGACTTCAAATTGCGAATCTATGAAATCTCAAAACCGCGGCGTGATTTTCTTGGCATAATAAATGGTTTCTTCTAGTCTCAAAATTGTAACGCGATTTATGGCAGGCATAACATGATTTGTGGATAAGGTTTTGTACCTTGGGTCGTACGTTAAAATCGTAACGCGGTTTTGTCTGTTCCTGTGCAATATTTAAGCGTTTCAGTTCATTTTTTTGGAGTAGAGCTTCAAGAGAGAGAAACTTGGGAAATCAAAAGAGGTAACTTTAGGGTTAAAAGTCTTTGATTAGAGTTCTTTTGAGAGATTCTCATGGGTTGGAAAACATTGTAAACACCTTGGGTGAGTGAAAATCATTGTGTGTCTTGTTCATTGGTGAGATTGGGAAAAAAATGTAGAAAATAGGGTTTGTTCTTTGTAAGCTTGTTGAAGTTAATTTCTTGTAACCCTTTTGTATCTCTTTATAAGAACTCATTGATAGTGGATTTGAAAGATCGATCTCTCCCCATGGTAGGTCAAGTTGGACCGAACTGGGTAAACATTTCTTGGTATGTTTGTTTCTCTTCTCTCTTTGTCTTTTGCTTGTGGTTTTGTGCTTTTCACTTTGATTTCTAGATTAGGTCTAGGTTTTGTTATTGTTCTTGCTTGTGTTTACTTTAATCGATTACTACTTTTCTTTGCTCCATACATCATAATTTCATTGGTGTAAGTTTTTGTCCGAATTTACAATAGTAACCTTTGTTAGTGTCAATCTCTCCCTCCTCTCCCAAGATGCAGGTACAAAGAAACTGTCACACTAGTGATATCCAACAAATCAGGATACGGATGCAAGTAAGTGGCAGTACTTTTAATGATAGCCAAACCATGCATGACTAAAATTCTTGTCTTCCGCGGTTTAATAATCCACTATGTGCGCTACTCCATTCAAATATATTATTGCCAAGAAGCTAAACAAATCATTAAAAATAAAATCATGATACGGATCCAAGTAGTGGTGGTACTTGTTAATTTGTATTACTTCCACATTCAAGATTTATAATCACTCTATGCGCCACTCCATCCAACATGTTATAATCAAAGCTAAACAGGTCCATAAAAAGAAAAAGAAAAGGAAAGAATAAGCCAAATAGTATTATTGGATTGCATATCAAATTAATTAGATTAAACATTTTGCCAATTTGTTGTATTATTGTCATTGTTAAATACCCTGGTTTAATTAGGAGCCACGACTTCTTAAACCAATTAAATAAACATATTGCTATCAAATTATAATAATAGATAAATTCAAACTTTAATAAAAGCTAGATACCATATCATATATCATATTATGTAACTAACCTATATATAGTCCTCTATCTAAGATAACATACCAACAACACTCAAGCTCTAATTAACTAACTCATCAATTAGTTCCCCAACAAAACAAACATGTATGTTTCTACTTCCTTTACTGAGCTTCTTGTGGAATCTCACACAAGAAGGTTACTCATTCAAAACCCAATTGATTATCAATCACCAACCAGCTCCCCTGTGTTAACAAACAATCACAATTCAACAGACTCAAATTTTGGAGCTCGTGAATTTGATTCAAATGTTGTGATGATAGTTGCAGTCCTATTATGTGCATTTATATGCTCACTTGCATTAAACTCCATCATAAGGTGTGCCTTAAGGGTTTCAAACATAGCCATCAACAACAACGAGTCTTCGTTGAGTTCGAGCAACAACAATTCACCTCAATTGGTCAACAAAGGAATCAAGAAGAAAGTTCTCAAGAAATTCCCAACAGTGAGTTATTCAACTGAGTTGAAACTACCAAGTCTAGATACAGAATGTATGATATGTCTCTCAGAGTTCGCAAAGGGTGAAAAATTGCGCATTTTACCAAAATGCAATCATGGATTTCATGTTCGTTGCATCGACAAATGGCTAAAAGAACATTCATCATGTCCAAAGTGTAGACAATGTCTTCTTGAAACTTGTCGGAAGATTGGTGGGTCGCAGGTGCAACCAATTTTGTTGTCAGTGCCAGAAACTATTATAACGATTCAACCACTGGAGCCTGAAGATTTGGAGCGTAACTATAGGGAAATATAAGCTAATTATGGTTGAGCAAGAAACTTTTTTTTTCCTTTACTTTGACCTCAAATGTAAAAATACTTCAGTTGAAGTTATTAATTCATTTTTTCTAATAAGATTATGGTGTAATTAATTATTTAAAGTTTTGAACCAAGAGGACACATATATATTGTGTTGAACAAAGAATGAAAGGAAACAAAAAACTAAATAGTATAAATTACCCTGGTATATTTTGTACCTATAATAAGTTTATTAAAAAAAATATAGATTAGTCAGCCTATGCTAGCTTATGCAGTCTAATATCGATGAACAAACTAGTAAACATGCATGTCCTATGTCTCTCGAAGTCTGTCGATTTCTTTGGGGATTTTCAAATAGCTAGCCCATCGAACTAACAAAAATTGTAATTTTATCATTGAAGTTGTGATGGATGCAAGAACTAAGGTATTTTGTTTAGTTGACCATTAGAAAAGAGCTTCAATTTAATGGTTGCAAGAACTAATGATGCTAAAATAATTAATCGCCTATTTTGTGCTTACACTATAAATTAGTGTTTGGGTTCGGCACAAAATGGGTGATTTGTTATTCTATGTAATAACACAGTTTTGTTGAAACAAATTTTAGAACACACAATAGAAGACGGCACACGAAGGGGGAACCAAAGCTTTTGTGTGGAGTGTTTTTTCGAGATTTTAAGGTTGGGAAACACATATTAATCATCTTAGGTAGTTAAAAATCATCAGTGAAAGGATTCATGCAAAAGCTTTCTCTAATAAGTTCTTTAGTGAAAATCATTGAGGTTTGAGAGAGGAAAGGAGAGAAAGTAGAGATTGCTCTTGGTGAGCAATTGAGAATATATTTTTTGTCACTTTGTAATTCTCTTTTGTATATCTTGTAAAAACTCATTGATAGTGAATTAGAGAGTTGTTCTCTCCCTTAAATGTTGGTCAATTTGATCTGAATTGGGTAAGTCATCTTGTCACGAAATTGAAGTACAAGTCTCAATTCTCGAAAGACCAATCACTTCAGGAAAGATTGCCTCGAGTTAGGGGAAATGATGATTCAGTGTAAGTTGTTTCAGAGAGGATGATTATGTCCTGGGTTAGGGGAAATGATGATTCAGTGCAAGTTGCTTCAGAGGATGATTATGAGTAGTGATGTGCTAGTGGTTGCAAGTTTGGAATCGAAGAAGAGCTGAGTCATGAACTCTATATGTTATTATCACATGTGTCCAAAGATGGGATACTTTAAGACTTTGGAGTTGAAAGGAGGTGGAGGCATTCCCCTTGAAAAAGGTGAAGCTTGTAAGGTCCAATATATGAACAATCTCTTTCACGAGACGTAGATTAGTTTGGACGGAGTTGGATAAACAATTTCTATGTTTATCTCTTGCCTTTAGTTAGATTTTATTAAATCATCATTTGTTAAAATTGTTTACCTTTTTTTTTCCAAAACAATTGACCTAGTTGACTATTTCACATGTACCAATTTTGACCTTTATTATCTTTAATTAACTATTAATAAAAATTATAAAATGTTTAATTTTGAAAATATTCATCGACAGAAATCCAACAACATCTTATATGAAACCATTTGTCTTTATATAATAGTAAAATATTGATCGAAGTATGTATGTGAATAGTACATATGGTCAAAAAAATCAATTATTTTAAGATGGAGGGAGTATTTTAGTTATCATTATTATTTGCTCTATTTTCTAGTTGAATTCACCCCAATTAGACTACATGAGTTACATGACTAATAAAAAAAAAAAAATCTCTATAACTTGTCATATGTACAACATATACCAAGAGTAATTTGGTCTTTTTATTTTGTTTCCTGTCCTTATTTTTTGGAAAAAAAAGAAATTGTTCAACCAAGGATATATGCATTCTCTCGATTATCAAATTATTGCACTAATCTTATTGAAAAAATGAATTCAAAACTTTAACTAAAGTATATTTTTACATTTGAGGTCAAACTAAACTATATTTTTACATTTGGATACTTATAATAATTTCTGGCACTGGCAACAAAATTGGTTGCACCTGCGACCCACCAATCTTCTGAAAGGTTTCAAGAAGACATTGTCTACACTTTGGACACGATGAATGTTCTTTTAGCCATTTGTCGATGCAACGAACATGAAAACCATGGTTGCATTTTGGTAAAATGCGCAATTTTTCACCCTTTGTGAACTCTGAGAGACATATCATACATTCTGCATCTAAGCTTGGTAGTTTCAACTCAGTTGAATAGATAACTGTAGGAAATTTCTTGAGAGCTTTCTTCTTGATTCCTTTGTTGACCAATTGAGGTAAATCATTGTTGCTCGAACTCGAAGAAGATTCATTGTTGTTTGAAATCCTTAAGACACACCTTATGATGGAGTTTAATGCAAGTAAACAAATAAAAGCACATAATAGGACTGCAATTATCATCACAACATCTGAATCAAATTCACGAGCTCCGAAATTTGAGTCTGTTGAATTGTTATTGTTTGTGAAAACAGGGTAGTTTATTTTAAGTGATTGATGAACAATTGGATTTTGGAAGAGTAACCTTCTTGTGTGAGATTCCACAAGAAGCTCAGTAAAGGAAGTAGAAAGATACATGTTTGTTAGGGCTTGAGTGTTGTTGATATGTTATCTTAGATAGACGACTTTATATAGGATGGTTAATATATGGTATAGGATATGGTATCTTGCTTTTTCTAAAGTTTGGATTTAACTATATTATTATAATTTGGTGCCTAGATCCCAGTTGGTTGTTATTTAGTTAAACCATATTGCACTACACGTTTAACCCTCATCTTAAAAATTGTACTGATGCTGCATCATCCTCGTACATGACACTATGTGTGTCTAATATATTACGGTCTTCCCACTTTCATAGTTAAACCATATTGAAAATTTGAATTATTTTTGAATCTATTTCTAAGATCTAGTTCAACTACGATTGTTAGATTGGATATTTAGTGTAGTTATCTAGCTTAAAATCTAATGTCCTTCATTTATGTGTGTGAATTTTTAGATGATCATTGCCACTCAATCTTACTCATAAAAAATAAGTTTGGGTTCCGAAACAAATTAATTATTTTCTTACCTTTGATATATTTGTTTTATTATAATATATATTCATGCAAGTTGTTAGATTGCAATATGTTTAATTAATTGGTTTAAGAACTTGTGGTTCCTGATTAAAGTGAAGTATTGTAAACGAGATCATATTGGCAAAATGCTTAAGCTAAATTTGCAGTCCAATAATACTATTTGTCTACAGCTGTTCGTACTTTTATACGGAAAGTGCTTGTGGAAAAGAGCTTAATACTTTTATTTTTGCCTTTTGTTTTAATTGATTTGTTTAGCCTCTTGGCTTTGATGATAACATAATGGACGGAATTACAAATTAACAAGTACCACTACTGGGATCCGTATCGTGATTTGTTGGATATCACTACTTTTATAGTTTCTTTGCACCTGCAATTTTGTGAGAGATAAGAGAGAAATAGAAAGGTGGACACTTAAGAAAGGTTGGTTGAACAGCTAGCTATATAACTACAACAACTATAATAAGTTCATAACAACATATCAACGAGATATTAGATTACCTAGCAACAAACATTTAGCTGGTTCGAATGGCACTTGATTCCAACAATTTTTTTTTGGTAGCCGAGGTTTGAACCTCGGACCGGACCTTACATATGTTGTGCATTGTCCTTACCAATTAAGTTGAGCTCACAAGAATAAGAAATTTGAACAATTTAAACAAATAGTCATGAGTTTGACTCCTAATTTTTGCATATGGAGAAAACTATGTTAGAGGAAAACAACTCACCTTGTGTCTCTAACTAACAAGTCCTATTGAAGATCAACCAGTGTCATGAGACCCACATTAAGTTCATAGAAAAGCTTAAAGTGTTAGGAGGCTCTCCTACCTATAAGGGTAATTTTTTTACGTGTGTAATTTTTAATTTGAAGATAACATGTATCTTATCATGTTATTATCAAGTTTGTATCAAACGCATGAAATGATAATAACATATTTCTTATTATGTGTGCATCAAACATATGGTAGGATAAATGTCTATATTATCACTATCATATCATATTCTTATACAACTCCTTATTCTATCTCGTATTTATAATATCTTACACACCGAACAGACTCTAACTAATTAGTCATTTGAGTTGTGATCTCATCACTAGCTTAAGTCATAACAATTTGTGTGTTCGTAGATAGTTGGGTTACATAAAGAAAAACTTATAGTTTGAATTAAGATACACCGGCAAATACTGATAGATGAGTAAAGTTGCAAAAAATAAAAAGTGTTACCATCGAGTTAGTGATGATAAGGTGAAAGTTGTCGTGAACATCGTCTGCTAATGAATAAAGTTTTTCATATTTTTGTGTGTTGTGGCTTCGGACAAAACTCACATCAATACTATGATGTGTGAAACAAAATCAAGGAGAAGAAACACAATGATAAAATAAAATAACAAGATAAAGGAGAAAAGGAACACAATGCCTGTTTGTCCCAAATTTGACCTACAATTGAGGGAGAGAGCAACTCTCCAATTCAATAGCAAATAGTTTATTACAAAGAGATACAATAGTTACAAGAAATTAGCCTTCAATAATAAACCCTAATTTCTACCATTTTCAGTCTATGACTCTATGTCCTTGATGGAGGGTTTTACTCATCAAGATGTTTTAGATTTTTTACAACCCTAGAGAGTATAGCTCAAAAGTATTCAATGTTTTAATAACTTTAGTTTGCCTTACACCTCTCATTCAAAACTATGTTGAAACGCAAAAGTATAAATTTGGTTGCGGGTGTGCGCTTTGCGCATGGGACGGTGTGCCTCGGCCGTCAAGCACAGGGCAATAGTGAAAGCCTATCGGAAAATACATCAATGCACCTTGTGCATGAAGTAGAACGACACCATTTTTTGTGTGCAAACGATGTGATTTCAAGTCATATACATCACTATCCTCTTCAACATCTAGATAACATAGTGAGAATATGGGATTACATGTGGATAGGAGCTAGTGGTGGGACACCACCTTACATTACAAATGTTTTTAATAGAAATAGAAATTAGAAATGATAAAACAAATCTGATTTTATGATTTTAAAACCGGAAGCGCAATCCGGTGAATGAAAACAAAAATTAGTTAATATTTAAACCTTTTTTTTTATTGCAAAGGTTAGTAGTTACTCCTAAGTTGTTAGATTAAATATTACTCATTGTTGTAGTTTGAACCCATGACCTCCGACTCTTTTATACACATCTCATCTTTTGATATATTAGTAACTTGTTGGCTGATTTCATTGGAGTAATTTTTACTTTGATCTATTTTATTTTTTATTTCCTTCTTGTTTCTACAACAAAAAAATGTTTAGCAAGAGCTATATGTATTTTCAGTTCAAAACTTCAAATAATTACACCAAATCTTATATTCGAAAAGAAATGCAATAAAAAATTTAACCAGTGTATTTTTACATTTGAGGTCAAAGTACAGCAAAGAAAGTTTCAAATTGTAGTTAATTGGTTTTTTATTTGAACTTCCTTGCTCACTCAGAATAAATAAAGGCATTAAGAGAAGTAGTTAATTAAGCTTGTATTTCTCTATAGTTACGTTCCAAAGCTTCGTGCTCTAGTGGTTCGATCCTTATAATAGTTTCTGGCACTGGTAACAAAATTGGTTGCACCTGCGACCCACCAATCTTTCGACAAGTTTCAAGAAGACATTGTCTACACTTTGGACATGATGAATGTTCTTTTAGCCATTTGTCAATGCAACGAACATGAAAACCATGGTTGCATTTAGGCAAAATGCGCACCTTTTCCCCCTTTGTGAACTCTGAGAGACATATCATACAATCTGTATCCAAACTTGGTAGATTCAACTCAGTGGAATAGCTCATTGTAGGAAATTTCTTGAGAGTTTTCTTCTTGATTCCTTTGTTGACCAATTGAGGTGAATTGTTGTTGCTTGAACTCGAAGAAGAGTCGTTGTTGAGGGCTATATTTAAAAATATTAAGGCACGCCTTATGATGAAGTTTAATGCAAGGGAACCAATAAAAGCACATAATAGAACTGCAAGTATCATCACAACATTTGAATCAATTTCACGAGCTCCAAAATATGAGTCGGTTGAATTGTGGCTATTTGTGAAAATACGTGAGTTAATTTTAAGTGATTGATGATCAATTGAATTTTGGAAGAGTAACCTTCTTGTGTGAGATTCCACAAGAAGCTCATGGAGTGGTGAAGTAAAGGAAGTAGAAGCATACATTGTTTTTTGTTGAGGAATTTGATGAGTTAGTTAATTATAGCTTGAGTTGTTGTAATGTTGTATCTTAGATAGGGGACTATATATAGGGAAGTTTAAAAATATGGTAGTATCTTGCTTTTACTAAAGTTTGAGTTTAACTATTATTATAATTTGGGGTCTAGACCCTAGTTGCTTGTTACTTGTTACTTGTTTTTTTGATAGGCCTATTTACTAGTTACTTAAATTAAACCAATTATTAATACTATATGAATGCACTACACTATTAGCTCTTATCTTAAAAGTTGTACTAATGCATTATATATGTGTAATATTATATGGTCGCCCACTCGCCTAGCCACTGTATTAGACTATATATAATTGGATCCTAACAAATCCCTTTTGCTATATGAAATATTTGTTTTGTTATAATGTTCATGCAAGTGGTTAGATCATAATATATTTGGTTTAAGAAGTCGTGGTTCCTAATTAAAGCGGGGTATTGTAAATAACAAACGATAGATCAAATTGACAAAATATTTAAGCTAAATTTGATTTGCAATCTAATCTAATCTAATAATACTAGTATTCTGTGCTTTTATGCGCAAAGTGCTTGTGGGAAAGGTTTTTTTCTTCTTCTTTTTTATTATGTTATTGATGATTTGTTTAGCTTCTTTGGCAATTTGATTATAACAACGTATTGAATGGAGTAGCGCACATAGTGATCAGTATAACCGCGGAAGACAAGAATTATAATAAGATCTTGGCTTGTTTATCATTGTTTAGAATTCATTAAAAGCGACACTTTTGGATATATGGCAGTAATACCACTTACTTGGATCCGTATCTTGATGGGTTGGATCTCACTAAATGTCTACATCTTGTGGGAGATAAAGAGAGAAAAGAGAAAGGTGAACACAGACGACAACGGTTAGTTGAACAGCTAGCCAGATATATAACTACAACTATGACTAACATATATCAACATGCATGTTGTCTTATAATGATGAACAAATTGATCAACATGCATTATATCTTCATCAAGGATCCATTTATAGATATAAGATGTTGGTTTAATTAATGAAAAATGTTATTAGATCCATTTATAGATATAAGATGTTGGTTTAATTAATGAAAAATGTTATTAGAACACATTTTTTAAGACAAATATGAGACACCGTATTTTTATTTTTTTTACACAAGCAAACTCAAGGTGTTTCATTAAAACAATGTGGAACTAAATAAAAAAAATATTATCATAAATGTAAGAAACTGTCATGTTGCATTCCGGAGACACGCTCTCATGCCTATGTTTTGATCAGCCACAAAGATTGTCACACATCTATATTGCATTTGACGTATTCTTGTGGTGGTCGTTGTCATCTGATATTACTCTTAGTTTGGCTAATATTGTTTTCACTCGTATTGATCTCATACACTCTACGATTTAAAAAAATCAAAAAAGTTCTTAATATTATTTTTTAAATGAAAATTAAATGTTTTTAAATAGAGATAAAAAAAAAGGTTTTGTTGCATTGACTCAAAATTTGTCAAGTTTTGGAAGTTGACAATTGTAACACGATTTTCAAGGCAATAAGTGTGTATGCTACTGGACGCGAAATCATGGTGCGATGTTAAAAATTGTAGCACAGTTTTGGAATAAGGATGTAGTGTTGTATTGTATACTATATGTAACTTGGCACAATTTAGGCAAATCGTGGCATGATTTTACACTAGTTTGAGTATTGTTTAAGGCTTCATGGTTCATTTTTTGAGGAAGGGTTTCAAAAGAGATAAACTTCGGAAATCAAAGGAGATAACTTTAGGGTTGAGTGTCTTTGGTGAGGGGTTATCTTGGGTTAAGAAACATTTGTAAATACCTTAGGTGAGTAAAATCATTGAGTCTCTTGTTCTTAGGAAGATATTAGGAAAAGGGTAGAAATTAAGTTTTGTTCTTGAAGAGCTTGTTGAAACTCATTTCTTGTAACCCTTTTGTATCTCTTTGTAAAGAACTCGTTGATATTGGATTGGAGAGATCAATCTCTCCCACAGATATAATAGGTCATTGTTGGACCGAACTTGGTAAACAGTTATTGATTTGTTTGTTTCTCTTCTATCTTTATCTTTTGCTTATGGTTTTGTGCTTTTACACTTGGTTTCTATATTAGATCTAGGTTGTTGTATTTGCTTAAGGTTGCTTTGATACTGGTTACTACTTCCCTTTTGCTCCGTACATCTAATTGTATTGGTGTGAGATTTAAGTCCGAATTCACAACAGATTTTATTATTATTGTGTTTGACAATATATAGTGGTTTTTTACTCTTACGTATCTTCTGATACGATGAAGAATTCAAAGCTACGTAATTGTAATTATGGGGTAGAATTTTTTTTTTGAGCATTGGTTGATTTTTAAAAAGTTGAATATTGCGAATGATGTGGTTAGAAGATTAACTTGATAAAAGGAGTTATTGATTTGATCATTGTAATGTTATACGGTGTACCAAGTGTCCTATTGTTTTCAACTATTTGTGTTCAAAAAAAAAATTGAAAGAAATTGTGACGTGGTCTAGTGGTTGAGAGAATGTTCAAAGGAATGTGTTAGTGTTTGTTGATAGCATTCCTCTGATATATGATAATTAGACACAAACCTTAAAATTATCTAAAAAAATTACTCTTATGATTATGAATACGAAGAAGGAAAATAGTTAGTAAATAGATACAGTACTATTGACAATTCGTTAGCTTTCCAGTTAGAGACCGTTGAGTCTTTAAATTTTTGTTAGTGAACAATATATCTCGAGTTGGTAATTGTGTTAAAAGACTACTATATGATTAGGAGATAGATATAATACATTTTTCATTTCATGCAAGAATAAGTACTCCCTCCGTCCCTTAATGTAAACTTCTTTTACATTTTTCACATTTTTTAAGAAAAGTTGTCAGCGTAATTAATGTGTCTGTTTTGTGTGTTAATATTACCAAATTGTCCTTTGTTTGTATGTGTATTAAATTTGACTTTTCAAATTTCAAGATAAGTTAGTAGTATTAATTAAGGGTATGTTTAGAAAAAAAATAATAAATACACCTAGTAATTTGAAAAGGAATTTACATTTAAGGACAAAAATAAAATCAAATAGGTGGTTACATATCAGGACGGAAGGGAGTATGTCATTAATTCCCAAATTATAATCAACTTGTGTACGAGTGGACCATGGGTATATTGGGGAAAACATCTTGAACCCCTCTTTCTTTTTACCCCTTCACTCCTACAATGTTAGGTTTCGAACATCAACATGTTAACCATATGTCTCTAAGGGTAGGTCCTGTGGCAGTCTGGTCCGAGCAGCAACCAATGTATTTCATGATCTTCTCGCACGCATGGTCCAAGCAGAGTTGAACCTGGTACGTAAGGGATAAGTACCACGATTCAAATGTTGTTTTGACTATGGTTGATCGAATTTGATATGAACTTTCTTGCTCAACCACAACTCAAGACAGGGTATTTAATTAGTTTATATTTCTCTGTAGTTACGTTCTAAAGCTTCGTGCTCTAATGGTTGGATCCTTATAACGGTTTCTAGCACTGGCACAGCAATTGGTTGTTGTGACCCAACAATCTTTCGACAAGTTTCAAGAAGGCATTGTCTACACTTGGGACATGATGAGTGTTCCTTTAACCATTTGTCGATGCAACGAACATGGAAACCATGGTTGCATTTAGGCAAAATGCGCACCTTTTCACCCTTTGTGAACTCTGAGAGACATATCATACACTCAGCGTCCAAACTTGGAAGTTTCAACTCAGTTGAATAGCTCACTGTGGGGAATGTTTTGAGAGCTTTCTTCTTGATTCCTTTGTTAGCCAATTGTTGTGAAGGGTTGCTGCTCGAACTCGAAGAAGAGTCGTTGTTTAGGGCTACGTTTGAAAACCTTAAACCACACCTTATGATGGAGTTTAATGCAAGTGAGCAAATAAGAGCACACAATAGGACTCCAAGTATCATTATAACATTTGAATCAAATTCACGAGCTCCAAAATATGAGTCTGTTGAATTATGGTTGTTTGTTAAAACAGGAGAGTTGGTTAGTGATTGATGATCAACTGGGTTTTCAATGAGTAACCTTCTTGTGTGAGATTCCACAAGAAGCTCATGGAGAAGTGGTGAAGTAAAGGAAGTAGAAGCATACATGTTGTTTGTTGGGGAACTTGTTGATGAGTTAGTTAATTAGAGGTTGAGTTGTTGGTATGTTATCTTAGATTGGGGATTATATATAGGGAAGTTATACTCCTATGGTAGGATATGGTATCTTGCTTTTATTAAAGTTTCAAATTAACTAGTATTATAATGTGTCAAGGTACTTAAATTTAATCAGTTACTATGTGAATGCACTACAATAAGTTTAGCTCTTTATGTGTAAAAACAGTATATTGATGCATAATTCCCCAAACATTATCCTTTATGTGTAGTGTATATAATATATTATGGCCGCCCACTCACATAGCTAGCTAAATCATATTAGAATATAATTGGATCCGTAAATAATACTTTTTGCAATATGAAATATTTGTTTAAGTACAATCTTCATGCAAGTGGATTATATCGCAATATGTTTGGTTTAAAAGTCGTGGTTCCTAGTTAAAGCGGGATATTGTAAATGACAACATATTGATCAAATTGACAAAATGCTTAAGCTAATTAAAAATTTGATCTGCAATCTAATGTAATCTAAGCAATAGTATTTGTCTACAGCTATACGTACTTTTGTGCGGAAAAAGTGCTTGTGGTTGTGGAAAGGGTTCTTTTTCTCGCTTTTTGTTTCTTTTGCTTTTTGTTTTTATTGATTTGTTTAGCTTCTTGGCAATTTGGATGAAGTAGGGCACATAGTGAATTAGTAAAACCACGGAAGACAAGAATTATTTAGTCATGTTTTTTATCATTAAAAGCGATGCTTTTTGCTGCTTTTGGGATGTAGCAGTAATACAAACAAGTACCACTTACTTGGATTCGTATCTTGATAGGTTGGATAACACTACTGTTATTGTTTCTTTGCATCCGTGAGTGATAAGAGAGAAATTAAGCGAAAGGTGGACATAGACAACGGTTAGTTGAACAGCTATATACAACTATATATGCAAATCAACATATCAAGGAGATAATAGATTCATTGTCAAAATAAGGAGAAATAAGATTGGCTAGCTACCAACATATGGTTAACGAGTTAAGTGATTTGGGAATATTAAACAAGTAGTTAGGGTTTTTATTATAAGAAATAAAAAATAAACAAGTATTTAGGGTTTCGATTATATTTGATATGTTTGATTGAAGTAAAGTAAAATTGATGATGCCTTTAGAATTGATTCTACTTGACATTAAGATTTGTAGTTTTTGGTTCTATAATTGATTTCCTCACACAAATTTATAGTTGAACTCAATTTTACATGCATGAATGTGTCGAAAGTTAGTCAAAATTATTTTCAACCAAAATTCATTCTATAAAATCAATTATCCCCACCGCAAAACCAAACACATGTTGAGTAGTATTATATATAAGTGTATGTTTGATTTCACTTCTAGAGGGACCAGAATTTATTTTGAATGTGTAGAATTGAAGTGACATGTTTGATTATTGTCGAGTAAAATTGGTTATACTTGCGGATTTTTCATGGAGGCAAAATCAATTCTATTCGACAACAATCAAACAAGTTAAAATCAATTTTACACCTCTGTAATCAATTTCGATCCCTCCAAAAGTGAAACTTTACATACATATATTGTAGTTTCTTATTCTATAATTGATGATTTTTACACACAAATTTATAGTTCTACTCACTTTTACATGAATATATCCAAACATAAATTATTTTTAGTGAAATTTATTTTGAACCAAAATCAATTTTAGAAAATCAATTCGATCAGAATCAATTCTCCCCACCACAAACATGTGCAGCGAGAGTGATAAATAGATAAAACCACAGCAAAATTATTGCTCTTTTTTATCAAATTAAGCAAAGTCTATATTACTTTTTAGAAAAATGTTTTCTAATTCAAGTGCCCTAAGGGCACTTGTTAGTATTTCCCTTCATTTTATTGTGTCTTTAGTATGAATTAATTGAGATGTCCAAAATTGAATCAATACAAATAATTTCAGCAAAATAGAACAAATCTTATGTTATTTTCAACAAACAAAATATTGTGTTTGATCTTTATTGTGTGTGACAAGGATAACATGGTCTTCATGAAAATAATCATCTCGTGTTCAAGAGTGGATAAGAATATATATGGATTGAGTGAAATATACAGTTGGAATTTATTTAACGAAACCCCATCTCCTTCAATATTCGAATTTCGGTCATTCCTGCTCACAATCACAAGTTGGTTGATTTAACAAGCCAAAGGTTGCCTTTGCACCAAGTGGTTGATTATACAATTTTGCAATTTCGATTTTCGTCTCATCAGCACGGGTGTATGATTGTAACTTCATTGTGCAATAATAAATTAATAGCAATGCACATAATCAACTTGTCTCATTAATCATCTTTATTCATTCTTCTAGGGCTTAAGATTATAATGATTTAATTGGAGTGCTCTTGACACCTTTGACTAGACCAATTGGCTAATTGCCGACCACAATTAAGTCCACAGCATACAGTGTGTAGTTATTTCAATCAAGAATATAAATATATTAAACATTTATCAAGTTGAGCCAACTAGTTTGGTCAAAAAATAAAAATTGAGCTAACTAGTTTAAATGTCTTTCTTCATCAAAAGAAGAAAAATAAATTACTCCGTCCCAAATTATAGGTCGTTTTGAAAGAAAATTGTCTTGAATTATATGTCGTTATATAATACCAATGAAATATTAATGTTATTTTTTCTATTAATATATCTTAAACTATTTATTACTCAATCTTCTTTCAATTTTTTTATTTATCTTTCTCTGTATCATTTATTAAGAACAAATTTATAAAACAACTCATACTATCTTTTTTCCCATACAAAATTAATTACATTTTTTGATACGTGTAAAATAAAATACCCAAAATATCATATAATTTTGGACGGAGGAAGTAATGATTATAAAAATAAAAATAAATCTAATGCTTTTTTATAACATAAAGATTTTTAAAATGGGAAATATGTAATTAAAGGATGAAGCGTAAAACGAATACGGTTATAATCAGATGAATGTTGGGAACACACTTTTTTTCAATATACTTTCTTTAATTTGTGGAAATTTAAATAGATCTCACTAAATCATTTATGCTCCACATAAGTTAGTGAAATCCAATTAAAATCCAACTATTTAAAGAATATATATTAAAAAAAATTGTGTTAGAATAGATGTTGCTAAGATAATTCTTATATCAATCGATATATTCTCAATCAATTGTTATTGCATTTTATCCTCTAGTCAAAAGTTCCATCCTTTTTACGTACTAGGAAAAACAAAAAGTACACTCCATTAGAGGAGTCCAATACCTTTTGATGATAAGTGTCATGTTTTCATCGGATTAGCAAGAGAAGTCCCAAAAGAAACCTAGAGTTGGTGATTTCATGACTATGTCATAGAACACAATGACATTAAAATTTCAAAGTAATGTACTATGTGTGATGCTAAGACGACATTAAAGGACCGGAATATTCCTGTTTATAGTTTATTAGCAAACTGGATTATATTATCTCTTACCAAAATCTCTTTTTTTTTTATCTTTTTAGCGTTTTTAAGGATTAATTTAGTTTCACTTTTTGGCTTTTATAGGTTCCTTTTTCGATCTTTTTGTTTCATTGGTTTAGTGTGCGCCTTTATTTGGTCACTCCACTTCATTGATGATTTTAATTTTTCAAACAGAGGTTAAGTTCTAGAAGGATAAAACTCGATCGTTTATTTCATAATCCACTGTGTACCCAGACAAAGTAAACATATTTGATGATTAATCCTTTATTGGTCTCACAATGATTGCCACAGTTGTTTATTTTACAGCGATTATGAAAAAATTATAATAAACGAAATAAATTGAGTAGTAATTTTTACAAATTAATAATCTTATCGGGTATTAATGTAATCGCGATTATTATTAGGAAAATGTTTGTATGTCCTTAAGACACAATTTTTTTTTTTTTAAAGAAATGTGTGTCTTTAAAATACAAGTTAAAAGTTAAACATCAATAAACATCAAATATAGAAATATAATGTGTCTACTCCCTTGGTCCTAATTGAGCGAGTCAAGTTACTCTCCTTTTTGTGGTTGAAAGCTAAACATGCATCCTTTTATTATTGTTATCATGATTGGTGGAGACATCTGCTACCTTGTATGGGTGTTCACTGATCGTTGTTTGTTTTACTAGTACTTTTGTTGGCTCCTTGTGTCTGTAAACTTTGATCGGTGGTGTTCTTTGCACTCCTTGTGCATGGAGCTTCACTGTTGTTGTTAATATATATGACATTTTGATTTGTGCAAAAAAAGAAATATAATTTTTGAAATTGTACATTCAATATTTGAAAGTTTAAAAAAATTATCTTTTCAATAAAAAGCTATATTTTAATTCTCTTTTTAGTTTCTTAACTTTTGTTTATAGGGCATAAGTTAACATAACACTTATTATAAATGTAAAGTGAAAGACATTGGTTTGAGGGATGAACATAGTTTTTTTTTGGTAGATAGACGAGATGGCAAAGCCATCATAAACTCACACACACAAAGTGGAGGTACCGGGGTTCGTACCCCGGTCATGACGTCCGGCCTAACAATTTTGGCAATTTTGTCAGTTGAACTAGGACTTATGGGAAAAACATAGTTTTAAATAAGTGGTACAATTAAAAAAATGTTAAACTGCATTTTTCGTCCCCTAAGTTTCAAAATGTTGCGATTTTGGTCCCCTATTAAAAAAAATGAAAATTTGGTCCCTTTCGTTCCAAAATTGCCGAGAAGACACCACGTGTACCAAAAAAGTGGTCATAATTGTAACTTTTTCTAAAGATAAGGGATCAAAAAAATATTTCTCTTATGTTAGGGGGCTCAAAATTGCATATTTCCCTAAATACGGAGTCACTTTTGGTCAATTAAAGGTTATATAGGCCCCTTTCAGTTTCCTGCACTCGTTCATATCATTACCCAGCTCTACTCCAAAGAAATCACTCATCAACTCAACACCTTCATCTTTAGGCATTTACAAGATATGGTCTCAAAGATACATATAGCACAAAAATAACATTCATATTCCTAAACAGAATTAATCATTTAAGCTTTTCATTAAACACACGTATCACAAAAATAACATTCGCATTCTTAAACAAAATCTTAATGCCACATTTCACTAATTCAAAACTTAAACTACATTCGCATTCTACTTGATCAACAACTGAAAAATTTCTTAAACTACATTCAAACCATATACAATCTCCACTTGATTGGTGACTAGAAAAACCCTAACCTCCAACGAAAACAAAATGAGACGAAGTTAACACTTTTTTGTGACGTTAGTTTTTTATATAATGAGAAGTTAACACTTAATTGTTGGGTTTGAGAATAAATGTGACAACTAGGGGTGGGAACAGGCCAGGCCGTCCGACAAGGGCCTACGGCCTAGCCTATTTAAAGCCTAACTCGGCCCAGCTCGTTTATTAACAAGGCCAGGCTCAAGCTTTTTATAAGGCCTATTTAATTAAATAGGTCAGGCTAAGGCTTGCAAAAAAGCCTATTATGCCCGTCAGGCCGGCCTATTAAGCTTTTTATATATAATATATCTTCCATTATTGATATTTTTGAAGTTTTTTTTCTTAAACACAAGCCTTCGTATGATTGGTTATTTAGTAGTTGATATATTTATGTGATTAGACCTTCGTAAGAATTCATTATTTAGTAGAAAACATATTTGTGTGCTTTAGACCTTAATAAGTTTTGGCCTATTTAGGAGTAGGCTTACATGTGTTGTCAGGCCTTAGCATAAAATAGGATTTCAGACTTCATCAGGCCTTTAAAAAGGTCAGGCCTCGGAAATGAACCAATGACGGGTAATTGGCCAGGCTCAGGCCTATAATTTTTGAAGTAGGTCAGGCTTAGGCCTTACAAAGCTCGGTCCGGCCTAGCTCATTTCCACCCCTAGTGACAACAAATACAATGTCTTTAACGTCGGTTAAATGAAAATTAGTGGTTGAAGTAAGGATAGTTTTTGAATGTCAAGAATTCAAGTTTTTGGATGTTTTGAATCAATTGTCACGCACATGAGAACAAAGCAGCATATCGTACAAAGGACGCATTTTAGAATTTCAAGAGGTATCTGAGCAAGCAGGGGGTCCATAGAGCAATTTCTAAGAAAAATAGGACCCCTGTATAGGTTTGGGCCTTTGGGACCTCTCTCTCAAAGAAAAAAAAAGAGGAAAAAAATTAGATTTCACTTCTTCCACCTGCAAAAACCAATTTTTATTTTATTTTTTCCATTAGAAATGTAAATTTCCAAGACTTAAAACACAAGAAACACACTAAAGCATTATGTTAGAATGATTAGTATAGTTCTTAAACTAATCATCCATGTCACAAACAGATTCAGTCTTCACGTTGATACAATTCATATTATAATCTGAACTTGTGTATTTATATGTTTTAGGTATTTGGATTTTATAATATGAAAAAACAAACACTTTGGATTTATAATCCAAACGTCCCGTATACATGCTTCGAAATAGAGTGTATTGAGGGTGTTTAGATCATAAAATCCAAAGTACTTTCTTCGGATTTTAATAATTCAAACGTCCTGTATACATGCTTCGTAATAGAGTGTACTGAGGGTGTTTAGATCATAAAATCAAAAGTACTTTCTTCAAATTTTAAAATTGGAAAATTGGTGGAAGAAAAAAAAACATTTTTTGACAAAAAATATATGAAAAATCACATTTTGAATTATATAATCTTAAAACTCGAGGACATTTTTAGAATTTTGGTGGCGCAGGGTGGTAAAAGAAAATGCCAAAAAAACTATAAGATTGGATTAATTTTTTATTTTTTTGAAGTAATATAAATGTGAAGCATGATTGAAAGTTTAAAATAAATAAAAAACAAAAACAGAACGTAAAAGAAGAAAGCAAGATAAGGAGGGAAGAAGAATGTTGAGCATAACGTGCGCCTTCTCTGCTTATCCTACGCATCCCGTTCGAATCTCCATTCCAACAACATCTACCGTTCGCTATGCCTCTCGCTTCTCTGTTCCTGTCAATCCCTTCGTTCCAGAGGTACTCGCTCTCTCTTCTATTTTCTCATTTCGCTGCTTCAAAACCATTCAGTGTTAATTTTGTTGCAATGCAGGTTATTGAAGCCGTTGATGCATTGCATTCAGAATTCAGAGCAGTGGATAATTTAGTTGCATACAATACCACCCGTGTTCTTAACGCTTTTCACAATGCCAGACTTGGTTCTCATGTATGTAACTGTGTGCTTTCATTTCGATAGCTGTTTTGTAATTGAATTGTTATTTTAGGTATTAAGCATTTATCGTATAAGTGTTTATGTATAAGTTGTTTCTATAACTAAAGATAAAATCAAGTCAAATTCTTTTCATATAAGCTATATTTATAAGCTGTTTTCATAAGCTATTTTGGAGAGCATATGAAAATAAGCTAAAAATAGCTTATGGACATGTTATATGTTGTTTCTATAAGCTCTTTGAAACAGTCTTACAAGTGTTTATGCTAATAGGTAAGCTCAAATAAGACAATCCAAACAGGCTCAGTCTCGCTGGTGTTTATGCTAGTAAATTAGCTCAAATAAGTCAATCTAAACATGCCCTAATTGGTTGTTTTGTTAATGCTGTCAGCACTTTGGTGGTTGCACTGGTTATGGTCATGATGAAGCCGGGGGGCGTGAAGCTCTTGACCAGGCTTTTGCAGAAATCGTTGGAGCAGAATCAGCTATTGTTCGTTCACAGGTTCTTAACTTTCCCTGTTTTCTTTATATTACGTTACTTATTAATAGGGGATATGAGGTTGGTTTGGTGGCTGAAGTGGGGGAAATTAAGGAGTGAAGGATAAGGGGTCGAGGGTTTGAACCATGCTCCCAGCATATAATACTAACAATGTTAACATTGGTGGTTTAAAGAAAAAGTTTACTTATTAATGTTCTCATTGAATATGACAAAAAGTGAAATCAATGTAAAGTGATTTATGTTTGGATAAATTTATATAAAAATGCGCTGAACAATAAATTTAAAGCTAAAAATCAGCTATAGAGATGTAAGCTCCAAATTATAGCTTCAAGTTATAATTCAGAATCAATTTTGAAGTCAAAATCAATTCTATTCAAGAAAATTCGAACATGTCAAAATCACTTCTAAATCAATTATGGTTTCTCCCAAAAGCGGAACCAAACATACACTTGCATACTATTCTCACTTGTCAACAGTTCTTCTCAGGTACTCATGCCATCACATGTGCTTTATTTGCCCTCTTGAGGCCAGGAGATGAGGTAACCCTTTTTTTTCTTTCTAATATTCTATGCTTTTCATTCTTTACTAGCAGTATAGCTCTATAGTTGTAGAATGTGTTTCCCTGTTGAATATGTAACTGGAATAAGGTTTTTAGACTAATATAGCTATCAGCTTTTGGCAGTTGCTGGTGCTCCATATGACACATTAGAGGAAGTAATTGGGAAAAGGGACTCTGGTGGTTTGGGTTCCCTTCAAGATTTTGGGGTGAAATACCGAGAAGTTCCGGTATGCTACTAACTTGTAATTAATATTTTTTTTCTAGATCTAATTCATTAGTATTCTCTATGACTCTTCTATGGCATTTTTTCATCAGCTTGCCGAGGATGGTGGACTTGACTGGAATGCACTGATGCATGCTGTCAAACCCGAAACAAAATGTGCACTCATACAGAGGTCATGTGGTTATTCATGGCGTCAGAGTTTGAATGTTAATGACATAGGGAGAGCGATAAAAATTATCAAAGTAAGATTCATAGTTGTGCTTTTTGGTTTGATACTGCAACATTATGTTTTAAAGTTAATATTATTCAAGGCAACCATTGTGACCTGTGAGTTAAAATATGAATTGCTTGGTCACATAATTTGTAGTTATTGTTTAATTTCCCTGATCTAAAAGTCCATAATACTAGTAGAAACTATATTGATTGTTAGGGCATGCTCTATAATAATATTTTAGCTTCTATACTTTTGTTAGATTAAACCACTGATAACTCTCTACAGCAGTCTTGTTTTGCATGGCATTTTTTTTACCAATAGAATTACTGGAATACTACCAGTTCAAATCCAACTGATTCCTTTTGTGACCTAAAAATATTAGAGAACGGAAAATAGTGGCATATAGACAGATGCTTTTAAAGTATGAACGTTAGGATTTTACACTCAATATATTACTTAAACAAATGTTTACTGTCTTCAACTCCTATAATTTTTCTGATCACAAAATCTTCACCTGTAACCTTTTTACCCTTCAATGTTCAGATGCAAAATCCTGAGTGTTCAGTCATGGTGGATAATTGCTATGGAGAACTTGTGGAAAGCATTGAACCTCCCATGGTGGTATGCGATATTGTGCCGCAGTATGTATTGCTTTATTCCAAGGATGTGCAGTATCACATTTCTACATTGGTCGGCAGGGTGCAGATTTGATGGCGGGCAGTTTGATAAAGAACCCTGGTGGAACCATAGCTCCATGTGGCGGATATGTTGCTGGGAAAAAGAAATTGGTTGAAGCAGCTGCAGCACGCCTTTCTGCGCCTGGGCTTGGTGTGGATTGTGGTTCAACTCCCGGTGATATCATGAGAGCCTTTTTTCAGGGATTATTTCTTTCACCTCAAATGGTTGGGGAAGCAATCAAGGTACCAGATTTATCATTTTATTAGAAGATATGCATTTCTTGCTTATATTTGGTAGTGAGATTTTCTGTATTCTTTACAAGGGTTCCTTCCTGATTGCTGAAGTTTTGGCAGCTAAGGGTTATAAAGTGCAGCCACTCCCTCGCGTCCCCCGATGTGATACAGTTCAGGTTTTATTGCTGAGCCTGTGCTATCTTTCTTTCTAGATGAAACCTGTATCTGACTTTTAATTTTGATTTTAAGTTGGCAGCGAAATTCCGTTTCTGGTAGAAAAGTTGTGGTTGATGTAGGCAAAAACTTGTCCCTTAGGAGTTTCTTTCAGTATGTATATAGATTATAATTATTCAGATCAAAAGTAAAATTGATCTTCAATGCATGTAGGCCGTACAACTTGGAAGCCGTGAGCGTCTCCTTGCTTTTTGTGAGGCTGTTCAGAGAAGCTCTCCCGTGGGGTCATACACCAAACCAATTGCGGGTACCACTCCTGGATATGCATCAGAGGTCTGCTCTGATTAACCTTCACAGTCCCTAAACAAATTGATTATGTTTTGGTCCTTATATGATTTTCAATATTACTTTGATATTCAAAGTCCTACCAGATATTAATAACTCTTTGATATCACTCTTCTCAGGTTATCTTTGCCGATGGAACCTTCATTGATGGGAGTACCAGTGAGCTTTCATGTGATGGACCTCTTAGAGAGCCTTTTGCTGTATTTTGCCAGGCATGTTGGTTTTGCATCAAACAATAGTATACTACATATGGGTATGATTCACTATTACATATTAACTTCATTTGTTTTTCAAATGCAGGGTGGAACTCATTGGACTCAATGGGGACTGGTCCTAGGAGAAGTTCTGAAATCTATATGATGGAATCTAAATTTCTATTAGTTAATACTACATATTATACGACCTTCGGAGGGAAATATTATTAAGATTGGTACAAATTCAATTAAGGGTGGACAATAATAGTTTACTGACCGAAATCCGAACTAACAGTGACCAAATCTCGTGCAGTGGGTGAGTTGATGTAGATTTTGGATTTTTGGGTGAGAAAGATAGATTTCGTGTAGTAATATTCTTTGAAAGTTTGTGTGTACAATATGAAAATCATATGTTATTTAATGCATTAATGAGTAAGTTGTTGAAAATATTGAGTTTTGTAAATGGCTTAGGGTGATCACAATTCACAAGTATGTGATAATTTAGAATCCATGATAAGAACTTTTTTGACCTTGATAGTATGTGGTGTATACCTTGTTTGTAAGTATGGTAATGCAATGTGTCTCTTTCTTATGGTTAGCTTGTGCTGAAAGAATGGTATTATATATGACTTTTCTCTTGAGATCTTGTGTTGGAATTTATGCTATGGAATATCCAAAATGTTGGAATCATGCGTACGGATTTTTAAGCACTGAAGTGCCCATTTTTCTGCGCTGAATTTTGCAACAGAATTGCTGTTGCCACAGGGCCCTTTGCTAGGCCAAGCAGACCCTTCTTTCGTCAGGCGAAGTTGTACAGTGGAACCTAAGAGTGAGCCACTTACCTACTCCCAAGTGAAGCTGGGCCAATTTTGCCCTATTCTTTTGTGGTGCACTCTTAACTGCCTCACCCCTTTGTAGCTATTCTCCATGCATCAAATACAAACATACATGTTTTTTTTATATCGAAAAACACACTGACACTGAGTATAAGGAAGTGTAGGAATATACATTATATATGGTAAGTATGACGCATTTGGCTTTATTAAATAATGCTACATTGAACATCCATGATGTATGCCATAGCAGCATACAAGTGTTTATATGCTTGAGTGGCAAAATGTAGAAATAATGTAACATACCTGTGCATACTCATGATTGGCATGCAAGAGAAAGAATTAAATCTAAAAAGAAGTAACATACTAGTTCATAGTTAGAAAATATGCAAGAGAAAGGTCGTAGTTCAAAAGACTCAACACAGTATTTCTTGGACAACAAAAGAAAAGCATTATTCAGACTCTGAATTATGCAAGGTAAGAGTTCCTATTCACACTTTTGGTTAAAGAACACCAATAGATGAAGAGACACGCTTCAAGCAACATTATTATAGAGCTCTAATCATGTTTGCACCACAGATGAAGAGACTTGATCACCAATAAAATACTTCGGTCCAAATATCCTACTAGGTTGCATTTATTTATATAAACGTGTATGTTTGGATAGGGTAAATGTGCATGCTTGATGCCTTCTTGTTAGAGAAGATTTTTTATACACTGTATGAGTGAGAACATCAACTAAATGCGATTCTATGTCATTGAATTCGCATAATTTACTATGGTTGAGATGAAAATTTCACATACTAGTAGTAGGAAACATTGGAAAAAGGAGGAGCATGTATAAATTTCATACCAACTATCCATTATCAGAGTATAGTATCAAAGTTGTCGTCAAACAAAGTCATGTTTATTGTCTTTTGCTTCTATTGTTTTGTGCTATGAATTTTTTTGTATGTAAGGTTTATGATCTATAGGTTGCAATCCATATCTATCTATACTACACGTATAAATATTTCCGTCACGAACAAAGTAAAAAAGAGACTTATGTTTGTCCTAACGTCATGACAAAACAAAGTAAATTTGTTCTCGTGGATAAATTACTATAGTTTGAGGGGCAAAGCATACTTAACATTAATTACATGAATCTTCGAACTTTTTCCAGTAGAAATTATTTAGATTCACCATTAACATATCATGAATATTGAGAATTGCTAGCAAATTAATGGTGCTCTATAGGCCTCTCAATTGTTAAACCTCTAAAATAAACTGAATCCGATCAACTCGAAGTGCTTTTGAGCAATGCCAGGGACCTATAAAACAATTACCCAAATTAATCCACTTCGAAGTTGGTTAATCCATTAGAAATAGAAAAAGAACTGTACGTGCCTAGCCTACGTAATTCATTGGCCTCCATTTTTTTTTCTTCCAAATTTAGTGGAGCTACATTTCTTCAAGAAGAAAAAAATGGTGATATATTAATGTAATTTAAAAGGCAAAAGGTCACCCGTTGAATTTAAGCGATATCGGTCATACCATTTAAGGAAGCTACTTCTACATATTAAACGAAGTAAAACATGACATAAGTTAGTATAAGAACCATGACAAAAGTTTCCTTTATTTTTAATTTAAGAAAGTTACAAAATTTGAACAGTCAATGGAGAGTACATCTAGTGAAAACAAGCAATTTTCTATGAATTCTTCAACAACATTTTTTCTAGCACTGATTGAATACACCATATTCCGATGGAGATTGTTCTTCGTATAGTGATGATGAATCATCTTGGATCATGTAGGACGATTGGTAGTAAAAATGTGGCTTAATTGGGCTTTTGGTTCCCTAAGTAATTTCTTGTTTACATTTTAGTCCCATAACTCGTAAAATCAACATTTTGGTCCTTCTTGTTTTGTTTCGTCAGTCAATGTGGTCCTCCGCTGTTAACTTTAACCACAAATATCTATGGTGGACCAACCTTAAAAGTGGTTCACCATAGATCTTATCAATTATTTTAATTTAAGCCGTTTGATCTTTCTTTTAAAAGAGAACCATTGGATTTCAGGGGTCTAGGTTATCTAATGCTGCAACATCAACACCTAATTTTTTGTACTTTTTCTTCATCTTCTTCCCTGCTCCTCTTCTTCATCTTCATCAACAACTCCAAACATTCATAAAAAAAACTCATATTAACCCAGGAAAAACCCAGATAAAAAACACACTAAACTACCTATTCACAAATTTCCAGCAACCTCATCTCATTCTTCTTTAACATCTCATTCAATTTTTCATTTTAAATATTCAACCTAACATCCTCACAAACAAAACATTTCTTCTCCTAAAATCCATAAATCCGCAATCAGAGAACCGTAATTGTGAAAAGAAAGGGACACGTGAGTTCAAGCAATCATCTTCTTCATCTTCCATTTTCAAATAAGAAAAAAAAAACAGCAAATTTTCTGATTCATTGTTCTTCATCTTCATCTTCTTCTTCGTTCACCCATTTTCAGATCCATTTTACTCTTCCCACCTCAAAATCAATTTTAGATCCATTTCAAAATCAATTTCAGATTCAAAAATTATGTAATTAGGGTGAACGAATCTAGGCATCTGATGGTGAATTTGGATTTACAAATTTGGATATGCAAATCTCGGTAAACGAATTTGGGCATGGGTTTGTGTTGAATATTGAGTATTTCATGATTTAGGGATAAATTTGAGAATGAATATTTGGTTTGTGGATTAATTTTTGGTTAAGAGAAGATGAAGCTATTTCAATCTCTAGATATGTGGATGAATTGTCTAACGTTTGATTGAGAGAAGGATGGAAGTAGGTCGAAGGAGAGATGGCCGAAGCTTGTGTTGCAAATGCTTGGTTAATGAAGTTCTCTATGTGTTGGAGTTCACTGTTTCTAAACTCATTCCAGGATCACGTCCCCTGCCACTTTCCAACATGATGAAACAATATTTCCTTCTAAAAAAACATGATAAAACAATTTCAACAAATAACAAACAAATAGTCTTGAAAATTATGTAATTAGTTTCTGGGTTTTTTTTTTAAAAAATTCTGAAAAAGTTGATGAAGATTTGAGGAAGAAGAAGAGGATGATGAAAAGTGAAAAAAATTTGGTGCTGATGTTTCACTCTTAAATACAATAGACATGCAATCAAATGGTTAAAATCAAATCAAAAGTTTTAGACATTAAAAAACTAACGGAATGAACTAAATTGACTAACGAAGCAAAACAAGAGGGACCAAAATGTTGATTTTACGAGTTATGGGACCAAAATGTAAACAAAAAATTACTTAGGGGACCAAAAGCCCAATTAAACCTAAAAATGTTGGCAATATTGTCGAAATCTTCATAATCGTCAAATGTCATGAGATCTTGTTGTGCATGAGAGTTGTGGTTACATGGCTGAGTTCATTAAAAAAAATTGGGTCTTCTATTGAGTGAACAACTTCAGAGCTAAATTGTGTTTCGTTAGAAACATGATATTCATCAAACTTAGTTTTTTACCTCCCCCCTTTTGACTTTCTATTGTTTAGATGTGTCTCTTGGGTTGAACTCTTCAAATCAAGTATCACTCTCTGTCAATATTAAAATCTTAATGTTAATATAGTTTAAATTACAATTTAAAATCACACAAAATGAAATTACTAGCCATTGAGGTTAATGCATGATATATAGAATTAAATACATCCATGTATAATAAATTTTAGGGTTAAGGTTTTCCAACAAAAAATCTATCAAATGTTCAATTAGTTTTGCCATGTTATCAACAAAGAGAAATAACGGAAGAATCATCAAATTAATACAAAAAACAAACCTGCAAATGGCTACCAACTTGCTCTTTTGTCAAACCAGGAACATTCATCGCTTTATGAATTGCTTTTGGCTTTGCCTCTGAAAAATAAGGTATGAACACAAGTTGAGTTTCTTGAAGTATACAAACAAAGAAAATAAGAAAAGTAAATAAAAATTATTGGAAAAAGAATCTTACTATCAAGGCCAAGTTCACTCACAACCCTTAAAAATTGTTGATGCAATTCAGGTGTCCATGATATACGATTCTTCTTTGTTAGGGGTTGATAATTAGCATTATCATCACTTCCCCTTTTGCTTTGACCTTTTACCTTCAAAATTCCAAGATCATGTTTATTTTCATTCCAAACTTTCCTTGCAACACACTGCCACATGTTCTTGATTTGATTCTCCATTAAAGGCTTAATCCAATATTCGCAAGCCCCGTTTGCAATAGCTTTCATCACTGCATTTGTTGATCCATCATCACATATCACTGCACATGTAACATTATAATTAAATAATAAATAACAATGTCATGTGATATAATCTTTGTAATATATATAGTTGGCTATATATATTCTTACTGATGACAGGAAGATTGATTTGTTGGGAAACATGTCGGACAAAATCATATGAATCCATGTCTGGCATTTGAGCTTCAATTAGTACGACATCAACACATCCCTTTGCTTCCATCAAAAGTTTAAAGGCAAAAGAAGCCTTAGAACATGTTGTAACTGGAAGAAGAAGAAAAAAGTTCAAGAATTTCACAGGTTAATGACATAATTTAATTTGCAATTGAACAAAGTGTATATGATAAATTAATTAACAAACCTATATAATTGCATGGAATAGACAATTCCACAACAGCATTAAGGACATCAGTGTCATGATCAACCACAAGAACTCTTAAATCCTCTGGGAATTGGCTGAGAAGTGACTCTATATCGTTAAAAAGAGCCATTGCAGAAGGGAAGAACGCAATAGAGTGTTTTTGGGGGTGAAAAGTGAAACCCAAGAAACCTTGGAATAAATAAATTGGTGTTGTGGTTTGAAGGGTTATTGGTATTTAAATAGAAGTTTCGTAACAAAAAAAAACAAATAAATATGAAAGAAAGATTTACACAACAGTTTCGTTACAAAAACAAATAAATATGAAAAAAGATTTAGATAAAAGTTTCGTAAAAAAAAAACAAATATGAAAGATAGAAAGGAAAAAAAAAAGAAAAGAAATCTTGGGATAAAAAATAACGGGTATCAGTTCTGATTAGAAACTCTATTAGTGATACCAACAGAAATTTGATTCGATAAATCTTACCTCTTTTGATCTGATCTAAAAATAAATCTTGCAAGATTGGTCTTTCTTTTATTTTCTTCTTTTGTTTGTCGCTGCCAACATCCCATGCATGCGCCATCTTCACCAACATCTTCTTCTTCATCATCTTCATATCATCTTCACCAACATTCATAACAAAAATCCAGATAATCAATTAAATATCAATAACAACAACAACATATACAACAAACATCATCACAATCAATTAAAATCATATGATTCCAACAACATTTTTTTTAATCAAAGTTTCTCCGATCCGGAAAAAAGAGCGCCCAGAAGGACAAACGCATAGATTCTCCCTTTGTTAGGTTCATTCACTTCTCATTTATTTTTCTGCAATTTACCTTTACACCTTTTATTTTTATTACCTATTATTATGCTCTTTTTAGTTGCAAACGCGAACCCCGCATGCTTTTATTTGTTATTCTTGATACATTTTTTATGAATCAACTCTTATTTTTATTTTGGATTAATTTTTCTTTTAATTGCAAAGAGGATAAATAAATAAACAAACTGTTTTTTTGAATTCAAAGGTAGCAATAATGGAAGAAGAAGATGATTATGAGGAGTATATCCATGTGGGCAAGCGTTGCGCCATGGAAGCTTAGAAGATTTTCCAACGCAAAGGGAAAGCAACCGCTGCAATCGAAGAAGATGATTTCATATCTAAGCGAGCGAAGAAGTAAAAGAGAAGAAAATGGGAAAAAAGGCTTAAGTTCACAACCCATATGTTGATTGTGATGATGTTCGTTGTATGTTGTTGTTGAATAAGTTAATGGTTATTGAAGAGGAACAAGAGAGAAATTTAATGGTGGTGGTGTGGTTGCCAAAGAAGGTCGGACAAAGACGTAATGGTGGCCAGAAGTGGGTGGTGGTGGTGGTGTTTGAGGAGAGAAGAATAGCCTTTGTTGTTGTTGTCGTGAAAAGAGAAGAGGAAAATGAGAAAAATGGAAAAGAACAATGATAACATTTTTTTTTTTTTTTTTTATATTTTTGATAAAGAAATTGGCTTAAAAATTAGCTACCGATGGTATGCCATTAGATGTGATGGATTTCATGATCCAATAGTCACTTTTTTTAATAAAAAAGATCGAACGGTTAAAATTAAAAGAATTAATAAGGTTTATGGTGGATCAACATTGTTTGTGTTCTACTTTAGACATTTAAAGTTAAAGTTAACAGACAAGGACCTTTTTGACTGACGGAGCAAAACCAAAGGGACCAAAATGTGAGTTTTACAATTTATGGGACCAAAATATAAACTGTAAATTATTTCGAGGACCATTTATGCAGTTAAGCCAATTTTTTAACAGTTTTAATTATTATAATAGCACCTCCCGAAATTATCCCGACCGCTATCTTTTATTGTAGCACCTCTCATGTGGCAAATGGGTCCTATTTTATGTTTTTTATTATTTTTGTTACAACTACATTTTATGCTCGCGAGATATTCTTGAGAAATTTGCTCGGGACAAATAACACTTCAAAAAAATTAAACATGATTTGACATAATATTTTGAAAAGAATGTTATGATCTCTCCCATCTTCGTCTCACCTTTTCCCATCCTCTCCATGACTGGTTTTGCACAAGCCCATCCCCCTTCTTCATTATATCGACATATTTTCATCAATGTTGACCAACATTAGATTTTACATAACGTTCTTTTCAACTAAAATATGAAATTTGTTGTTTCAGTTCCATCAGTGCTACAAAGAACACTCCATTCTAGATTTCATATGTTTTTTCAATGAACAAGCTTTCACATATTATCAGTTGTGATTCATTCCAACTTTAGGGTTATAATGAAGAGAAAAGGATATGTTTGTAATTGTTGCGGAGGTTTTCATACCTTTCCAATTAAAAATTCCTTCATGTTTCATTATTCTCGTAGAAATTACGAAGATAAAAGTTATTTTTTTAATTATCAAACCATGTATGCATTGAATAAAATCAGAGGGTGGTTATGTGCAACAAATTGTAGCTCAAATTTGCTTATTAAAAAAAATCGCGCAATTTCAAGAAGCATTAAGTGCTTATTAAAAAAAGTAAAAGAGGTGCAAGTCCAGATTTCCCTTGCACACCTTCAGTTAAGGCTTAAAACATTATGTTGTTGTGTGTGTTGGTTAAAAGAATTTATGGAAGCAACTATTTTGTGCAAAATTATATTGGTTAGAAAAGAACTGGATGTGGAAGAGAAACGAAAAGGGATATTATTGTCGTGAATTCGTTAAAAGAGCAATGCTAGCAACACTCTCTTTTAAACACTTTCTCTAATACTCACTTTTTTATTGGTTTAAACTATGGTGGGTCTACACTTTGAAAATTAAACTCACACAAAGTGGTGGAACATACATTGATATCATCCAATAAAAGAGTAGGTGCTAGAGAGAGTGTTGAAAAGTGATTGCATTCCTCTTCGTTAAAAATCACACCAATATACTTGATGTGTGGAGCAAAGTAATCAAGCAACCAATATCAATGTTGGAACAATTATAAACACAAGCAAAAGTAGAAAACATTGAGAGAAAGAAAGAGAGAACATGTGAAATTTGTTTACCCAGTTATGTCCAATACTGACCTAGTCTGGAGGAGAAAGCAGTCCTCTGTTCCACTATAATGATGAGTAACTTTACAAAAGAGATACCAAAAGGTTACAAGAATAAGTCTTCAAACCTAATTTTACCCAAAGTCCCAACCTCTTCATGTGACCAAGAGACTCAGTCCTAATAGTGTTTTCCAAGGTGAATCACTCACAACCTTAGTGTCTCCCACTTAGAGAAATCTCTCTAAAACCCTAGTTTGTTGTTTGTTTCTAAACCCTTGTTTTCAGCCCCCTCTCTCTCTCTCTCAAGGTTTACTCTGATACAAGGTCTATATTTATAGTAAAAGTATCCCTCAAAAAACTGGAACAAATTTCAGCCTAAAATATGATTCTGTTTTATTTTCTGTTTCGCAAATTCGGGCCTCAATTTCCTCCATTGAGCCACCGATTTTTGTCGAATGGAAAGGCTGAAACAACACTAAAAAATGGACCCCGAATTTGGCAGTTTCCAGAAACCAATTTTGAGTCACTTCTACAACATATATGAATGTATGTAGAACTGTATTATGATCATGGTCCACCAATGAGAGATTTAATTGAGCCCTCACTTTAAAATAACATAAAAACAATATTACTTTTAGTCAAAAAATAAATACTTTTTTATTTTTTGTTTAAAGAATCAAGTAGAGCGAAACTTACGCACACTAACTTCAAAGGTTTTATTTAGTGGTAAAAAGATTGACCTTAAACTCGAAAGTTCTAGATTTAAGTCTCGCTGTGTCTTTTGATGGAGATAAATAAATACAACTTTATAAATGTTCTTAGAGTCGTAAGATCCCTATGTTAGTTTCTTTGGATTGAGATACCATTATCTAACCATAATTTTTTTCTCATAATTTTTTTTTACATACACTAAATATAAAAAATTGAAATATTGTGGGTTTTAACTCGTTTTCCGATGTATTAAAATGTTCTTGTAGTTTTCATATTCAAAACAAATTTGATTGTGAATGTATGCTAGCTTAACATTGTCTAGCATTATCCATTCTTTAATGGATAGATTATCACAATATAGCTATAAATTTCTATACATACACACTTGTGGACTCGTTAACTTCACAGAAATTTTTCCTTAAGAGAATCATCAACGTAGCTCCCCTCATACATCTTTTCATAATCCAGTCAAAAAGATACATTTTTAAAATATTACTGATTATTAAATTTCTCTTTTGGCTTGTCTACCATAACTCTGTCCCTTCCTTATCTTCATTACACCATCGTAATATCAATTATCAGACCCTTTGCTTTGTGCACCGGCTTAATTTTGGAAGATGAGTATTTCCTCTGCCGTGTTAGAGACTGCACCCACTCTAGAAGCATGTGGTTAAACTTTGGATCCTCTTCCTTCGATTTTTTAGCCACTCAAGACTGTAACAAATGGCTCAAAGATGGCATCTATGACAATTGATATTTGCTTGTTATCACACGCATTAAAACAACAGTGTTTGGCAATTCTTTTTAGACTTGCTTTGATGGTAAAATTCAAAACTCTAATGGTGGCGTGCTCGATATTCTTGTTTCATTATAGGTTCACCTGACATCCTCCAAGCAGAACTTTATGGCATTCATCGAGGGCTAAATCTCACTAAGTTTGAAGCTTATCGAGACTTAGGCTGTGTTTGGTAACACAAATAAGCTAGCTTATAGCTTGTTGGACTAGCTTATAAGCTTGTTTTTGTAGAATAGGTCGTGTTTGGTAAAAAGCTTTTTTTGTTAACTTATAGCGTTTTTTGAGAAGTTAATTCAAGTATCTTTTGAGCTTTTAACTTTTAACTTTTTATATTTTCTTCCAATTTTAACCTTTTATTAATTTAGTTTAATTTAATTTTAATTAAAAAAAACTACCCATAACTGCCCACGTTTTGCATCATGTTATCATCATGGTATGACTTTTCAAATTTTCTTGTTCACATTCCTTTTTACATGCTCTTAATTCAATGATAAATAATTTTATATAAAATTTACAATAAATAGTGATGCAAGTTTAGTCTAAGTAAAATTCATGAAAAGAAAGTTTTGTTAAATAAAAATTGTCAATTGAATTAATGAGTACATTTATCATCTGGGAGATGAAAATATTTCGAAATAATTGAAAAAGAAATACATTAAGTAATAAAAATTGTATATATGATTTATAATGAAAAACATAAACATGTCTTTTTACGTCATTTTATATTTATCAGCTACTTCAACAACTAATTTTACCAAACATTTTTTATCAGCCATCAGCTAACTTTTCAGCTATAAGCTATGAGCTATCAGCCATCAGCTATAAGTTAGCTTTTCAGCTATCAGCTAGCTTATAGCTTCTTTTTACCAAACACACCCTTAGCGTGTTGTGCTGATTCAAGTTGAATAGGACTTCTTAGTAATTCTCATTTTATTTTAAGAATTAATTAAAAGAAAAGTAAATTACATGATGTATATATAATTAAAAGAAACTCAAATAACATCAAGTTGGGTAAAATTTGACTACTAATCTTACTTACTAAAGCTTATCCCCCAAAGCTATCTTTAACCCTAATCTTTTCCCCCTAATTTTTTTCCCTCCACTTTTCTAAGCCATTGGATGCTGATCATTTAGGCGCCATTCATTGTGAGTCATTGATCATCTACATTTAATGCTCTTCTCCTTGCTATCACACAACACATCACACGATGCATTTTCAAAATTCCTCCATTAAACTTACTGTCTTTTTCCAACGTGACTTTTGTGTTCTCCAAGTATATTCAAAGGTTCTCTCTTTCCCATAACCCCTAAAATATGATACTAGCAATAAATATGAGATCCACTTCCAATAAAATCCACTTATTTTCGATATATAGCATGTTTAAAAGTTATAATTTTGAATTCATTCTCCAATTCAAGAGTGTCACGGATGCCACTTCCCTGTTTCCTTATTCTTTGCTGTCAACCACAAGCAATCAGACATGAATGCCACTCCTCCCTCTCTGGTCAGCACCTACATCTCATCCCTCCTCTACCACCGCCAAAGACAACTCCGCCGTCTTCTTCTGTTCTATGTCACCGCAAAAACCTTTATCCCTTGCTTAGTAGTTCGAGATCCAACGATCACCGTAGCACACCTCCTGCTTTTTACATCTCCCACCAGCCTCAGTTGTTGATTAAGGTAGTATCCCCTCTCAATCTTCATGTTTAACACATATAAATTTCTTGATATTCGTTTATTGTTTGTTTGCGATGGTATACGCTTCTTTCTTACACTTTCGTTTTTTATTTTCTTTCACAAAATATGATTAATTGTTGAGGTTTAGTTTGTTCTTGATATTCGTTTTTAATTTTCTTCAATTTGGTTGCTGCTGAATGTGTTTATCAAAGACCAAAATGATGAATTTTTGGCGGTTATCAATTTCATTTTTTAATAGGGTCATTGTGAACTTTTTCAACTCAAAATCCTTGGTTTTTCTTTTCATTTTTGAATTTTCGAACCAATCCATTTGCTCGATTGGTCGATTGTTAATTTTTGTTTTGAGAAATTTTGAGCTTTAGTTAAAAATAGTTAAAGAATTAAATGAGGTTGTTAATTTCTGTTTTATAGAATTTGGAACAAGAGACAATGCTTTGTGTATTTTTCATGTTATTAAGCTTTGTATTTCAATTTTTTTTGGTTACTTGTGCTGGTTATTTTAATTTATGCTCTAATAAAGCTTATCCCCCAAAGCTATCCTTAACCCTAATATTTTCCCCTTAATTTTTCCCTCCACTTTTCTAAGTCATTGGATGCTCATCATTTAGGCGCCACTCATTGTGAGCCATTGATCATCTACACTTAATGCTCTTCACTTTGCTATCACACAACACATCATACGATGCATTTTCAAAATTCCCCCATTAAACTTAATGCATTTTCCCAACGTGACTTTTGTGTTCTCCAAGTATATTCAAAGTTTCTCTCTTTTCCATAACCCCTAAAATATGATACTAGCAATAAATATGAGATCCACTTCCAATAAAATCCACTTATTTTCGAATAGTTGAATAAGGATAAAAGCTATGTCATTTAGAATAGTTATAATGATACATAATTTATCTTAACTATTCAGGAATGCCATTACTTTGAGTCGGCGAAATTGTAGAAACTCATAATAAGTCGGCGAAATTGTCGAAACTCATATTTCTTCGGCAAACCGTGACTCTTTTATTTTTTCATTTGGTAAAAGTATCTAATTTGGAACTTTATGTAATTAAACCCCGAGTATAATTCTATTGAGTTAAATATTCTAAGTCTATTCAGTTTTTGTTGTTGTTATTAATATACATGATGGGTCATATTTCATAATTTATGTTTCAAATGATGTACTTAATTTAATCTAACATCAACTATTTTATCTTATATACTTTATTCTTATGTATTATTGTCAGTATGACCCGTTGCACAGGTCGACAATCTAGTTATATCTATTAAGGATCTAATTTTAAAAAATTGTGTCAATTCAATCATTCTTATTCAGAGTCAGGAGAGTACGAATTCAAAGTCTTTCAAGCAAGCGTTTACATTGACCGCTTGTTGCTAATGCTAATTACTTTTATGTTTAGGCATAATCTTTAATTTTTTTTTTAAGGGAATAATCTTGTATGTTGAATTTTAAGTAGTCTAAAATGTATGACAATTTTTTTTTAAGTGAAAAAATGAACAAAAATAGACAAAAAATTCCATGAAAGATTGTTCAATTAAGTGTCTGCAAATCACTAAAACATCCATTGAACGCGTTAAACTAAAGCACTTTCCAAACTGACGTCAAAGTCGTTCATATTTAGACCATAATATATCATGATCGGTTCATTCTAATTTCTAGTTTAGCATTTCTAAATTCAAACCCATCCATAATCGACCGATGCTCAGACCTACGCGTAATAATATTCCCTCAAACACCAATCCATTGTAAAAAATACTTCATTCAGTCTTTTTTACAAGAAACAAAATTGTTAAACTTTTTTTTATCCTTTGTATAAGAAACATTGACCAATTTTAGATGTGTTCAATGCTAATTTTAATTTTCTCCTTATTTATTATGATATGGAATATCAAAAGTAAATAAGTTGGGGTAATCAAGAATAATTAATATTGGGGTATTTATATACTACTCCCTCCGTTTCATAATACATGTCCATTTTGGAGAATAATTTTATTTCACAACTAGATTGTTGACCCGTGCGTCGCACGGGTTAATTGATAAGGGATTGACATACGAATAATAAAATGCGATATATAATTGGTAACGGTGAAAAAAAGAACAGGTGATAATCCATAGTAGACAAAATAAAAAAAGTTTGCATGGAACACGGTTTAGGGTTTTTTATATATAGTCGAGTTTGCATGGAAATCATGATAGCCGAGTTTGCATGGAAATTAGGGTATTATATTTATAAACGTATTAAATAAGTGTACAACAACTTGTCAAAAAAAAAAGTCTAGATAAACAATAGATATATACAAACGATGACACAACAAGATATGAATGAAAAGCTCATCAATGAGGAGAAATATTAGAGATTCCTGCATTTTAGAGGGTTAGGTTAAATTGCTGCTAACCTTATGCAGCATTTTAGAGGAAAAATATTAGGTTAAGTTGCTGCAGACCTAATAAAATTAATAAATAAAGATACTTGTCACTTTCAAGTTTCAATGCAATATTAATTATTGTCTTGTCAATAATACTCTTACATATTTATTGTAGAGAGAGAGAGAGAAAAAAAAAATAGAATGAAATAATAAATGGTTAAAGATATTATAGAAAACACACACATAATTTCATCAAAAATAACAAAATTTATTTGGTTTCTTGGTTACTGCAATTTCTTCAAAATGGACATGTAATTTGAAACGCAGGGGGTAATAAATTTAAATTTATAGAAATGTTAAATAAAAATGACTATTGTCAAAGGGTTTCTTTGATCTTAAGGGGGTGTATTGGATTAGGATTTTAAAGGAGAATTTTTGTTTAAAAAAGTTTTGAGGATTTTAAAAGACTTTGCAGGATTTAATTCATAAGATTTTAAAGGATTTGAAATGATTTTAATGGATTTCAATAGATTTTATGAATTGCAAGGACTCGTTGAAAAAAATGATCATAACACACTCTCTTTCACAAAATCACAAAATCGAACACACTCTCTTTCACAAAATCTCCATGCAGACTCTTTTATTTATTTTACTTTTTTTGCGGGAAAGCTGAGAGAGAGAGGGAAACGAGAGAGTGGGAGAGAAGAGAGAGAGGGGGAGGGAAGAGAGAGGGAAAGAAGAGAGAGAAGGGGAGGGAAGAGAGAGGGAAAGAAGAAGAGAGTGAGAGAGAAAGGATGCGAGAGAGGGGAGAGATATATAAAATAAAAGAAAAAACAATCATAAGAAATCTCATGTTTTCATGAAAGACTTTTTTATGCTAAAATTTCACTAGAAAATCTCTCACAATCTATCAAAATCTGATTTATTAAACAATCCTTCGAAATTTGAATGATTTTGAATACCACAGGACTTTTTTTAAATGATGAAGAGTCTTGATTGAATACCATAAGACTTTTTTTAAATTGCAAAGAGTCTTGATTGAATACCGCAAGACTTATTTTAAATTGGAAAGAGTCTTGATTGAATACCACATGACTTTTTCATGATAAAAAAAGTTTTTTAAAATCCATTAGAATCATAATCCAATACACCCCCTAGTAATTTATGTATTTTCTTCTTATAAGAAAGACCAATTACGATGTATAATACTTTGATGAAACATACACACCCTCTAAATTAAGATGATCATTGTTGTTTACACTTTACACAAAAGCAAAGTATTAATATAAAATATTAAATTTAACCGCCCATGAATAAAATTATTTTAGGATTTTCTTTCCTTTGAGTTGGGAACAACAATTTACGATTGAGATATGGGCATCATATCATTATTCCACATCACATCACCTTAATACCCCATAAGAAAAATTTATATAAATAAATTTATTAATTAATAGTGAAAAGACAGATATTTTTTTTATTGCGCTAACATTTGAAAATTATGAACAGTATTTTTTTATGAAATTTTGGCTTTGATTAAGAGTAAAAATATAAATATTTATTGTTTTTTTAATGATACGAACAACAATCTTGAAAATAATGAAAAAAGCAAGTATAAACATATTTATTTAGTTTGTTATACTTTTAAATGAAAAAAAAAAACAAATATACATATATTCATATCGTGTTTGTTATTAAATTTATTTTTATCTACTTGGGTTTACCTGTGTTATTTGTATCGAAAATTAATGGTATTTTTTTGTAAAGAAAAATTCCAAACCAGGAGTGCGAAAATATACGATAGGTTAAATCGTATCTAAGCTGACCCCACCTTTTCACTCTTTCCTTCCTCTACTCGTTCCAATTTCTCTTTTCTCTGCATTTTCCTTTCCTTCAAATTCTCACAGTCAAAGATAACAAGAGTTAAAACCCATCATCATCCATTCGAAAAGGTAAATTGATTCACTCTTTCTCTCACAAATTTCTATATTGAATGTTTTCTATTTCACAATTAATCAAACACCCTTTTTGTTAACATCAATGTTGATTACGATGTTGTTGTTTTTGTCGTGTTTTTTTTTTATTGCCTTATTCTTCTTTTAACAACCTAGTAATAAAGTTGTTTGCTTTGTGTGCGTTTGAATTTTGAAGTACGATGTTGTTGTTAAACACTGTCTTATCTGGATTCCAAGCTAAGCAATAAAAATTAAACCTTTTTTGTTTTTGTTTCTCTTAAGGTTTTGTTAGTTGTTGAGTGCTGTTGAGTTTTGATCATACATAAAAACAATGGTATCGTCTCGTCATGGGAATGCACAATCAGACACTGCAAAGATAGAACAAATAATCACCGAGTTTTTCTCGAAAAGCCTTCATATAATATTTGAATCAAGGACACTTTATGCATCCTCGCGTGATTCGTATGGTGGTTATAAATCAGATTCATCTCTTTGTTCGTCTTCTTCATCCTCATCGAGTGTGAGGCCGAGGGATAAATGGTTTAATTTGGCACTCCGGGAGTGTCCTGCTGCGTTGGAGAATATTAACAATCTTGACTGCATTATAATTGATGTGGTTTTGGTGAATAAGTCTCTAGATTGGGACCCCATGACCCCAAAAAGGGTAATTCTTCGAAGTTCTTCATTGAAAGAAAGATACCCGCTTTGCTGTCGTGGGGAAGAATTGGGGGTTGAGGCAAAGAGTGAAAGGATTATAGAGAGATGGTTTGTGCAGTATAAGAATAGGAAGATAAAGGATTCTGATTCTGGAACTAGGAGGTCAAGCAATTTTTTCTTGCAAAACTTGTATAAGAAATCAACTTTACTTTTGAGGTCTTTGTATGCCACTGTTCGACTTTTACCGGCGTATAGATCTTTCAGAGATCTTAATTCGTCTGCAAAGATTCGTCCCTTTACCCTTGCTCACATAGTGTCTTCTTTTGTTGAGCCATTCACCCGAAAAGAAGAGTCTGAAATGATGAAATATAAGTTTACTCCTGTGGATACTTCTTCTGGTAGCCTCTGCCTTACGGTGATGTATTGTCCCTTGGCCTCAGATTTGAGCTGCAATCTATTACCTTCTATGTCCCCGCAAGTTATTTCTGACTATGTTGGAAGTCCATTGGCATCTCCATTGAGGAGGTTCCCATCACTTCCTTATGCCACATCACCATGTCATGAATCTCCACCGCCAAGGCGACGTAGTTCGAATTTTGATGACCGTAAAGCTTCAACTACTTCCATTACTGATTCATTTTTGCCTATACATTCAAAATCACAAATATCAGTGTCTAATACAAGTTCACGGCTTTTCCCACATGAGAGTTTGCCTCCTCATCTAGCTGAGATGTCTTCAATCCAGAAAAAGGATGTAAGTTGTGATGACTATTATGATCCCTTTCCATCCCCTTCAATCCACAAATCTTGTTCTTCGGCATCTAAACATTCTTTCTGTATGGTGCTAAACTTCCCAAGTGTTGCATCTAGTTCAAACATATTTGATTTGTTAATGGTGCCTTCTTCTTTCTGCAGGTGTTTTCTTTAGAAAAAGATGAGCCCAAAAAATATTCTGGAGTCGGGATTTCTGCCAACAGCTCACCACGTGTTTCGATTTCCAAAAGGTATTACCAGGATGATTTTGATGATACTGATTGTAGTTGTCCATTTGATGTGGATTGCGATGATATGAAGGATCCGGGAAGCAGGTACTTGCTACTGAAATTTTCTGGCATTATACTTCTTTTTTTTCCGCCAATCTTGTACACAAGAATAGCGTGTTTATCATTCTTCTTTTCTCGCTTAGAGGTTGACATATAGGCATGAATTTGTGTTGAAAATTCCACCTTCACTATTGTCCTGTCCACCCCTAGCCACCTAATTGCGGCATTTGGGTTGCCTTAATTGCAGCCTCCAACACCTTCATTGTGTTGGGTGTGAAGGGGTTGATTTAATCCCACATTGGCTAGAGATATGACCTATGTAGTGCCTATAAAGCTCGGACAACCCTCATTTTACAAGCCGGTTTTCTAAGGTTGAGTTAGGCCGGCTCAACCCAAATTTTAAGAATTTGTAACACATTTGTTTGTTTATTTGCATAAATATCTGGCCTCACCTATATTATGAAGAAAGCATTACAAATTTCAATTCTTTTTTTCTTCATCATAGAATTTGGCCTGTACTCCTTGGTTTGTTCATTACTACTTGTGTTTTGGGTCTACCACATCATCCTTATTTTTCCCAACCAAAATTTTAAGAATTTCTAACCACATCTGTTTTTTTATATGCATAAATATCTGGCTTCACCTATATTATGGAGAAAGATTTACAAATTGCATTTCTTTTTCTTCATAAAATTTGGTCTGTACTATTTAGTCTGCTCATTACTACTTAAATTTTGGATCTACCGTGTACAGCACCCTTATTTTTCCGCTTCTTTAAGCAATTGGTGTGGCATAATTTGAGCTAATGAGTGTGCGAGTTCTATCCTTTCTTCTCTGATGGTTTACAATAGATACTCTAACTCAATACATAAATTACCATATCTAATCAGCATTCATCTATTTTGAAATTGAATCTGATCCTTATTCCAAGATATTCTAATACTAAAAATTGATCCTGAAATATAAACTAGGATATATGAGATTTTATCTTATATTCTAGTACTCCTCCTTAAGCTAAAGTTTACTATGCTTTAAGTTTGTTATAAATATACCCTTTGACTACCGAAGCAGCGAAGCTCAAACAAAACCAACTAGTGCCAGAATCACAATCATCTTTTACGAACTGCATCCAAAAGAAACAGTAAATATTGAGCCGGATGTTGTACATAGATTTAAACATTCAACTTATGTGTGGAACATGTCACAAAGTTTTTTGTGAATTGTGTCAGTGACTCAACCTTGACTATCGTTGGATAAAGGGACTGTTGAAACAACCAACTTAAATGGGATATGTCATTTTTATGCTGAGACCAATGACCATAGAGTCTGCTATTAGAGACCGAATGGAGACAAGGCAGAAAGCTCGCTAGGATAAGAGTCACTTGGACAAATGGCCAACGAACAACGGGAACTGGCAGCGAGACAAAGATAATCATTTGGCTTGAGTCAAGGTACAAAGAAATCACAGATGGAAACTAATCTTGTAGGGTCGCAATACTCCTAATCCTAAATAAATAGTGTAATAAGGAAATAAATCATGATAATTGATTTTTGAATGGCAAATAGATGAAATAAATCATGATAATAACCAATTAATATGGACACTAATCTTGGGAGATAATATAAGATACTCTAATTATAGAAACTGTTCTTAGGAGATAAACCAAGCTATTTTAACATTATGTCAAAGATACTCTGAGATACCATCTTATTTTCTAACATATATAAACCAAAAATATATAAAATGACTTCAGATCTTTTTTTTTTTTTGGGAGAGGGCATATGTTTGTTTCAAAACCAAGGATAACAAATTTCCCCAGTTGATAGTAAAGCAATCATTAGCGTAGAAGGTTTTTGGTCCTTGATTACTTTTTCACCAATTAGTGTACTAGGTAATTATATTTTGTTTTTCTAGAAGAAACAAGATTTAGAAAGAAAAACAGGAGAGTGCAGTCTTCTCACGGGATGATAAGTTATCCTCCAAAAATGAAAAAGAGAATGCGTAACTACGTAAGAGAAAATGAAAAGGTCAAAATTGCTGCAATACTGTCCAATCTCCTAGCATATTTGAAATTGAAATTTCTTTAACTAACCAGGAGGAGAACACCAAATAGAGCCTAGTTATCAAATTGAGATTCACATTGTGAATGAGAACACCTAATTTTTTGAATTGAGTTGAATATTATTTTGAATCATGAACATGATAGAAAAAATGTCATATTAAGTAAAAATAAGTGACATGGCTAAAATGTATGCTGATATATCATATCATATACGATAATACGAATCTCAAAATAAATTCCAGATTCAAATCATAAATCAAATGGCGAAAGAAAAGTGACTATCTATACAAAGTTGACAAAAATAGAGTGGCTTGCTAGCTATGCTAAATTCAAGTTTTCATTTATTAGATTGGATCAAGATTCATAATAGGGAATCTGTCTACTGTTTCCTCCTGCACTTTTGTATTTTATTTCATTTTAACCAAATAAAAGAAACACATAAAATTCACGACACTGGTAAACATATTCTCCACCTTAATTTGAATGTTGAATTGTTATGCATCAAGGTGAGGTTTTGAGTGAAACAGTCTATCCAACTTAAAGATGAAAGTACGTTTCCCCAATGATCATTCATGTATCTGATCTGAATCCACTTAGTGAAAACATATTAGGTTCTTGTTATTACTGTTATCCATCAAGATAGGAGTATCCAATTGGGTTTTAGCCTCAGTTCGCCACTTCACTAGGTACTTGTGTTGATTAAAAATTCATGCTAAATTTCTCCATGATGAGTCCTATTTTAAAGAAAATGTGTAATCTGGTTATTTTTGCTATTTTTTAAAGTTATATTTGACTTAAGATTTGCTCTTTTAATATGATTTCTTGTGCATACAGAGCGGAGTCCTTAGATCATGGTCACGTGGCTGAGGCACTTGAAGCTGGGGGATTCTTTCCCATCAGAAAGTCCAATGATGCCGCTGTCGGTGTGCTTGTACAAATGTTGAAGAAAGCACCACCTCTCCGTCAAGATTTTAACACTTCAGAACACCCCTCAGTACTCTGCGAAGGGTTGCGGCGAACAGCAATTCCCACCTTGAGAGTCAATTTCACAACTAAACCTTTGGAGATATCCGTTCAGAAACCCAAAAAAGAACGCTGTGAAACCTGGAATAACAACATTCAAGAGCACAGTCAGAACCAAGAGGCATCTGTAGCAACGAGGAAAACAACCAGTGATGCATTGGAAGAGTTCCATGGTTACAGGGAGATGAAAAATTTGTTGGTTATGCGAGATAGTAAGCCACAGGTATAATATTTAATACATTACAACCACGCTTCTGCGAGTGGCGTTCATGCTGATACTAAATCAGTAAAAACACACATAGTTATTTTCCTTGATAAATCGGTCCAATTGAAGAATATGCTTTGTTTTGAAAATATATGTAAATATGATGATTAAAAGTATATGACTGTTGAGTTTTTGATCTAATAACGGGTCTGATCTGTCAGGTCAGGCATGGTACAGCCGTATATTGTATCGTTGAAAAATACATAGAATACCTTTTTCTATCGTGACCTCCATATAAAATGAGGCTATGTTTGGAATGGTGATGGACATCCCACCCAACATGCCTGTCGCCCAGCACGAAGCAAGAATATCCAGCTTCCTAATAGTCACGTTAAAGTGGCATCAGGGTGCAAGAATTAAATTGCAAACGCCACACCAAACAAATGTTGAGTGTTTGTTTGATATTGCGTTTGCAAAATGGAGTTTGATAGAAATCACGGCAAAAAAAAAACGACGTTAGCATAGAAGATTGTAAACGCTAAACCAAACAAACGATGAGTGTATGTTTGGTACTGTGTTTGCCAAACGGAGTTTGATAGAAATCATGGCAAAAAAACCACTTTAGTATAGAAGCTAGTATTTGGAGCTTCTGAAAATCATGGCAAAAATGCAAACGTGATTTTTTTGTTGCAAACGGAAAACTAAAAACACTGAAATGATTAGAATTATCAAAGTCTATTAGTTTTTATGTTACTATTTTTATGTTAATATTATAATGTTGCCAATGTTCAATTATGATTTATCTACTGTAAAAAAAAATTATGATTTATCTACTTCGGTTCTTATTGTTAGTTCAATTATTTAACAATGTCACTAGTGAATTCATTAGAGACAGCATTTATATTGTGGGAGTTTCTTCTCATCGACATCGTGCGGCGATAGTGAAGCCCCAAGTCATAGCTTTGAAGTTCATCGCACGTTTTAAGACCGACTAATTGTGTTTCCAAACACAATTATTCTTGTTAAGTTTTCAAATTTAGGACCAACTTTGAAGTCATAGCTTTAGTCATTATTATAAAACAAATATTATTTTTTTTCAGTTCATTGAACACCTTATGTATTTGATTGATATTATAATCCAAATACGTCAATAATTCAATAAATCTGAAAAATGAATATTTGTTTATAATAGTGTAACTAGAGATAATAGTCCACTGAACAAGGTTGTCAGCAATTAATGTTAGTTGCCTGGATGAGTTTCATCGTTCTTTTTCTTTGATCACTTGTTTGTGTATATTTTTTTCAATGTTTTGTTTTATATATTTGAGTTGGAGTATTTTTCAGTGTATTTTTTCTTGTTAAAAAATAATCCATGGAAATTAAGAATGTACCAAGACCAATAGTTAGGAAGGTTCACAATGACAACAACTAAATACAAGACTAAACTTTTTGGAAGTACAACTACTGATTTCTTAGCCAACTTATTATGAAAGATCATTGATAGAGAGCTTTGGGGACCAGTAGAGCGGCCAACAACTGAAACTTCCTTGTGCTAATTTGTTATTAGTACTAAATAAAAGACATTAATGATGTGACCTGTTCTCATCTTCAAGAAATGCCACCATCATTGACGTATATACCATAATCTAATTAAAGAGTGCTACAAAGTTTACAAAAAAGAAAAAAAGGTCCCACACTAAAGTTGTAAGTAGCAAATTGTTGATCACATTCAATGCATCAAATTTGATTAATGAAAAATATACATGAATCACAAACAATTTTTTACATTTTAGCGGTAGATATCGAATCTCTTTGAGGGACGAATAACGTTTTCTTACACAGAACTGTTAAATTTGTAAAAAGACTAGAAGTAACACACGATGGAATGATAATAGTAAAAGAAACAATCACCTAAACATTCAGTATTATTTGTAATAATTATTATTCCTGGACAAAGATTAGAAAGATGCCAACGTCAAATTAAGAAGTTAACAAATACTACTTGAGGGAGATGATTAATTAATTATCAAATTGCTAATACTACGAACCCAAAAAATTAGTTTTTATAGTTGCAAATAAAAGATATTTACTTCAAAAAATAAAATGAATTTTTCTATTATGTGCAAATTTACACATGTTAAGAAATTGAAAATGGTAAGTTTGTCTTGGAACTTATGTATTTCATGTTAAATAGATAACTTTTTAATACATAACTCGTGTTTTTCAATGAAAAATTATTACTATTAGTTTTCTTAACATGTACATGTTAGACAAACTCAAATAAAATAAACAAACCGATAATAAAGTTTTTTTTGTTAGAGAAACTGATAATAACGTTAAATTGTTAATGACGAACTCATTGATTGCTATTTGTAGATCTAAATAAATTTACTTTAATTGGTAAGGAAGAGAATATTCCGACATTGATCTGAATCTCCACACAAGCAACATGTCATTGGGTGGCTTATGTACCAAATAATCGGGAGGGGATGTCTTATATAAAATTTGTTACATCTTCACAAACTATTTTTTAATTACTATTACAAAGTTAAGTGAAAATCATATTTTGTCTTTACTTTTCCGTATATATGCAAGAATTTAATTTTCAAATTCATTGAATAATTGATAAATTTATTTATGCATTTAATTTATAATATAAATTAATACTCGGTTAATTTGAAGAAAGAAAAAAAGTTTGTTTATATTTAGGAATTGAGGAAGTAAGTATCAAGAAGAGATAGACAAAACAAAGTTTAAAAAGACATATATCATCTTATAATTAGATTTTGTGACATTTGGTAAAAGGTTGCAATGATATTTGATATGTTAGGACACTAGTTATAAAAATTTAATCTCATAAGTATAACTCATGATAAAAGGTTGCACTAACATTTGATATGTTAAAGCATGAGTTTGAACATAAAGTGTGTAATAGTTCTCGGCTATGCTTTTTAAAAAGAAGAAAAAAACTTAATGCAATACTAGAGCCTATTCACTATGTCTACACATGAAGTAGTTCAATAGGTTGAAAATAGATAAAACCTAAAAGTAGTGTATAAAGGATAATATCTCTTTGTCTAAAGATTTGATTTTGTAAAGATGATTAGATCCAATGTAATGTACATACATCTTTATCAAATAAGTAAGTTGCTTGCAAAACATATTGATACAACAAATTTAAAATGATGAATGCATTTTTGCTAAAACGGTGTGGTAATAATTCTCTTAATTATTTGATCAGAGTTTAATTGATTATAAAAATATATAGAGAGAAATTGACCTTTAAATAAATCTTATTATATTTTTAGATTTGCTTTTAAGGCACAATTCTCATGTCTCGAGGTGTTGTCAATGTTGTAAAGTTGTCTTTTATATCTTTGACGTAACCATGTACTAGCTTTTATAATGTGGCTCCAAACTAGGAGCCACAATGTGTGTTTGGTTCACGTCCACACCACAATTGTGTCCCAATGTAAATACCACCACGATTTTGAGTAACTATAAAACTTTGTTTTTGCATTTGCGCATATTTTCTCTGCGATTTTCATTGTGGTGTCACATAACTTCTACGTTAACGTGAATTTTAGCCGCGATACTCATTGCAGTATCCCATAACCAAATGAGTGCCTCAGTAGTATTTCATAATTGTGACATATGGAGTGTATTTTTTAATGAATGATATCATTGCTATTGATTTGCCACCGAACCTGTACAAACACTTTGCTCATTGGTTTGCAAACTTAACTCTGTATTTAAATAACGGGATCCACTGATCTAAATACTCCAATAGCATGAAGTGTCTCTGTTGTCACTTTCACATTCGAAATTTAAGTTGTTGTGTGTCTCAAAGTCAATCCATATGGATGTTTGTAACCACTTTTTGGTTATGCGTAAGCCAAAGTACTAGTACTAACTCATCAAACATAATTGAAAGAGACAATTGGAAAACACTAAACTAATCGTTAAGTATTAGGGGGCAGAAGAATATACTTAAGATCCTAATTTATTCTTGGAACTCTCTATTTAAAACTTGTTAATAGTCCAGAGATAGAGTTGTAGAATGGGTCTAAACTCTATTTGATAAATTCATCATCTTTTGTTTCCTTTTGAATATAGCTCCAATTGTTTAGTTTTACGTATTATCAAAATATATATTTTTTGTTTTTGCATAGTTTGATTGGACACACAATCTGACCAAAAGCTCTTCTCCACGTGTTATGTACTCATCATATTCCTTCCTCATCATCATTGCATATTTCTATTTTGAGAAATTTGTTTGTCTAATTTTAAAAAAAATATCAAATTACATGTCAATTATTTTCTTACTCTAATACCTCTATTGTAAGAATTGAAGAAGACATGGATGATGAGCGCTAATGAAAATCAATTGAGTGAATAATTAAGTAGGTGCAAAAGTTGATAGTCTCAAAAGTTTAAAAGAGGATGACAACTGAATAGTCTTCTTTAAAAACCTATATTAGTAAAATCAGAAAATTTTGGTTTTTATTTATACATTTAGATGTTTTAGAAGACAAAAATCATTCATTAAATTAATCTTTACTAGTAAAGGGATGACAACTGAATTCAAATCAAACGATACTTGCATAAAATAACTATAATGTGTAAATTCTATTAGCCAAAAATTAATAGCAGGTGTTTGCGTATCAACACGGGTTATGTATTTTATTAGGAGAAATGCTAAAAGAACAAAGAAATTTACATCTACACCGTATTTTATATGGTTGGTATCTCAATTTAGCTTCTTTTTTTAATAATTTTTTAGCTTCCTCTTTTCCATGCTATACTCACCCAACCCTCGTATATAACCATAAGTTTGACCTATGGTGTGGCAAAAGTGTGTTCAAACAGCAATGCTCATTTTATTATCACCATCTGCACATATATGTTAACTAAGGAAGCCTTTTTTAGAAACACCTATTGTATGTTTTTGAATCCTGCTCTTCGCCCTGCACAAAATGTTCGCACTCAGTTGAATTGACGAAAATGCTTCTGCGTGACTTAAGTCACGCACTGTATCTTAACTCACGTACGTTATAAGCTCTGCGTGACTTAAGTCACGCACCACTGACATGTGCGCGAGTTAACTCACGCACGTTGGCCGGTGGTCAGAACTAAAGAACAAAACATCTTTTGGTCTTTGGTCAGTTTTTCAACATTCAATCCACACGTTTTTTTACCACATTAATGGTATTTACAACCTATACTACCATTCTCACCTATAAACACCCCTCCATACTTCCCTATTTCTTCACACCATCTCACTTTCTCTCCCTCCTCGCTCTCTCCCTCTATTTCTCTTTTTTTTCCTTTACTTTCAATAATCTCTTTGGGGGCAAAAGTGATCAGTATACTAGGGATAAAATAGTGAGTAGCCGACTTGGGGAAGTGATCGACCCTTGAGATAAAATTAAATTTGCTTCTTTTTACCCCAAAATATTTTTACCGTGGGTAAAAAGATTTTTTTCAGGTATAAAAAGAACCAGATTTAGATTTATCTCAAGGGTTGATGATGTATTTCCCTCAAGAAGGTTGCTCACTATTTTACCCCATGAAGACTGGTTACTTTTTACCCCAAAAGAAAATAAGTATATTATTTAGTCAATTCGAATAAATGTATCAATGTATCAATTATTGCATGAAGTTGATTAATAAAATGAGATGTTATATATATTTGCTTTTATTTTTATATTTGCATTTATTTTCTAATTTTGTATTTAATGAATTTTGTTATATGTATCAATTATTTAATGAATAATTCGAAGTGCATAAAGACTAAATAAACTTAGCGTGAATTAGAATAAAGACTGATTAAACTTAGCGTGAATTCAAATAAAGAATTGTAATAAATAAATTTGAATAAAGTTGCGTATTGAATAAATTTGAATAAAAGTTACATTACATTACATAAAGTTCCTAAATATAGTCTGTCATTACATGACATTACATTCAGGATTGCACCTTTCAACTACAACAATTGTATTGCCTCTGAAAGGTGCAAATTCAAAGTTGCTAAGCAGCAGAACTCCAGCATCCGTCCAAAAGTGCTTTTGTTTCAGTCAAAATGTTAAATTCTCGTTGGTCTTGGTTTTAAATGATAGTATCCAAGTGTCAACGGAATGAGGTCCATCCCTTGACACTTCAATACCATCATTTAAACGAAGCCAACAAGAATTTAACATTTCGAATGGAACAAAAGCACTTCTGGACGAATGTTGGAGTCCTGTCGTTTAATAAGTTTGAATTGCCCCATCCAGAGTAACACAATTGTTGTAGTTGGAAGGTGCAATTCCTTACCTAATAACGATATTCTGGCGGAATCAGACTTATATAATACATTCGGGTTGCACCTTCAAACTACAATAATCATCTTACCTCTGAAATGGTAAATTCAAAGTGGCTAAACTCCAGAACTCCGACATTCGCCCTACAATTTCATTGTTCCATTCAAAAGATTAAATTCTTTTTAGGCTTGGTTTAAATGACGGTATCCAAGTGTCAAAAAAATGAGGTCCATTCCTTGACACTTCAATACCTTCATCTAAACAAGTCTAAGAAGAATTTAATCTTTTTAAAGGAACAATGGGAATGTCGGGCGAATGCCGGAGTCCTGGCGTTTAGCAAGTTTGAATTTCCATTTCAGGGTAAGATGATTATTATAGTTGGAAGGTGCATTCCCTACCTAATCACGACCGCCACCTAATCACGATCTTTTGGCGGAATCAGACTTTTGATGATATCTTCAGTTGATCTCACCAACGTTGCTCGCATATCGATCCACTGGAACATGATGTGCTCCCAAAACATGGTCGTCACATTTTCGTCGTTCGTCAATTCCACCCAAGTAAATGATACTCTTCCATTGTCGAGCGTTGGACGTTTATACCGAACGTATTCCACCTTCCCTGTGTCTCAGGGGTTGACTCCTTTGTTGAATTCATCCAGCTGATCCTTGAGACCTCTTAATGTTATACCAAGACACCAAACCTTCAACCTCTGAGGTTCTCCGCCGTTGAATTGTGCACGAACGTCGATCCACCCGACCATTATTTCAAATCTACATGATAAGAAATTAAAAATAATCAATGAAAAACTCATTCAAATATTTCATCAAACACTTGGAGTGCAAATTATACATAAATCCTAAAACTCATAACTACAACATCAGCATGCAAACATCTAACCATAATTAAGCAACATAAGTCATTTACATGTAACATTGTATCATTTCTTGTAAGCAAAACCAAAATTTAAACAAACCCTAAATCTAAAAAAATTCTCTAAAACTCAAAACCTACAACATAAACATGCAAACAACTAAACATTTAAACACAAGTCATTTTCATGTAAAGATTTTTTGCCAAAAAAACCAAAATTTAAACAAACTATAAATCTAAAAAAATTCTAATTTTAAGAGAAAAAAATCTAACATATAAACATAAAAGGTTAATGGTGTTTGATTATGAAAATTTACTTGTTATTGGAGTGTTGTTTGATTTGAACTTGAAGGAATTTTGGATTTGGTGATTTTAGAGAATTTTTGAGATTTTAGATGAGATATGAGGAAATGAGGTGTTCTGCATTGTTTAAGATAGGACGTAGCGTGAGTTAACTAACGCACAGTTTTACACTTACGTTAGTTAACTTGCGCAGGGGTAAAACTGACATGGCTGCAGGGTGAGAGTATTTTATGCAGGGGAGAGCATTATTCTATGATTTTTAAGGCAAACCTTACTGCTTGTTAAGACTTAAGACATACATCACACTCATTGCCATTTCCACTATTAAAAAAGAAAACACAATACACTTATTTTTTAGAGATTTTTAAAAAAGTACTATAAACCATGATTGAAGAAACATTCAAGTTTTTTGTTTTTGTTTTTAGAGGATAAGTTAAGTTTTCATTAATATGGAAGTAAAAGCATAGAAACCATAAATTACATTTTTCTTTCCCTTTCTATATATTAAAAATGATTTTCTTTCATAACTAATCAAAGTAGCTATTTCATGTTTAATATAAAAATCATTTTTAAAAAAAATAATTTTTGAGAATAGATACAGATAAACATAATTATAACATCAAAAATGATTTTAAAAAAAATCTAAAACAAGTTGCCCCTTATATTTAACAACAAATGGAGTATGTGATTACTATTGGATTATTTCTTCATTAGTCGACGGATGCATGCAAATGCTATATATAATATGCATGATGTGACCTTAGTACCTTAGACAAATTACAACTTGTTTGGATTCAAATCCATCTTCATCCCACCACATCATTCCAATTCCTAGTTTCGTTTTAACTCTTTAACTCATACCTTCGGCTTTAACGTGCTGTAGGCACCTAGTTTTTGTTGGAAAATTGATGTTAAACGTATATACTTGATTTTCATATGGTAGCGTATAATAGACTTTGTTTAATCTTAATTCGAAGTTAAAATTTGGAGTTTTTACTTCTTCAATTAATTTGAAGTTAAAATTATTTAATATGTTTTATAATTTACTTCTGTAGAAAATTATTTAATCCAAAACTAAAATATCATCATCCAACGTGTGTATTTGTTTGTGTTGAAAATGACCATCACAATAAATATATAGTTGAATGGTTTGGTGGTTGAGTTTAATAATTATTCACTTGTTTGGTGTCTCAAGTGTGTGCAAAGTCTAATACTATTACATGAAAAAATAGATGTTGGTTAAGTATAAGTGAGAAGACCTATATATTAATGTTTTAAGATTTTTTTTTTTGATATGTGATGTCTAATTCACTTGTGTGGTTGCTCTTAACTTACTTAATATGACGATCTCTTGGTGTTTTAGAGCCAACAATTTGATTAAAGGTGACCAACTTCTTGTATCGAAAGTCTTTCTGACAATGTGGTGGTTGGTCAACAACGGTGCAAATGTATGTTGATGAAAAAATTGGAAGTATGCCAAGATGAATAAACTCATATTTCAGGAGATTATTGGTAAGTCAATTGTGAGTTAGACGTTCTATATTTGATGAAAAATGGGATGTCGAGTAACATATAAGTGGGATACTTATATATACCCAATGCTATAAGGATTTGAGTGGAGATGTGGTGTCCTAATTTTTTATAGTTTTAAATCATTAACTCGTTGTTGCTCTCGACGCTCTATCTCCCTCCCCAACAACACATACTTATACATGTATTTAATATTTAATTTAATCATACTTTCCCATGGTTGATCTCTTAGTATTAGTTTCCAACTATTTGGTGCAATGCTCATGTAAAAAGATCTTAACCTCTTTCCTGGTACTAGTACTAGTACTACTAAAATTCATTTCTTTCATTTAAGCTTGTGGAAGCAATTTTGTCAACCTATATTTTATAGTTTGAATATTTTAGATTCACGATCACGAGTAGGTTCTCTCTATATAAAGAGCACTCGCATAAATATTCTAGCAAGTAGTACCTATGTGAGCCTTTACTTCATAACTATCTACCATGAATGTGATGGATTATGAACAATTTGATTACTCATTCACCCCTCCTTACATGAACCAGCTGCATGAGTGTAGCTTAGAAAATTTATCACCACTTCAAGCAGAAGATCTCTCATCTCCAAATACAATCTTAGATGAAATATTGTTTGATCAAGACCAATCACAATATCTTTTATCTCCAAATACAATCCTAGACGAAATCTTCGTTCAAGAAGAGTCCATGCAAGGATTGCTGCAGCAACATACAAACCTCGACTACAATATCATAAATCATGAACAGGCAATGGCTCTAGAGAATGAATTGTGTGGTGGAGTTACCGAAAAAGGCCGCGAAAATGTGTTTGTTTCGAGGGAAGAAGATTCTTATTGGAAGGAAGTTCAAGAAGAGTTAATGGAAGAGACAAGTTTAGTTGATCTTTTGCTGATAGGAGCTGAAGCAGCTGAATCACAAAACTTGACTCTTGCTTCTGACATAATCAAAAAACTAAACAATGCCTCGTCATTAGGAAAAGGCGATAGTTTATTGAACAGGTTGTGTCTTTTCTTTACTCAAGGATTGTATTATAAAACTACAAATGCTCCTAAGTTTCATTCAGAACATGTTTCTACACAGACAAGCACATTCTGTGTGTTTCAGATACTTCAAGAACTCTCTCCCTATGTAAAATTTGCTCATTTTACTGCCAACCAAGCGATTTTCGAAGCTACAGCTGGTGTCGAAGATGTTCATGTCATTGATTTTGATATCATGGAGGGAATCCAATGGCCACCGTTGATGGTTGACTTTGCAATGAGAAAGAAGACTACTTCCCTTAGAGTAACAGCAATCACAGCGGATCAGCAAAGTGAAGCCTCGGTTCAACAAACTGGGAGAAGGCTCAAAGAGTTCGCAGATTCAATCAATTTTCCGTTCACGTTTGATACGGTAATGATGGTGAGTGAAGAAGATTTCAAAGAAATTGAACTTGGTGAAACATTTGTTGTCAATTGTATGATACATCAGTGGATGCCAAACAGGAGTTTCTCATTAATCAAAGCTTTTCTCGACCGCGTAACCAAATCATCACCAAAGCTTGTTGTTTTAGTGGAAGAAGAACTGTTTAATTTTTCTAGACTCAAATCCATGTCCTTTGTGGAGTTTTTCTGTGAGGCTTTGCATCACTATATTGCAGTTTCAGATTCACTTGTTAGTACACTGTGGCGTAGCCATAAGATGGAGTTAGCCCTTATAGAGAAAGAGGTTTTGGGGAATAGAATCTTAGACAGTGTAAGACAGTTTCCTTGTGAAAAAGAGGAGAGAATATTGTGGGAAGAAAGATTTTTTTATTCATTGAAAGGGTATAAACGTGTTGGTATGAGTACATGTAATATTTCACAGGCTAAACTATTAGTTAGCTTGTTTGGTAAAGGGTATTGGGTGCAATTTGAGAACTGTAAGTTGGCTTTGTGTTGGAAGTCAAGACCTTTGACTTCTGTTTCAATCTGGGTACCAACAGATTATGATATGAGTGACAAGGTCAAATAGATTGAATCTAAGTTTTATTTTTGGTTTGTCAAACTTGTTTTTCATTTTTTAAATTATTGACATGATTTTATGGGTAAGTGGTGTACTTATGGCTGTAGGTTACTTCATTCATTCTGATGAATGTAATGCGATTATAGGGTATTTCAATAAAACTGTACAGATTTTTATGTTTAGACTCTATTATTGTTGCATGCTCTTCCTATAGCTCAATATCAGCAACATCTTTTAAGCATGTTATTTACGAATCAGAAACATATTTTAGGACTCATGTACTCTCTGTCATCCAAAATATTAGATGATGGGATAGAATTTAACATCAGAAAGAAAGAAAAAACACGAGGAGATGGAGATCCATTCCCGTCCAAAGGGTCCATTTTAAAAAAAGTATAGTGATACCTTGTTTTGAGGTATGGATTAAAAAGTCACAGCTACAAGATACTATAGCTCAAGAACTGGATTAAAATAGTCACAGGCTCATAGCTACATGAAAAAAAGAAACTGAAAATTTCACGAGTAAAAGCTGCAAGTGTCAGCTGTACACAATAAGACAGATGATTTGTGATTTTTTTTTAGCCCAATTTATGTTCAAAACAGTTACTGCTGCTAGAAGCAAGACAAGATCCATAAATGAAACACTTGGCCTGGTTTAAAGATTTCTGAACAAATGCAGAGAGAAACGCATCCTTAAGCACCAGCATACCACCTAGCACTTGGTGTGGTAAGTAATACAGCTAACCTGAGAGTTTACAAATTACTGCAACTTAGCAGTCTGGAAGACGAATATACTATAACAGTCAAAAAGAACCAATTACCATAAGCAATCCAAAAGTGAAATGGTGATCATTCCCTTTGCCCTAAAGTACCTGATAGGAGTATGCATAATACCCCCTTTATCACTGGTATTCAGTATGAGACCATGACAAGGAAAGTTTCAAGAGAATAATGTAACCAAAACCAAGACACAAGCATTACATACTAGGTAACAGCTTTTAATAATGAAAAAAGATGCAGCTTTTAATAATGAAAAAAGATGCAGCTTTTCAATAGACAAGACAACAACCAAGCCTTATCCCACTATATGGGGTCGGCTACATGAATCAAACGAGGTCAGAGTGTTCTATCAAAAACCATGTCTTTCTCCAACTCATTAATCTCTATATTCTTCCTAATAGTTTCTCTTATGGTTTCTTTTAATCCAAGATACATTGCATCACAAAGCTTTCGATCACAAAATAGGGTTTTGAAATAGAAGGCTCTCCATAAGAAACATTAATTTTTAAAAAAAATTTAAAAACTCGATATCCAGCCCAAGGACCGACTAATCCGAGGGGTTCATAAGAAACATTCTTGAGATGTAAACTAGGGTTAAATCAATCGAAGTCTCTCCCCAAAATAGCAGAAGAATGAAATCGATGTTTTTTTTTTTACAGTAGAGTTAAATTAAGTTTAAACTGGTCTACTTGCACTTCCCTACTTTCCATTGTTATCATTCATCTTGTCGCAGATACATTAATTGGTTCATACCTCCCAGCCAACAGAAGTACACAATCTATGAAGCACAAACAAGGACACCACATGACACTAACACATCGACACGGGCAATATTATGAGAAAATGACATAATTAAATATAACCATGTGTGTTTGTCGTGTCAGTGTCAAGACACCAGACATACATGCCTTCGTTCAGAAGCATCATTGCTACATAATACACAACACAAGTACAACCACAGCCAGTTTATGATTGATAGACAAAGCAATGACATTGTATGGATTAAGTAAAGATCTATTTTCACTGTAACAAAAATTGAATACATCATCTTTTCATTCTATTTATTCAATGAAGTTACACAGATAGATTTGGCATGTTAACTGGATGAGAGAGAGCTTCCTAATCCTAAAATAACAAGCAAAGAATAACTCATCAGAACAATTTATCAGGTAAGTAGAATACAAAAAACAAAAATCCTCATGTGTTACAAGTATCAATCCATATACCCAGATAACATATTTGAATCTAAACATCAGAACCAGATTTCGCAGTCCGAAACCCTTTCTTCAATTCAGCAATTCTTTTCATACAAGCCGCTTTTGATTTCCCCGGAACAGCAGCAGCAACTTTCTCCCATCTCATAGCAACATCTTTCGGAAAAGCTTTCAAAGCATTCAACAAAGCAATATCCTCATTTGAACTCCAAACACTTTCAACTTTCTCACCCGTTGCTAAATCTCCTCCTTCTTCAACAAGTCTCTTATCCAACGCTTTTCTCTTCTTCAGAAACTGCTCATACGAATCCGAATCATCAACCTTCTTCTCTCCCAACTCCTTTGATTTCTTCACCACACTCTCCGCCTTGTGCCGTCCTCCGAATGCCTCCGCTATCGCCTCCCACCGTCCTGGTTTCCCCGGTGGATTTTTTAGCATCTGTTTCTTCAGAATCTCAATGTCGTCTTCGTTCCATTCCTTCTCCTCTTCCACCACCGCCTCCAATGCAACACCGTTTCCATTTCGATTCTTCAACGAAACCACCGGCGCTGAAGCTACTACAGCGGTGACATCGTCCGATCTACGTTGCTTGGATCTGCGCTGCTGAGATTTTTTCCTGGAATCATCCTCATCGATTGAGGTTTCCTGATCGGGGAAATTGACGGCATGACCACGGCCGACACGAGAATCGCCACCAGTGATGGAGGTTGGAGCGAAAGGACCAAGGAGGAGAGAGAATGCAAACCAGATGAAAATCGATTTGAGCGGTTCAGATTGGAAGACGAAGAAAGCGAGAGCGATGAAGATTGAAGAGATTGCAACGGTTACAGCGATGATCGATTTCGTTGGTTTCTGGTAAGGCTGTGATTCAGTGGCCGCGGGTGCACCGGACTGATACAGGAACTTCGGCTTCGCGTCTTCGTCTAAGAATTCCATTCTTCTCTCTCTCACACAATCAAATCACGGATTCACAATTCATGAGTTCACGAAATGAAAACACTATGTAAAACGTCGTCGTTTAGTTTAGTTAAATTTTAGTTGGGATTATTGGGCCTTTTTTTATTCGGTTCGGATATAAGCCCATAAAACCAAAAAAAAAAAAACATTGCTTTATCAGCCCCCTCAAAATCTTTTATGCCCCCAAATTTCCCAATTTGCCCTTAATTTGAGCATCCGACATATATCTACCGAATTGGTTAGGTACTTATATACCTAATTTTTGTTCTTATAAGAGCTATGTTCGAGTTATCTCCAAAGTTAAGGTAAAATCTTCACTTAATATTTAAGTTTTAGTTTATAGTTATATGATTGTTTATTGGCAATATTATGGCTACAATTGTTCTGTATTTGATACTCAATTTTTGCTATTGATAGATTCAATATAGTTATCCAACATTAAGAAGATAGGTTAAATTCAAAGATATGAGAAACTCAATTTTGATAGTTTTTTCTCCCCATTTATTTTTTGTATTTGATATTTGGCTTTTAGGATATGTGCATAAACTATATAAAAAAAACAATAAAAATTACGCAAACTTTCAATGTGATAGGAAGAAGTACGAATTACCGGCTAACTGATTGAAGTTTAGTGAAGATTAATGCTAATTGTTGGAATGATTGTGATGGAAAATCCAAATTCGTCTTAAAATTGCAAGGTTTAGAAGAAAATTTCACTGGAGTGCAAAAGAGGAAATAAAAGTAGCAAAATTGTGTTTTATTCTATATGATGATATTTTCGGTGTATAACTACTGTAAGGCGTTATGTAGATATCTTCCTAATCTATCTCGTATCTATTTACCTAAGCTTGTAGAATCATGTAGTTATCTACCTTATGTTGTATATGAGGGTAAATTTGGTATTTTATGGGGCCTTGGGAGATTTAGAGGGGGCTTAAAAAGAAATGTTCAAAAAAAAAACAGATTACACTTGAAAGTGGCGGCGATGTGATGTGGATGGAAATGACACGAGAAAAAGATATTTATTTATGCGTATAAATAGAGTCTTCGTTGTTTTATTTTTTTCCTTCTATTCTATCTTTTCTGTTTCATTGAAGATGAGATGATGATGACGATAATAATTTCATAATGTATCTCTCTTGCTCCAATTAAGGTTTACTTTCTCTCTCTTCATCGTGAGCTCAAATTAATACATTGTTGAAATTCACCCTCTCAATTATAAATACTACTATTTCTTAGAATAATTTTGATGTGTGTTGATGATTTTGTTTCTAATGGCGGTATCAAATTGATGATGTTTGTCAACTAGTTTGATTTGTATAGACGAGGCATAATAACATAGTAAGATTCTATAATTCTTGGATTGATGACAAGCGCAGGACAGTTAATATGATTACTGAGCTGTTTACTTCAGGTAGCCTCAAACAGTAAGTCGAATACCTCTTTCTTATGTATTGTTAATCTCTCTGTGTCTTTCTTATTTGCGAGATCAACCAGTCTGTTAGTGGATGCGATGCATGATGTAGGTATCGTAAAAAACACAAGAAGGTTGACTTGAAGGCTGTCAGAGGATGGGCAAAACAGATTCTAATGGGTTTAAACCACCTTCATAGTCACAACCCGCCGATTATACATAGGGACTTGAAATGTGATAATATATTTATCAACGGTCACCAAGGAGAAGTTAAAATTGGAGATTTAGGGCTGGCGATGTTCCTGACGCAGGCAAATGCCAAGACTGTTATAGGTATATTATTCTACCCTGCACTTTTTTTTCCCTGCTAATATCTGTTAATCCTTTGAATAGTTAAAACTAATAAATTTTTATATCATTTTTAACATCACATAGCATCAGGAATTGTATAAGAACCGTATTTATTGCTGTTTTGTCGCATTGCTGTTTATTTCGATACCATTTATATTTACACCTATGATATCCTGCTAGGAACTCCGGAGTTTATGGCACCCGAAATGTATGATGAAAATTACAACGAATTAGCTGACATATATTCATTTGGTATGTGCATGCTTGAGTTGATTACTGCCGAGTATCCTTACAGTGAATGCAGAAACTCAGCGCAGATATACAAGAAAGTTTCATCTGTAAGTATGTGGTATTTATGAAGTTCTCTTTTTCCGCAGGATGTTACTGGATTACATGGTCATTCACAATATATCATTCTGCAGGGTATAAAGCCTGCTGCTCTTTCTAAAGTGATAGATCCAGAGATAAAATCATTTATTGAAAAATGTATTGTTCCAGCATCCGAAAGATTGTCGGCAAAGGAGCTTCTGATGGACCCCTTTGTTCAAGTGAATGGTTCAACAAAGAACATTTCTCTTCCATTGCCAGATATTGTTCTTCCCAAATTGGGAGCCTCTAAAAGCAGATGTATGATGTCAGAAGGTCCTGCTAGTGCACGTATTGGGGCCATTTCTATGGATATTGGTGACACTAACAAGCTGCCTGTGATCACTGTACTTGCTAATTCCACTGTTGATGCATCAAGTTCTGCGAGTGTTGAGATACGAAGGTTGAAGGGAGGCGATACCTTCTTTCTAAAAGGTGATCTAAATGATGAGAATTCTGTATCATTGGTTCTACGGATAGCTGATCAGAGGGGTTAGTATAGTTCACTTCTACTCTTTAATGATTTTAAATTTGTTGGTGGAAAGTTTATACTTTTTACGATTATATGCAGGACAAGCAAAAAATATCCATTTCATCTTCTATCTTGATAGTGATACTGCTGTCTCAGTTTCAAAGGAAATGGTTGAGCAACTTGAACTTGTTGTTCAGAATGTAAAATTTATAGCTGAGTTAATCGATTTGTTATTGATGAGATTGGTTCCTGAATGGAAACCTTGTGTAGCAATTGATCATTTGGTTTCTGCAAATGATAAACAGACTAGTGCTAGCCAACAGACAGACTCAAAGTCGGCTAAAAACAACGGAAGCTCAAAACGTTCTACTGAAGATGCAAGTCCCTCCACCTCATTCGGAAGATCATCTGCAAAAGAGAACATTGACAATATGGATTTATGTTCAGAGATGTCATATGCTTCTGCAACATCGGACATCAATGATAAGTTGTCTATGGTTTCATTTATGTCTGCTGAATCAGGATTCGGTGGAGGTAGTCATAGCTCGTTTGCATCTGAATTTGGGGCATCGTCTGATCATATGAGCAAGTTTTTACACATGGGGAGCAACATTTTGGTGAGCTTCTCAAGTTATCCCATTAGTGTTTCCTCCTTGTCTGAATCTGATGATGAGTTGAGAGCAGAGTTAGAAATGATTGAACAGAAATATGAAGAGGCAATTAGAGATTTATCCAAAAGAAGAAACATGGCCATCGAGGAGATTAAAAAAAGAAGAATGTCAGATAAGATGGTATCGTAGAATGATTTCAGTAGTGTTTTTTCCTTTATGTTTTGAGTACAACGTTTACTTCTTTCTTTATGTTGGGAGGCGTAGAAGAATTTACTAGTCTTTTTAATAGTTACCTTTTACGTCCCCTGCTCTCTTCATACCCGTGAAGAGAGAAGTGTAAATATGGAGCTGTGGAGGAGAATGTTCTTTTATTGTGACAAGGTGTTTTGCACTTTTGCTTTTGGAATGGTTTATTGAAATTATTTTTGACACTATCCAATAAATGTATATGATTCTTACAAAATTCGTTTTACTTTATGCTCAGTTGTTTGTTGTAAGTCTTGATAAACTTTGCATCGTCAAATCTATGTACGGTAAGGTTAAGAAGTTGGTTATGACTTACTAGGGTCTGTTTGATGGTCGGGACAGGGAGTCAGAATATGATACATTAATCATATTTTGTTTAAATCTTATGTTTGATGCACCAAAAGGATAGGATAAAACCATTTTTCTGTCATATTTTGACTTTCTTTTGTAATTTCTATCCTGAGTATAGATTGGGTTAAAAATTCTAGATTAAAAGATCATTCCTTAATTATTATCTTCATATTCTGCCATTTTTAAAATATTGTCATTTTTAAAATAATGAAAGCATGTATTTTCTATTGTAATTAATAACATGCCATTTTTATAGTATTTAATTAATTATGAGAGCAATTTTTCATTTAATTGTAATAATATCATGTTTGTTATCATGTGCGCATCAAACACATGATAAGATAATGTTTATCATGTTTTTATCGTATCTTATCTCTATCCAGCTTTATATCATATTCTACCTATATCTTAACAGGCCCTTAAGATTTGATCGTAAGAGATGGTTTGGTAAACAAGTTTAATCTTAGGTATGAAAATAGATTAAACCGTGAAACATGGATCATACACGGGTCCCAAGTTGGATCATGCTGGGTATTTATTTATTTATTTTGAAATTTTTTTTTGGCAAAAAGGCATGGCTAAGATTTTTGAAAAGTGTATTTAACTATCACATTTGATAGCTGGTCTATCTAAATAAATAGGGTTTATATGTCTTTATCCTCTGTAATTTTGGCAAGTTTCAGTTTATCCCTTGTAAAAAAAAGTTTAGATTTCAACCTTGTAATTTAAGATTCTTTCATTTTAGACCATGAGGCCATCTGATTGGACAAAATGCTGATGTAGCATGCTGAGTGGCGCGCTGACTGTGCATATCTGATCATGTGGCACGCTGAATGTATAATTGATTTTGTTTCTTATTTTTTTTAAGGGCACACATGACATTTTGCCTATTATTAAAATAAAAAATAATAAATGAAATTATATTAATTTAAAAATCTGAAAATTAATTTTTGAAAATAAAAAAATCGTAAAAAAACAATATATTTTTGAAAAAAATCGAATTTTCTAAAAAAAAAGTTAAAATTATGGAATTTAATTTGAAACAAAATTCTCGAATTTTGAAAGAAAAAACAATTTAGCAAAACAAATTTGAAATAAAAAAAAAAGTTCAAGATTTTTTTCGAAATAAAAATATAATTTTTTTATGATTCAGATGAAAATTTTTAAAATTATATAATCTGAAAAAAAAATCGATTTTATTTTAATTTTCAAAATCTTAATTTCAGATTTTTTTTTATTTTTTGAAAATAAATCTGAATTTGTTTCTAATTTTTTAAATTTCAAAATCAAAAATTTTGATATTTTGAAAAAAACAATCCAACTTTTTTTCTATTTTTAAAATTTATTTTTAGTTTTTTTTTTTTTTTTAAATTAATATAAATTAAAAACAAAATTAATTATACAGTCAGCGCGCCACATCATTCAAAAATGTTGACTCAGCGTGCCACGTCATCATGTTTGCATAGTCAGATGGCCTCAGGATCTAAAACGAAAGAATTTTCAAATTACAAAGTCGATTTCGTGAGAATTTTCAAATTACATGGTTGAAATCTAATTTTTTTTTTTTATAGGGTAAATCGGAACTCGTCCAAATTATAAGGGTGAAGACATATTAACCCAAATAAATATAAATGATATGATGATATATTTTTGTGTTACTTTTATACTAAGATAAGTTTTTTAAAAGGAGTTAAAATCAGATTTTATTTACCGTTCTAAAGTTTTAAACATGTTGGTTATATGTAAGATTGAAGCCACCATTTCCCTTAACAGTGATGATGTTGCCTTACATTCAAGTGAAATGGTAAAGCATTTACCATGCGTCGATGCACACCATATAAAAAATCGTTTATACGACTCTCCTTCACCAAAATTCTTAATTTGAGTTATGATTTGTGAATTTTAACGGTTCCTCGACCTTCACCTCACCTTGTTTACAGCCATCATATTAGTGTTTTGCATTTTCATAACAACAAGTACCAAAGTGAAAAGCGTGTATCTGTTTAAGTTAAATAACCAGCTTCGTACAACAGAACAAGCTTGTTTGCTGGGCAGGGTGAAAGGGAAGCAATGATGTGAACTGTGAAACAGTTTGTTAAATACTATTTCATTAATATAGGGAAAAATGAAATTTATTTGTCTGACTGATTGAAATTTACTTGGGTTTTTCCCAATAATTAATTTTAAACATGTGATCGAAGTCAACAAGCTTCTATAGAAGATTTTATATGACGAATATTTGATGTTTTTACTTTTTCCATGTTTTAGAGAAAAATCTTGAACCCTTAAGTAGCTTATAATTTTGGAGGTGCTGGAAATTGATTATTGTTGTCTAGCAAGGACATCAACGTTGCCTAGTGGCTTGTACAACATTCCAACGGGGAAGCGGTATTTGGTTTCCATTTCAATTTTTGTTATCAAATCTCAATTGGAGGCTTTTGGTTTGCCATGGAAACAATTTGTATACATGTCCCCTTCTCATGAGTCATGTCTCTGTGAAAAATTTAAACAAAGAGCTACTATGGGATGTCCGTGCTAAACAAATACACCGACGAGATGCCCCGTATACTAGGTATATAACTCATGCGTTGCACGGGTTTTATTAGTATGCACTTATATAACTTAAACTTTTTGGTATAATAGGTAAAAAAAATCAAATAAATATACATCAAAAATTAAAATTTATAGTGAATAAACATGTCAATTGGATCCTTCAAAAAGATGCATATCAGTCAAATATGATATGTTCAAATCATATTTTAAAAATTAAAAAATACTTAGAACTTTATCTTCCTTTGTAACCCTAAACAATTTTAGTTTCTCGCTAATGATTTGTTTTTAACCATTGTACCAACACTAAGACCATCTTAATACGACAATGGTTCATTCTCAATGTCCTATGACCGAATATATTTGACTTCTTTTTTTTATAAACACTATTTTTTAAATGATAATTTTTTACAAATCAGATAGAATGTGTTCAAATCATAATTTAAAAATTAAAATATGTTTAGAACTTTCTCTTCACATGAAAATGGTTCGCTCTCAACTTTCTATAACTGAGACTATATTTTACTTCTTTTTTCTACAAACACTATTTTTAGAAACCCTATTTTTCAACTTATGAACCGTATAATATTTTATTTACCAAAATAATTTTTTAATATTTTTTCCTGATAATAACAAAGAGATATTTTTATGTCATTAATTATTTATATTACTTCATTAAAATGTGTACAATTTATCACTTTTATAATTATCCATTTGTTAGAATAGTTTCTTAAATCCTATGAAATTTTAATATTTTGGCTATTGTGTCGTTCTATAATTTTTCGGGTACATATCATTCTATAAAAATAAAATAAAATTGTGTTAACCGTTGTTTTCTAGGGGAAGGGAACCTAATAATCTAGAGGTATGCTAAAAGGTAAATAAAATTTGTACAATAATTGTTCCATCCATAAATCGAAATTGAGTACCCTCGAACGTTTCATCCTCTGTTGGATCCAATCACTTGGTTATACTAATTTTTATTTATAGAGTACATTCATCCTTTAATTTAACAATTCTTATTCGCACCTCTCAAATGTTATGTTGATCTTTATAGAATATCATTTTTGTATCACTTTATCTCTTATTTGAAGTTTGGATTTGAGTTCCATTAAAAGATCCTTGCTGATTAAAAAACATGTGATTCTTCTTGTAGAAGTTGCAATATATACAGAGAAAGAAATCCACATGCTAAAATTTATCTTAGATTAATATAAGTTGTCATCACTATTATTCGGGTACATCTTGTGTTAGGATTTGAGTTCTTTTAATACATCTTTGCCAAATTAAAAAAAAAAAAAACATGTGAGTCCTCTTGTAGAAGGCACACCATATATAAATAAAGAAATCTACACGTAACAATTTATGTTAGACTAATATAAATTGTCATCACTCAATTCAGTTCAAAATAAATAGAAAATTACACTACGGGCTCGTTTGATGGTCAGGATATGATAGAGACATGATATGATATAAAGCTGGATAGAGATAGGATATGATAAGAACATGATAAACATTAATCCTATCATGTGTTTGACGCGGACAAGATAACAAACATGATATCATTATAATTAAATGAAAAAATTGCTCTCATAATTAATTAAATATTATAGAAATGGAATATTATTAATTATAATAGAAAAATACATGCTACCATTATTTTTAAAATGACAATATTCTAAAAACGGCAGAATATCAAGATAATAAATAAGGAATGATCTTCTAATCCATCAGGATAATTTCTAACCCAAGCTTATACTCAGGATAGAAATTACAAAGGAAAGTCATGATAGGATAGGAAAATGGTTTATTTTATCTTATCACATTGGTGCATCAAACATGAGATTTAAACATGATATGATTAATGTATCATATCCTGTCTCCCTATCCTGACCATCAAACGGGCCCTACATGTCAAATCTATGTGCATTTTTTTTTTTTGAATGAACAAATCCACGTGCATTGATTTGTGTTAAGACTACTTTAGAATAGAATAGCTTTCTATGCTCTAAGAAAATTAATAGTTATTTAATCAATTAGAAAAAGCTACCAAGACTCTTTGCCCCTTTCCTAATAACCAGAACCAAACAATACTTTTAATTTGATCTACCAATTTTGCCACATTAGCCACCTCCAAGTGAAAGTTAACATTATAATATTCCAAATGCACCATATATTTCTATTGTGATTTTGACGTAACAAACCTCCAAAAAGCTTAGACTTATCACTAATTGTTATGTATAAAATCTAAACAAAAAAATTAAAGAAATAACAAACAACATCAATCTGATCAAGAAAATAATATAATGCACAACAAATATGATCTTCCACGCTAAATATGCCGCATTTATCAACTGTTCTCACGAAATATATCAACCAAGTTTATGGACCATAAACACAAATCTAATACAAACACAAAAATAACACGAAAGGAATGAAGAAAGAGAACCATTTCACATTAGTAAGAAAAGAGAAAATCATCATACGATGAAACAAATGGAAGAAGAAGGAGAACCATCTCATATTAGCGGAAATCATCAAGTGGCAATCATGCATATATATTAAGTGGCAAGATTTTTTTTGTTTGATTACATTAAGTGGCAAGAATTTTATTAGGAAAAACAAATAAAGCATTCATCTTAATTTGCGGTAGTGTGAATAGAATTTATTATGGGAGCATAACATTTTTGGTTTAAGATTGACGTTTTGGTTTTTGTTTTCTTTTCCAAACTTTTCAGGTTGATGTGAAAATAGTTTTGATTGGTGCATACATTTTTTATTCTTTATGCAGACATGTTATGATGGGATATAACTATATCATATTCATATTCATCATATACTCTTGTCAAAAAAAAATATTCATCATATACTAAATGTTGACCATTAAATTAAAACACCTATTGGTTTTCCACTCTACACAAATTTTTTTTTTTGAGGCACATCAATTCTTCCTTTGAAGTGGCACATTAAATTTATTTGTTAAGCTATTTATTATATGGACATTAAGAGCCACTTTGTAGTAAAATGGAATGTAAGAATGGGTAGTGCAGAGTGTTTGAAAGTTCAATTGTCAGTTACATAATAAAGATAAGAATGAATATATATAAATATTTAATAAATAGATGATAAAAAGGAAAAAAGAAAAGAGGGAGCCACATGGCGGATGCTTATAAAAAATAAGTTAGATATGAGAGTATTTGTTAGATGACACATAAGCAAAGTGTAGTTCAAAATATATGTATATAGAGAATATAGAGATAAAGATTGTTGTGTTATTTTGATCAACTTGCACACTATAAAGATAATACATAAATTTAAATGACGAGAGAAACTGAGCTATAAGTTATCGATGATAAAAGTTTGAAGACGTCCATTTTTGGGTGCAAAGTGCTACATATACATAATGGTTAAATTAGAGATAAAATAAAACTTAGGATTGTGATTTTCTATTTGACATACGTGATATGTGTGAAGATGATCCATTCCGACTAGACATTTAATTTTAGGTTAAATTGCATTTTTGATCCCTTAACTATTTAGGTAGTATCGCTTTGGTCCCTTAATTAAAATTTGATTTATTTTGGTCTTTAACTTCTCTCCGTTACACATTTTGGTCCTTTCCATTTATTTTGTAGCCTTAATTTTTTTAGTTAAATAGTTTAGTAGTTATAAATTCACCTCTTAAAACGAACAAAAGAGAAATTTAGGGTTTTAAACCCCAACCCTACAAATTGCGATGTCATTATCAATTTAACTATGTTCGCGAGAATAACTTATAATAAAATGGATTTAGATAGGATAAGGTAACATGTATTATGTGTTTAATTCTAGTTTTTATCCCTAGTTTTTCCATTGCACGATTTTCACTTGATATTTTTAAACAATTTAAGCCCCCGACAGTCAATACTTTCTATTTGTGTTTGTATATTGAATTTCTTAATTTGACATTTAATTTAATAAAGTAAAGTAATTTTAAGAATGCAAAAAAAGAGAGAGAGCAAGAACAGGGACCAAAAATAACAAGGAGTGAGAATAGAGTGTTTTTGGCGGGACTACGAAATTTCATTTAAAAACCTTTCAGAGAGATACTATAGCAGATTCACCCTCGCAATTTGAACCCCACAAAACACCACTTTCACTTCACAAAACCAAAACAACACCGTTCACCGTCGTTTCTCGATGGATTCGGAGCTTAAATCGGCGAAATCCGCTTACCGTAACGCCAAAGAAGAAGGTAACCACCGTGAAGAAGCGCGTTGGGCAAACGTCATCGGCGATATACTCAAGAACAGAGGTGAATACGTTAAAGCTCTCAAATGGCTCCGAATCGATTACGAAGTTTCGCTTAAGTACTTATCGGAGAATCACTTAGTCACAACTTGTCAATCCCTCGGTGAAATCTATCTTCGTCTTGAACAATTTTCCGATGCCCTAATTTTTCAGGTCAGTATGAACTAAAACCCTAATTAATACATTTAATTAATCAATTTATTATTTAATTAGTTAATTAATTTATTATTTATGAATTGTAGAAGAAACATTTAGATCTAGCGAGGGATAATGAAGATCTAGTTGAGCAACAAAGAGCTAGCACACAGCTAGGTCGAACTTATCACGAACTGTTTTCGAGATCAGAACACGATCACAATTCAATTCGCAATGCGAAGAAGTATTTTAAGTCTGCTATGGATCTTGCGGTTAGTCTGAAAGAGAATCCGCCAAATAATAAGTCTTCGTTTTTGAAGGAATATATTGATGCTTATAATAACATTGGTATGCTTGAAATGGAACTTGATAACTTGCACGAGGCGGAGAATATACTTAGGAAAGGATTGAAGATTTGTGACGAAGAGGAGATTAGTGAGCATGACGATGGGCGTAGTAGGTTACATCATAATTTAGGGAACGTGTATATGGAATTGAGGAGGTGGAATGATGCTATGAAGAATATGAAGAGGGATATTTTGATTTGTCATAAAATTGGACATTGTCAAGGGGAAGCTAAAGGGTATATTAATCTTGGTGAAGTGCATTACCGGACTCAGAAGTATGAAGAGGCACGGTCTTATTATGAGAAGGCGCTTGGTTTGGCGAAGTCTTTAGAGGATGAGGATGCTTTGGTCAGACAAATTAATCAGAATATTGAAACTGTTAAAGAAGCAGTTAAAGTTATGGATGAAATCAAGAAAGAAGAGCAGAAACTTAAAAAACTCAAGAGAGATATAGCCTCGGCTAGAGGGACACTGCACGAGCGCAAGTATCTGCTGCAGGAAAACGGGGCTCTTGAACGCCTTGTTGAGAAAGCAAGGATGATCGCTGCATGGGAGAAGGTATCAATTCTATCTTTGTGTATTTTTAACATAATTATTTTAACTAAGTATCATTTTTCATGTAAATTATAATGATTGTTCACTTGAAAAACCTTCTATGTACAAGTATTGATGAGGCAATCCATAATTTTCAACACCTGTGCTTGTTATGCCAAGGCAGAGCCAAGTTTGCAGGGGCCAACCTTTCTCCCTTTTTTAATCCTTCGCAGCTCATAGCTCTGTGTAAATTTAAACCATTGCATTATCATTTAATTTAATAAATATAACTAATGGTTCACTGCAAGTTGTATAAAGGGGACATAATGACGTCTAAAGAATTGTCCCAACTTTACAAGTTGGTTGAGCTCAAGTCATGCACACTGTAATTGTTGAGCTCAATGTTTGATATAAAGTACTGACAAAGAACCGTCACTATACAGTGTTGAAAACTAGCAATTGGCACGGCTATCTTTTTGTTTTGGTCAAAGTTGGCACAACTTTCTAATTTCGCCATTGCGGTCCATTAACTGGTGGGGGCCCTGGCCCCCGGAGGCTAACGAGTGCCTCTGTTGCTGGTGCCAAGTATGTTGATTTTCAACCTCAGAACTGTGTTTTCTGGAGTGTTGGAGTGTGTTCAATTGTACATATTGTGTTTAGGAGACAAACGCTTAGCTGTCATGGTTCTGTTATATTATATGAAAATTTTCATTTGGCCTTTTAGAATACCCTTTCAACATACATAAACGGAAGTCTTTTTGGCTTGATGTATTAATGTTGGTTTAGATAACTGCTGTGCACCTGTGTATAGTTTAGTTGTGGATTAAGATTAACCATGAATTTATTAATGCTGTTTTAAATATATATTTTTTTTCTAACTTACGAACTTCTTTAATTTAAAGCTGCTGCATAAACTTGCTATCATGAGAAAATAAAGTTTATTCTGTAACATATTGACGTTTGTGAACGTTGCAGCTCCATAAATAGGTTATCATGGTTGTTTAAAGCATGAATAGTTGCACTTGTTTTGCTCCCTAACTTGTAGTTTTCCTTCACATACTATAATTTGATGACCTATTAGTATTATTTGGTGAATACAGAGTCCTTTTGAAGCTATGAGGTGTTTAGTAATTCATTAAGTGTGACTTTTCTTATTGAGCAATGTTTTGTTCAGTATTGTGCATTTGCGAAGGAGAGGAAGAAAGTAGCGAATGACCTTTGTGACAGGCAAAGGTTGGGTGATTCATATCTGGATGTCGGAGAATCTTACCAGAAGCTCAGAAAATTCAACAAGGCAATCAAATGGTATGAAAAGAGTTGGAAAATGTACAAAACAATTGGCAACTTAGAGGTAAATTTTCATCATTTTATGATATAAATTTAACACTTCTGTTCTCTTCTTCTTCTTCCTGACTTTAATTTAATTCAACATAACATAAAGCTGAATATAAGAAAATCTATAGTTATTCAAAACATTGGTAATGTGAGTATATTTCTATTTGGTTGTTTTTATATGAAATACAAATACTTTGAAAGAGGAGCCATGTATATGTTAGAATAGATTCTAACATATTCTATGAGTTATACAGCAATCCACATGGAGTGTAACCTTTGACACAGAAATTAAGCAGGCAGATTCGTTTTGCAATAAAATATGGACCATGTATACATTAAGAATTTCCTCTGCGTTACAGTCAGACATGTATCTAACACCCATATTATATCTAACATGCATGGGCACTTCAAATCCTGATGCGACCCTTCAACTTTTCTGTATATGCATGTAAAGTCCATTCTTCTTAGGTCGCTCTGTATCCAAAGATAAGTTTAGGAAAAATAATATGTTTATTGCCTATCCGTCCATGATGAGGATGCCAGTTGGTTGATCTGTATGCTCTGCTGGTAATGATTGATTATAGGGGCAAGCACTGGTGAAAATTAATATTGGTAATGTTTTGGATTCTACTCACAATTGGAAAGAAGCGTGTGATGCATATAAGGAGAGCTACAGGTAACAATTTTTCATTATATTAAGCTTTACTGGTTGATGTTTTCCTTGAAATTAGAGAAATTAAATTTATGGACGACAAAGTAAATGTTTAATCAAAACGAATTTCCAAGTCTAAGTAGCTGAATTTATGTTGACCATATAATTTGCTTTACCCGTATACTTTTGATACAACTTGGTTGCATAAGACACACAAACACACTGCAGTTGTTCTGTAAAACCATGGAAGAAAATTGCTAGCATAAGGTTATTCTCACTGTTCCGATTATACTCCTCGCATATTGGTGTCTTTACGAATGCTCAGAAGTTACTATCTTGATAAAAATATATTTGGTTGTTTTGAAAGAGTTTGCTTGACTTTAAATGCCACGACGTGCTTCAAACAGTTGCAGCTGCAGTAACACTAGAGTTAAATTTAACCACCTATTGCTTATGTGACTCATTCTTGATTATTGTTGCTTAACAAACTTGGTGAACTTCTTATAGTCTTGACTCTTGAATGAAGACCATTGATTTGATCACATTATATTTGCAGGATTGCTGTTGAAGCAGACCTTCCTAATGTACAGCTTTCTGCCTTGGAAAACATGCATTATAGCAACATGATCAGATTTGATGACGAGGATGAGACCAGGTAGCTGATTCATTAAAAGTCCGTATCTTTTTATATACATTTCAGGCAGTTTCATTTAGTTACTCATGCTCTTGTTTCCATTATCATATCCATGGGTCCTTTTTCTCGACCTGTAATTTTAGTATATTACTGCTTATCAGTTGTGATATTTTACAGGAGGTTGAAACTTCTAATTGATGAGCTTAAGAAGTCAAATGAAGAGGTGGAGGCTAATAATGCGCCTGAGGATTGTTGCTCTGAAACTGATACTGAAGCAGATGATTGTATGTCAAATAGTGGGCCAGATGATTTTTGCTTTCCAAAGACAACTTATAGATCAAAAACCCTGACTCCTGAAGATGAATTGGATGATGATACTACGCCTCTTATGTCAATGTATCAGTCTATCAAAGGCTCATCTAGAAAAATTACAGGTCACAAGGAAAGTCATACCAACTCTACAGAGCAGGTTGACCAGTCACCCAGAAGTCTGACAAAACTAAAAAGTGAGCGTCAAGCAGTTTCTGGTCGTAAACGTGTCCGTGTAATTCTTTCCGATGATGACGAGGATGATGAAGTGGAATGCTCAAGCAGAAAGGATCATGACTACCCGTTAGAAGACTTGCCTAATTATGATACAAGTACGTTTTCCTTGTTAGTTGTTTTGCTCTGACCAAAAGACTCCCATATAACATTGTTAAGTGCTGACTAAAATTTGACTCCATGCAGTTAAAAGTAAAATCAGTCCTAGTAAAATTCAGGTAAAAAATCTTCATCTCTTTGTATCTGTGAGTTTTTCTCCGGTGCTATCCGCCTGTGGATGATTTGGGTTTTGGGATGGCAGGTTCTCCCGGAGTATGGATCTAAATGTGCAATTAATGTTGAAGAAAGTAGTAGTTCTTTCAAAGGCTCGAGTCCAAATACAGGCACTAAAACTTCCAAACGTTCCAGGTCATTGAGCAATGATATATTTGCTGAACCTTACATTCCTAGTGGTTCTAAATGCGATACAGATGTCTCTGGCAAACAAAATGTTGTAGCCCATCCCATGATGCATCATTCTCTACATGATGTGAGTTCCACTTTTATGACTTGGACATGCCTATGTATGAGATTCATGTTTCCAAACTCATATGTTCATCATTATAGCAAATGGATATTTTTCTAACCTCAGGCCTCCTTTATATTCTCTATTTGCAGAGATATATTGCATGTCGGATTGGGAATGATATAGTTTATGTAGAAGAAGCCTTGTGTGCTGCTGGTGATCAGTTTGACATTGACTCGTTAAAGGCTGTAGTTGCATGCAAATACTATCTACAATTTCCAGCAGAAAAGAAATCAGAGGGTAGGTAGTTCCTGGTTTATATATTTCTGTCATAATCATTATTGAAAATCACCAGTCAATAAGTTGCAGTTTTACCATCTCCGCCATCTTCTGTTACATTTACTTAGTGGCCTTTCTGTTTGTTTATTCCTTTTACTTTGTGATTGAATGTTTCCTTCAGTTCACCATTTTTTTTCTGCTGAGCCCTTGTTCACTTGGCTTACATAAATTTGTGAGTAGGTTTGTTGCCCATTATTCAGAACATAAAGTGTGCCGGAAGAGATCTAGAATCGCTGGAAACTGTTGAAAATTTTATGGAGCATCTGCAAAATAACATGGTTGAAGCTTTCATTAATGGTATGCCTTACTGATGCTTTTCGTTCTTTCAGTGATATCACCATTTTATTATTTTTATGCCATGTCCTTTTTATCTACTTTTTTGTCTAAAAAATTATCTCCAAGACCACGTAAGTATTTGGATCTCTAAACTAGTCGAGGATAAGATTGTTATGTATTTGACAAAAAGTCATTTATTAATCTTGAAATTTTTGTAAATGACAGCAAACAGGTACAACTGTACAAATGTATGAATCATCATTTTGAAAATCACACAGTCATAGGATTATGTTGTATTTGAGCTGTATTATTATCATTATTTAAGCTTTCCACTATCTATCTCAAAGTGAGGCACTGTTAGGAACCCAGATAAAGGATTTGAGATTCAGAGAGAGAGAGCGTGAAAACGAAAGAAACGAAGAATATTTTTATTAAAAACCCACAGAGAAAGTTCTTCATCCAAGGGTTTATCTTTTTACCACAGCCTTTGCCCATTCTAATAAGCATCCTGTGTCTTTACCTAACTTCTTGATAGATTCCAACTGCAGCTAAATACTCGGTCATTCAACCTTCTAATTATGATCCCATTCCCGTTTATTCTTCTGGGTCCTGTCACAATTTGAATTTTTATTTTATTTTATCCTTCAAGGATGGATTCAGAAGCGCCTAATAAAAATGTACGTAGACTGCTGCAAGGGGTTGTCTGTGGAACCAAAGATCAAGGTGCTGAAGAAACTTTACAATTTACAGGTGAGAAGGATCCTAGCTAATACCAATTCCTCTATTGCCACTTCTGTGACATATATGCCTTTTGCTTTTAGATGCTCCCCTGAATTTTGATATTTTTTGCAACTGATTTGGGCTTTGTTGTAAACAGGTTTCTGATGATGAAATCATTGCATCAGACTGTGACCTCCAAGATTTGTCCATAACACCATTGATTGATGCACTGCATTCACAGATGGCATTTTCAATGCTTGACATCTCTCACAATTGTTTAGGTACATATTTTTATCTGTGGTCTTTTTTGCTGTTGATTTCACTGTATTATTGTTTGCAAATTGTCTAGTAACCCGTCTTGTCTCTAATCATGCTTCTTCAAGAGGAGTCTCTCTAATGGCTCTCAAGTCTCCTTTATTTCATCCACTAAATCTGATAATAAGTCCTTTTGTTGGTGAATAAGTGAATAGTATGAATACTAAAGCCATAAAAAAATAGAAAAAAATCATTATAAAGAGTAAATATGTTGAATCCTTGTTTTTGCCTTTCATTGAATTGATATTTTAGGAAATGGGACAATGGAGAAACTTCGAAAGGTATTCACAACATCAGGTCAATCTTACGGCGACTTAACTCTGGATTTGCATTGCAATCGATTTGGCCCAACAACTTTGTTTCAGGTATATGATACCACATGCAACCTTTTTTATGTTGTGCCTGTTAGGACCCCTTATAAGCCACCCCTTTTGCATGTGTGCACTAGGAAGGCTATCAAATTATAAATAGGGGCTAAGGGGAGATTGTGTAGTCATTCATTTGTAAAATTTGTTGAACTGTCAATACAGTTGAGAAAGGGTTTACCCTTGCAGGAATAAGAACAGAACTAACAGAGTTCTGTTATCTTTACATTCTATCTCTCTTTACCCTTTTTTTTTTACAATTCTGGTTCTTGATTATGTTAGCGGCCAACACTCGGTGGGATTTAGTCCCACATCGGATAGATAGGATTCTTGAGAAGAGTTTATAAAGAGGAGGCACTCCTCACCGTACAAGCCGGTTTTGCGGGGTTGTGTTAGGCCCAACCACAATTTCTAAGAATATTGGGAAAAACCCAAGTCCCACATCAGATAGATAAGATTATTGATAAGAATTTTATATAGAGGAGGCAATTCATGACAGATTACTCTAGCCCTATCAGTGTCTTTGTCTTCCCCTTCTTCCATGTTTCTAATATTTAAATTGTGAAGCTTAAATAACTGAGATATCAGCTCCTGCCCTTACCAAAGGCCATTTCAATAATTTTCAATTTCAAGTACAGTCTAATATACAAGAACATTTTATCGATGCAAGTGTTGATTATATAATGTGTTGATTATATAATATAAGAATATTTACTTCATTTTGCATGACTAGGATGCCGTTTTATTTGACCCATCCCCAGTTTGCTATTGCTGATATATTGAATTTCTGTCAGATTTGTGAATGCTCTGTGCTATTTGCTCGACTCGAAGTGCTTAACATTTCTGGAAACCGTCTTACTGATGCATGTGGATCTTATCTTTCAACAATCTTAAAAAACTGTACAGGTTAGCCACATGACTTGAATCTCTGCCAACTGGAATATTGCTATTATTATCTCCCAAGGAATGCTGAATACCTTGACCTTCTCTTCACCCTTTTAAGTATACATTGCTCTCATTCTAAGCCGTGAAAATGTCTGTATCAAATTTTAAGTTTTGGTGCACTTTTGGTCTCTCAAATGTGGTTATATACTTATATTGTATGTGGATTCCTGCTGCTGATATCATTTGTCTTCTAATTACTTGCATATTTTTCGTGTAGCTCTTTGTAGCTTGAATGTAGAGAACTGTAGTATCACATCCAAAACCATTCAAAAAATTGCTGATGCATTGGACTCTGGATCTGTACTTTCACACCTTTGTATAGGTACGATAAATCTAGTTATTTTCAATACCCTGATACCAGGGATCTTTCTTGTTTAATGTGTAGTTTACCTTTGACAGGACACAATCACCCTGTAACTGGGAATGCTGTGGTTAATCTTCTATCCAAGCTTTCTACTTTAAAAAGGTAGAATAAATATGCCGATGCCACCATCCATCTCTTACATCGCATCTTTACAGAAATTACATTATTTTAGGGCATATAGAAACTTAAGTTAAATATCTTCATTGTAGGTTTTCTGAGTTGAATATGAGTGGTCTAAAACTAGGCAGACCGGTTGTCGATAGCCTTTGCCAGCTTGCAGGGACATTGACTTTATCAGGACTAATACTTGGAGGCACTGGTATTGGAAATGTGAGTAAAACCTTGCTCCTACCACCTATTCACTTTATTGCATCATTATTGTTTGTTCTAGCATGCTTACATCATGTATTGAGGCATTATTCTGCAGAAAGGGGCCATAAAAGTAACAGAACCATTGCTCAAAGGGACTGAGGAGTTTGTGAAACTTGACCTATCATATTGTGGGCTAACATCCGACTATATTTTAAGCATCAACGTTAATTCTTTTTGTTCCATCACTGACCTGAACCTGGAAGGAAATCCTATAATGCTTGAGGTTTGTTCACTGTAACTGAATTTCTATTTGTTAGTTTTCTTGTAATTAGGGGTTGGAATAGGCCAGACTTTCCGACAGGGATCCACAACTTGCCTTGTCAGACAGGCCAGATTTTTTCTTTATATAGACAAGACTAAGTTTAGCCAAAACGACCAGATTTTAGGCCACAAAAAAAGTCTTTATCAGGCTGGAGTACTTGGGTAAATCTAAATAATATTTTTATTACTATTATTATTATTTTAGATTTTGTACTTTATGTTAAAACCTTCATTAATTTAAGCATATTAGCTACATTAATTTTTTAATACTTAATTATATCATTATAAAATATAATTGAAATATAATGTTATAGTCAGATTTTTTTAAATGTTATGTTAAATCTCAATAGAATTTAATCTAATTGGTCTATTAGCTTGTTAGTCTATTCAAAAGATATGTCAGGTTACTTATTTGAAGACATTAATATGAAATAGGTCTTTAAGTAGGGTAAGTCTTCTAGAAAAAAGTAGGGTAAGAAGCCATATCATACTTTCAAAAATGCCAAACCCAGGCCTACAAATAGACTATGACTGATAACAGGCCAGACTTGGGCCTTGCAAAGTCTAGCTCGGTTTAGCCTATTTCCACCACTACTTGTGATGCATGTTTTCTTGATTGGTTTATTTTGTGTATTGCTGTAATAGTGGCTTAAAATCTGGCCTCCCTTACAATTTAGGCCAAATACATCATGCGGTCTTTTTAAGTTTGATGTTTGTAACAAGTTGGTCCTTAATGTTTTTTTGTATAAGTTAGTCACTTTAGTATGTAAAAGCGTGTGTCATTAACTTTTAAGACAGAGTGTTTAGCTCATCCTACATTTCCCTCCATCAAGCCCTATGATTGACCTACATGAAGAAGAATATGTGATGAGGCTTTAATTTGTCACCAAACTTTCAAATGATTTGTGTCTTGATGAATGTAGACAGTGTCCCAAGACATGTAGAGCAATCATAGGGATTCATGTTTGTACACCTTACGACGGGATAAACATACAATTCCTGTCGAGGTAAATAACAAACATACCCGGGTTTTTTTTGTAACGAATTGTTTTAAAGGTTAACGATGCATCACTAAAACGACCAACTTGTTGCAAAAAACACTTCAGGAATAACTTGTTACAAACATCTGACTTAAAAGATCGCATGATGTATTTGGCATAAAATTTATTATCCTTTGCCTTATTTTGCAGTTTATATAGATCTGGATATATTTGTGCCTGCTTTACTGATAATTGTGATTTTAACAAATTTTATTATCAATGGTTTATTTATTTTCTCTAATTAATACAGGGCTGCAATACTCTATTTTCGCTTCTCATAAACTCACAATGCTGTCTCAAAGTTTTGGTCCTTAAGAAATGTCAACTTGGGCTTGCTGGAGTTGTTCACATAATTGAGGCTCTTGCAGGTATACTTAAAATCATATGTGTTTGTTAGTTTTTCAAAACTATTGCCATTGTAATTCCTAGGGTTATGTTATTCTCTTTTATCAGATAACAGCAGCCTGGAGGAGCTTAATGTTGCTGATAATTCTGTTTCAACGGAACTTTCTGCTCTACAATGTGATGCATCAGCTAAAAGCTGTTCACAGAACCAGGAGCAGAAACTTGATACTATGAAAGTGGATGGTAATCAAGAGGTCTTTTGCTCTCTAAATACTTTAGACGATCAGCTGGAAGTTGCTGATAGTGAAGATATTCAAGTTAGGGCAGAAGCTGCTGCTTCTGGAATTGACGATAGTTGTGCCAGTTCATGTCAACGAAATTCATCTCCCGAGTGCCATTTCACTCAGCAAATTTCAACTGCTATTACAAAGGCAAAGAACTTACAATCTCTAGACCTTAGCAATAATAATTTTTCTCCACAAGCTGCAGAAACACTCTATGGTTCGTGGACAACTTTACGACCCCTTTCAAGTCACAGGCACATCACTAAGCACGTTATCCATTTCTCAACAAAGGAAAAGAAATGCTGCAGCGTGAAACCTTGCTGTAAGAAAGTTTGATTCGTGGCTCCCATGTTAATATACTGTCTAAAGAATAAGAGGTAATTCTCTGGTCAATGAGGACATTTCTACGAATAAAAGGATGGTGCTTTTTTATAAATATGTTCATTGTCAACAGCTGTAATTTATGAACGCCAATTGTAACTTGTAAGGAAGTACAACTCTAGTTTCTTTATCATGTAAAACTCGCTAATTAAGTGTACATCTTAGTTTTATGTATATAATATTGGTAGATTCAACCAGTCTAAAGTGAAAGATTCATCTTAAAATGTGAAGTAACATTAACTATTGATGAGTACATTAATAGTTGATATTATAGCTACTTTAGTTACTCTATTCTTCACTATTGATGAGTATAATGGCAAATACAGCTTGACCAGTCTTAGGAGCTTGTTGATAACTTGTGCTTCAAAGAAAGCTGTGATTTGTCATATACGTTACAGGTTGCATATTTGATAAAAATGGCAGATACATGTACACCAAAAAAAAAGGTAGGTATGCCTGGTTTGATCATTTCTTGGTGCTGGGATCAATATATTACGAGAATTTCAAAGAGGCTTTTGTTGCTACTAAAGGGACCTACAAATGGTGGGCCACTCAATTTGGTTCATATCGCATCTCACAGGTGGGCCTTCAAATTGCTCACATTTTTTGAAAAAACCGATTAGGAGTTACAACCTGATCATAGTTTACAAACAAAAAAGTTGATCATGATTTCCCACATGATCGGTTGAGGGGGCATGTGAGCAAGTAAGGGGTCTATTGAGCAATCATCTGACAAGAGTGATGAGACTTAATATTAGCTTGTTCTGTATAGTATTTGAAATTTGATTCGTTCTACGATATGTTATTCTAGTATAAAAAATCTCATTTTATACGTTGTTTTAAACATTAATTAACAATTTTACTTGAAGAGAAAATTTGCTAAAATAAGTTTCTATTGTTATATTATTTTTCATAAAACGATTTTATTATGATTTTAAAGTTTCAAACTTAATTTTTGATTTTTTATAATAATACAAAAAATTACTCCCCATGTTTATTTTGCTTAACTTGAATTTTTATATAGGAGAAAACCATTTTTGAAATCTATATTATCAATTATGTGATCTTTTACTACAATGAGTGCAAAACATAGGAGCCCTAGAGCATCCTCTTCCACAACCTTGACCCTGGCCTATAATGTTCTTGCCTAAAGCCAGAATTAGGGTTAGAATTAACGACAATCGCAGTAGAATCAAAAGGGGAAGCGGTGGACCGGTGGCAGTTTATTATTGAACGTCTATGAAATACTTCCACCCTGCAGCCATGCCAATTTTACCCATGCGCAAATTAACTAGCGCATCATGAGTTAACAAGCGCAGCGTTAGTTAACTCACGCTACGTCCCATCTTAAACAAGGCAGAACACCTCATTTCCTCATTTCTCATCTAAAATCTCAAAAATTCTCCAAAATCTCTCTAAAATCACTAAATCCAAAATTCCTTCAAATTCAAATCAAACAACACTCCAATAACAAGTAAGTTTTCATAATCAAACACCATTAATCTTTTATGTTTATATGTTAGATTTTTTCTCTTAAATTAGAATTTTTTTAGATTTATGGTTTGTTTAAGTTTTGGTTTTTTTGGCAAGAAATCTTTACATGAAAATGACTTGTGATTAAATGTTTAGTTGTTTGCATGTTTATGTAGTAGATTTTGAGTTTTAGAGAATTTTTTTAGATTTAGGGTTTGTTTAAATTTTGGTTTTTCTTGCAAGAAATAATTGCATGTTACATGTAAATGACTTATGTTGCTTAATTATGGTTAGATGTTTGCATGATGATGTTGTAGTGATGAGTTTTAGGATTTATGTATAATTTGCACTCCAAGTGTTTGATGAAATATTTGAATGAGTTTTTCGTTGATTATTTTTAATTTCTTATTGTGTAGATTTGAAACAATGGCCGGGTGGATCGACGTTCGTGCACAATTCAACGACGGAGAACCTCAGAGGTTGAAGGTTCGGTGTCTTGGTATAACGTTAAGAGGTCTCAAGGATTAGCTGGATGAATTCAACAAAGGAGTCAACCCCCAAGAGACAAGGGAGGTGGAATACGTTCGGTATAAACGTCCAACGCTCAATGAAGGAAGAGTATCATTCACTTGGGTGGAATTGACGAACGACGAAAACATGACGACCATGTTTTGGGAGCACAACATGTTCCAGTGGATCGATATGCGAGCAACGTTGGTGAGATCAACTGAAGATATCATCAAAAGTCTGATTCCGCCAAAAGATCGTGATTAGGTGGCGGTCGTGATTAGGTAAGGAATGCACCTTCAAACTACAATAATCATCTTACCCTGAAATGGAAATTCAAACTTGCTAAACGTCAGGACTCCGGCATTCGCCCGACATTTACATTGTTCCTTTCAAAAGATTAAATTCTTCTTAGGCTTGTTTAGATGAATGTATCAAAGTGTCAAGGAACGGACCTCATTTTTTTGACACTTGGATACCGTCATTTAAAGCAATCCTAAAAAGAATTTAATCTTTTGAATGGAACAATGGAATTGACGGGTGAATGTTGGAGTCCTAGAGTTTAGCCACTTTGAATTTGCCATTTCAGAGGTAAGATGATTATTGTAGTTTGAAGGTGCAACCCAAATGTATTATATAAGTCTGATTCCGTCAAAATATCGTTATTAGGTAGGGAATTGCACATTCCAACTACAACAATTGTGTTACTCTAGATGGGGCAATTCAAACTTGTTAAACGACATGACTCCAGCATTCGCCCGGAAGTGCTTTTTGTTCCATTTGAAATGTTAAATTCTTGTTGGCTTCATTTAAATTGTGGTATTGAAGTGTCAAGGACTAACGAGAATTTAACATTTTGACTGAAACAAAAGCACTTCTGGACGGATGTTGGAGTCCTGCTGCTTAGCAACTTTGAATTTGCACCATTCAGAGGTAACACAATTGTTGTAGTTGAAAGGTGCAATTCCAAATGTAATGTCATGTAATGATAGACTATATTTAAGAACTTTATGTAATGTAACGTAACTTTTATTCGAATTTATTCAATACACGACTTTATTCGAATTTATTTATTACAATTCTTTATTCGAATTCACGCTAAGTTTAATTAGTTTTTATTCGAATTCACGCTAAGTTTATCTAGTCTTTATGCACTTCGAATTATTCATTAAATAATTGATACATATAACAAAATTCATTAAATACAAAATTAGAAAATAAAAGCAAATATAAAAATAAAAGCAAATATATATAACAACATCTCATTTTATTAATCAACTTCATGCAATAATTGATACATTGTTACATTGATAAATTTATTCGAATTCACTAAATAATATACTTATTTTCTTTTGGGGTAAAAAGTAACCGGTCTTAATGGAGTAAAGTAGTGAGCAGCCTTCTTGGGAGAAATACATCATCAACCTTTGAGATAAATCTAAATCTGGTTCTTTTTATACCCGAAAAAGAATCTTTTTACCCACGGTAAAAAAAAAATTGGGGTAAAAATAAGCAAATTTAATTTTATCTCAAGGGTCGATCACTTCTCCAAGTCGGCTACTCACTATTTTATCCCTAGAAGACTAATCACTTTTGCCCCCAAAGAGACTATTGAAAGAAAAAAAAAAAAAAAGAGAAATAGAGGGAGAGAGTGAGGAGGGAGAGAAAGTGAGATGGTGTGAAGAAATAGGGAAGTAGAGATGAGTATTTATAGGTGGGAATGGTAGTATAGGTTGTAAATACCATTAATGGGGTCAAAAAAACGTGTAAAACTTGGTAAAAAACGTGTGGATTGAATGTTGAAAAACTGACCAAAGGCCAAAAAACGTTTGTTCTTCAGTTCTGACCACCGGCCAACGTGCGTGAGTTAACTCGCGCACATGTCAGTGGTGCGTGACTTAAGTCACACAGAGCTTATAACGTGCGTGAGTTAAGATACGCTGCGTGACTTAAGTCACACAGAGGCATTTTTGTTAGTTCAACTGGGTGCGAGCGTTTTGTGCATGACGAAGAACAGTATCCTTGATATAAAGTGTAAATGGTCCATGAAGAGAATTTATGTGTACACATGGTCACCATTAAGGCATTTCAATAAAAAAGAACAATGTATTCAGTTTTTTTTGTCATTGAGAGTAGTAGCTGCTAAAATGACACTAGGATTCTCTCATGGATGAAGATAATACAAGCTTAAAAAAAAATAAAAAATCTTTTATCATGGTTGTGTTTGGCAATAATAAGAAATTGGCTTATAACTTATTAAATTAGCTTATAAACTTGTTAGATCAAAATGTGACGTATTTGGTAACAAGCTTTTTTTGTAAGTTGGTAATTTTTTTGAGATGTTATTTCGAATAGCTTTTAAACTTATAATTTATAACTACTTATAATTTCTTCCAATTTTAACCTTGTTGTTTGCTTTTTTTTATAACTTACGGGAATAACATTTTATCTCCCAGGACGGTTAGAACAATCCACCAGAGGACAAAATCTCTGTACTGGTGAGGTTGTTGAACAACCTAAACATAAATCCTTAAAAAAAAAATAAAAAATAAAAAAAAATGAATGTATTAGAAATCGTGAACTTAAAAAGAATCTCACTGAAGTTGCTATAAAAAAAGATCAAGACTAGGATGCTTAGTTAAGTAAATAAAAATAGTAAATTTTGCATTGAAGATATTTTCTACAGTTTTATATTTGATTACACAAGTTTTAAAAAATTCTTACTTTTTTGTTTCCTTAATTAGGGGACACTAATTAACATTTTCTATATAAATTTTTTTATTACATTTCTAGGGTTTTTTTTTAGAAATACATTTTTAAGGCTTTTGTCGCCATTTTTTTTTTAACCAGTCAAAATGAGATATATATTAACAACGAAAGTTTTGCTTCCTAGCACAAAGAGTGCATAAAGAAGCAAAACAAAGTTACAACAAACAGTCCAAAGTCACTAATTTAGAAAATAATGAAAAAACATCGGTCAATCCCTAAACAGATAAGGGGATGCAGCCACCACAAATGATAATTAAAAGGAAAGCACACATTTTTAGTTTTCAACCATCGAAGGGAATAAATCTTAACCTTTTCCAAAAGCTGCTCCATCGTATTGGCTTTGTTAGCAAAAGTCTTTGGTTTCTTTCATTCCATAGGACCCAAATGTAACTAAGCCAAATCAAATGTAGAAAAGACCGACGTTGAGCATAACCACCTGAAGAGAAAACAAATTGGTTGAAGTGATCCTCAACATGTTGGGGATCCACTGAATACACATCAATCCAAGACTTAATAAGCTTCCAAAGGTCACCAAAAATATTACAATGAATTATTAAGTGATCTAATGTTTCTTGTTGACCACATCCTGAGTCACACAACTGATTGTCACTAGTGATAATGCCTCGACGCACCAAGTTGTCCTTTGTCAGCCATCTATTGTGGAAGAGACACCACGCACAAATAGAGACTTTCAAAGGAACATTTTTATGTCAAGGAGCATCCGAAACAACATCACCAACTTGTATCTCCTGCCTCATAAGCATTTGATACACACCACAGACAGCGTAACCATGAGTAATATCTGGTCGCCAAATCCACACATCTGCCTCAGATTCCTGCAAAGTAATGTTAGACAACAAGTTCCTAACCTCCATCACTAATTCCTCCTCCCATGCTAACAATTGACGCCTCCACCTCCAAACCTCCATCCTCACCCCAAACTAAGGCATGCATCGCGTCTACCGTCAGGCCCTGGTAATCCGATAAATCAAATAACCTCCTAAATCAATCCATCAACGTAACTGCCCCCACCCAACAGTTCGACCAAAAATATTTGTCGCCATTAAAACGATACAACCTATATTTGAAAAATTTCTAGCTGAAACTCGATCATGCTCGTTTTTGTTTTAATATGAATTCTCACTTAACTTTTTCTTTGATAGTGATTTTTTGTGTGGATGAAAATTATCCATTGAGTGGAATAATTGTTTTGATGTTATTGTGTGTTGTTGGATCACTCATCATGATTTTGTTTGGTTCTCTGAATAACAAAAAAATAAAAATAAATTCTAAACAATAATTTCGGTTCTCATTCTAAGGTTTGGCTTATTTATAGCTTAACCACTCTGATTTTGTGTACTACTTCAGATTACAAGGCTTTAACATTACCATTTACAAATGATCATTCAAGTACCACAAAAAGATTACAAGGCTTTGACATTACTATTACAAGTGATTATTCAAGTACCACAATAAAATACACAAAATTTAAGTTTGAATAGTGTTATTTTGTCGTAAAAAAAAGTCCGAATAGTGCTAAGACATAATGAAAAAATCTACCAAAAATAATCATGAATGATTTAGCAACACATTAACGCCCGCTAACCATACTTGACTAGTTTGTATTGAATAAAAAAAATTAATATGTCTTTACCTCTGTAATTTGGGCGAGTTCCGGTTTATCCTCTTGTAAAAAAATAAGTTTAGATTTCAACTCTATAATATGAAGATTCTCCGCAAAACACCCCTGACCCCATCCAAACATTGACGTGGCACGCCACTGTGTAATTATTTTATTTTTTATTTTTTTTAAACCTGACACGTGTGTAATGGATACTGATGTGACACGCCACTGTGTAATTATTTTAAATTTAATTTTTAAAAACTACATGTGTGTAATGGTTTAAAAAATTATTTTAAAAAGATAAAAATTATAAAAAACTTAAAATTAATTTCCAAAAAATTTAAAATAAGAAAAAAAATATTTTTTTTTAAAAAACGAAAAAAAATTAGATTTATTTTCAAAAAATAAAAAAATACGGAAAAAAAATAAACATTCAAAAATTAACTTTTGTTATTTTTTCGAATATTTTTAAAATTTTAATTTAATTTAGATTTTTTAAAAAAAAATTCAAAATATAGTAAGTTTAAATTTTATTTGTATTTTTCATATAATTTTTTGGAATATATATATATATATATAAACAACCCCTTTCAGTTATTTTGGACCGGCTGTTTCTTTTCAAAAATGTCATCAATTTTCAATACAAATACCACATGTAATAAATAGATAAGAATAAATTTAAATATTAAAAAAAATTCCAGATTTTTTTTATTCTCAATTTTCAAATATTAAAATAATTTCTCAAATCTGTAACACATCGTAAAAAAAATTCTCGAATAAATTTTCGAAAAAAAATATGAATTTTCCTAAATTTTTAAATAAATTTGTATCCAGATTTTTAAAATAAAAATATTTTTCAAATTTCTTTTGTTGAGAAAATTTTAAAAACTTCTTTTTCGAAAAAAAATATCTGTTTTAAATTTTGAAAAATATATATTTCCAAATTTTCGAAAATAATTTGATTTTTTTTAAAACATTATGGAAAATTAAAATTTTTTGAAATATATATATTTTTCGTAAATTATAAATTTTGGAATTAAAAAAATGAAAAACAAAATTAATTATACAATCAGCATGTCACTCACCTCGCCACGTCAACAATTCTACACAGTCATATGGGTCAAGGGCTAAAATCAAATAATCTTATTTTACAAGGTTGGAATCTTAACTTATTTTTTTACAGGGGGTAAACCGGAACTCGCCCAAATTACAGGGAGATAAAGACATATTAACCCTAAAAAAAATATTGTCAAGCATGCCACATGCACTCGTGAACTTTTTGCTATACATTGTGTCGGAATAACAAGTATTTCCCTTTAAGTTTATAGGTTGTTAGGGTTGTAACTCCTAGTCACGGGCACCTTTGGCTATACCTTTTAAATATTTTCCTTTTTGTTAGGGATGTGCATGGTTCGATTAACCATATTAATTGAACCGAGCCGAAGTCTTGAAATGGTTCGGAATAACCGAACCGAACCGTTTAAGGTTTGGAATTAACTGAACTGAACCAAAGTTATGGTTCGGTTAATCATTTGCTTACCTATTAACTGAACTGAACGGAACCAAAACCAAAATTTTGAATCGAAATGTATTTTTCTATCCTTTTGCAAATTTAATTGTGTTTTTTTTGTCCTTTTTAAATTTATTTACAGGGTATTAGAAACATTATGATTATATTAAGTGTAATTCATTGATAAATGTCTGTTTGTTTGTGAATAATGATGATTATATTAAGTGTAATCCATTGATAAATGTTTGTTTGTTTGTTTGTAAAATGTTTGATTACAAATACATTTTACAGATGATTGTAATAATCATTAGTGTCTGTCTGCAAAGAAAACTTCGATTTCAAAAGATGAGAATCTAATTTCAGCAGCAGCGGACAACAGAAACAATCTAAATTGAATTTCCTTCCAAAGTAATACATTAAAACAATTTTTGCAGTTGCAAGTTTTTTCAATAGAAGAGCTTCGACAAAAATCATCTATTGTCATTCAATTTAACTTGCATTGACTCCCCTCCCCTGCACACAACTTATATCTAATTGCAAACATCTTATATAGAAAATAGAGATGGGTCCTGAAGGACAAAGTAAAGGGTAGAACAAATTAAAGAAGTAACCAATTTGCATTAAAAACATACTGCCATTCCAACAGAAGAACAACTACAAGCATATCAGAAATTTGTTTACAACAATCTAATCAGCAATAGTTCATAAACAAACTCGCTTATTTCCTTTTTATCAACTCATTAATATTGCGCTAAATAAAACACTAAAACTTACAAAAGGAAATCAATACAGCACAACTAATTTCCGATACTCGGGGCCAGCGATGGCAGCTTCCACACGGCTTATATCACCTTTGTAGGATTTGGTTCAATTTTTGTGTGAAAAGGAATTAATTGAGTTGTAATGGTTCGGTTCGGGTCATAACAATTAATTGCGGTTAACAACAGTTTGGTTCAGTTAGTGAACTGTCTTTAAAATAATGGTTCGGTTAGATAACCAATGTAATGATTCAGTTAATTTTAGTGTGGTTTGATTCGGTTAACCGGTTCGGATTGGTTTTTGGTTATTTTTGTCCAACCCTACTTTTTGCTATACCTTTGGCTTATCATTTATTTGATTTACTTGATTCATGACATTTTTAGAGCTTATGCATGAATTCTGAAGTGCTTCTAACTGATTTCCTAGTATTTATGCATTGAATAAGGTTTTTATTGTCATTGCTCTTTGTTTGGTCATCAAGACTTCAACTTTTGAAGTGATTCCATTATTTTCGGAAATACTTGTGTGCCACATTTGGCGTCATTGGTGACATTGATTCATTTTAGATGAGAGAGAATGATGAATAAATTATTAAAATAAACTATTTAGATGAGAGAAAATGAGTAGTTAAGAGAGAGATAGAGATAATGGTATCAATGACATCAAAAGCCAATGGCACCCAAGTGCTACCCATTATTTTTGCACCATTTTTTTCCGTTTTCCTCTTGAACTATCCTATTTATTTTAAACAAAGAAAAACAAAGTAAAATGAAAATAAAATATATATGTAAACATTATTTTATTAAATAAAATTTAACCGCAAAATATCATGTTATCACATATAAATATATACAAAATATTAGACAATCTAATATATCCAACTCTCTATGAGAGTTCAAATCAACATCAATAAAAATTGTTCACTTTATGTTTTGTATCATATTACTTGAGCACATTTCATTAGTTTCTTTATATTTTCAAGTCAACATATTTGCAAAGTTTCTTTGTAAAGCTAGGATGATATCCGCAATTGGTTGTAATATTATAACCTTTTTAGTCATATATCAAACATATATATTTTGCTTTGTTTTGTTTTGCTCTATATAACATTGGAGGCCGTGAGCATGGTCGAGATGGACGATCTCCCACGGTCTCATCTTTAAATAACACCCTAGTAAATAGAGATAACTTTTATTAACCATCAAAAATTAGCAACAAACTCAGTCCTCAAATTCAGAAGCATGGGTGTCTAAAACAAGCTTTACTTTGGCTTATGAGTATGGGTTTAAAATTTTAAGTTATAAAAAAAAAATACAATTTTAGTACATTCAATTAAAATAATGATGTGCATCCACATAGTTATCTATATCAAATTAAAAATGACATTCGAATAAAGACATGCCTTGTTATGACAAGGATTGTAAAGAAAAACTTAGCAGTGAGATGATTCTAATAATGTTAGACAATAATATCAAAGAAAGGTTGAAATTGTTTAATAATGTGTTTCTGCTCTCTTAGCGGGCATGTGTATCGTTTAAAAAGCTTAGTTACAAGGTCAATTAACGTGTCTTTGAAGTCTCTTGCCAGCATGCCAAAGTAACGAGGCATGACCTTAAATTCCATATTTTTTAAATAGTTTATTCTAGATATCATTAGAAAAAACACAAGGCATGGTGACTACAAACAACTAATTATTGAAGCAAAAGTCAGATTGAGTCGTAAAGGCTTCACCCAGACACTGGTATTTACTGTAGTGAACAAGTAGACATCTGTGTGTGTTTTTGGCGATGACCCATTAGAAAGAATCCCACAAAAACAAAGAAACAAGAGCTAAGCTCAAACAAAACAAAACAAAACAAAAAAAGATAGGCAAAGACCTCGCAAACTTAACATTAGGCACCAAGTTTTTTACTGCAAAAAAGATAATGGTATATGCTAATAGTTAGATGGGTAATAATTTATTGTTGTAAGATAGGTAATAATTTTTCGTACACGTGCAAAAAGAAGAAAGGAAAAGAAAAAAATATATATATATATACAAAAGAATATAGGAAGAGTGGAAGACCAATACGAGAAGAAACAATAAAATTAATGTTTATGTTCTTTAAAAAAAAAAGATTAATGTTGATGTTCTTCTTCTTCATCTAAGTTCAACGTATTAACTGATATAATTTAGAATAAATTACACTCCCCACTTTTCAAAGATACTTGAATTACACTCTCTCATCCTCTCTTATTCAAAACATATTAGAAAACATTTCAATCCACTTCCCTAAGAGAAGTATGAATTACATTTCCCGTCCATCTTATGTTTAAATCTACATTTTAATCCCTCAATAATTTTTTTATTTCTAATAATCTAGCAAAAAAATAATAATCTAACACACTTAGAAAATAAAATAGTATTGCTGGTGTATTTTAATATATCCAAAATTTGAATACATATTTTTTCGCTATTTTTTTCTTCTCAATTTCATTAAAATATAGTTTTAAAAAACTCTATTATAAAATATGAAACAACTCAAAATAAAATTAAAATATGTGAAAAATTACTAAAGACAATAAAATATGGTTATTTAAAAGATAATTGTATACTCTAAATTATAAAATTAATAGAAAAATATTTAAATTTAATTATCATTGACATTTAAACTATAAAGAAATTAATTTATTTTTCTAAAATGGTGGTTCAAAATTAATATATATCATAAAAAAATTTATTTATGTTAAAATAGATTAAAGTGTAGTGCATATTTAATTATTAAGGGATGAAGTTGTAATTCAAGCATCTTATAGGGGAGAGAAGTATAAATTTTATTTTTCAAGGGGGGAAGTGTATATTTTAACATAAGAGGGGAGGGGAGTGTAATTCAAGCATCTTTGAGGGAAAGGGAGTGTAATTTACTCTATAATTTATAATTTGTCAATAAAATAATAGAACATTACAAAACTTTATGTTATTATTCGAAGAAAAAAAGTTATTTGATAAATAATATATACATATACATAAATGTAGTATGAGTTGAAATTTACATTCGCTTTGTATTCTAAACATATATAATATTCAATATCACGTGACATGTATGACTTCAAGAGTCACATGACATGCAAATTTGTGTTTAAAATGCATGACCGCGTCATATTTAATTCATGAGAATAAGGACGAATTAATGTGTGCGATTTATCTATTATTTAAAATTAATATGTTAATTGTGGTTTTACCTTTTATTTGTAACACTTAAATTAATAAATCAAAAATAAAACTATCAATCTTAGATTATGTTCAAAATTAAATTGTAGATTATAAGTATGCAAGTTTGATCTCTAATTTAAATAATACTTAACATGTTTTTATTACCTCATGACTAAATTTTATATTACCAAACTTGTTGAGAATCAAATCTCAAGAAATTGACTTGAGTAAAAAATTGAAGTGTTAAAATTGTGTGTATATGGAATCAAAAATATAAATTCTGGTTTTAAACTAATCAATTTTAATCAAAAACACGAGACATAGCAAAATAAATTTTACAACTTTAGTATCAATTTTAGCTCATCTATAAGTGGAATCAAACAATGCACTAAAAATAATATATCATAGATTATTATTTTTTTTGAAAAATATATCATAGTAAACCATAAACAAGTTAGAGTGAGTGTGAGCATACGTGTAAATACTAGAGTAATAAGTCATCATTATGAGTTTACCTCAACAAAAAAAAAAGACGGATTTTGTGTGTGAAATATATCGGTACAATTACATGACCGATCCAGTAGGCGGATCGAACCGGATACACTACCGGTTTCCAGTCCAATTGCTCCGATCCATCGGCCTATTTTTTTTGTTCTAGACCGGAGGATACTGCATGAGGCTGATTATTCTTGAATTGCTTAATTTACCACTTCATATTTCACAAAATATTACAGTGTAAAATTAATTTACCACTTCATATTTCACAAAAGACACGTTCACTTTATTAATATCAAAATACCATGAATCTTGCATATGCACTAAAATATTAATCTTAACATAGTAATGTATGCCTTGTGAAATTAAGCATGCACCTGTGACCTGACCGATTATATTCCTCAGTTGGATACACGGTGATGTTGTTTTAGCCTTTTAATTAAAATTAACAATAAACCTTTGAAGCAATGTTGTTGGAATGGGAGATTAAATTAGCAAGACCTTTAGCTCATAGTTTAAACGGGTTCAATGAAAATAATATAAATTATGTTAAATTAAATCAACCTTGTTAAGGGTTCATCTTTTATCCTCAAATATGAGGCTATCTTGAATAGAGATTCTAACAAGAAAATCGGAGCAGGATAACTTAACATATGTTAGTGTGTACTATTAGTTTAAAAGTTGAATCTTACGATGCTTGATTTTTTACGAAGATGAGTTGTGGACTTGGGGACCAAGGAAACTAAGATGAATTTTAAATAAAACATGCATTTACCAAGGTTTAATAGATTTTCAAAATGCTTATGTTTTTAAACTAATTTAAGGAAGTTATAAATCAATTTATAACAACATTAAATATTATAATGACTAGTGCTTTTTGTAGGATTTAAGCTGTTTGCTTTTTTATGTCATTTTATATCAACAAAAATAATAAATTTAGTTTGTTTATTGTGACCGAGGCTTAGTCATTTTTAAGAGAAAAAATAATGGGTGATGTTATCTTTTGTTGTTTGTTTGTTCGTGATGTTTCTTAGATTTTTAGCCCGCCATATAGATAGGTATCTTTCTTTATTTTAATTTTTAACTAGTTGTATATGCAAAACTATTAATGCTCTTATTGATGGATCGTTTGTTTTCGGAATTTTAAATACTTAACGAGAGCCAAAAGCCCTAAGGGAACACTATTATATCATAATCACCCAAAAGAGGTAATGAAATAAAACTAGTAACAACATTAAAAGCTTGTAAATTAGGGTTTGTCTTAGAGCCATATTTATTGGGGGTGTGCATGATTGAAAATTTGACCAACTTATATGGATTTTGATTCAAAACTATAACCACTTTTTAATACAAATGGTTAATATATATATATATATATATATATATATATATATATATATGTATATACACACACACATAAACCTTATGGTTAAGTAAAAAAAGATTGGACATGGTTATGGATTTAGACATATAAAAAAAACAATTTTATAAAAACGGATAACTGGCCGTATTGAAAAATACCGCTTAATATTTATATGCAAATATCTAATGGTTGGTAAATCATTCTCACATAACAAACTCATTCTCACTATATATATATATATATATATATATATATATATATATATATATATATATTGTTTTGAATTTAGACATGTTTTTCTCCATGTAACAAGATATTTTGCTGACCACTGCATATTTCACAAGAGAGTGAGTAAGCCACAATGGATTTGATTCGCAAATGAGATCCACAAATTGCTCCAAATTTGTGTCACCAACTTCACACCATAGAGGAAGAATGATGTCTAAAATAGAATTGTAGATTCCCCTAGGTGACAAATGATAAAGCATGTTTGCATTCAAACAACCTTCAAGGAGAAACTAGGTTGCATAATCGACCAACCCTCATGACCCAAAGTTCATGACATTACCTAATAGAAGAACCATTTCAGAAACTAGGTTGCATAATCGACCAACCCTCATGACCCAAAGTTCATGACATAACCTAATAGAAGAACCATTTCTAACTTCCCCACAATGAGTATCACAAAAATCATCCCAAACTTTGCAAACACTCCAAATATGCAAAGAGTTGCATCTATTTTTGATGCATGGGATAATACCTTGACCACCGTAATATTTAGTGTGAACAACCTTCACCCATATAAGGAAAACATCATTAATCACTCCCTAACCAAACAATTTCTCAATCCTCCGCAATCTTTAGTTTGACATAAATCACTCATGAGACCATGTGAGTTTTCTTTGTGGAAATATCATCTTTCCCAAATAAAATCCCGACATTTTTTATCAACTATTTCCTACCATAGTTGTGCCGCCATGAAAATACCTTGTATTCTTGTCCCCGTGTACCAACAACTTGCTCTGGATTTTTGAAACCACGATGGTTCTTCTCTACTAAGGACCATAATGGAGTCATCCAATAATTCTTGCGGCAATACTTCCAAAAACATGCTGGGACCAGACCAGAGTCAAGCCTACCGAGCACTGGCGTGAAGTGTTCAAATCAATCTCCTCTTATATATTGGACAATATTACCAAAAATATTTCCACACTACTCTACAAATTTGCATGCAGTAGTGTCTCAGATGTAATTTTTATCACCAACAAATTTTAACATTGGATTGTCATAGCAAAATACTATCCATTGAATTTTTAAATTCATATATCTATGGTTGCTACAGAGTAATCCTGGGATATATCAGTTCAGATGTCAGCAAAAGATATATCACATAAGATGTCACATGAAATAATAATATTATCGTTGCAATTGTGCCATTCGCAAACCAATGTCAAAAATATGTTCACTTACATTTTGCTGAAAATTATAATGCGCTCGAAACTAGTTCATATAAAAAATAAGAATAGAATTTTAGTCAACCAATTTTTATACAACTGTTCTGTTTTACTTGTGGAACAAGCTATTTAACATGAATTGGAATCCCACGAATTTTTCACAATGTGTGTTTCATCCAAGCTAGCATTTATCAAATACCATTTTGTAAGCCAATTTCCCATGAATTCTGCTCACCCTGATATTGCATTGGCTTATTTCCGATTCGCAATGTCCTCGGGATGTTTTTATTCGCCTTATATAGCAAAGCTCTTTACTTATATCGCAGAGAAATGTTGAATCTCACGAGAAACCCCTTCACGAATAGTTCACGAATGATGTGGCACCTATGTTCTCTGACACCAAGTTGCATTATTTGATTTAATTCAATATTAAATTCAATTTATCTCTTCTATCTTGTCATCCGCCCCAACAACTACCACTTCTTCTCTTTGCAATTTCCCCTTTCCTTCTTCCATAATTTCCAATCGGAGATGAGTTTGAGTTTTCAAAATGGGGTTTTTAAAAATATTGATAACAAATTAAGCATGAAAGATATGAAAAAATATAAGAAGTTGAAGCTTCTAAAAGTTGCTAAAGAATTGATTTTTCTTACTCTTTTGTTCAATGTTTGTTGGGTATTCAACAAATTGAACTCAAAACTTGTGGAAGTGTTGTTGAAGATGTTATGTTGAAAACTGCAGTTCTAATAATCTGCAAAAAATAGACTTTTGTTTACCTCTGAACTTCAAAAACAATCATCTATTTTCTGGGTATGAATTTTAGAGGCCTTCATTTTTATATGCAATTATAACATGGCGGACCTTTTCTTTTTGTTTGATAAGGTTAACATGGCTTTCTATTGTTAAAAAAAAAAGGATGTCTATAATACAGAACCGCATTAATGACTCATGAGTAATTCACGTGAAACTTCTTCGCTGTATATAGCATAGCTCTTATCACTATAACAATCACTCTCTTATAGGCTGAAATCAACACGGCTTCCACACTTTATAAACTTAAAGTGGTAAGACATATTATATATTGATTTCATCCAAAGAGTGTCCCTAGCATTCTTCAAGACAAAATGAGCTAGAACTTCAACAACAACCTTTCACAACAAATGGATAATTCTTATTAAGCACGGAAACCACTTCACAAATAAGAAAAAAATGCTCTCACTTCCCACAAAATACACTCCTCTTATAACTTCCGGATCCAGTCACAAAATTGGACCCTCTCCTATTTTCTCTTATAACTTCCCACAAAATACACACCTCTTGATTCTGCCAGGATTGATATTACTAGGTCCATTACATCCGGTAAATCAAAATCTGAAATTATGAAAGCCCCCTCAAAGCTAGCCTAGTAGAAGAAGCCAAGGACCTTACCACCAACATTCTTTCTCCTAGCCTCCTCGTGGTCCATAATGCCAGCAGAGGTAGTCAAAACAATATACCCAAACTGCATATTTTGAATTATAAAAAGGTCAGTGTTAACAGAAGAAACTGCAAGTAGGCATAGAAAAGAATTGTTTTAGCTTGATGATAGCAAACTAAAAACAGCAGCACTATAAATAAAGCATCAAAGTGTTGATTTATGGACCAATCCACTCCATACATAAAAATCTCATTTAAGGCCAAAACTAGTTCTTGAAAACTAAGAAAATAAGTATTAATTTAATCCTTAAAAATCTCAAACGTTTGTCACTATTAATCATTTTATGGAAGTTTTTAGGTAAAAATTCACTCTCCCATATAGACTAGTTTGATATATATCTGAATTTCTAAAAGACCAAATTGGTAGTTTTCATCCGTGCTTTCCTTCAAGGACATGTTTCAGGATTTATGCTAAAAACCTCACAACATAAGAGTAAGAAAAAAATGAAAAGAAAAAAGCCAGCCTTTTATATGAAAGATCACAATTCTAACACTAATGAATTTGTCTTGCATAATTAATGTTATCACTTATCAGACAAAAATACTGAAATAAGCTATTAAAATCTTATATAAATATGCAATGGGACACCAAGCAGAGCTAGCTAGAAATAATAATATGCAGAATGAGGATTGTAACCAACCTGTCTAGAAGGAAGAAGCCTAGCAGTCCAACCTTCAATCTCTTTGACACCAACATCAAAACGGGACTTATAACCCCACATTTATTGAGCCTACCATTTAATTCAACAACGATCTTCCTAGATCTGTGGTCATCAACATATTCAAATTCTCCAATGTATCCTATGTATTCAACCACCAAAATATTACTAATCAATACCCTATGAAAATTGAATCAATAAACATTCAAAGAGGATATAAATAATGATTATTGAGATATACCATGCTTCTGCATAACCATAAGGAATTTGATGATGACTTTGGAGGATGGTCGAATCATGACTTGACGCTTTCCTCTTTTCTCAGCATTGTACATGCTCTTCAGAGCATCATTCAACACACTGACTCTCACCATGGTTGCTGGTACACAAAAATCAATAAAAATCAAGCCGACATAAAAGCAATGTGATGAAACCCTAAACTAAATAATGCTCAGACGAAACCGTACTGAGGAATTGAGATGTTTACAAGCTCCAAAACAACTTGATTTTACAAGAAACAACATACAATTAAACCGACAATACACCAAAACACAGCCAAATATGAACAAGAAATATTATTTGCTGTAAAACAAAACCCATTACACAAACAAATCACACGCATAAACCAAGGTCAAATAGAGCCTATTTGGATTGGCATATTTGAGCTTATCTGTTACATATTGGAGAGCTTATAGAAACAGCTTATGAGTTATCCACCAGCTGTTCTCAGTTTATTTTCTTTAGCTTTCAAGGATAGCTCATAAAATATATAGAAATGTAATCACTCAATTCGGCTCAGCAAAACCATGGCATATTAGACCCGCAGATTCCTATCAGAATGCGAAACAAATGAAATTCACTATTGATTTCGGTCCAATCATAGCCTCGAAGGTCACCACTAACAATATAGCTACCAGTGACGTGGCATCAGACCCAACTGAACAAAAAACAAACATGAAAAATGCATAAGAAAAAACCCGAGGCTCCTCTCTGAAGTATAGCTTATAAAAACAGATTATAGCATATATGAAAACAGTTTGACCTTATTTCATCTTTTGTTAAAAATAGCTTAAACATAACCGCTTATAATATAAGGGCTTGTATGAAATAGCTTATGCACTGACATAAGTTTTGCCAGACTGTTTGGGAGAACATACGAAAACAACTGATGATAATTTTCAAATGCTTATTTTCATAAGTTCTCTTATATAGCTTTGTAAAAACAATTTATAGCATACAAAAACAATAACACTCTATTTTATCTTTAACTATAGAAATCGCTTATGTGAGCTTATACATAAGCAATTATCATGATAAGCGCTTTTGCTAAAATGTATCCAAACAGGTCCTAAGTTCTAATGCTATAAACTGTTAAGTTGTTTATCAAATGAAATCAAACAACATGCATTAGAAACAATGTTTATTTGACACAATAAACACAATAGCAGCAAAAACAAACCAGTATACACAAGCACTAACCAGAAGATTATTAAGCATTAAACTAACCGAAATGAGTATTAAGATTAAAGATCTTACGAGAAAGAATAGAGCAGCTTCGATGATTTTCCGCTATGAACCTACTCAAACCGCGAAGAGGAGATGCTGTGAATTTTTTTAGAAAACTGTTATTTACAGTTTGCACTAAGATAAAATTATAAATTTAACCCCAATTTTCATCCGCCGCCATAGACTCCCATTGATTAAATTTATGGAAAGTTAACTACCAATTATGTTATATTGATAATTTTGTGGTGTTTACTACACTCCTTTGATGTGAGAACAACAATCTTCAAATTTTTAAGGTTTAAAAAATATTATTACTTTTCTCACCTTATGTTTTACTAGCATTTTCGAAATTCAATGCAACATTAAATGTTATTATTTTTACATATTTACATTAGTAGAGAAGTATATAAAATTAGATATTAAATAAGTAAGGTTATTATAGTCGTGACTATGTTAACTTGTGTCTGAGGCACATGTTAAAGTTTCTTAAAAATAAAGTATTTATTGAGGAAAATTAAATTTCAATCTTTTGAGAAAATAAATTGGTGCAATTTCTAATGCAAAAATTATATCTTTGGTATCTTAACATGTGTCCTAAGGGTGCAAGTTATCATTTTCCTATAATAAAAATAGTAACATTTATTAAATGTATTGGTTTGTGTAAATTGTCAAAAAGTAACGGAGATAATGATTTCTTTTTAAAATGGCAGTGTCAAGACAAAAATAAATAAAAATAGAACGACTTAAAATTAATCAAGCTAACTAATTTATAATTCGTTTTACAGGTTGATTCTAGGGTGAGGGATCAATTAAGTCCTTCGCCGGTGGACCACTCACTTTAACATTAGATTAAATAATCCTACGTGGTCTAATTATTCATTATTACACCAGATCTAAACTCTCCTCTTTGAAATTTGTTTATGTCTGTCTTCTCTCAATTTCTCAATGTCCGACTCCTCCATCCTCCAAATCTAATTCCAAACTTCAAATCGAAATTAAGCCAACCTTAAAGAAATGATCATAAGTTTTGTTTAGGATTTCAAATCTAAATTAATTCATTCCCGAAATCTTTTTTCTACATTGTCAGGACATTCTTTTCTTCAAAATTAAAATATGGATCTTGATTCTAAAAACATATTTTTTTAGGTTATTTTGCAGAGAATGGTATTGTAAGAGAGGAAGGGGAAAGAAGATTAAGAACGAAACATTATGAAATCTTAAGATTATTTTTTTCAATTGAGAACACATGTTATTGGAGCATCAACAATAGCACGGGGTGGGGGATGATTGTGTGTAGGCAATCTTTCAAAATTCTATTTTTATTTTAAAAAATCTCAATCTTTCATCAAATCCGTCGATGTATAAGAAGTGGTCCATCGGTGAGGAACTTAATTGAACCCTCACCCAAAAATTCACCTCGTTTTACGACTTTTATCCGTAAAAGATCAAAAACTTAATTGGACCCTCATCAAAAAATTTACCTCGTTTTACGACTTTTATCCGTAAAAGATCAAGAAAAAACACAACTTAATAAACGGGATTGAATAAAAAATTTATACATAACGTAAAAGACTAATGCTACATCTCACCAAACAAAATCCATAAAATATTCACGACAGCTACATAATTACCGTAGTACACCTTATTTTTACTTCCACCAACCTTTTTTTCCACTAATCACATGATCCTACGGTTGTTGCTCCTTCGCAACATGTTCTGGATAATAATCTTCGCTGTCAATAGCATCGCTCAGCGTGAAAACAAAAGTTTACTAAGTAAAAAAAAAGACATTTAATATTCTCCATAAAAAAATGATCTTTTTACGGCTTCAATTAAAATATCATGTGTTTTGTCTATGAATTTAACTCAATTGATATGGACATAATATACGTAAGGGTTGAATTTAAACCTCAGACACCAATGAATTTTTAACTATCAATCTATATGATCCAAAAAAATAAAAAAGCATGTGTTTAGTTAAAAAAAGAACGAGCGGAAAAAAAATTGTAAGAAAAAGTGAAATAATTATGCGAGGGTTTGTTTTATTATGCACCAAAGTTATAATTTGATGTGTATAATTACATCTTAAGATTTTGTTTGAGAATATTCGCAATCATCTAACCATGGATAAAATTTCAATCTATCGTTTCTCCTGTTCGTCTATGATTTTGTTTGTTTTGAAAAGAAGGAAAAAGATGTACTTGTGATTATAACTTTGGCATGTGTATGAACAAATATGGTGGCAATGGTATTGGTATGTCATGTCTTAGAAATCCGGTGGAAAAGCATATTGCAAGTATTACATGATTCGCATGAGTACTATAATAGTAAACAGTTGAAGTAACCGTAACAACCGGGCTGTCCACCAATAAGCAAGACAATTATTCTAATAATTTAGAAAGATGATCTAAATTTAACAATCATTTTTTCTACTTTTTAACTTTTGTATACTCGTATGATTTAATTTTATTGAGCAATGAAAATGTACACGGGCGCTCATAGATCGTACAGAGTATACAATCCACTTAGAACTGTTGATTTTATTTTTGGCAACTAAAGAAAAAGAAGCGTATATAAATACAACTATATATACTCCTTAGAAAAGAAAATCTCGAAGCATTTGCAAACATAACACTAACAATTATCAAATGACCACTGCCATATCTCAATAAGCCATTAAGAATCGTAAGTAACATCTTTCCTAAAATCATACCAAAGTCACCGTCCTAGGCTTTCTCTAATGAGTATGAGACGAGTGATAATAATATCTAATTAAAGAGTTGAGAGAATGATAATTAACTTAACTTTCATTGGAGTGTTTAGCTGCCAAGAATCTGCAAGGGACTCATGCAATTTTTAAGCCAAAAACATTGTGTGTGTGTGTGTCTATGTAGTATAGTACTTCTTATACTTCGATTATTTTGTTTAATCTAGTTCTAATTTGGCCTCTTCAATATATAATATAATTATACACACATACATATTGAATTTAAATTGATATAAAGTATTTTTTTTAAGGGAAATTGATATAAAGTATTATTAGCTATAATTAATTTATGATTACAAACAATGAATCAAAAAATTACATGATTAAATATTGATTGACAAATAAAAGTTGGAGATAATATTAATTTGACTAAATGCTTAAACCATCAATGTAGAATAATTTTCACATATTATGAATAAAATAATAACTTTTTTTTAAAGACTAAAATAATTAAGTAAATAAAATAAATTACGAACGAACTAAGATTTATCAAAATACTAGTGTGAAAAAAAGTGTGTATCGAAACAAAAATATCCTAAAACATTTTGACAAAAATACATTTTTTAAATTATACGTTTAGTTTGTAGAAAATAATACTATGTAAGAAAAAAAAAGTTTTTTAAGGAAAAAATAGTTATTACATAGATATTAAACGAAGATAAAATTTTAATGAGATTATTTACATATTTTTAATTACAAAATGTTATAAAACCTATTATAAATATTTGTACAAAACAAACCCTACTATGAAAAATTATAAAAAATATAGTACAAGGCAAATTCATTTTTATATATTATAATTCCGACTGTTGTTTTTACCATGGGTAAATAAATTCATTTTCTCCAACTAAAGATGCGTTTGTTGAAAGACGTTAGACTCTCACAACATGATAAATTGAAGTTCAAGCTCTAACTGAGAGAAATGGTTATTTTTAGTGTCTCAAAGTCTCGCTTATATCGGATTACTGGACGTCTAATGATCGAACCACTCGAAAGAAATTGAGAAAAAACCACCAACTTGTTTAGTTTGATTTAATTTTGTTACCATTTTAAAAATTAAGAAATTTGTTTTTAAAAATTTGTGAGGAGTTCACGGTGCCACACTTCCAGATTTCAACTTTCCACTTCATGACATGATATGAAATTATTAATCAAAATCGAATAATTTTGTTTAATTACTATTCGATTTCAGCATTCTCCAATGAATATCATTTTGTTTAATTATTATTATTATTCAATTTGATTTGAATCTATTTTCAAAGACAATTTCAATCTAATATGAAAAAGTGAAACTAACTTAATTAGTCTGAAATGAAATTATCGAGACATACGATTAGTGATATTCTTTTTAAACCTTTTTCAGGGTCATTTAATTCTTAAAACCCAAACATAATCATTTGCAATTGTTTAACCCTTTTAATGATATTGAAATATGAGAATAATAAATGTCCATTTCATCATCATTCATGGGGCTACAATCAGGGCACATGAACTGAGCCACAAAAGACTGATTGTAGGTCTTCACAAATGAGAGTTTTGTTTAATTGAGTCAGGATATTGCCTCATGACAAATAAGAAAGAAATTCATATTACATCATCTTTTTCTTTTAGTAAAAACTTTTTAAAGAACCATTAAAGCTAATGCTCACTTAAAGCTGCGACTATACATTTAGCAATTGAATGCTCATTATTCACTTACTTTTGACGACAAACGTGGGAAAAGCATGGGGTCTTAGGATTTTAAAACCATGATTAGCATCATTTTTAAATCACACATTTTTTATGGCATTTTAAAATTGAAATTATATAGTTATGGATAATTACACCCAAAGATGACCCTATTGAATTGTATATTCCTTAATTCTTTGACAAAGTGCCTTTGATTTACTTATTTATATGGTGTAATGATACTTTCTGGCCTTGAAATAGGGATCTTGGTACTCTTCTAGCTGGTAGTCAATTGATAAAGAAAATTAAATAATATTCAATGTGCCGAAATTAAGGTCCCTTGTCAATAAAAATGTTTAGTCAACTTTGACTATGACAACATTATTTGTATATATATGTGGTTCAAAAAATTAATGTGGCTGAGGTGAGGGGACCTAGCCAAGCTGGATTATGCGGGAATTCAAAACTAGCTTAAGATAATTATTTTACTAGTAGTGGAAATTCAAGATTCCTCCAAGATATCAACATCACATAGGACATTAGGGATAAGGATTTTGCCAGCTTAGTCTTCCAATTTGGTAAAGAATACCTCAAACCTCATTGTTGATATTATTCTTTCATTGCCACTTCTATATGGGACATAAAATGGTCACCTTGAAATATGTTTACCATAATACCTTTTTCTTTCATCTTATTTTGGCTAAGGACACGGTATTTGAACCTTGTCATTAAAATGTTGTGCACCACGAAAGTGTATTTTATGGAAATGAAAATTGAATGAAAACCAAGTGAGGATGGTTTTTAATTTTAACCCAAAGTTGAAGACTTTTAGCATAAAGTTTGTTTAATTTTTTATGATTGCGTCATAGTAGGTTGGTTTCATTAGGTATGGGAATATGCGTATGGGATTGAATTCATTCATGAGCTGTTTTCATATTTAGAAACAATGTTGTGCAAATCAACCTTTGATGGATTAAATAATCGTATATTTTGGGATCATATGAAGAAATATGTAGCATTAAAAGGGAAGCATGAAGTAATTTACACTTTTCATCAATTTCTAATTATTTTAACTCAATCAGCCTATATTTGGTATCACAGTTTGTAATTTCTACAAAATTATGGGGTATTATCGTGATTCTGATATATTTACTGCTATAAACAGTATACACGAATAACATGTAACAATAAGTGAATAAACTCAAATTATTAATGAATTTAATTAGAGATGTATGAATTGTTTGAGAGAGTCTCATGTGATGAGTTGAATTCAAATATTTAAGAAACGAATTATATATCATTAAAAAAAATACCAATTATATGATTGCAAAATTTTATTTATCTTATGACCAAACTCAATCTGAAGTATTAGTATCATTATTTTCCTAAAAATTAAAGGGTCGAACTTCGAAGGGTCAAGACCACACAAAAATACCACCACATGTACTTCTTTATAATTGGTATTTTCTTTAGCAGATTATAATTGGTGATTATTTCATACCAAAAAGAAATAAACCAAATTGAAAAGAGAAACCTAATGATCAAAATACCCCAAGGTTATCCAAATTATTTCTCGGGTTCTCTTATAATGTCTTGCTCATTGGAATCCAATGAAAATTGATCATTTATAACCATTATTCATACTAAGGAATAATGATAATAATTATTTTAATAGTTTCCCCCATTATACAGTGTTGATTAAGATCCCTTAAAAAAGATTACATCAATATGTAGATAGTTTAATGAAATTCATGCACTAAAAGTAATTTCTTAACGGAAACATTCGATTTCATCTCTCAATATTTATATCACTAAATATTAAACGTCGATGTTAAAAGAAAGTTACACTGACGTTAGATACGAGTTAAATTCTTGCGGTTATTTCGTTAGTATATGTCTGTCTCAAGTCCGGATCCCGACATAGGAGTTGTTTTTGAAGGGTTAGATGTTCTGTATATATGTGGCACCTTGTGTTTTAGTTTCCCTTTTTACCGCGAGTTTTTAATGTTCCTTGCATTAACCCGTCGAGAATAAATTTTGATATTAAAAAAAAAAGATACGAGATAAATTTTAAATTTTTTTATAGAAACAAACATAAACTATTAATTCACAAAATGTTTCAACTTGGCTTCTCAACATTTAACTTATCAAATTATTAATTTCAAGATGATAGAGAAAATTTCAGGTCTTGAATGAAGTCTGATGGACCATTAAAAGTAACTACATAAATGAGCGAGTGGCGGAACTGTTTCTCAGCTGATGAGCTGACATGGATGGAGTTTGATGGACTATTGTGATGCTTGGTTGTGGCGAAGCACCCTCTTGAGAACATGTGGAAAACCTTCACTCTACACCCTTAAGTGGCAATAAAAAATAATAAATATTTCAACTCAAAATAAAAAAAAATTAAAAGGAAAGAAATTCATTTCTATTCCCTCACGCCCTCTATGCTCTACCTTCCCGGTTTTTCTTCTCCCCGGCCCTCCTCCACTTCTTCGACGTCTTCTTCGTCGTCTCCGGTCCACAATTTCACCGGTCTTCAATCAGGCCGTTTTGGGTTGAAACACTCTAACGTCGGGGTAAAAAAATTAGATTTGCTTCACCACCCCGACGTTAGGTCACGAGTTATGGCGACATCAGTGAAGTTGAGGACACAACAATCGGATTAACAAATAAATAGGAGAAGAAAGAGAGGTTGGACACCGTCGTCTTGCATTTTTTGCTTTTGATTTGCGTTTTCTTTGATTTGGGTAGATCAAAGAGATAGAAAGCCCGGGGGGACAGAGGCAGGCAAGGAGAGTGGGGGCGGCTCCATCAAGGTAAGAAAAGGGACGAGAAACACGAGAGATGGATGGAGGAGTGAGAGTTAATAAAAGAATGATAACAGAGATAGTTTACAATGAGGAAAAAAAAAAGACACGTGAAACTCCAATTTTACCTCTTACTTTTTAACAAAATTACATAGTGAAAATGAGTGTTTTAGAAATATTGTTCATAATTATTTTGGCATTAAAAAAAAACTACTTTAATGATTGGACACCACATTTTTACCAAAATCTTAAAATATTGATAAAGTATACAAATCCTCTCAATTATATGGCACCAAACATTTTTATCAAAAGTAGAACTCTAATTTATTGTAATTAACACTTTGTTCTTTGAGTTTTTTAAGTACACTTCTTATTCGTGGAAGAACATTTGTGTGGTATATATATATTTTATTTTGATTTATTATTATTTTGATGGTTGTATTTTTCTATTTAGCCTAAGACTGAAGGCCTCATTAAGAAAATACTATCAATCTGTAAGACATAATCTAGGTAAAATTGAGGTCCTCGGGCCAAATAGAAAAATACAACCATCAAAATAATACCAAATTTGGTGGCTCTCAATTCCAGTTTGTGGCAAACTTATATATTTGATAAAAACAACTAAATTTAAAAATTAGATGGTAAATTTGGTTCACTTCAGCTAAAAATCGTACTTCACACCACATGTTTAAGGGACTTCAACTGTTTATTAATCGGTACTTGAATCACACCAAGTTGATAAATCGAAATGTTGTATAATGCTTAATTATAGTGACAGTATTATAATTATTTGTAAACTATCATTATTATTTCATAAGCACTTATAATACATGTTATAGGTCGAACTTTTTCCCCTTTTCTCCAAAAATCATAAGTTATCATGGCATGAAATAATAACCCACACCAAAACTTTGTCCGGTAATTGGGCAAATTCAC